>CM038357.1:24968807-27368807 GCA_021464625.1 Proterorhinus semilunaris
TTGTAGCACAGAGACTCTCACTCAAATGTTTCAAATGTATCATCATTAAAAGCACACTCTAAATGCGTTAGGATCTTGTTATGTCAAACTTTCCTTAACTTTATCTGTGTTTTATAACTGAACTTGGATTTTGGGGATTGTTGACCGTCGACAAAAGTTCATGAGCCGTCATCTATAATCTGAAGTGTAGTCATCTTCAACTACAGATGACAGTTCAAGAAAAACCTGGCCCACGATGGACAACTCCAGTACGAATGAGACACAAACTTGATTGTAATGGGCAGTTTGGTTAGACTTTTGCAGCGGGCCCGAAAACAACACTGCGGTGGTTTCTGTTTGTTACGCACAGGGGGAAAAAAGTTGTCCCACACTGGATAACTGCTTTTATATCCGTGGACTTTTGAAAAATGTCGCCATTTAGAAACAAAAGGAGCGTGGACGAACTTGGAAGAAAACTTTGCGGCACAGAACAGTAAGAGGTGTCATCACTGTCCCCACGGTGCCCCGCACATTAACTTCAGCTCAGAGTTAGCTCAGACGCGCTAAGCAGCAGTTGACGGAGCGGCTGATCAGCAGGGAACAAGCGCCGGTGTCCGCAAAAGTGGCCCATCTCTGTCTTTGTGCCGCGCGTTTACTCCCAGACAGCTGATGCCCGCTACCTGTACGGCCACCCATTCACTATTAAAGTGTCCCCACAGCACCCCGCAGTTTGGACAGTGTGGTGGTGGTGGTGGTGGGGGCTCAGCAGGGGTGAGAGTCCATCTGTGTGCGCGTGTGTGCTTGGCCGCTCATGTGTATGCAAGCGCTGGAGAGAAAGGGCGTCATGTTTTGGCGGGGGGGCCGGCTGAGGAGTTGGAAGGTGTTAAAGGTAGGAGTGCTGGTTGTGATGGGGGTGGGGGTGGTGGCTCTTATTTGGCTGGGTGTAAAAAAATGCCCCCAGGTCTCCTGATGGAAGAGACAGGTATTAGCTCTGAGACCTGGATAGTCCCAGCTTGCCATTAGTTTCCTCTCCAGCTGCACCAGGATCCGGACTATGAATCTGCCATGGCTGGTCATTCATCAGTTTCACAGTCCGCACCAGCACACACTCACATTCCAATAACAGCAGTGAAATAGTGAGTAAGAGACAGCCACTGCGACGGCTCCAAGTGTGAGAAAAATATCATGTCATACAGGGACTTTTACTGCCACGATAGCCACTACACCCACTTTCTCCAGCTCAATGGTGGGCACAGTACGCAGCATGAGCACATAGGCCCGCTCACACGTTAGCGCGCCTGCTCCACTACATGTGCGAGCTCGAAAGGTGACGAGACACGATATAAATTAAGTGTGGGGTGTGCTCACTGCCGTTTCGCACAGTTGAGCTGCAGCGCCTGTCCCACAGAGTGATGTGGAACTTCCTGTCAAACAGGAAGCGCTTAAATGTTGGTCTGAGAGTTATGGAATGGCCTGTGGAAACATATTTGGGGAGGTCACATCCAAAGGTCAACATGCCAAGACTTTCCATGTCAAGGTCCCGTCTCCCTAGACCTCTCGAGTGTTTTTAGTTCTGCTGCTTTGATTTAATTACAATGTTTTATAGTCGCAAATCAACCCACGGACCTTAGCCTGATATTTTCTGACAACTCAATTTTTTTGTGTGCAACTTTTTCCCTGCTCATTCTTGGGAATCTGAAAGACAAAAAGAAAATGGGAAATGGAAATGGAAATGGAGTGCAGTGCCCTGAGTGAGTGAAGGCTACAGCTCTGTCATGTAGTGTGTATGCTAACTCAAAAGGAAGGACAGGTCCTAGCGATGCGGTCGCTTGGGTTGATGTGACCAGGACATGGCCATGGCAGCAGTGAAAGGCCGCTTGAGCCATAGTGACACGTCGTCTCCATCCATCTTCAGTCTGAAACATTTTACGCTAACTGACAGAGCGTGGCGCTTGCTTACCCACCTCCCAGAGGAAATAGTCCAGACTGGTGTCTTCTTGACATGCACTAAAGAGTGAGCAGTCCAGAGGTCCAGTGGGGCATTGTGTATTCAGTCCAAGACGAAAGGTTAGATCCTCACAAAAGAAAGAGCACTTCAGGATGCATTGTTGGAAGTGACAATGACTTTTTTTCCCCCCCTCCCCTTCAGCTGTGTTACTCAAGCAAGTAAACAATTCAGTCAGCCCTTTTACATGTTTTTGTTGTGCTTATTTTGTGCAGCCACGGAGCCCAGGTGCAACAGGAACAGGCCTTTATTCAATATCATATTTATCAGATCGAGACAAAGAGAAATATTTTGTGCCTCACCAGCACAGAATCACTAGACTAACTGTAACTTCAACCAAATCCATCATTAGTTTTATAGTGTATTATTTATCTACGTTATGTGTTATATGTTTTATGTGTCATGTTGCTCGAGTGAACCGAAAAAAAATCCTTGTTGTTCACTAACAATGGCCAATAAAACAGTTCTGATTCTATATTAGTAATAACAATGTTATTGTGCCATGTTATTATGCCATATTAACTGAGCTAATGTGTATGTATGTGTTGTATTGATGTTATTCATTATGAAGTGTTTAGGAGCCAAGAACTCTTTTATGTCACTATTCCGACACAATTTGATCTCTAAAGTAATTTCAAGGAGATATTAGTAAGCTCAGAAGTTTATTCAAAGCATTCCTTATGAGTAACATATAACCCAAAGAACAATGAGAGCGATCAAAACAACATCTCAACATGAATGGTAGCGATTAGCGAATCCACTGACTGCATCCTTTGCAACCAATACAATGGGGTTTAATCATGTATAAACCCTGCTATCTCTGAGGAAATTGACCTCTCCAAACTGTTCTGAAATGTGTATATTCTTGTATAAGTTTAGCAGTCCATGTTTCAGTCATTACTCAAATGTTAATACTCCAGGACGTGTCTAAAATGTGCACAATGAACCATGATTTCAAAATGTAAAATCCCAATCACAGTCTTTGTCAACCGCTATTACAATTTGTTTTCCAATTTTTAAAATGACAGAAAAATACCTAAAAAATATTTTATGGAAAATACCCAAACAATAATATTTGGTGCAATTGTTAGGTGGACGCTGACATGGAGAATTTTGTGCTCATATCCTGTATCTCGGTCAGGTACCAAAGAAAAAGGGGGGGGAGGCAGAAAAGGAGAATTGAGCAGTGGCTATAGTAATAAATCACAGGATCGCTGGTGACATTCATACAATACGGATACAGTGTTAACTCAATGAGTCGGACAGCCCTAGCCTGTTCCTCCATCCTGACCTTGCCTCCCTGTCGTAATCAATCATGTTGGCACGGCACACACGCACCTTATTTATTATTACTCTGGACCCGCATGTACAGTAAACAATGAGTAGAATACATTGGAAAGAGTGGGAGAGAGAGAGAGAGAGGGGGGGGGGGGGGGGGGTGCTATTATAAGAGAGATGGTAAAGGTCCCTTGAAATAACCGCGGGGCATGTGTGTCCGGCTGGTTGCTTAAAAAACAGCGAACAAGACGGAGGGAGCGCGCGGCGTGGCCAAGCGTCACCGTAAACGCGACGCCAACGACCAATACTAACTGCTCATTGCACCGGAGAGGTCGCGCAGTGTCGCTAGTTAAAATGTACAACTATTGCTGTCGTCCTAAAAAAAAAAAAAAAAAAAGGAATAAAAAAATAAAAAATCACAGGGTGTTATTCATTGGCCTTTGTATTTCTGGCCTGATGTCTCACTCTCATTCAGACAGTTTTCGCGGCGCCGGCCTCTTTTCATTTCCATCACATTAAGAAGCCGTCAGACAGATGTCATTGCAATCGTATGCCTTTTTGACTGCTTTCCCTTTAGAGTTAATGTAATTTTACTTCTGTTATTCTCAGGTAGCAGGTGTATGCGGCGAGTGACAAACCGCTTCCTTTGTCGAACTAATAGCTTCTAAAGTCAGTGTGAATTAACAATGACCCGGCGCCGTGCCTTCCCCCGTAACACCAAGCATAACAATCCTCCGTGAAAGGCGGCCAAGCCAGTCGGGTCCGGCGCAGGTCCCATATGCAGCCCGTGCAGGGGGCCTGTCTTGGCAAGCGAACCCGGGGCCCCCTGAACCCGCCATGAAGGATGGCTGGCCACGAGGAGGGCCGAGGGGGGAGGCACTTTAAAAACACATACCATATGCAGTTAGGAAGAGCCTCATTTATCAGCTCCAAGAAAATTCCCGTTTTTTTTTTTACACCTCGGACCCCCCAGCACTTTCTCTCTCTCTTCCCCCAGGGGCCAGCCACCTCCTAACTGTACAGCGCACATGACAAGTCCTACCCGAGACCTGGCTTTAAGTGCGTACCACATCTCTGATTTGTCCCCGTGTTGGAATAACAAGGGATTGATTCGGCGGGTAATGTAGTGACAGTGGCGAGAGTGGGAGTTATAACCAGCAAAATGTATTAGATAAAGTGTCAGTATAAAAAATTCCATCTCAGGCGCAGCTAAGCCATTTCCCCAGCATGGTTTTGTGTTGTGTTACAGAAGCAAAAATTGCACTTCTTTCCCCATGCTGTATACCCAACTGAATTTAAATATTTAAGGACCCCCTGTTTTTGTTTTTCTAGTTGTTGTTAAAGTCTAGCAACAGTATTGCAGCCTGAAAGTTGTGAATCATGCCCATAAACTCATCTGTTTGAAGAATTGGGATGGAATTGGAATTGGGATTATGTCTTCAAGTTCAGGTTGACCTATAGGGCCTTTCATACGGTGAATACACTCAAATTGTCTTTTTGTCATCAAATGTGTCAGTCAGTTATTCCCAACCTCGGTACCGGGACTCCAATTCCCAAAACTTCACTTACAACAAAAGAGGTCCAATAGACGGATAGAATTACAATGAGCTGATGTCATTTTCAGTATTTATATTTTATTATTATCTTTACCTATTGAAAGTACTATAACTAACTTTGCACATCTAACCACTGATGAAATAGGAGTCACAAAGAGAAAAAGGTTAATCAAAATCACTATAGTTCTTATGATTTGTCTATGATAAATCAAGTGGGAGATAATGGATCTTGTCACTTTAAGATTCAACTTATTTCTTTTGTATACTCTCTTAAGAGCATAGCTCATAAGTGCTTGTACGCTCATCTGAAATCTGCAAACATTCACCATACTTCCCTCTTAAACCTGACGCCTTTTTAGTGACTTCTGTAAGATTGTCTCAGCCTTCTTGTAAAAGTCCATCAAGCGCGCCTGTCTGTTTTGCCCTTGTCCTCCCCTTCCTGTCCAAACTCCTCTTCGCAGTTGGACATCATCTGGCCCGTGAATGGCACATTGTTATAGGGCTTTCCCTCGGTGGCCGCGTGAGCAGATGCCACGAGCCGACGCTACGCCGCTCCCTGCACCAAGGTTGGTAAGCACTCACGCTTTTCGAGCACCAGGCAGGCAGGCGCGCCGTAAATTACATCCCGCCAGCGCACAAACGTGGGGGGGGGACGCAGACTTAGTAACCTGGGCGAAAATGATTAGGAAAAAATGAAAGGAGATTAAGACAGAGTGCTTACTTTTTATTATTATTATTTGTGTGTGTGTAAATTGTACGTGTCACAATTATTGTCCCGCCTTTTGAACGAAAACTTTTTGATATTCTCTTTGTACAGGGCAATAGATTTGGGGTAACAAAGCTGTGTCTATCCCAGTGCGCTGTCGAGAGGATACAGTAGTCATAATGGCCCGAAAGTTATTGCTTGAGATGCGCAGATGTAAGATGGATTCTAGCGCCTATAAACTACAACAAAAAGTTAGCTATCGGCATCAATTTGAAACATGGATGCCAACGCAATAGGTCCTTGTGGCTCTGATGTATATTGTTCATACTTTAAGCATAGTTATCTGCTTAAAGTAAAAATAAGGACTTGAAGATAAACGTTCTTATCCAACAGGTCGATCCTTTTCTTTAAAATAACAACAACAACAACAACAAAAAATCCAAAATCAGTCAATATAATTTAGAATGAGTTAATAAAATTACATCTCAAATGTCGCTGTCTTCCTGGGATGTCCTAGTGCCGCCATTGCAAAGTGTGCCCCCCTTGGCCACCCCATGTTTAAAATGTGTGGATGCGCTCCTGTAAATAAACACAAACTATTCAAATCAGGATTAATGCAATTATATGAAAATCTCTCATTATTATCAGGGTGCCCCTTATGACATACAGTGATTTTCCGGAATGCACCTTTACATACACACATAAAAAGAATACCCCGTTGAGAGCTCTGAGAAAGTAGTCCCTTCACTTTCTCACCCCAGCAAAGAACACAATTCAATTCTGTCCAGGAAGTTTCTACTGTTTTATAGTGCAAACGTCCATATCAATTCTGAGACTTTTTTATATCTCACAAAACAACATTTTTACCACTATTGCTACCACCTTGCAGAATTTGGATCATTTTACCTACTGCCCCTGCTTGCAGTCTGTTTTTGTTGGAGTTTCGGGAGTGAGGGGTTCCACGCAGGCAGGCAGCAGGGGAAGTGTCCCGGTGAGGAGATCAGGCCTGGACAGCTGGGCTTTGAACTTCTTACCCCGCTGTTCCCGGGGTCAACAGCTCGGAGGGCGCAAAGGTTAAGGCGCACTATGAGAGGCCATCCTCCAGTGAAGCTAAGGCACTTGTTTAGACTTAGTCCCAGTGGTATGATTACCTCACCAGGCTGGAGGTGATGCTATCACAGGGATCAGGTGAAGCATGCAGGAATAACATACTGCACTTTACAGCCAGCTCCTAACTGCTTCTGATTGGTTACATGTCCGGTTTCCTCCAGGACGTTCAACGATAATAACATTTGAAGGATGGTAGGGTTGCGTCACTTTGGGTACATCTGTATTTAAGATTTGATTATTGCAATTAGATCTTCTAGAAGAAGATATAAATTAGTTTTGTCCTTCTGTACTGTAAAAGCAGACTTGTAAAAAATGGTTCTGTTTGCGAAGTCCATATAATTATAAATAATTTTTAGCGATCGTGAAAAAGCAGGCTGTTATTGTTGTCTTCATAACCCTGAAAAAGATATGTGCAAGTTGTAAAATGTGCTTATAAACTCACCCCTGTGAACTGTGTACCGGTTTGTGCAGCACCCCAAGGACAAAATCCCCTACAGGAGTAGTTTATGCTCTTAAGTGCAGTACAGAGAGTTGCAACAGGATGTACAATGGGTACACATCACAGCCATCGGAGAAACGTCTCTACCAACACCGCCGTGAAACATCCTCTGGCCTGGACTCTGCACATGAACGAGACAGATCACTCTTTTGAGGACATGGACACGTGCCTGCTGGATGAAGAGCTACAGTGGTTTGAGGTAGAGGTGACGGAGGCTACGTATGAGCGATCAGTTTGCCCGGCCCTCGGCCCTCAACAGACACGGAGGTTCCAGCTGTGTGCGGCAGCAAGAATCTGAGTCAAAGACACATGGGTTTGGCTCCAGATTTTGGCTCACTGGAATTCCACCATCCACAGCCATGTCTATATCCGGCGAGCTTGGCGGTAACTGAAAACTGCCATGAGGAGGCTCTCTGGATGAAAAGCTCCACGTTGATATCTGTCAAAAATAATTAAATCCTTGTTTTAACTTCACAAGATCCAATCCTGTGAAGATTTGGGATGTTAAAATATGTTTGGAAAGTGAGGCATTATGTTTATCTTTGGACCACAACTAACACTTTAAAATGGATGTGCCCCCTCTTTTATTGCCTAAAATTTTACAGAGCACTCAACTAAAACAAGAATCACATGCATTTCAGGTCATTCTTGTAGAGGTCTAAGCAACAGGGTTGGCAGTGAGTAGTTTGTAGTAGAGTTCAAGTACATTAGGAGTAATAAGAAAATGGTCAGGGATGACTATGTGTTAGGACAAGTTGAAATTCAAAATGTTCCCACCAAAACAGTAGGGTCATTTTATTTATTTTTTGTTGTTGCAAATCTATGCATAGCTTTACTCTGGTCTCTACTGATTTCTGAAGATATCCAGGGAATAGGACTTTATCCAATCAGAAAACAGGGGGCAGGGCAAGAAAAAGAAGAAGAATGCAGTATAGAGCTACTATTTGTTTTGTTTTTTAGAAAAAAATCTTCGACTAAGTGCGGTCATTTCTTAATTTATCGGAGCGCAAAAATATGTTGGCAGACTTTTGATACACAAATGTGAAGATTTTCTGTAATAGTCCCAGAGCGCATTTGAGGTCACACATCTGGAAAAGTTACTCTGGCTTTTACAATCGGTCAACCCACTCTTTTTGCCATGTTTTCATTTGTCTTCAGAGCACATTACATTCAAACATAAAAAGGAGTGACTTATTTTTTAGCTTAGTTTGCTAACAGAAGCCTTTTCATGAACAAGCTGTTGCTAATACTTACTTATCACCTAATATGTCATTACCAAAAGAGACGTTACATCATTTATTCCATATTTAGCGGCTCAACAAGTTCTGTCATTGTTTCATTTTGGCTGCTTTTATTGTTTGCCATAATGTAATTTGTTCAAGTATTGGTATAACAAATGTTTTCATTCACTCTCTGAAAGCACAGGGAAAACCGGGCCAAATGCTTGTTATTTAGCTTGGATTAGCTGACGGCTTTTTCGAGAATCTTGGCCGACCTTTGAGTACACGGCATCTTTCAGTCTTTAAACTTTGATTGCCTTGTAACTGCAACACACTCGTCCATCAAATTCCAGTTAATACCCGTTTATTACTTTTATTTTAGAGCAAAACCACAGTCCACAATCGAACAGTTATATCCGAACTGTCAGTGTACGAAACAGAACTCCAAATGAATGTGCTAAGCCGCGGCAAGTATCACTATAGATCTAAGATGGGACACAATAAAGCGTGATTTGTTATGGTCTTGGGAAATACATGGCTCAAAATCCAATCAAACACATCACCATAGTCTATTTGAGGAAGAATCATCCCGTGCTACAGACAATATTTACACTCTCAAATCCCACGTCTTGTCGGCCGATGCATAGTGGCTCGCTAAGATATATGGCTTTCTTTATTCATAGCACTTCAATTACAAAATCATGTATTGGGGGGAAAGAATAAATTAATAATAAAACCCCCCTATCTGAACTTCTAATATTTTGCTTGGCGAAGGGAAACGAATTACCCTTTTCAGAACTGATGATGTATTACTAGCGTTTGATCCTCTGAGGTTTGGCCATGCTCACATTCATTACTTTCAAGTGCTGAGGTGTATCTGCAATTAGAAGCACCTTGCAGTGGATTCCTGACACTCCCGCAGACTTGAAACACCAGATCATAGAATCATCAGCGCATTATACTGCAGGAGAGGGGACGCGCTCTCCTTCCAGTACGGCCCCGCACATATGGGGGGTGGTGTGGTGCTGCAACTGCTGGAGGACGGGCTTAATTTAACCGTGTGCCCGTAAGTGAGGAGAGCCGGTAAGCAAATGAGGACCTTTCATTAAATCAAAGGTGATTTTTGTTCTGCTAATGGGCGCCCCAAAATCTAGTGCAGCGGCGAAGCATGTGATCATTCTCAGTGGAGCCTCTATATGGCTACAGACCGGTCAGGGCTATTCTTATTACAGTATGCATAATGTAATGAGCGCGCCTGTTTCATTTAATCACCCTGAGTGGACTGTGTTAGTATTTCTTTGAAATGACAAACCCATACAAGCAGCGGCCCAATAAGAAAGGGAATAAATAATACAATCACTCAGTCGCATTGTATGCTTAATGCAGTTGCTGTTTCTCAAATGGCGCCCATTTACACGGCATAGTGGTCTCACAGCACTGAGTCGTCATGTTTTTTTCTCTTGTGCTTAATTCTATATGAACACCCAACCCTCTAGTGTCTTAACAATTACGGCCCTCAAGAAGCAGTATCTCCTTCAGCGGTCCAGCCATTGGTGGTGACAGGACCAGAATGGTCACCACGACGACACACCTCAGAGAAGCAAAGGAAGTTTGGCCAAAAAACACGCTGAGCCATTATGTTAAAGTAAACGACAGCACTTCCTAATGTCATTTGGCAGTGCTAGCGCTCAGCAATTAGGGCCTCTCTTAATGCGACGCTGGGAGCATTTCTCCTCAAGGTTAGCGCCTCATTTCCCCACGATGGGTCTGCGGGGCCGCACCAGATGCATTGTGGGAGCTGGGGGGCGAGAGTTAGGACAGGTGTCCGCCACCTTGGATATCTCCCCTCGCAGCTGGCACCAGCTGGCACCCCCAGTGCCCCATCCGGACGCACCGCTCTGCCTTCTCCAGTGAGGGAGGGGGCAGTGTGGAGGGAGGGGGGCATGTCAAGGGCAGACCTGCTACAAGCTCACTCACAGGGCACCCATGCCATGACATGACCTGGCCACTAGGGGACCTGCCAGCAGTGAGGGGTAGGAGTAATGTGGTGCGGCCGGCTCCAGCGTCCCTAATGGAGCGGCAATGATGAGCCCAGCAGTGCCAGAGGGTCAGAGGCAGCCGCTCTCCCACCAGAGAGAGCGTGTCATGTCTGAAGGTGGTCTCCACGGAAACTCACCAGCCGTTTGGCCGAAAGGTAAATGAGGAGAGAAGTTTAAATTTACACTAGTCAGTATTATCTCTTTCAATATGCTTTTAACCACCATTACACCAGTCTGGGCATCACCGCCATTAATATTCAAGCAGCACATTTTGTAGCCTTTTTTAGCCCATTTGGCAGTTAATAATACTTCTTAATGCCCCATATAATTTGATTAATATAGTTGACCATGCATGCATAAAATTAGTTAGTACAATTAGCCCACTGATTACACTTACAAAAACCAAAACATTAATTCAATTTGCACTTAACAGCCCTAAACAAACAAACGTCACCATATTCTTTTTTTTATAGGGACATGTTCCAATCCATTGACACTAAAGCTAGCCGAAGTGTAATCATAAGCATGGTTCCCTATGTATAATTATTCCAACATGAATGTGTTTGTAAAGCAATTGAAACCACACAATGCACTGGACATTATCTGTACAAAGATTTCATTTTCCCGATGTCACAAAAGTGCACACTCGAGCTCTGAGATAACCCACTTACAATTAAACATTCCGCGATTTTAATGTTATTTTCTTCATTATTCTCTCGATTTGTTTCCGCTGGCGGGCTGAGCGTTTTCTGGGTGAAGGCCAATTGTTATGAATGCAAACTAACGGACTTGTCTGGAGAAATCGCTTCACATTATAAGCACATTATGTTCCCGGGCAATACCGCCACAGTGTTGTCTCTACTACGCGATGCCAGTTAATTCACTTAATATGCCTTTAATGGGGAACGTCTTTGCTTTGTGTAAAATGGCTTTCTGCGCTGACCATTATCTGAAATCAAGCCTAATGATGGGCTCCCGGTTTATGATAACGACCATTATCTCCGAGACCACCATCATGTCTGCCAAATGATCAAATGATTGTGCGCGCTTCTTTTGCTCGAATTCGTTAGTCATGTAAATTCAGACCCTTGATGGGGCAGCCCTGTATAAAATTAAATATTGGAGACCCTCTTATTGAACTGGGGATGCTTTTGAAGTGGGATAAAGCGAATCATCTTTGCCCTCATCAGGCCTTAATAGTGTTAAAAAAAAAAAATAACAAAACAAAAAAAAACACTGGAAGGGGTCCCCCCGTCTCCTCATCTTTGTATAGGTAACTCAAAGGCAATAATAATAATAATTTGTGATAACACGCTCTTTGTCTGATGCCACGCGAGATCCTTTGAAGTGCAGACTGTTGATTACTGTAAATGAGAGCTGTTTCAGGGTGGATTGTGGGTAATTATATGCAGTGCACCCCAGGGAGCAGTGCTAGGACCCTTGGGAGAGGCGTTCCACAGGAGAGTGGCGCAGCAGACAGCGCAACACATGCTGGGCCACCGATTCCCAGCGTGATACAAGTCAACAGGCCTGCCTTTTCATTCCTAATGTCTGTGATTTACATGAAAGAAACTAGCGTCGCCCAACCGCATCGCCGCCACCGCCTTGTATACCGCACTTTGATTGACAGCGTTTCATATTTCACAAGTCCCGCCCCTCCCCTCCGCCACCTCCTCCTCCTCCTCCCACCCCTCGACTAAACCGCGCACTAGCTCCCACAACAACTTGATGATGATTGCAGCTTTCGAATGTAACGGCATATTACGAAGAGTGTGGCAATGAGGAAGTAATTATAGATGTTGAAAATGGACATTACATGATATTTTTATTGTCTCCACTCATAGCAACATCGCCGAGTGTCCTGTTTTATTGTAACGGCGGGCATAGTCACTGCCTCATACATACGTGACACCACTATAGGCCGTGGTTGCCTTAATTGAGATCAGGTGTAGGGTGCAGACAACACAGAAACACAATTTCCACTGTGCGAAGCACCCCAATACAAGTGTCACTACAAACAACACCTACAGTGAACCCGCCCGCCATATAAAAAGGGCCTGCACCTGGAAATGTCAGGCCCAAGAGCCAAACTCAGGTTTGAGAAATATGATCCCACAAGAGATTAAACACCGTCTGTATCTGATGCGACTGGCTGTTACAATTTTCCCATTGTAGAAATAAAGCTTTTCTTATCTTAGCCAAAAATAATGAAAATAAGGTCTTCGCCAACTCAGGACTATACCCATTGAAGTCTATATGATGTACACGCTGCAAAGCAATGCGTGAGCTTGGGACATGCTGTGTATACTGTATGTTGTGTTAGAACAGGGGTTCCCAATGTGGGGGTCGCGAGGCACTGAGGTGGGGGTTGCGAGATGTTTTCAAGATTCATAACAATAAATTGGATGTATTTTTGATTATTCGTGAAGTGGAATCAAGCCAAATATCAAAACAGACATTCATAAACCAGATTTGAAATGTTGTGCATCTGAATTTATTATAAGTACTAAATATATGTTACAGTTATGGATCTGGTGAAGGTTTGAAAGCCTCTGTGTTACAATGCCTAGATTTTTTTTATGTATTTACTTTTCGGTGGGCCAGGCAAAGAGCGGTTCAGAAGCCCCTTATGAGAGACCAACAGGCCCGGTTAGAACCATGAGGCCGTCCTTCTGTGGACCCACCACCTGCAGGAGGAGCCATAGGGGCTGGTGCAATGTGATTTGGGCAGCTCCAACAGCTGCCCCCACGACCCGGCAAAGGACAAGTGGAAGAAAATGGATGGATGGACTTTTCCCCTAAAATTAGTGTCTGTTGTGTTTCCTCTGCACCAAACTTTGCACAAGTGACGCCCAGAAGTTGTTTTTCACATTTTTTTACGTGTTTGGAGGCTTTTGCCATATGGATTTAGAGGCCATTTTCCACTTTTCTCTTGTATTTTTGTTTGCATGACGGAAATTAAATGCTTCACTCTCATTTACAACATTCACCATATTCACATGCATATTAACAAAACTGACTGCGACCGCTGGGCCTTCATTTAGACACCAAGAAAATCCAAGACCAGGCTGGATAAACCCGCTTTTTATGTTATAATTCATTTCCAAGGATTGGTCGAAAATTTCTCTAAAATAGTTCAACATTATGGGAAACATTGTGGAACAAAAACGCTGTCATAGCTGTAACTATTGCTAAAAAAACAAACAAACACAGAAAGCACATTACACATACTAATGCTATATGCTTTAAAAAAAAAATAACATTAGTAACTGTAGAATACAACTTTTGCAAATGTAGTATAGTTTGGCACTATCTCATTCAAATGCACCATTTATTTCACTGCTACGACTAACTATATATTATGTTTCCTAATTGCCGGCATCTATAGCATATATACATTGGACATCGACTCCAAATTAGGATGCAGCGTTGGGCGAAGTTTTCCAATCACGCTGGGAGCCGCGCAATCTCCTTCTCCTCACTTGAGCTCATTTCTCCACTAATGACTTTGCCCTCTGATGCAAGCCAAGGGATCATCAAAGGTCCTTGAAACAAAAAGGGAAATATCGCAATTACCGGGACTTTCATGGCTTGAGCAGCAGATTAAAAAGCCCAGTGCTTGTGTTATGAGACGCAAACTGCCTGTCTTCAGTGTACGTTCGAGTGCCACTGTTCATCACAAGACGTGTCCCTCCTCTCGCCACCCCTTATACAATCCGAACCCCCCCATACAAGGCGAGATAATAGAATCAGATGTATTATGTATTACTAATCACATGATAAAAGGCCTTTCAGCGCCCGGTTAATGCATGTAGATTCCAAAACGCTGCATGTACAAGAAAAGTCATCGCCTTTTAACTGTTGGCCTGAGGGAGCCGCGTTGTCCCCTAGCCTCCATAACCATTGACACAAAAAGGTCCCCAAACAATTTCAAATTACTGCTTTATTTCTCTCTCTTATATAATCCACCCACATTATTAAATCTAGCACCTTCTGGGAGTCGGCTGATACAATAATGTTACTGTGCTAAGATGTTTACATTCGAGACCGGAGCTTTCCTTGTTATAAACATGTATGCCCCCAGGACTTGTACAATGCATACTACTTGGCCCCTAAATGAGGCGCTCGGGTCATTTTGTTTTTTAAAGAGGGGTCAATATTAACCTCGAGCAAAAAAGAAAGGGTGGGGGTTACAGGGGGGATGTGGGCAGAGGCGGGTACTTAGGGTTGCACAATATGAGGGGGGGGAAATTCAATATTTAATACAGTAAGTGTCTTGAATATTCCGACACTGGTAAAACTGCAATATTGCTTATACCATTTTTACACAATATATTCCATTTAAAGTGCATATGACACATTACACATTTTGCGAAAACATAGTTAACACAATTATATTTGAGATTTTGCTAAAGATTGTTGCCAGGTGTCTCCAGTTTCGCCATTTTTGTGATGTTTCACTTCCTTATTGGACACCGACAGGAAGTGACATTGATGAAGGCAAACAATTTTAAACTGTTGCCGTACCAACCATGTTAAGTCAATGGGAAATGAGTCAAACTGCTCTGGAGCTTTACCTTCATCTATGCCACTTCCTGTTAGCAGTTTAAAAATTCCAATAAAAATACCTTTTCTGGCCAACATTTCTTCGTCAAAATTGCTGCTTCACTGAAATAAAATTATAATCATGCAACAGATGAACTTGTAACTGATGTTATCCCTCTAAATAAGGCAGATTTTCAAAAGCATTAGTCATATGCACTTCAAAGTTAACAAAACAATTATGCAATTGGGGCTTTCTGTGTGTCAAAAACAAGGCTGAAACAGAACTACAATAGGGAAAACTGGACTTTTGCACATTTTTAAGTTACTAAGCGTTATCATTTTAAGCTATGCCAGCTAAGAATGTGCAGCCCTTACACCTCCATCATTTTGCAACTTATTGTGGCTTCTTGCGATAGGGATATTGTGTTAACTAATAATTAATAATTTGCCAAAATGTTTTTCAGTCCAAGTAGTCATTTGTAGTGTTGGGTAGTAACGGAATACATGTATTTAGAATAGGTATTTTAAACACTCATTTGAATACAGTTACTTTCCTAAAATCAAGGGGATACATACTCAATGATTACATTTTAGTTTCATATTCCATGATATCGAGAGGGAAAAGATCAAAATGACATGGGAAAAGTTTAGTGAGCTCTGCTGCGGTCCCGATGTGCTATTGCAGAGTGCTTTATTATGTTCCTAATTAGTGGCAAATAAGTTCATAACAGGCAGGGCATGAGCACACACTGTATTTATACTTAAATATAATGCAAATTAATTCATGTTTTTCATCGTATATACGCCACATTTGTGTATAGACATAAAGCAAATATTCAGAATACAGTACACTGATTGGACAAAGTAACAGAATACGTAACAAAATACATTCAGTATTCTGTAACTGAATACAATTTCAAGTATTCTCTCCAACACCGGCAATCTGTTATATTTACCCACGTAGGCTTATATGTACTTAAGTAACTTTGTGAAGAAATAACTACTTCTGGTGGCAGTTTCGAATAATATATATATATATATATTAAAGATTTCAACTCTGTTACTCTTCCCATATGACTAATGTAATGTTTTTGTATTTCCTGTATACCTTATTTTCAGAAGAAATGATATATTTTCTATGTACTAATATTATTTTTTCCCCAACTCATTTTATCACTCCTTGTCTTTTCACCAGACGCTTCGCTCCTCTTACGTGAACAATTATTTGGATGACTACTTTAATCATTTGTTTTACTTCTACTTGAGTAACATTATATCAAAAGCAGCGTTCCCCCTTTTGCTCGAATTGGTTTTTCGGCAACTCACCCCACCTCTGTCTGTGTGTGGGGCAAGGCCAATCATTGCAGCCTGACTGAGCAGAAAAATGGCTGCAGCCGCTGATACCTTCTATTATACATTAAACATGCTGGTAAATATTCACAAGTCAGAGCATTCAAATGGAAAATATGGTTCGGGTCAAAAGGTCTATGAAAATGTTGTCTCGGGAGGTGGGTCCCCGAAGGATAGGAGGCAATGATGATAACCATGGGGGAAACACCCATAGGGGACTGGGGAGGACATTAAGAGTTGTTTTACATGTTTGACTGTGGGGCAGCCATGATACCAGCGGCCTGATAAATGATAGGCACTTATCAGGCCCGGACGCGCCTAGAGTTATGTACCATGGCTAATAGAATGTAAAAATGCCATCAATTACACACACGCAGCGGGCTAAATTACCGTCCAATAAAGTTCACCTAATAATTCTGCTTAAGCATTTTATTAGTTAGCATATGCCTGGTTAAATAATTGCACGGCGTTCATTTTTTTTTGGCCGCGAGAATGGGAGATTGCGTTGAAACTTATGAATAGCCAAGCACAAAAGGTACGGAATAATAGGTGTGCGTCCGTTTTATTAGAGGCCCGTCTCGCTGACAGGATCACATGGCTCGAAAATTATTTCATCATGTTCGAGTCCAACTGTGGGACTACAGTGTTATCTGCTATTTTTGTCTTTCTCGGCCGTATATTTCCGAGGCCAGGAACAATGTAGTCTGACAGACATATTCTTTATGAGGGGCTCGTGGTCTCTCTAATTTGACACAGTTGTCAGAGATAAAGCTCCTTAGAGAGTGTGGCCATGCTCTGGGTAAGAATGGGGATTAAATTAGCACCCCCACCTTCACATCCTCTGACCCCAATACCAAAGAATAAAACATACATGCGACTCACTCTGGCACCCGGCGTCTTACAACTTCAGCTCGGCACTATCCGGTCTACTGTACTGGGGCAATGCAACACTACACAGGCGTGATGGGGACTGATTAGCTTTTAGACAAACTCACGAGGGCCTCGAGTCAAGCTCACCTGCAATAAAATACAATATTAAAGAATAATAAAAAAGACAGCTTTATTGTAAATATAGGCAGTGAGAGAAAATCAGTGCGTCTTATGAAGTGTGACAATACACCGGCTCTCCTTGGTAGTTTGATATCAAATGACCCGAGCACGTAAAATCAAATCAACATTGGAATGGATCATATCAAATTCTAATGAAAACATAATGTGCTCTTAAAATGTGTGTTGGCCCGGCAGCCAGTCATCCAGAGAGTCTCCCCCAGATGACGTGATGAATAGGGAACACCGATGGAATATGCATCAAAGTCGGGCTCATGATTTATGTAATAGCAGTCACTTGGACACTGATTAGCTGCTCTGTCAAGCGTGTAATACGAGAGGCACAACCCCTGGTTTATCAGTCATTTATCTGAAGTGCGTCCTGATATTATCACTGGATCCTAATGTCATCATTATGCCGCACAGCATGTGCAGGCCAGTGTGTCATGGTGCCGGCGACACTGCCTGTCAGGAGTTCAAGCCTCTTCATTTGCAAAGTGCTCAGACATTCATAGCACCGTGTCAACAGTAAAATAGAGAAGCCTGCTCATATCAGCGATGGAGGGACAGAGGCGCATAGGCACACTTCATAAGTGGGCACTTGAGACAACACACAAATTTTGTCACGTCTTTGCGGTTGTGGTTTGGCTTAGTGATGATCAGGCTAATTCTGCTGAGAGAGGAAGAATAACAAAATGTCAAAGTAAAAAGCACAAAAATATTAGAATGTTTTTTCATACCTACTTGAGGTTCTGATTAAGAGAAATCAACATAGCTGGTACACGAGGACCTCCTGGTTATGCAGTGTGGCCCACAGAGCCAGTGTGTGATTAAAATGCACACTCACACACTATGAGAGTGTAGTGCTTGTTCAGTCTGTCAGGACTTTCCTACTTTCCAAGAGAATATCTGATATCATAAATGACTTCAACTCCTCCCACGCCAACACTGAGGCTGAACACAGAAGAGACAGCTCATAGGACTTAACAGTGACAATCCAACATGAGGCGGATGGACAAAAGCTACTAATAAACAGTTTGTGACACTTGACATAAAGACTGGGCTTGTTATTCTCACACACATCTGGTGCTGTACCAAGCGGAAACAGAGCAACATATAAGTCTATCATCACTTTTCACAAACAAAATAGTGAGGGAAACTGAACAGGAAAAAGAGCTCTTTGAGTCTCAAACAAAAGACAGCAGCCTGCTGCCAGCTCAGACAGGGCACCACACCTTGGCAACGGTGCCGCGCACAATCAAAGGAACAGTCGTCATCAGCGCTGTTTTTGAAGGATATCTGTAAAAGATTGAAAATATGTGTCATTAAGGAAAACAATTGGTGTACCGGGTTATTGTGTCCATTTTAAGCTGTGTCTTTCTGTGCATCGTTGCTAAATACATTTCCTGTTTTTGATGTTTTAGCATTAAACACAATAGGAATAAATTATAATATCTGCAATAGTTAATGCAGATAAAATGCACAAACTATTACATTGAAATGTTGGAACATTATTTGGAAAATTAGTTTTGATTATTGAATAGCTAAAAACAATAAGAAGAGTAGCTAATAATTTGCATTTGGACATGGGAGTTCTTTTTTTTTCTTCATAATCTGAAACTGGAACAAACACAAAAACACGGTCTGGTAGTGCCACATAGGATAATTGTTTGGCTTCTGATAGAGCATTAAAATCATTTGAAACGGTATGGCTCAGAAGATCCAGCAGAGGGGGCTGCTTACTGCAATCATATGCTGATTAATTGAGCCTGATTCTCCCCATGCTGCGAACATAAGTTGTCCCACACTGTAGGCTACATGTTGGTATGTGGGTAAAGGTTGCGAGGCTTTATCGAAGTCACCTTTTACCACGGGTAACCCTCCCATCATTTTGATAAATATTAAGAAAACACTGATTTTCTGATTATCCCTCATCAGCCTATATCAAACTAGGTTATGTTCATTTTTATTAATTGTGCATGTTGCTCTCTAATTAGCTAATGAGAGACAAAAAGCAGGTTTAGAGCAGAAAAATGCAAATGACTCTTAGAAAATAGCACAAAAAAGTAAATGGCAAGGCTGAGAATCATTCTTCATTGAAATGTCAAAGATAAATGGCTCAAATGTCACATCAATTAAAACGGGGGACAGTTAGTAGTTCATTAAAGAGAGAGCCATATTGCACCGTCGGGTACCGTTGCCAACCCTTACTATCTGGGGCAGACTGGCAGCGGGTCCAGATGGCACGGAAATCCTCACAGATTTCAAAATGGTCTCTGCAGGGGTGGCGTTTCCCCCCCGCTCCCACCCTCACCAACGAGGCCCACGCCGGCCTACACGCACCAAACGGAGGCACGCGGGGAGCCCAGGACTGCTCCCAAATACAACCAAGACACACAGGACAGCAGAGCATTTTAAACAAAGCAGCACAAATGTTACCCGGTCATTTTACTCAAGTTATTCTTCTTCAGCTACAGTCCATCTGGCAAAAATAAATAGAGCCAGGCCAACGTAAAACTGATTTCTGTAATTTTGCAGAAAAAAAAAAAAACATTTAGTCGCCTATTCCTTTGTTGTAATTTTAAAGATCACATCCGAGTGGCACAGGCTTTGTGTTTTTTCTCTTTGAAACTTTCAAGTATTATTATTGTATCGTTTTAACTTGCAAAGTTATTTGGACAACTTAAACAGCTCTGACCAGCAAGATATGGGTTATAAATGATATCAAGAATACTTAAGTTTTAATATAAGACATGTATTGTTCTATCAATTAAAAATAGGGCTTGCACAGGTCGGCTTTCTATATATTTACTTTATGACACTTGAGACCACTTCAAGGACCCCATTAGAAAACTATCTGCGTCTGTCCCCAATGTGGGCGGGGCGGAGACTCGGTACTGGCCAATGGCGGAGCCAGAGTGGACTTTGGACCTTTGTGATTGGTTCCTTCGGCCATGCTTTCGGGGGAAACAGGAAGAAGAGTTGCAGGACGTGAGAGACACATCACCTTGGCTGTAGGTATCGCGTTCCCAGACTCTTACCTTGCCTCGTGTAAGCATTTGTAGATCTAGATTACACTTTGATTGAATCTGCAAAGACAGCTAAGTTGTTGTCGGTGGCCTGCGCTACGGCTGCACTTGTTTTCATAAATGGTTAGTATGGCAAGAAGTACACACGGGCCCTGCGAGTGTGCGCGTGTTCACTATCCAGCAACTGATAACGGCGCCGTTCACTATAATTAACTTCGGGTGCCGTTTTTAATTTTCCATAGCTAAAGATAAATTAGCATGGAAGCGTTAGCGGAGCGGACACATGTTGCATTTTCACACCTGCGCTTTCTAGTTAATTAAGCACGCAGGTTTGACCGGTAACCGCTCTAATGAGAAATAGTCCGATGATTGACGAGGGTGAGGAAGATGCCAATGACTTTTAACAACACAAGCTGGCTGTTGTTTGCTGTCCCTCACCGTGAAGAGCTGGGTAAACATCCAAATATGCTCGCAGACCCGTGAGCAGTCACTTGGAAGGAGTGCTGTAATGTGCGGCAGTGGTGCTGCTACACACACACAAACGCACTGAGGACAGCCAGTTGCATGCATTGTCCTGTACCACTGTTTTGTTGGGCTTTTTCCCCCACAATGGCCAGCTGTCACAGGAGATGCTCGATTGTTGCTCTCAAACAACACACGGTAGCCCATTTGGTTTAATTTGTTTTAACATCAGGGGTTGCAGTACAGTTTTGGACTTAACAGTGAGCAATAAGAAGTAGTCCTAATTGCTAATAATTTTGAATGACATCTTTTAGGCCTATTCTAGGGTGCCACAAATGATCAAAATCGAAGTTTGGATGGTTGCAATGAGCAAAAACTGCATTATTTAGGCAGCATCTTTATCAAGCAAATAAATATCCTGTGTCCGTGGTGTATTTTCTTTAACCTTGTAAATCTGTATCTAGAGATTCTTGTATTCGTGAAGCAGTCCATATTCGGTCCCTTCTCAAATTCGAATGCTGGACTCAACTTTGCAATCCTAATCGCAATTGCAATACAGGATAAAATGTCCCTGAACCCCCCGTTTTAAATGACGCACCTTCAGTAATGGCAAGTCAAAGCTTCACAATATGCCTTTTTGTATATTTTTTTATGTGTACTTAAATTTCGGCTCTTTCGCATTGTGAAAATATTTCCCCAAAGACGACACATTTAAATGGAAGAGGTTCGATGTAAATAAAAGGTGTTAAAACCTAATTTTCACCGTCCCCGTTTTTTTTTTTTAGACTCTCTAGTGTGTTCTTTTCCTGTCTGCTTCTTTAAACTTCACGTGGCAGGTAATTACAAACAAATTTGTAAAAAACACACACCAAAAATGAAAGGATTTTTTTTTTTTTTACTAATCACAACACCGCACTGTTCTGTAATTCAAAGACATTACAGTGCCTCTTTTTCCTATTTGCGGCTCCATCACTACACCTTTTGCTAAACGGCAGACAGGAGAGTGCACTGCTTATCCAAAGTGCACTGTACCATTGTTTGGCTCGGAAATTTCTCGCCTTTATTGTCAGTCGAGGCAAACCCCTGATGAATACAGTGAGAGCTGCAAAAGTAGGAACAAGAAAGTTGAGGCATGTTGACGCATTTGTGATCGCGTACCATGACAGATGTGCTGCTGGTGTGTGAAGGGGAGAGCTAAAGCACTGTAAATGCATGACTACTTTTAACACATAACCTTTGTTTTTTTGCCTTCCCCTTTCTCTCAAAGAAGTACTGTAGGCTGTGTAATCTCTCTACAAACATACTACATTTAGCAAGCTGCAGAAATTATTAGCAATTAGTTGCTTTTTAGTTTTCTCATTTTGCGGCTTCTGGTCTGTGAAATTTTATGAGAATAATGGAAAATTATTCATTGCTCAACATATTTCTTTTCAGTATTTTCTAACACTACAGTACGGCTGCACAATTTATCACTTAACTCTATATATAGCAATAAGACACAATATATCACAAAATTACTTTATTTATTTTTTTTAGATGAAAGCTCTTTGCAATTTAAAAATGTGCAGAAGTTCAGCTTTAGTCATAGTTTCTCCTTTTTAGTAGCATTTTTTCTAAAAAATGCTTATGTTTAATTCCATACTGTGTTGAAATAGTTAAGCTAATATTAAAACAATATAGCAAATTTCTTTTGCTATATTTTCTCATGTACTCATACAACCCTACCCTAATAGTGTGTGTGTATATATATATATATATATATATATATATATATATACAAAAGTATTAATATGCAAACTAACAATTACGCTTGACAAGAAAAATGTGAGATAATTTGATGAGCTTTTATGTCATTTCTTTATATAATAGCTGCTTTATAGACGTCTGTACATAAAAATGTCCATATTGTTTAAAGTCACTGCTGACAACATTTGCACACCTTTTTATGTTCAATAGCAGTGATAGATATGCTAATCTGACAATTAATATACAGCCGTTGTGCATATGTTTACAATGACAGTCTGTGGGTGATCTTATGAAAGGATGAAAAATATGGATATTATTTTTCTACCCTTTAACCGTTTTTCAATTCAAGGTTTTCATGAAGAAAAGGTTCCACGAAACTCTTGCAATCAATGTGACCTTTATTTATTATAACCCCCATCTCTCAAAAACTCACATATAACATAGTCAATCATCTCTCCTTCCCTCAAAGTAAAAATAAAAAAGGAACTGCTGTCTGGTTATTGCCAGTATCCATCTCAGTCGTCAGAAAAGCTGCACGTTTTTGCTGTTGTTAAGGGCTGGAAACCAGAATCCCATCGGAGTTGCACCCTAAGGAACAAATTTAATGCTAGAAAAACATCCCGGCCATCAACCAAAAATGACGGATTGAAAATAATGTCGAGCTATCTTGGGAATCCCCCACCAGACAAGGGAACAGACTGCATTGTTTTTCTCATTTATGTGATATATAGAACAGAAAGAGGGGAAAAAATGGGCGATTTATTGGTTAGATAGGCGTATTCTTTTCCATGCACAAAAGAAATATTGGATAGTAATGTTGGGATCAAGTCACATCATGACATTGTTTGGAGGCTAGGTGTTCAAATATGTAAGTCATCATTCGTTGGGTGGCCCGCTAGCTTTTCAATAGATCATTCAATGCAAATGTGTGTGGGAAAATCTGAACGTTACCACATGAATATGTCAATGAACGCAGCGTAATTTGTGCTTCTTTAGCAGGGCAGGGAGATGAAGCAGCAGAGGGAGAGTCAGTGCACTCAGAAGACCATCTCATTGCTGAGCCCCCTGGGGAAGATCCAAGTCAGTGGATGTGAGAATGGTGTGCACACCATCCGGATCCTAATGGATGTCGCACCTGCTGAAAGGTACTGTACAACAGCCGGCCGCTGACGTGATAAACAAAGGTGTGAAATTTACAGGCAGACAGAATCCACTCCTGTGATGGAGTGCCACCATTCCTCATTGGAAGCAGGGCATTTTTGTAGATCCCACAAGAAATATCCTGGAGAAAGTTGGGCAAATATGAGCAGGCACTAGAAATATGAGGGGCACTAGAATACAGTTGGGCTTGAAATTAGATTTCTGATGGCATGTGGTGGTGATTCTTCCAGCAGTATATTTGAAATTTCAGAAAAATAACTTGTTTATTACCCACCAGGGAGATGATTAAAGTTGATGTCTGTAGGGTCACCAAAGGCCACAGGGAGCACGGAGTGTCCCCCTGTTTATTTATGTTGCCTGGGAGTTGTATGCAGGAGTGGAGAGTGTCAGCAGCACTCACAAATGTAGGAGGTGATTGCATTTCCAGCCCTGCTCATCATTCAAGAGTGTCACAGCACTGACAGTTCAACTCAAGTGACGGAAACTGATTAAACACTGCATTCATAAGATTTTACTTCTTATTTTTACAGGTCCACATCTTACATCTCAGATTAGGTTTGATTAGATTGAAATTAAAACCCGTGTATCACCGATTCACATTTGATTAACTTGAATGATTTGGGAAATTAAACAATTTTCAAATGCAGCCGGTTAGGAAGTTATCCTTTTGGAAATGTATGTTCAAATTCTAATTTATGGAAACCCATTAATGACCTTGTATATTATACCTCAACATGTGTTTCCTCCTCGAGTGTCGGCTATTTCCTAAAATTCATCAAGCAGTAAAAACATTCCACTTGTTGGTAATGAGTTGAAGGGAGAAAATTACTAATATGGAATTTTGATTATGGAAGATGTCCTGTAACCATTCGCCAGCACCTTTCCCCATCTCCTGGTGAACGGGGTTTAATTTGTGTGTTCAGGTTCAGTAGGAATATGCAAATGAATTTAATGATTCGCATCACTAGATCATTTCTCAGTTTAATATCATTTGCTATGTCGGTCATAAGTGAAGCTGCGATCACACGGCTGTCTGTATGTTCTCAAAGGTGTGAGCAGGAAAGCATTTGATGAAATGTTTCCATTTCATCACAACCAGTTGAATGTGGCGTTATTGTCTCAGGACTGGGCTCGAGCTAGCGCAGATATATGGAGTAACGCAAATGTAAACAGGCATTAAGGGACGCGAGATAAAGTGACAAAATAACGGCTTATCTTTGCAAGCGGCTTTACATGTAGATCTCACAAAAGCCTGTGTGTAGCAGGAACAGTTCAGATCAGCCCTTTCCATCCATTTATTTATGACATACTAAACAAGGCTCTCTCCAGCTTTGGCTGAGGTGTGGCACAGGCTTAGGCAGTCACACTGATAAATGATCTCTAAGTGCATATTTTGGATAAAGAAAATGGATCGCATCTATGCAGAGCATAAAAGGAGACCTATGGAAGGTGTGGTGAGGACGAGTAGATTACATGGCAGCATTTGCCCTCTGTGATTTCTCTCACAATTCACTATTGGCTGGCGTTGCTGCAACAAAAACAGTCATGGCATTGATAGATAGTTATTGATAAAGGTCATTATAGCCACATAAACGCCCTTGAAGTATTGCTTACACACCATGACCGTCAGCTCTTTCTAATAGAAACGTCTCATGCCCTTTTTGCTTCCTAACTGATCTTAGGAACATTTCCTGAAATCAACCTCCTCTGCCAGTCTAACGACAGCCCTGAAGGCACCATCAGATGAACAAATTCATTACATCTCAACAACCCCTGTTGGGCCCTCTGCACCAGCCTCGTGTTAACCAGCCGGCTGCCTTTGGTTTTAGCATGGCCACTGTGTAACTCACAGAAAAATGATACGCATTTTGTTTACAAGAGATTACTATTATCTGAAATATGATGCTTTGTGCCTCTTTCACACAGTGTACAGGCACATAATACAGAGGAAATCATAGAGCTCTTTTTTATTAGGGTGAAAAATGAAAAAAGGGCTGGACTCCTGCCCCGAGACATTTTGTGAGCATATTATTTTACAATGCTTTGATCAATTTGTCTGTCAAGCTGCCTGAGATGTGGGGGAGCAGGAAAAAAGCAATTTAGCTTGTGAGGTCCTCAATAGAAGTGTACTACTGGAGCGGTGCATGACATGTTGCATTAGAACCTGAGTAGCCTTTATTGCTTGATAATGTCGCGAGGCAATGCTGATATCAATCACCCTTTAACGGCCCCTATGATATGGTCTTATGAAGAAGAAAAAAAAGAATAATGCATGAAACATTTCTCAGAAAATAATTGATCTAATGCAGCACAGAGGGAGTTCTACTTATAACAACCTAAAAATAGTGTACTTGAAAAGAAGACACCAAATGTACCAGGAGCTAAAATGGTTAAGGGCAGGCTGGCTCTGTGCTCCTATAGAAAATAGTGATTAATTTTACACGGATAAAGAATAAACTCCCTCTCATTTGCATTTACATATAAACAATGTATTTATGCATCTAAATTCCCAGCACACTTGCACCACGTGATATGCTTAAAATCCTAAGTGGCTAAAACCAAAATTATCATTGCATTTCCACGACCATAATTCCCCCTTTTTTCTCTGACACAAAGCCTTATAAATCTGTGTCTGATTTTTCACATTGTTTTTAGTTAATGATTTTCATCTGTTTGTTGTTGCTGTGATAGCGACGAAATGTACCATATGCTCCGGCAAAAGACAAATGATTAGCAAATGAAATTCTGGACAGCTGTCTGACTGAAAGCGTTTGGTTGATAGCATTCTGCTACCATAATTAGCTTAAGCTTTGGGTTAATTAACTTTCTACCTGGATATGCATAATAATAGCATTCTGCAGAAAGCCGAGCAGCTTTCAGTATATCAGCAGCAAAGGCTGGCTTTTATTTTGTATTTCCACTGCATATTTCAATTTCAAGAGGCAATTTAACTCAGGAGCATCGTCAAATATTGTAGATTTTCCTCCCCAAGCCAGATAATTCTGAAACAATGGAGGTGTATTATGTGGCAGAAATGCCATTTCTGAATGTAATTAAAGCGGATGAAAGCAATCACCAATTTTTAAATGCTTTTGTGTAGCAAGAGGCCTACTTGTAAAAAATACCCATCAAGGGGAGAAAAGAGGCACAAGAACCCCCAAGTCCTTCTATAAGAGGCCTTTGAGACTGCAGTGAAGTACAACAGTAATTAGTCTTTTGTATGAATTTGCTGGCCATGGCCACGATTAGTTAAGTATATGAGAGGAGTGCAGGACTGCAGCGCGCTTCAGCAGGAGGCTGTTCACGTCTATTTATCCTCACAGCTTTCCATTGTCACTCACAACACTGGATCACACTAATTGTTCAGAGGTTGAGTGTTTTTGCGTGGGAGCCGTCACCTTAGTCACATGACGTTCATTTTCCATCTATCTCGGCCCTAATACCCAAGCTGTCACAACAGCTTTTACACTCCCCACACTAGTGTGAAATATCTGAGGTGATGCATTTATCGTTCTCTCACACTCATGTAGTGTTGTGAATCAATGTCCTGCTTCACACTGAATAGCAGCATGCCAAATGGCTTTCCTGTTTGGGCCCTGCTTACTTCGATGTGTTCACAAGAGCTTCTTCCTCTATTATATTTCAGTTCAAAAGCTACTTTAAACTAATGTAGGACAGTTTGGCCTAAATAAAATGCTTACTTTTGTTGCTAAACTGCGCTGTCATGCAAACTGAACTGCTGAGATCTTGAATGGAATCATCAATAAAGCAGTCGTCCCTTTAGATACGGTATGAATAATTCATAGTGTAATGATATTCAGATGATTTTGTTCTATTTTTCACTGCGCCCGTAGAATATTGTTTTGCATGTTTCGAAGTGCAGTACTCAGCTGCGTATTCATTAAGGTGCTGCTCCCACTGGCCCTTGGACCCATCTGTGCTCTATGTTTATGCCTGTGTCTCCCGGGACAGTTCCTATCAGGCTGCATGTGCCATTTCCTGTGGAAACCAACACCTGTGAAACTCACTACCTGTAAGCCGCCCCTCACAGACGGGACTCTGACATTCACTCACAAAAATGTGCAAATGTTGTGCCTTTAAAAGGCATTCTCCTGGGCCGGGACGCACTCGAGAGGGAGTTACTGTTCCGTTTTTGACGCTGCAGCAAAAAGCAGCGCTGCACTTTTGGTGTCTCTTTGCCTGCTGTCGAAGCGAAGTTTCTCTGGTACAGTGTTTGCACTAGTTTGTTTTCGAACTTGATTGGATTCTATATCTTCAACATGCAGAGTGTACAGTGTGTGACATACCAAGGCAATATGCACAGAGATGATTCTGCTCTGACATCTTGGAGAGGAGTACGAGTCAATTATGCCCAAGTGTTGTTCTTGCTTATCTTCCTGCGGCACCAAACAAGGATTTAGTCAAGGATTTAGGGGTGAGGGGGCGGTGGTGGGGATCATGGTAAGCGGTTCACAACAAAACACTCAAAACTCCTGGGAGCGGGCACTGATTTAAAAATAAATTACAGAAGACGAAGCACTAACACTCAAGGGCCCTCAGCAGTGCTGGCGTACACAGGTGAAGATTAGCCTCCTCGCTAATCAGAGGAACAAGGCAGTAATTTGCTCTGAACACAGACAGCAATTAGGACTTGGTGACACTAGATTCCCATAATGCCTTTGTGCTTGACGTGGTCAAATTTTGACAGAGGCTATCCATGCAGGGTCAGTGTCCCCCCCAGTCTCCTGGCCCTCTTCAGTGGAGCCTCTAAAAGGTCCCTGCAGTTACAGCGCTCCCTAATGTACTTTATGCCTCCCTCACTGGCTCCTTACCATTCGCGTAATTGGAATCTCTTACTGTGGCACTTGAGAATAGAGGCTAAAAACGCTATTTGAAACTGCTCAGTAGTCTGTTGTAGATAAACATTGCTGCGTGGAGGTGTGGATCCACTACATAATGGAGTAAGAGTTAAGGCTGTGGTAATACATGCCTGCACTGACTCCTGTGGCTGGCCAGTTGGGAGAAGACCTAATTGTTGTGTGCTCTGTTGCCTACTCTGCAGTATTTTACCACCACCTTTATGTATTGGACTGAGCGTTGCAGCCTCTTCGGTGGACATTTGCTAATAAGAGTTGTTGGATATCTAGAGAGCAGTTTAGCCGGCCCAGTTGTTTTTATTTTCAAATACCAGGGTACCGAGTGTGCATGGTACGGCCGAATAGGAAGCATTTTTTACAGCTTACCACTGGAAAAGCTCTTGACTTTAGCGCAGCACAAGCAAGATAGGCATCTGAATGATCTTCAAATGGTTGAACGAGCTGCATTGAGCAAGTGGCTTACAATTGTATCACAGCCTTTGGCTCAGAGACCATCAGGATCTTGACATTCATAGAGACATGTTGTATTTTTTTCTCCCCTTTTTAGACAGTCATTTTAGGCTTTTTTCATGCTCTCTTGAGTCTTTGACGTCTCTGAGTTAAGTATCTGTGGCTATAAGGCTGAGGAAAATATTGGAGTGCTCTTGGCCTTTTCTATTTCATCCTCTGACCTGCCGTGTTCCCCATGATCGGTGAAGGAGAACTCTGGCAGGCTGTGTCAAAAGTGACAGCCCATCGAGTCGGGATGAACGCCATCACGCTTCACAGAAGGGAGCCACTGCTTCAGACTCTTTGTGCGATATACCATTACACCCTTCGCCAAATCCCTTTCAATTAAATGTTGGGGCTAACCTGCTTCATCCTGCACTGCAGTTGATAGAAAATGTCCAACTGAGAACTCATGCAACACGAGATACAAATTATCCCAAACGAGCGATATCTTTCTTTCTTCAGCGTCTCCTTTGATTGTTTCTTGGAAGATGAATGAAATAACCTCCAACATTATATAAATGTTCAATTCATTCTTTATATTAGAGTTAGAAAATAGGTAGAACTCTAAACGACTCCCACTTTACGCGGCCATGATTTATGGTAATTGGAAATTGATTGTGACAGGAGCACAATATTAGAAATTTTCTCAAATCACAATCTTGTATCAAGGGAAATATTCTTTTTACTGCGCCAAGTCTTGGCCAGTCTGGAATTAGTTTCTTATTTCCTTAAGTGTGATGAAACACTGAGTGCCTGTAGGACATTATATTAGTATTTTAACCCATGGAAAAAATATGAAAGGGGAAAAAAAAGTCTTTGTATTGATGCCTTTTATTAAAATAATATATTTTTATATTTCAGACTAATTAAAGGGAATGGTTTATATACATGAGATGAGCCATTAGTTGAAGACAATATAAGATTGCTTCCCCTCTGAGAGGCCCCTTGTAATTAGGCCGACATTTATTACACATCTGTAATCTCTAATTTTCAAGGGCATACTTTCTTATGTGCCAGCCTGGGCTCCATAAAGATCACATGATGTGGCTTGATTGGGATTCACTGAAGCGGCAGGAAATGTTGCCAGCACAGGAGCTACATCTCTGCTGCCCACATGCTCTTTAAAACAATCCCCCATAGCACCGAGAGGTGACAGACTTCAACACAACAACTGATGTTCACCTTTTATTTATTTATTTCCCTCTTGTTTGCCGGCCATAACATGTACTGCATTGCATTAACTTTTAGTACTGTCAATGTCGTATCAGTCAAAAGTGCTTTAAAGCAGCGGCGTCCCCGGCCGTGGACTGAGGGGAGAAGAAAATTAGCCGTGGTGACAAGTCTGAAGTGTAAGCTAGAGGTCAAAGGTGCCAAGCCTTAAGCAAAGGTGCTCTAGCCTTTGTCCGGTAGATTGTAGGGGCCTGCGGGTCCAACAGGAACATTTCCACACACAATATCCCCGAGCTGTCAGTGTGCAGCGGCTGGAACATCCTCTCAGAGAAAGAGGGGGAGCACCGGGGCAGGAGGCAGCGGAGAGGGAACAGTGGCCTGAAGATCCCTGCTCACAGGAAGAGGAGGAATGGGGGGGCTGGGGTGGAGGTGGTATGGAGCCAAAAGCTGGAGTGGGAGGATAGAGAAATCGAGGGGGGCGAAAAGGGTGGGGGTAGAAAGGAGAGACAATGACAAGTAGGGGCTGGCTGGGCACTCACCCATGCCGACAGAGATTGCCATGAGCCATGGCCATTGTTTGAGCGGGTCTCAGCTCAGGACCCGCCAGTGGGCTTCCGACTTTTCAGCACTCCTCTATAAACTGCTGTGTGGTTTATTTGGAAATGAGAGTATTTACACCTTTTACTGTATTTACACCCACTGTTAAACGGCACCCGGGAGACTTCCATCACACAGCCACAAACTAGCGGGCCCAGCGCTTTCCCTGAAAACTGACCTGCTCAGTCATAACAGTGCAGTAAAGCTCAGCTTCACATGTCCCATATAAAAAGCTGCTCAAACTGTGACCTGCACAAGTATAAAAACACTTTAGGACCGTGTTGTTCCGGCCAGGAGAAGAGAGACGCCCTGTGTGTTTAACAAAGTAAATGTCTATTATTAATACTATACAGGATAAGCCAATTTTGAAGAGGGGGCACTTAAATGGCGCTATTATTTATTTATAAGTCCTGTACAGCAGTTAATGGAATTGGCGGCCTGCTTTAGATCCACAACACAGCTTGAGGTCCACTTTGCAGTAATGCACATGTTAAGAGAGGACCTTCCCAGTAGGGTCTTTAAGTGTCAAATATGGGTCAGTCAGCTTGCGTTGACCTGGGGGGTGGTCAGCAGCGGAGAGAAATTCAGCTGTTAAGTGATGCCAACTCAACCATCGGCAAATTCCTCCAAGCATCAGCTCATGCTAAGATGCACGTCCAAGTGCGGCACATCGCTGGCCAGCGCCGCTCTGGCCAAAAAATCCATTTATTCTTGTCATGAACTATAAAGTAGACCCAAGCAGAGACGAGCCTGTTGTTGAAGCCCAGCTCTTAACGTCTCTGCAGCTGCACGACTTTTCTAAACTCTTTTTTTTTTTTACCATTGGTTCTGCTTTCTTACAGTTGTTTGAAATAAACTGTTAACACTTTTCCTCATGACCTGACAATGTTTTCTTTTGTACTTCATCAAGCATGCCTTGGAAAAATATATATATTTTCTAACAACTCTCGGATTACTGTCTTGTACTTTCCGTAGCAAGTTTTTACTCTCTCACTGCAACAATAAGTCCTTGGCCCCAGTGCCACACACCACACGTGTACCTTAATCATTTCAAACACATCACGATTAACAACTTTTCTTTCAGCAAATGATGTCATACTGCCTCGGTGTCCCGCGTAGCATGTTATTACACTCCCGCGACACATTTTAAGCATGAGAATTGAGCATTATGACCGGCCCGCTGATTCCCCCCCCCCCCCTCTTTTCTTTCTCACTCTCTCTCTCTATTCTACCCCTCACAGGAGCGGCGCGGGCCCCATGGGCTGCTGTGTGGTCAACGATAGCCCCGGCGAAACGAGCCCCCAGTTGCAGCGCTGCGTCCAATGGCTGCGGGCGTACTTCAGCGAGCCGCGCACCGCCGGGACCCTGCCACTGCCCACCTTCCACCACCCGGCCCTGCGCGGAGGTCCGTCATGGATAAATATTTGCACAGCCATGACTCGGGGATCGGGCTTTCACTCTTAATTGTCAGTTACATCACTTACACTCACTGGCCCGGCGTGCTATAATGAAGTATTTTACGGCTTTATGGGAGAGTGGAGAGGGGGGGGGGAGAAAAAAAAGAAAGAAAGAAAAGAAAGAAAGACGGAAGGAACAGAAAACGCAGGGCTGTAACTTGGTTCAGTAATCTGTGGCAGCCCTCACCACGCGTGTTAGTCTTGGCAAGCTTTTCCATGATTCTTGGCACATTCTTTGAAACTGATCGAATTCCACTCTTGACATTTTGAGACAGGAAGCAGCGTTTTTTTCTTTTTCTCTTCCCCCGTTTTGTTTCTTTCTTTTTTTTATATATATATTTAATGAGAACATGTGAATGGTGGTAAAATGTTTGAATGAGTGCATTGTAGCCATGACCAGTCACCTAGGGCGAGGGGAAAGGGGAAAAAGGCACAATTAGTGTCAGCTCGTAGTTAAAGCGACCCGAGAGGCGATGATTGAGAGCACCGAGCGGAGGAACGAGGGATTAATTGTCCCAAGTGTTTGTTCTGGGAAGCAAACAATAGCGCGGCTTGACAACTCATTTCTGCAGCCATATCTCTGTTTTGTTTTATTTCAGACAATCCCCGGCTTTGTCAAACTGTGTGGCTTGTCCGCATTTTAACTTCGATACTTTGAGAAGTGCTCATTTAGAGGCAGAAGCACACCTACACATGGAGGGGGGAAAAAATAACTAATGTATGCGTTTAACAATGGCGCCTGCCTTCCTCTGCAATCAGGCCTTAGTTGCTCTCTAATTTCATGCAGATCTGCAGTGCTTGAGTGATGGCATTTTCAATGAGCAGGTAGTCCATCGAGACCCTGTATACAGCTATGAGTCCCACGCTCCCGCAAAGGCAATGCAGAAATACATCAGGACCAATTACGATATCAACTTTCAGTGCGATTCCCTTCGCCACCAAGTGCTTGTGTACCAGCCCCAGGCTCTTTCAAATCGCATCTCATCTCAAGTCTTTGGGGTTTTAATTAAATTTCAGGATAGATGGAATTCTTCATTAGTACCTGATCTGAATAGGTGATTGTGCCCCGTTCCACCTCTCTCCCTCGCCTGTTGTTTTGGGGCTCAGTAAACACTGGATTTAGGCTTGGATTGCTCTCAGTAGTCGGAACCATAGGCCATGCCGGTGTAAAAATGTTAAATGTGTGCAGCAAGAGTATTTGTCTTTTGAGGGATGAAAATAATAGTGTTTTTTTTTCTTCAGTTGATTCAAAAAAAAAGAAAAAAAGACACACAAAAAAGGATTAGATGTAGCCCGCCTGCTTTACAAATTCCTGCTACAACTCGTCACCACTGTCTACTCGGGAACAAAATACAAGTTTAATCAGGTCATTACAATCTGTGACAACCAACTTTTGTTTGCACAGTTATCTTCGGGGAGAGCGCGAACGAGGCGGCGCGCGGCAGCACTTGTCATGTAATATTGAGTTGTGACCTTCACTTGAAGTGTTGCCATGTTTATTTACACATTTCTGACAAAACAAGCCACTTTTCATATTAGCTGTCATGATATAGCCGCGCAACAGAGGTGACATGAAAAGAGACGCGAGGTGCCGTTTTCTATAGTGATTGTCACACCAAACATCACACAGGAGTTCAGCTGTCAGAGGTGCAGCGCTGGCGACTGGCGCACGTGCACTGAACTCTGTGATTGTGTTTGTGCGTGCACTCATCTACCGAAAACACAGACACTCCTTAAAACGCTGCATATTCTTATCTCATTAATTATACATCCATATGTAACAGACGAGAGGATCTTAGTCTCGGTAAGCGGCACGGGGAATGTGCTGGGGATGGGGGGGAGCGGAGGGGGAAGGGCGTTCTTCAAAGCCCAAATGACTGTGTTCCTGCAGGAGGCTGAGCCTCCCCCTGCGCACAGCGCAGGGCGAGATGAGACACTCACCAGGACTCGCCCCTGTGATGTGGAGAGGAATTAGGGAAATGAACGTTTTCAGAATATCGAATAATCAGAGAATCATCAGCACCCCGTCAGCCTTCAAAAGTATGGATCGCTCCAGACTCAAGAGACACTTTGACTGGGAGTCAAAGTCTTCCCTCCCATTAGACACAAAGGATAATGAGCCGGTGGAATTTCCACTATTGTCTTTTTATTCTCACAACCATGTATAAGGTGACTGTCAGCTGGAAGTCATTGCCCTAATCTATTGCTTTCATTAGCAAGGCTGATAAAATTCAATTTATTGTTTTCCCTTTTTGTTGTTCTCCTAAATTGCTCTCCCATACAGGATTATGAGGTGATCAATCATAGATGCCAATAGCATCATAATCGCTAGAAGCATTCGATTTGAGCGCAGGTCACTCTGTCCCTGCCGCTGCACTGGCCCTATCAGCTCGCCTTGCAGCAGGTAATGATCTGTGACATAATTATGGGATGTCTGTAAACATGTAAGTGGTTCCTCTCAACTTTTATTTAAACAATTGACACCAGTGAACCCCTATCTAAAGAGGGTCCTGACCTCAGACACAGTGTATTAGGCTCTTTATGAAGTATGGGGCTGGGGGACTGCTCTCCAAATCAGTGCTGGTCACCTCACTGACCCGCCTCCACTCTCTGTCACTAGCACTGATGAGGGCAAAGTTCTTTAACCTCTGCTCAGCCGATAGCAGCACAGACACTTGTTTTTCCCCCAAATGTGGGAGATGTGAGACCTGCAGCAGAAAGGGCTGATGGGGATCTGAGGAAGGTGTAAACAACTCTGCCGCTTGTTGCTCGCTCAGTGAACGAGCAGAGTGAGTGGCGCCTTGACTCTGACTTTGGTTGTTTGTCAATAACGATTGCATCAATAGGGATTTGTCGTACCCATAGCGTGGGCTGTCGTCTCCCGACTGGTGACAAAGCGATATCTGCGGCGCACATCATGTGGCCAAATCCCAGCTTTATGAGGGAGAATAATGCATATAAGAAATTTCAGGGGTGTTTCTTATCTCCTCATAACATTAAGTCTGTCTGCGTAAGAGCCCGTCATCTCGCTGACAGCGTGATTATTACCTGAAAAATTATTAAACAGTACCTACGGGCCTTGTTCAAGACAAAGAACTCACATGGGTGTGCATCAATCAAATCTATCCCCTTTAGGTTTTACACTTATTCCCCCCAGTTTAGGCAAATTGCCTCGTTCGCGTGGCTTTGTGTAGCGGAGAGTGACTATAAGGTAGCAAGGAGCCTGGGGAGCAAAGAATGTTCACTGTGTAGAAGAGAGACAGGGGTGTGACATGTTTTCACACAATGCCAATTTAGAGGGATTTCACATAGATCACTTGTCATGTGCTCTCTTAGACCATATAAATGAGAGAGAATGGGAGATCACTAATTGAATTTTCATGACGGAGTATGTATATACTGTACCGGCAGACTTTGAGTCCCTTTTGATAACGAGACTATTGTTTCTCTTGTTCTTTGTAAAAAAGAAAAAAAAGAAAGTGTTGTTCACTCTCTGTACAAGTGCAGAGTTGGTGTCTGCAGCTTTCAAAAATGTCTGACATTCTTCTCTTCTCCAGCGCTATCAGAGCTATACAAACAGGCCTTTCAGACACCGCCTGCTAATCCAGAAAAAAGATAATGCTACTGCTAACGTGCTAATGAAATCAAAGCCGTTAATGTGGTCGCTTAAGCTGTGCATGATTTGAAGAATTCTGCCATTTAAGCAAAGATGATATAATGAATCTACTCTGAATAGAAAGCAATTAAAAGGACAAATTGGTCTGATTAACCTCAAAGTCATCCCACTGCCACAAATGGTGTGCAACATTCAAATTATTATTATTAAAAATCTGGAGCAGATTTGCAGTCTTTTTGGCCTCTCTTAATCCTTTTAAATGAAGGAGCGAACTTTTTTAATTTTAGCTGTGACCTTTCAAAGCATAACCCAGATTTTTCTGCTGGAGAAATAATTTTCTCACACCAGCTACTACTGCATGTTAATGCTGCGTCTAAGGTCAAATTGAGGGACATCTACTTATATAGTTGTTTAATGAATTTAGTGAAGAATAAAAAGGACTGAGTTCACGTTCCCATGATTATAAAGTGTAGTGCAATGAACGAGCCAAGCATGCAATTTATTTTATTACGTAAGATGCTGATGTTTTGGGGGATATTCCAGGCCCTTTTCTTTGAACCCAAAACCAAACTTGTAAACACGCTGTTGAAGACGGGCTGGTTGTGCTTGTCAGCCGTTTTGACGTTGATTGATTAAATGAAGTGCCTTTTCTCCCTCTCTCCTCTGGTGTCCTGCGCGTCGCCGTAGACGCCTTCACGAGCCGCGTGCTGCACACTCTGCTGAGGGAGGTGAAGCTGGGCGAGACGGTGTCGTACAAGCGGCTGGCGGAGTTGGCGGGAAACCCCAAAGCGGTGCGCGCGGTGGGAGGGGCCATGCGGAGGAACCCGGTGAGTGACTGACAGTGATTGACAGGCCTCGCTCGTAGTCACTTCCATCACGTACACTTTACACCATGTGTTTACATCAGCGTGAGTCGTTTATGATGAACCGCACGAGGCTTTTATAGAGATATTTGTGTTAAATACAGGGTTATACTTTTCTAACTCGGAACAATGCGACCAGAACTTAATGCAACTTTCACACTGAAGCCTCAAAGTCATTTGACAATATTTTGAATTTTCTCGACAAAACTAAGTAAGACATTTCACCACAATGCCCCTGTGACTCATCAACTCTTAAAAATATTCAACACTAATCAACTAATTTAGTTTTAATCGGTAATTATTATCCTTTCTATACACAGACCCTAACACAAGTTTATTCACAAAGATAACATGACAATTCAACTATAATAACACCAGAGGATTTTTTTTTTTCCCGATTTATAAATAAACAACCTGTGAATATTATCGCTCAAGAACCTCATATTAGTATAATATATAAAAATATATATATATTTAAAGATTATTAGTTAAGTTAACACAGTCCCAGGCACCACTTGAATTCATAACTCTGGAACAGTTTTTTCCTGCAATTATCCAATATAAAAGTTACTCTATTCCCATATTTCCATTTCAGAAGTGGCAAAAACAGTAAAAAGTAGCATTGTTTGTGTAAGTGTGTTGTCCAGCGCATAATGAAGAATTCTCCCATTTAAATGAGGTCGTTCTGTGCCCACTCCGTGACTCCTGGTCTCCGTGTCCCTGCGGTAGGATGCGTAGTAGTATAAGCTGGAGGTGCCCTGTAAAGCTGTAGGAGTGCAGGAGTACATTGAATGGCGGAAGAAAAATGAAAAAAAAAAAACGCTCGGAGGAGGAAGTCTACCTACAGCAGCACTCTGAGCCCACACCTTTTGTTCCATGTCTTTACTGTAGATGTTCGCAGCAAATCTCCGCTTCTTGTAGGAAACCTGGCACCGCATCATTTTCGCCCATGAATCCACTGTGTACAAAATGGAGGGCTAGAGGGCAAGTGGTGTGCCTTCTTTTGATCAAACCCTTTGATCAAAGGCCGTTTAGCTCTGCCCATGTAGTGCTGTGGGCACCACCGGTGTGAGAGGAGACGCTCACAGATCCTTAGTCTGGTTCAGCTTATGTCTGAGCAGAGAGGGGGCCCTTACAATACTACACTTCTGTCAATGTCAGCAGACTTTATGTCCTTACATCATCTCGCTCTACATGATTGATAGAGCGCACTGCATTCTAAAAACTGCATGAAATCTTTATAAAGAACTGGGCATTAAATAACTTTTTTGTGATGTATTGTTTTTGTTTTCAAACCTAAAATAACAGAGCCTATAAAAGGTTCTGTGTTGACTCAAATCACTGATGTATTGCCCATGAAATTAAATTAAATTATCTTCAGAGGTTAAATTTATGATGAGTTTTCAGACCTTGTTTATTCTTTTTTTATTGTGTAGCAGCACTTCTCTAATATCCTATACATATCTTGGCCATTGTTAAAGATTCTACACTGATACTGTACTAACATTTTATAGTGTCATGTATTCAGAACCTAATCCTTCTTGTGCTGTTTTTGAACTTTGATGAAAGTTTAAGTCTCTCCATAAGAGTGTAGATTTTTTTAAATGAATTTGAACATTTTCAGTGTCGGACTTGGACATGATACTATAATAAACAGAGGTGTACGAATACTTCCCCAGCCCGCTGTATTGCTCTGTACTCCACGGCTCAGTCTCATGTTTTACAGGCGCCGCGCTTTCGGTCGGGGAGGCTGGGAGAGCGCGCGCCCTGAGCTGCCTCTCGCACAGATCCACAGTCAGATTGTCAGTGTCAATTACTTGTCAGTGTGTGCCGCTGCACTCGGGCTTCAGCCGCGAGGAGCTCAGCGCTGCCGATCGATCCGCGCCTCTCTCCGTGGCACCTTCTCCTTCGCCGGGATTTGAGTATTGATAAGCCCGGCGTACAGTGCTCTTTTCCCCCCAAGTGAAGAGGCAGATCCGGAGGCCTTGAGGGTACCCCCGCTCTGCCTCCAAACCCGGGGAACAGTATTGATCCCCAACACTGGAGCTGTATTTCTCTGTCTGCAAGGTTAATCTGGGGCTCGGAAAGTTTTATTGCTGTTGATATGGGAGTGGGTTTAATGATGGATTTGGACTGTAACATGCTGCATGCTCAACTTTTTCTTTTTTCTTTTTTTCCTCTCCCCCGTCTTTCTCTTAAAAAGGCAAGAGGTGAAGGCGTCAAATAGAGGAAAAAATAAACTCGCAAGCCAGCCACTGTCAAAGGACCTGTGTTATGCTTTAAACAGCTTTTTCAAAGTAATTAGGAACGCCTTACCTTGGTTTCTCATATTTTATAAACTAAAATAATCTGTGTGTATAAGTAGCAGGTAATAGGTTGTAAACTTCAGTCACATCATAGTAAAGAGACTGGTTTTATATCGACCTGGTATAATGTGCCTTTTTGACTTCTGAAGTGCAGATGTGTTGGCCTGTTTAACATGTAATCACTGGCCCTTTCCACAAGAAACAACTAAACTGGCGTAAAGCTCCACATTTCTTTTAATACCGGGGATTGTCCAATTATCCTGGACCCCTCTTCTGCAGGCATTGAGCAATAAATCTAAAAACAATGGCTGACAGATATTGCAGCAGGCAACTGAGGCAATTTGGGTGCTGAAAAGGATCAGAATGCGTTTGGTGAAGCGGTCCTCTATGTGTACTCCAGTTTCCCCCTATGTGATGAGCCTTGTGTGTTCAGTAATATGCGCTGTCGTAACTAAATAAACAAACAAATGAAATAATTTATAAACAGAGGGGCACCACATCATGACATCAGCAAGTGGGGGGGACGTGTTTCGCGATATCAGAAGGAAACGCACAGGATATCCCGGATTTCCCAAGTATGTTCGGATGAAACAAATCTCTGCTTTTTTCATGTGGAAACTGCCTCGGCAAGATGCCGTTCAGCACAAGATAGGCCCTTTAAGACACGTTTGTTTTTGTGCTGTACGAATTTCCAACGACACACAATTGCGCGCCGCGTTCAGAATCCACAATGATGGGAGTGTTTTAGGCTTCGCTTGTTTAATCCTTCTCCAGCCATTTAGTTTACAAAGAAGTCGGGACCCCCCTGGCAGCCATGTGCAGCAAGAGTAAACGCTCCACCGACTTCCTCCTTTTAATGATCACAGGGTTATCAGATCTTAATGTTGACACCCTCGCCATTGAATATTCATCCTGCCGCTGTTTTTGCCCATTAATTTTTGATCGTGTCTTTGCTTTTACACTATTAAAAAGCGGAAAACATTGACGCCCGAAGACCGTGCTCATCGCACCCTGAATGGAGCGCGATCAAAAACCGAGACGCCAAAACGGTTCGATGGCAGTGACGACATGGAACAGGGAGGAAAGCGCCCATTCATATTTTGGCTACTTTTAAGTTTGTAAATGACTGGAGGTTCAATACATAATGAATCGCGTGAAAACCTGAATCTCAAACGTTAAAGTGCCTCCTCTAAACTTAGCGCAACACCACTTGCAGCTATTACATATTCTTCTCGTCATCCACAAATCACCTAAGTTGTTAAGTCCCAACCTTTTTTTTTAATGTGTTTTTTTGTGTGTGTGTGTGTGTGTGTGTGTGTGTGTGTGTGTGTTTTTATGTGTGTGTGTGCGTGTGTGCGCAGGTCCCCCTCCTCATCCCCTGCCACCGCGTCATCTCCAGCAGTGGACACAGCGGCCCGTACATGGGCGGCAAGGGCGACCACCTCAAACAATGGCTTCTCACCCACGAGAGTCAGTGAGGGGAAATCTCCAACCCAAACTGTCCTTCAGTCGGTGTACTCGCACTCACACACATTTTTATTTTATTGTGTAGCGGTCCTATACTTAAATCATATTTAATTTTCTATTAGTTTTCTACAAATTTTAATAGTATAAGTTTGAGGAAAACCAGAATAAAGGGAGAATAATACTCCTTATGTTTAATTTCTTTAGGTCAGTGGTTCTCAACTAGTGGGTTGTGGGACATGACCACAAACTACCAAAAATAACTGACGATTAATTGTTCTGATAGTTTATAGTTCTGATAGTCTGATAGTTTTTTATAGCCTGCCTTATCATCAATGCTTGCAATTCTCTGTGAGAATATTCTGTAAAATGACATTTTCATTCTGTACCAAAACAGGGCTAAACTGCAGATAGTTTTTTTATCATACGGTTGAAATCAATATTTTTAGTTTGGGTCGCAGTTTGTCGTGAAGCTCCAGTGATGAAAAAAATGTATTAAAGTGCAGTTTAGGCGTCTTTCTCTCAAATGTCATCCGCTCCTGGACATGTTTAAAGTGAAAACCTTTGCTAACGCTTTATAATAACTGCACACTATTAAGCAATAAGCATTTTTCATAATTGCGCGGCCCTACTCTTCAAACTGCAGAACCAGTCCATTTCTCTCAATCATAATTGGGAGAATCTTTTCCAACATTGACAAAAGTTTCGCTTTTTTGGTACATCCCATTCATTACCTATGATCCAAAAAAATGACAGCTTCTATACAAGCCTGAGTGTCGATTTTTTGAGAATGTATAAAAAGTTAGGAATAAGCACTGTACATGCACAACACAAGACCAGAGTAACTGAAGTTTAGACGCTTTGGCGCACGCTGCGGAACAACTGCAGCTACTTGTAAATATTCCCTTATTTTGTATTTTTTTTTAATAACACAATCTAAGAATAGAGATGCTGCATAGTTAATGCGATAGCGCGAGTTGTTGCGGAATTAGAACATACAAAAATAACTTAAACAGAGAACAGTAGGAATTACAAACATATGCTCCCGTGGGGTCCTCTGTTCGCCTTCGCCAGATAGTGTTGGAATGGTTTTTCTAAAGAATTATTATTCCCTTAAAAATACGTCTCTTGCATTGTTGTTGTGTGCGTGTGTGTTTTTTTATTATTTTTTTTCTTTCCAGAATTAGTCTTTGTACCTCGCGTTGTTTTTTTAATTTTCTGCCAAGTGAATGCTTTGTTCAACATCCAGTGATAAAGGCTCTGAATTTTTTACTCGTACAAAGCTTTGTAGTGGAGCATTTGTTTAGTCTCCATTTAGATCTCATTGTTTGCTCTCCCCTACACCTAGTTTGCAAGTGCCTTATGCATTCTATACTGTACTTGTCCTCTCAGAAGTGTTGAAATAAAAACGTCCTCATTGTCAATCCTCTGCTTTTATCAGCTTAATTGTGTTTAATATTAAGTGTTTTCTTTGGTACGCATCAGCCCTGGTCTCGCGCTTCATTATGCTGCGTCCTCCCGCTCTGCGCCTCTCCCACAGCCGCCTGGATCTTTATTCCTGACGAGTGTTTCCATTAGAGGGCAGTGCAGAACGGCAAACCGGAATCAACGCCTCAGCCTTGGATTCCTGCTGCACATTTAATCTCCAACTTAAATGTTTATGTGCTACTTTATTTTCAGCGCAACACCACTTAATCCCTTTGGGCAGAATTATTTGGGGTAAAAAGACTGTTTAAAAAGGCCAGCAGTGGCAGCGTGTGTGAGAAATACTTAATTTTTTAACTGAAAATGTCCGGGAATGTGAGAATAATTCTCGACAGTATAATGTTGACAGTTTTTCTTCTTCTTTTTTGCAGAATGTGATATTTTTTCCTCCTGACTATGTAATGCAGTTGGAGTGTGACCCCTTGACCGGCAATAACTCCTCCTTTGTACGGCCCAGGTAGCCTAATAATGCACCCTCCAAAAATAACCTCGCTCTCACCTTTCCACAGCCCATTCAAGTAGCCCACTCACTGAATACATTTGAACTTAGCTGCATTTTTGAATTTCTTGTGGGCCGATTGGTGGCTGTCTCGTGGTCCTCCGCCATTGGAGCACAGTGGAGATGTTGAGGCAGCAGACAGGCAGATGAAGAATGTGCCTCAGTCTGTGCCTTCACACAGGGCTAATGATGCCTGTGGTGACTACAGGCTACAGTCAGCCCCCTAACGAAGGGAGCTGTGACACAGCCACAAGGGGTCCCATTTAAGCCAGCCACACTCTGAAGTGCACTGTAAGCACCCTCCTTTTTTGCTTGTGGCTAAGTAAATTCTATGGAATGCTATGAATTTAGCAGCAGAGATAGTGATGTCTGTAGTGCTGTGCCGTTGATGTTGAAAAACAAGTCCAGCTTCAAAGCTGCTCAGGCTGCCAGTAATTGGTGGTGTAATTGCGTAGGTACAGAGGATTCTCTTCCAAATAATTCACTTTGTATTTCTGCTGCTCTTGTGGTGTTTCAGTGTACATGGTTAGCCATGTTTCACTATTTGTGCCTTATTTTGTTGTGTACCACTTTCATAGAACTCTGGCTCAACATAAAACAGATTGGATTACAGCGTTTGAGACATTCTCATCATCCACTCTGTTAATTGCTGTGAAATCTTTAATTTTGTCCTAATACAAGCCTTACTTGTTTGAGAAAGACTTTTTCGTGCACGTACGTGTGAGCGTGAGCATGTGGCCATGCGTGTGTGCACATGTGTATGTCCATATGTGTGTGGGTGAAGTGGATGATATTGAGTCTGACTTCATAAATCACCCAGACACTGATAAACTCCCCATGCACCCACACACCGCTAATGGGCAACCCTTAAGGAGTGTGAGTGTCTCGTGCGGCGTTTGATTCAACATTTATTAACCCCCTCACACACACACCGGCCCGCTCACTTCACGCACACACGCATTTGAGCCCAGAAAAGGAGGGATACGCTTGGTGGCATCCGCACACTTACAGCCAGGTTCTGACCTGGCTGCACTTTATTAATCATAACTCTGAGTAAGAGATACATTTTTTATACAGAACACACAACAACCAGTGCATTTCCTAACATTACTGAGCTTCTCATAACTTATATCCTGTCTTCAACTCCCCATTTCCCACCTCATATCCTGCACCCTCCTCATTATAGAGCAATTTTCTGCCCCCACATCAAATACAAACAGCGCCTCCATCTCTAAGTCTTCATACATGTCACCTCATAATTCTAATCTCATCACGGCCCTTGGTAGAGGTGTATTGGGCCGACTTAATACTGTAGCAACATGACAAGAGAAGAAAGCTTTTATTTCCCAAAGTTTGAACCAACAGGAGTGAAACTTTTAGGGCGTTTGGTTTAGCTGTAAGTGGTGCACATAGCTGAGAACTCAGCAGTGTGTGCCATGCAGATAGGCACAGAGTCAGTGAGACAGACGCTCCCTGATAGCTGCATAGACAGACATTAGGCTGGGGCTTGGCCGTGCTATCAGGTTTCCTCCTCTGTATGGGTCTGTCGGGACAGCCCGCCTCTGCGGCCCTGACACCGAGGCACCACGCAGCCAGCCACGACAGCTGCCACAGCAGCATCTAATACCAACACACGCTACGCTACGCCACCACTACAAAGACAGTGAGGCTTCAGATATGCCACACTTTGATGCTCTGTAATGATCTTTGTGTTTTGTGAGGGATAGACTCACATACCGTCTTCTTTATTTCTTCGGAACAAAAAGAAGCCTTTGCTTCGGCTGCTTTAGGACATGCTGATGAGCAGGGCAGGCTTAAATAAAGTCTGAGTGGTGGTGAGTGCGTGAGTGAGAGAGTGACCTTGTGCCCGTGTGTCATTGTAACCTTGTGAACTGCTGTGTTGTTCTGGCGTGCTGTAATTAGGACCGGCTGATGAGCGGCCATACATAACGTGAGAGCGGCAGCCTGCGAGCACTGCGCCGCATGTATCAATCTGTGAGTCCACAGCACTTGTCAGCGTGGCCCGGACAGTGTCTGCGCCTGGAGAAAGTGCAGGTCTAGCCTTGGTCATGTTGACGGAGGGGCGGAACTTCAGAGGCTCCAGGACCCCATGGCACCAGTCTCCCCAGTCCCCCAGACAGACTGGGAGCATCTGGGCTCTGTCAGCGCCTCTGGCCCCTGCAGACCCGATCTATATGATGGGGGCGAGGAGTGGATTGGATCAGGGAAAGGGAAAATATGAGCCAGATTCCTTGGTCTTTTACAAATGCATGCCAGTCATGTTCAGTGCTTGCACTAAGGCTTGATAACAGGTTGTACTGATTAATTTTGTATGACGTGAGATGGAGTTATTGATTAGCATCTTGTGTTGGAAAAAATCTTCTTTATAAATTGTCCAATTAAGCATTAATTAAAAGTGTAGATCTGAAATATGCAAAGCCTGTTCAGGGCAAAAACACATGGTGACAGATGATCACACTGACTGATATATTTCCAAAGAAAGTGAGCAATGATTTGAATTTGATCAAGTGGATATAGTTCCTAAGCAGTGCCACACAAATGGATACACACTCGCGTGCCAAGTCTAATTAATACATACACTAAATTAGGAATATAAATTGTGGTCCCAATTTAACAAGGTCAGTCTTAACTTCTCCCTTTACACTTTATTTAACTATGTAGGAGGAAAAAAGCGCTATCAATGTGCTTTGCTTATTATGATTGACGATTGATGATTAAGTCCTCCAGCTGACACACACCAGCAAAGCCGGTGAGTTGGAATTGGATGTGACACATACACAGTTCTGCGTGTTAGGTAATTCGTTGACGAGGGGCCAAATTCATTTATGGAACAGCGGTATTGGCAGGCATGGACACTCTCTGCAAAAACAACGATAATCACAGAGGTTTGGCGCCGCGTGACAAGGACTCTTCAGGGAAAGGCCCTTACACGCTGCTTTGTTGGCCGTTCCTCCTCAAGATGGAGGAAACATCCGCCACTGTTCTTAAGACTGTTGTGAGAGGTGCTGGTTTAAGGTGCGGTGATGAGGGGCTTTGAAATAAGTGGCATTCATAGATTTGTATATAGACATTAGTGCAGTGCTGTATATGAACTACCAACGGCCAACATCATTTCGTGATGGAATTGATGAAATAAAAGCTCTGATAGACCCTGTATAATGAAACATGAGGAGGACCCTGTCTCCAGCTATTTAATCTTTTTTCACTTCTCCATTTTTTCTGCTAATGAGCCTTATTGACAATCAAACAGAAGCTGTCATCCCCCAGGATGCAACACTCGCAGCCCCTGCGTGTTTGTCATAGTGTCCTGGCAATCAGAGCGCCTGCAAGACCAGGCTGGCAGTTAGTGGTTCTCACAGCAGCGCTGCCTGAAAATGGCACACTTCCTGTAGAGTTGCAGCTGCCACCTCTGCTACTTCCATTACTTTCTATAGCATGCAGATGTTGTATCAACATTCCCTGCCAAGGGGACTGCAATAACTGTGAGATTCATGCCATGTTTCAGAGGCACGTCAATTTCTCAAGTGGCACAATTAAAGAGGGAAATACAGTGCGGGTTTTCACAGGCGCTCAAATCGGAAAAGGCCTTTTTCACTTTTTTCCAATGGGGGCTGTTTCATAAGGGTTCAGAAATCCACCCGATTTTTACTGGCCTTTTCCTGAGTGGAGCAGCTCTGTGCGCCTTTGTGCGGCAGACCTGTCGTGACCCACAGCGGATATGGAAATGGGGCTAAGGTTTTATAGGCCAAACGGATTGGACACAGTCGAGCTCAGGGGGCATGAATATTGGATGTTATTTCTGCTCCCTTTTTATGTAATCCATTGCCAATACATTATTAATAGATGATATCATATCCAGAAGTACTGGACAAAGCACTACAGAGGGGCACTATGAAAGAAGCTCTATGTGGTGCAGCAAATACACTGACAGTGATATTATTTTATCACTGGAGCCTTACACTCTGACCAGCCACTTCTCTGCTTGGGATCATTTTTTTGGACTAAGTGAAGTTCATAGAGGAAAAAATCTGGCGAATAGCGTATCCCTACCAGGGGTAACTCCTGCATTTGTGGGTTTGAAACGGTCTGAAACATTGATGAAGTATCAAATGACACCCAAATACAAGTTTAATGGATTTTGAAGCGCTGGGATACTTTGCTCATCCTCTTGACTCGCACTGAGTGAAGTGGAAATCTTTTGCGAGGATCTCAAGTTTTTCTCGCCAGAGCTGACTCCCAGTGTACAGTAGCAGGGGAGCACGGTCTTATCTGATGTGCCGATTCACAGACAAGGGGAAAGGGGGGGGCTGTGCAAATGCGGCACTATTTGACAAAAAGGGTCACATTCCCCGTTTTGATTCAAATGCACAATTGTTCAAAAAAGGTCAGGCTTCCTATTTGAATCCATTGTCATCTTGTCGTTTTGATCCGCTGTGCTTGTGCAGTTTTTATGAGCCCGTATCCTACTATTGTTCCAACTCTTAACTTTACTGCAGTTTAGAAAAGCCTTCTTTGTCATTAAAAGTATACTTAGGAGCTACAAGTAGTGACGTCTGGCCTGTACTTGCTTCATTTTGTGCACTTAAAGGTGATAATAAAAGGCATATTAGAGAAGTTACATGCGTCCATTGTTATCGCGCGCACTGGAAAGGTAATATTCAGTTTTTTAAGGTCAGTTTGAATTGTTTTTTCTCCCGGGGAAACGGCGGATTGATAAAGCGCAAACAAAACCTCGTCTGAATGCCTGTCCTCCACGGCCTCAATGAAGGTTTCACTCCTTTTATATCATCCCGCCCAATTCCCAGCATGCACGGCCATTGTGGCTCTTTCAACTGCTGCTCTCCATTGACTGGCTCATTGTCCAGCGGCTCTTTTGTGCGCCCGCTATCACCGGAGCACAATCTTTCACCTGAACGCCACGGCAGCGCAGCCTGGGAGGGCTCACTTGAGGCCGTCGGATCAAACGCGGCCGCAATTAGCGCAAACGCTAACCAAGAAAGATGATTAACTTAAGGTAAATCTCCGCCGCTGCCTTTTATGACGGCTATTATTAGTCACGCTCTGGCAGTTTGCATCAGACAGAGGTGTCCAATATAACTGCGCAAGCTTGTATTATGAGAAGAGAAGACTTTAAAAAAAAAAATAACAACATACAAGCAGATGTTTGAAGCGTGGCCCTGGGCAAACACAAGGCTAGTTAAGATCAATATTCCTTTCAATATTTCTTTCCTTTGACAGATAACCGGTACTGAGGAAAGTCTTGATAAGAGTGGCAACATATGGATGCGGCGCGCCTCGCTCCCTTTTGATTGCGTGACCCCGCGACCTTTGCCTGTGTCTGAGAGCGAGGCGGCCACATGCTACGGTGGGGGTCTGCCAGGCTCTGGTTATGGGGCATTATTGACCCAGGATTTATAAATATTTAATGCACACATTAAGATCATGGTGGAGGGTGGCCATTAGAGTTCTCCAATAAAGAGGCTCTCACGATGATTGAGTGCCGTGGCAGAGCGAGAGGCTGCTACACCGAGACCTGCCCAGACAATATACTGTACCTCCAGCCCGCTGCCAGCCCGGGGAGCGCTCCAAAGTGCCAACCCGTCGCTCGCTTTTCCAACTGTGTAAGCTTTTAATGAAACAATCCTGACATTTCTTAAAGAAGCCACGTTTATACCGTTGGGAAGGTGGAGAAAAAAAACATGAGCAAGGTGATAGATTGTAAGATGTCCGTATCTAAAACAGACGTGTGCCATTGTTATCGCACGCTGGATTATCGAGGGACTGATTTGAAATGAAATGTGCCCCGTGCTCGGCACTATCAGCCTCTCCTGGACTATCTCGCGCGTCGCAAGATCCATGCAGTGCCGCTTGACATAATAAGCTGCGATATGCTGATTGCCACTCGGGTCGAGGGCTTTTAATTGTGCATTAAAGGGAGAGGTGGCGGCGGACAATGTTGCCTTGATGAGAAATTGACATTTTGTGACCTGCTCTCCTCGTCCACTCTCGATGCCAGATAAGACGCGCAGTTGTTTTTAAGGAGAAGCCACCATTCTCTCCTGCGAGCACTTGTATCAGTCCATTTGACCCACTTGATGAGTATAGATTTCATAGCGCCCCCCTCTTTCAGCGCTCCAACTATGAGAGGTTCAAAACGATACCAGCCCTTATAGACAAAGGATAACCTTGCTCTTTCAGCATATCGATTCTTTATTAACTAGGCAGTTTAATGCAATGAAATGAGGGATTTGAATGAGCCCCATTTGGTCTGCTTTGAATAAAAAGCTTGTTTATGAATGACTACAATGAACCTTTGAAGCTCCACTGATGCAGGATACGCTGATAGAAGGAGCAGTGACAAAGTCAGATAGTAGTGCTCTTTCCCACTCTTTTGGGTGAAGCCTAAACCGGTGTTTCCCAACCAGGGGTACTGGGACTTTTAGGGGTTACTAAGCACTTTGCTGAGGGTACTTGTTTTCATATTTCATTTAGAATTATTGACATTTGAAAAAAAGAGATGGAAAACCTGGTTATTGGTGAAATAATGTGTTGAATAATAACATTTATGTGTAAATAAACATAATGAATGTATACATTTGCTCATTATTAATTACTGACTACTTTGTCAGTATGTATCCGTTAGGGAAGTACACCACACTATGGCAAAAAGCCCAGGTTGGGAACGACTGGTCTACGCTCCAGCTGCCAGACCTCACTCCTCTCCTGTCTCTACGAGATCTAAATGTCAGTTTGTCTGCCAAGCGGCACCTACAGCTAAAGAAGTCCACAGCTGAGGAGCTAGTGTGTTTTTTTTTTTACTGAAAATTTTAATAAAACATCACTTAATTCATTTCTGTTTCCATTCCAAATGTTGACATGTTTAAACCTTCTTCCCTGTAAACACATGTAAGCTATGTGGCAGAGTCATAAGTGGTGAGTAAAAATGACTTCTATACATTCTACAAAACAGAAAAAATACAACCACAAATGGAGTGATTTTTCTCCAAGGTTGTCCCTCATGCACATTAGTCTCTATTGGATCTTAACAACTATCATATGGGTCACAAACAATTTATTTGACAATACAACCAACAAAGTTTTCTCCAAAATGGTCTGTATAGATAATTTAAAATCAATATAAAAATAAACAATGAAGTTTGACTTCCCCTTTAGAAAATGGACAGAGAGTCTCGACGGAGTAACACAAATTTGGAGGATACACGTGAATATGCACATTGCATTTTCATCAAATACAAAAAGAAAAGAAATGAAGGCAACAGTTCTTGGCTGAATTATCTGTGCTGCATCACTATATTAAGGGCATGACGATTAATACATACATAATGAAAAGCAATATACAAAATTTCAGAGATAAATACATTATTTATAGTTGATATGTTACAAAATTTCCCTCAGTGAGCGCAAGTGTGTATTTGAACAGAAAAATGACAATGAACTACTATATGTCTACATTCTCAATGGATTTTAATTTTGTTTTTTCAATGTTTTTTGTTGATCTAAAAGAACATGAAAAAGACAGATGTATAAATATTTAGCACAAGTTTGGCAATATCACAATAGTCTACAATTTTGAACCACATATAAAACACATAAGGGAGTTGGAGCTAGAACAGGGAGACTGCTCCTCATCAACAAGAAACAGACTTCACAGTAGCCTAGGAATGCATTAATATACAGTGCTAGCAAAAGGTTGAAAAACATGGCAAAACACACTTGCTTAAAGGAAGCTCTAGACATGGAAGTACATCATATTCATCAACAGAGCAGTGTTTTGTACACGTCAGTGTGCTTGTTGAATCAAAGAGATTTTTTTTTTTACTTTTGAAAATGATTTCTAGCTACAATAAATTACAAAATTTAAGTTAAAATGCAGGAATGAAACATGATACAACCATCCCCACCCGACCCCCATTTACTTGTATCTGATGTACTTTAAGCTCAATTTTCTACATTATATATCTCATATATTTTTCCAGTTGAAATTGTCTTGGCCCCTGTGTATTTTTCTCACACATAAAAATACAAAAAAGTCACATTAAAAAGACACACAACTGTTGTGAATCTATTAAAAGAGAGTTGAAACAGAAAAGCTGATTTTCTGAGGCAAACGAGTTCATTGGCAAATGTACTGTACAACAGTGTTTTACTTTACAACCAGGTGTGAGTCCACAGAGTCCTTCCAGTACAGAACATGTCATGTGTGAGAGTGGGCGTGTCCAAGGCCGACGCAGTCCGACAGTATACAAAATAAACCCTTCATCATCCCGTGTCCTTTTTAAGGGTGCTCCAATGGGAGGGGGAAACAAATGTCCCACAGAACAAAGTTCAGAAATTTCTCTCTGCAGGTTTCAGTCTTTTAAAAGGAAAAAAAAAATCTTTCTTTTCTTTTTTCTTCATCTTTAAAAACAGAACAAGCAGTTGACTATACATGACACCAGCGACTGGCTGTGTGCTCAGGGGGTGCCCTGTGAAGTGGTAGTGTGACTGGTGCTTGAGATGACCAAAGTGCATTTACATTGGAGGGACAACCAGGCCGGACATGGCTGCAAACAGAGATAGGAGAAGGAAGGTTAGTTCAAGTGCTACAAACAAAGCGTGGATATTTATTGAAATTATTGAAATGCTCTTTAGTGCATGCATGTGTGTGTGTGGATGTGTGTGCGTGTGTGTGTGTGTGTGTGCATGCTGGTGTGTGTTAGTTGTGCACGGCCTCCTAACGGGAGAGTTTGAAAAGCTCCCTCCTGCTCTGACATTTCAGCCCTCAGCACGCCAGTCTTGCTATGTGTGATATTTCTCCTGGCGTTGGGGTAATGGCAAACAGTGGCCCAGACTCCCGGGAGAGGCAGCCATGGTGACGGCAGAGCAACAACACGGTCACTTCCCACAATGCCACAAAGCTACAGTAGTAGACAGACTCAAGACTCCCCTCTGATTCTCCTGCCTGTCTCCTCTCTTTGCCTCCATTACTTGGTACAGAGCGGGTAGTCCTTGTACTATTCCGGAGTTGTGCGTTATTATCCAAAAGAGATTAGGCAAGATCAAAAGGTAGCTTCCCATATTTTACCAAGACCATCTGCTGAGGATATCATTAGCAACTGTACCTCAGCCTCGCAGCTTATATATTCAGTATTTTCACACGTTTTAACAATTAGGCAACTAGTGAAGTGCCTGGATGATATATTATTATATTGCTCCGAGTATATTTGTAGAGTCATGCTTGAAATGCTTTTAAGTTTGCCAGCGCAGATGATGGCAAGGCATTGCTCATTAATTTCTGCACAACATGTATTAATAAGTATGAACGTGTAGCAAGATGAACTTTAATTTCCCACTTCATTAAGCCCAATGTTATTAATCTTGGGGCACACACTACGGCTAAGCTTGTTTTCAAAGCAATCATGTTGGTCATGACACACGCACAAAACCTAATAAACATAATTACTAAAACAATTCGGGGAAGGTCTTTTCCTGCCACATCGGAGGAGATCGTCTGTTTCAGAGGCCAGCGACACACGCCCCGTGCCGTGTGTGTACATGGTGTTTGAGTCATGTAAATTTGCTGTGTGGCTGCGTGTCTGCCAGTGAAGTGAGAGGTGTAAATTGGCCTGTCAAAATGCATATATTGGTAATGATTAATCCCTCACCAAACCGGACAGAGGCCTGAGCAGCGGTATCTGACCAGTAGTCCGTAGGGAAGGGATGAGGGGGTGAGGGGGGCTCACCTTGCAGTCCGTTGCCGTTGGCGCTGGTGCAGGAGGGGGGTGGGGAGGCCTGGGGTCGGACCACAGGGGCGAAGGCGCTCTTTTGTTTAACTGCAGAGACGATAGGGAAGCAAAGGATAGGAGGGAGGGTGAGAGTGAGAACGTGCTGTGAGTAGTGCTCGAGTGGGAGAGGGCAGTTGAGGTAAGACTGGGATAGTATTACTGCCAGGGGGGATACAGCACACGGCATTACAGACTCCTACCATCAACATCTCCACTGCTCCAAGTGCAGGTGGCATATGTTGAAAAATACATAAAAGCACTTTCTTCCTGTCCTGGTGTGAGTATTCCAAACTAAACAAGCACCTCCTTCAAATGAAGGCTAGCGTTATTATCATCAACCTTACAACCTTGTCAGAAGTGATTCAAGAAAGTGAAAACAAATGTGGATGCCTGAATTAAATCAGCAGCAGCTTAGCGCCGTTACACTGTAGTAGTGGCAAGCTACTCACTTCCATATGGGGAGTTGGCAGAGGATCCGTTGAGGAACCCAGGGGAGCTTGGCACTCCCAGGTTCATACCAGCATTGCCGTAGCCGTTCATGGTGTTGCTGACGGAGTTGTAGCTGGACTGCTGCGGGGTGCTGCTGGAGATGTAGCCCCGAGGGGACACGCTGCTGGTGTTCCGGCTGTATCCCACTGTATAACATGCAAGGCAGAACAGAAAACTCTGTCATTCCTCTTTGTCGCATTGAGGGGAAATATTTACTGCCTAAACAAAAGGCTTCCATATATATATAGTTTAGCTGAAGAAGAAAAAACTATAAATAGAACACTAAAAATAAGTAAAAATCCATTCAAAATCAAGAAAAATTTAAAACATTTGTTAGAGTTGGCAGTGAGAGATACTTCATTGTGATGACAGAAAAGTGAAACTATTTTTCATTTTACTGGCATCCCCCAGAGATCCCTTCCAGGACCCCTGCAGGTCTTTGGACCCCACTTTTGAGAGCCGAGTTATGGAGTCATCCCCTATATCACATATGTACCTTGGTCATTCCCTTGTGACTCAGACACATTGACTGCTAGCTGACTGCTGAAGGAGTTGACTCCCATCATGCCGTGGGAGGCTGTGTTAGCGAGCGAGGGGATCTGGTTGTGGTTGCGAGGAACGCTGTACAGGGCCTCCGCGATGTCAGCTGCCCTCTTCAGAATGATCTCCTGAGAAGGAAGAGAAGCCAGGGGTTTTGTTATTTATGGTGTTTTTATAGCTGTGCTTGGCTTTGATGCAAGGTTCATGGCTATATGGTTAACTCACAACGTATGAAGCCTACATTGTTCCAGATATAGTGGTGAAAATACCCTTTGGTGATATTATCAGCAAAATTTCAATGGTTTCTGATTTAGCAGTGGACTAGAGGTAACAGCTGCAAGTGTACAAACCTGATTGTTGTGGGGCATTCCGTACAAGGCTTCGACCAAATCTGCTGCCCTCTTCAGTAACACCTCCTGCAGAGGAAACACCAGAGTCAGTGCAATGACCTACACATCATACGCGCCCTCAGTCCCAACGGCAGCAAGCAACATGAGCTCCAGCACCTCTTGAATGTTTACATACTGGAGGCAAGTCTAAATAAAAGCCATCCTCATTTAAGAGGTGCCCTGATGCATTTACACAACATTACTTTGCTGCTTCCATCCGTGCAGAGCAGTGAATAATGTTCCCTATCTTAATTAAAGTGGCGTAGTCCTTTAAAAACAACACCTCAGCCCTGGTTCTGGGCTACACGTTTGCTCCTGAGTTCAGCGCCGAGGCCCCTCTCTTCAGAACAATAAAGTGAATTAGCTCTGGGTTAATCTAGTTCTGTTGTAATGACATTAAGGAATTTTTCAATTAACCTCTTTGACTGGCTGTTGCAAAGGACTTCACAAATGACTTCCCATCCAGTGAGAGCTGGGTGCTTGTGCCTTGGGGACATGGATGCTCAGGATGTGGTCTTATCCATGTCTGCATGCTTGCCCCTGCTTGACAATGCGGATTAGCTGTGTTGCTTTGGCTCTTAACATTGAAAATGAGTTGGCCCTGAATCCTGTTCCCCCACTTGGTTTTGGGCTTTGAGCTAGGTTGGGTTTGGCCCGTTTGTGTCTTTATCTGCGCTTTGAATTCACCACTTACAATTAAATCCCTCTGAAGAAAGCAGACTGCTCTCTTTGTCTTCTATAATACAGAAGGCAATATGCCGTATGAAGACCCTCTCCACCATTTAGAGTGCATCTAATCTGACAAAGGCAGAAACAGACATGGCGGTTGCATGTTTTAAAATGCTTGCTTATTGTCACCTGCTGTAGTGCAGAGATTTGTCAACTGTGCTGTTAGAACCCTGGTTAAAAGCAATGCAAATCTGTCAGTAGAAACATCTCAGATGGTGCTTGTTTTCTTCCCACATTCGCTGTGTTTTCTTTTGCAGGCCTCGGTAATTTGTCTGAAGTGTTCCATCACTTGGCAATAGCAGTGTGGGATTAAGACGGCAGCTGCCGTAAATGAATGTAAACACAGCCTTCGCGCCTTCAAACAGCGGCCTCTAAGACTTGGCCTGCATTTCCAAAGCACAGCGTATGTAGTGTGTATGGACGTGTATGGGCCCTTTCATCCTGAGGAGCATATCTACCACACTCCTTGATTTATCAAGATGAATCACTGCAGAAGCCACTTCCAGCGTATGCCATGCTCTCTTATAGAAACATATCGCTTAATCCACCCCAAGTTACCGGATGGGTGGCTCTTAGAATGGGCATTTACCTCTGAAATTGGTGTGTATGCTCAATGCTGCATGCATCTAGTTTGCATACAAATAAAGAATTATGGTTGTCGTGAGGCAGGTAGACTAAATGAGAGGACCAGCTGTCTTGATGTGTTCTCATCAGGCACAACAGATTTCTCTCTCTCTTGCTGAGTGAGATAAAGTGGTTTTCTTTCTTTTTGTCTGCAGTTAATAATTACCAATAATCTATTCTATCATATTTCAAGATCTCCTACATGGCTCTCAATTTTAAACAACAATTAAAGCAATTAAGACTGTGGCGTTCGCAGCCATGTTTCATTCTGGGTAAACGTCCTCTGCCTGCTTGTCCATATGGTGCTTTGCAGCAGTGACATAAGGACAGCTTGGAAAAAGGAGGAGAGAAAGTGATATTGCCTCTCATCCTTAATCTGTCGTTTACCGCGTGGTGTCTTAACTAACCACGCCGACTCGCAGGGCTATGCTTAAGTGGCAACCTAGTCATATCCGCGCATGATGAGAAGTGCTGCACCCAATCAAGGAAGAAGTTTGTTTTCTTCTGACGAGGAGCTTTCATGCGTATCAGCTCATGCTGTGAATACGATTAGCGCGGAATAGTGTTCTGAGGGCATTTCCATGTAAATCTCAATACTACTCCAGTATAAGTGTAATTGGCTTTCGTGTCATGGAGACATATCAGAACACACCATGTTAAATTGAAACAATTAAAGGCCTCAAATGATTTCTGTTGTTGTGTGACAAATGCGTGACAGATCCCGCCATTGTTTGCCTCATTTTGCATAAAGATCCCATGTTCAAAGAATTGTTTAAATGGGCTGCTCTAATGACAGATCACCTCGAGGTGGAAGCTGTTTGGAGAAAAAAGAGAAAAGCTAAAGCAAATGATGTCTTTTAAAAACGTCTAACAATAAGACGTTTGCCCCAAAAGTGAGTCTTGGAGCAGTAGATTAACATGGAGCTTGTATTTATGTTATCACAGTTAATAAAAGAGGGCCTAGGTTATGTAGCTTGGAGTGCTAATGCCATTATAAAACTGTAAGGCAATTACTCTGTTAGCTCTAGCCCGAGGTAATGAATGCATTTGGAAGCATAGGGCCATTAGATGAAGGTACTTCAAAGAGCACAGGAAGAGAGATTCATTTAAATACATGGGTAATTGCTTGACATGAACACATTTGTAATATTTTCTCCTTGTGGATTACACGAAGAATTGGAAAAGAATGGGCTTATGCTCATTTTGGGAGGAAAGAAAGGAATCCAAGGCAATCAGCTTAATAATAAAACAATATTGAGTTTCCACTTTTAATTTCATAATGAATCTAATTTGTTACAGAAGAGAGAAATTGAGTGTGATATAATGTGATATCCAGTCTATTTGTCCATTACTGCCAGAGGGCACAAAATGGTATTATAAATTGTCTTTTTTATATTATGAATAGAAAATTGTTTTATAACAAGATCTTAAAAAGGAGGGTGAATTCCAAAGTCTCTCTTCACTTAACGCGATGCCCGCAAACCAATCTCCTTTCTCATCACTTGACTGCTCACACTTATTACTTTCATATTCACCCTGGACTTTGCATTGAATTTTTATATCTGCACTCCTCCCACAGGGTCAGACTGTCATCTACGATGTTGTCTTAGAATTACGAGGTAAACTTCAATCAGAGGCAGCTTCCCCCTTTTTTCTCTGTGTAGCAACAATATTAGCGTGCATCCCTTGCTATCCATGAGCACTCCCATATTGGCTTTCTGTCTCCTTACAATTACCACGTGTCTTACTGGTCCCAGGGAGAAGGCTGGTGGAAATCAATAGCGCAGTAATATTATCAACTGGAGGGTGAAGTCATGGGGAGGGGTGGAGGTGGAGGGGGAGGGGGGGGGGGCTGTAGAGGCGGTGAGTGGGCCTGGTGTCGATTTGCCTTTCTGCTAATGCACACCGCGCGTCCTCCAGCTTTATCTTCTTTTTATAGAGTCTCCCCGGCTCACCTGCACCCCATAATGGCTGTTCTCTATATGCCGTTTGTGTTCTCATTCCGAATGTACGCGGGCGCCCCAGCCTGCCGCGGGCTCTTTTATTGGGAATGTGCTTTTGACCCCGAGAGCTGACCCTCAGATGGCAAGCTTAACAATGACGAATCACTCGGCGGGATCATTTACATGCCCCCTGAACCCCATATTTGGGTCCATTAGAGAGCAAATCAAATATTTATGTTGTTTATTGGAAGTGCAGGGTTTCATCTCACTCTGTGATTGTTTCATGCAAAGGCCGAGAGAGCCTGCTATATTAAGTATACACACGCCCGGGAAACTAATCTCGGCTTCAGTGTCAGAATCTGTCTCGCTGCTGAGGAAAGAAGTCGGGGCCTTTTTTGTAATAACGCTGTGTTGAACATGCTTTCTTTTTCTCCCTTCTCGGTGCAGATTCTGCCCAGACAGTGTAGCTTTAAAATTGAAAGACGGTTGTTAGATTGACCAGCAACGATATTAAAGGTAAGTGTACTTTAGCTTTAGCTTTACTGTTAAAATTAGAGCAACATTTCATGTCTAGGTGTTGTTTCCACGCTCCGCTGGGACCCAGTCTAATTGAAACACTTCATATAGTGAACCAGGGAGTTGCTGTGTTGTCCTATTTCTTCACATCGCCTTGGACAAACGTCTAAAGCTACCACACAGTCTGTTCTTTATTAAATTGTCCATTGGACGTTAATGATATTGCTGTGTTGCATGCTGAGATTTAATAGATCAGGTCTTTAAAGGTTTTACAGTATTATTAAAACTCGGAGGTGGCCTGCGCTTTACTACCTGCCGAGGGCTTTTGAATGTGCTAATCACTCTTATTATTACACCTGACACATCTGGAACGTCACTCACAAAAATGGCTGCTGGCGGGCGGCAATTAGCGCAAACACACGTACATTTGTATCAATAGGAAATGAGAAAATATCAAAGCTAAAAGATTCAAAGGAAAAGCAGCGTGCACCTTACTTTTCCTGGCCAGCTTTATCAACTTGGCAGCCTATTTATGTGCCACACTGGCGTGTCGGAAAAAACTGATGTGGCTTTCAACTGCCTTACCCAGGTTCAAAAGAAAAACAATAAGAAAGCCGGAGCATAATAACATGCAGTCTTTGTCTATTAGCTGCGGTAAGACGAGGGGGTTTACGGCACAGGGCTCTGTAAACAAAAGATTAAACCAAATCGAGCTGCAGAAAATGAAAGGAAAACATGAGTGGGGTAATGAGGGTGCAGGCGTCGTTTCTGACCAGATTACCATCTCCACAGACTACTGGAGAGGAAAACGCCTGATTGAGCTATTTTACCACACAGAGAGTTTTACGCCTCTCTCCCCCGCACTAAACCAATACCATTACCACTTGGGTTACTGGGGAAGCCACATATGTGAGGCAAAGCTGTTCCGCTCCGGGGTCACAGCGCCGCCGCTCATGCTAATGCTGTTTTGTTTATTCATCCCGCTTCGTCTTTCTATCTAGTTTGTGCGCGCATATGTTTTGTATACTGACCTTTGGTAACCTCTCCGGATCGCCAGGGTGTCTGGGGATGACCTTCTGCAGTCTCTGGAAGCCATAGTCGATGGTAGGCTCATTAAGGGCTGAAACAAAAAAGAAGATGGAAATTAGAAACATTTCGGGGTTAATCTTGTCAGAAATAGGAAGGAGCTAATTGAGAAATCTGTTTACAGGCAGAAGTCATTTCAGAATGCCTAATTTGACAGAAAGCTCAAGGGGAGAGACAGCGGTTTATGAAACGTCAGCCGCTCCCGGGCCCCATGATGGAAAATGACACAAGTTCCTTTGACACTTGTGTCACTGAGTGTTATTCCATTAACAGCCATGATGACCTACATCAGTGTGAGAATCCTTCAGATGAGCCGCCCTCCCCCTTTTATCTGCTCAGGAATATTGACTACAGCAAACTACATAGCCGGGCTCCTTTAATCTAACAGAGCTTTAATAATCTGTGAAAGGCTGTCCACACATTGATCTAGTGTAAGTTGCTGTCATTTCACCCTTCTGCACCGACTGTACTGCAACACTGGCCCGGTGAAATACGGCGGCACATCCCATGGAGTCATTAATCTCTCCCACCCCTCAAATAGTAATCTGGGGCACGAGGCATATTGGGCGATGAATCAGAGGCACAAAGTAAATGAATCATAAGGCGGACTTTGGTGAGAGCGGGGCGGTTTATGTCTGACAGTCCTAATGGGTAATTGAAGGGTTCCTTAGCTCGGGCTGATTCTAAACAATCATGTGCGAGTCGGAGACAGGACAGTAGCGAGAGGGAGGGAGGAGGGCAGAGGCGAGCCGGTGGGAGGGAGAGACGTGTAAAGGGGAAAGGAACGACTTAATAGAGAACATCACTTCTCAATGTAGATATCATTTTCAGGAGAGTAACTCCGCCGTGCAAGGCGCTTCATAAATCAATGGCTTTCTATGGAGACTAATAAGAGCTGCCTGCCTCTATTCATTGTTCAGCCTGTAATTTGGCCCATCACTCATTACTCAGCATGTAATTTCAGCATTAACACCGCACAGCTCGCTGAACCTGCTGAACACCGACAATGTGGAGCGAGCCAGCACCTTCCACACACACACTTGTCAGGCATAAAAATGATCATTTATGCCCCATAGTTTTCCTCTGTTCACTCTGCTCCCAGTGCCTGTGCAGCACTGCACTCGCGTGTGTCCTCGCGCTCACACATGCTCTACTCCTGTACAAACTGAATACAGTAATTGCCAGCTCGAGCGTGACAAAATGGAGCAATTATGTGTTCAAGCATGGACAATGTAGGGTGCTAATCGATAGCAAGGATCTAGGTTGCATATACAGCGGTAGTCTTATTGGCGGGGCACACCTGAATAAACCCCACACCGTGACAACATACACTGCTGGAAATGTGATTTGACATGTCATCATGCAAGCAGAAACAACATGGCGCTCTGAATGTGGGAACGCCGTCTTCTCCTTAATAAAGGATTGATCTGCAGTATTGATCGTACATGACAAGGCTGTAGTCAGGAATTTGCCCCTTTTCTTTTGTTGTTTCCACCCCCTTTCTTATCTGTGCACTGTGGGGTCTCATACATGTGTACAAGTGTACATGCAGCCGATACGTGCACAGATGTATGTGAGTGCACGTGCGTGAGGCCAGCCCTTGCCACGGCCCTCTGCTCAGTGTGATGTAAATTGTGTATGTGTAAAAAGCACTCCATAATCAGGCCATCCATCATCAGAGGCTGTCAGTGGGCTCTCTCAGGGTGATACATCACGCTCTCCTGTCCTCTGCCTCAGCTGGGGCCTGCACAAGCCGCCAGGCATGCTGGGAACACAGCCGGGGAGACGTACAGTATGGACCAGACCTATAGGCTGGGAGAGGTCTCCTACTGTATGATAATGATGCCCCACTCAAAGAGCAGGCTCCCATTGGAAAGCACTAACAATGGTACAGACTCCTTTAAACGGCGTAGAATCCAATCCAACGTGAAGTCTTTGAACTTGTTACCTATTGTGTCTACCTGTGATAGCCCATTCAGAGAGCCAGCCCTGATCCCAGCATGTCGACGTCTCATCTATCATGGAGATGATCTTTGTAACAACCCCCGTGTAATGAAATTGGTGACACAGACCGCCATCTGCTATTGATTTCATGCAAATGCTTTTGACAGCTGATGGAGACTTGCATTAGTGCTAAACGGTGCTGTCAGTTGATGAGTTGACACTTTTGTAGTCCTAGCGTGTACACTGGTGCAGACAGACAATGTCAATAATCCCGTAAGAGGCGCTGATGATATATACTGAGCACTTATTTTCACTCCCCGCTATAAAACCTCTTATGTGAGCATTCACGGCTTTGCACGTTTTTATTTCAAAAGATTTTCTTTTACACGCTCTGCTTTTACAAGAAACATTGAGATGATGACTTTTTTTCCACCACACACACGCCACACTGAAAACCTCTATTAAAACGCCACAGCCTGTCCCAAACCTCAACTTGGGTCAGATTCTTATTGTGGTGCCCTTGCCTGACTCCACACTTGCCAAAATGAGTTTGGCCTGTCGGACAAAATGCAGCGACACACACACAGAGAGAGAAAGGGAGACGGGGTTTGGGTGGAGGGGGGTGGGGGGCTGAGGGGTCTAGGGTGTGGTGGTGGTGGGGGCATATGTCTCCCCCCCCCCCCCCCCTACCCCTTCCTGTAAGGGTCTCAGTCGCTGCAAGGAAACATGAAACCCTCTGCGCACATCCCATAAATCCTGCTCTGGGTGGGGAGTCTAGCACATAGGAGGGGGAGAGCCAGGATAAGGGGTGGGGGGGGAGGCCGTGTGGGATGGTTGGGGGGGGGGGAGTGCCGCGGTGGTGGGGTCACTGGCACGTTCCAGTCACGCCCGCTTCCCGGCCCGCGGCCAATCAATACCACTTTCCTGTTTTAGAGGCGGGTAATTATGAGGTGGAGAGATTGTGTGACCTCTCACCCCTGCTGCATTACTCGCCTGATATTAAGATAAATTGCCTGATTTTGGGTAAACATATGCTGCAATTCAAACTGTCAGCACTGGTTTGCTCAGGGATAATTTGTATTGATCTCCTGGCTTCTTCCCCATTTTGCTTACTGACCTCACGGATAATTAGAGAAAAAGAGACACGGGGAGGTAAGGCAGGGCTTGCATTTGAATACTTTGCGGTGCAGATGAAGAGCGTATGGATATGGGGGGCGGGGGGGGGGGGGCATTATGGTCTAATTGAATTTTCATTTTCTCTCATCTTCTGTTTAGCTTTGGACAGGTTGCATCGCTTGTTCAATTATATCACTTTCTATGCTTCCCCATATTACAGAATGTATCCAGACTCACTTTGATTTAATTTTTTTCTATTTATCACAATTCTCCACTGATTAGCCTAAGGTAGGACATTGCAATTGAAAAAGCTTTGTAAAATAAAAATGTGGAAAACACAAGTCCAGCCTCTATTTAAGCGCGAGTACAGAAACAAAGTAAAAGAGATTTTCAGTATCACACTTCAATGCAATATAGGAGTAAATAGAGGGCTACGAAAACTTCCTGAACCCGCATTACACGCCTGCTTTTCTGCGGTGCTGTTTTGATGTGGTGAATTTCAAACAGGCGGCAATCAGATTTCAAAATAAAATATTAAAACGGACATGTAACTTATTTTAAACATGCAGGTTTGGCTGTAGGGCAGGAAATTTCAATGAATATTACCAATTCCCTCAACCCCAGAGACTGTATGATCATGTTTCCGAATATGAAAAAAAAAAAGAAAAAGGAATGCATGACTTTTGGGCTCGCCGCGCAGCTGTGGCCATATTGTTCCCTCGGATTTTTTGAATATTGTGCACGAGTGGGGCGGCTTCAGTGGAATTCCTCTCGCCTGGAATGTGCACTTCTCCCCAATCTTATTTCGATCTTAATCTCGCCTCGGCACCCTTTTATGTGGCTAACGTGTTTTCTTGTGAGAGCCACTTTTTATTTCTTGCCCGGGCCGAATCGAGCCACTTCACTTAAAATGTAGAGTGGCGGCGGCGCTTACATGGCATCTGCTGCTCCTTCGCCGTGTTCTCTGGAAATAGGACATGAGTAACCGCTCTACGAGAACGGTGTAACATGGCCGCGGCGTTGCCAGCCAGAAGTGCTTACACGGCAATACAAGGCTGTGTGCCCTCGGCCTATATAGAAGTGCATCGAACGCGCGTATTGACTTACAGTATCGGGGAATAAACATAGGGAAATGTTTGAGTCGAGCAGTAAATTTAAGGGAAATTGTTCCTTGTTAAGTCTATGAGGCTGAATGGAAGCCTGCACAGAGTACGAGCATTCCTGCCAGCCATTACAGCTTATTACGATAACTCTATCTTTCCAGGAGATAAAAACCTAGCCTTGTTGCCATTTGCCAGCTATTACTTTCGCTAATTATACTTAACTGCTTCGAGCTTATCTCCACTCCTCCTACACCATTGAGCAGTTATTTTTTTTCGTTCCCCTTAACACAAATTAGAGGAGGAGTGGGAGTTGGAAGGGGGGAGACCGATAAACAGCGCAGGCAGAAGTTCATTGGAGTGTTATTGCGTTTGTGACTTGTCAAAGAGTTTGAGTGAAGCCTCTAAGGCACCTGCAGTCTGTTATAAGGAGATGCAGCAGTGACCTGTCTACCGGAGACAGACAGTGACTATCAGCTCAGGGTTACAGGAGTTAACGTTGAGAACCATAAAGGGTGAGATGTTCAGTCATGCTGCTGCCTCACAGTAGACACATCCGCCGGATAGAGAGTGCACGCATGCAGATAAGAGGGCTATCTTTAAAACAAACCAAAGTCAAATAGGAATTTTCACAGCAAACTCACGCAAAGCAAACCTCATCTGCTTTAACACTGACCATATCATCTCCATCCACTGCAGCCAGTTATCACTGAGTGATTCCATCTCCAGTAGTCTCAAGATGAACAGGAAATTAAAATTTCAAAGATCTGCAGTTAAGATAAATCAATGGAGACAGATCAATGTTCATTGAAATTTCATGAACTTTGAGCCAATACAGATGAAAAAAGCCTAGACAGTTACAGTCTCCAGCAGATATTGCTCCTGCAACAGATAAAATGTAATTAACACGGTTAAAAGGGAGCAATGTTACAGATTGCACATCCATAATTTCACGCTCCCTTCATTTCGCTGGTATTATTAGAAAGGGCCAGAGACACCTGTTCAATCCCCTTAGATGACATCTAAAGTACGCGTGCCACTTCTCTGAGGACGCCGGCGGACTTTCACACATTACCGACCAACAAAAATCAAATGGGTTCCCTTCACAGCTGATTGCGAGCGCAAATTAATATTGTAAAATGAAGATCAATACATGGACGGGGCACAGATCGATGGCGGCTAAATTACGGCCGCGTTTTCCCCCTCATTCAAGATGAGTTGTGTTTTCCTCTCAAAGTCAATACCGCGCTGCCTCCCTCATTCATTTCTCAATAAACTTGCCGATGAATTTCAATCAAAATGCGGCAGGGGAGGGGGGCTGTGGGGGGGGCGGAGTTCTTTTAAAGCCCGTTGGGCGTGGATCGCACTGAAAATGGGGCAAGAAGACGAACAGCACCCCTCCTTTTCTTTTTTTCCCTTTCTTCCTCCTCTGTCTGTCTTTGTCGGGGCACTGGAGTGATGCCGTGACTTAGTGAGGACAATCCGTTTTAAGAGTCATTACAAAACACTACTCTAACAACACTACAGGACCAAAAGAACACCCAATTAAAATGAAATCAATAGACTCCTTCCCTTCCAGGGAAAAAGAAATATGCCGGGATACTTTCTTTTATTTTATTTTTTCTCTTGAAAGACGCCCGTAATGCATTTCGCACAGCGTAATGGGGAAAATACATGCTCCTCAACTGCGAGTGCTTATTTCAATCAATTTCCCCGGCCGCTGGATTTCACAGGTCACTTGCTGATAACACGCTGTGGAATAATGCCACCGTGTGCTCCTCAAAGCCTACCTGACAAGTGCGGCTGACAGCGGGGGAGCCTGAGTGCGCGTCACGTCAGGCCCCTAATTGGACACAAGGACCTTCCCTGCACCGGCGGCCTTCAAAAACCCGCGCCCATCTAACTTGGCAACCGGTGTCGGCTCCAAGTCCTGCCGCGCTACTGCTAAATACCAGAGTTGTAATGAGACAGGCAGGTATGGGGGGGCTACGGCCGCGGATAACACTCCCTGACACATGCTAAAACTGTTGTGCCAACTGGTTACAATCCACTTCCACTGTGGCGCTGACATTCTCGGAAAACGCTCACTTTCTCGACGTAGCAGTTCGTCTGACTCTGTGCGAATGAGGAAATGACGGCAAAGAACTCCGGAATGAACCGTCCCAGTTGGACATTAGCGTCGGCGAGGGCTATATGGCAAAAAAAAAATACATTTTCTCCGAGAGTAATTATGAGTGAGTGAGTGTCACACCTGTCACTCACCCAGAGCATGCGGCTGACCAATAGTGGGTGGGCACTGAATCCTTCAAAAATATCATGCGACGATTTTGTGTTGCCATGTCGTCCACCACATTTGTAGTGTGTGTATGTCCCCTATCTGTTTACATACCATGCCTTTAATTATAGCATATCTTTGCTTTAGGCCCCAACCCCATCAGTGGCCAATGACTGGTACGCGTGGCCCAACCCTTTGGTACAGGAAATGAAAAGGAAGCTCCCCATCTGATCAGCTTTTGAGTCTGGGACTTCAAAGTGGAGTTGTCGGCAGGGTGGAGAGGAGACGTAAGGATAGGCCCATTCACAGGCTGCACAGCATAAGGCCCTATCTGATCTGTCCCGATAAAGACGTCTCTGTTTGTTTGCTTCATTTTAGCTGAGGGAGACTCAAAATCTAAAGTACATAATGTTGTCTTCCTATTTCCAAGCGCGAAGCAGGAAGTGTGTTTAAATTTGGATTTGACAATTGGATATCACTCTGTCTATCTGTGGTGTACTGCTCTAAAATTATGTGTTGCCATTCTGAGTAAACAGAAGGTTTACTCTGGCCACATGTTCTTTTCCCATCCCTTAGGCCTGACATTTCTTGATCTCCAGCAGTATTGAGTGAAACACACATGACCCCTTTGTCCTTATGTTGATGAATGACTGCCTCATACCCATTTTGTCAGATTTTGGTGCAGTGGAGTCGATAGCGTCACCTTGACAAGGAAAGTTTGTGATCCATCAGCCCTCAAGGCTGTCTGGCCTCAGCTAAAGGCCTGGCAAGAGCAACTCTCACTATGGGGCATCAGTTTGGTCCAAAATCCTTCACCCAGTGTGCTGTGTAGGGTCGAGTGAGCACCTCTTATTACCACTGCTTTACAGTGAGGGGAGAAAAAGAAGAAAAAAACACTTGACTTGTACTAATAGCTGGGAAGCCCTGCTGGTCACCAAAGGTCTGAAGACGAAGCACCCTGTCAGTGCCCAGCTTGGGAAATTAGCAAATAATGTTCCCTTCCCCCTGACAAATGTGTGACAGCTCGCCTTCGCCAATCATTCTCTCTAACGTTATGATGCATGTCCTGGATCCCCACTGGAGGATACAAGCGAAGTTTACTGACCCTCAATTTACCCATGACAAATGGGGTCCCGCTAAATGTGCCTTTTCTGGGGCGCGGAAGGGGTTCATTTTAAGCAATCCTGGTTATATGGATGTCACTGATTAGGATAAATAGTGGCTGAGTGTGTTAGGACTGCTTGCAGAACCATATTACCAAGGGCCTGCACCACTGCCCCCAGAGGGGGAGCGCTTGTGGAAACTTGGCAAAGATAGAAAACCAAAAGCTCTGATGCAATTAGGAACTTAAATTGGATAAATTGTTTGGTCAAAGTTTTTATTTATGATTTACTCGTTCACACAGCACTAAAACTATGTAATAAAAATAGGTTACAACACTGTAAATGAGGCTGAAAATGGTTCAGAGAACACTTCGCGCTATGTTTAATAAAGTGTAAAGTATAATAAAGTATTGACTTGGCACAGCTTGGAGTTTCTCCTTTTGATTTTCTACAACCTTGCTGACAGTTAGCTATACCAGTCCTGTCCTGACCAATGGATAACCAATACATGGATTAGACAGAGGACATGCAGCAGGCTCCAACGGACAACATTTGGTCAGAAAAGGAAAAGGTATAGACGGTGAAAAAGCTAAAATAGCCTTATGTCATTCTATAAAAAATGTGCCAATTAGAGTGCACATATATAAGCTCAGCGGAGCAGTCACTAAACCGCAGCACACTAAACTTTTACGCCGTCTGTCTGTTTGTGTCATTAGTGTTTTATACTTTGAATAGTCAATGGCCACAGGATTATTTGACATCCACTACACGGCTCTCTCTTTGCGAATGCTTTGTGAGTGTTGGAGCCGCTCCAGAGTACTAACTCGACAGAGGACTGTTCCAAACCCACTGCAGGTCTCTCCAATGTTGACTCACAGTAATTTGTGATAATTTCTTAAATTGAGCGAGTTAAATCTCCACAATTAGGTTGGTGGTGCAAGAAGAGTCAACATGAAAAAAGCAGTCTAAAAAAGGACTCTCTCAAGCAGGGCTCCGGGTCACGCTTGAAGCATATGCTTTGATAAGCAGACCTTTGATATGCACATGTTGCTTTCAAATATGACACCAGGACATTGTGTCCTTTATACCGCGCCGTGTCACTACATTGCCCTTTTCAGCTCTGGTGATTTGCTATAGTAACTCCAGGTCATTTCAAATCTATTTGCTCATGCATTCCCATTTATTCAAGTGCTCTAACACAGAAGGGAAGCGGCGCTTTGAAATGAGCTGTTTCACTCTTAAATACATGATCCAACCTCTTGCTCTCAGCTCGTTCACAATGTAATGCTTGACAGAGGTAGCTAACATCCTTCCTTGTAGCAATTACAGTATATACAAGCAGTGATACCTAATTCTGCCGTTATGCTCTCTTTAACAGTTTCATTCTCTCAAGCATCAACCCTCATACAATCAGGGTGAGCCACACTGGGAATAGCAGAGCAGACGAGTTGGACCTGTCTATTGGTGACTTTCTCTTTTAATTCAGCGCACTAATCAATTGTACCAGCGTTGCCTCTAGGGGTAATTGTATCTTTATACTAACTGGAAGTGAGTAGGAACCACGGGAAGACAGAGAGGAAGAATAGGGGGAAAAATCAACAAAGATAGAGAAGGGGACACGTTTCCCTAGTAAAACCTGATGGTAATCGTCCCAATCCGCTTAGCCTCTGTGACTAATGGGGTCTGTTCTTCTGGGACCTGGCACTTCCACCAGGGTGCTATAGAAGCCATTAATGTCTTAACTTATACACCTTCTCAGGGCTGCCTCTCTGCACAAACAGACACACTTAGCACCATACTCCCGCTCCTGTTTCATTATCCCGCTGCCTCGTTGGCCTCTGCTCCACTCCTGCTAGGGAGGTTAAACGCAGGAGAGCAGGGCCAGACTGCACGCATGGAGGAGAACGAAGGGGACGGATGACTGGGGGGTGCGCTGGAGGTTTGGGGAGTTAGCGAACAAGAGGAGGGTCGGGGGGGAGTAGTTGCTGATGAGAAACAGCTGCCCCAGGACGGAGGGGTCTGGTTAGGCTTTTTTTTTTTTTTTTTTTTAGGGGAGGGGGGGTGGGGGGGGGGGTTGAGAGAGGCACCCACTTTGCAATTCTGCCGTGCTCAAGGCCAGGGCTGAGCTGGGTGCTTTGTGCTGTGTGTGTGGGTGGGTGGGTATGGGGGGGGGAGCTCATTCTGCCCATCAGAGGTAGAAGAGACAGAGCCTTCCAGGTCAGACATGTTGTGACCTCCATGGCCCTCGTCTCCTCGCCAATGTTGACAGATAAGTCCAGCACTTCCGTCGAGGGCGAGCCGCAATCCTTAAACGCGTAGTCACACATACTTTCACACAAGCATCAGCGAACCAAACCATGCCCTGCCAATTTCAAAACCTTTTGGTTTTTTTTAGGGATGAAGAATGGGAAAGCATTCACTAAAGTGTCAGAACTCAGGAGGCAAACTCAAGACGCCGATTTCTGTTGTTACGGATAGGACATTATAGACTATATTGTCCCACTTGAGACGTAAGTTCGTACTCTGAGTGAAAGTGGATTATGTTTAAAAGGCCTGTTGCACAAAAACACATTCAAAATGAAGTTTAGAGATCGGAGTCAGACAAACTGAGCACAACTGGAGATTAAGTACCATTCATTATGCCACTTAAAATGGCGACACGATGCTATTACCCCACCATATTTCAACGTCAATCTGAAAACAAAAAGGTGAAAAAGACCTAAAGGAAGAGAGGGGGAACTTGCAATTGTGCAAAATAACCACTGGATGCCACCAAAACACTCGCGCACCGAAACCATGTTAAGAATCTACAGTAGAGAGTGTGAAATCTTCAAATACTCTGCGCACATCAGATTTCCGAGGCTTATTGAAACACAAGCGCACCTCCTCGATCCCTTTTTCTCGCTCAATCTCCTCTCATCTGATTAATGCGAAGGGAAACCATCTACACAGGTTTGACAAAATGGGGGAAATTAGCCGAACGTGCTATCTGTCTCGCGACGGGGTAGATAAAGAGAATTGGCACAATGACTTATCCTGACAGCTTGAGTTTAACAGGGCTTGGCAGCGACCTTGTATGATGGCAGGTCAGGGGGGGATTGGACTGTACTTGTAGGAGCTAAAAAAAAAAAAAAAAAAACACCTAGCAGCAGAACTCACACGTTTAACATTCGCCGCGCGGGCCTCTGGTCAGTTCATTATTGGCGCCCTGAGAGTTGCACATCCAGACAGGGGCATGGAGGGGTAGAAGAGGGGTGTGTTTGGGGGAGGCAGAAGGGGGGGGTCATCCCATGTGTTTGGCAAACAGCACCGTGACAGTATTGCTCTCTGGAAGTTGTGAAACGTGCTTATGTGAGGAATTGCGATGTTAGAAATGCATTGGGAATGAGCTTGGACCACAGCATACAGTTTCTCGCTCATTCTCTCGGTGTGTGCATTTTGTTGTTTTTTTGTTGAACAACATTTTTTATTTTTTTTTAAAGCTCAACCAAAGGGGGGGGGGGGGGGGGAAATAAAGTTTTACAAAGGAAGGGGAAGCCGGCAGCAGAAGCAGCAGCCTGTGGAAAAAGAGACACCGAGAGGCTAGGACTTACCAGTATAGACAAATCTCCCAGGGGCGCCTTTGCAGAACTGCTTGGACTTGTAGGACAGCGTGACTTCTACCACGCCGGGGATGTGTCGGGGCGGAGTCTGCACCCGGATGGCGTGGGGAGTTATCAGCTGGAAAAGGAGGAGATATAATGAGCTCTTTCTTGAGGAACAAGAGGCTAAGTCTAGTGTGTAATTGCTCCTAGCTTGTTCTGACAGCACTGGAGAGAAACTAGATACTTATGGAGTATAATTAGTATATTTTGTTAAGCGTTCATGAGTACATTGTAGAGGAGGGGGAAAAAAGACATTTATTGTCTTGAGTAATGATAGTAGTAGTAGTAGTAGTAAGTATTAAGGTTGTAGTAGTCAAAGAAGCAGTTTAAACAGTCTAAATTACAAATGTCTCTTTACACACAGGAGTCTAAGGAAATATCTACTGTAGTAGTAGTGCAGCATTAGCGTTGTTTGGGATTGTATGGCAGAAGTTGAGTATAAAAGTTGTGGTGGTTTGTCATAGAAACTGCTCTCTTTACAAACAAGACGGGCTCAGTCTGAAGTAGTGGTTGTAGTAGCAGCAGCCGCAGTGTTTGATGATGTAGGACCGAAGTTAAAGCGGTCATAGGTGTTTTGGTGGTGTATTTACAGATGCTGTTGCTGTAGCTGTATTGCTGTTTGCATCAGTATAAGGTCATGAGGTAGTAGTATAAGTAACTGTTATTTGTATTATTATTTAGCAGTAATTGTACCACGGGTTATTTGCCAGTAATATGGTTGGTAGTCGTTTCAGTATTGGTTTGTCATTGTCAAATGTATTTTGAGCACTTTCTGCGGAAATATTGTTTTTCAAAGTTACAATTTGACTTCAGAGCAGACTTTTTGAACTTTATTTAATTTTTTTCATTTTTCAAACTTCGCATACTTTGACAGAAATTCCGTCAAAAGGGAGAGCGCTCCCCGTCCGTACCTCACTCCATACGAGCATGGTGCCGAAGACGACTTGTAGTCCATCAAAGAAGTTGTCCCCTATTATGATGACGGTGGCTCCCCCGGTGGTCCATCCCTCGCTTGGGCTGATTGCCTTGATGCACGGGGTGGCTGCTTATGCGAGACAAAGAGAAGAGCAAATTCAGCACCTACATTCAAACAGCGGGGCCTATGAATGTCTATTCTACACAGACAAATCACTGCCCATCACCGCTCCATATATATATATATATATATATATATATATTTATGCTCAAGCCCCTCAATGTCTCTCCCCCTCACAAAGACGTATCATGAAAATTGCCCCTAGGTGTTAAAAAAAAAAAAGAAAAAGAAGAAAATGATGGATTTGTCCTTTAAGGCGTGAGAATCAAAACCATTTATCAGCGCAGTGGAGTGGTGTAGTTAAGCAGACCCTTCAAATGGTCCGCTTCACAAAGGCTAAACGCTGGGCTCGCAACGGAAAATGATTTGATAGAGCAAATTATGTGTCAGGGCAAATGTAGCTATCAGAATTGATTAAGCATGCACCCGGCAGTAAGAGATTGTGGAGTCCAAAAGAAAAAAAAAAAGAAGAAAATTCAAAGTTGAACACATCTCAAATGAGTCAAGAACGTGAGCTGGTAAAGTGGAGATGACAAGCTCCGGCTGCTCCATGTGATTCCATTACCTTTGTTCTGCATATAAGTATCAGTTTTCATAACGTGAAATGCGCTCATGAATTATTCACGACGAGATTTTTTTTTTTTTTTCCCCTTCTTCTGTTTTGTGATCGATTCAATCCATTTCATATTGTTTATTACAATGCTTTTCATCTGGCGTGACTTCTGCTGGCTCGCCCTGTCATTCATCAACAGTGCGGCTTGTTATTATAATCTAATTTGAGTGATCTGCCGCCTCACGTTCACTGTCACTTGATGCATTACCTTAATATGGTGTTCGCCACCGCGCTGTGTTTACACCAGAAATAGCATGACAGCTCGCCATAAAGTAGCAATATCAAATTTAATCTATTCCCATCAATATCTGTGAATATGCGATGAACGCAGCATGTTTTTCCGCCGCTGCTCAGAATGCGAGCGACTACTTCGGCAAAGTTCCTTTTTTTTTTTTTTTTGGGGGGGGGGGGGGGGGGGGGGGGCGCTCAGTTCAGAACCTCCATTATCCCTTTCATCCAGTAAGTAAATCGCAGTCGGCCATTGTTGTATGGATCACCTCTCGACAAGACATCTCCCTTTGTTTGCCTTGCTGTTGGGTCCGCTCGGGTCATGTTTGCTCGCGCTCCCTGCCCATAAAGTGAACGCACACACACGGGTACTACAGGGAATCTGACTTTAACCGGGCGCTGTTGACTTCATGCTAATCACCTCGTACAGATTTTCATTTGTGAGGCCTGGAGGAGTGACATTTGCTTTCCTTAATTGCGAAGCGGAGCGTCTGAAAGAGGACCGAGCCTCTGTGGGCATGCTGGGCCCCCTCTAAGGGCCTGACCTTCATCAGTGCGGACGATTACAGCAAATAATTCACCCTTCAAAATTACTGTAAACAAATTGACTTTGGGGTTGAGAGAGGGAGGGAGAGAGAGAGAGAAGGGAGGGGGGCGGCCCGGCAGGAGGAGGGCCGTGCGGTGGCGGTTGTGGGGCAGCTGTAGCCTGGGCCCTGCGACAGGCATACAAAACAGCACCTCCCACACACAGGCACCCACGGAGAGGCAGCGGCTCGGGCCCTAAGCCTGCACCCTTCTGCCGGAACATTTGCATATGTCTCAATGCGCAGACAGAGAGGGGAGCATGTGCTGAATGGGGACCGTGGCAAAGTGGATTACACAGTCCGCGCAGGCGATCTGATGACAGACACGCACAATGCCCCTCAGCACATGATAGGCATCAGGAGGAGAGGACGGATGAGGATGCAAAGTGTTGCTCCGCTAAGTCCTCGCAAACTTTTTGGGGGGGGAAGTTAGCTCGAGTTTCATTTGACAGGGCTTAACTTGTTTCTGTCTTCGCACATGCATGAAGATGTAAATCTATCCTTTTTGTCTGCTTCCATTTTCCAAAGTGGCTACGCTGTGAAATGACCGCAGACAGCCCGATCTGTGATGTGTCCTACTCTATTCCTCTCTAGTTAGGGCCGGCTGAGGAGGACGTCAGGACTGATCCAGGATCTGAGCAGAGGAGGCCCCGCTCCGCTATTGTGACACTCAAACAGGTCTGCTGTGGCCCCGCGAAGCCGTCCTTTGTTCTGCCTGCTGAAATGTGTTGTAATTGTGCTGTGGGATGTCCAGATGGTCGGTTGATAGTGCAGCTGATGGGATTATACCTTTTACCTCTCCCTGGGCCATCTGTTCCCTTTGACTCTCTCACTCTTCCTGCCTTTCTCTCCTTCCCTTTCTCCTTCCCTCCTCACCTCGTCCTCCCTCTCTTTCTTCCTCTTAGGCCCAGCAGTCTGGATTCACTTGTCTTTATTGCATAAACCCTAACAGCATTACAGCCACTTGGCATGCAAATGAGGCAGGCGCTGCAGGCTCTGTGCTGAGTCTCCTATATTGTCTGGGGCTCTATAATGGTGAACTGAGCGGAGGCGCGTGCACGTGTGGGTGACACGCTGACTGCCGCGTGTGCGTGACGCTCACTGTGAAAGACTGGACTATTTGTGAGCGTGTTTATTCACCTTTGAGCCCGGATCTATACATGTTTGAGTGACACAGTGCCACAAAGCGCGCCCATGTCTGAACGCATAATATGCTTGTTGTGTGACAGTGCACACAAGTGAACAAAAAAAATGTCACACACTGTGGGGGTTCAGCCTGTCATCCTGGGGGGGGGGGGGGGGGTATGCCTAGTGCGGACCAATAGGGGGCAGCACCTCTTGATCAGTATGAGGCAGCTGTAGTGTGAGGAGAGATACCTCCTAGTCAGTCAAGTGAGCCACTCACATATCGGATGCTCCTCGCCCAGTGAACTCCCGGCAAAGAATGTGTTGCTAATTTAAAGCATGCTGTCTGTCTGCCGGCGACTTGTCAGGCCACGATGGAGGACGCGCTTAGAATTACATTTTACGACTCCTTCTCCCTCCCGTGTCACATCTCTGTTTGTTAAAGGTGACTCCCGACAAAGCGTTGTTGATGCATGTTAAATTAGTTTGCGCAGCCTGATCTCGCTCAGGCAAAAAGAAAAAGAAAAAAAAAGAAAAAAGGGGGAAGGTGTATTTAAGACAAAGACGTGTTCAACTGGGCGCTTGACAATAGCGCCTCTTCCTCGCTTTACGGGGCATCACTCGGGCGCTTTGAAGAGTGCAGGGGAAGAAAAGGATGGGGTGGTGTAACCTGTAAAGAACACAGGCGCACGCGGCGGCGCACACAACACGGGCGGTCCCGGGGGAGCGGGGGAACACGGAGGCAAGGGCTCAACCTCTTTAATTGCTCTCCTCATTAAGAAACCGGTTGCTAGGCGATCCACACCTATCGTGTCATAAACGTGAAACACACAAACAGAACGTCAGCGAACATAATGACTTTGGTGCTCCGGGCAGGACTTTAATTATTTGATTTTGTTCTCCAGTAGAAGAGTCATTAATAAAGACAAAAACAAATAGATTAGCTTTTTCCCCCCACTAGGAGTCGGGTGCACCGAGAGATATTAATTGTCTAGTCTTTTTTTTTTTTTCATAAACGTTGTTGTATTAAACATTACATTTGCTTTTGGTGATAGAACCATTAATGGCCATTAATGTGTAGAGAAGCTTGTTTTACTCAGTGGTGGATATAAACTGTTTGCCCAGCTATAATTGGCTCTTGAAATCTGAAGATAAGCAATTTACACAATTGGGAGCAAGTCTGTTCTGCGCGGTTTTTCCTTACAATCTTTCAGCTGCCTGTGCTCCCAGCTGCGAGTGGAGGCCGTGTGGGTCACAAGGTTATGTTTAGTGCATTTTACTTTTTGTATTTCCCATGGTTTGGTGGTCCTTCTCCTCTTCGCTTTTTTGGCTGAGCAGGCAATCAGTCTATCATATGGAATCAGTTGGAAGAAAAACAGTAAGTTCTGTTTTTCTCATAGAGCGCCCCCCCACCTACTCAAACACACACCCTCCCCCTGTCTCTCCTTCTCCCCCGTCCCCTGTTTCAGCTCTCTCACAGCTTAAATCTGCAGAACCCAATGACAGGAAATTGACCTCACAGCCAAATTCTTAAGCAATTTGATCATGTTTCACATCGGCTTTTAGGACAAATGAGTGTGCGCTTAGTAATAGAAAACTGGAAATGGTGGAGCATTTCTAAATTATAGATAAGTCTGAGCATTATCTTCATTAGTGTAATCAAATGATAAATACACTGAGTAATGCAGTTCAAGAACAGGTATGAGGGAGGCAGAAGCAACTAAAAGTTAATAATGGAGTGATGGAGGCACCAAACTAAAACTAGAAGAGACTAGGTGCGTGAGATGTGAAATGGAAAGGTGTCAAAAAGGAAAAAGGAGCGTAGCAAATTATAGGATGTAAAAATGTGCCTACCATTCTCCAGATAAGGAGGCGTACCTTCTGAAGGGTCGAGTCTGCGAGCCCTTCGCCCATGCTTGGAATTGTTGTGTACGAACATGTTGTCAGAGACAGCCAAGACGTGGCCGTCCACATTGACAGTCGTCGATACGACAACCTGCAGGAGGCAGAGGAGGAAGAGTTAAAAATAACACAGGAACAATAATGAAGGCCAGTTTAACAGGCCCACAGTCCGCTGCATGTTACAGAGGCGCCAGTCGATACATGAATGTTTCACAAACCCTGCTGTACCAGGTGCATGGCTGTGCACTATTGATTTTGATTTTGCTCTCTTTGGACATATCACATTACAGTTGCCCTGCTTCTCGGCCATTTTGTTTTGGCGTTTTAGTGTCTTGCATTTGTGTACAGCTAATTGACTTTTCAATCACTAAAATACCATTTCCGTTTACTCCCTCCGCCAACTGTCGTATAGGACAGCTCAGAATTATTGATCAGCGTGTCCATCTATTTGAGGAAGGAAGGCCTCCCTTTTAAAATATTACTGGAGTCATTAGCAAGTGAACCGTACGCCATCCCATCACTCAGCAAACATTTTACTAGGATCAGATTCCAAGCCACACTCCATATTTCATAATGCTTATTTTTGTTGTTGTTTTTTGCCCACCACATCTCCAAACAGTGCGGTCCGTGTGAATGGCCAAAGTGTTCCTTCCGAAGCCGGAAACAGAGAGCCCCTCTCAGGTTTGCTTCGCCGGTAAGTGACCTCGGTGTAGCGCTGGAATTTAGGGGGTGATTTTTTTTTTTTTCTCTTTTTGGTTGGTTTTAGGAAGGGGTGGGGGTCCAGGGTTGGGGCCGGTGGGCGCAGAGAAGGGGAAGTGAAAGAGCTCCATTCTTGTGAGCAGGTTCAGAGCTGGGCCAAAGCGAGGATGATGGATTGGGCCCTCTCTGGCCTCCAGCTGGTTTTTGGAGGTAATAAGTGGAGTGGAAGGCATGCAGAATACACAACTTTTGGGCCGGGAGGAACACCTATACCGGAGCATCTGGGAAACCTATCCGGGGGGAAAATGTCATCCTAACTGTTGGAGCGAGGACAGGACGATCATTAAAAGTTAACAATACATGTAAAACCGTGTTGTGTTTGAGATTAATGGCCACGTCGAAAACCTCACAAAGAAAGGAAAACGCTTTCTTTTTTGGCAGAGTGGAGTAAGTAAGAGGTAACGGGGGAAGGGGGAAAAAGCCCTTGGGTTCTGTCAGGCGTCAGTCCAGATTCAGCCTGAGGGGAGATTTGAGGAGGTAGGGGAGGTCTTCTTAAAGGAGGTGACATGGGGACGGAACACCCTGTCTGCTCTGTTTCATGTCCCCGCGCTTTCCACCCGGAGCATGACGCCTCGTGTGCCTGTCAGGGGCTGTTGGGGGGGGGGGGGGGGGGGAAGGGGGGGGAAGTGCGTGTAGCGGTGACGGTGACGGACGCCTTCGCCGGAGTTTTGTCGTTCTCGCCAGGATTGGACAAATGGAGCTAAACTCTGGCGGCTTCACCTTGACCCAATGCCCTCGGCGGCGTCCGGGGGGTCGGGGTGGACGGATGCGTGGATAAATGGATCGGTAAAGGTGTGTAGCGAGAGTGTGAACGGGGCGGGCCTGAACCTTTCAAACGTTTTGAGGGATGAGATCAGCAGAGAAGGACGTATGGAAGTTCCTCTCACATTCGAGGAAAACTTGAATCAATAACCCTAATCAATAGTCACATTAGAAGGGTTTATTAGTCGTTTATTCCACAAGCAACAACACATCCTGTCTCCAAGGGGGTCTTACTTTGTGTAAAACCTGCTAGCCCAAAAGTTTGGACTTCCCCCCGGGTTCTTGATGCATGTGGATGTGAATAAAATGTGAACCGAATCCTGAGTTTAAAAGATATACTGCAACCCCAACATAGCCATAAGTAATAATTAGATAAAATATGTTAACTCCATTCCCCCATTGCTTAAGTGTTGATACATGCGCGTCTGAAATAATATCTATACTTATGTTAACGGGTAAAGGAGAAGAGTTGGAACCGTGACCGCAAAAAATAAAAACGGCTTTGTGGCCCTTCCCCAGTCATGTTCCCCGAGTGTAAATCTTTCGTTTTGTCCGACCACAACGGTGATGGTTTTCAGATGTCTTTCGGCGGTGGGAGCGGGGCGCACATGTGTCGGTTTAAGTGCATGCATGTGCGGATGAGCGAACGGGAGAGGACATACGGAGAAAGTAAATATAAGTATGTGCTCGCATCTGTGCTCGTGTGTGCGCTCCTTTGCGTGCCGCCGCATACGTGTGATGGGAGCGATGGGCTTCCGCTGGCCCCCGACAGATCCCTGAGTTAACACTGTTGTTACATGTGGTGGGATCGTCCTCCCTTCTGCGCCGCGGCTCGGAAAACTGTCAGCGACACAATTGATGGCCCTCTTAAATCCTATATCCTTATTTGTGTCAGCTGGTATTCCCTTATAAATATTCTGTCCGGAGTGCGCACGGGACACCAAATCCCCCTTCGCTCTCCCTGTCCCCCTTTCGCACACACTCTCCCTCGCTCGCTCTCGCATCCGTGCCAGTAATAGAATTGTATTCATATGTGGAGTCGGGCGTGATGGACCAAAAACAGACAAAGTGACAAAGTGAAATGTAGCGGACGTTAAGTGTGAAGTGGGTTTCGTGTGTGTGGCGTCACCTGGAATCTCCGCATGTCCCGAGGATTCCCCGCATTCTTCAGACAGTTCTGATTGCACTTGAGGAAGAATTTTAGGAAGAATCTGCAAGAAAAAAAGAGCGAGAAACAAAACGCGGTGTGATTAATCGGGTGGCTAAGTGTGAAACATGGCTTTAAAACATCTTGATTTGATTCAGCCTCTCACTCAGCCGCGCACACATACAGAGCAGGAGTTGGAAAACTGAGCGGAATATGGAAAAAAGACACTTCCTAAAAAGTTTTAATTTGTTTCTGAGACATTGCAATAAAGAGAGCCTAACAAAACAATCCATGCAACTGTTTCCAATTGAGGAAATCGCAGATAGATTTGTATAGGTGACCAAAAAGGCAAATATAGGACCAAGCAATTCGTTTTTGAAAATGCACGCACTGAATAATAAGAAGGAAGGCTAGTTGTCCGCATAAACTTTTAAAAAACATTGACTTTGCATAGTTTATCAAAGGCTTCACTTAGGTTTAAACCGTTTTCAGGGAAAGTGCACAACAAATAAAATCGAGCTAGTATAGACAACTTATTTTAATGTATGTATTTTTTATTCATATATAATGTAATCTGTGGTTCTGAAAGGTGTTTTCCTGTGAGGGAGTCTCCCAAGTCTCATCTTTGTGCCGCGTCTCCTCACCTGAGTTCACAGGTCTTCCCCGACACCCATCTGCCACTAACATCCAGGAAGTCACTTGATATTCCTCCCACCTCTTTAATCCCAGGACACCCCCTGTGCAATTAAAGTTCTCCTGTTCAATAGGGAGGCAAATGAGGCCCACCTGTGACCAGGTCTTGTTTGAAGAGCATCAGGGATAAAGGACCTAACAAGGTGAGAGCGCGCCACAAAACTTATAGTCCTGTCAGGCAATTAGGCGGACACTCCTGGGACCTGCGTATGCCGCACACATATAAGGCGCACACACACCCATGCACTTGTGGGTGGGTGAGGCAATTATGCCACAAATTACAACCTGGCTAATCGTCTCTGAGCAAATGTCACGTCTGAGTGAGATCTGGGCCTTCTTCGCTTGTGCGACCCGATGCTACTCCGCGTCACCCCAAAGTGTATTGACAAACCCTGCGTGGAGCCGCGTTTATAAGATGTGGAAAATCAAAATGCGACCAATAAGAAGAATCGCCCCTCACGCTGGCTATTTGTCTGACATCCACAATCACGGCCATACTGAATAAACAATGAAATTGACTTGTTGTTCTTGCAAATTCTCCCCACAGACTCGGGACTGATTGCGGCTTTGCCTTCCCCCGTTTGTTATAAATATCATGCAGTGATATTTATTTTTCATCACTCCACGCTGGCATTACTATGGGCAACACTGCAGTCTCCATTGTAATACTAAGTTAGCTCACACGATCGCAGCGGCTCATTGGATTACCATAGATTGCACCATAGATTGCAGGGCCATTTCATTGGGGCTAAATACAGTGGCTTGTGTGGCCTGAGTGGACGCTTTTGCAACACTTAGGTCTCCTGGTTCGCCCAGTGGGATCCTGGCCAGCCCATAAATCAGAGTCTGAAATGACCCTTCTAACCCTGGCCACATTAACACATGCACTGGTCATTTAGAAGCGTTCTTCGATAGACTCCTATACCTTGTGCTCCTCGGAGGGCCCAGGAGGGAGAGGAGAGGTGAGAAAATATTTTCACTCCACATCCAAGGAGCTTTGGCTTGGACATCAATAAAAGACGCTTTAACCCATGCCAGAATGCTGATTGCCTGTCGGTGTGTGGTGCGCCCATAAAAAACCTGACTTGTCATTAGTGCATTTCACTCGATTGTGTTGACTGTGTTTTCGGGTTGCATCTGTTGGCTGATCATCAAAATGACCATTATGTACTCTAATTCCCTGACCCTGTTTTTATTTCCCCAAAGAGTCATAATGTAGAGCAGCAGACATCTGCGGAAAGCAGACCTGAAATACGACTTTTATTTGTCTGTCGCCTCTCACAGCGATTGGCTAAGGCCATGTGTGTAGTGTACTGAGCCCGGAGTGTGTGTGTGTGCATCACGCATTGGCAGACAATTTATGTCAGAGCGCTGGATAGAATACATTTCCTGTGCAATGCATTGACTTCATAAAAGAAACACATTACTTTGAGAGTTGCTCTTGTCTCTGTTACTTGGAGACTTACTTGTGGTTTACATACTGTTCCTAACAGCTACACAAAAGTTAAGAAACAATAAAGGCAAGAAATGAAGTGCCCACGCTATCATAAAGTAGCTCCTTTATGTTTACTGTTATGAAGGCAATTAAGTACAATTTCTCTGCTAAAAAGATAAGCTTAATTTTCATAGTCCGCAGCAGTGGCAGCGCTATAGCATCCATTACATTTGAGTTGGTTAAGATTCTCCATGAGCACAGAGCAAATTGGTCCTTGGTGGAAACGAGAGCAATTAAGACAAGGCCCCTCTCTCTCTTTTACTTCTTAAATATCTACAGAAGTTTGTGCTGGTGTTTTGGCACGCACAGAGACAAAAGGAGGTTGTTTAATTGTTTTTTAATGGGATATCAAGTCGTCGCTGCCATTAGATGTTGGCAATGGAGGGCAAAGGGGGATAGAGAGAAAGAATGAACTGCAATTAGGTTTGATTAAAGCTATCCTTCTCAATAATCAGCTGTTCTGACAGGACAGGGGGACCCTGGTGGCCGCCGAGATGGAGGAAGGTGTTGAGTGATATTAAGGCCAATGAAGGGGATATTAACATGGCTAATTAAAGCTCTTCCAAAGCCGGGAGAGGAGGCTCTCAGTGGACCGCACTGGATGAAATAATCGGCCCAGGCAGCTATCAGTTGGAGGGGAGAGAGAGGAAGCGCGGGGAAGGAGGAGGGCTGGGGTGTAGTCCATCTGAGGAGGGTGGGAGGGATAGTGGGTTGGAGGGAGGCGTAGAAGGGAAACTATGAAGTGTGAAGAAAGACAAAGAGGAAGACATCGACAGGCATGGAGAAAGTCTTCTACAGCCAGAGAGGGAAGCTCATTTTGACATCAAGCCTCTCTGTCTGCGCCTCAAGTCTGCCAGTATAACTAAGACCTGACATCGGCTTTTATCTCCGACAGCTAGTCATACAGGTCCACAAATCAACGTTAAAACAATCCTTCTCATGCCTTGGTCTACGGCAATTAATAGGATTCTCCTGTAGTACCTCCATGCTCGCCCACTGCTGAAGCTACTAATCATGCCATAATGATTTCTCTCCCTCTGGTCAAAGGGGAAATAGATTGTCTCTTTAGTAATGCAGCAGGCTCTGCGCCTTCCACTCTCTGGCTTCACAGACCCGGTAATTGAGGAGAAAAAGGCCGACTTTGGCACTTTGACTGATTTGAGGGCTGCTAGACCCTCTTATCTTTACTCTGATCATTTTAGGCTGACACTCAAAGGAAGACCCATCGCCCTAATTCGAGCTCACCCTCTCCTATCATCAAACGGCAGAAGGGAAAAGAGCCGGGCAAAAACAAACAGGCGAGGTGAAGAAGGCCCTCTCTCATTTAAATGGCCAACTTAATTGCCGGGTTGATGTCAGTCATGCATAAATGTGCATGGCTTTGATTTGAGTGAACAGGGCAAATAAGGATAATGTTGTATTATTAAGAGGACTCCACAGTCGACGGAATCTTGCATCGCCGTCAATTCTTCTTTTTTTGTTTTTGCTTTAGCAACTTGTAAAAGTAAATTAAGTTCAATGAAAGCTCAAGGCTGCGCTTTTCGACTTGAGTGCTACACCTTGTACCCATTGTACCCGCGCACCTCCCTCTGTGTTCGGGGCCGTTACACAATACGCTGACAGATGGCCACAGTATCAGTAAGAGTCAGGTATTGACAAGTCTAAGCTCCTGATTGGTGCCCCGGCACTAATGACTAGCATGCAGTGTCCACAGCCGGCAGCCATGACAGTGAGGTCATCGGTTGCGGGGCGGTGAGTATCGATCAGCAGCCCAGCTTCAGCCCATCAGGCCCCAGCTGCCTCAGACTCAATGGGCCCCGTTACAGGAGGCTCCCAACACCAGACTACAATATGCTGACACCAGATCTCTGCGCTGAGATAGTAGTACACGGGTCAATAGCGTATCGGATTTCCAAAACGCCAGGGTCTTAATGTCAAGCCTCCTGCCTTGCCTACCTACTGCTCCAGTTATTAGGCACTCCACTGAACTGCATTCATCCCTGTTGTGACAAGGCGGAGCAGGTAAAACGAGAAAATAGAGACACTTATAGATCTTAATCTTCGCCGGCGCTTATTTATGCAACTCCGTATAAGTCCCCGAGAGGCCGAAGCAAGCCGCGTGGCCGTGTTCTCCCCTTGCCCCAGTCCGGTTGGCCGCTGTCTCCCCTCGTCAGGCCAAGCTGTTTTTCTCGCCTTAGCCGAAGTAAACCACAGCACATTAACAATATTTGCTCTACCCCTGTACAAGCGCCCAGGGACCAGACCCACAGATCCTATCACTTCTTTATCAGGGAACAAGTGCCTCACTATCCAACCTTATTGGGTTTGGGAGATTAACCCTTTCCACTCCTCGGAGAGCAGCCAGGCAGATGTCGCCATCGTTATTATTGTTCAGCATCAAATATCCCCAGACTGCGCGTCTCTTGGAATTTATTGAGTATTTCTTCCAAGGCCTCCTCTTGCCTCGTTTTTTTTTTTTTATTATTTCTTTCCGATGTGGTTTTGTCGGTCCACATTTCATATTTTTGTTAGCGCTGTCGGAAGTGTTTTTTTGCGGGCCACGCGTCGCGAATAATTGATGGTCCTCTCCTGCGCCCTAAGATGTAGCCGTGTCCCCTCCATTCATCCCACTTTACCCTCTCCTCCTCATCCGGCCCTGTTCACTCTAATGGGCAGAGTGGCATTGACATTATTTCACTTGAGGATCGCTCACTCTGTCAATCCCTCTTCATTTACTCCATGGCTACCGGACTCATTATGGTATCTCTTCCCCTTCCGCGCCCGGCCATCTCTCCCTGTCTCTCTCGGGCTCTCTTTCGCCCCAAACCCTCGCCGCCTCGGACGTTGTTAGTTTCTTACTTAAGAGAATGGCTCGTCTTCACAAATGGTTCCGCGTCAAGCCCACCGCGAGATAACCCCCGCCGATTCCCTTCAGGCTTTGGCACAGGTTTACTGTAACGGATTAGACGGAGACTCTGAGCTCCTGCTAACTATCCATCACTTGCTAACAGTGGACTAGAGGCTGTGTGCTTTATGCAGCTTTTAGCTCCGACCCGCCACATAACACTGCATGTTTAGCCCGGAGCTCTCCCGCTGTCTCTCCCATTCTCCTTTTCTTTCTTTCTTTTCTTTTTTTTTTTTCGGTACCATCCACACACTGCTTGGCTAGCTTTGTGTTGTGTTCTTTGTTTTAGCTTTTTCTCTACAATGACTTTGAACACAATATAATAAGACACCAAGCATAAATAATTCCGCGTTGTTTTGTCTTGTGTGGCCCCCCTTGTAAAAACAAATCAAACACGGGTTGCCGCTCAAGAGCTAGCATCATTTACATTCAAACTAGACTCCGTAAATAACGTTGAACCGTCAGCGGTGAAAAATAACATGATTACTGATAATAAGTATCAACATCGCCGGAGCTGTCAATCATGACTCTCCCTAAAAATAATCCCGCGGTTATTTGCTCCGTGCTCCAGCTGGCCCCGGCGCAAAACTATCCTGAGGTTATTTTCGTGCACAGGGAGGAATATGGTGCTTGGATACTGGTCAGCGTCGCAGCTCGGGGGCCCACACGGAAATACCAGTCAGCACCTCTGCGCTCCAGCGAGATGGAAGATAAGCATGTGTTGGAGAAGTTGGCCCGGGTCAATAGTAGTATTTAGGGTGTTGGACGGGTCCCCGGTGCGGCCCCACAATGAGAGCCATACAAGGGTGCTCACCTCTGGGCTGTGCACAGGGATGACATCCAGGAACAGAGGAGACAGCAGGGGGCTTAGGCCGTTCACCAATACAGGAATCTGATTTGTTGCAACAAATTTCAAGCTTTTTTTTTTTCTTCTTTTTTTACACTTGAGTAATTTCGTACAGTCGGGGAATGGATTGATTTTAGTTTTTTCCCCCACCAATGACAGCAGTAACAGAAGCATGACTGAGCTGACTCTGTTCCAATGTAAACATCCTTGATCGGCTTTACTAACAAGCCATATATAGAAATGGGGATGGAAACACAAATGGCTTGTGTGTGTATTGATTTATGCAAATTAGCCATGTGGACTTACTTTAGGATTTAGCACAGCGTATTTTAACATTGTTTATTCAATTAGCTCTATAAATATCTGGTCTGACATGTTGCCTATACATAATGAGATACTGGCCACCTTTTCTGTGCATAAAGGCTCACATTTTGGGTTGTCTATCACTAACACTATTTGTGTTCCAAACATGTGCACACATGCCAGGGCCAATGTGGAAGTGCTAATGAGAGCCATGCAGCGGCGCTCTCCTGTGGCTGAGAGGGGATGCGATCCAGGCTGTCCAGGAGGCCAGCAGGGGGCTCGACCGTTTACTGCACACATGCTGATACAGCAGGACACTGCGGGTGTATTTGCATGAATGTGCACTGTTTTGCTGGTTGTCCATGCATGCTGGAGTGTGTGTGAGTGTATCTCTACATGGTATTATTACTAATGTATAATACATACATCCAAAGTGGCTGTCAGGACTGGTCAGTCATCATAAAACATGAGGCAGCCACTCTGACATCAGCGCCACATTAACGCTTCCTCAGAGGAGGGGAAAAAGCCCCTACTGTGGACTGTCATGTAGGCAGGGGGGATATAGACAGAAAGACACAGCGCAGGTCGGTGCTTAAAGCTAACAGGTAACCTTTCTGTGCACCTAGGACAAAGGCAAGGGGAAAAAGAAAATGTCAAATTAAGAGAGGCCAGGCAGAGAGACGTGGCTGCCATATTTGTGTGAAAGCCCAGTGCTGTTGGCAGCAGAGATGGCTGCTTTCTGATTCATCTGGGGCCGTATGGCAAAGCTTTGTCAGTCTGTGCGAGGTATAAATAATTCAGGGTGAGAGATGGCAATTACAGGGCCCTGCACAACCAAAATGAATATTTTATAAGGACTAAAACTGCCCTGGAATGAATCACACACATGGAGTCACACACACGTACACACTTGCACACGCGCACGCACCCGAACACACAAAGGTAGCACATATGAACCCCGAGCAGTTGTCGTATTGTTGACAATATACAATTACATGATATAACACTCTTTGCAATATGGGTTAATAATTTTTAATATGCTTGCTCATGACATTTCCCTCAATATTTGGTTAAAAAATAAGTGGGTTTTATTCCTGTGATTGTTCTGTTTTGTTACAGCGCTGTGCAAATCTATTTAACACAATTACAGCTGAGTGGATTTAGGGAATATTGCAGTGCCGGTTGTAAGTGTATTAGCGAGAATAACAGTAAAAGTGTTGTCAGTGTAAAGTTAGGTCTATAGAAAAACAGTCTCAGGAGACTCATGGCCTCTACTTTTGACCCTGTAAATATGGTCTTTGTGTGTGAGCAGCAGCGGGAGGGGAGGGGGCAAAATGCTAATGGGAAAAGATTAAACCCAAAAGCCGCCTGGAGCATTTACCTCTAAAGGGTTTTGTCTGTCAGGTTTCCTGCAAAACTCTGTCTTTATAATTCTGAGACAAAAAATAACATTGTTCCCCGGTCCTGAGGAGAGCAGTGGTTTGGTTGAATGGCCATTGTGTGGGCCTAGCTAATGATACCTTAGCTTTTGTGAACGGGAGGCCAGGTAGGTCTGTGACATCAGCGCCACACAAGTGCTCCTCTGTCCGGATGTTTAGGGAAGGATTTCGTCCATGGTGGGAAAAGGGTATAGAGAATAAACAGTGTTTTTGTGCCCCCTCTGCCTGGGATAGACGAGACTCTGAAGAAAACCCCCCTTAAACACAAGTTTGCATTGTAAATAATTACCAACGCTTTTTTTTTATTACACGATTTTCTAAGCCCTTTTTTTATTTTATTTTTTACTTCTGCTCGAATCGCCCCAGCACGTGAAGCACACTTTTCCCCTCTCTTTCATATTTCAGCAGGAGAGTGGGCGTGTTATTTGTCAGTCCAAAGGGAAGATGGCAACCCTCAGAGGGAGAGGAGACCCCAAGCATGAAGACACAGATCGCATGTGCCGAAAAAAAAAAAAAAAAGTGACAGCGAGGCAAATGCTAAGAGAAAGCTGCTTCCTTAACCGAGGCGCGCACTGTTAGCGATCTAGCTAGCTGTTGTGAAGGCAGCTGACAAACCCGTATATGCGTGGCATGTCTCGCCCCGTTTGTGAGTTTTCAAAGAGTGTGATTTGCAAATAACATGAGTCTCTGGGCATAGACTGGGCATGTAAGTGCGCTGAATAAAGCCCCCCTGCGCTGCTGAGGGAAACCCATACTTGTCAGCTCAGTTCTTTGTCAAGAGGCTGACAGATAAATAGACAGTCTTTTTTGCCGCTCACTCCTCCCGCTTGTGCACACAGCGGCGTGTGTCCGCACCCCTCGTACAGGTTGACTCGCTTTAGGGGAGGGTTTGGGCTGAAAGACACCCCACCGCTTCTGGGGCAATGACTGAAAATATTGTGGCCCACTTCAGACAGCCCTCAAACAACAAACAAAAGGGGGGGGTTGATGTGTAACCAGATAAAACGCAGATCGAATGGCTGGGCCTAAGCACCACTACAGGGCTTATTTTTCATGCAAATTACTACTAATGAGCTTCCTGAAATCTGACTAATTATATCAAAGTGATTTCTTTAATTAGTTTGTAATAATTCCGCACATAAACATCATAGTAAACAGATTACGCTATATAAAAATATCAATTTGTCACACTTTATACAAGACGCGGCGCTGCCTGACGCTAATCTCGCTTTTCGTTGGGAAGTGCGCGGGCAAACATTTATTAAAGAATTAAATATGTGCTTAGGAAATATTTTGTAATACGCGGAGAGAGGTATGTTTGTTAACTCGCGCATGACTAAGTGGCTCTCTGTTAATTATTTGCTTTGATGCTACAAAATTAAATATATACTATTAATTCATGCGAATGGCGAATGCGCAGCTGTAGGTAAAGAGCGGTTTAATTACAGGTTTACGGAGTCGCTGGTGGTGGAAAGAAACGGGATCACTTTGAATGATTACTTTCAGGAACGCAATTACTATGTGATCATTTAAAAAAAAAAATCTAAATAAGTTGTTGGATCAGCGTACTGGCGGCTGTAGTGGAAAGTAATAGTTGCAGGGGCAGTAACATTATAGTAACACATATTTTTTTGACGGTTAAAAGTATGAGCGTGTTCTGTACTTTTGCTCGAGCACAACTTCAGTACGAGTCAGTCATTCATCATATTTATATATTTTTTTTTTTATACATTTTACAGATACTTTACTTTTCGCCTGAGTGGATATGATAAAAGTTACTGTGACTTTTCTGCTTGAAAAGTATGAGCAAAGTAGTGGCAGCTTGAGTCCGCCCTGCCCACCAATACAAAAAATCAACTTGTGTTTATTATAATACTGTTTGTGTTTGAGATGTAGCACAGACCCCTAGTATCGCCATCCCAGACGTCAGATCTGAGCGCACGCAGGGGGGGGGGGAAATAAAAAATGGCAGACCTGGGACAAGATAAGAAAATAACGCATTTATCGAGCACTTTGCACCTCCTGTTAATCCTACCGCATTCTTCAAAGCCCCGAAGAGTTCGAGTATCAAACTGGGAGAACTTACACACCGCCAGCCCATCTTCTCCGATACCCTCAATCTGCACTGAGATGGATTAAACATTCAATTTGTACACCCCCCCACTCCCCTCAACTCCTCTCCTGCCCGCACCGCCCGCCCATGCAGACCACCACCCAGGTCCACCACTTACCATACAAATGGAAAACACGCTAGTAATCTATTAGCCGGCCCGGCCCGACAGTGTATTATGTTGTATTTGTGTTATATTTACTTCAGGGAAATTACGATTCTAGTCATATTTATCTTCATGTGGAAATGTGTGTCTAAATGGAAATCACCTATAGCGCCGGGCGGATGCGGAGCAATACTAATGTGATCCATGAACCGTGCGATTTAGTCACCCTCTATGGATGCACTATGGGCTGATTCTACATATCAAACACGCTCTCCCCCTGTTAAAGCCCCGGCCACGGAGCCCCCGACGCTGTTTGATAATTATTACGCTTACATTACAACACAAGACCTTGCCTGTAGAGCTACTGCTGCTACTTTCACCCACTATGCACAACACCCCCGCCCCCCCCCCCACGACAACACAACACGCAAGTAACACGCATGCACGCGCGCCCCCTTTGTCATATACTGTAGTAAACAGCTTCCCCCGGTAAGCTGTTTGCACTTCACTGCCCGCTCTAGGAAATAAAAACAAAGCGCAAATTGGGGGTTTTGCGTCTGCGTGAATAAATAAGGTTGTTTTACTCACAGAATCCATTACCTTTTTAAAACGCCCGGGCCTAATGCGTTGAGCCTTTTCATTTTAACAAACAAAGCCTAAATTAGGAATTAAACGCAGTCGTATTTAGATAACGGCATTAAGCTGTGCGACATCAATGTGGGGGGAGGGGGTAAAAAAAGAAAAAAGAAAAAAAAAGAAAGGAAAAAAGAAAAAGTTGGACGCCATCCATATCATTCCCATGCTTCCATTGTTACGTTAAATTGCAATATTAATCCTGGCTGAGACCAAGTTACTGTAGCTTTTATGCGGCGCCACTTGAATTACGCCACTGAAGTAATTGATAGTGATTCAGTCATTGAAGGTACTAATCCCATGATTCAGTTCATCTCTCTCAGTGCCATTTACCTCCAGATGTTTGGAGTTTGGGGTAATCAATAAAGAGGGAATAAAGATTGGCATTCACAATAGTCCCCTTGACAAGCTCCAGCCGAATGTTTGTCAAGCAAATTAAACACACTTAGACTTTTCACCTGCTCCTACAACGACACCACATATGGCCGTGAAGTTAAAAATAAGAAACTGTGCATACATTACCATGCATAATGCACAACTCCCTCCATTTAATATGCAAATTTTGTAAAATATTACTGAATACCTTCTGTTCGGAATGAATAAATTTGAATTGCAATTAGAATAATCTTGTATAATTAATGAAAACTGTCAATTTTGGTTCCGAAGTAATTTGATTAGCATGTTGATAGGACACTTATCAAGTTCAGTAAACTGTTAGATTAAGAAGATGAAAAAAAAAAAAGAAGAAGAAGAGGGGAAGATTCTAAGGATATTTTTCTCAACGGCGCTGACATTTTCCCTTGGCATTGTAAACAAAGGCGGGAGCTGGCAAACTTCCTGAATCAGGGATGGGAGGGAGGCGTGAGAGGAGAGGAGAGGAGAGGAGAGGGAGGAAGAAAAAAAAAAGAAGAGGAGAAAGCAAAAGAGTGTATACAGGACAGCGATGGAGAGCCTCTCGAGATAATCTGTGGATCTCAGTCCGCACATGAAACGCCAGTCTATGGTGGAGGCTCCTGCGCGCGCTACTCATCTCTGCCCTCTGCACTCCGCCTAAGCCCGAGTTTATGGGATTTATCTCGGCAGCCATTTGTAGTTTTTGCACATCACATGATTTGAGTTAAAAACGGCTCGCAGCCTCTCTAAATGTTTCCAGGCTATGAATGTATGAGTTGTGAGCTAAAAAAAAAAAAGAGAGAGAGAGAGAGAAAAACGCCGACAACTGATCTCGGGCCGCAATCCTTCTGAGAGTAGCTATCTATTAACGATCAACAAATTGATGTACGCCATTGTTGCCTTGTATAAAACCGAACCATCTGTACAGTCTACAGATGAACAGAGCGGCTGACCTCCTTTCCCCCTCTCTTTCTCTGCTCATTAGCTATCCTGAACCTCTCTCTCGGCTGCCTCCAGTTTTCAAACCCCCAAATGAGACCTAAATCGCTTGCAATACAGGTTAGCTCGAGGAAGGGTTGGGGAGCGTAGCGGGGGGAAGAAAAAAAAATAAAAAAGGCGGGAGAGGGGGGCAAACATCTGTCGCACTAGGTACCCGCGTTGCAGCTCGGGGTATCTCCTGCGAGGAACTTTGGGAGATGTTTAATTCATAAACGCTGTCATCCATGTAAACCTCCTGATTTCATAATGACTAACTCTTGGTGCTTTAATTAATTTAATAATGCCTTTCAGAAGCCATAAATGAAAGGGCCTCTGAAGTGGCGCATTAATTAGCCGGCGCCGATGCTAGCCCTGTCAAACCGGTGGCTGTCAAAAGCGAGTGGGGGGGGGGTTGGAAAGGAGGATGGGCACGCCGGGCTCGCTGACGCGCAGAGGTCAGGGGTCATGCCAATCACATCGCGTAAATGGGGTGGGGGGTGGAGGGGGGGTACACGTGTATCCGGGGTCAACCTGCGGTCCTGTCCATATTTGCTTCCCCGTCGCCCACTCCGCCCGCATGGAAATAAGTGTCAGGGCCCGACACGCTACGAGCAGTCGCGGTAATAAGCGGTGGCACGGCCGCATTATGCACCGACTTGTATTTACATGGCAAGCTACCTGTGAAAGCAAAATCCATCTGGTCGCTGGTTCCCCCGCCGCAATATAAGCTTGGCGCTATTTGCGGACGTCTTTTTTTTCTTCTTCTTCTTATTTTGCCTTAATTATAATGTTATGGCTTACTTGTTGAAACATAGCATACATCAAAGTTCATTAAAAGTCTCGGCTACTCAACGCATGAGCACACAAAATCATCACGGAACCAACCAGATTATATTCCAAACTAACTCCATGCATCTCATAAGGAGGTTGTTTTCCTATTTCCTATTTCATAAATATGAACCGGGGAGGCTCGTGTCTGTGCCTGTCCATTTATTACCATAAAAATCAGCTGACTGAAGTATCTCACTATCTGTGGAGGCAATTAACTGTTTTGAGAGAATGCGTAATATGGGACTTTGTAATGGTATCATTTGGAGTCAAGGCACAGATGCGCCGTGCAGAGCCATACTGTAATTAGAGAGAAACGCTGTACAGGTTTTCCACTAATTAGCAAATTATGCTGAAAATAGCATCAAGCTAATTAACAGTTATTATGGCATTTTTGAAAGTATGACTTTAATTAGCAAAGTCCTGACGCAGGCAATTTCAAACTCGTCTCTGAGAAGATGAGGAAGAAAGAGTGGAAGGAAAAAAAACATGGGCATGATCAAGAAGATCCCCAGATTATTATGATGCCGTCAAAAGCAGAAGAGGGGGAGGATGGACTGAGTGGGACGGGGCGGGGGCACAGCTTTGTGTGTTGTGTCTGAATCTCCATCCAAATGAGGGGACATGTGTGCGCTGCCACGCTGCCAAGAGGAGCAGTGTCAGGTGGTGGCTACCAGGCGAAGACGAGAGCGAGCTCAGCTGGTGCCCACAGCCACTCACTTATTCTACTCCGCTGCACATTAAAGCAGCCCTTGAGTGGAGCCAAGCCACGCAAGCCCTGCCAGCCAACCTGACAACAACACTCCTCCTCCTGCTCGCCTCCAACAGCTCCTCTTAGCACTTCCAGCCACCTTGGACCTAATGATGCCCGCTCAACCTGCTGAAGAATCCTGCAGATGCTTCCCTCAGTAATTACTTATAGAAACTTAATGAAATTATTTCCACGTCTATAATCAGACTTTATCATAGTTTGGAACACTAAACTGAGTGGTGTGGAAGTTTCATGGCTATTGTGTTTTAAAGACACCTGTGTCTTTAGTGTTTGATGCACAAGTGTCACGGAGCTGGAGACAGTGGACGAGCGTGGAGAAGAAGAGGGCTGGACTGAAGGCTCTTTGAAGGCCCAGTGTGTGAGGCAGAACAGAAGTGTGCCTAGCCCCAGGCAGCCCGCGGCTCAGGCCCATTAGCTAGACTGACCTTGCCCGAGCCTTTGTCTTTGTGCTCTCCTCCCGCTGCTTCCCCTTCTCAAGCATTCCCTTTTTGTTGTCTCCGAGAGATTGGGAAGGGGGCCATATCTTTCAGCCTTCTAAACCTCCCCCACCCTCTCCTCACCCCCTCCCTGCATGCGCGCATACACATGCCCCCCATGCCTAGCCTGGAGCTTGTGCCCCAGAGGCCACGGTACAGTGGCATCCCTAGCTGGTAGCCACCTCTGCCCTGACGCAGACTTGGCCTGAGCGGTCAGCAGGCAGAAGAACCTCTAGAGAAAACTCACTCTGAGCGAGGAGGGGCGGGGGTCGCTGCAAGGCCCCACATACGTGCACCCACTCTGGGCAGCCTGCCTCTTTATTGCCTGCCTCTCATTTGAGAGGATGGAGCCCGGCTGCCAAGTTTTGACACCGCCACATATGGCCTCCTCCATCAATCGGACTAATCAAGCATCAAGGGGAGGCAGGACCGGCTTAATTGCCAGCCAGATATAGCTGCTCTCACTTGACGTGCAACCTGAAATAGAAACAGGTCTGAGGAGACATGACAGGAGATAAATGAATATGGCCATTGTTCTATTAACTGTATCAAAATACTCTTCTTCAGCCTGTAACCACAAAATGACACCAGATTGCTCAAATCCGACTCATCCTGGAGAAAATTATTGTTGAAAAAACAAATTATATTTGAATTCCAAAAACAGTCCGTATGTAAATGTTTTGTAAATTAAAGTGTTGGGAAATATGAAACAGTGCAGCGTTAGATAGAAGAAAAAATAGCCTCATCAAAATATGAACGTCTGCTGTTTTCGTTTCATTACATTACAAATTTTTTTTTTAAGAACTCTACACATGCATGTATCATGAGCGAGATGTCAAAAAGATTGATGTTTTGTCTTTTACTTTTCTTGCATTTCAGACTTTTGCGCGATGGGAAACATGTGGGGGAGTGGGATGACTTGAAGCAAATGGGCCAGAACCCGGCTGCTCTGTTTATACGGCATGCACTTTCCCAGGTGAAACATTTCCCCACATCCACAAAATATGACGGAAAACTCCCCGGGACCGGCCCGTGAACATCAACAACGGCTCGCGCAATCGACTCCGTGAGTCCAACGTTCACAAGGCAAATCAACAGTATTGCAAATATTGCCCTAATATAGCATCATCCGCTCATTAAAATGTGGATTATGTTCACATTTGTAATCTTTGGCTCCTCAGGATAGAGCAGTGTACAGTAAGTTGTTAAGTCGTGTTTTTTTTTTCCTTTTTTTTTCTTTTTTTTCCCCATGCAGGCAGCGATGTTCTCCCGCACTCGAGTCCTTGAGGCGTTGTGTCTGCCTCTGCTCTCCTCTCTCAACTTCCTGTTTCCCTGTGCCCCCCGCCGAGGGAGCAGCCGTGGAATATCTTAGCACATGCAATGAGACTCGGAGATCAGCGGCGGACCCTCCATTCATCTTGAGTTTCTCCTGTCACTCCTCTCCCCCCCCCCCCCCCCCCCCCCTCCCGTTTGTAAACAGTGCGGCTCCGTGGTCAGAATGGCCTTTTGTCTGCTTCTGTGTGTGTTTTTTCCTTTCCTAAATCCTTCTCTCATTCACTTCAAAAGGTAACAAGTGACAGATGTCCGTCTTTGGGCGCCGTCTTAAACGTCCCGGGCATGCGAGATAGCATCTGGGCTGAATGTCAAACCGTGAACCCCCCCCCCCCTATCCCACATTCAGATTGTGCTTATGCCAACTCATTGTTATGTATGTCAAGGCCAGTGTCTACAGAAGAAGTTAAAAGACTCCCTGTCGTTCGCGGCGCTCGTGGGGGCACAGATGTTGGGATGATGGACAGTTCAGCGGCGCAAAATATTAAAGAAAGTAAGAGTGGATGGATAGCTCAATTAGAGACGTATTAAGACTTCCTGGTGGGCTCGCAAGTTTCCCCTCCGCAAAAACTGACTCGGTGCGGAGCTGTGAAACCACGGGGTATGGTCGTAAAAACAATCATGAAAAAATAATGGTTATAATAAAGTAAAGTTTGGAGTAAAAATTATAAAATGGAAGAAGGAAAAAAAAAGTGGCAAAGGTGGTGCGCTTGTAAGCACAGCACGCCACGCTGCTGTTTACTTAACATTCTCATTTCCATCGCTGCCTGCTTTCGGTATTTACATGTTTAATTGAGAAGTGTGCTGCGGCTTCCTTGCGCCCATCTGCCGAGTCCCTTCCTCTTATCAGGCTCATTCCTCAAACTGACAGCTCTCCCCTTTTTTCCTCGCGCGTCTCTGTCGTCGCTCCCCGTGCCACGCCGCTACTAAACGTGCCACCCGCCCGACGCGTCGCCCATCCGCCCGTCCTCTCCAATCTGTCACGGGCCGTCGATGAGTAATGACAAAGCGCTCCCCCCCCCACACACACACACACACACACACACACACACACACACACACACACACACACTTCAAATCGAGCCGATAAGTATGTACACGCGCGCGGAGAGACTTGCGTCCTGTATGAGTTAGTTCAGATTTTTATATTTTTATTTTTTTTGGTTTTCGCTCTCGTCGAGACGCAGTCACAAAAGTTGACGTGTCGCGCAAATGTATCACACTTAGTCGACAAGAATGTGATGGAAATTGCGAGGCTATTATTCGTATGGCTTTGGGGAGCGTTTAGCAAATGTGCAAAGGACCAGACTTGTTCCTGTATGGTTTGGGGGCACTCCGATTGAACAGGAGGAAATTGCATGAATTCAAATAGTTTTACCGGGAGCTTCGGATCCCCCCCCCCCCCTTCAGTTTTGTTTCAGTTTTATTCGTCCGTAACTTTCATCTTTACGATCTACTTGTTTTATTTAGTTGTTTATGATTAGTCCAGTATTACGCTGAATGGTGGAAATGAACGCCGCACGTAAAGCGCGCCCTCTCTTCCTCTACTCTTTTGAAAGCCACGTCTAAATCACCGCTTGTCAGGCGCAACATGTGTGTCATTGTGTCCCCATCAGCGTGTTTCATTGTACACACTAGCACCTCTGAAGAGCAGCCTCTTATCAGTCGAGTGTCAGAAAGCCCCCAGTACAGCCCCCCACCACCCGCCCCCCCCACCTTCTCCACCGCTTGCCTTTCTAAATGCTTTTCTATTAAGAGCAGCGTTGTGTCCCCTCTGATAGCGGCCGCTCCTCCACTTCATCATTCATAATCCCAATGGGCATCAATGGACTCTACAGCTAAACCCCCCCCGTCCCAAAAAAGGGGGGGGGGGAAATAGGAGGGCTTTGTAATTCGCCGCAAACGGACACAAGCTAAATGGGAGCGGAAATCTGAGGAATTCACCAGAAAAAGAGAGACAAGGAAATGGCTCAATAGGCCAAAGCACTCCAGCCATGAATGGTCCACTCCACAGCGTGTCACTGGCATAACATCACATGCACCTAGTGGGGTTTGTGTAGGCTCTGATTCAGCCTTGTAAATGACACAGGACACATGGAGAGCATTATACCAAGTGTAAAAACATACCATTTGTGTTTGGCTTTTTAGTTCTGTTTGAGCAGAGTGCACGGGGTTCGCACTTTACGCTTGGATCGCGGTCTTGAAATATCTCAGGCTGAAAGAGCCAAGGCCAAGTCGAATACACGCCTTATAAATAAATATTTTATATATATATATTAGGCTATAAAATGTGTGATTGTTATTTGTATTGTAAATATAAACACATATTGTACAATAATGGACAAACATTCCAAATATATTCAGATAAAATAGGGTCGAAAAATAAATATGACCATTGTTATTATTAAGATTTTGATTCTGCACCTGAGCTACAATTCTGATCCTTCATTCGACAGCCATGATGACTATGACGCGCCTCCTGATGTGAACAAGTGTTTCTTTCTAAGCCATGGTTGGACAGGAAGGGAGTCAAACTCACACATAGCGGCAGAGGCTAACTTTGAGCAGCTCCAAAGTCTAAAATGATGTTCCCGCCCTTCGCAGCATGCACAAGTCCCGCTGGGAGCCTGAATGTGATCAGCAGCATCCCCACCACGTCTCCTCATTATTGAGTAAATAGGTTTGGGCATGTCCTCAGTAAACAAAGCCAAGACTGACAGTTAAGGGAGTGAGGGGAGTGGGAGGCAGCCTCGTTCCCAATTAGAGTCGCCTCAGGCAAAACTTTAAAGAGGAGATCAATCCTACAGATCGCTAAACTGATCCTGTCACAGGCTGGGGATATTTAAACCGTGCGCAGCGCCGGGCACTGCTCACTACACTTGGACTGTGTGTGCTAATGACTCGGGGGGAGACTCTCTCACCAGGACACACGCCCCACCGCGCGCTGCTGTGATTGACGGCTCAAATCGGACCTCAGCTGCACTCCTTAGCACAGTGGGGGCCAGATGGGAAAATAGTGATTTGCGTTTTTAGTATGCAGCGCCTTCACTTATGGATATTTCCTAATTGTCTGCCTTACTTACCTGTGAGGCCGCTTCCCATCACAGATGCAGAGTACATTTCAAATGAACCCAGGATGTTTTGATATTATTATTTTTTTCTTCACCTTTGAGGCAGACTTATTCAAATTTGCCAGTGGGACTCCCTGTGTGTGGACTGCAGGTGGAAAGTTCCTTCGCACTAATGTTAAGGGGCTAACATGAGGTGAATGGAACTGGAATGGAGGGATGACACCTGAGTTTAATCGCATTGTCAATCTATGACAGCCTGCTAAAGCAGCACATACTGTATCTTTGAATACAAGAGAGTCAGTGGAGCTTCAACTCCCCAGCACACACACGGATCATGTGTAATGAGCTACCAAGCACCCTGCAACAGGAGAGGAAGTGAAGATTTAAATGAGCCAATGATGCATTATGTATATGACTGAGGCTCCTGTGCACGAATTAATCATGATCATAAAAGGAACAGACAAAACAACACACTCTGGCCACAGCTAAATTGTCGTGATCTAATGCAAAACAAATTCATTTTTCATGCCATTAAAGATAAAACAAATCTTAAAGGGTTTGGTTTTGCTTGTCTGCCTCTCTTATTGAGAGTCATTCACTTTTAACTTTATTTGCGGATTATTGCAAATCCCCAGTACAAATCATATCATGAAATCATGTAGCTGGGACATTGGATGTGTTCTGCTAATGCTCAAGGATGATCCCCTGAGGGAGCCACTGAGTGAGGGAGCAGGGCAGAAGAGAAGAAGGCACATCGGTGGAAAGGGGGAGAGAAAGAGGAGAGGGAGAGGAGACAGATCAGAGCAAAGGAGGGGAGAAAAAGAGGAGTAGATGGAGTAGATGAAGAGTAGAAGACGGTACAGGACCTGCAGCGGCAGCAGGAAGGACGGGAAAGACAGGCAGAGAGGAGGGGAGGGTGCCGGCAGTCAAGCTGCACTTTATCCTGACAGATCTCCTTTACACACTAATTTCCTTGTTAAAGAAGAGAAAATGGCACTCAATCCGCAGAAATCCTTTTCTCCCGGAGCAGGCCTGTCAGCTGAGGGATGAGTGGATACAAGCAGAGCTTTCCTCCTCAGGCGAGCTCCCCCTGGCACACAGCGGCCCGCTGCAGCTTGCAGCAGAGCTCTCTATCTATAGCCATAATTAATACACCATCCCCATATAATGAACCATACCATGATACATGGATTCCTCTGCTGCTGTCGACACCAGTCATTTAACAGCTTGCTGGAAATCAAATGTGAAGTCAATTGATTTTTTGATCATGTCATCTCCATCACAAATGGCAAACAAATTGTGTAAAAACATTTCATGCTCAGTTGCTGGTTCTAAACATCCCCCTCGCTCCCCTCCTTCATTCACACTTTTCAGCAAAGACAATAAATCCAACAAGGCTACATGTTTCACAGCAACATGTTTATCGCTGAATTCCTAATTCACCAAACTGTATTAACTGGGATTTGAAAGAAGGGAGCACAGAAAAGCCTCCTTTATTTTAAGTCCGGGGGTTAGCCGTTGGCTTGGAATGTTCTCATCTCCCCAGATTACTATTCGCAGGGTGTGTGTCAAGACTACTTTTCAGAAATCTCGGTAACAATTCAGATGCGATCGATAAGGAGTGACAGTTTATTCTAAGGCTTAGCACAGGCTGAGAAAAGGACGAGTCAAGCATCAAGTTTAGAGGAATGAATTTGTTTTGTATTTGATTTTTCCATTAAATTTATCACCACTTTAACTGGGCGCTCTCTCTCCTCGCCCCCTCACCCTCTCAACCCTTCTCTGTCACTCACTTCCACAACAAGGCTGTAAACGCCTGTCAATTTCTCATCTGTGATTTCCATGTCTTCACTTTCATCCATTTTTGATTGCTTCGCACCCTATACCTATGATGCTTTTACTGCTCATCGGTGACCTTGTGAGATGATGGGGGAAATTATAAAAATAAATTTTCAGTGGCACAGTGCCGCTGCCCTTTATAGCACTTCATCATATCCGCTGCAGATGGAAAAAAAGAGTTGAGAAACATTTTCTTACAAAACAGTCTATTGCTTGGCACAAAATCATATGGTAAATCTATTACCACTTTGTCAAGGCAACCCACTTGAGGTTTCCCACAGTGTAGCTGCAGGGAATGTGGGAAATTGTAACACAGAAAGTCCTGTCCACTTCCTCTTATTAGAGTGTTTTCAAAATGGTCTCCCTTTTCAGATTTAAGGGTCATTGAGGAAGCCAATCAGAGGGACAGGCCAGTCAGAAAGCCAGCGGCGTGGACAGGACAGAAAGCAGCTGATGAAATTCATCCATACTTCTCACTTATGATGACATGATTGATTTTCCCTCAGAGTGCTCAAATGTAGGATTGTCTTCCTACCCCCATCTCCTCCTCCATCCCACCTCAATCTGCCCACCCACCCACCAAGCCGGCAGCTAATGGATAAAGCCTCTGTCTGTCTCAGCCATGCAGGCGCAGAGTTGACGAGTGGAAGAACAACTGCAACGAATGAAGGGTGAAATCTGAGAGTGCAATTTTCCTCATGTCAATCTCCCTTCAAGAGAACAAGTTGACCACCAATCAGCGGAGTCGATTCGGGGCTGCCGCTCGGCGGAGCGCTGTGAGTGACAGCGTCATGTCACTACATTAATAGGCCAATGAAAGACATAAATAGGATTTTTTTTGAAGTCCACGAGCAGTTATTTGATTTATTCTCCAACTTGTGATTTGGGATGTATAGGGCATATATTTCTGCTTAAAGAAATGAACAAACTGACAGGTTACTGCATAACGTATCACTCTATAATGTATGGTTTTGAATGTTGGAGACTGCTATCATCCACTAGGTCCTTCAAAATACAACCAATTAAACTTTACTTAATTATTAAAGGTAGAAAGTGAGGGAGAAACATGCCTTAAAAACTCTTGCTTGCAGTCAATTACGATAAAACTTTAATGAGGCTGGATAGAGAGCCATAAAAACTGATAGCCCCTCTGTCATGAATTATATATCCATATCGATTTTGTTTCTTTGCTATAAGAATTGCAGGTAATCGTATGTTACCACATGTAAAGTGCACTTCCCTGGCGAGGATAAATATTAACCATCAAATATATATGAGGTGTGTGTGCATTTATGGCCAAGCTCATGCAGAAAATGAAGAGCAGAGATGTCGAGGCAGGGGCCATTGGGAATGGATGAAGGGTGCCATATCTGACAGTAAGAGAGACCCTTAGCAGCGCCGCCTTGATATGTTACCTAGTTAGCGTCACAGAGAGAGGAATAAATAGTTCTTTATTATTTGTGGTTGCCATCATGTCTCTCCTAATAGACAGGCTATACTGAGTTTAAACCACATTATCCTCCGTGAGACCATCGCAATTACTCTTGAGAGCTAGGTCTGATGTGTGGATAAGGCAGGTCGCCCATGTCTTAATGAACACAAACAATGTGAAATGGAGGAAGGAGCAGTGGGGGGAAAGATAATGGCAAGGGAGGGCTTGTTCTAATAGAGACAGCACTAAGTTGTTTGCTATGATCTATGCCAAGTGAGAAGTGGCTGAACACCCCTGATGTTAGTTTGTAGACATCTTTTGTCATCATCCTATTAGCCAATCAGCCTACCGCCTTTTCCCTGCTTTGGCCGCTGAAGTGCAGGCACAAATCCTGTTTAGTGGATTGCACTTGTGTACCTTGCTGTCATTGTCAGAGTGGTGCTTGTTGGACACTGGTCGAGGTGAAAGGGCACCAGCCACGGAGATATTCCCCACACAAACGGCTCAGTGCTGGCTTAATTGATAAACTGCCGCTCCACTTCATTAGTCAGACAGACTGGGCTTAACGAAGGAACACACACAGTGTCACTCTGAATATGTTAATCATGACTGGCCATTATGGGTCTCTTCCCTCTGCCTCCTCGTCTCTGCCGCTGGAAAACTACAAAGACCAGACATCCAGTGTACTCCTGTTTCACATGAGGCTATTTATCAGCGAACACAAAAAAATATGAGAGACAGACAGACGCGTGTGTGGTCGTCGGTGTTATTGAATATAAATTTATAATAACGGTGTTAAAAATGCATCATTTGGCCTTTTCACAAAGACAGTTGTAATATAGCGCTAGGTGAGCACTGTACTTGACGTACACACTGGAGGTGAGGGTGTCAGGGGAGAGCTCGCTGGAGCGAGAGGAGGTTTTATTGTTGCCCAGCCCTTCCGCTTAAGTGCACATGGCTGGGAGGAAGCCGGGACCTCCAGCTCTGACCTCTGCGCATGTATATTTAATAGGCCATCAGTTGGCCGGGGCAGCGCTCTGATCAGGATTCAGAGAGGGGCTTTGAACACCCCTGTGTATTCCTGAGCGTGCAGCCTCAAGCTGCTCTCCCCAGCTGTGTCAATCCGACAGCACTGTTACAGGCACCCAGACAAGGCAAGGCTGGGCACTCCACTGCTACCGCCTAATGACTGCAGAAAAAAGCAAACAAACACCAAAACAAAAACATTTGGCCTATGGAGCTCTGCTACCATCTAATGAGAGGGTTTAAAAACTGAAAGATCACGCTAGCTGATATATTGTACGCTGTGTGGGATGTGTTTGGATTACATCAGCTGTTCTATACCATACTATGTTCCTCTTAATAATAACAAAAAGGCAATCTCACAGTGACTGCGCTGCACACACCAGTAACGATTGGGGAAACCAGAAGGCAAACAGAGAAGTGCCACTCGTGTGTCTTTTCTTCTAACAAGGTATCACTAGTCTTTAAATCAAATTGGCTGTGCTGTGTGAGTATGAATGTCACAGCTCCGCACATGGCTGCGTGTACGCGTGTGTGAGGCCAGCTTAACGAGGGTGCTTCATTTGACAGGCAATTAGTTTGCGGAGCTGCTATTGACAGCCCCTGCGCTTGTGTTTGTTCAACAGCTCTGGGTGAGTTCCACGCTCCCTGGGCTACGTGACAAAGCACCTCCGACAGGGAGCTCCTGATCTCCGGCGAGGCTCGCTGCTCTGGGAGGGGGAAGATGTGTGACAGCCACACACGCACAGGCAGGGGAGACATAGAAAAGCCACAAGGGTCTATTAGGGGCTTGTTGCAAGTTAATGCAGCTACAACCCACTTTTGGTGTCGTATTTTGAAAGGCGTAAGCAATGATGTTGTCATTTGTTGTTTGATTGTGGGGATAGAGGAGGGTAATCTTAGGAGACACTACATGCACACACATAAAAATGCAGCAGAAGAAGAAACAGAGGTGGGGCAAAGCTGCAGGGAGACAGAGGAGAGGAAAATATAACAAGATCCAAACACTCTCTTATCCTCGAAAATCCCATATTCTAATGCATGGGCCCATCCCTCTTTTAGTAGCAACCTTTTCGTTTGTAGAGCCAAGCTCCAATCAATATCATTATTTTCACAGAGGATCGAAGTGCCTTCACCGAGTTAATGGGGGATTGAGGTGGTAAACGTTTACCCTCTGACTGTCAGCAGAGCACTGGTCCATAGTGGGCCAGATGACAGCGCTGGCCCTGCGTGGACACACTGTGTGGAGATGTCCTGTGGGGAGACAGGCTGCATGGACTGTCAAGCGCCTGCCATGCCCTAGATGGCCCAACATATCAGCCACTTGAGTTAGAGCAGGAGCGAGGGCTAGGGGAAACAAACTGACCAGCCCAGGCAGCCGTACTGTCCTGACACTGGCACTGTTGATGCAAGACTAAAACTAATAACACCCTCTGTTTAGCTAGAGCTACTTTAGTCAAATAATCATAATTAAAGCAGAGTTAATTAAGAAAAACATTCAAACCATGCTTCATTTACATAAAGCAGCCTTTGGTCCAAGCTTGTGTGGATCAGCTGTTCTGTCAGATTTTTTTGAGAAATTAAGACTAATCTGCATCTGGCAACAGCAAACTAAATTCTCTGGTATAGCGGCATATGCTAAATAGCTCTTGAAGCGCACAGATGCATTGCTGTAAAATACTTCTCCTGTCTGCGTATCTGCATCTCCCAGATGGGTCCCAAGCTGTGCCAAACTGCATCTCATCAGCAGCTATGAACTATGGCATCACATGACCACAGGAGATATGTGCAGTCCTATTCTGTGGTGCCTTGGCACAACATGGTCAAGCCATGCATCATCAGGAAGCCCACACTGTCAAACTGCAGCTAACTAGCAGGAACAGGACACAGTGGCTTTTCTGCTCCAACTGTTTAAACTAACATCTCATAAATAAGAGAGCAGAATTTCCCTTTGTCCGATCTCTTTTCTGGCACTAAGAAAAAAAGACTAATCAGCAGAGTTAGACTTGATTCGCTTTTTCATGAGGGTGTGACAGAGCAGTGAGAGGTTTCATGGGACACTGCCCCATGATTCATTGAGTTATTGGTTTCCGCCCTGTTTTAATCGCTGCGGGCCCGAGCCAAAAATCTCGGAGGATTCTGGAGTGCTGGTTTCTCCACCATTCAGCAGAATGGAATTTGGTCTGCAAGTGCCTCACGTCATTCGAGGCGTCCTTCACAGTTTCAGGGGCCCTAATTCAAACCACATGGAGGCCAGCGTCCGGTTACGGACCTCTGCAAAAAAGGACACGTTTTCATTGGCTGTTCCAGGATGGGAAATAGTGTGACTTGATAGAAAAAGACAACAAACACATCTAAGTAGGAGTCACAACATAGTGGGAGCACACACAAGCAAATGTATATACATACACATGCACACAGAGCAGGACATTTACAAATATACAGGCATACACACAAATACACAGCGTCCGGGAGCAGACACTTATGGCCCTGCCAAGGCTGTTTGCTTGACATGATGGAAGAATGAGCAGCAGCCTCTGTAATATTGCTCCAATTCTTCATTGACAAGCATATATATATTTTCGCAGTTCCCAACTGACTTTGCAGCGCTGAACTCCATTTATGAATTATCTGACATATTTCCTGCTATTTTTTTGACAGGAGTACTCAGAGGAAATTTCAAGGCACCTTTCTCCTGACAAGTAGAAATATCAATATTTGAATAAATTGCAGATTTGGATCTCCTCACATGGATGCTCTCCAGCAGGAGAGAGGGTGTGTGTGTGTATGTGTGTGTGTGTGAGTGAAACCAATGGGAAGGGTTTGTTTCATTCTGTTACCACAGTCTTATCCCCCTGAGCCTGGAGGCACAAATCTGTATGCAGCATTTCATTAGGAGAGAGCTCGGCTGAGTGACATGTGAAGCACACCTCGCGTCGACCTGATGAAGTTTACTTCTCTCAAACGACAAAAAGCCACTTTGTAGACTAGCCTTTTTTCCACAGAGAAAGAGAGAGGTGATGGCAGCGCACCAATAAAAGAATCATGAATGTTGCTTCACAAAATGACAGGCCTATCTGTACACAAATATTTCTCTTCCAGAAAAATGTAGGCTTCAGAGCTTTTTCTTCTCCTTTAGATAGGACTTGATAGAACTGACAGTGTTGGAAATATGATCATCTAAATTCTAACCCTTACAGAAAACAGCTGACAGGGAGAAAAATGAAAGAATGAAAATTGATGTTTTGTATTTTATATAAATGGCAACTGTTATGTGGGGGAAGTAGCATTTTACCCACTGAACTAAATAATTTACAAACAAAAACACTATTGTCCTACAGCCTTGATAAATCTCCCATCTGTGTGGAAGAGGTCAATGTCAAGCATCCATAACACTCAGGGCTGTCTGCTGGAGCTCCTGGTGTTACGTATGAGAGACTTGTGCCTATCTGTCTCACTCTGTTTAGCTGCAGTAGCTGCCATGCTGTCTGCATGTCTCTGCACTGGCTGATAGATCGCTCTGCCCAGCCTCCAGCCCCTCCTCCCTGCGCCCACCATCATTTCAGGAGCCTGAGAAATGGCTTAGCCATGTGAGGTTACTCAGGTACCAACAAGGCTGCGACCCCGTGACCTTTGGTCTGCCCTTCCTGACCTGCGCGCCATACTTTCTCCCTCAGCTACACAAAACAAAAACAAATCTTATCACGCGCCTGCGCAGCTGAAAAGGAAAATAGCTTGCCCTTATATCAATGCTCTGCTTTGACAATCATCTGTCCACACAACCTATGCATTCTCCGACAGGGGCTGCTTGACACTACAACACAGAGGTGACGCCTGCCTCGCCTGGCCTTATCTGGTCTGCTCTCCATCTCGGTCCTCACTCCTTCTTGTGTGCACAACTTAATAAGCAAGCAAGGGGTAGATTCCCATTATGGAAAGCCTGGAAAATGGCCCGGACATTTCCCCCTCTATCTGGGATCTCCATCTGGAGAAGGCACTCTCACTCTCACTGCCCCCCTTGTCCAATCTCGGTGTGTGTTCTGAGCCTATGCTGCAGCAATGGCTTTCACTCTTCACTGGCCACAATGAGATTGGCCCACCAGGTTGACTCCATTCGAATCGACAACCTATTTCAATAATGTAACAAAACACAACAGCGCTGATGTTGAATAAAACATTTGTGAGGACTGCCCATAGGGTCAAATGGGCCTTGAATCAGATCTAATTCTGTGTAGTTCTGCCAGATCCCACGCTTAAAGAAAACTTAATGTCTACAATTTGTTTGACATGAATTGAGGATTGTTCCCCTGACAATGCCAGTGTCACTTACCCACTTCCTCACATCATCATGGCTGCCCTATAAGTGAAGTATATGCTTTATAAACTAATAAAGATTACACTGAGGTCAGCAAGCCACTAATCCCTTACGTTATTAGTGAAAACAAAGCTATAACTTTACGCACCACCTAACATCTGCAGATGCACATGCAAAGGTCCGAACATAATCTGGTGTGAGTTAAAGCATACAAGAGAAGAGAAAATAAATATGCTAAGAGCAACGGGGTGGAGTGGGCCAGGCCTCTGTGGACCTATGTCATCACTCCCTCTGGTCCGGCTGTGCTCCCCACCCGAGCGCAGGCTCAGTGATTACTGAGGCTCAGCTTCCTCTAAGAAAGCAAACCGGAGCTGCAGTCCAAACAAGGCCCCGGCAGCGGCCAGGGAGAGCACTGCAGCCGGCAGCTCGGGTTTACCGGCGTCTCCGACCTGGCTGGCCCCCGGGCTCACATTAGTCCCCCCCCCCCCCAGCCTCTCCAGGACAAACAAACAAGCAGCACTTACACAGTGAGGGAAGAGCAGTGAGGCGGGGAGAGCTGGTGCCACCAGCACTGTGCAGAGGGGAACCTGACCCAATTGGATTTGCTTTATCACCCCATATAATGACTCCCAGACTGGCCGATTCCCCTGCTCCAAAATAAAAGATTACAAAAAATCTGCCTGCCTGCCATTCTGAGTTTGGCCCAAAATGGGCAGCTCCCCCAAAACAGATGGGGAGGCATCTCAAAAATGTTCAGCGCCTCTGGGGACATGTGGTTTTCCCCATCATTATATAACTGTAAACTCCTGGATGTCAGAGATTGGGGATAATAACTTTCAGATGTTGGCAGCCCTGGCCAGCGCTGGGACCTGCTGGATGGGAACGCTTATTTGGCAGCGAATAGGAAGTCCGAGAGATTAGGACTTAGATGTGACAGGGAGAAAAGTGGATCTGGACGGGTCCGGAGTGGTCTATTCACTATGTTCAACATTACAGCGGCCGCTAATGATGACCGGGTGGCAACAGGGGCAGTTCACTTGTGTGGAGGGACAGAAGAAGACAAATGATTATCAAAACCACAGGAAGTCATGTCAGCGTGTTAACATGCAGAAATCGAGCTTTAAGTGCTCCAACTTGATCCAGCACTTTGAGCATTCCGTTTCAATTTTCCCACAGATTTGATGTGACAGTTTTAGCGCTCCCCATTGCAGTACAGATGTGCCACTAATTCAGACACAGACACACCTCCTTCAATAAATGGCAGCTTATAGAAGTGTCATCCCGTTAAACCGTTTTTATTGGTTTGTCTTACATGGCGGTGGACCATCATTGTTCAGCACGACGGCCGCAGCCCTGGTCAAGGTTTGGTCACTTAAACGACTCTAATGAAAAACCTCCTCGCGCTTTATACATTCTGGTCAGTCACAAGCACAGATCCAGTTTTTCTTCTTTTTTTAAAATGTTCTCCCCTTTTGCTTTAAAGTATTGATTGCAGTGCTGAACAAGCAGAGGAGTGTTTTTTATTGTAAATCAATTCTGATCGATCGGCAGCCTGGGTGTTGAATATGGATCAATATCACACCAGGCTGCGGAGGAGATCTGATTTCAATTGGCAAGAGAAGCCCGCAGCAGGTTTCCATCAAGCGGTAATTCAAGACATGGGAACATAAGTCAGATGGATTGATATAGACTAGCCAGGACCTTTCTTGCCACTGAACCAGCACAAGGAAATTTCTGTCATATATCATTAACACAGTTGGGGCATGCGGTAAAGAAGAGGGGGAGTTGAGTACCTCGCTGACCCTCGATGAAGAGCCCTGGTCAAACATTGAATAAATATTCCATTATTAGCATGAATCTTGTGTTATTTTTTTTTCAAGGAATGTAAAAGGAGCCGAGGAGTCAAAGCAAAACGGAGGAGGAGCTCTGTGTGCAGCGAACACTCTGTGGTCATGTTCTGGTGGGACGTCTGGGTTTGATTATGCAGAGGTCAGCTTCAGATTCATACTGTAAGCTGTTCTTCATTTACTGAACAAATGTCCCGGAGAACACTGGTGAATGGTGAGATATTTTTATAGCACTTATCACGCGCTTGATCTATACGGACACAACACATTTATTTGATGCAGACTGAAGCGCGTGTGTCACCAGTGTGTCCGTGTAAAAAAAAAAAAAAGAGAGAGAAACAGGTCACACTGGTCATTTATCACCTGTTAGTGATTGGTGAACAGAGACGCACTGTTCCAAATGACAGCATTGTAAAACAATAAAAACAGAGCTATAGTTAGAAATAACTTGTCACTTTTAATAAATGACACTGGTTCAGGGCTCTTTCTCAGGGGCTTCTCCTCCGATACATCCCAGGCACCCCTGGGGCCAGCGGAGCAGCCAGCAGACCAGCTCGTTTCCCCCGGTAACTGATGACCCTATCACCGAATTCCCCCGTCTTTGTCCTGTGACCTCACACCAGCGGGAGCAGCACCATGTCCGATGAAATCTTCAGACTGTTTCCCATCCTAGTCTCAGCTGTGTCACACTACAAATTGCTACATTCAGAAAATGGAAATAGATTGAGGTGGGTTGGAAGGAGGGCCTGACCGAGGGGGGGGGGGGGGGGGGGCAAGCAGTCCCCCAAGAAAAATACTTGAGGAAAAAGAACGACTCGGGAGATCCCGACAAGGAATCACATCTCAGCGAACATATTGATCTGATTTACAAAACCTCCAGTCTAATGTGAAACAAATGGCGTGGGCGTGAACTGGTACTTAACCATAAAACCCCAGTATTACTGCGTCTCCGATGAAATACCACATATATCCCTCACCGGGCCTAATGTGTTCTTTTACGGCCAGATACGACTGGGGTTGACCCAACAGTTTGTTTGACAATTAGGGGAAACCTAATAAGGATTGAATGGGGAGAGGACATGCCAAGAGAAAGAAAGGAGTCCCACTTTTATCAAAATAAAAACATGGACTGAGTGACCTGAATGTGATTTGCAGAATCAGGAGCTGTTTGACAAAGCTCGCATCATTAATGCTTAAAGCGACCGCACAACATCCTCCAAACAGCCACAAAGTTAATTATAAAAGAGAGGTGCTAAATATTTGAGCAAGCGCCATGTTTTATTCACATCTGATTACATTTTTTACAATTTCTCCGCAGTGCTCGTAGCAGCAGGGCGTCGGAAGGTATGGGATAAACCTTAATAGATCGTCTCAGTTCCCGATATTGAAAATCTTTCTCGAGCCGCGCTCCGCTCGCGTTCAGCCCCCTTTGCGAGTAACGGGGAGGGAGTCGAGCAAAGACAAATCTTCACAGTAAATATGTTTGATAACCTTTTGTGTCGAGTGTGTACAAGGATGCAAAGGGCCCGTATTGCTCTTGGCCCGGCGTTCATCCCATCAGCCCAGCTCTGGCCTTGTTTCTGTCAGCAGTGAACCAGGGGAGTAGATGGGGGGGGGGGGTTGTCTCCATGGACAGATGGACTGCTCTTTCTCAACACATGTGGAACCATGTTTCGTCTTTCACTGCCGTCAAGCTGGAGCCGAATCCGTCGCTCTGCTGGCCCGCGCCACTCTTTTCGTACTGCACACCTCTCTCTTTAGCACGCCACACACACACACACACACACACACACGCACACACACGCACACAAGCAGCCACCACAGGCACACGGCAGCGCACACAAACATCCCCGTCTTTCCCCTGCACACATGTTAAAGTCATCACCCCTGCTCAGCGCTAGTAAAACACAACACCCCCAGCTTCTCTGCTGTTGTCAAGTCTTGCCATTAGCTGATGCCACTGGGGAATCCTACCCCAGTGAGGTGGGTCTCCCGGGGGAGCGTCAGGCACCGCGTTACGTTCAGCCGCCACTCATGTGAACCCAAACATGTGAGCATAATTTGGAAAATATCATTTATACCGTGCGTCTTTGTACGTGTCTTGACATTTACAAACTGCGATAAAACCGACATGCGGGGAGGGGAGGGGAGCAGAGAACGGGGCGAGAATAATTTGAGGTAATGTTTTGCTTAGTGAACAGTATTACCCAATCCTGGATGCGGGAGTGCTGGGGAAGGAGGTTCTGGCTCTGGGGCCACGCTCGACGTCTGGGTTTCATTTTTCGGCAAGTGCAAGCCAAAGGAGAGCTGCCAAGTACAGCTTTCGCTCTCAACACTTCCTGCTCTTCCTACCCTGGCGCGGGGAGACAGGCTTCACTCAAACATCACGTTGACTTAGTAGACGGGGGTGGCCAGTTAATTCTCTCCACTCCTTTTCTCAATGGGCCCCGCCGAAGAAAAAAGGAAAATGGGGAAACTCACATCTGTCGAATGAATTACACCAAACACGGCCATAAATAATACCCAAAAAAAAAGAAATGGCTGGGATGGACACGCTGTTAAAATGGCGCAAATAAAATAGGTGCGTGCAGGTGTTTGCGTTGCCCCGGCGCACGTGTGTAAATATGGGGGACATTTCCTATGGAAGTCGACAGCTTTAAATGACTGACTGTGAAGCTGAGGGGGGGAGGGAAAAAACTCCATGATGGGGCTGCTCCAGATTTTGAATGGTTCCAACAATTAAATCGCAAAGATTGTCATTATTTGCGAACAACCACGTATCTTGAGTCCACGTGGTCTCAAGTGTAAAGGCGACGGTCGTTTCCTCTACAAACATGCTTCCAATGCAAGTGACTTTAGTTTTAGTTTAGCAGCTCACGTTTGTTTGAGTGTGAACTGTTTTGTTGTTAAATGTCTTTTTGCTTGTTTGTTTTTTACCAGAATTGCGGAGCCCTCCCTGTACGAAGTCTGGAAAGCCGAGGGCGCACACCTGCAGCATTCGCGCTCAGTTGCAACAAGGGTGACCTGCAGGTAGCGTCGCCTCCCGAACGGACGCGGGGTGCAAAAGGCGAGATTAACACTGCCGACTGAGTGCCAACTTAATAGCTCTGATGCAGTGGGAACATGTCATTTAGGTACTTCGTGAGCAGACTTCTCTCTTCGCAGGTTATCACGGCGCAAGGCTCGACGGCGACACGCCCCCTCCTTTCCAATGCTGATGTGCAATTAAAATGGTTTTAGAAATCCTCTTTGACAGTCCGGGGCTTAGCCAAAAATGTAAATGGCATTAAAGGAGACAATGAATTTAATTTTGTTTAATGTCCCCTTTCGCTGATTCTCATTTACATCGCATTTCCACATAAAGGGCTGACCTTATAAATACTGGCATTTGTTCAGCTTTTGGAGGTAATCACGCTTTTGCAAAAACCAGATGGGAGCGCGCGCGTTCCCCCGATTTGTTTCTCCGCGATGGGCCGAGTGTTGGGGAGGGGGGGGGAAAGAAAAAAAGGCGCCACACACCAGGCGTCGTCTTCAGAAAGGCTCGCGCGCCCCTTTTTTGTTTCGGCGGGTAAACAACTTGAGCGACAACGAGTCGCGCGCGCGCACTCCGGAGGAATGACCTCGTAGGTGTCCCGGCAAATGAACGATAACGCAAAGTCGTTTAGGAAATACGGCGGCGCGCTAATGAGGGACATAACGGAAAGCTAAGCAAAATTTACATTAGGGCCGGATTGTAATTGCATTAACACGCGAACAGGTGCGGCGAGGCCCCTTTATAAATGAGCTAAACGAATAAAAGCCTCCCACTTGCGCTGCGCTGGCGAGCGTGCCGACCGAAAAAAAAATAAGAAGAAGAAGAAGGGAAAAAACAGAGGAGGGGAGGGAGAAATCGGGGGAAAAACAAGTCAATGACATGAATAATTCAGTGGCTGGGCTGCTCTCCAGAGGTCGGCGCTCTTTGACCTTTGTGACAGGAAGTGAAAGGGAGCGCAGGAGCTGCTGGAATAAACGGGCCCGGACGACTTCAGATCTGCTCGTGAATGGCAGCGCAAATTGACACAGCGCGTTAAGCCGTAAGAACACGTATTAGATTCAGCAATTCATATTTGAGGAGAATCTCCCCCCCCCCCCCCCTCCACTCGCTCGTGTGGCCCCGGTGCATAAATCGCGGGCGGCTTCTCGCTCTAAGACGGTGACCTCTGAACCCTGACGGGCCCGAATGACTCATTTCCCCCTCCTCTTTCAAACAACATGTGCCGCCTTATTACAAAATCCATGCGTAAGCCCCAACAATGTATCTAATCTTTCACACGAGAGAAGACAAAGTCAATATGCAAGGGGAGCGGAGACAGATCGCGGGCCAGGCCGAGTCATAGCCAATTGAGTTATGTTTGGTTATACACTACTGTAAATGGGGGAATCCATCTCATCAGATATTGGGAAGCTCATCAGTGAATAAACCTACACCCCCACTTACTTTAAGGGACCATTAACTTATAAATGTGGCATGTGGAGCCGCGCAGGATTTATAGAGAGGGGAGATGATTACAGCACTCCAGAAAGAAAGAAAAAAAGAGAGAAAAGTGCTGCGGCCAAAGGAAAAGCGCCGCAATTAGTCACTATTAAAAATAACTTCACTTTTATTAATTACGGCAGCTTTGCACGTTTTTTTTATTTTCGCGTTTGGAGAGGCAAAGCAAAGCTCGCGATTTAGAAAGGACAACCGTTTTCGGGATGCTGGGGGCGGGGGGAAACAACAACAAAACAAGCAATTGCAACAAATACAGGCTCTTTCTTCATCCACAAAAATGAGTATGAATAATCCAGGGGGCATCAAATGTATGTGCTGAAATATTTAAAGGGCCGAGCAGCGCTGAAACTTTGTGACAGCTGTTGGGCCTATATCTGCACCAACTTTTTTTAAAAGAGAATCCTTCCTCTTCAGAAATCTAGAGTCTGTATCAAAACTCCGAGAGAGAAAATAGGGTAAACAGATGTCTGGCTTGACCGCAGGAAAATAGGACACATTTGGAATGATAAGTTTCCCAAACTCCGTTGGATATGCCAGATCCATGGGAACGCCAGTTAATGTCTTGCTAGATGCCAGGGAGCTGTGTGCGCTTTCCCCTCTTACCATCTGGGAAAATGTTACCGCGAACGAGCGCCATCAATGATTCACTCCAAATCTGTTTCTTAAGGTTTTCGGCCATGCTACTGTTTCTCTGAGAAAAGTGGCACTGGGAGGCCACTTTTTTTTCTTTCTTTTTTTACACTTTTTCTTTTCTCTTTTTTTTTTTTTTTCTCACTCTGTAATTGTAGACAGATGAGACATGCCTGATTCAACAATCAAACCTCTCCTCTAAGGTTTATGTCACTCAACTATGTTCTACTCAATTGGAAATAATCAGTTTCTGCCAGCAGCGACCGCAGCACAGGTGCCTGTAATGATGTGCATGAGAAAATGACAGATGTAACAGGAACGGCTGTAAAACACGCGGGCCTTAACTAAAAGCCATATGCACGCGGGGAATAGTCGGGTAATTGCAGTAAATATTCCTTCCCCTCCGCGATCCAGGGTGCTACGGCCAGGTCGGTATAACTCTCCCCCTCAACCCTGCAACCTTTCAGCAGCGCAGCCTCCTGCAGTCACTGGGAACCTGTGACGGCCTCATACTTACGACATGGAGACAATGGGAGGGTCTAATGAGGAACATATGCTTTTGTGTTTCAACAGAGCCGCTCATTGTGCAAGGAAAGGGATACTCTGCTCCCATTCAGCCTTGTCACAATGAGAATCCGAGCCCTCCCTGAGCCAGTTTGAGCTTACAATATCCACCCCGCTTCTCTTTTCCTCCCCTTCGCCTTTTCTTCCCACCCCTTTCTCCTTGACTTTAATTCACCGGCGCGTTCATTTTGCTTATTGTACTTATGTTACATGTTTTTTGTCCCGCCGATTGAAGAACAATGTTGTGCGAAACTCTAAACAGTAAAAGGCAGAGGAGTGGCACAAAGGGGAACATGAAAGCAGCGGAAATTAGGCCCAGGTCTCAGGTTCGGGCGCTAATGCGGGTGACCTGGGACGGTAGACGTTAACCGGCGGGGCCGCGCGATGTGTCGCCAAATGACATAATATCGAGAAGCCACGATATTTGCGATCTTTCATCTGAGAGATACACGTTGTTCTTTTTTGCAGACACAGCCTAAATCAAAAACTCGCGTTGACTTAAACCCATGGCCTCACCAGGCTACATTAGAAATAGACAATGACAAAGTTCTGAACAATATAAATGTAGGTGTTCAGACCCCCTCTATTGCTCTCATAGTCAGAGTTGTGCTGTTTTTGAACAAAACGTCTGTGGGGAATTCCGTTGCTGGCCTATGATACAAAAAGGAATGAAAACATAGTCATTTGTTCATTTTCAGTCTCATAGAAATGAATCGAGTGGCGTGACTGCCTCCTCAACCCACTGTAAGTCTAATGCATGTGTTGTGTTTGTGACCCAGCGTGGATGTAGCTAAACATTCGGCACATGCAAGGAGAGGGAGGGGCGGCGTGCGTGGGTGTCTGTCTGTGCGGGGAGGAGAGTTCAGACAGCAGTAGCTCGGGTAATCCATCCCGGCTCCCAGGGCAGCCGGCTCCTACTTCCTGATGCATGAGAATCCGCTGGAGTGGAGTGGCAGCAACAACTGCTCAGCCCTATTTGATTACTAATAAGAGAGTTGTCCCCTCTGTCAGATACCGGGCATTCTCCGCTAAGCAAACAGTGATTCCGCCTAGTCAAACATTAGCATTGCTGTCTCTCCCTGCGACGTGGCGAGAGTTACATTGAGACTGCCCCCCCCCTTCACCTTTTTTTTTCTTTATCTGCCACCATCTAAACACTGTCAGGTGAAACAAAAACGAGCCACCTTTTCCCTGTCTCTTTTAGGGGGTGATGGAGGCGCCGTAATTGTAGCAGATGTAGGTAACTTCCCTAAAGCTGCACAACGAACCGGCGGACATAAAAGCCTCCTAAAGTTAATGGCACCTCACTCACTGCTAACCTGAGAGAAGGAAACAGTCAATGAAAAGAAAAAAAACAAAACAACTATTGACAGTGTAAGCAGAGCGGCCGTAAACAAAGAAGGGAAGCCAGCCAAATGAATGTGAAGTTGCCGAAGCTAATTAGGAGTATTCCCAGCATGATCCTCCAGCGATTGAACCACCTGTGATTGAACAAACCCTATCCAGGTGGCGACCGCCCCTCAGAGCAGGAGATACCTGGGAAAGACACCCCTGGTGCGCTCTCACACCTCACGAGGCCCACAGGTCCCCCACCCGACGCGCTGCGGGGCGCCCCACGGTGTGCTAAGGTGCTCCAGCTCTCAGCCACTCGCCCGTCCATCCACTCATTCCCACCAGAGGAAGGCCGGCCTTACCTGTCGATGATCACCGGGTCTGACGGGGTCTCGTTCCTGTTTCCGCAGCTCTTCTTGTCACAGCACCGGCTAGGAGACAGACAGTGCGTTTTGAGTCAGGGCAATGCTTTGGTAAATAAATCAAATGAATAAAAAATGCACACAGACCGCATACATTTATTAAGTGCCTCACAGTGGTTCTGATATCGAGGAGGGAAAAAATAAATATTGCCAAGAGATTTCCTTCACTCAATCTCACCATTGCGTTGATGCTGATGGCTGATAAAAATGGTGAAAACAACATGTTGTGTTGTTTGGCTTAGCGTTGGAGGGGAGGGGAGTGGGGATTGGGCCAGGAGGCAGGGGAGTCACTTTTCACAGCTTCAGCTTTTGTTTACCTCTAATTGCCAAGCTGCTATTTCTGAGGGAGATGCAAGGTGCCACCCTCAACCAATATTTCTGCGGGGCATTTATCAATTATGGCCTCAAAAGCACTAATCTATCTTACACCACATGTTCCAGCCATCTCCAGCCTAAGCCTATAGCAAGCTGCCTTTCAGTTCTTTGATTAGGCTTGAATCAGAAGCTGCAAAAATAAACAAATACATCATGTGCAGCTTCCAGTGGTAATGAAAACATATAAACATATGTGAAGCGGACTGATTTACGCCATATGGTGCTGTGAGAAAAACAACAAGATTTTGGTGCTACGCTACTGCCAGTCAAGCACACTATTTAAATAACTCTGATTTACATTCCTTTCCAGGGTAATAACAAAGATTTATTTTCTGAGCGAGGTGCAGAAAAATACTAGAGAGAACATTTTCAAAGAGCAGGCAGGACTAGAATAAAACACAGGGAAGGATCAGATAAGATATCAAAGGGGTAATATAACAGTACTTGTTATTAGACTGATCGTCTTATGTATATTAGGCTGCAGTTAAAGCAGTTCATTATTGTGCAGAAAAAGCCACGTCTTGGTGACATGTAAATATTACCTCCAGCGCAGGAGCATATTCGGTGTGTCACAAATAAGTGATGGATGCACGTATAAATTGAGCGTGAGTGATGAGTTTATGCATGGAAAAAGACAAATCATCGGAACTGTGTGCACTTGCTCTCCAGCACTAAGTTGAACAATGCAGCGGTGCAACAAAGGAGAGGTTAACCGACAGTATCCGAATTCAATGTTCACAAAGCTCATGCTGAGCTCGACAATAACAACAAAAGACGTTTTTCCTTTTAGTATCAATGACACTGCTGAATAGCGGCGCAATATGAGAGCTTGAGATTTATGTGGTTAAATGACGCTAAAAGGCTCGCTGATCATTGTTGACAGGTGGGATCAACCGAGAACTGACTCTGTGCTGGCAGGAAAAAAAAAACTCATGCAAGCACTGTCTACGCATAACTTAACAGCAGGCATATTGTCTCTGGCAGGCTTACAGCATGCCTGCATGTATTCACTCAATTTAAAAATACATTTAACATGTAAATAAACAAATGTGCCTGACTCTAACTTTAAAAGTTTTAGAGTGTCTAAAAGACAGCAGTGATTTTTAACTGTCATATTCAAAGCAGAGCATCATTTTCACATCAGAGTAAGATCAGATCATATCAAAGTTTCAGATGTCAGCTGCAGCAGTGGAAGTCAAGCCTCAAATGGCTGCATCACATCACCACTGTCAAAACGCACTGAGGGAAGGGAAATGCTCTTTGCCCACAACCACAAAAAAACATACAATAAAAGACACCGCGCTTACCTGCACATGATTTCATGGGTAAGAAGGACTCTGCACATTTCCGGGTTTTTGTCTTGTCCTTCATAAATGATGGCCTTTGAAAAGAAAACGAGACAAGAATCCACAATTAATTTAAATCAGTGACCTGCTTCTTTTGCACTTAATAAAACAAATCAGAGCATGATGTGAGGACAGCAAAATAAATTAAAAAGGTGCAGAGGCTAAGCAAGAATTATTGTCAGCTAATCACAGCAATTCCCCAGTGTTTAAAATTATAATAATTAATACACATTTTAAATTATAAAATGTCATATTTGCGGAAATTAAATCTCCACTATTAAAATATTTTAACAACATTTTCATGGCTGTGGAAATAAAAGCGGAATTACCACACACAAAAAATAATACAAGCCGAATTCATTTGTATTTCTTTTTTAATCTGCTGATATTAGGTGGCTCAGACAGAAGAGGAAGGGAGAGGGGGAGAGGGATTTTCATGAGGACAGATCCAATAGAAGTGTCATCAATATGCTTATAATCTGGGGATATTTGGGGGAAAGTGTTAATGGGCAATCTGTTGTTTATTTTGAGCCGCTAACAATGATCTTTCTGTGGATAAAAAGCGGTGTCTGGCGGTACGGTTGAGTAATTTTTGAGCATTGGCTGAAACAGATGGCGTGGAGCTATCAGTTGTGCCGCTCCTCTCCCTCCCTCCTGCTCCTTCTATTTCTGAGGAGAGACACTTTACTCTCTCCGTATACTGAACCGGCACCAAGTGGAAACACAAGCGCAATATTGAATAAATACTCTTTAAGCGCCGCAGCTCTTGTTTGAATTATTAAGCTGCGTAGTTGAGCTTTATAAATCACGGTATTTTCTGAGCTGCGCTTGAGGCCAATTTCTGAAACGACTTTGAAACACTGACATATCAGAACCAGGTCGCCCCGACTGCTCCCATAACTCTGTCCTATTTGACCTGATAAATGCCTGTCCCTCTATTCCCCCCCCCCCCCCCCCCCCCCCCCGCCGATTATCTATATCGGTTTGATTTATGTGACTATTTGCAGCTGTAGAAACAGAAATCCATAAATTGCTTGTTCTGCGTCATTGACTCTGATCATTCGCGCAGGAATGCTGCCTGTGAGCCGGTGGCCCAGGCTGCACGGCTCTGCGCCGCGACACGGTGCCTTAAATCTGCGCGCGTAAAAAAAAACAAGCCAGCACGTGGACAACTTCAGCGCCCGCCGCCGCCTCATTTTATTTCCTTAATTATAATTACGCATGGTGACCTGTGCGTCGCTCCAAAGCGCACGGAAGACCTCCATAATGGCAACGCGAGCTGCGGGTTAAAAGTCTCTCAGTCGTGTGTGTTTGTGTGTGTGTGTGTGTGTGTGTGTGTGTGTGGGTGGGGGTGTGTGGGGGTGTGTGTGCGGGTGTGTGTTGTGTGTTTCACGATGAGTGAAAAGAGTTGGCATTTTTCTAAAGATGGGCTCGCTCGTATATGTAAATGTGAGAATGAGTTTGGGCCGTCACCTTTGACTCCTCGCAGCAAAGTCAAATCAGATCATATGGAGTAGACGTACTGCTGAAATTTTAATGCTGGACAAACCGTGCCTACAAAGAAGCCCAAGTGTGTCAGGCTAAAATTCACTTTGGAACATGATAGGACCGCGCGTAAACACTCCAAAGAGACGCTGTCTCCTCTTGTTATCGCGCTAATTACATTTTATTGAGGTCACACGCAGAACATTGCCCATATTTAGTTCATTTGTATTTCTTTATTATGTTATATAATAATTAAATCCTACACTTACAAGTGATTCTACAAGAAAAAGCCATGCGTAAAATTATAAAAGCGTATAACACGTGGAATCAAAGCTTACCTGTTTCGTCATGGAATCGATTAGCCGTATGTAAAGATCCTGTTCTGTTCTGACGCCTGCGTGGGCAGAAAAAAAACAATAAATAAAGGTCAACAATTGACCTCGAATACAGAAAATAAAACAACAAATTGCAGGGGGGATCAAGCATTGATCAAATTGTGTAAAACTTAAAATCTAAAGATGAATTAAATATGTTTTCATTGTTGTGCCATTAGCCAAATATTAGCCTTATTATTATTATTATTATTATTATTATTATTATTGTTATTATTATTGTTATTATATTGAAGTTGTATTTTGGTATAAAACATTATTTAACCTGACTTACCATTGCTGTACAATAACTGTAGTTTGTAATGAATCCCATTGTTTGTTTTTTCACTGGTTGGTTCCTGTACAAGAGACAAGGTTTTAATACAAAAAAGTGCGCTCAGAAACAACTTTTACACTTGTGGTAAAACCACGCTTTTTCACTCCAGACACTTTGCAACGACTGTCTGTCACGGAGCAATCGAGTTTTTAAACAAATCAATATTACACGTGACTGGTCCGGTAAAAACCCTTTTAGAGCGGCCGTAATTTGGACACATGTGCCTGATTGTGTTATGAAAAGGAGGATGCTTACTTTTTCCTTCTCCACAAAGTCCACAAAAGCTGTCCTTTCGATCTCCACGGGCTGACCCTGTCTGTCATACAGAGCCAGGACGAAATGGAAAAAATTGGATTTTCTGAGGTTGGATGGAGGCTGCTTTTCATAATGTGCCCGTGCCAAGCCGACACCGCTGCGGGGAGGAAGACAGACAAGAAGAAGGAGAAAGAGGAGAGCACGTCGGTTAAGCAGCGGACACCTCGGGGAGACACGGGGATGATGGGATGGAGGGGAGAAGTGGATGGAAAACATTTGGGCTTTGAGATTTCTTGATTTGTCACAATAATGCGCTGTAATGAAAGACGGGCAAAAGGGAGCCGAAGGGGGGGCACTTATTGGGTAATTGATACAGAGTATTCAGGGGATTGAGGGGTCGATATGATGAGGCATGGGGAAGGGAGATGAGGTTTTTTTTTTTTGGCAGTGAATTACCTTTGGGCGGCTGTGTTCGCGTCCACCACCCCAGCTGTGTGCATCCATGAGCGGACTGAGTTCAGTCCACCCAGCGGTTCTTCCTTCATCGTCGTCCCGCCGCGCGGTATAGTTTCCTGAATCCCAAACATTTAGGACAATTATTTTTTATTTTTTTTAAAGGCGAGCCTCCTGTGAAATTAAGCGAGGGGAAATTAAAAAAAAGCGTCCAAGTTATCCTTCGGGGTCTCGGGATAGAGAGCAAACCCGGTCCACAGGTCTTGCCTCCCTCTTCAGTCCGTCCGATGTGAACAATTCTCAAAGTGCACTACTTAGTTAGAGCCGTATCCACACGCTGGGAGAAAAAAAAAAGTGTTCAAGAAGAGACAAGATTTTGTTGTTGTCTTGCTATTGTTCCTCTTTGTTTTTGGTGCTATTCACAGAAAAATCGATGTCAGTTGTTTGTGTTGGTGGGTGATGCTGCTCTCAAAGTGCCCACATCCCTGAAGCACCCGCATCCAAAACCTTCAGGACTTCTTCTTCTTCTTCTAGTTGTAAATGAAAAAAAAAAAAACACTCCTGCAGAACACGGTGCTGCTGCTGCTGCTGCTGCCGCTGCTGCTGCTGCTGCTGCCGCTTGCTCGCTGCTTCTCCGTAAGACAAACACACGGGCGAAGGCTGATCACCAGTGGAGGTGTTCCTCGTACACAGGAGAGCTGGATAAGGGGCCCTTGCGCGTCGTGCACGATGGATGGGAACATGCAAAACTAAGCCCTCTTTCCCCGAGGACTGAAATCTTTCCCGGGAGCCAAAACTCTAAACCCACGGGAGAGGCGCTGTCAGAGTGTGACGCGGCGGGAGGCGGGGTTTTGCCCAAATATGGAGCCGTGACGCTTCCTGTCAGAGCAGCGCGCAGGCAGGCGGCGGGCGCTTTCCACTCGTCCAAGCACAAGCCAGACAACGCTCTCGCTACTTTGCCTCATGCTTAGGCCCCAGCCGCGGTGAGTTGGACTTTTTTAATTGAACGGGGCGTAACATCACACATAATAAACTAATACAGACAAATAATAATAATAATAGCCTCTTAATATGTCTTGTTTTAATGGATTGGATGAACGCAAATCGTATGATTTATCGCGTTACATTAAGAGGAATTGTAGTAATTGATATATTTATTAACTTTAATTTGATTCGGATTACTACAAATTGATTTGAGGATATAATTCATTCCGTAATTCGTCGGGAGCATCTCTATAACTGCGTGAATACAGTCCATAAATCATTTCAACAAAGACAGATCAAGTTTCACATTCATTCTGTTACGCTTCTCCAATTGCTTGTTATTCAGCTTGGATGAAAAGTAATTAAACTGCACTGATTTTATTAATTGTGTTTGCATATTCATTTGAACACATACTGCATTGGGCTATATTATTATATTTATCTGCATTACATTTTTGTAGAGACGCTCACAGATAAAATTGCAGATATTTTTTTGGTTAAAAATCTATGGTATGCGCAATAGATTTCTGTGCCGGGGCAAATCAATGTCATGTCTCTGAGTTGTTGAGGTCACTTTTTTTTCTTTCTTTTTTTTGGACACTACTTTAGCAGCTTCTATGTGACATTAAAGCAACTTCAGGATAAAACGTGACTGTGTGTCTTCTTTATTCGGATAAAAATCGTATTATTCGGTGTATTTAAAAAAAAAAGCAAGCACTGTCCGGTTCATTAGTGGTGAAAGGAGGAGAGGATGGACAAGAGGAGGGGCGCGGGGAAGAGAGATGTGCTGGATCCTCTGCCATCTATCTCGCTGCTGCTGAGGGTTAATAGCTGCTGCCAAAGATAAGTGAATTATAAGCTGTTGCTTTCACCTCGACACGATCCCTCTCTAAATTGCCCAATCACAAAATGAAGCTGTGGATTTTTACTATTAATTCTGAATATCCTATCTTAATGTTTTAATGTATATATATTTTTTAATTAATGGCCTCTTTGTTTGATTACGTTTTTAAGAAAACGCGCGGTTGCAAACACAGTTTTTGGCCGCTTTGCGCGCATCTCCAGTCGCTTATTATAACTTAACCCGCGATTACACGCGCCAGGGCGATTTAAATCTGATTATCAAATTAGGGGACTTTGAGACAAATCCTCTTAGATGTGATACTGTTGACTGGAGACGCAGAATGGGTCTCCGCTGCAGCCGTCACGTAGGTAACGATGCTGTCCTGAAAGGGACTTTTAAACCGTATTTGACAACAAATGCAGCTGCCCCGCTATTTCAGAAGATATTAGAGAGGAAAATGAATGCAAATCTGTGTGCAGGAGCCATCTGGACGTGGAGCGAGGGAGTCAGCTGCTGCACACACTGAGGCGCGGAGCCTGAATCCGTCTCAGCTCATTCTGTGGGATCATCTGTGCGCTGGGCTTACACCGTGGAAAATGCGCTCTCCATCATTAGGAAATAAAGGGTTTGTTTTAGGCGGCCGCATTAGCGCTTCCTATACGGGCGGTTTGAAGTGGGGTGAGTGACGGCTGACTGTCGTGATCTTTGAATTGAGTTATGTTCAAGCCGCGGTAATGACACGGGGCTCTTATCTCATACTTTCTATTGACTGGCCACAAAGAGCGAACCCCCATAGCGCCAATCCCTGACCACTGAGAGAAAACCAAAGTGTAGGGGACGCGCGTGGCTCCTCAATAAAATGCCCACGCGGTGACTTGGAAGACCTCCCGTCTCGCCGGGACGAGCTCGCTCCGTATTGAGGGTGACGTCTTCTTTTTTGTGTGAATTTACGGGGCGAGGCCCTCATGATCTCCACAAATTTGCATGTAAATGGCGACATCAGCCTATACGCGTGCCAGGGGCCAGCGGGCCTCCCAGATGTCAAGGCAAAGTCAATCAGGCGGCCGCTGGCCAGCTGTCCATCCGCGCACTTTATTGGGACAACACTTTGATTAGACGCTCACCTGCATTGTGCCTTAATGGACTGATTGGGGAGGGAAATAGAAGTTCTATCAGCACCATAACAAGACTTGTATCACATAGCGTGGTTTAAAATGAGCCCTTTTCTATTAAATATTAATCAAACGCCTACAGTTACGCGTCATTCCAAATCCATATGCCACAAACAGGCAGCAGCCCACGCTGTGTTTACTGCACATTGTTTGTTCCATTGTTTAGACCCACTTTTGTTCAGAGGGGTGACACACCCGGCCCCATTTATTTATTTATATTTTGCAGGTGCTCACAAAATGAGCATAAATATGTGGGGCTTTATTTCAATAATTGCATCACTTGTGGATTTATTCCAATATCTTTAACCCAATCGCTTTATTGCTCAACAATACAAAATGAAATGCATACATTTAAATTGTTTATTAAATTGTCAAATATTAAAATGGACTTTATTGGATTGAATTTGCATTAGAACTTCGTTTGGGCTTATAAGGCCTGCAAAGCGCGTCGAGGGAATTCCTTGTGGCACATATATAAATCTCGCATTAAAACGCGTTCGCACTCACTGTTAATAACAGGGGTAAAAACACAAATGGCCGTGAGTGATGAGATCAATCACACAGGCTTTTGGTGTCAAGTGGTAATAGCTGATAGACGGACAGCGCCCCTCGTTGGTTACACTTGAGATCATTGTGTCGATAGGAGGCAAGTACGGTGCGCGCCCCCCAACGCATCTCTACACACTGCTCTGGGTGAAGCCACGTGCACGGCAGCGGCCAAATCCAAAGGCCCGGGTGCCTCTGCCTGGGTGCACATCTCCTACATGAGTTTGTATCTGCATCCCGTGCGTAATTTGAACAAGGAAAAACAATGGAAACATAAAATCCCGCTTTACGCAGGGCGATATATCTTGCGTAAAGGGAAATATTATTATTATTATTATTATTATTATTATTATTATTATTATTAGCCTATTGAATTGTGTGACCCTAATCAAAGTGCGAGTGTGCGCCTAATAAACACGAGCCACCCCTGACACGGCAGCGTGACCTCACATTTCGTCACTAACTTCTGTCAGAGCGCTCGTGTTAATTGTGTGCAGTGGTGAGTTGCTGTCAAGGGCATTGCCCGTGCGCGCACAATTTGCATTTCCATTCTGCTGTGGAAATGATGAGAGGAGTTTCTGTGCGGTTTAGAGCCTCGCGGCGCAAGTCTGTGGGCGAATTACATTTAAAGAAGGCGAGAGAAATTAAATAAGAAACCGAGACCACTTCAGGGCTATTAACATCTAAAATATCCCCTGGAAATTTAGACCAAAATACACATGACCAAATACCCTGGGCGCCGTCGCTCACGCAGCCACGACTTCAATTGTGTCCATCAATGTTTTGTAGGCCTTTTCTGAAATTATTTTTTCTGAAAAGTTATTACTCCCGTCACTCATTTCGCTGATGGAAATTTGAATGCTGCCCTGACTGGACCGTATTTACTCTTTCACACAAGTGTCAGGTGCCAAATCAGACTTAGAGGTCTATTAAAAATCTCATCAGTAAGTATGATATGGGCACGTGTTGCGTCGTGTCCTCAGAAAACGGGATGCATCAGCTTTAACCTTGACTCGTTTTTTTTTTTCTCCTTCTTCTTCCTTGCCATGCGTTTGCCAGCCTTTGCCACAGCACTCAGGAGAACTCATTCCACCGCTGACCTCGCTGATTGAGCTGCTGCCAGACACACGCTCACCTGCTAGGTCCACAACAAACGCTCTATATGTTTATTTTGCATTTGCTTATTTATTAGCTCAAACGGAGTGGCTTAATGCATCTAATAGAGATGGTGATATTTGCAACGCACAGGTCAGGAATCCGGATTCATATTGAGGCGCGCCACTATTAACAGAAATGTTAATTGTTATGTCAAGAGTCAAGGTGAAAGCAGCACAGCAATAGCTAAAAATACTCCTTTGCCATCCTCAGTGCAGCGCGAGGAGTGTTACCGGCAAGGGACCCTTTTGCTCCAACAAAGGGGTGGAAGTGGAGGAAGTAAATGAATTACACTACACAAGCCAAATTCTGCCTTTGTTTCATCCGTGCTTGTCCTGTCCTTATTTTCTTTCTCATCTCTCCGAACCTCTCCCTCTTTCATGCCATTGGAAGTGTAGCAAATTGTATAATGCTGCTCTTTGTTCTTACAGAGTCAAGCCACATGAATAGCCATCTTCAGCGCGCACACACACACACACACACACACACACACACACACACAAAAACACTACTGACAAACTGATCATCTTAAAAAAGCAACGCCCTGGTGCTCCACTTGGCCTACTTTCCGCAGCAGCAGCAGCAGCAGCAGCACACTGGGACGTGGGAAGAGCAGCAGAGAATTCAGGGGAGGATGTTCTTCCACTCTCGGAAACATTGGGTATAGCAAGTGTGATGTACATAAACATAGCCGTAGCATTGTCAACCTTAGACCGCGTTTGCCCCAGATAACTAGTCCCAGTGTGCTTCCACCATTCTCTTTGACTTTGCAATTGAAATCCGGGGAAGATTATGCCAAAGCTAAAAGAGGCAAACTCCAGGGTGGGATTTTCAGTCGTCAATTCCTGTTGGATTTAATAGCATTATGACATATAGTACACCATCTGTCGGGTTTCCCGTTACTAGGTTTTGCACAAGGGGAGTCCCATTTGCAGGCGCTAATTTTTGAATCATTGCAGCCACACATTTCCTTTTATTTTTTTTTATTTTTTTTTTGAATGGACAGCACAAAGTCGATTCCGAATCGTTCTTTTCTTCTTCTTTTTCTCTGCTCAGACATGTGACTAAGCACGGAGGTCTCCAGGTCTCCGAACAGTAGTGCGCAGACACACACACACAAAGGGAAAGTGGAGGGAAAGTAACCAGTCCTAACTTTAGCCAAACAGACTTCCTGAAGCGCAGGATAATCTGGGGCTTCTCCGAACACCGTCTAACCAAATGTCGACATCTGTGAGGGTGTGCATAAAGAAAAGCTCCTCAGAGGAACGCGGGGATAATAATCTTAGTTCCCCTCACCTTCAGCCTGCCCACAGGGGTTTGAATAGGGAGATGAAGAAATCCTATGTAAACATGCCAAGTCAAATTTTCACTTGAAATGTGACATGAAGGCGAAAGGGCAACCTTGGTGCATGTCTAATGTGGCTCCCATTACTTGAGTCATCAGCGCCCCTGGATGTAAACAATTGATGTATTCAGTCCATGCTTTCGACGCACTACACACACATGAAAAAGGCCTTCTCATCCACAACTGTAAAAAACATGCGAAGGTGAGGTGTCCGGGAAAAAAGCCTGGCTAGGATTGCCTGTGTTCAATAGCGTCCATAAAGCGAGTTCTTCCCTCTTGAGAAACATACAAAGTTTGAGCATCTGTTCCATCATGTAGTCTTTGTTAAGAAATTAAATATTGAACTGATCTAGTGTACCATGAATGTTTCACTCACATAGTGATTAGACAGACTGAGAGGCAGAAGACACCGCAGCACTTTACGCCCCGTTTTAATATAGCCTGTTTGTTGTCGTCGCCTTTAAGTGTTTTCATACACCGCATTGTGCCGTTGGTGTCGAAAATGGTTTTTAATGCCATTCCAATTAGGCTTAACATGCATGTCTAATTCTAGTACACAAGCACGCACACATAAGCAAATTGGCATGCGCACCTCATATTTCCTCGCGCTAAAACACAATCACCCAGTGCACAATAAGCTCCATGATTGTGGTCCAGCTGATAATGCACATCAATATAATTGGAAAAAAAGAAATTATAGTTGAGGTTTTATGATTCAATTATCAACTTACTACCATCTGTTTTTACCATTTTATTTTTATATCTATCAAGAAGAAGTCAAAAGGCTGCGCTGATCTAAATTAGTTTTGCTGTTTGCAGTAAAAGGACAAAAGATTTTTTTTTTTTTTTACTTCATTGTCCTTTGCTCCAAATCAACAATTGTCTCAAGAGAGGGGCTGCAACAATGTTTTTCTTTTTTTTCTTTCTTTTTTCTTTTTGCCTGGCATTAACATTTTGGACAAGCGGCGCAGCACACCTAGGTAACATGCGAAGGGAAGAGGAAGGGAACCGGTATCATCACAGAGATCATAAAATGGTGTCGTGAGTAGTCTTTTGTCCGGGACCATAGGAGAGTTCTGTAGCTAAAGGGAAGGACAAAAGCACAAGGCGCCACGGGTATAAGGTTCCCCAGAGCAACAATGCTCAAAGTTTCAACTTGCAGCGCATGGGTGTAACTTTAACTGGAATAGTGTGGATCAAAGAGGCACAAACAAAGTGGGTGGAAATGCTGCAGGAGTGTCTGTGCCGGAGTGAAGGACAGGTACACTGGAGAGAAAGCCATTGAGGAGGCGCAGGCTGAGCAATCGCGCCTAATTACTGCCACCGTGTTTAGTGAACTCACAGGGCAGCGCCATTTACTCAAGGAAATTGATGTGTTTGTCATTCTCACCAAAAATAATAACCTTAACAGAATTGTGTCAAAACAAGCGTCTCACCTCGAAACCTCAATTAATAGACCCGATTCTTTTTTTCTTTGTTCGATTTTACACAAAAGATGACGGGGCAGCCTCGGACAAATCCAAATCGCAATCATTTAGGCAGTACAATGACATTTGCGAACAGCAAAATACCTCGTCTCCCGATGGGTTTCTAAAGGGAGTTTAGACTTTGACAAACATGTTCTGAAATGCATATGTAGTTTGCGCCCCTTGTCATCTCAGCCCTCTCTCAAACTTTACAATATTCAAATCGTGCGCCTGAATCCCAGTTTGAAAGCATACATCGGAAATCTAATCGCAAATTGCCGCACTCGATTTCCCCCCCCCCCCCCAAATCCGCGCAGCCCTGTCAGATGATGTGGAGTGAATCTCAAACATCCATTTTACATCGGAGGATCTGCTTCTTTAAATAAGTAACAGCCCAGGTAAAATTTGCGGGGCTTAGGGCACCTCATCAGGTTACACGAGTACAACGTGGCGATGTGTAACCTTTACACCGCAGTTGAACCTGCACATACAAGTGTTATGAAAGGTCCCCCGTTGGCGCTCCGCTCTTCTGACATGGATTTGAAGACTTGCCACTTTATTAGCTGCTAAGCCCCCAATACTTGTTCTATATAGTGGAGGCCTACGTTATGAGCCGGGATCTCATTGTCTGGCGTTATTAGAGGAAGAGTCGGCAGCACTCTACCCCCCCCCCCCCTCCCTCGCCCCACCCCAGCCACCCTAGAGACGGGCTTGACTGTTTGAAGGGAAGCTACAAGTGCAATTTAACCCATCTTTATTTACAATATGATCTGTTACAAGGACATCACAGCTGCAAGGATTCACATCTAATATACAGCGGGCCCCTCAACATGATTCGTTTTTGCTCAATTTCATTTGAGCATATTTGTCTGAATTTCAATAAAGTCCTAAAAATCTGTCAATTATTTCGCCTCTCCGCTACATGATATCCCATCTTTTTGAAGCATGACGGAACCTCTGCAATAATGGCGTTTTAAAACTATAAAACCACATAAAAAAAAACACACACACAAAAAACAAAAAACAAACTACTACTTTATTAATAACTGCGCATAAGCCATTTCCTGAGATACTTATCAACTTTGTTTTGGCTTGGGGAAAACAAGCAATTTGTGATCACCACTTGTTTCAGCAGCACACACTTTCTTCTCCAGGACAAGGAAGGGGAGGTTGACATTGAATAATAAGTGCCATAGTGCCATCTAGTGCGCAATGCGCCACACTGACGCGCGAGTGGGGGGCGGGGGGAGGAAGTTAAATATGCAAGAATCTACAGCTATATGTGCTCTTTTAAAGCCTGGTCAAATGGCCACAGCTGCTAAATAATAAAAGCGAAAGGACAGCACCATTTAAAGAGACAGTCTATGTGTGCGCTTTAACTACACCGAATGACCACACTGAAAATTTCCACTCGGGGGAAATAAACAAGGAGACAAAGGTTCGTCTTCCAAGCCAAGTCTTTGACAACCTTCAGTAGCAGGGAGCCGCAAGGATAATCTCCGTCAGACAATGAGACGGCGTTGAAGGCTGTGCATGCAAATTGCACTCCTGCCATCTAAATTACAAAGACTTTTCTTAGACCAACCTCAAGTCATCAGGCCTCACATCTCACCCGTCGGGCCTCCTGGCTGTTAGCTCGCCACTGGATGCTATAGAAACAACAGAAATAATAAGAAAAAAAAAATACACACACACACACAAGCCAAAAACAAGAGTGTTGAATAATTGATTGTGTTTGTCTTTGCTGTTTTGGTGCGTGTGAGTGTCTGTGCGTGCGTGTGTGTGTGTGTGTGAGTGTGAGCGAGACAGAGTTGAAACTGAGGGTCTGGACACAGCACATGCCCCTGAGCAGAGCAGACACTGGCCAATGGTTTGTGTTAAAACTGTCTGATGGGCCAGCAGTGGGGGAAGGGATCGCATACACACACGAGTATCGGTATTTATGTCCAGTGAAAATTCACACAGAAAGGCCAGGAGAGTTTAGAAGGCATAAATATGATGATGAGTTCATGGGCCCTACAAAGTGTTTTTGGACTCGCTCGCAGTTAAAATGAAGTAAAGATTTTTGGGCCAAAAAAAGCCCTGGTCGGTAAATGGCTCAGGAATAGGTATGTTGGAAGATGTTAGGAAGTCAATATACCTTCATTTTGTCTGCGCTGGTAATGAGCCATATTTTCTGGGGAAAATGGCTGCTTCTCCGGAGGCGCCGTGTCTACTGAATGTGGCCCTGATCCTGGATAAAACAGAAGGCTCACCAATCAATCTCTCCAGGTTGCCCACAGCCAGAGAAAGCAGCTGCACCACATGTTTGCCTTGCGCGATAGCGACAAGTTAACATACGGGCAGCACAGTAACCATCCACAAGCAGCCTCTAGCTGTCTTATAATGAATTCCCACAGGGATGGGGAACTATCAGAGTCAGTGGTGTTACTGGAGGCTCGGAATAAAGTCAACACCTCTCCTTATACCTGATGAAGCTACGGCACACCACACACACATGTTGTACACACCGAGGTAGTAAAAACATGGAAAAAAGACTAAGCACACAGCAATTAAGATGTGCTGTTTATTAAATCTCAAATTAGGCCTAATTCAAATGTTTCTCCTTCACGCTGAGACCATTCTTCTTTCTTTGGCTTTTAATAGCACTTAGAGGTCCAGCAGCAATATTCTTCAGACTAATTTGGGGTTTAATGAGGAGACATTGTTAAAACACATTGATCATTGTACATATTGTAACGCTATTGGGAATCAGTTTAATTGTTCTGTTGGTATAAAAAAAAATAAAAAAAGGGAATTTATTTCTTTTTGCTGTTACTTTTGTGTGTTATATTTTCTCTTGACACTTGTGAATTGTTAGAGATACAAGCCCGTGCTATAATTTTTGTTTTATTACTGCACTGTAATAAACAACAACATAGTGCTCAAAAGCAAAGTTTCAGGAATGGAGTTGCCTATATGATTTGTCAACAGTGCTCATGTTTGGGCTTGTCCAATAATGTATTCCAGTTTCATTTGTCAAGGCAGTTCTATTTCTGTTTCTATGACTAACTAACTTCTTGTGCAGCCAATACTGCAGTAGTCTTGGTCCACCTTTATATATAGATAGTGTGTTGCTAACCTCCAGGCCTGTGCACTGCAGGCTCCCACGGGACGCGTTGTGAGTGATGAGAGGGATGTGGAGCCTGGGAGATGCCGGGGAGAAGGTTTAGGTGAGACTTGGTCCAGGTCTTGCAGGGTGCATCCCTATTTATTCACTTGCCACCTCCAGGACAGTCTGCAGATGTAGAAAACAAACAAAGCTCTGAGGCACCACATGTACAGTATTATCTTCGGCTGTCATCATGTAATCACACTTAGGCTTAATGAGAATCATTTGTTACCCCCAGACTATATAAGATCATTGTATAACCATATAATATTGCTCTTTTCCCTCCCTTCTAAATACTAGAATAAATCATGACAAAATTGTAGTAAAATTATGGTCAGCGCCATACATATACATATATATTATAGTAAATAGGTTACATTGACTATATATATAAATGTATGATGTTAATAAAACTAGCCTTATAAAGTGCACAGCCAATGTAATTTGTCACACAATAAAATTTCCCTATAGTCATAAATAAATGCAAAATTAATTACATAATTGAAGTATGTCTGTCAGATAAGAATAAAACATATTGCATAGTGCATAGTGCAACACTTTGTTTCATTTAGTGTATGACTAACTGTGAGAAACAAGTATTTGTAAAGTAAATTCAAAAGTAGCACATTTCTATCAATGAAGTTCCCTTGTTACACCACTAGGTGTCACCCAATGATCGTGGAATAAACGCTCGTCAGCGTGTCAGGTGTATTTACTTTACAGTGAAGGTCATATCAGAAAATTCAGAGGGCACATGTCTCCTATCAATTTGTAAATAAATTAATCCACCAATTGGTTTGATTTTTTGTTTTAGCCAAATGCATTGGGTTAAACAAAGTTCAGGTCGAGACAACTTTTAAGCATTTTCAGAAATAATGATATCGGGGGAAAAACTTACACCTCACAGATTTCTCTTAATGATTTTAAATACACATTATTTTTAGATGCGTGCGTTTACCGTCTGTTTGGATGATTTAGCGTTGTTCTTATGTGTACACTTATCTACAACTATGCTCCCGTGTTTCTACAGGAGCAGTGAATTAAAATAATCTCTAGTTTACTTGTTATTAGCCAAAATAGTAGCAGGTCAGAAGTTTGATGAGGATGAGCTGAAGCCAGGATGTAACATGCGTGCATGACGTCATTTCGCCATGTACCGTGCGCCATTTTGGAGGAAAAAAAAATCACGGATAATTTCCGTGGTCTTGACAGATCTAGACCCGAGTCTTCACACTGATTTTGGATGCTATTTATTTCCCTTAGCAAGCTACTTTGGTTTATACGGTATTGGACGTGGTGTACAATAAGAGCTGCTAAATGAAGCAATGGCGGGTAAGCGACTTTTTGAAGGAGGGAAAGGGGTCCACCTCACTTGCAGTGTGTGATGGCCTGAATCTGCAAGTTAGCCTCACATCTTTAGCGTTGAGAGCTAAGTTGCTAGTTGTCAAAATGTGCATTGTCAGGTTATTTAATTAATAAGATTTGCAGTTTTCACTGACTGGTTAATAATGTGCTCTTTCCTGCAGGAGTTGCAAGTGGAAATGATTTCCAATGGTGTTTTTCTCAAGTGAAAGGAGCAATAGATGAAGATGTTGCGGAAGGTATGTAGCTAACGTTAGCTTTGGGGCTAGGCTACAAGCGGTTGCTTGTTAGTTTGTGTGGGGATGCTCCGTGTGATAAGCGATGGTTCGTAGGAGGCTAATTGATTGTTTTGTTCAGCTCAAATGTAATGTACAGTCTGGTTGCGTGAAATCGATTCTAAACATTGACTGATTATGGTGAAGCAAGTGTGCCGCCTGTTAGCTTTATGCTAGTGTGTGGCTAAGCTATTAAAGGGGAGCGACCGCGTCCATGACGCAAATGCTCTGCGTCCATAAATTGTGTAAATGACATCATACTGGAGTTCATATATTCATATTTTCATGGTTTGTGCTTTTTGTATAGTCTTGACACTTCTGAAGGACATTCTAGCTACCACAAGAAGCTCTGTGAAGTGTATGCTGTTGTTTTCGGTGACTAACTCTGATTTGTGCCCACTTTCAGCTGATATAATCTCAACTGTTGAATTTAATTATTCTGGAGAATTACTTGCAACTGGAGATAAAGGAGGAAGAGTAGTGATTTTTCAACATGAACAGGAGGTAAGATTAACGATGCACATTTAAGCATCTATTACACCAGTGTCAACTGAATACTTTTTGGTCGTGCAGTTGTGTCTTAAACCTAATTTAAACACTTACACATACATTTTGTTCTAATTTCAGTCAAAGAATCGTCCACATTTGCGTGGTGAATACAATGTCTATAGTACTTTTCAAAGTCATGAGCCAGAATTTGACTATTTGAAAAGTTTAGAAATTGAGGAGAAAATAAATAAAATACGATGGCTACAACAACAAAATGCTGCTCACTTTCTACTTTCAACAAATGGTAAGATTGATCATGATTTATATCTGCTCGAGTTACTCTATCATATGTTAATGTAATGTTTCTATTCTATACTTTAATAGATAAAACTATCAAATTGTGGAAAATTAGTGAAAGGGATAAAAGAGCAGAAGGTTACAACCTAAAAGATGAAGATGGGCGTCTTAGAGATCCCTTTAGAATCACTTCTTTACGGGTATGTTAATTGTATAATTATTTTTCTTTCCCGTGTTTCAAACAAATGAATAAGTGTGCTGTGCTTCTCAGGTACCTGTGCTGATGCCAATGGATCTCATGGTGGAGGCGAGCCCACGGAGAATCTTTGCAAACGCACACACCTATCACATTAATTCCATATCTGTAAATAGTGATCATGAAACGTACCTCTCTGCGGATGACCTAAGAATAAATCTATGGCACTTGGAAATAACGGACAGAAGTTTTAGTATCCTTTTGCTGCCTCATTAGAGAAACATGTTTCAGTTTTAACTGTGTTTGAATTGATCACTATATTAAGGCTTGTAAAGTTATATCCTTAACGGTTTTCCCTCAGATATTGTAGACATCAAGCCTGCCAACATGGAGGAGCTTACAGAAGTAATCACCGCTGCAGAGTGCCATCCACACCAATGCAATGTATTTGTGTACAGCAGTAGCAAAGGCACCATACGCCTCTGTGACATGCGAGCGGGAGCACTATGTGATAGGCACTCAAAATGTGAGTACCTCTCTGTTTACAACAATCATTTACGCTGTATTTGCCAATTCATTGCAATCGAGATGGCTTATGGATATTGTTTTTAGGTCGTCCCTACTTAAATATTCACAGCCATTTTGTGTTTAGCATGACATTTTGATTATCAGATATTAATATATGGAATGCAAGTGATTTCACAGCATTGCGCCGCAGTATGATTTGTTTTTTTTTACTCAGTCTGGAACTCTGAGGGTTCCCGTTTACAAAGGAACTGATCAAAGTGCACACCCTCTATATGCAGAAGTCATGTTCATTGTTGTATTGCTCAAAAAAACAAAAACTAGGCTAAAATTGGACAAAATGAGGAATGTCATGACAAAAACTCTGCTTTGGCACATTTTGTAGTTTCCAGGCATTTTTGTCTTGGGCCACGTTGTCAAAAATGTGTCCATCTCAGGCGATATGAATAAATTGTTATCTGAATCAGATATAAATGGCTTCGATCACTTGTTGTCATGGTGCAATTATATCGCAACCCAGTGCTTTTTCTATTGCTGTAGTTTTAAAGCAGCCCTGTGCTCACATACAGGCATACATAGTAGTTTCTTTTCATAAATAGTTTGCCACCTGTGTTGTAAATCTGTGTTGTAAATACAGCATTGGTGGAAGAAAACCAGACCAGATGGGCCACATGTATGTAAATACAGCGTATTTCTATCTGTCGCAAACGCAGGAAGGGTCCAAATCAGCGCTGTGTTTTCCTCAGTCTTACTTTGAACTCCTGGCTGAATCGTCCAGCTAACGAACGATCAGGATGTTCGATATGAGAGCTAGAAATGCATTTATGTAGGATCCAAGAGACTTGATTTTACTCACTACCTCTGACTTCCACTATTTGAAATTGGGATAATTCATGCAGTGGAGCTTAAATCCTCTTACTGGCCAGTCATACACTGGGAGAATGGCATGCTTAACCAATCACAGTGAAGTGTGAACTTTTCAGAAGAAGCTGGTAGTATGAAAATGCTTAAGTGCACATTGCACATGATGAAATAAAAATTGTGATCTAACTCACCCCTATTCTTACCTATTTTGCGATAGGTATATGGCTATATTGCACCTACTGATGATACAAGGTCTAATATATCACCAAATAATTGTTATAGTAAGACTTGATTTATCTTCCCTTTCTTTTAGTCTTTGAAGAGCCTGAGGATCCAAGCAGCAGATCCTTTTTTTCTGAGATTATTTCCTCCATTTCGGACGTAAAGTTTAGTCACAGCGGGCGCTACATGATGACACGTGACTACCTCTCTGTCAAAGTTTGGGACCTAAACATGGAAAATAGGCCAGTGGAAACATATCAGGTCTGTTATCACATCATGATTGTTTGGCATCATGCAAAGTACAGCTCACTGTTGCATTTATTAAAGTAATCTCTATTCATATGTGTATTTCACATAGGTCCACGAATACCTTCGGAGTAAACTCTGCTCATTGTATGAAAATGACTGTATCTTTGACAAGTTTGAGTGCTGCTGGAATGGTAGTGACAGGTAGGCTTTGTTTATTCCTCGACATGCAACACTGGTGAATTCTTGGAGGGATATTGAGTGTGTTTTTCCCTTTCTCACAAGTGCCATAATGACTGGGTCCTACAATAACTTCTTCCGAATGTTTGACCGCAACACCCGGAGGGACATCACACTGGAGGCTTCCCGAGAGAGCAGCAAACCACGAGCCACTCTGAAACCACGGAAAGTTTCCACAGGTGGGAAGAGGAAGAAGGATGAAATCAGCGTGGACAGCCTGGACTTCAACAAGAAGATCCTGCATACCGCGTGGCACCCCAAAGATAATGTGATAGCTGTGGCAGCCACCAACAACTTGTACATTTTCCAGGACAAAATCAATTAAAAGATTTTGGGGCTCCAGTGGATAGGGCTTATACCGTACCTGTGTAGTTAAGCCTACATGTCTATCTGTAAGAAGAAACAGCCTCGTTGTCCTCCTGGTGAAGAATTCGAAAGCACGTCTCTACTTTTTTGCCACAGGAGGTTGATCCATAGGCTTGTTTTATTTTGAGTCTGAGCTTAGGTTGTTTTTGCCTTTGGCATCAGGGCAATCAACATGCCCTCTGACCCAGAAAGTCCAATTCGGGTCTAATTGATGGAATGGCCCTCCCTGGAGGTCAAACTCTTGAACGTTGGTGTTTGTGTTGACATTTTAAGCCTTCATTTCATGATTTAATGACAGAACTAAGCCCAAATGTTGACGTCTTGTCAAAATGTAACATCATTTCAAAGATTTTGGGCCCACTGAAGCACGGATTCATTCATTGGCCAATAAGCTTGACTGTAACATTCCCCACTGGCCAAGTCTTTTGGCCAAACTACAGTGGAAGAGACCATGAATTTGGAACGTGGACTTTTTTTTTTTTCTCTCTTTCCCCCTCCCTTTTACTTTACCCATCAATACGATGACATAATTTCACTGACTGTATCTACTCAAGTACACCTTGTCATCCACACAATAAAAGAAACTAAAACTACAGATGTGTTTTTAAATTTAGAAATATGTATTAAAACATGTTTATTGCTTTGCATGTTTTTTATGTTGTAGAGAGGTGGAAAATGTTCAGTCACACCACTGTCTTCTGAGCAGATCTCAGAAATGTAGGGGAGATATTTCGGAGAACCACTGCTGAACACAAACGATAACATGTCTGTGAACATTATTTTTAGTTTTTGACTTGTTGTAGGATTCAGGCCAAAAACTACACGGCACAAGTCGGGGCCCAGGACAAAGGGAATCTGCAGCCTTAACATCTACTTCTATCTGTGACAGCTACCGTTTATGTCCCCAAACTTTTAACAAACCTCATGTGCATTATTTGTAAATCCTATTTTAAAGAGTTCTGTTCATATACTGCTGTTACATGTGGCCGTATATGAAATCACTACGGAGGAAACTTGCACAGCGTAGAGTTTATGTGCCTCCAAATCATGTTAATAAGCTGACCGGCCTCATACATGTGCTCTTATTCATTTATTAAGACTTTCACCTAAATTTTGACCACATGTTGCAAATGTTGGTCTCTGTAGTTGTGAATGCAGAACTGAAGGTTGACTACACACTGACGACATTAAACACATAATGCATTGTCTTGTCCATTGATTCCTAACATGGTGGCAATGTGTTCACTTGTTTTATTATTTTGACCAAAGTTCAATAAAATTTTAATTGTGTTCAATGTCATGTTATTATTTGACTAATTCCATATAAGAAATGAGCCATTATCTGCCATTATGTTTTAAAGCTTTATTTAGCGTGGGAAAAGATGTCTTTAAATGCACTTGTACATTCACAAAGGCAGAATAATCACTAACCGTAAAAAGAAAAAAAATCACCTGCTAAGGTAATGATCCCTTCTAACCTTTTAACCCCCACCCGAACCAAGCACATTTTTTCTCCAGTTTTGCTTTACCCAAATCTAAAAGCTTCTTGAAAGAAGCGTCAAAATATCGACAAAAACAAGGATGAAAACGCAGCTAAAAAGCATTAAAGTGAAAAAAAAAAAGGTCAAAAAAGCGTAAAAAAAAGCACAAAAAAGAGACAAAATTGTAAAAAAAAATATGTCAAAGTGACAACGCAACAAGAGGAAAAAGCGTTACCCTGGCCTATAGGCAGTGAAGTCCAGTCAAGAATCGTTTAGATTTGGGTAAAGCCAAACTGGAGAAAATGTGGGGGTTAAAAGGTTAAAAATGTGTTTCTGAAATTCTTCAACATAAATTGACATTATGTTTGGTTGATTTCCCCTTTTAATAATCGGTTTCCCTTTTAATAATCAGTTTACACATATCAGTTTATAGATATGAAAAGCAGCAACAGTCATCAGGCTGTACAGTAGATAGTTACTGTTCACTTCTGAGGCAGCAGAGTAATAACTGAACTTTGGACAATGGCGGTCAGTGTGGCTCCCTCTTGTTCCTTCAGAGCCTCGGAAAGGCCCGTTTTAAGGCATCACTGTCTGGCCACCAACTTAAAGGGACTAGATGGAAGTTGTCTTATTTATTCGCCACTGCCACCTCAGTCTCTATGTTAAGCTCTCGCATGACGGTGGAGATAAAGTTTTGAGTGACAGTGCAGGCTTTTAGCGGCAGTGGTGGTGAATAGGTCTGGGCTCATTCTACACATTAGGACATTGCTGGAGCATGTAGAGGGTGGGAAATACATAACTCCGTCTAGTTCCTTTAATAGGTGGACGGGATATGTGAAGTTAGGCGCTTTCCGATATATATCCTTAAAAGGAAGACAAAAACAAAAAAAATGCTGTTAATTGCTAATAAAATAAAAACACAATTAAACATTGGTTTGTTTTTAACTGAAGTTTTCAGAAGCAGAGCTATTTTTAGTTCTGTTATTTAGTGTGACTTTGCTTACCCTAGTCCAATAGCGAGAATGTGGGAAATGATTAATGACGGCAGGAACAGCTTCAGAAAGTCAGCTGAGAGAATGCCTCCCTTCTTCATGACACTGGTGTTCCTGATGCTGAGAGGGGTCGTGCGCTTGGGGTGCTTCAGCAGGAACTCCCTACAGAGAGCCACATTAATTTTTCATTGGTGTGAATAAATTATAATAAATGGTGGGCTGATTAATGTCACATTGCCCTCTTTGCACATAGATGCCTTACACCTTTGAATTGCAAATAGAAATGTACACCATAATACTGGAATAGATCCTAGTTAGCAACAATATCTGCATAAATGGTTCTGAATGAATAGCATTACAATTCAACTTTTAATGTTTTGCGTATACACAAGTTTGAAAATACAATTAAATAAAAAGATAGCTCCAAAAACAAAATGTGACCTGTAACCATGTGACTACGAGCCGATTGTTATACTCAAATGTTTACTGAAATCAAACTGATCTTATTAAAACACCATTGAACATACTTGGGTGGATTGTTTTCCGGGCGACTGGACCAATCCCAAATCCAGTCAGCATTTTTCTTCAGCAGGTTGTCTATTTCTCGCCGTGTCTCTTGGAAGTCTTCATCCGACTGAAAGAGACAAATCGTGAATCATATGAATGGTTGTTGGTCCAGTAAAGAGCGTCTTCAAGCTCGCCAAACCAATTCACATTATATTTTACAGCACATTTTTTACCAACAAGCATTTCCAAAGTGCTGCACATAGTGAAATATAAAAAGACTGTGGGGTCATTAATAGCGGGTGCAAATAAAAAAATAAAAAAACACTATATAATTGTGTGAGCGTGTTGCACCTGATTTTAGATTAAAAATGATTTGAGTATTGCAGTATTAGGACTAGAAATCGGATATGTAAATGATCATGGTACGCGAGTCAAACAAACAACGCTGCTGCTGAGCTATGTTTGCACGTACTACTCGTTTTGTACATGCACGCTTGGTAAATGACCCCCTTGCTGAATAAAAAGCCATGTTCTGCTTTACAGGTTTTATAACAAAAGATAGAGAGTAAGTACTACCTGTGTGCTGCTTCCCTCTGATCCTCTCCACACAAGGAGAGGGGTCTGGGATCTGAGTGGGCTGTCAAGAAAACAAAATAATATGAGTAAACACGACTTTGACATATTGATCAAACCTTTTTTTAAAGGGTATAATTACAATAGATCTTTAGTTGTACCTCACCTAATGTTTAGAATCTCTTTCACGCACTATCTGTGTTTAATATTTGATTAACTGATTAACTTACTCTTTGTCAATCCGGTGATAATGGCTTTGTTAATTTCCCCTGTTTCAATGCATTTTAATATAAAACACATTAACACACACAATATGTACAATAGGTTCCCCTCTGGGCCAGAACTACCCAGTTAAATAAATTCTTAATCTCAGTGGGACTTTCCTGGTTAAAGGCACTACATGCAAGTTGGTCATTTTTATACTCACTACTGCCACCTCAGGTCTTACGTGTAACTGCAGTCTCTATATTAAGCTTGTGCATGACGGCACTTCGGACCGAAGTAACAACTTTTTGAGTGACAGTGCAGGATTTTAGAGGCAGTTGTGGTGAACAGGTCTGGGCTCATTCTACACATTAGGACATTGCTGGAACATGTAGGGGGAGTAAAATACATCATTTTAACATTTTTAAACTCTGTATAGTCCCTTTAAATAAAGCTCAAATAAAAAATAAATAAAGGTATTAGGGCTGGGCAATTAATCGAAATGTAATTGAAATCGCAATCTCCACTTTGGTCAATCTCAATAATCGTCATAGGACTTTATAATCGACAGGTTTACAGCCATTTCTTTAGCACAAACAGTTCAAATCAAATCAAACTTTATTTATAAAGCGCTTTTCATACAAAACGTAACACAAAGTGCTTTACAGTGCTTAAAAATCATTAAAATCGTCCCCACCAGACACATATACGTACAGACAGCCCAGCAGTTAAAAGTCTTAAATAAAAATGGACACAGAGTTGAGTATGTAAGGCTGAGTACAGATAGACCGAAAGAGGAAACACCATCCAAGGAGCCGTCTGCACCAGGAGCAGCCCATCGGCCACAGCCACAGAGCGCCAACTCAGGGTGCCCGGAGTAGGTGTAGGAGAGACATCCTACTTCCATCCAGGCACCCCAGAACATGAACGTTCTCTGCATTCCTAGTTTGGGAGTTTGGTCGAGACGATGGAGGACTTTTGTGTGTTAAATGAGACTTGATGAAAGCATTTGGTTTTGTTTGAGCTGAGGTGTGAATAAAATATCTATCTACTGTAATTTTGAATCAGAATATTTAATTTATTATGAAAAAATAAAATCGAGATCGATCAATATGGGGAAAATAGTCGTGATTATTTGTATTTATTTTATTCGCCCAGCCCTAGTATCGGAATTGCAGCACAGGAAATATTTGGCTACAGAAACAAAGTTAGCATGGGGTTTGAAACATGGCGCATCTAATGATACAATGTGACAGTGCAACAGGGATGGAAATCTATTTATGGGGTAGAGAGTATTATAATTATCTTTTAAACCACCTCCATCACCACTCTGCAATTTTATTCCACTTGTACAGTTGCCTCTTGACGATTTAGATCTGGTGATATTCAGAACAGCACATAATTACCTACTAGCTGATCATTGGTGTGAAAGGTTGTTGATCCAATGAGTTAAGCCAACAGCGAAGACCACAGGACAGAGGCACAAACCTGTTACATTGTGAGCTTCCTCTGGAACTGCTCCTTCCTGACTCATGCTGTGCCTCCAGCAGCATTTTCTCCAAGTCTCCTTCCTGGCTGTATGGGAATTGTTCATGGCTCTCATGTTGACTACTTGCCTGAGAACTATTGCTACTGAAATGCAGCTCAACCCAAGATCCTAAAGTCAGATGAAACAACAAATTAATACCAAATCATGGACAGTAGTGGGCAGCATTAGGGTAGATTAGTCAACACATTAGATACACATTAGATAAAGTTCCTACCATGCACAGCAATTTCGTCAGATATAACATTTTAACTTTATCTGTCAATGACACAGTTTGATGTAATTATGCTTTAGTTTGGCCGACTTTTGCAGATGATTTCTATACCCACCATGATGATCTGTGTGGTTAGTTCAGGCCATAGTTTAAAAAAGCTAGCGTTAGCGAAACAAGCTTATGCCGGTGTCATAAACTAGTCATAAATGCGTTACCTTGCAAACTCTCGTCAGATGAACCGTCCTTTAGAAGAGACATCGTGGCGAAGTAATGTGACGAGTCTCTTTGTTCCGCTGTTAAGAGGAAAATGAAGCAAACCTGTGTCGAAATCCCAGTAGCCAGCTGAAGCGCTGAGCTCCACAATAACAATGACGCAACCTAGTGTTTATCTCAAACCTGATTGGCTCCGAAAGGAGGGCACGCAGCGTGAGCGTGTCCGCGTGTCCGCACTGCACCCCCGCGGCACCCCCTCTTCCAGAAACACGTCAGGCTAAATATGGGCTAACTATGGGCTAACTACAACCAACCATGGATCTATTACAACCCCCCCCCGCTCATTCGCTCATAGTTTTCGCATGTTCTAACATGATTCAGCATCACAGGTGGAAAAACATGTGTAATGTGTATGTATCATATGTATGTAGGCATGATGTAGGCACATTTTTTTGTTGTTTTGTTTGTTTGTTTTTTAAATCACAGATGACTTACCAAATGAGACTAAAATGTATCAAAATACCCTACTTGTAAGCCAGATGCTTGAAGAACAGACTTCTCCCACTGTTAGGGTGACCAGATGTCCCAGTTTACCCGGGACAGTCCCAGTTTTGAGCCCTTTGTCCCATGTCCCAATAGATTTCTCCAAAACCATTGATTTGTCCCAGTTTTACTCGTATTCTGTCCCAGTTGTCCCGGTTTTGGCCAATGTAGTCCCCGAAATAGCTTAACTTAACATACTTAACTTGAAAATGAATGTCTTTGGCCTATGGGAAAATCCATTACCAAGTGCAAACCAATTCAAAATCTCAATTCAGGATGCGGATTTGTGCATGTCATAATTGTTGACAGTTTAACCATTCATCGTAGGTAAAGACAGTTTAGATTTGGAAGCCCCGCGGCAGATTCCCGAATATTGTCCCAGTTTTTTTGTAGGAGAAACTGGTCACCTTACCCACTGTAAGGTGGGTAAGGTGACCAGTTGAAACACCTGGCCAGTGTGGTTGAGATAACAGCTACATTGGCCGTACAAAGAGTTCAGACATGTCATTTCTTTGTTATAGCAGTGTGCAGCTGCTTGGATTAGCTAAAAAAACAAAAGAAGAAAAAAAGAGGAACTTCATATGAGGCAACAGAGACAAGCCTACATCAATGCCAACAACATCTGCCACTTTGATTGTCTTTGTTCAGCTTTGAATCGTGTCATAATGTTGTCCCCGCATCAAAAACATACCAAGACACCGGACTCAATCTGATCATTTCAGACCTCAAACTGCTCAAACATATGACACAAATTCCTAGTTTGTGAACCTGTTCTCAAACAATGGCAATACAATCTATTCTGATTCTGATTCTGAAACATCTGACACAAATAGCTTTGCTCAGTATGTTGTACACCTTGACAACAATGCACTTCAGAAGTTCCAAATCTAATACTGTGGCTTTGTCATTAATGGCCGGCAGACCAATGAGAGCTAGATTGCATAAAGTGATCCTCCTTGTGCATCATCTTTCACAATATAACTAAATTATCTCTCATGCTTATCAATGCAGAAAAGAGGAAGTATCATATGTCACCCTTTAGTAAATGTATTATGAATGACCCAAAGTTACTGCAACAGCCAAAATAATCACCACGCTTTGTGAATACCGGGATCATTATTATATATATATATATATATATATATATATATATATATATATATATATTTTATTATATTTTTTGTAGCTCGCACAGTTCTCAAGCCCACTGGACATAAGAGACTCTGAACCACTACTCCAAGATTCCTGGTGAGTAAAACTCTATTGTGGGCGGAAAAAATGACTAGAATTGCAGGGAAAGGACTGACAGGGGAGTTGTGTGAAAGTTGAGAGAACTCTTGCCATAAATAGAATCACGCATTGTTTTATTAGTGCTGGTGTCACGGCAATGAATTGTGATGCACTGTACTGGCCTTTAGAGGGGAGACATAAATCACAGGCGTATGTACTTATTATAAATAGCATTACAGGAGTATAATTTATTACACAGAGATAAAAATGACACAAATTTTTTAGCTAAAATGTCATATACAAAATGATCTTACATTAGTCAAGTGAAAGTATTCAAATGCTGCATATAGGCCAAAAGCAATTCTTCATACAGCAGTTTTCCCCGTGGCATGGGGACCCAAAGTGGTATGCCTTACCAGAAAGGGTATAGTGTGATTAATAGTAAAATGAATTCACACATTACTGGGTAGAGCTATTAAGTTTGCTATAATACCGTATGAATTAGAAATATGTTGCAAAATGAGTTAGATAAATAATTATTGTTTAATTTAGTAAAAACCTACATCTTAACCCCCAACTGAACCGAGCACGTTTTCTCCTGTTTGGCATTACCCAAATCTAAAAGCTTCCCAAAAAACCCCCATCAAAAACAAGGATGAAAACGTAACTGAAAAAGCAAACAAAAACAGGGGAAAAAATTATACAAAAACATGACAAAAAAAGCAATGAAAAAAGCCACAAAAACATGCCGGAAAAGAAAGAAAAAAAGACGAAAACATGACAAAAAAAGCAACAAAAATATGACAAAAAAAGCGTCAAAAACGTGCCACAAACAAGACAAAAAAGCAACCAAAAAAAGCTATGAAAAAGCCACACAAAAAAATAATCATGATAAAAAAAGCGACAAAAATCTGACAAAAACGCAGCGACAACGTGAAAAAAAAGTTGCAATCACTTTTGTAGGTCTTAGCTTTCAAATGAGGCGTTACAAATGTTGCTCTCCAGTCGAGTAGCTTTTAGATTTGGGTAAAGCCGAACTGGAGTAAATGCACTCGGTTTAGGCGGGGGGTAAGAGGTTAACATTGATGAACCTTGTTTTTAGGTAATTATGAAAAAAAAAGTCTTCAAAATAGCGTTCATAACAGGAAAAAGTATATTATGTTATTATACATTTTCTGCATATCTTGAGCCTGTCATCATTCACACACTTTTATGTGGTGAAAATGATATTATTTGGTCAGAGTGTGTATTACATGATCATTTGAGTTTTCCAACATCCTCCCAGTCCCCTGTCATTTTCTCAGTAATAATCCAAATTGACTTGAGTCACCGCAACGCCCCCAACATGTCATATTTTCCCCTGCGTTATGCTATGTGGGAACTCTTGTTATCTTGAACTCTAGTTGTCATCTGCGGTAAGTAATACAAGCAGTATTTTAAGAGCCTGTAACACAGCCGCAACCCAAACATGTTGAACCGCAGGAATTTTCAAACACCAGAGGTCATACGACGAAAGTCATGAGAATGACATTTTTACTATCATTGTGAGGATTGGTTGTTAAAAATAGCATTTCAGTTGGAAGCCTGGGATATTGCGACTTATGGCTGTCACAGAGTTATCCCAGCATTAGCCAACTGTGGATGGATGGGTAAAGATGACAAGAGCAGGCTAATACATCAATAAGCTTGCGTGCAATTTGCAGATCCCAGTCATCTTTCAATCGTTGCATGATTTCCGCTTGACTCGAGGGAAGGCTTTAATGATATCCTGATATGAGAGGCAATCATTCTTGATAAACTGCGCTCAATAATGCTGTCCCATCTGTACCCCCTGGGCCTAATTTAGTGCTCATGTAATTGTCCTGTTCACATGCTGTTATGAGAAGCAATGAAGAGAGCAGGCAGTATTTAAATGCTTACAAAATATACTGCTTTTGCAACAGATTGGTATTCAAATAGTTGTCAAATCAAATGGTATACAAATAAAAGTAACTTGTTGCTGTGCAGTAAGATGTTCTTTCACACCCAAGTGTAATGCTAAATACTTTTTGTATATACTGTTCGGTAAAAAGGTTATTTAAATATGTCTAGCTAATGCTGCTTAGGTACATTACAGATAATTACAGGCATAACATATGAGGGGTTATTACATGTATGAAAGATAACAGGTCTATGAGCCAAAAAAGGTTCAGAACCACTAGCTTTTGCCATATTCTGGGGTTTACATTTTATATTATAGAATGTAACAGATTCCATTTCCAGTTCTTATATCAGTTACTTTGGCACGCCAACCTTGAAATTATTATTAAGAAGAAGAAGCGCTACAAAAAACAGGAAATGCCGAGAAGTGTGATGACTTTAAATAGCACTACTAGAAAGCAGGATAGTTTCCATGCTTGTTTTCACAGATGTACAATATTAAATTCTCATACAGTGGAAGAAGTGTTTACCAAAAGATCAAGATCATTCAGAAAAAAGCAAAAAGAGGTCACTGTCTGGGGAAGCATTAGCGATACTCTTTGATCACGCAACAAACACACACAAACAAAGCGATAAAGCTGACTGAAGTGAACTGAACTTTGTTTGATTGCATAATTCCAATAGTCACATATTCCATATATATGTTTTTCCTAGGTCGTTTTCCAGAGTAGACCATCAAATCGGTTTGTGTTGTGAGGACCTACTTTTGTCCAGTGTCCTACTGACAATATTAGTGATTTATCTTTATTTTGAATAGCTGCGTTTTTTCAACTACTGTAGTGCTAATTACATTGTATTACATTGCACAATGGGAGAGAAAAGACAGGCAGGAATACAATTTTGTAGTCCTCATATGAATAAGCAATGATTACACGATGGCATGGTGTAAATATGTGTTGTTATTTTTTGCACCAAAATGTCTATGCCTAGAAAGAGTTGCAGTGCCAACAATTCAACTGTCCTCTTTATTTATTTATCAAGGACAATTCAATCAACTTAGCTACAATGCAAGTTTGCAGCTGATGCGATGTGTAAAGAGGGTGTCGATTGTGGTTGGGCCTTTCTGCACAATTTTACAAATACATAGAATATAAAATACATTATTACAAATGTCTTAAAAACGTGTCCAATTACACACATGCAACCACAACACAAGGTCTGCAAAATATTCATTTGTAGACACAGTGCTATTTACAAATGGGTACAACTTTGGTTTGTTTTCAACTATGACTTCAGAGTTTTGACCTCAGATATAGTTCCATTGGTAATGAATTCCACAACTTTGCCATGTTTACAACCGTACACGTAAAGATTTTAATTTGAATTTTTTACTGAATGTCCACACACAAGTAACAGACAACTGTGAAGTGAAAGCAAAATGATACATGATTCTGTTATTTTTCAAAAAATAGAAAAGTGAAAAGTGGGGCGTGCATAAGTATTCATGCAGCATTTTCTGAGTGCATTAAATTGCCTTTATAACATTCCTAATGACTGCAGAAAGTTCACACCTTGCCCTAACCATTAAATAGAGTCTACCTGTGTGTAATCTACTCTCAGTATAATTCCAGCTGTTCTGTGAGGTTCTCAGAGCTATGGTCAGAGTGTATTGGTCACTAAACAACATCATGAAGGCCAAGGAGCTCACCAGAGAGGTCAGGGATAAAGCTGTGGAGAAGTTTAAAGCAGCGTTAAGTTATACAAAGATTTCCCAAGATTTTAACATCTCACGGAGCACTGTTCAATCCATCATTTGGAAATGGAAAGAGTATAGCACCACTGCAAACTTACCAAGACACGGCCGTCCACCTAAGCTAACAGACCGAACAAGGAGAGCACTGGTCAGAAATGTAACCAAGTGCCCCAAAATAACTCTGGAGGAGCTGGGACGTACTGCCGCTGAGCTGGGGGAATCTGTACATGGGACAACTATAAGTCGTACTCTACACCAATCTGGCCTTCATGGACGAGTGGCAAGAAGAAAGCCATTATTGAAAGGAGGCCATAAGAAATCCCGTTTGAAGTTTGCTAGAAGTCATATGGAGGACACAGCTACCATGTGAAAGAAGGTGCTTTGGTCAGATGAGACAAAAACTGAACTTTTTGGCCTAAATGCAAAACATTATGTATGGAGCAAACCTAACACTGCTCATCGTCCTGAGTGCACCATCCCCAGTGTCAAATATGGTGGGGGGAGCATCATGCTACGGGGCTGCTTTTCCTCAGCGGGACTGGGAAGATTCTAAGAATAGTTGGGAAGATGGATGGAGCCAAATACAGAGACATTTTGGAGGAAACCTGCTGGAGTCAGCAAGAGAATTGAGGCTGGGGCGGAGATTCACCTTCCAGCAGGACAATGACCCTAAACACAAAGCTAAATCTACAATGGAATGGTTTAAAAACAAACATATTAATGTGTTAGAATGGCCCAGTCAAAGTCATGACCTAAATCCTATTGAAAATCTGTGGATAGACCTGAAAACTGCTGTTCACAAACGCTCTCCTTCTAATTTGACAGAGCTTGAGTTGTTTTGTAAAGAGGAATGGGCTAAAATGTCAGTCTCTAGATTTGCAAATCTTGTAGTCATACCCCAGAAGACTTGCTGCTGTTATTGCAGAAAAAGGGGGTTCCACAGAGTATTAATTCATGCTGTATGAATACTTATGCACTCCCCACTTTTCAATTTTTTGTAAAATAACAGAATCATGTATCATTTTGCTTTCACTTCACAGTTGTCTGTTACTTGTGTGTAAACTTTCAGTAAAAAATTCAAAATTAAATCTTTACGTTTAGGGTTGTAAACATGACAAAATGTGCAAACGTTCAAGGTGTATTAGTACTTTCGAGAGGCACTGTATATCTCTGAATGAGCTGAATGGCTCAGGTGTTAAATATTTTTTAATATTAATTTGAGAAAGCATCAATTACTTAAGCTTTCAAAGCTTTGCTATGTTTACTTTTTGTCCATGATTTTTTATTTTTTATTGTGCTCTATTCTGCCAGTAATGCCGTAAAGCCTCTGTGTGTGTAAACATTTTCTAATAAATTATTATGATACAATACTATATGTCTATGGTGTACTTATATCCTTTGTTTTTGTCTCCAAAGTATCTTCCTAAAGGAGCGCCTGAAGTCACTGTTGAACACGGTGTATATGACTGGATTCAGAGAGCTGTTGCAGTAGCCAAACCAGAAAAACAGTTTGAAGAGTGTCTTTGGAACAGTGCAGGTCTCGCACAAAGCTGTGAGCGAATAGGTGAAGAAGAAGGGAAACCAGCAGAGAACAAACGCTCCCATCACCACGGCCAGGACGAAGGTGAATCTCCTCTCTCTGTTCTGCCTTCCCTTCCACCTGCTCCTTCTGCCGCCGGATTGCACCTCCAGCTCCGCTGGATTGTCTCCAGGCTTTTGAACCACTCTGCTGATCCTCAAACCCTTCTTCAGGGAGCAGAGGGTCGTGTCGGTCGATTCCGAAGAGGAGGGGTCATCGTCCACGCCTACTCCATTCATCTCTCCTGTTTTTTCTGAATCTTCTTCACTACCTCCATCTTTGATATCGCCTTGGTTGCACCTGAGGTTTTCCGCGTGGCAGTTTTCCCTTTGGCGTTCACCTGGTTGGGTTCTAACGTGCTTCGTGGCGATTTGGTAAATTCTTATGTAGACTGTTATCATGATGATGCATGGGGCAAAGAAAGAGGCAAAGCTTGAGAAGATAATGTACCATTTCTCTTCATTGACGTCGCATACCGGGCAGTCCACTTGGCCCTCTTCCTTTTGCATTGTGATAAGCGGCGGGAAGGAAATAAGTGCTGCCAAAAGCCAAACAAGAACAATGGTGCCTTTGATCCTGAATGGCGTCCTTCTTAAATTGTACTTGATCGCACGAGTGACTGACCAGTATCTGTCCAAGCTTATAGCACACAGATGGACGATAGATGAGGTGCAGAAAAAGACATCCAAAGCGAGGTAGATCTCGCACCAAATTTTACCAAAGTACCAGTAGCCCATGAGTTCGTTTGCCAAGGAGAAGGGCACCACCAGAGTGGCAACCAGGATGTCCGCACATGCCAGCGAGACCAAAAACAAGTTCTGGGATGCTTTGAGGGCACGGCTTGTGGTGACAGAAATGACAACCAGGACATTGCCAAAGATGATCCCAAGAATGAGGATACCCACTGAGATTGTAAGAGGTACTGAGTAATTGGCGTGGTATCCGCTGGTGAAGTTCGAACAACCCATCAGGACAGGATGGGCTGTGGCATTGACTGTCAACGTTGTCTCCTGTTGTCCCATGGAGTGCCAGAAATGTTGAAACAAAAGAAATAAATATTATGAACATTATTCGATCCTCTGTAATCAAGTCCTGATTCATCAGACTAAATGTCAACAGGTGCAAGTATATCCATAGATGAAAATAACTTTGACTCCTTTTCAAAAAATATTCCCCAAATTGCTGGTTCAAAGTGACAGGTTTTGCTGTGGAAGAGAGTAGAGACTTTTATATGGTCCTCCTCTTTCGCCTCTGGGGCGGGGTTTCAGCTGAATAATGAGAGGCAATCTGGCACTGTTGAATTGTTAATATTAAGTGGGGTACCGTGTTTTAATGTATTAGAGCATTTAAACATAGCTACTTAGAAAGTAAAGATGATGAATAAAAGACAGCTTTAACATTTTACTGTAAGGCAATGTACCATGTTTTATACAAGAAAGAACCGTGGTGAAGTTAGTTTCACGTTGGACGTTGGATATTCGGCTCCAGCACTTACGGTGGGAGGAGCCTTTAACTGCGTCCCACCCGCTCAGTCAGGGTTTAGGCAGGAACACGCTGAATGCCCCGCTATGATCTCCGGTCGTTCGAATTTAGGGACCGTCAATGAATTACTATCAAAAAATGTACGTCTCATGAAAAGAAAAAGAAAATGCTTTAATAAAAACAAATACAACTACGGGAGAAAAAACAAAAAAAACAAATGCCATGTGCAGGTTTATTTAATGTTATTAATTGTTATTTTATTACATTTTACAACCATTTTTGAATAGGATATAAATATATATGTCAATAGCTTTGGGGCCATGTGACCCACACACCCCAGTCCAATTTATAATAGTTGTTCTAATCCTAGGCTACCACATACACCTTTTTGTTTCAGTTTTTGGGAGTTTTACATTTTTTGAAAAATCAAAATGTGCCACAATCAGCCAAAATCCACCATTTCTGTTCAATGGCTTTTGGGCCATGTGACCCAGACACCCCAATCTAATTTATAATAGTTGTTCTAGTCCTAGGCTACAACATACACCTTTTTGTTTATCCATTTGGGAGTTTTACCTTTTTTGAAAAATCAAAATGTGCCAAAATCAGCCAAAATCCACCATTTCTGTTCAATGGCTTTTGGGCCATGTGACCCAGACACCCCAATCTAATTTATAATAGTTGTTCTAGTCCTAGGCTACAACATACACCTTTTTGTTTCAATTTTTGGGAGTTTTGCCATTTTTGAAAAATCAAAATGTGCCAAAATCAGCCAAAATCCACCATTTCTGTTCAATAGCTTTAGGGCCATGTGACCCAGACACCCCAATCTAATTTATAATAGTTGATCTAGTCCTAGGCTACAACATACACCTTTTTGTTTATCCATTTGGGAGTTTTACCTTTTTTGAAAAATCAAAATGTGCCAAAATCAGCCAAAATCCACCATTTCTGTTCAATGGCTTTTGGGCCATGTGACCCAGACACCCCAATCTAATTTATAATAGTTGATCTAGTCCTAGGCTACAACATACACCTTTTTGTTTATCCATTTGGGAGTTTTACCTTTTTTGAAAAATCAAAATGTGCCAAAATCAGCCAAAATCCACCATTTCTGTTCAATGGCTTTTGGGCCATGTGACCCAGACACCCCAATCTAATTTATAATAGTTGTTCTAGTCCTAGGCTACAACATACACCTTTTTGTTTATCCATTTGGGAGTTTTACCTTTTTTGAAAAATCTAAATGTGCCAAAATCAGCCAAAATCCACCATTTCTGTTCAATGGCTTTTGGGCCATGTGACCCAGACACCCCAATCTAATTTATAATATTAGTTCTAGTCATAGGCTACCACATACACTTTTTTGTTTACCCTTATTTGGGGTTTACATTTTTTGAAAAATCAAAATGTGCCAAAATTGGCCAAAATCCACCATTTCTGTTCAATGGCTTTTGGGCCATGTGACCCAGACACCCCAATCTAATTTATAATAGTTGATCTAGTCCTAGGCTACAACATACACCGTTTTGTTTATCCATTTGGGAGTTTTACCTTTTTTGAAAAATCTAAATGTGCCAAAATCAGCCAAAATCCACCATTTCTGTTGAATGGCTTTTGGGTCATGTGACCCAGACACCCCAATCTAATTTATAATAGTTGATCTAGTCCTAGGCTACAACATACACCTTTTTGTTTATCCATTTGGGAGTTTTACATTTTTTGAAAAATCAAAATGTGCCAAAATCAACCAAAATCCACCATTTCTGTTCAATGGCTTTTGGGCCATGTGACCCAGACACCCCAATCTAATTTATAATAGTTGTTCTAGTCCTAGGCTACAACATACACCTTTTTGTTTCAATTTTTGGGAGTTTTGCCATTTTTGAAAAATCAAAATGTGCCAAAATCAGCCAAAATCCACCATTTCTGTTCAATAGCTTTAGGGCCATGTGACCCAGACACCCCAATCTAATTTATAATAGTAGTTATAGTCATAGGCTACCACATACACTTTTTTGTTTACCCTTATTTGGGGTGTACTCAAAAATACGTAAATATTCTACAGTCAAGTAATTTAAAGACGATTTTAATATTTGAAGTATTAAATCATCCATCCATCCATCCATCCATCCATCCATCCATTTTCTTCCGCTTTAAAACAAAAACAAAGGTGTGTGTGGCCTAGGACTAGAACAACTATTACACATTAGATTGGGGTGTCTGGGTCACATGGCCCTAAAGCCATTGAACAGAAATGGTGGATTTTGGCCAATTTTGGCACATTTTGATTTTTCAAAAATGGTAAAACTCCCAAATGGGTAAACAAAAAGGTGTATGTGGTAGCCTAAGACTAGAACTACTATTATAAATTAGATTGGGGTGTGTGGGTCACATGGCCCCAAAGCTATTGGCATATATATTTATAGCCTATTCAAAAATGGTTGTAAAATGTAATAAAATAACAATTAATAACATTAAATAAACCTGCACATGGCATTTGTTTTTGTTTTTTCTCCCGTAGTTGTATTTGTTTTTATTAAAGCATTTTTTCTTTTTCTTTTCATGAGACGTACATTTTTTAAACCAATGCGTTTATATGAGATAGTAATTCATTGACGGTCCCTAAATTCGAACGCCCAGAGATCATAGCGGGGCATTCAGCGTGTTCCTGCCTAAACCCTGACTGAGCGGGTGGGACGCAGTTAAAGGCTCCTCCCGCCGTAAGTGCTGGAGCCGAATATCCAACGTCCAACGTGAAACTAAGTGCTGGAGCCGAATATCCAACGTCCAACGTGAAACTAACTTCACCACGGTCAAGAACCAATGTTGTAGGACTAGGCATGTATGGCTCCTTGGGAGTCTAGTTGGATGAAATAATATAAAATAACATGTCCTAGTCTACTGAACTGTACCCCAATAAGAACCAAAAGCTCATTGCTCATGGCACTGTCTGAGAGCTTAAGAGTGTACATGTTATTCTTGAATTTATTATAATTTGTTTTTATTATGCTTTAATTGTTATTGTCTTATAAATGTCACTGGCGCCTCTTGGCCAGTTCTCCCTCGGGAAAAGAGATTTATCTCAAGGGACTTCCTGGTTAAATAAAAATTAAATTAAATTAACAGTCTGTGGTCTTCTTAACATGTGCAGTATAGTTTAACAGGTTCTGGTTTTATTTTGTTTTGTAGTGTTTGGATATTTATTACACTAAAAGGTGTGGGTTCTGTAGTGCTCCTAAAACCCGCTAGGGGCACTGGACATTGAGGCTCAGCTAGTGGACACTCGATCGAAGAGAAGAGTTCAAGTGAACATCCGGTTGCGTGCAGACGATAACAAGAGGAGCTAGTTGTTTTTCTATTTATCCAGCAATTACGAATCTCTTTGCATACTTTTTGTATTGTTGGCCCGGAGAACACATACATCAGGGGTAAGAGCAATCACCCCACATGTTACTCAATTTCCCAGATCCAGGCTTGTATACATTGTTAGCATTGTTCGAAGCTAAGTTAGCATCGCGTCGAGAAAACGAGAATTGCATAGCAGAAAGATTAATTTCACAACTGATTCTCTCTTATTGTTAAGTCTCGCATAGTCTTCGTTGATAGTATTCAAACAAGACATACAATGAATTATCTTTGACCATGTAGTAGCCTTATTATCAAATGTCCAAGCTTAGCATGGGAGCTACGCCAGTGCTAACAAAGCTAGCGGTTTGCGTATTTTCCACAGATGTCGGAGGACTTGGTGAAACAGCTGAGCAGCTACAAAGCACAGCTAGCTCAAGTAGAAGTTGCCCTATCATCTGATCCAGATAATGAAGATCTTCTTAAACTACAGAAAGACTTACAGGTGAGTCTGTCTGACTGTTGCAGCCGAAGCAAGTCCGATATTGTCATGCCTTGGGGAAAAAAGGATGGTGATCTGTTTGAATGGGGTGCTGTAAACTTGGGCATTTGTGTGTGAGAGAGCAATCAAAACGTAAAAAAACACGCACTTTTTCCTATTCCTGTGGCTTAATGCTCTTTATAGTTGCTTTCCATGAAGTCTGTGCCTCTTCTGCCACTGTATTGAAATAACCATAACATGTAAATGAAACCTGTTGCCATTACTAAACTTGTCACGTTATTATACAGTCTGATACCTTTAATTGGTCCTTCTTGATCTACAGGAAGTCATTGATTTGACAAAAGACCTCCTGATCAACCAGACATCTGAAGGGACGTCTGCCAGTACAAACCCTGCTCCTATTAAACACAAATGGAAAATTGGAGACCGATGTATGGCTGTGTGGAATACAGATGGACAGTAAGTGTATTACAAACTAATGTGTAACTTGTTTTACATACTTGAGTAATTATACTGTAATGTTTTGTAAAACCTGTGTCCTAGAATCATACTCACCTGCTTACAGACTTGATTTTTTGACAGGATGTACGAGGCAGAGATTGAGGAGATAGACCGAGAGAACAGCACAGCAGCAGTCACCTTCATTGGCTACGGCAACGCTGAAGTGATTCCTCTGCTGAACCTCAAACCTGCTGAAGAGGGCACTATTCCGGAAGATCCCCTAAAAGCTAAATCAAAGTAAGTGCCTCTTCTCTACCAACTTGCACGCTCACGAACAGAATAGATTTTACTTTTTCAATATGTAATCTAACAATGATTTTTAATTTCTACTGCTCATTTCAACTCGTCTCACAATTGTGATATTGGGTCGTTGTTCAGTCCCCAGCTGTACTACATTGGGCTATTTTCTTGTATACATGTTTAGTTGTTGATGTGCAAGCTGATGACCACTCTGAATTAGTCTCTGAGAAATAGTTTAGTGTTATGTATGGTCTTATTCACTTCTAGAAAAGAGAAGATAGCAGAAGAACGTGAATACAAAAAGAAGAAAGCCCAAAAGAAAGTTGCGAGGATGAAGGAGTTGGAGCAAGAAAGAGAAGATCAGAAGTCAAAGTGGCAACAGTTCAACAACAAGGCTTATTCAAAGAACAAGAAAGGACAGGTACAAACATCAACTTTGCTATTAAAAACAAAGTATCTAATTTATAATTAGTTTGCGTTCATTCCAATGAGAAGTAAAACAAAAATACATTTATGTGTTTTGTTTGACAGGTCAAAAGGAGTATATTTGCGTCTCCAGAAAGCGTCAATGGTAAAGTGGGAGTGGGTACCTGTGGCATTGCAGACAAACCCATGACTCAGTATAACGACACATCAAAATACAACGTCAGACATTTAATGCCCCAATGACCTATTGCGTTTCATATATTTGAATGTATACCTGTAATTTCACATGTGTTGTATATGATTTGAGTTTGCATTTAAAAAAGGATTTGATTTTTACTGGCAAGTGGATATATATCCTGGAAGAGGATCAGAAAGCTCTTAAAATGTTTTTCATTGTCACCAGACTCCCTGTTCTATACCAACAGGAGATTGTGTGTAGTAAGCAACATGAGTAGGTGCCTGCTTTCACAGCCACAATACTTGCCAGGCCTACATTAATATATAACTTATTTGGTTTTAATGGTGCATATTTTGGAGAGCCAGTACCCCGAAACAGTGATGATAATATTTTGAGAATGCTGAGACCACATTTAAATTGTATATAACACTGAAATAAACTTTTTGTTCTCTGGTTTTATAAGAAATGGTGGTAATTCTATATAACATTTAAGACACATCAATCTGTTTTATGGTTTATTTTTGACAGGGACAGTAATGAGGACTTGTAACAAAGTATTTGTAGGAGACCAGCAGCACATGATTAGCTAAAGTCTGCCTGCCTACTTCGTTCCTGTCTTACATTTTTAATAGTGCATTTTCATTTTCCCAAACATTTTGTGGGACTGGTACAGTCTAAGTAATTGTGTGCAAGAGAGGATTTTACCCAGGTTAAGACACAGCTTGGTAGTGATGTGGGTTGTACAACAAATGATCAGCTTAAATGGTCTTTTCTAAAGGTACATTTGGTTTCATAGATTGAAAGAGGTTTGCAGTGCAATATCAATGTTAAAAATTGGGATTTTCCAAATATTAGAAGTTATGAACTTGAAACTAATTTGGTTACAGTACAAACATACAGTACAGAAATATCAAGATTGATCGAGTCAACTATAAATCAATATTGGTGTGTTCAATGGTGTTTTTCATGCTACAATAAGTTGTCCATTAAAACACGCAGCATGATTGGAAAGGCTACATTCAAATTAACATGCATTGTAGCTTAAAAACATTACAATCATATGATACTAGAGAGGTTGCAAGTAGAAACTGTTTTAAATATCAGTGGGACAGATTGAACGAATTTAAGACATTTTTGCTTTGTATTGCTTGAGCCTGTGAGACTTAAAGCATGAAGGAAATAAGTGATTTTCTATTTTAAAACAGCAGTGTTCTTTTCAAGCATAACCAAATATTAAGCAAGTGTATAATAAAATATACCAAAATAAATACTATAATATTCTAAATAAATTAAAAGAAGAGGTGGGAAACGCCACCTGTTTGGACATGACTAGACTTTAGTCAGAAGGGATCCCACATTAGCGATGTGGGTCCTAAAGCAGAAAAGGCGGTCCCAACATTTTGGAATGCAGACGTAGCACCTGCCATGGGGTGGACAGAATGTGCTGTTTTATCAAATGCAACACAGAAAAATGTTCATAGATGGAAGGAAGGCAAGGAAACTAACTACTTTCCCAATTGAACTGGGATGTTTTGTTTTGCTGGTGTAGCTTTACTAGAGTTAAATGCAGGTTTGTTGCAAAAGCCTTGTAAAATAAATACATACAAGTAATTGTTGAAGGTAGAGCTTCAGCTTCAAAAATGAAGTCGTATATTGCCAAGAAAGTTCTCTGCGAGAGTAGGTCTAAAGTGTGACTCTGAATGGGACTCAACATAAGGCAGGTTTTGGGATTGAGGGAGTGGCTTAGGCTGGTACTTCTGAACAGTTACTCTAAACTGCGAGAGGGCGGAGCATTCGGCCTGGAGGTCTTGGTGAAGAGACTGCAGCTCAACTTATACATGCTGGTGCTTCAGACAGAGAAGGCCAGTTTGAAGCTACATGTGGAGTAGCCCTCATCACTGATGGAGCTCTGTCGGCTGCTGTGGTCATCCAGGTCACTTGTTCCACTTGTGCTGATACTATCCATTTCTCCATGGGAGAACTCAGTGCTTTCCACGTCTACTTCAATATCCTCTGTACACAAGGCAAAAGTTACAGTTGACACAGTTTAAGGGACTGATCTCTGAATACATTAATAGATAAATGACAAAATAATAAACAAAGGTGTCTCTGTACACATACCTCTGTCGGACTCTGTCTCTGAGTCTTGACGCGAACCCAAACTGTCCATGCGCACCCTCTCTCTCTCTCCCACTGGCTGCAGCTGAGCCAGCTGCCTCTGCAGATGCCTCCTCTCCCTCTCTAGGATTTCCAGCTGATGCTGACTTCTTCGATCAGTTTCTTCAAGTTTCTGAAAATGTATGCATGCAAAATAATGAATGAGATTTGACTTTTGACTTTATTGAACTTTTGCTCTAGATTACTGTCATAAACATGCAACAATTTTTTTTAAATTAATTATTAATTGAGCCAGGAGTAAATGTATGCTTTAATTTTGTTGACAGATTAGTGACAAAGATTTTTTTTCAGAGGAGATTTTGGCCAGTTAAATAAACCTGTAAAAATTACAATTTCACTGTGTCTATTTGGGTTAAAAAGTGAATAAATCAGACAGGAATTAAATATTGAAAAATCCCTCTGACAAAACCCGTCTATCCATTTTATTCTGCTTTATCTGGCATCTCGCGCCATAACGCGTCTGTATATCCCCTCGGACTTTGGCGGCTGGCATATCTTCCACAAAGGAAATTACCATATTTGGATTACAGACAGGGTTGCCAGGTCCACGGTTAGACCGCGGAATTGGGCGTTTTTTTAAGCCATTCCGCTGGTGAAAAAAGCTGTCCACGGTTTATTGCCTCTCTGTTGTGGCAATAAACAGTAAAATTGGCTATTATCAAAATCACTATTTCGAATGACAAAATCTCAAATCCAAGGCTCTTTGAGCTGCTTTTTCAATAAGAGAGGCAGAAAGGGGCGGTTTCTCATAATCGCGGGAGCTCATGGCCTCTGTTTACTGGTAAACAATATTGAAAATTCCAGCCGCGTGTTTTCAGATATTTTGGGTGGGTTGGACTGCCCAGACCTGGCAACCCTGATTACAGAGTCTTGTCTAGGGATGTGTCACATTGTTACCAAACATGTCAGTATTTGTGAATTGATACGCGAAGGAAACACAAGACAAAATCCAGTGCAAGCTGAGAAAACATCATGAAATAAGCATAGTAAAGGTTTCGGCCATTTTCAATTTTGACATTAAAACTAAGGTGCTATTGGAGAAAATTAGCCAAAAATCTCAAAATTGACCACTTCATTCAAAATGTATGTTTTTACCTGCCATGTCTCGACTTAACAAATTACTGAAAAAAATAAAATTCTGTTCTGTTCTAACATCGACAATAATGTGCATGATAATACACCATAAGGTTGGCTGCCAACACTGCTTACAGTTGTAGTTTCTTTGGGAACAAATGAATGAAATAATGTAGAGATTGTATGATTGAAAGTGGGTAATGACCACAGGCACAGTTGACTGCCACATTGTAATCAATCTCCCATAGCACCAGAGCATTTTTCCTTTAAGCAAGGCTGTTATGAAATAATTATAGATGTGCTGAATCTAAGATCACATTGCCATGTCACTCATGTAAGCCCACACTCACTCATCAGATGAAGCTTCGGTAAACCAGTGTGTGCTGTATGTACTTGTGCTCTGCAATACCAGACCTTGATATGTGCTTTGGCCTTGTTGAGCAGTCCCAGAGTGGTGTGCCGGCTGCAGTCCGATCCCAGTGGGATGAGAGACTTGAGCCGCTCCAAGCACAGGCGGAGGTGTGCTCGTCTGTAGGAGACAAGAGACATGACATCATCCTGTTACGTCCTCTGTACTGTTTGTGCTGCTTTCACATGGCTTTAAGAACTATTCCTGTGCATGGTGAACATTTGTATTTTTATTTATTTTAATAATTTGCCTTTTGGTGTCCATTGGTAAACTTCTTTTTCTGTTAAACTTCTCAAATTCTCTAAATAATAAAATGTAGGTCTAGTTATGATCTCATCTCTGCAATGGCAACCATTTTGAATTCAATGCATTATTGTGTGTGTTTTTGATATAAATCCAAATAATGGCATTTGTCCTGATTACTGATCCTGAGTCCTTGTTGTCTGAAAACAAACTGTTCCTTCAGAAAATACCTCAGGTGGATCAGACCTGTATTTGTGGCATTAAACGCATTTTCTGCCCAGGTATTGTAAAACGTTGATAATCTCCAATTTTTGAAAGAAGACAAGTTAAATGTATGCAAGCTCATGTGATGTTATGTTCACATGTTCTGCAATAATACCCAATGAAACAAAAAGTACTGTTCCAGGCATTATGACCTCAGTATTTCTGCTGCATTCTCTCATGTACCTGTTCTTTTCCAGTTCATTGTGCGCTGACCTGCAAAAATATAAACAAAACCGTTACCAAAATCATTTGATCACACTGCACAAGCTGTTTATGTGCATATTATGTATTTCATTTAACATGTAATGTATGGCACGAAATAGTACATATATGGGATAGATGTAACTCACCTGCTGTGAATGCTGTCCATTTTTCTACTTTTGAATTTGCGTTGTTTCAGCTCATGTAGACTATGGCTGGAGGGGAATGAAGAAGCATAGCCATGCTCACATTCTGGTTAGGAGGAGAGAGAGACCGAGATGCGCCATTAAATTAGACTTATTATTATGGGCTCACATAGAGCTTGCTGAAAATGTGCTGAATAATATCAATGTGACTGTGAGTCGACAAAAAGCACCCTTTTAGCTTACACATTTCTGCATGTACCGATGACTACATATCCCATGATCCATGTGTCCTGGTAACATGAGACGTCAGGTGCGAGCGTGTCTTTGATTGGCTATTCTTTGTGACCCTCACTCCAGATACATGTGTCCGGACCAATACAAACTTTACAATTTGTTCCATGTGGCAACCATGTGAACAACACACACAAGGAAGCGCTGGTAAAGTTCCCCAAATTATATAAGAATTTAGGGAATTCGGTTATTTAGGGTCATTACGCATTGAATGATGCGCTGCAAACGGACTAAAAGGCAATTTACTTTTGACATTTTAACCTTGAAGTGTGCTACAATGAATGAAAAGGGAAATAATAACCTATTCAAAAATGTCAATATAATGGGCTATTGTATTTAACCTCGCAAGGCTGTAAACAATAAGCCTATTCTGTACGCGCTGCAGAAATTATTCAATAGAGAGCAGCTAAATGATTCTTTCTGGCTATACACTTGCAAACGGCTGTAGCAAAACGTCTCAGATGAAATGCATTTCTGATGAACAATTTGGTTAAATCCAGTGAGTAAGATGATGGTTAGTTTGCTCTGCTGCCAGTGGCAGGTGAGCTGAGAGAGGCCAGTTCGTATGTCCGCTGCGCGTCTTTTGTCGCCTCTATTGTTGTCTGCTCGGCGCATTACGTGTTAATATTCCCAGCGGCTCGTCTTTACTTACTTCCGTTGTTCCTCTCGATATTCTCTATGTAATTTGCTGCATCAAGCAGCACTTGGACATTCTTCATAAAAGTGTCGATTTGGTCCATTGCGGAACATTTGGAATAAAAAACGTTGCTGAAAGAATAGTCGGTTTGGATTTCCCCGAAATCCTGCTGGTCCATGGATGCATCCGACTCCGAAAGCACCTCTTCGCGTTTCAACTCACTACGCTGTGCAGTGTATTTGACCATTTTTGCAGTACGATAAGGGGAGACTTTTAACAAACAGCGGAAGGAATTGTTCCCCCTGTCCTGCGTGAGCGGATGACTGAAATGAACTGGGTTGGATGGAAGCGCAGTCCTTAGCCTCAGCCACTTGCCCTACTTGGTGGATAATCCCTCCCACTAACGCATGCACATTGCATTTATTGTCATCAGTGCCACGATAAATCGTCATTAACAGTACAAATGGAGAACATCCGATTACATGACTAAATGAACCCCCGTGTTTAGTTTTGTTTATTGTAGGCCTGGATTGTCTCGGTTAAGTTTTTGGTCACATGACGGTCATGAGCCTGTGGAAATAAACCAAAAGCAGAATTACCTTTTACGGAAAAACGCACATACTATAAAGACATAATTGCAGATGTGTGAAAACCTTGGATACGCATTTTGAATTTCAGTTGGTACATAGTACCAGAAAGTAATGTAGGAAATTCAGTTAATTTCTCTAAAACTATAACTGGAAAAGTATTGGGAATTTCTGATGGAATCACATAACAACAAACTATTATAACTTAACCTTCTAATGATATTTGTGTTTATTGGTTTAATATGTCCTTCTATACATGTTTTGCAAACCACTTTGATTTAAAGGTGCTCTACAAATGAACTTGTGCTGTCTCATTACGTCATTGATATTGCAGGTTTTGATGGCTGACTTGGTTAGCCTGTGCCAGTATGCCGGCCCCCTTTTTTAGTGGGATGAAGAAGTCAGCTCTGGCCCAGACTGAGGTGAGGAGGGGGCAGAAGCGAAAGGCAAGTCTTTAAGGGTGCAACCATGCGTGCAGGCCGGTGCAGTGCCGCTGAGACAATGGCTGCAGATGGCCGGCCTGCTGCACATGTGGCCCGGGCCTGTAACGGACGCCCGCGAGACACCCACACATGGGGTGTCATTCAGCTGCCTGACTCATGCTGCCTATACTGTGACTATACAATGTGCATTCAATACAGGACTATAAGGGACCATGCTGCTAGGAATACATTCATGGCACAGGTCCAGGACAAAGCCTATTAAAGAACCACATCATACGAGTCGCCATATATCTGCCTTCTGTTATCTCTACTAAAACCTTTTGTTGGCTATTTAGTCTTTACTTATTAAGGACTTGTATGTTGTTCTCGCAGATGTGTCTAATTGCTATCTCATTTATTTAGCCTATTAATAACTATTTTAGTACATATATTGCGCAGATAAGCTTTCTTGATAAGATAATAAGATAAGATAGATAGCCTTCTCACAATGGAGAAATTCACTTGTTACATTCAGCTCTTAGAAACACTCAGGGTGTGCAGGATGGACTGGAAATGTGCAAACAATTAAATAGAAAGTAGAGATATCCTATATACAATGACTACCAAAAAACTTTAAGGGGGCATAATAGACTATTATAGAAAATGTCAGTTTTAGCAGTGCAGGTTTACAGTTGTAGTGCAATTGGTTGATAAAGTGACGTAGATACAAAGAATATTGCACATAGTTTTGCAAATAGGTTATTGCACATGTTACTTTACAGTAGTGTTGTAACAGTCCGACAACAGTGGGGACTTGCGGTAGCGCTCCTTCTTACACTGAGGGTGTCTCAGTCTGCCAATGAAAGAGCTGCTTAGCTCCTCTACAGTCCCGTGCAGTGGCTGGGAGGTGTTGTCCATGATGGAGGTGAGCTTGGCTAATACCCTCCTATCATGTTCTTTGACTTCTCCAGCGCTTTTAACACCATCAGATCGGCACAGCTGCGGGGGAAGCTGGAGGACACGGGAGTGGATGGTCATCTCCCTGCATGGACCATCGACTACCTCACGGACCGACCACAGTACGTACGACTGCACAGTTGTGAGTCTGAGGTGGTAGTCTGCAGCACTGGGGCCCCTCAGGGCACCATCCTCTCACCGTTTCTCTTAACCTACAAACCTACAAATCGGACTTCACATACAACACGGACAGCTGTCATCTGCAGAAGTTCTCAGACAATCTACACCACCATCATCAAATGACCAAAATCATTTCCCTTATGGGTTGTTAAAAGTTGTCTTAGTGATTCTCAAACTGTGATTTATCCTGCTGTAATGTATCCAAGCTCAATGTTGTTGTTGTTTTTTCATTTTAGACATGGCTTACTTACATCTTGAAGGATTTATTCTGACATCCTAAAAAATATGTACATGATCACCAAAACTGCTTTGGACAACTAACACACTAAATCTGTATGACACCTGTAAATGCCACTTCTAACATGCAAATGTTGTCCCACTCCACATTCTAACCTATGCTTGCGTGTGTCTATGAAGGGTAATGATCAATTATTCAGACTCGGCCATGACCCTGCTCCTGTCTCTGCGTTATTGTGAGCCCCAGTTGGCGTCTGCTGCTACACTAGGTGTGCGCGAAGGCTGATCGGGCTGCACTCTGGTATCAGGCAGGACGGCAGTAAGTTGACCCGCTGTGCATCGCTGCTGTGTAGAATGTGACCCAAGTGGAGTAATCTGAAAAGCCTCGGGATTACATCAGTGGCTTGGCTGTCACACAGGCAAAGTCAATCGTCCCTGCTGTTCTGTGTCTATGGCAGTGGTTCTCAACCTTTTGGAGCAGTGACCCCCGCCCAGGTCATACTGTGAGAAATAGGAACATTAGCAAACAAATGGCTAAAACAAAATGAATCAAATGAAGAACAAATAATGGCACTCTGGTAAAATAGCCCACATATGCCATAATAAAATATTGTATTATATGCTAATAAAAACAATCTACAAGATCTGGCGAACCCCCACATTTGTCTCGACCCACAGGTTGAGAACCATTGGTCTATGGTATGGTGGCAAGAATGTACAATTGATCACGTTTATAAACATGTAAAAAAAAAAAGAAAACAAATTGTAGGAATAATTGTTGAAATACCAGAGGCAAGAATATTGTAATTTTTTAAACAATATATCCTGTACATTCCAATCAATCTACAGCCAATACAAATAAATATTGTATTATGTCAAGGCATGTAAGTGAACATCCATCAGGCACATGCTGTAGTGTAAAACCATAATCATTTCCATTTGAGCTGCACATAATCAGGTGCAATATTAGGTGATGCAATATCCATATCACTAGAAGCCACTATGTCTTGCAAAATTGCTTAGATCTTACTTCTGACTGTGATTTCCACATTTTTCCACTAAGCCCGCACATAAGAAAAATGCATGGTTACTTCAAAACGTGCAAAACTCAGTTTTAGTCACGACTTATTGAATTCCTTCAGCCTTGTTTTGGTACTGATTTAGGTTGAAATCACAATGTAATGCACAAAGGGTTTAGCAAAATAATAGTAATTATATCATTATCGAAATATGCACACATTCCTTTTTGCTTTCTTTCATGATAACCCTGATCTTATGTGCCACTATAGTGATTAGTTGAAGTGGGAGTTTTCGGTGGAGTTAGAAAAATGTAACTTGTCGAAATAGCATCAAATCATCATGCCTCCCAAATGGATTTGCAGTATTTCTTCTCATAATGATCCTCCACCTTGACCTCCCAGGCTTTGTGTTGTGTTTCAGTTCGATCTGCCAGTGGTCTTTGAGTGAGCTGTGGGGCTGGGCCTGTTGTTTTAAAACAATGGGTGCACTATGCCCCGAGGTCAGGAGGACAGAAGGGCACTCCAGAAGGGGCCAGAGGGTGTCACCTGCCTGCTCGTCTACTTAACACAGCCAGGAGATTATGGGTCGAGCTCAACGAGAAGTGTCTTCCACATCTTGTAAGTCCATACCAGATAACCGCTGGACATAACAAAGCAAGTAGATGCCAGGGTGTTAAGCTAGACAGCGTTATTTTATAGTGTGAAAACTGCTGAAGAGTTTGGAGAAGCACACAAGCCATTCACTGTAGGGGGACCCCTCAAAGCTTTCTGTAGAGAGAGAGGTACAAGATTGTAAAATAAAAAAGATATGATTAACTATTATGCATTTGTTAAAACTGTCTACTTGTAATTTTAAGATGTAAAACATGACAAATTCTTTTGAATAGAGTGAAAATATCATTGGAAGGTCTAGGACTGGTGGTACTTGGATGATGTCATATTTTATGAGGCATAAGTAAATGTCGAGTAATATTATAGGTGCAACTTAGTAATAGTAGTGGCGGTACTGGTGTTGTTAGTGGTGTTGATGTAATGGTGGGGATAGACTAATGCTGCCAACAAAGTATGTTTATTTTTAACATTTTGACTTCTTTTTAACAAGCTAAACTAACTTGGGTAAAGTACATTAACCCAATTCAAATGTTTCATTGTACTACAGTAAGAAAAATGTAATTCTTTTTTAACTGTAGTGATCTTAGTTATGTATGATCAAATGTATTTCACTGATTAGAAGCTACATGCATGGTCACAATTTTTATGCTAAATTAAGCAATTTATCATTTCAAGACTAGACCCCGTGTGCATAATCTTTAGCTCGACCCTAAACGAAGTGTGGTCTGGGGGGGGGGGGGGGGGGGGACGGGAGTCCCGTCACTCCCCCAACCCGAACACCTGTTGGAGACACCAAATCTCCTCATTGTCCTGCCAGCCCCACACGCCGCATTACCATGACAACAGCCATTCATATCATGGCACAGGCCTTATTATACACGTTCACACGCTCAATTATCGCTGAACGGGGAGCATTGTTTTAGAGGACGCTGCACTAAAGCTGTGTAAACAATGCCGGAGGGAGCCTCACTCAGAGTGCTGTTGTGAAAGTACCGCAGGGTGAGGCAAATTACAGCCGTATGACGAGCACCTAAAGCCAGCCGTAAGGGAAGCTCAAAAGTTCAACACACGTAATAGAATAAATAATAAATTCTTCTTATTTTTCATAGTAGTAGAATAAATGTGTTCTGTCCCTCATTGTATTGTAAAAGCAAACATTTGTGCCTGTGCATCTATAATTAGAATGTTTTTTATAACAATCATGAACAAGCAGGCTAGTTGTTGTCAGCATTACTGTGACAGACAGCTCCCTGTAAGTTGTGAAACATGCTTATAAACTCTTCCTTGTGAAGAATTTGGATGTTAGAATAAATATTTTTGGAAAAGTTAATGAGTTTAAACCACAACTATCCATATAAATATGACACGCCCCCCTTTGTTCTTTACGCTTGTAAACAAAAAATGGGTACAAGGCCTTTAACTCTTTAAACCACTCGCAGTTCTAAATGTAGTAGTTCAACACAGTTATTAAAGTTCCAAAAGGTGTAAAATATGGCAAAAAACAACAAACACAAAATTAGATAGTATCGTTAAATAAAACAAATGAATACAGCTCTCATGAACCACTACAATAATTTGTTGTTTTTTCCCCCTCGCCCCTTAACAACTGAATTGCATACATTGGGCAAACTAATGTTTAACACCAAGGAATCCTCCATGTTCTACGTTGTCTGGCGACTTGCGTGGAGGACACTGGTTCCTGACCTCTTGGTTTATCTGACTACAACTACTTCCACTTTGGTATATCCTTAATGTTTCTTCTGAAACGCTAAAAGAGGCACCAAGAGCCCCCCACACCTGCAGCACAGTGGAGGCATAACAGGAAACAAACGATGAAGACAAACAATGAGGTATCCGGGCAAGACTCACAGCTAAGCCACGCATGCCTTCTATTGTTCTGGCTAATGGCCACTCACTGGAGAATAAAAACAGATTAACTGCTACGCTCTTCCCAGATGGTGGTGAAAGACTGTTGTTGAGCAGAGAGCTGCACAGGAGCAGGTGGCGCCGACAGCGCAGGACACCACGCTCTGAAACAGGGACAAACCCAGAGGATCACTGAAGGCAGCCAGCCAGGTTTCTTCCGGGTGCTACAGTATCCCTTACCTCCAAAACATGCGGGTCAGGTTGGCCCACAGTGGTGGCGCGGCTCAGGACTAACACTTGAACACAATTTCGCTGTACGGTTGTACAATGACAAATACAGCACTTACAATTATGACAGATTTGCACACAAAATAGTAATAGAAAGCTGTATTTATTTTTACACTAGAGCTGTGGGCAGTTTTAAGGCAACTGCAAGTAAATAGTAAAGAACATTAGGCAAGAACAATGCACACAAAAGAGGAAATAAAAACACGAGGCACTATACTTACATAGGTCATACACTATGTAAACACACTGTTCTGTATATGCCTTCAGTCAATATGATTTATCAATCTAAATACAAAAAGGGTCAAGATAAGAATTGTAAGTAAATACATGAAGATTGTACGGTCACAATAGTACTGCAAACATCTACATTTTGGCTTAGTGTAACAAAAAAGAACTTCACATTAAACTATGTACAACGATTTCACTCCCTTTGGGCCAAAGAAATTAAATCATTCACATTGTTGAGAGGGATACAAAATGATGGTCCCCTAAAATGCATTAACAAGGAGAAACAAAAGCACACTTAGCACAACTTTCTATGGTTCCAGCGAGGCACTTTCTCAGTCAGATCAAACACTACAGCTTCAAGTTTACAGCATTCAGCATCGCTTCAGCTCATTTTCTACTGTCAACTCAGTGTTACAGATAAGCAGCAACCACACAAACAATATTGCTCACATAAATGAAAGATATTATTAGTAAAGTCACTATAAAACACTATAGTGTTAAATCCCTACATACATTACATAAGGGTAACTGCAATAAATACCAGTCGTACTTTGTAAAAGGCTATAATCAGGTTATACTAAACCCTACTAATAAAAGGGTCATAAAATTGTTAAACAATTTTCTTTTGTCTCAAGATTACATTCATAAATTCATTTGTGCAAACAGGAAGTATAAGCAAATAGGTCCAAATTAAAATAGGGGTTTAACTTTTTAGATATACAAAGCTAGTAGTAACTCATGGCTTATTTCCAGAGGCCTACACAAGAACGTACACATTATCACAGATACATTAGCTTCCTTTGTTTGGATAGACCTTTGTATATTTATATAAACTATGGAAGCTGCCCAACTAAAACCTTTTCAGTCACTTTTCCACAATAAACTACATACTACTGTATGCCCTCAAGACTCCACCTTCTCTATCACCTTCTCTTTGTCCTTCTTTTCCTTCTTGCTCTTCTTCAGGAAGGACGGAGTGCGGAACCCCTTCTTCTTCTTGGATTTGGTTTGACTCTCAGGCGTCTGGACCTCTCCGCTTTTCTCTTTTGTTGTTATGGAGATTTCCACACTCTCTGAAGTGCTCAGTTTGGACACTTCGATACTCAGGTCTTCATCAACATCCGTCAAATGGTCCTTCCCATTCAGAATAATGTCTGCAATAGACAAAAGCAGATCAAAACAAGAATTGGCGTGGCCCATCTTTATTATGTGCTTATTCAGTTTACGCTGACATAAGTACAAAACAAAGTCCATTTAGTGCATCTACCTTTAGCTGGAGACATCATTGGTGATATTGAGAGGGAGATCGTGGAGCCATCAAATGTGGTCATTTCATCTGCATCAGTGGCATCGTCATCTTCTGTAATACACACGTTTTCAATTGGAAATTTCGTACACAAGACGCAATTACAAGGTGCATTGAGTTGCCTCGTGTACGAAATGCACGGTATAAATAAACATGCCTTGCCTTACAATGGGCTTATCACTTATAATAAAAGTAAAAATGTAACTCTTGCTAACCTTTAATACAAAACCATTGATTGACAAAACCTTAAGTTTGGAAATTACTGATTGAAATTGGTAGTGTTTGTCAGACTCGGTTATACAGTGCCTTGCGAAAGTATTCGGCCCCCTTGAACTTTGACCTTTTGCCACATTTCAGGCTTCAAACATAAAGATATAAAACTGTAATTTTTGTGAAGAACCAACAACAAGTGGGACACAATCATGACGTGAAACGAAATTTATTTGATATTTCAAACATTTTTAACAAATAAACAACTGAAAAATTGGGCGTGCAAAATTATTCAGCCCCCTTAAGTTAATACTTTGTAGCGCCACCTTTTGCTGCGATTGCTGCTGTAAGTCGCTTGGGGTATGTCTCTATCAGTTTTGCACATTGAAAGACTGAAATATTTGCCCATTCCTTCTTGCAAAACAGCTGGAGCTCAGTGAAGTTGGATGGACAGCGTTTGTGAACAGCAGTTTTCAGTTCTTTCCACAGATTCTCGATTGGATTCAGGTCTGGACTTTGACTTGGCCATTCTAACACCTGGATATGTTTATTTGTGAACCACTCTATTGTAGATTTTGCTTTATGTTTTGGATCATTGTCTTGTTGGAAGACAAATCTCCGTCCCAGTCTCAGGTCTTTTGCAGACTCCATCAGGTTTTCTTCCAGAATGGTCCTGTATTTGGCTCCATCCATCTTCCCATCTATTGTAACCATCTTCCCTGTCCCTGCTGAAGAAAAGCAGGCCCAAACCCTGATGCTGCCACCACCATGTTTGACAGTGGGGATGGCGTGTTCAGGGTGATGAGCTGTGTTGCTTTTACGCCAAACATAACGTTTTGCACTGTTGCCAAAAAGTTGGATTTTGGTTTCATCTGACCAGAGCACCTTCTTCCACATGTTTGGTGTGTCTCCCAGGTGGCTTGTGGCAAACTTTAAACGACACTTTTTATGGATATCTTTAAGAAATGTCTTTCTTCTTGCCACTCTTCCATAAAGGCCAGAGTTGTGCAGTATACGACTGATTGTTGTCCTATGGACAGAGTCTCCCACCTCAGCTGTACATTTCTGCAGTTCATCCAGAGCGATCATGGGCCTCTTGGCAGCATCTCGGATCCGTTTTCTCCTTGTATGAGCTGAAAGTTTAGAGGGACGGCCGGGTCTTTGTAGATTTGCAGTGGTCTGATACTCCTTCCATTTCAATATTATCGCTTGCACAGTGCCCCTTGGGATGTTTAAAGCTTGGGAAATCTTTTTGTATCCAAATCCGGCTTTAAACTTCTCCACAACGGTATCTCGGACCTGCCTGGTGTGTTCCTTGTTCTTCATGATGCTCTCTGCGCTTTAAACTGACCTCTGAGACTATCACAGAGCAGGTGCATTTATACGGAGACTTGTTTACACACAGGTGGATTCTGTTTATCATCATTAGTCATTTAGGTCAACATTGGATCATTCAGAGATCCTCACTGAACTTCTGGAGAGATTTTGCTGCACTGAAAGTAAAGGGTCTGAATAATTTTGCACGCCCAATTTTTCAGTTTTTATTTGTTAAAAATATTTGAAATATCCAATAAATTTCGTTTCACTTCATGATTGTGTCCCACTTGTTGTTGGTTCTTCACAAAAAAAATACAGTTTTATATCTTTATGTTTGAAGCCTGAAATGTGGCAAAAGGTCGAAAAGTTCAAGGTACAAGGAGGATTCACCTATTGCACATGTTTTTAGTGGTAGGGGAAACCGGAGTACCCCTACGCAGACACGGGGAGAACATGCAAACTCCACACAGAAAGGCCCCGTCCAGGTGGGAATCGAACCCGGACCTTCTAGCTGTGAAGCGGAGGCGCTAACCGCTGCGCTACAGTGCCGCCCTAAATGTTCTAAATTTGTTTCCTCTCAGTGTGGAGTGAAGAGCACATTGATTTGTCCTATGTATTGGTGTACTATACTGGACTTCCCTGTTTGACCTAGCTATTCTCATTCATTTAGGCTGTACCACTGGCTTGTGTTGTGACCCCTTGTGGCCAACTAAGGCATACAAATTAATGTATGCACTACAGCAGAATATTCTTCTGACTACTAGACAGAGAATTGTCATGATTCTCCTAAAAATATAAACGATAAAAATACTTTAAACATTTACCTTCCCCTCCCAACTGCTTCTTCTCCACCAGACTCTTGTATTCCTCCAGCACTTTCTGTGTGACCTCATTAAAGGGGTTCGGAGGAAGAGAGCGAGCACGCTCTTCATCCTCATAAATGAAAGCCTAATCGAAGCATTAGAACAATTAGATACAAAATTCACAATGGGTATGAATTGTAAATGTTCTCACCGGTCCAGGTACTGTGTCCACCACAATGTCCGCAAGTAATTGAGACTTGGGTCCTGCAGTCATTTGATCGCCTCTGTGCTGTTCTTTTATCTGTATGAATAGATATAATAACATTGTACCGTTATAATTTCCATGGCAAGTAGAAGATTGTATTATTATTATGTATTCTGCAAGGGGGTCTTATTTATAAAACCTGCAAATCATGTACTGTACATTAGACCTCTACATGTTCTGAAATGCCTATAGGATTCTGGTGTTTAGCAGTATTTCAATGTTAAATCAAAAGGCAATGCTTCTGGAAGCCTTCTTTTAACATGAATTACAAATGTAATCACAAAGCTCGACAGAAAAATTGCACTTACACGTTAGTCGTGAACACAAAATGTAGTCAGTGACCAAACGTTGCAGAACACTCATATAAAAGAGGAAAAAATAATAACATAAAAATGCATATTTTTTTAGACCTGACTGAAACAGAGCAGACAGGATTGGTCTATTCACTAGTCTAGGCTGAGCACACTAGTCTATAAAGAACCATGAGATTTCAACTAACCCTGTTCCTCTTGTTCAAGACCTCTGTGGGATCCGTATTTAATGGGACAAACTGGTTGGGGTCTTCAATCTTGATAGGGGTGCCACTGCTGTAACCTGGGTCAGCAGACTTCATCCACTGCAAGTGAAAACAAAACGGACGGTGAGAGGCATTCCTTGAAATGTCCACAAGAGGGCAGACAAATATCGAGGAAAAGTGTTCTGAACGTCCAGCAGACTTTCAACTCTCAAATGCAAACTTTGACCGACCATAGTCCTGGTTCTTGGGCTGACGTCTCCGTAAGGCGAATGCTCTGGGACGTCGACCTTCAGGTAGCTGTTAGGCGAGTTGAGCCAGCGTGTCCTTTCTCGCTGCTGCTTCTGGACAATAAACCTCAATGGACTGCGTAGAAGTGGATCATCGTCCTCAGATGGGAGAGCCGAGACAGTGGCCGGAATCTCCACGTCATTCTTTGACCGAGGCTTTTCACGAACAATGGGGTTTCTGTAAGAGTAGCCCGTCCTGTATCCCTAGTGGACCAAACAGAGAAAATAAATATTCGACTTAAATAATAAACTCAAGGCAAGGCAGAAAGTCCTGATAGATGTTTGGGAACATCTCAAAAAGTAGTTATGCATAAAACTATTACATCTGCTGTAAAAAAAAAAAAAAAAGACACTCAATATGAATTTAGGGATGTGCAGGCCACCCAGAATGCACAATAGTATTAAATATTTAAAAGCTGTATATACAAGCAGGATTTTTGCAGACGGGCCAAGTTTCAGAGGGAGAACTTTAAAACTTTGATTTAAAAAGGAGAATACTGTGTTAACAATACATCAAAGACAGGGGGAAGCAGCTTGAAAACTACTGATGGGGAGCTCCATGAGCAGAGCGCACTCTCAAGTTGACAGCGTAGAATCATAATCAGCGGTGAGCCTACTGTGTTCTGACAGGTGGTACCCTGGATGTACCCCAAACTTATTACCACGGCGCAATACATCTCAATTTTTCAATAACCTACATATAATTAGTATATATTTTTAGCGTATAAATACGCTTATTTTTTTTATTTTTATTTTTTACCTCTTACCACCCACCTTAACTAAGCGCATTTTCTCCAGTTTCAGAGGTACCCAAATCTAAAAGGTTTTTAGCTGGAGCTCAAAGCCTATAGGCCTGTGTAAAGCCTCATTTGAAAGCTAAGGCCTACAAAACTGATCTGAACAGATCTTTTTCCTTGCGCAGTTGCCATGTCGCCACTTTTTTCACGTTCTTTTTCATCTCAGTTTTTGTTGTTTTTTGCTGCACTTTCATTGCTTCTTTTGTCACATTTTTGTTGCTTTTTTGTTACTTATTTTGTTGCTCTTTTGTAGTTTTTTTTGTCACTTTTCACGCTTTTTTTTCATTGCCTTTATATGGCTTTTTATTGCATTTGGCACATTTTTGTCCCTTTTTTCTATCTTCTTTCTTGCTCTTTTGTGGCCTTTTTTCACTTTTTTTGCTGCACTTTCATCGCTGTTTTGTTGTATTTTCATCCTTGTTTTTTTTCTTGTTTTTGTCGCTATTTTGTTGCTTTTTTCCCAAGAAGTTTTCAGATTTGGGTAATGCCAAACTGGAGAAAATGTGCTTGGTTTAGGTGGGGGTTAAGAGATTAATATAATATATTAAATGCAATACGGGATTTGCTGATACTGTAATAAAAACAACGTCAAATCAGAAATGTTAATGTAAACACAAAAGCTGATGTTTTTCAGTAAGAACAATAAAAAGGTGAGGTCTTCAATTCTCCTGCCCCTCTCGTTGTTAATAATATTTCCCTTTACAAAAAGAATGGCCATACCAATTGCGAGCCAGTTTGTCCAAAGCAAACTTTACCTTAATTGTCCAGCACTGGTCATCATGAGCGTGCCAGCCCTTGCGCTCTTAGTGTAGTGTGATCATTATAAACATGCCAGGGCTCATTTTGGAGTTTAATATAGTGCAGCTAACACACACACACGCACACACACAGATTGTGTGGTCTGTGCTGCCCACAGCAGGCGCTACCATCTGGAAGCTATGATTGGAGGGTGGGTGGGAGGGCTCTGATCACACAGAGCTAGCGCAGCAGCAGCCCACTCTAGCCACAGTTGTTAAGATAGTAGCTCACTCAAACTGACTTGTTCTGACATCTTGTATATCCACACAACATGTCACAATGCTGGTCATTAGCAGTGTGGTTGAGACAGTGAGGCTGAGTGAACAGAAATACTGCAAAGCTCAGACTTACTTATGAGAACCACACACCATTAACAACTCAACCCAACGGCTGCGGACGGGTGGTAATAATTATATAATACAGAGCAGTAGAATTCAAATCCACAGTTTCTTCATTAAACATTTGTATTTGTTCTAAAAAGACTAATTGCATGTATAGCCCGATACCACAAAGCATCAAAGACAGAAAATGTCCAATGACAAAACAGACCAGAGGTTAGGGCTCACTCACCAGGTTATCCAACATCCTCATCATGGACTCGAACTCCGCCTCTCCTACTTTCCACTTCTGCTCATTGTCCACCTGCACTCCGGCCGCGGCCACGCCCTGCGTCAGGGCCTTGAGCTTTGTCCTGTCCAGCAGCACAAGGTTATCTACTCCACCAGCGCACGCCAAAGCACTGACCTACAAAAAGAACACGCTTTTAACTGTAGTTTGATGTGTCACCTTGTTTAAAAGATGGAAATGACGCCTTAATTGAAAGTGTTGTTGGGAGATAAGGCGACTCATTTCAGCAGCACGCTTCAAACAGATCAGATCAGTCACGCTAACCGCACAGACACAGCTATTCTGATATTAAAAAGATAAAGCAGCCCTACGCCAGGCAGGAACTACGCAACAGGAGCATGTAAGCAATGTCTTCACCTTTGAAAGTATTCTGTGCTGTATTGGAAAGTGATTTCCTTCTTTCATCTTGCCTTCACTGCCATTTGTTTATGTTGGCTAAATTTGTTTATTACGTAACAATAAGATAACCTTCCTGAAAACTAATCTACCTGTATCAAATAAAATAAATTGTACCGATTCACATCCAAACAACACAAAAAAAAAATACAAGCCAAAATAAACAGTAACATCATTCTTAATAACCCTAGACAAAAGTACAAACCTGGATTTCACAGGCCTGTTGTGAGTGGTACAGGTAGTGGAAGGCTTCCTCCACCGTCTCCCCCAAAGCAAGGAGTCCATGATTTCTCAACACCATCACCTGAGAAACCAGAACAGAGTAACAGACAACTTAGATTTCACCTTTTTGTTTTGCTCATTTATTGCTTAAAGAATATTTTTGCTTAAGTGTCGTAATGTGGATAAATTTTCTGACGTAAATGACTAATGAGGATTTTTACGTGAACGTGTCCAATATGTGACAAAACCATTCATCGTCTGGCAGAGCGTGTCATTACTTCCTGCTTAGTCTTTTTTACGCCGCAAATGATACATCTCTACTTATTATCCCATGTGACAGTGGCACTAAAGGAGTCTGTGCTGTGACAGTACCTTGGCAGTAGGGCCCAGGGCTTTCTGAAACTCCACCTTCTCCTCTTTATTATCCAGGCTGCCATGGTAACCAAAACAGCTCACGTCTCCCAGAAGCAAAGCCTCCTGGGAGATGGGCAGGATCCCGCATTTCATCGAGGACACCTGTTAGCATGAGAGAAAAACAACTTAGACTGTGATGAAACAGCGTTTAAATTAAGATACCTTTTAAGCTAACCAGCGGTTAAACGAAGATGCACACTGTGAAGTAGCTGCCTTTTAATTCAGTGTTCATGTTGGTGCAGCAAGTACTCAACAGCAACTTTTAATTTTGATGGACTTTACACAGCGATGTCTTGGGGGTACTTACAGCAGCCGTAGCGGGGGTGTGTAGGTGGATAATGCATCTCACATCAGGGCGCATCGAGTAAATTGCAGCATGAGGCCCAAAGCCGAAATGGTCAATGGAGAGATTAGTAGAACCGTGATCGACCACTTCTCCCACGATGTTCACCTTCACCTAGGAGAAGAAAACACAAATTAGCTCTTAGTTCTTAGACATCATGACCAAACTTAACAAGAAACTGCTAAATTGTCCAACATTTTTAAACATACAAAGTAAAATCCTAACCTTTTGTCATCTCTGAAGTACTAACGCCTTGTACGGTAAAGAGCATAAGAACATTGTTCCCCCCACGTCTTTAAGACAAGTCATACACAGGTTCACTGGGGCTTTTGAACTTAAGCGCCTGTCATACTGTAGTTTGGAGGTATTTTACTTTTCTCTGTAAGCTCTTACTGGCTGACAGCAAAACACTCAAAGACTTTTCTCTCGCACAAACAAAGAAGGCGATTACAGACGGGAGAAAACAGGCTTACAGACATTAAGTTACAGGTTATTTTGTGGAGTGTTTGTGCGGTGGTGATGGGCTTTGAAATGATAAGCAGGTTTTGTATAATATTTTTGCCTGAACAAAACAGACTAATAGCTGTACTGCATATGGATCTGTTGCAGTGTTGACCATTACACTAAATGCATTACATTAAATGTTAAACGCCATGAATAAGAGAAATGTGACCGAAAGAGATGCGTTCATGCAATTTAGACAATTGGAATGAATACAAAATGTGGCAAGAAAAAACATTAGCATTTTACTCAAGTATTAAATTTGTTGCACTGTCTTCCCGTGCTTCACAGAATAGATTTCTGATGGCGATAGTCTCAAGATCCTGACCTCCACACCCAGTATGAGTCCTGTTGGCCACTGAGATATGCTGGCTCTGCTGGAAGTTCGAACTGTGTTTACCAATAGTGAAACTCCGTATCAGAAAATCTTGTTGTAATTTTTGAGTCTACATTAAAGAAATATATTTTTCAATAAAAATGGTTAAGATTGGTTTATACTACTATTTTTTTAATTGTTTTTATCTGATGCTTGAATGTATTTGAAAAGCACTATAGAGTTTGTGCTTGAAGTTGCATTTATAGTATATCCAGTTTAAAGGGTTATCCAGTTTTTCCGAATTTATATATAGTATGTTGTCCATTATATTTTTGAAAAAAGAAAGACATATACTGTGGAAAAGATATATTAAAAAGAATTGCTTGCAGTCACGTCTTCCCTGATTGAGAATGAATAAGACATTGTGCTTACCAAATTTGCAGCAGTGACTTCAGCAAAAGACAAACCACGGGGGCTGATGAGGACATGGTTTTGTTCCTTACTCACACGCAGCTACGGGCAAAAAATATAAATGAATAATAAATACAAGTCAGAGTTTAAACTGAATCAGTTCCAAAGACAGTAGTACTATTAGACATTAGTGGTATTATTACAAATCGTAGGGCTGCACAATATAATCGCAAAATTCTTGTTATTTTAATATCCTTTTTTGATCCTGCTTCAACCCCTTAACCCCCGCCTGAAAGGAGCACATTTTCTCCAGTTCAGCTTTACCCAAATCTAAAAGCTTCTCGACTGGAGCTTATATAGACTAGTGTAACACCTCATTTGAAAGCTAAGACCTCCAGAACTCATCTAAGATTTTTCCTTGCGTTGTTGTCACTTTTTTGTCGCTCTTTTGATGCTTTTTCATGAAGCTTATAGGTTTGGGTAAAGTCCAACTGGAGAAAGTGTGCTCGGTTGAGGCAGGGGTTTAGAGGTTAAATTAAAATCTTGTTTTGACACAATTTAACTAGAAAATAAACTGCTTACAATGTGACGCACTTACTGTGTTGAAATAGTTTGGCATATTGTAAGTATCGAATATCGTAATTGTTTTCATATTGTATAGCACCCATCCACAACGCATTGCTCTTGCTTATAATAATAATGTAGTTTAGAGGTCAAAAACTAACTTTAAAATCACTCAAAAACAAATAAATATAATAAAGAAATGAAAATCTAAAAAGTTGCCCAAGTTCCTAAAGCAGGGAAACCCACTTCACCTACTCAAGGGTACAGAGAAGTGAAGCTCAGAGGAACAACCTTCACTCTGAAAATCAGCATGTGGGCTCATATGACTGACTTCCTAGGCTTGGTCTTTCGGGACTACCTTGATTTTACATCTTGACATCTCAGGTGTTCATCGCATATTGCACTGCTGCGAATTGTTGCTATGGGGAAATGCATTCAAAAAGCTGACAGCTTGGCACTATAAATAATATATAGATGTTTTATGAAGCAGCGTCCCCTGCTTATCCCTTTGAAAAAACACAGACCCTTAACGTACACTATAAAAAGCGCCGGAGCATGGTCGCTGTTGTTGTACTCACGGTAATGTAGGAGCTTGTAAAACGAGCCCAGCTGAAGAGGTCAACCAGCCTGTAAAGACAGGCCAGCCTGCAGCGGTTCATTTTCTCCCCTTTCGCAAACGACGGCGACTCAACGCCGTACAAGTCATTGACCGGGTTCACCATGCCTAAACCTGAAATCACGTAGATAGGTCAAGGTTACGCACAGTACAGGACAAGCCTATTTTAAAGCGCCCTATAGGAATGTTTATGAAATGCCTGCCTGAAAACATCCAGAGAAGCTTGAGTCACCGCAAGTTGCTGGAGTTTTAAAAAAGTTTTTTCTGAGAACTTCCAAGATAAAGAGGCTTATTTTGGGCGCGCAATACCATATAAGTACTTTTAACAATCCTTGGCTCTGTGTTTATTGGCATTCTTGGTCAAAACAAAAGTGTCTGACTATAGGGCTGAACCACTGTGGAAGAATTTCTCATTCTGATATATTATACAAGCTTTCTAACTAACTTCAGATTGTAGTGCATATTTTTAAGCACATCCAAGAGAGCATTAACATTTGAGAGAAGACTGTTTTTTGAAGATAGATAAGCAAATAAGGATCACATGCATTTCTGTAGAGGTCTAAACTTCAGGGTTGGCAGGTTTTATGCAGAACAAGACCCCAAGAGGATGGGATAGTTTGTCGTTGACCGAGGAGATTATATTATCCCCCCCAAAAAAAAAATGCAGAGATTTGCTAATTGCAATTCAATTTGTACGCAATTAATTTCGCAACCCGGGGATGAAAATGGATGTGTTCAGTTTTGAGGCCGTCTGTGACCTTTACTAAAACTTGAGACACAGAGCTCCTTAGTAGTGAGTGCAGACAGCTGTAATTAATAACTGTGTCTGGTCATCAGGGCTAGTAAATGAGTATATTCACAATGGAGGATACTATCAAGAAGTTTGTGTGTCTTCCCCGCCATTTTGGTGTTTACCGCGGTCACAAGAGTCTGAGAATTCACCCCGTGACAAAGGCAATATTCAGCGTTTGCCACTGAAAACAGGCAGAGGCTACGTGCTGAATTACAACTAGTGCTGATGGGGAGCTAAATGGAGACAATCGCGGCACACAAACACACTCACTGATAGGAGAAGTCAAAGGGCCGGCTCCTCCCATGGTGCTGGCCATGACCAGGTCGGCGATCTGTCTCAAAGCCAAGAGACCGGTAGGGGTGTTGCCTTTTGTGAGCTGATCCTGGATGAGGCCTTCAAGTTCATCTTTAAACACCTGAAAAACAGCAAGAAAAAGAGTGCCTGAATTTAAGATGGGCAATAAAGGAGCTGGCAGACGCCGTGGCAGTTTATCCTAGCAACATGTGCAAACCACCCCACAACCTCTACCCTTCTAAAACTTTCAGGGAGCTTATTGCAAGTGTACACAAATCACGTAGGACGCCTGAAACGTCTTTGGCGATGTGTGAAAGGGGTAACTAAAAGCAGAGGACTGAATGCAACCTGACTATCACTTTATGCCTTTTACATTAGGCAGTGAATTGTGTCTGTGGTTTACAATAAAAAAGGACTATTATTTCATTGTGCTGCTGCGAAGCTCCAGCATTCTGCTTCCTCTGAGCACAGTTCCCATGGAGATGAAGTTCCACTTGTTGGGCCTGTTATGCAATCATCAGATGAGTGTGGGCTCGTCTTATTTCCCTTCACTTCAGTGTTGCTTTTTATTAAAGCCCTTACAGTACGTTACCTAACAATACAGTACTCCAATTTAAATGTGATTATTAACTTGAAAAATTATGTGTGTGGGTAAAACACTGCAATAAGGTCGATTGGATGGACTTGATTGGAATAGTGCATTCCTTTTTTATTATACATAATATACATGGATTACACTATCTGCCCCATGTACCATAAAAACCAATGTCATAGCTGCACATTTGTCCAATCCACAAGTTTAACTGTTGGGGTTTTACGCATTTTTTTATTTATTTTTTCCCGTAGAAGGTTTGCTGTTCTAATTGGCTTGCAATGAAAAGGAGCAAATGCTATCTAAAAGGCATTTCAGTCAGTCCGGAGTCTTGGCTTAAAAGCAATGCTATTACTCATCGCTGGTGAAAGCTTGTGTGTAGGAGGCTTGCTGTGCGGAGCTGCAGGCTGTACTTACTGGACTCTGGAGGATGTGTGTGACCCGCTTCTTTTGCTCCATCAGGTTGAAGTCCTGCCTCAGGTCCGGGGACAGGGCCCGACCGCGCAGGTGCTCGGGGTCGCCGTTGTCCAGCCGATCCTTGGAGCTGCTGCTGGACAGAGGCAGGGTCAGAGCTGCCGCGGACGGCCTCACATCCACCAGGCTCATGCTGCCAAGTAACCGTCACTTGAGGAGTCCTCTCTGTGAAATCTGTGCGAGAGGGAAAGCATCGGGGGTTATTTGGTACTCGGTCAGTCAAGCCAAAGTGTGCTGTTTTAACAGAATAGACAGGGTGACTCATGTAATTACAGGAACGGAGACAAAAGAGAGCTGAACAATGTTATGCAGGCTTGTGCTTATCTGCATATGATGGAGTTAGTTTTTAGTCAGATCCTGGGAGATATTTAACTTTATGTTCAAATAACAAAACAGGGAATCAATTTCTCCTCAAATATAAGACTCTCCCTGTAGGTCCAACTCCTTAGAAGAACCAAGTACAAAGTGTTTAACATTGTGTTCCCTTGTACAGGCCAGGTTGCATCACACAGTGTGAAAACAGACAGGAGCAAACAAACTGCAATAACCCTCAGTAGTAAACAAAAGGCAGGCCTCATGCAGATCAACCTACCTGGGGGTTAGGGATACAAAGGGGAAAGGGAAACCACACGTGTACTACAAGACACAAACTTTTAGAACACTAGGATAAACATTACAACTGTATAACACAACACGTGGAAGATTACAAAAAACGCATAATAGTAACCACAACTTTACGCCAAACTCCGCGAGATTTCAGACTTCGATAACGCCGCCAGAAGTAAAAACAAACACGTGTGCAATGTTAAGCTAAGTGCAATCATTTACCTCAAAAGTACTCCGTTCCTTGACTGATGCCCTTCCAATCGATGCAAGCGCGACTTTCCCGATTAAAGAAAAATATCCAGTAAAGCGCAGGTGGGCTACATACACACATATATATATATACAAAAACACACGTATATATCCCTCAGTTACATAGTTAAAAGAGTTCGCGCGGCGTTTTACAGTTTCCAGAGCGGACTGCACGCTGCTGCGGCGGCTATGGAGCGAGTTGTAGCCGGAGAGGAGTGGAGAGCGGCTGCAGCATGGTGGTGGAGGAAGGAAGGAGGATGTGGGTGTGCTTGTGTGTGGGAAAAGGGAAAAGTGGCCCATGTGACTTCACTTATCCTCCCACCAGGTCCATGCTTTCAGCGGGACAAAGGGATAGGCCCTGTACTCACTAGTCCAGTCCACTCCACCACGCACGGCCCCTCTGCTTTGGGCGCTCCTTGTGCGCTCTAGTGAGCTGGTTTGTGACGTTGTTGTTACAGCGTTTTAATACCTTGATGCGTCCCTTCGTACTAGATTCTAGGCCCAGTCTGTATGGCCTGGTTTATTCCTGGTTTTGTGGGCATGATGGGATCCTATCCAACTTTAGACCTGCTTTTTTAGTCTGGTCTTCTTTTCAAGTGTTTTGTGTAGACCTTTTCTGCGTCTTATTTTTTAGGACATTCAGGTTCAACAGACCCTGATCAACATCAAAACAGAACTAAACCAAGTATAAAAAAGGTCTGAAATATAATTAATTTTGACAAAACTGGGTGTAAACTATGTCTAAACCAGGAAAAAAAAACTCTGGTACAAATTTAATTATTTGTAATTGAAATGAATAAAGTTTAAAATCGCAGATGATTACCGCCTGTACGACCAGTGCCTAAACCCGGGGTAAAATAACAACTGTAGGGTTATTATATAATGATCTTGTAAGTTACTGCATAAAGTTGTGTTGAATTTGGGTAGGATTGGGATGGATCAAATCTACCGAAAATAGAGTAGATGATAAAAATTGATGGGTTTCATGCAGCGCGTTTCTGGACACAGAAACATTATTCATATTGCATTATTGATTTCTTCCTAACCCCAGATAGGATGGTAGTAAGATAGTAGCCACTGCTGCCCTTAGGGTAGACTGGATTTGCCTACTTGATTAGAGATAACCTCAAGCCCTGTGCATAATCCTGGTCCACCTGCATTAGACTTAGTTATCCAACTTAGGTTAGTGTCCTAGTGGAGTCCTTCTTTATATCTTGTTTAGAACTTGTTATTGTGTATGTGTAGGCTTAGCTTGCATCCTAATTTCAATCTGATTGTGTCCTTACATTTTACAATAACAAACATATTAAGGGTCCTGACCTTTGAGACCTAAGTTGCATAGTCTATGTCTGACCATGCCCAGGTGGAACAAGTCCTTCTCAAGTTCTGAATACATTTTTCTGTGAATATTTGGTCTATTCCCTCGTTCTCCCCTGCCTCGCCCTCTCTGTCTATGTGATTCATTAACTTGTGACACCTCTTTTCATAAATAACCAGCCTTGCTTGTTCCCACAGCCCCTAAGTAGTGCACTTCATCAAAGCGATATCGCCCAGCTATAGAGAAAACAGTGCACTTCAAAGTCTGCTCACATGTGTGCCCCTCAAGAAGTCAGTGCCTCAGCTCAAAGTTTTCGGAAATGGCGGATGTTTGCAGAGAGCAAGAAATTTAATACAGATGACCCTTAAGGAGACTGTTTTAGATTTCACCCTTATATCAACTGTTTCAGGGCTCCTATATAATGATGCCATTGTGAGCTGTATGCCATGTGACTCTAAGTGCAATACAAGCTCAACTGTCAAGCACAATGTCACAGTTGATGGAGTGGTTTTGAGAATTCGTTTCAGCACAATAGTTCCCTGAAGAATCAAATTATTTTTATTATGCATCATTCAGACTTTTTAAATATATTTATTTAAAAAAAGAAATAAAACAATAACAACCACAATAGCAACAAAGAAGCTTATTTTCTGTTTATGGCTAAGTCAACAATGTTCAAAAAGGGTGCCCATGTCTGTTCATAGTCACTTTGTTTTGCTCTGATTGAGAGGTTCACTATTTCACCTCTTTTTCAGGTCGAACCTGCTGCATAAAACATTAAATGGGTAATAACTGCGTGCCTGCATATATTAAAGGGCCTAAATCTTCGAAGGAAATGGATCCGGCACGGCCCCTTCCTGCAGAGCACATCTGTATTGAGGACCTGGTTGCAGCTTGCGGACCAGATGCATACAGGTATTTCGAAAGTCAAGCTTGGAATGTTCATTTCTTCCTCACTGAAGGACACTGTTTAAAGTATAGCTGACCTTCGTTAAATGATTTATAGGATGGTTATGGATATGGTTGATGTAATGTACTGCGGCCGGATTGGCAAGGAGGGGTAATAAACCACAGTGTAATGCCTCCATAAATGAATGCTTGGGGATACAAGGCAATATACAAAATACTAATACCATAATTGCTATTGATTTCCATTGCAGAGATGTTGTAATACAAACTTGGAGGAAATGTTGTTTTAGGGCTGTTTAGAATTATTGGCATCATGCTGAATGTACCAATGCTGAATGTACAGTGGGAAGAAAATGCATGTGAATGCATTGGAATTTCTCAAATTTCTGCTTAAATTGGTCATTAAACGTGGTCGGATCTTCATCAAAATCTTAAGAATGAATAAACAGTGTCTGCTTAAACTAATACCACCTAACCAATTACATTGTATCATATTTTGAATGGCCATAACATGTAAATATTCACAGGACAGGGAGGAAAAAGTAAGTGAACCCAGGAATCTCGCTGAACTGTTTTGTAAAGAGGAATGGTCCAAGATTCATCCTGATCGTTGTGAGCGTCTAATCTGCCACTACAGAAGAGCAGTTATTGCTACAAAAGAAGGGTCACACCGCTATTTAATACAGTGGTTCACTTACTTATTCCACGCTGTTGTGAATGTCTCAGGTCTTTCTGCAAATTATCTTGATAAACTTGTGAATTCCTTTTTTTATTGATGATAGCAAAGCACCCCCACACCATGATTCTCCCTGCACCTTATTTCACAGTGGGAATTGGGTTTTTGATGTTGAATCTTGGAAGATTCCTCTTTACAAAACTGTTGCAGTTCTGCGAGATTCCTGGGTTCACTTACTTATTCCTCCCCTTCCTGTGAATGTTTACGTGCTACGGCCAAAATATAGCATGTAATTGTTTGGGTGGTATTAGTTTAAGCAGACACAAAATCATTCTTATGATTTTGATGAAAATAGGACCACATTTTACGGCTAATTTAGACAGAAATGTGAGAAATTTCGAAGCGTTCATATACTTTTTTTATTAGTGAGTACAGACAATGTTGCATATGACCACAGAATTCAGTTCAAACTCATTCCCTTACCCCTAACTTTGGTAAATGTTTGTGAAGGTTGATTTTAGGCATTATATAGTTTTTACTTTTGCTCGGTTATGGACATGTTATATATCTTGTGGCTCACAGAAATCCAAATATTCTTTTTGATACTTTATGTGAAAACATGAGTTATTGCATCTCTGGTCTACAATTTGTATTCTCTGGCAAGTTGTTGCAATTTATCTCTCCTGTTTGCATCACCAAAGTTGGACCAAACAGAAAAACCTCAGGTAAAGTTGGGAAAGATAGGGTTTTGTTTTTAGTATTTGCTACTACACGTACACGTATATATATATATATATATATATATATATATATATATATATATATATATATAATGCATGTAGAGTTTATGTCTATTAAATATTCTATATGTGCATAGCCATAAGATACATATGATCTGAATGATGATGATGTGGTGTTAATATTTACAGATAAAATAAGAATATATGTGGGGTTTGCTTCTCCGATTCTTTCATCTTATGGGGATCGCAGACAACAACTATCTATCGATCGGTAAGTCGATACATAAATCATTCTAAGCCACCAAAAATACAATACTATACTTCAGCACACAACTTGAAGAATATCCAATAAGTTTGCTTTTTGTATATTATCTTCTAGGTTTAAATAACAATACAAGACAATACTGTTGTGTTGTTTTTAAATCTGGAAGGTAGAGTTAAACACCTGAATGACTGAGATATTGCATCACTTTCCTTTTTAAGTAACATAGTTCAAGTTGAGAATGTGCTGATTTGCCTCTTTCATAACTGGGGCCACTTTCTCAGCCGAAGCTAAGCTAATATTCCCACAGTCACTACGCTCGTCTGCCCCCTCAGTTAATATTCATAAGAGCGAGTTATTACCCGTTCAATCACAGGCAGAAATCTCAATTTAGTGGGGTAAAGATTTGATGAGTGCGTGGGATGGTCTCGATCAATGACTGACATAACAATTCCAGGAAGTGGAGTGGAGTCTGGGAGGTGGAGCGCTTTGGACATATGGGTATACGTATGTAATGAAAAGCAGAAGTTTTCACTGTGGAGCATAGTGACCCCTGAAACCCTGCCTCCCAGTCTCTGGCTGTGTTCCCACTGAAACCGCAAGGCTTAAATGTCTGCGTACACACTCCAACGCATCACGGCCCTCCTCCCCGTAGCCCCCGCATTCCTGCTGACTATTTGAACTTTTCAGCGAGGGCAGCCTATCTGGAAACCATTGACCAAATGTCAGCTGTTATTAGTCGACGTCTCATTCATACCGATTACTGCGGAGGATATCGATGTCCTCGGATAAAGGCGGATTTTTGTCTTGTCACAGAACTTGCCTGGATGCAACTTGCGCGGAAACACTGTCCACATGAATTAATCAATCAATAAAGAAATGCAGGGAAAAAATACATTCAAGCATTTAACTGTAGCTAGACCAGCACACAGAAACTTAAATGGACTCAAACTGCAATTAATGTATGATTTTTTACATGGAACCCGAAATCGCTCTCTCACACTAGGAAGTATCTGCTTTTGTATTGAATATGACACGTCTGGTCAAAATCATCACTTCTTCTGCAAACGTCCCCCTGCAGTGAACCCGCCGTCCAGAAAAATGTATTGTTTTCGAAAGAGTTCTGACAGACAGTAGATTCTGATTAGATTCAAATAGTTATGAAAGTTGAATGATGAACCCCAAAACTTTTTAGGGACAAATGAGGACAGTCTAGAGAATCCACTAAATGTTTCGATTTTTCAATGCTCTTGAAATGTTAAGTATCTGTGACATTGTATTGTGGCAGGGGAACAGAGGCACTTTGCAGGACACTCATATAGCATACTTGTGAGTTGTATAAAGTTGATGTTCATCTGACGGATCTTATTTGTGAGATGAACTGAATCTTTTTATCTTGTTATGTAGATTTACAAAAATGTACACTAAACAAACACACGGAGCAGCATTGTGACAGAGTAAGCAACAAGTGAAAGCTTCTAGCACAAAAAATATATTTGTGTATTTATTTATTTACTTTCAATAATATGCCACTATAACTTTGGTCGGAGTGATTGTGTTCAATAATAGTGATTAATTCCCAGAGAAAGTGAGTTTAGTACAAATCCATAAACCCCTTGTTTTAACACATCACAGTAAATAGAGTTTTTGTGATTTTCTAAAACCCTGAAATCTATGGAAAGATGGAACTATAAACATTTCTCTTTTCTTCTTCACTTCACTTGTCCACATGAGTAATCTATAACATAGAGCATACACTCTCTGAAGCCCGAATCAGTGTCAATCACTACAATGAGCCTGTCTTTCTTTACCAGCTCGGTTGCCATGGAAACCTATGTGCTGAGGCCATATTTGTAAACGGCACATTAGGGGGGGAAAGACGCTTATCAGCAAATAGTTGGGCAGGAGAGAATCAACAGCCCTCCACCACATGCTTATTCAGTGAGGATAACATAAGCACATACCTTAAGGTTACACCACTATTTGAAAGATTGCATTTCCTTGTAGTTATACTACAAAGCAATTGTTGATTCTTCATAAGCCAAAGCAATCAACTGAGGATTTCCCCTAAGATTGCAATCACAGCTTCATCCACCCTGACTGTATAAAATAATTACACTCTAGCAGACAGATTTTGAGATACTCATGACCTCTCCGTAGAAATGAATTTCATCTTTCAAACCTCTGACCTTGAAGCAAGATAAATATCCCTTATTATGAGACAATCCTCATCAAATCAACAAAATAAAGTGAATTAAACCGCAATACACTTATAACATGGTTGTTTAATGGTCATTTAACCTCTTAACCCCCGCCTTAACCAAGTGCATTTTCTCCAGTTCAGCTCTACCCAAATCGAAAAGCTTACTGCCTATAGGCCAATGTAACGCGTAATTTGAAAGCTAAGACATACAAAACAAATTTAAACTGATCTTTTCCTTGTGTTTAGTGGCGTTTTGTCCCTTTTTTGTCATATTTTGTCACGTTTTTGTCGCTTTTTTGTTGTGTTTTCATCCTCGTTTTCATCTCATTTTTGTCACTATTATGTCGCTAGTTTTTTCAAGATGCTTTTAGATTTGGGTAAAGCCAAACTGGAGAAAATATGTTCAGTTCAGGTTGGGGTGAGGAGGTTAAGGATTCCCAGTTATGAAAATGAAACAATAATGCAAAAATGACAAAGCCAGTATTGTTTGTCTTAGCCTGCAGCTTTTCATTTTGAAGTTTAGATATATTATTGCACCATATATTGGCAACACTCAAAATCAAAATATTTTGTTCATTCTACAGATATTGTTTACATAAAAAGTGCATTACAGTTAGCTATACTAGGCCCGAATGAGCAATTGCACCCATAAAAGCTCCTGTCACATTGTCTTTTTGCTGCTCATGACTCGTTCTTGAAAACCTTTGCCTTGTTTACAGTATGGAGCGAGCTAAAAATGGCCCGACTCCACTCCCACAGCTGGATGGGTGACAACAACCTAGGCCACTTTGAACCTGAAACAATTCTCATTGTTACAGTTGGATGGGTGCCGTTACAGCATTGAGTTGTAGAAGTGCGTCAGTGCGGTCCCGCTCACAATCACGCACGCAACAACACTTCAGTGGTGTGGAGTGAGGCAGACTTTGTCCAAGTGGAAGTTGTTGTCTTGGCTGTGGTTGATTTTGGACGGCCTCCATGTTTAGGGCTTGAGCTGTTAGTTTGTGGCTCATTGAAACGAAATGTCCATGTGGTAATGGTTAGGATTAAGAGGTGAATTCTAACCAAGGCCACATTGTGATTAGAGCTGGCTAATTTAGCTTTGTGGCAGGCGCATATAAGCTAAGTATAAAAGGAGTAAAACTAAACCAAACGTAACATCCATAAAACATAAACACGGCTAATTGCAAACGAACTGCTAACATACACCAGGGGAGAGCGTGTGGGTGGTGACCTTCCTTTTTTATGGACGCCTATAATTCACATCACCGGCCACATAATATTAGGAAATTCGCCGCTGCTTGAGACCACGTCTTAAATCAACAAATGCTAGTTCCGAGTAATGTTTCTGTAGTCGTGACATTAAGTGAAAGCAGCTGTTTAGTGCAGTGCAGCTGGGACCGACAATGCAACTGCAGACAGGCCGGTTAGGCAATAAAGATCTAACATGCTGTGAGTCAACTTTATGCTCTGATCTCTATAAAGCGGCACAAATAACAGAGAAGTAGCAAAAGTCGAAACATGATCTGTCAACAGTTAGTGTCAGGCCTTCTTCTGCTTCATCAACAAAAATAACATGTTACACAAAATCTTTCAAAGGCAACAAACAAAACAATCCCGTTCCTATTGATGCTCGGTGTGGTATATGCAGGCTTAAAAAGATAGAATGGTGAAAAATATTCCAACTTACATTGTTGGTGGGATGTTTTTGCGCCTCGCTCCTCACGTTTTGCTTCAAACTCCCACAAAAGCCTGCAGTTCTCCCAGATAGCTGTTTACATTATCACTTTGAAGAGGGGTCATCTGTTTTTTTCCCCAGAAGAGAACCAACCCGGCGCTCTCTCCCTCTGATCTTCCAAAACTTCCCTGGCTTCCCCGTGACAGCAGCAGCCTATGCTCAAATGGAAAGCTAGAGAAGTTGTCAGAGGAGGTTCTGAGCAGACCTCGCTCCACAGCAGATTGGAATGGACTGGACCGAAAAAGGGAAGAAATAGGAGGGTGCAACATCCACCCCCAGGCTCTAAATATAAAAAGGCCTCACCATCTTGTCTGAGTTTGTTTCAAAGACGATTCAAGCAATCTTAACCGAATTTAAAGTCCCATTTTATTTTTATTTCCCTCTCCTTCTCCACTGCATGTGTTCATGTTTCTAAATATTCCCTGTTGAAGAGGACAGAGCGCACTGTGAATGTTTGCCCGCTATCACCTCCTCCCACATATTCTCTCGGATAGCATGAGTGGGATATTGTGCTCTCCCTTTTCTCTGCATAGAGTCTTTGCAGTTGAAGTGCACTGCCAAAGCGAAATAAAAACAGGACTATAGAAATAATTGCATGCTATTGTGGCTGTAAAGGTTATACTGTCAATGAGGGCCCATTTGAAAAACGACCATTTCAAGGTAAATCGAGAAACTGTGTGCGTTTCAACTTCCAAGTCGTTGTGGGTAAACCCTGTTAGCTCTGATTCTCCTTATTTCTATTCCTCAATTTGATCTTCATCCTCATAAAAAGACACTGTCCAGCTATAGTGACCATCTGTTTTGTATTGGGAAACCAACAGGAAATTCACACGTGATAATTTTTTATTTGAGTTGGCATAGGCTTGCATGTTAAATTTAGATTTCAACTTGGTTTCCCACCCACTATATGTTTTTGTTTTTCTTTGCAAAGGCTGATAAAACATTCATTTCCTGAGCCTCGGGCCACAGTTGAACCACGCCCCGGCGGACCATCCGTGGTCAAAAAGCACACGCGGTGAGGTCAGAAGTCATGCTTCACTGAGGAGCAGTTAGGAGAGTAAACATTCGAACAGTGAGTGTCTGGAAGTATTCCCTTAACAGCTATAACTTTCGCTTATTGATTTTTTTCTTTCTTTTTTACCTCTTTGCCACACACATTGAACAAAACAGCAAAAGGGTATCATATCACAGCACGGGGGGGCTTAGAAAATTATGTTAAAAAAATATTCAAGCTTATCAAACAAAACAAAAACCCTGCGCTACACTGCCATCTAGTGAGGCCTTTAAGGCATGGGCGATGACAGTGAAAGATGTCACCTCTCCTCATGTCACAAGTCCGTGCTGCGTGTTTGAGTATTCTGTTTTTAGACCGGGCTCAGCTAGCTATCAGTAAATGAGGAAAATAAGGAGCTCAGGGCAGAGGAGGCACATCATGTCATAGTGTGGCGGGTAGCTGTGGGCTGGAGGTCTGGTGATTCAGACCAGACCATAATAAGATGTCGGTGCGCAACAATATACAGGGGACAGTGGAAAGCCATTTGTAGCTTTGTTAATACATCACAAAAATAAGTCTGTAGGTCTGTTTGTTAGGATTTGTTGACGTGATGCCTCTTGAAAAATCACTCATCAAATGTCATTTATATGTCAAGTTGGTGTAACAGTCGGCAACAAGATATCACACCTAAAATATTACATAAGATGCCAGAATGTTGTTTCCCCTCCAAATGCAGTGGAGGTGTCAGTCAATCAAATCTAACTGTTTTTGAACCTTCTCCAACTATATTGCAAAGTAGGTTGTGCTGTGAATGCCGGTTTTCGTTTTTGCAAAAGAAAAAAAAAAACACGGCGTACAGATTCTGCAGTGCTGTTAGATGTGATAGAATATGATTGTTAAGGAAATTCAAGGTACAATGAGTCAAATGCGGGGTATGTAGAAATGGGAAGGATCCGTCAAAGTGGCGTGTCATATCACCCCAAACCTGAAGAACTTCCACGTGTGCTGTATCGCATCTATCTGTATGCAGCCACGCAATAATCTTTCTCCTGATAGTGTCTCCATAGCAGGGCAAACGGCCGATTAGGAGCCAGTTGTTGCAGAAACTCTGACGTCTACTTCCAAGAGCTGTATCTACTTAGACACTCGCCAGCACAAGCACCACTACAGTGTTCTTGTTACTAAGCGCAGACCCCAACAGATTGTAAATAAATCAAAGCCTTTCACAGAGGGCTGCAAGGGCTACGGTCTTTTGTATTCAGGAGCCTCTGCAGCGCGCCGTTGGTGTGTTGTGCACTTGTCACTCAAAGACTTGCCAGAACATTTGCTTTGGTCATTTAGCCCCCTGTCTCCTCGCACAGATAGGATGAAATCATTAGTGGCTGGACTATTCTCTGGTGCCAGCGCCTCCTTAAAGAAACTTGCCCCATGCCCTGATCACAGCGGAGAGAAAAGAGTCCGTGGTTGTGATGTGAAAAGAAAGACAAAAAGAAAGTCCAATTGGGGTTTTCACTCTATGCGGGATACAGGACACATATACTGTCAGAGCGTATTTCCAAGCACTCGGAGAGGCCGTCTCAGGCGCAGAGCAATTAACTCTTGTTGTGTTCTATACTGGAGCCAAGTGGGACGCACTACGCTCTTAATTATAGATAGCCCTTCCTGTTCCTTACTGATATTATACTAAGTTATGAAATATTACTTGCCCTTCATTCTATTTTGTTTTTGCAACATGTATCACTTTAAGTCGCACAATGTCACTATCTTATTTGCCTGATTTCATTAGCTGTCTATTTCGTGTAATATGACAGCAGATGGCTTTGTGAAATCAATAATTGTTTGCTAGAGGACACTAAAATCATCTTAATGGCAGCTATTTACTGCCACTTTGTTGCTAAAAAATGAAGATGAAAATGGCTTGCAATTCTTGAAAGAATTATGCCGCTGTCATTGTGAGCCATTGCCATGCACTAGGATTGTGTTCATTCGTAAGGACACAAGGCGCTTTTAGTCACTCCAGCTTGCCTTTGAACTCCAGAAAAAAAAAGCTCACTCCGCACTAGGAAAGGCCCTCAGACTCCTCTATTTAGAAGCGGACCCCACTCCTAAACAAAGCAGCCCACCTCCACCTATCAAACAGTGCCAGAGTTTCTGACTAGGGTGGTGAGCCTCAATCTCTCCTGAGGTGACCCGAAAGTCTTAATTACCCCTGGAAGGAGACGCACAGGTATATCTAAGACATCTTTTCACCCGGTGACGAGCGGTTTTGCAATCCTGGTCAGGCAATTACTTCTTCTGCAAAGACCCTACGAGGCACGGCAAGGGAAAGCAATCCTTATTAAAATGAAAAGCATTAGAAGTATATCCCTCTCCTGTGATCATCATTTTCTTGTCCTGCTCTTTCTTAAACCTGGCTGAAGCCCAGACTAGAGTTAGAGGTAGGAGACTTTTTTTTAAGTATCAAACGGAGAAAGGACTTTAGAGTGTGCCAAAAACTGTCTGCCAACAATAATATGCTCAGGCATCACTCCTATCATTTCAATGTTAATTTAATTCCACAACTCTGCAAACAGACTCACGGGGTTTGGATTCCAGGCTTTACTTTCCTCAGATAGATAAAGATTAGAAACAATAACGGGCTAATGTTAGAAATACCAATTTTGGAGCACTACCAAAATGTAATCAATTGTACTTTGGCTGATAGCCTACCTGGCTAATTCTACGGAGGTCTGCTATCGAATTTAAAAGGGTAATTTGAAAAAAGAAGAAAAATATCCTATTGTTGTTGATCTGAATATTTTAAAAGTTAAGAAACTTTTCTACGTCACTAAATTTTTCAAGTTTATTCCATTTAAATAGTTATGCCTCGCTAAAACAAGAGAATGTTATTAAAAGTTTTAGGCTGACTTTTAATGACTGAGAGACAGTCCTCTTGATAATCACTCTTTTGTGATTTGGGACACGTTGAAACTTAATCCCAACAAGTAATTGCAAAAACGTGGCTCACCAAAAGAGAATAAAATATCAACATATGCATATACCTTTAGTCCCTCAGGTGGTTTTGGGGCTATACTTTTGTCTGTATTATTTCAGTTACACATTAGCATGTTTATACATTCTTACAAACATCCAAATGTGTGTTTTTTTAATTGAAAACAAAACAAACAGCTTATTACTCGAATTTAATTGTACCCCTCATTATACTGTCAAATCTTGATGCATTGTTGAAAAAGTAACCACCAGTTTGTGGAGTGTTCTCCACTCAGGCACATGTGTGTCCCTTTGGATGCACATGTTCGAGTCTCTTGCTGGTTGAATACTTGAGTCTTTTCTCTGAAGACAATGTCATTGGAGTACAAGCCTTCGGCTCTTAAGTAAAGGGGGCACAGATGGCTTCGCAAAACCTCATTTAATGTTGCATTTTGTCTTTTTTTTTTCATCAGACAGATACTTACCAGTGAAATATGACCACGTTGTGTTTGGGCGAGTTCTATCCAAGGGCAAACAATGAAAGTCCATTCTTTGATCACTTTTGCAGCTTTCAGCTAAACAATACGATACAATCTACGTTACTTTATTGATCCAGAGGGAAATTCAGTGAAGTTTGCAACATCTTTCAAAGATATGCAACATTTAGTTCTATTTATACTAATGTGCATTTTGTGACCATTTCTTTTACGTGGTCGCTGTTAATTCTTACTCAAATCTTCAATCTCAAATTATTGTGCGTGTGATTCTTTTATATATTTATTATTATTTTGTCTCCCGAGGGAGACATTTGACTTGGAGGACAGTTTTAAACATAAATAAGAAGACATGAACACATTACAAAAAAGGACATTACTGCCTCTTGAGTGACTAGATCAAATGGCAGACCATGTCATTTCTTTTGGCTTCTTTGTAGTTAGTTGAAAGTGATTCCCCGTGTGCTTTGACTGACACCGGTCAAACTGTTTCAAACTGTAAAGCCAAAACAGTAAATAATATGGTTTGGAATGCATAGTGGAGAGTTTTGTCTCTTTGACTTACAAACCACCTTGTACTGACCTGTCCGTTTTTGTGCCGCTTCAGTAAAAGCTTGTGTTATTACAATAGTTTCACTTAAACATCTCATAGCAGTTTCTCAATGATTGTTTCAAGTGTGAAAAAATGGGGTTGGATACATTTTGATTCACTGGCACCTAAGTTAAGGATGCAACGCTATTTGCAATTGTAACTTAGATTTGAATCTTTAAAGATGAAAGCAGAGACAGAGTTCTGTGCTTTTGTGAAGATACAGTGCCACACATGCAGTCTCTCGGGTTCAGCCCCTTCACTTATCTGGACATTCAGCTGACAGTTCCTCTCTGGCAGCCACGGTGCACCTTCTCAAGAGGAAATGCGAGAAACGCCCTAAAGAGTTTACTTTATTTTGAAAACATTGGCAAACCAAGTGTGTATCAATATCTGGAGGGTTTTCATTATGTGAAAGGGATGTTGATGATATTAAATTGTCCATAATGGAGAAGAGCAGCTGTTAAACACACGATAAAAGGCTGGATGTGAGGTTATATCACTGCAATCGAAGGGGGCTGTGTTTTACAGGACAGAGAAATAGTTGGATAATAGATCTGCAGCTTCTCAGTAAAAGAAGATGTTGCATTATGAAACAATGGCCAGTCGTCCTTTAGAGACAATCTGTCTGCCTTCTGGGACATTAACAGGTTATTTGTATTCATTTGTGTGAGAGATGGGCTACAACAGCAGGATGCAAACTTTTACAAAGCCATTTTCTCAACTTAAAATACAATTCTGCCAAAACTATTTTCACTTCCGCTGTCAGGATTTGAATAAATATACAAATGTTTATTGGTTTGGGATGTACAAAGGCTGCAGAAAAAATACACTCCTGCTATGTTGTTATTCTGAATAGTAAGTAGCTCTGTAGTCATCACCTGTAAGCCGATTTGAATATTTGAATTTCCTGCAACAGTAGCTTTTCACTACTTTTGTGTTACCAGTGGTTCTCGAATTCTGTTTGAAGGAACGTTAGACTCACAACTTACCTGACCAATTCACTGTAAGCTCGGGAAGCACAATAACGTGATAGTTTCATAAAGAGTGGACAGCAGTGGTTGTCCTCGTTTAATAAAGCTATAGACACTATAGAAACAAAACAAGCTCTCTGTACTTTTTATTTGTTCAGTGTCTTCTGCTGCAACCTCTTTATTTCTGTCCAAGAAAGAAGCCTTGTTAAAGTGGCTGTAACCTGAGCTGATCTCCTACTAATTCAAAGTAATAAATGTTAAATATAAATTCTAAAAGTCATTTTGTGTTTTTGAAATATGACCAGGGGTTGAGTGTAGTACCTGGTACTTGTCATTGTCATTATCACAGACGACCATGGCTAAATGAAAGAATGATGGTCGTGGCTTTGGCTCTGATTCACGTTAGCCTGCTGTCCCGGGATTTGAACAGGAGCTCTTTGAAGACCAGCTTCAATCATTATAATGGCTTCATGCTATGGCTGCTGACGGAGACATCCCTGATGTCACTGCTGGGTTCGCTGGTGAAATATATTCCATTGTTGTAAGCATTGATTTTTTTCTACATTTATTTTTAATGAGTCAAGTTGGCTCTTTGCTCCAGAGTGACTTCAAATGACTCAAACAGTGGGGTCCCAATTGGAGCTCTAACACTCCATTGGGATGCGAAGGTCAAAGGAGAGGACACCCTACACCTGAATTGAGCCTAAAAGAGGATTTGCTTTATTTAGAGTCACAAAATATCCAATAAACGTTCTAATAAAAGTTCATAAACCTTTGTGCATCCAGAAAAGTAACACCCAAACAATCTAGACAAACAGTATAGGCCTAAACATGTTTAATCAAGACACACATTGTCCAATACAGAGCCAATGAATCTGTGTGGTTGCCGTTTGACCTCATTTACATACAGAACTCATATGCACTTGTTATCGAAATCCTAACACCAAGTTCTCTGCCGTCGATATTGAACTTGTGTCATGTTGCACTTACTTTTGAAATGTGCAACTACATTCTCCATGTGTTTTTGGTTAAATTTCCTTATGACTTTTGACACGGCAGCATATCAAGTCAGCTAGAAGCAAAATGGGGGTGATTGTGCAAAATGGGAGAAGAAAACCATACGCTACTTTAATTAAACAGAGCTTTCGTAGTCCCATATGAGCCAAATTAAGTTACAGTAATTAATAAGCAAAACAGTTAGTTCATAACGTGCTTGTATTTATAATTGAAAAAGGAAAAGAAATGAAGCAATAGGCTGCGTTCACAAGACTTCGTTCTTAGCTGCCCCTGAGGTGGAGCACAGTAGAATCGTTTTGACTGTCAATTTGGTTGATGGTTAATTATGGCTACTGGGCCTATCCACATTAAACTAAAGTTCACAGTCTGCTCTGTCAGCACAAATGAACTATGGTGAAACAAATTTGTCCATTGTCAATATTCAGCCACAGGTGCAGTTGTTTACTGAAAGACCTTGGATACACTGTATGGCAAGTTTGAGAACCCAATAAATGATAAAGTTTATTATTTACATTAGGCAAAAAGTAATTTTAGCATGTGCCTTCCATCTCATATTAGGACATATTCCAATCCAAGGATATGAACACAACAAGAAGCTATGAAAAGAAAAAGAAAACATTGCGTGTATTTCAGGCCACGCAATATTGCAAAAATTATCTATACAGTAAGAGGCGCAATTCCCACATTGCAAGATGCCTCAATATATTGCTAAATGCCTGAGGTCTTCCGTCTGACTGAGACTGGCACAGGTTTGACTCAACAAAAACAAGCTTTTAAATGTGCGCAAAAGTTGAGTGCATGTCCTGATTTTCCTAATTTACATTCTTGTTTTAGTCATTTGTCAAGGCCTGTCGTGACACATTTTGCTGAAAAAACAAAACTAATTCATAATTAACTATTAAAGCTTTAATGAAATGTACTGTGTTGAAATTGCTTATATCTCAATATTTAAGACATGGAATATCGCATTTTCCCCTCATATTAGTTATATCAAATATGAAAAGTTGAAAGAGTCACGCGGTCATATTAATAATAATCCTGTTTTGCACAAGCATGCAGCATATTTGTATTGGCCGTTTTAATCGTCCTTCCAATATTTACTGTACAATGTGACAGCTGCTGTGAATGATAGTTTTATGAGACAATTATTGACTGAGCCATGTTTTAATGACTTTATCAAAACCACCACAGGTCTTGAATCTAGCGAACAAATGAATCCACTTTACGCCTGCCACAAAGCAATTAAACCATCGTTAGGGCTCTAATTTGCGAAAATAATGAGATCAGAACCCTAAGAAACTTCACTTTTGATGGATCTCTTGATTTCAGGGCATGCATATTATTACTTTGATTTTTTGACAGCAACACCAAGTTTTGTTTTCTGTTTTCACAAAAGAGATGTCTGAAGTGATCGTGAGAGCAAGTCAGACAGTGCTTCCTTTTTGTTGCTTAAACACATCCATGTGAAAGCCATCTTTTATTTATAAAGCCCGAAAGTATGCTACAGAGAAGACTCGGCTCTCTACACCGAGCATCGAAATACTGGATGGTTCTCATCAAAGTTTTAACTCCTTCGGAATGGAGACTTCAGACATGTTACTTTAAATAATTTTATTTCACTTAAAAAACATTCAACATCCTGCAATTATCTGCAAAATGGGGAATACCTTCTATGCTTTCCAATGAGTGCTTATCACTGGACATCAGTTAAATCAGAATTCTTAGATTATAACACAAATCAGATCATAAAAATAAAAAAGTTCAAGTTCATATACAAGTTCAGATTATAGTGTCGTACTCTACCGGTGACGGTGGCGCAGGTGGTAGAGCGGGTTGTCTCGTGATCGGAAGGGCGTGGGTTCGAATCCCAGCTCCCACAAATGCACACTGTCGTTCTGTCCTTGAGCAAGACACTTCACCCTACTTGCCTCCAGTGTCTGTGTGCATTGATGTATGAATGCGTGACTGGTTGCTTACTGTAAAGCGCTTTGGGCCTGATAAATTAAGGCCCAAAGATATAAAACTTTGACATGAATCTGTGTCTGCTACTCCAAAACTACAAAAGGAGAGTAAAGTAACAAATTATCAGTTCAGAGGAGACTTTGACTGAGAAATACTTAAAAGGCAGACTATATTGTTCAGTGAAGTCAAGCCTGATGCATCGGAATGTTTTATTGGGGAACTGGGACACCGCGTATGAGTAGCAGATACGATAACTGGGCCAAACCAGGAACTGAACCAGATCCACTCTAACAGGGTTGATGCCCTAACAGCTTATGAATTGTTTAATAACTCATGTTTGTTTGGGAGCACATGGTTCTATGCACACCGTAGCAAATGTTCTTTGAGGACTACAGAAATATTTGGGAACTATCAAAAGGCAAAATGCTGATGCTCACTGATGTGATTCTGTGGCAGTTAAATGCTGAAATGTGCATGAGATTGGATTTCAGTGAAACGCAATCATTCAGAACCTGGGTAATTGTTATGTTCTCAGTAGATTAGGTGTCGCAAAACATACTGCTGCATGGTTGTTGTTTCTGGACATTTGTTCTAATTATTTCCCTTCAACTCCTGATTTGTTAGTTTGCTCTAAAATGTGACGCTTTGATGCCCGTGGATCTTGCAAATGCTGTCACATCATAAATGTTCAGAGAAACTGCTGTGCTCGGATGGGTTCCCCTGTGAGATGCTTGTAGCCCTTTTGTGACATGTTTCCTGTTTCACTCTCAGACGATACAACTGCAAATGATGGGGTCAAATCAAATATTAGGGTTTTTGCAGTCAACGTGGGGCTTCCATAAATATCTTCTAGAGTATTGACATCATTTCTCAGCTTCTCACCGCAATTAATTTGAACCTACATATGGATTGTGAATAGGTTCCTGATGGCCCTAACAAACCTATCTTTTTTTCCTCACACCTTTGATGCAAACTCAGCTGAGAAGTCTTTGTGTGTGCTTCTTATTGAAGTAAATCTTAGAGGAGATGCTGTATGCCGCACCAAGATAGTCAAGTCTGGGACAACCAAGCCACACTCTTTCCTTTCTTTCTTTCTTTCTTTCTTTCTTTCGCTTTTTGTTTCCATTTCTTAGCTACAGAGAACCAGCAGTGCAATTCCAATTAACAGATTTGAGTCAAGGTGTTGTGACAGCCTCCAAATACAATTTACAGTTGTTGCAGCTCATTTAAAATCACTGTCAGGGACAGATAACCAAAATGGAGCTTAGGAATGATAATAAATATAATCTGAAAACAATGCGTGTGTGGAATAGTGACTGATAGAATATTTTAGGATCAAAGGTTCTCTAATCCTGGAGGCACATCTGCGCAAGCTGCTTAAATACCAGTCTTCAGATCTCCTCTGTTGCCATAGCTGTCCCTTGTCACACCTGCTTATTGTGATCTACAAGGACACTGCAGTTGGAGCTTAGCAGGAACAAGACAAAATAAGACAGCATAATTTCGGCTTTGTTCTTCCAGAAAGACTGTGAAAGCATGTGTTATTAGGAAAATAGTGAAAGTACACAATCATTTTACTGACTAGGCTCAATGTCTATATCGCTAACACAATAAATGTTTACTAGAGAAATAATTTTATATTAAATGTAGTGTATAACCCCACATTGAAATAAACAAAAAACATATATTAGCCATATTAACAAACAAAAAAAGATTACTTAGATGTGGCAACAGATCTCAACAAATTCATCTTAAAGTATCTTTTGCATTTTACTGTCCCATCTATTGTGGGGTGGACAAAATTTCTGTTAATGCACAAATTCTCCAATCCACAGTAAACGCTTTCTTTCTTCCTAAGAGCTGTCGCGGACCCTGCCCGACACTATTAAATATGAGATTGATCCTTGGCTTTATAGAGCACGCTGTGGCTCAGAAAGCATCTGGTCCAGTCGGCTGAACCACAAGAGAAAAGATGTAGAGGTATCGATATCTAATGGCAACTTTAATCTTAAACGGCAGCTCTCGGTAAGTGCCATTATGTAAAAGCCGCTCAAATAACTCCATTGATTAAATGTGTCTTTTCATGCGGCAGCCCTCGCTCCATCATGTACGTATATTTCTTTCACACTGAAAGGGAAGAAGTCAATATGTGGCGCTCTGTTCTGTTGTTCTCACTTCATGTTTCAACTTTTTCTTGCCCGTGGGCAGAGAGTGCCTGTCAATAAAATGCACTCTGACATATTTCAATAGAGGTATGGCCTCTGCCACTCAGCTGAATAGATCCATTTCATTTTGTTTTTGTACCAGTGCCATTCGTCTCACTTACCTGCGTTCATAGACTTCCGGAGATCGGTAGCGTACAGAACGTAGATGCCAAAATATTGTGAACATGACGAGAGGTGTCGGCCGCTACAAACACAGGCTTCCTTCATGGTTTATAAAAGTGGAAATGAGCAACTGACCTATATGGAAAAGTGCACATTTAGAGCTTGGGAATCAAAGCCATAAGTGAAGATTGACTGGACACTTGCCCTTAGTGCTTTGGGATTCTAAGAAAAGTGCTGCCAAACGCTGTACCCTTCTCCCACAGCGCGGCGCAGGGGCAGCTCCAGAGGTGGCCACATCAGCTGGATATAAAACGGCCAGAAAATCAGCCATGATCTGGGACGGTGGCTGTGTGCGAGCAGAAATGAGGAGACAGTCTCGTACATTTCAGTGCAGCCCTCCTGGATCTCATGACAGAACAAAGCATGCATGAGCAAGCAGGGCCTGTGCTGCCGGGCGTCTGGTGCTCTGTGCAGGGGTGGGAGTTGATGCTTGCGTGGTGCCAGCATTTGAATGTGGGAGCGTGTAGTGCGCTCGGGTCACCCTGAAGCTGCCAGGCCAGATGTGCAGGAGACTGGATTGTGTGGAGTGATGAGTGACTCCCTTGCTGACTCTGCAGACTTGGAACAATGCGCACAGGTCTCTCCAACTAATGAGCTCTCTATATAGAGAGCACGCTGTGAGCTCCACTCTGCTTACTGTTTCAATCAGGGCTCCATATCTGGGGAGAGAGCTTTTTATGCTTGCACTGGCGCTGGACCAAAGAACTTGATACAGTATGCAAATCAGCATCGAATACCTGAGATGCCTCTCGTTTGTTTGTGTCACAAGGTGGAGAGTGACAGATTCTTTGGATCAGGAATGCAGAGGCTGCAGGGCTATTTTTGCTGGGAACCTTTGTCTGCTACAGGCCTTTTCCAGATTCTTACATGGGTGCTTCTTTTATTAATGCATCTGTATACAACACACATGCTTTTATAGTTGTGTATCAACAAAAATAGAGCTCTTTTTCTAGTTTACAAGTTTGTTGTGCTGGAAAAGCTGTTCTTCCCTGTGCGCTTCTCAAATCCATGTCTGAAAAATATGGGATATGTGGGTTGGAGAGTGACGCAGTCTCCCTTGAGGCAAGGGTCCAGACTTTACAGAGACATGACTCTACATTATTCATTTCACCTCTGATGTTTTTGTTTAGCAAAAATGCTTTAAGCAGAACACAATAGCCTTTTCTCAATGTCAAAATGCAACAGGTGCTAAAAATATGAGATAAAGCATTCAGTCCGGTGAAAGATCCACAAATAGCTGTACGGCAACGATACTCTCACAGTTTCGTATCATCATTACAAGCTCCCAGAAGCACGGCATCTTTCAATTGTTCAGTTGTTCAATTGAACTCTAGTGTCCATCCAGTGTTAGCTGTTGCGCTTGGCACACCTCAAAGGACACCATAGAAGCCATCATAGGTTTTGAACCTCTGGCTCCATTAGGAATTAGACACAGTTGTTAATGATGTGAATTCTGCACACTGGACAGATTGGAATGCAAATGCACTTTCATGCAACCAATCGTAGCCTGGTAGCAATTTCATAAAATATTCATTTTCACAGGAACCTTATTCTGTGGTGGTGCAAAATCCTCAGCCTCTGATGGAGAAGTACAAAGATAGACTCGCATAGCCTACAGTGTTGCTCTGCCACATCGTGTACCTGTCAGGGAAATTACAAAGACTCATGAGTTCCTATCACATTTCAAACGCCTAACCTTTCTGTCTTCGGGTTTGTGTTTCTCTGCGAGCACTAAATATAAGAGATGCCCTCTAGTGTCTTACAAGCCTGCTGTTTTGATCTACCAGCTTGTGATATAAGCTTTTGTTAATAATTGATGTCTGGAAGGATGTCTCTCCCTAACTCCTTCACAGGACTCAAAAAATGACATTCCTGAAAATAAGAGGGGTCTAGTGTGCTGAGATGAAATGCTCGACTTTGTGAATTACTGATGCTCCATGTGGGAGTTCCCACCTCCCGCCTTGCTTGTTATTGCGCAAAGTTCAGTGTTTTTAACTTGGCCGTGGCCTTTGGAGTCGGACAGAGAGGCTGCGCTGACCTCATTAGTGGCTCCTGGCTAGCTCATGAAGCTGGTGATCTGTGTCTTCAAGTTTCTGTCGTGATGCTAAACAACCGAGATGACCTTCAGTATTTCTCATGTGTGCCTATACTCATGGCTCATTAAGACTGAGGAAGAGGCACTGATACAACTGCTGAGAAGGTGAGATATGCAAATGTTTTTTTTTTTTTTCTCTCAAAGCCAAAAATCCTGTAGGCTTCAAGACCTGACTTTCCTGTGTATTTGATGTTTAACACCACAGAAAACATGAAAACGGATCCAAACCTCTCTGCTCATTGAATCAAAGGGCACATAAGAAAACTATTGTACATAGGAGTGGCCCTATTTGAGATTAATGCTGTTAGTCATTAGCAAATCTGTGGCGTGCAGATGGCATGCAAATTTGATGGTGAACTCTCTTTTGGACTAAACTTTCTGAACTATCTAGGTGGAGTTCAGGGCATTGTGATGAGAACAATTCAACAATTTAATAACCTTCCTAGATGTTAATGTTTACTGCTGTGGTGCTGCTGCAGAGTACTTGCTCTGATCTAAAACCCTCCCAGGAAATTCAAATTTCTGAGAAGGCCATTGATGTTATGAAAGCCATTTTGAGTACTGGTAAGGCAGACACAATTTCTACCTAGATTAACCTGTACAGTTCTGTATGAAATGTAATGTTTTTGTCTAGTCTTGTCTATTGTTGTTCAAACCTTGAGCTGAAATTGTGGTGACATAAAACCCCAGGTGTGGCTATAACTTTGCATGATAGCCTTGTTCTGAATATGGATATTTGAATTTGATCCTATTATTATTCCAACTGGCATTTCCTGGTCTCACAATCCCAACAAATGAGCTAGTTGTTGCATATTTTCAATAGTTTAATTAGGCCTGAGTGAGCAACTTGAAAACCCTGGCAAATTTGTAGTGCTTGTAGTATTGTTCCTGTGAATAATGAATGTCCACAATATGGGGCCATTTGGAGGCTGTTGTTGTCTGGGATAAGTGCTTATTAGGAGCCACATTACCTGCGACTGCTAGGTGGTTCTTTAATCTTATGGGTCTCTAATTTGGACATGTAGCTTGAGATGCAAACTTCGAGCAAAGTAAGTGATCGAATAAAACTTGTAAAAGGATTGTGTTTTGTCAGATCAACATGTTGCTGTTTAGTCCAGTGTTTTCGTAACTCAAAAAGGTTACAGTCGAATCAAAAAGGAAGAAAAACTGGATTATTTCCTTGAGTGATGGCCATACAGATATGAACCAACTCAGTGGGCGTTCACTCATAGTTTGACGGTTTGATGCCAGCTCCCACCAGTGAATACTGTCCACGTGTTCCAGTTCGCCGCAGAGTCTACACATATACGCTGGGGTACAAGTATCTGTGTGAATCTGTCAGTGGCTTTATGATGTAAAAGTCTCAGTTATGAGTTTACACTGATCTGTCTCTTTTTAAGTCCTGGTTATAGATTTTTTTATTCCTACATCATTTACTTACTGTATATTTTGCATAAAGTGAGCAAGAATCAAGTTTTAAATCAAGTTGCCATTTTTATGTGCAGTACTTTGGCCCCCTTTCTGTTGCTGTAGATTGCTCTAAATAAAATTGTATTAATGAATCAATCGGACAGATATAGCATGTCTTTGAATGGAACCTGCTCAAAGCCTGTACTTCTGTCACATAAGAGAATATTTATTTATTCTCTATCCAGTTCCTACACCAGTGTTTTCCAGATAAGGTGGCATGGTGTTTGGATTCTCACCTTACATCACTATAATCCTTCAGGTTATTGTTGAAACATTCTCGCTGTTGTTTTTCTCGTTGTAATATAAGGCAGGGTTTCTCTTTTGGAACTGGGGACCCTTACCGAACAGAGGAAATCTCAAGGACTTTTATGGTAGATTCAGAAGTTTAAAACCACGTTTAAGTGAAGGTGTAGTGTTCTGGGGTATTATTTATTTTCATACAGACTGGTCATGTTTTTTCTCTCTGTCTTAGGCAAATTTGATAAGATTCAGCTTTTCCATATATATATGTATATATGTATGTATATATATGTATATATGTATGTATATATATATATATGTATGTATATATATATATATATATATATATATATATATATATATATATATATATATATATATATATATAACATAACACAAGTCATGGTCAAGGTCAACTTTATTTCCATAGCACATTTCTATAGCGTGAGAAGAACATCCAGAAGAAGCAGGTCAGCTCAGAATTTTACTTTGTTTGAACTGTGTTTCTCTGCCAGTTTGCTAGTACTATATTACTCAAAACTGAGATTGGCTGTTAAGCAAAATCTAATTTCTCTTTTATACCCCGTCTTGCCCTTCCCCCTACACCAGGGGTCGGCAACCCGAGGCTCCGGAGCCGCTCTTCATCCTCCTTGTAGTGGCTCTTTGTCCTACCAGCGCAGCCACGACTATATGCCCAAACTGCCCAAACACGCCTGGCAAAGAAATGACTCCAGTCAAATCAATCTTGCATCCACATGTGACCGGATGTATGTCTGTATGTGTGTTCTGAGGTCTAGAAGAGTAGACCTGAGTAAATGAAAACCTATTCTGATTCTGATTCTGATTCTGTATAAGTTTTTATCTGATTGTTGTGCATGTGAAGATTTGCTTTTACTATTATGAACTTGTTCAATGTAAATGCCATTATCCATGTGTGCATGATGTTTTTATGTATTTTACTATAACATCAGCCTGCCCAGGGACTACGGGTGGAAATTAGCTCTTGAGCTAAAACCTGGTACAATGCATCTCTCCCCTTGGGGTTAATGTTTATTGTACACTGTCCCTGTTTCTCTAAATAAATAAATACAAATACAAATACAACTGGGAGCTGGCACAATGAAAATAATTGGTTTTGAAATACTTTGACTGGATATTGAAAACTACAATCTGTCCTCTCTTTTGGCGCCACTGTCCTTCCCAGTCAGACGCTCTGGGCCGATCTGCATCAGTCCGTGTTCTCTGCGTATGTGCCTGTGCGCCGCTCATTCATCTGCCCACTCTCACTAAATGAGCCAATGTATTTACGCAACTGTAGTCTCTTTATGAGTAAACAGGGAATATATAGGCCTACTGTATCATTCATAAACTTATTGGGACTGAAGGCATCTCTCAAATGACGCTCATATTGATGTCAGGAGGAGAAGCAGTGCAAACTTCAATCCAATCCGCTTGCCACCTCGTGCAGCGCTGAAAGCGAATCATCGCCGCTCTCGCATAATACAAAAACATAAAGTCACAAACACAACGTAAAACACATCTCCAAAAGGTCCTGGCAAAGGAGTTTGCCGCTTGGATCTGTGGAGCTGTTCCCGCAGTGCAGAGTGAGGAGAGTGAAGGTGCAGAGTGAGGAGACGACAGTGCAGTGAAGCAGGGGCAGAGCAAAGAAAGTCGGGGGTTGGGGAGGCACAAAACTTGGTGTCCCATTTACAGTGTTAGAATAACTGAGTTTTGTAGATTGCAGTATCAATGCAAGCAGCTAAAAATATTACTATAAATATCTAAAATACAACAAAATGCTGTAGGTTGCATTTTATTAATTAAAGAAACAAAACACAATTCATTTGAATTAATATTGTGAATTTACTTGTAAACCAATCCACAATAATATTAATCAGTTTGGTCCGGTCGTTTGAATGTTAAAACTATTGTGGTTTTTTGAGACTTTCATTTGGTTTGAAATGGTCCGAAATGGCTCTTTGGATGTTAAAGGTTGCAAACCCCTGCCCTACACCTTAAAACAGAGGGATGGGGCAAGGGCTGAAAAGACAGCTCTAAGCAACGGGACAGTTCTTGATTTTTTTGCATTTACAACAAGCAAAAATAGGTGGAGATCTAGTTTTTGTGATTTTGGTCAATTAACACATTTAAAGCTGTACTAAGTAACTCATGCCCCTAGAGGCCATAAGCGCCACTGCAGGTGTAGCATGTTGCGTTTTTTTTTAACTTATTAATTGTCCGTGAGAGTAAATACTACGCTGACAAAAAAGACAAAGGGAGAGAGGGATCATCCCATTAACACTTGTATTACCCCCAGAGGGACTACGAAAAGGATTTATTAAAGTAAACAAGTTACTTAGTACTGCTTTAAATGAAAGAAAATGTAAAACATGACTGATGCAGTAATCAGAAACGTGTTTTAACACCAAAACAACATCTCTGCTTCATCCAGCGCCCACATTCTCCTTCCCTGTCACAGTGAACAAAGTAAAAAAAAAGAGTCCTTTAACTGTATAAATGTTAAAGGCACACTGCGTAACATTTTGGATTATACTGTGGTCTTCAATCCTAAACAGGATCCCAATGACCAGTATATTATATTATATTATTAAATGACCAGTAATGTATATTATTAAATGTTTTTCAGTGGGTAATCAAGAGTGGATTTGGATGAGGACCGAACCTATTTAAATCTCTCATTTGGCTGCCTTTAGGCATCATCTCCATAGAGACGAGCTGGAGAGGTCAGGTCAAAGTCAGTTCTCAGGAGAAGCGAGCCCGCTCACAGCAAAGATCATTTTATCCCGTTTTTGGGTGAAATGTTACGTGGTTTGGCTTTAGGCTGAACGATATGGGCAAAACTTCATATCTCGATATTCATGCCAGATACAGTGCCTTGAACTTTTGCACATTTTGTCATGTTTACAACCCTAAACGTAAAGATTTTATTTTGATTTTTTTACTGGAAGTTCACACACAAGTAACAGACAACTGTGAAGTGAAAGCAAAATGATACATGATTCTGTTATTTTTCAAAAAATAGAAAAGTGAAAAGTGGGGCGGGCGTAAGTATTCATACAGGATGAAATAATACTTTGTGGAACCCCCTTTTGCTGCAATAACAGCAGCAAATCTTCTGGGGTATGACTACAAGGTTTGCACATCTAGAGACTGACATTTTAGCCCATTCCTCTTTACAAAACAACTCAAGCTCTGTCAAATTAGAAGGAGAGCGTTTGTGAACAGCAGTTTTCAGGTCTTTCCACAGATTTTCAATAAGATTTAGGTCAGGACTTTGACTGGGCCATTCTAACACATTAATATGTTTGTTTTTAAACCATTCCATTGTAGATTTAGCTTTGTGTTTAGGGTCATTGTCCTGCTGGAAGGTGAATCTCCGCCCCAGCCTCAATTCTCTTGTTGACTCCAGCAGGTTTTCCTCCAAAATGTCTCTGTATTTGGCTCCATCCATCTTCCCAACTATTCTTACAATCTTCCCAGTGAGCTGATGAAAAGCAGCCCCATAGCATGATGCTCCCCCCACCATATTTGACACTGGAGATGATTCACTCAGGACGATGAGCAGTGTTAGGTTTGTGCCATACATAACGTTTTGCATTTGGGCCAAAAAGTTCAATTTTTGTCTCATCTGACCAAAGCACCTCCTTCCACATGGTACCTGTGTCCTCCATATGACTTCTAGCAAACTTCAAACGGGATTTCTTATGGCCTCCTTTCAATAATGGCTTTCTTCTTGCCACTCGTCCATGAAGGTCAGATTTGTGTAGAGTACGACTTATAGTTGTCCCATGTACAGATTCCCCCAGCTCAGCGGCAGTACGTCGCAGCTCCTCCAGAGTTATCTTGGGGTCTTGGTTGCATTTCTTACCAGTGCTCTCCTTGTTCGGTCTGTTAGTTTAGGTGGATGGCCGTGTCTTGGTGAGTTTGCAGTGGTGCTATACTCTTTCCATTTCCGAATGATGGATGGAACAGTGCTCCGTGAGATGTTAAAATCTTGGGAAATCTTTGTATAAATTAACGCTGCTTTAAACTTCTCCACAGCTTTATCCCTGACCTCTCTGGTGAGCTCCTTGGCCTTCATGATATTGTTTAGTGACCAATACACTCTGACCATAGCTCTGAGGCCCTCACAGAACAGCTGTAATTATACTGAGAGTAGATTACACACAGGTAGACTCTATTTAATGGTTAGGGCAAGGTGTGAACATTCTGCAGTCATTAGGAATGTTATAGGCAATTTAATGCACTCAGAAAATGCTGTATGAATACTTATGCACGCCCCACTTTTTGTAAAATAACAGAATCATGTATCATTTTGCTTTTACTTCACAGTTGTCTGTTACTTGTGTGTGAACTTTCAGTAAAAAATTCAAAATAAAATCTTTACGTTTAGGGTTGTGAACATGACAAAAGTTCAAGATGTATTAGTACTTTTGCAAGGCACTGTATCGCGATATCGATACGATATGATATAACTATGGGTTCGGTAAAAACAGCATTTTTCAGAAAAATAAAAACATCAAAATACAAAAGAGTGCAGTTTTATTGATGAGAATCTATATCATTTATATCTTGCTTTTTCGAGGTTATTATCTTGAATGTTCATATCTCGATATCAATAGTTATATCTAGATTTTTCTATATTAATATCTTGAATGTACAATGTTGCCCATTGCCTGAAATAAAAAATAAAATGAAAATGAATGAAATGTTAATATATTGATATTGATACAATAACGATATATCTTTCAGCCCTAGTTTGGCTTTAAAGTCATTTTTGGGAGAGAATTGAGAATGGGCCTTAACCTGCATATTGATTGTCATCTAATTTCTAACTAGGAGGATTAGGAGTATATCATTACAAACATTGTTAATTAATAAATAGCTGTACAACTGTGCAGTCTACACTGTTGTTTTTATATTCTCCTGATGAGCATATAATCCCAGCCGTCACAGAACCTGTGAATGCACTGGGTATAAAAACACTTTTCAAACTAATTAAACCCAAAATAAACATAGTTTTTCTGATTTTGCAGCAAAGATCACAGACCAGGTCAGACTGTTAATGAGCCCAGACAGTACACATTCTGTACAGAAGCCATTTACAGGAGCATACGGGGGAAAACAATAGCAACAAGAAATGTAGAATTGACAAGTCCTTGTATTTCAGAGTGGTGTTACCAACCCTTTGCCTGTATGTGCACTTTGGGGAAAAAAGCATGAATTTGCAACAGATTGATCAATTAAATAACGTAGTGTAACTTTAGTCTAGTCTCCAACAACTTAACACTCTATAAAGGTTGATTAATTTACCTTTTAAAAGGCTGAACAATTCAAGAAAAGAGAGTCAATTACATATTAGTCTGAATTCTTTTGGCAAAACACAATTTAATTCAATCTAACATGAGGGATGGAGATTGGTGAAATGGAGTGGAATTTCACCGATCGATTGAAAGTTGAAATCTTAATTTATATAAAGTCTGGTGATGACGCCTTTGATTTAGTATGCAGCAGATTGTGTACAAGATACCTGGGACCAAATTGATACGGCCCGCTATGCTTCACCAGGGTCACAGCACTTAACCCAGCCGCCTGTGTAGCGTTTCTGCGCATCTCCCAATAATGTAATTGAAATCATTATTTGAAAAGGCAATTTTTCCCTCATGTTACGCTTAGAGGTATGTTTTGCACTAATTGAAGTGGATGATTCAGATGTCCATCATAAAATTGAGCTACCCTACTGCAACCTCCAAAACCTTCTGTTGCTGAAGCATGAGCAATCCAGAGACACAGGAAGTACAAATAATACGCATCCATCTGTTTGCTTTCAGTGAGAAGATGTGCGGATTTGTATTCAAAGGCAAGCTGAAAGGAAACTGTCTTTTGGTGAAATTAATGTGTCATTTTCAACGTGCTACAGAATTAAAGGAAGACATTGGCTTTTCAGTCACATAATATACTTCAAAACTAATAATATAAAGCGTCTTTGGTCCTATTTCACAGCATGAATAAACAAGGCAGTTATACAACAGTACCTGAAGGTTGAAAATGTGTGTTTGTCTTCTCTTAAATTTAAATAGATAGACACAACACATTGGTTGTATTTGCTTGATGAGTCATTTGTATTATAAGTTTATATATATTCTGCTAACTTGGTCTATACTTTGAAAAGGCCTCACAGTTGGAATCCTAGTTTCTAAGGACTAGTTTGTTCTTGTACCGCTGATATAAGTGGCTTATTATAATTTGACCTGCAGCACTCAATGACATTAAAGGCATACTGCGTAACATTTCAGATTCTACTGTACCAGCAATACAAAACATTCTCCTAATGACCAGCTCGACACAGAAAATGCTATATTTGCAGTGGGTAATCAAAGAATGGATTTGGATGAGTCAACCATGCAGACGAGCTGGAGACGTCCCGCTCCCAGTAAAGTTATACTGTACAGTCAGGTCTGAGGAGAGTTGACACAGCAAACACACACATTTTTCAACAATGTAAATATCAGTAATTAAATAAATGCGCTTAGTGGCTTTAAAGAGAACAATCAGTACAGGAATAAAATAGCTTATTATAAAAAGTACCCTGGACTGGAGTTTGCAGTGAGCAAACTGAGTGCTGTGAACATTTGCCAGCACGTTATGCATGAATATGAAGCAGTAGATAATAAGTAAGTAAGTGCTTTATATGTCATTGTTATACAACAGAATTGTAGGTCAGATAATAGGGTTAGTCCTGAGCCGCTGCGACTGAGGTCGCCGCCATTGTGGGTCAACCTGACCAGCATGTCTTTGGAGTTAGGGGACCCTGGAGTATCCGGAGGAAACCTGGCTGGCTGCCTTCAGTGCTCCTCTGAAAAGGTGTACAGCCTTCTGGGTTTCTCCCTGTTTCAGAGCGCGGTGACCCGCTCCTTCCTCTTCCTCCAGCGCAGCTGGCTTTTTATGTTATACACATACTGTATACAACAGTGCAAGAATATACTATATTTATATACACTAAAAACTAATTATGATTTAGTAACGTGGGGAAACATTCTTTTGCTCTTTTCATATTTAAAATGATAAATGGTTTCAAATGGTAAATGTTTTATATTGCGCTTTTCCACCTACATTAGGCACTCAAAGCAATAAAAAGTTGGGTTAGAGTGTAGCTAAACTCTACCCCAACTTTTTATCATGTATTAATTGTCTGTGGTGTTTTGAAGTGAAAGAAATCAGAAATGCATCCCGACAACATCAAGTTAAAGTTTTACCAGTGTTTACTGCTCTGAGGGTAGCGCTAATATCGCTGCGCTGCTCCTCGTAGAACCAGACCACTTGCCCCACGCCCTCGAGGTCCTCCAGGTGCTTCTCCCTTTGCCAGTTCTTTTTGGACTGTGGATATGGGCAACGTTTTACTGGTATTATTTTCTAACTTGCATTTCCTTGTTATCCTTATTCTTCTCTATTCTATTCCACGTTTAATGTAAAAAAAAACAGTAGCAGCAGTTGGAGAAGTACATCACCTTTTTTATTTTTCATCTTTTGACCTTTTTTTGGCTGCACAGCGAATTACATCTCATGCAACTTAATGTGTTAGTGTCCAAGAACTTTGTCTTTCCTAAGCCTTAATATTTCCAATTTCACCAGAAATATAGCAGCCTTCTTTTGTGCGCAGACAAACCTGACTATATGCCATCTTTATTGGTCGCAGCTGCATATCTATATCTCAATAGTGGCAGCCTTTTGAGCTGTTGCCATCATCCTAATAATCAGGGCAGTTGTGAAAGGGTACTGGGATTGAGGAAGGTCTAATTTCTGCTGCCCCGCTTTCCTCTTTCCCCTCAGTATTTGAATTTTAAAAAAGCCATTGAAGAATCCAACATTGGCTGAAGTGAATCCACTGCGCTGTGTGTCTTTCATAGAGTCTGTTCACAAGTTCTCACCATAGAACTAGGAGCTTTGTAAGCGTAATACAGTCTTTTCGCAGCATGCATGACAGCCAGCAAAGCAGCAATCTCGTCTATGGAAAAAGACAATAATTCTACTCGACCACCACAGATGTTGCTGTATGACAAATCAGCTCGAAGTCCGTCACCTTGGAACAGGAAAATTAAAAAACGTGAAAAAAGAAAAAAAAGAGGAGCAACTTCTCGGTAATCTTGAAGTCTCTTTGTTCTTTTCTTATAATGTGTTTTACAATATTGATTTAGACTTGTGATTTTGAAAACTGGTAAAAAATAAAAATAATAATCTATAGTTCTTTTTGCAGATTCTTTGAAGATAAAACAGTGCTTCCTCTTCCCTCTATTGGTTTAAATATGTATAATGCTGTTCAATAAAAACAAAGGCAGTATTCTTTTTCCACCTTAGAGGTTTGAAAAGGAGTCAAATAAAACAGAATCAAACTGGAGGTTTTGTCTAAAAAGGACTATGCACATGAATATGAAATTGTGCATATGCATAAGTAGATGAGTGGATGTTCTTACTGTACTGTGGCAGATGAACGCCTCGCAGCAACAATCAACCTCTGCTTTTCTGTTAATGTATGTCAAATTACCGGTACATTATTATTAAGCGAGAGTAAAATAGTCTATAATGAAAACATAATACTGTTCTGAAACATTTATAATAACATGCCTTGGCCGCTGATATAAGTTTGGATGTGAACACTTAGCTGACCAACCTTCCGATTTACTAAGCCACTTAATTCTCATAGAAATTCCCTTTCCTCACGCTCCCCAGCACAGATTAACAGCACTGAAATCTGTCTGCTTTCATTTTATCAGACTCAAATTGCTGCAAGACTGCAGTCTCTTTTATTTGGGTAAACAAACATTTAGAGCTCACCTTAAACTTGTATTGTTCTTGTTTTTCTGGAAAAGGTTTAAAGTTTGTGTGGGCCATTATTTTTGCAAGTTGACGAAATGTAGCGTCCTCTGTCCCAGTTTAAACACAGGAACAATGAGATGTCATGTTTTTGTTTTGCATCTTTCTTTGCCTTCAGTGATCAAAAACCTTACTCAGCACAGCATGTCAGACCCTGTGTTTTCTCTAAATTGCAGCTTTTAAAAGACGAAATTATTATGAATTATTGTTACAATGTTCTCTCATCAAAAAACATACCTGGAGTATGTTTCGATCAGCTTAGATCAATGTTGTATTTTATATTAAACAAAATCCAAGTTAGTAGTAAACATTACTATCAAATACCTGCAGAAACCATAATGCGCCCCTCTTTAAATTAAGGATTATTAATGATTATGGCTAGTGAAAATTATGTATTATACCAAAACTAAAACATTCTTCTCACATTTCAAAAGGTAATGTTTGTTGTTTCTCACTAATACAACTTATTGCACATTTGACTTTGTCTTTTATGTTTGAGAACGGATATTGCTCTTGTTTATGTCTCTAAACTTGAACTAAGTATTAGTCACCTCAAGAAAATGACATAGTCTGACCCAAACAGGATCACATAAATCAAGGCCAGTCCAGTTACTTTGAGCCACTCATGTCTCACAAAGTGCGTACGCCGAGACATTTTGATTCTATCCCAGCAGCGCTTGTAAAAGTTTTGCAGGTGTGCGACACATGCCACACTTTGTTTAAGGAGCACTCTGCCTTCTTAATGAAGCCACTGCTCTTTAGCTTCACATTACAGTCGAGACTGGAGCTTTTTAGCCAACGTTCCCTGTGATTGAAATTCTCAGTCAGCCATCAATCTGCATTATAGACTGGTTTCCCCTTGTCTGGTGGGGGCTAACTGAAACAGATTGAGACAGCTCTTGCTCACTGCATCACTAATGGCTGCCAATGAAAGACGTCTCTGTGCCGTTGACCCGTATGTGGAACAGGAGCAATGGGGAGAATGCAGCTCGATACAGGGAGTCTCTTCGGCATCAGTCACCAGTCAACAGCATCGTCATCCTATTGACTAAACTCTGCCCAGAAATAGAATCTAATCACAGGGTTTGGACAGGCTCTGGTTCCCCTAATGGTTTACCATTAACTGACTGGAACAAAGCCCAAAGTGTGGTGAAATATCACAATGTATTCCAGGGCGCGTGGCAATAATGGCTTCTCGATTATTGCCATGGCGATGCGGACACCTGCGGGCTTGTATTGTATGAATCATTTCGGAGATAGAGGACTTACTTTCACTTTAAATGCATCCCATTCATCTAGTGTCCAGCGGCTCCATTACTATCCAGTGGAGAGGACAGGCTCAAAGTTTGGAATGTGAATTTGCTACGCTCGGCTGCGACGGATTGATAAAATGGACTCCATGGACACAGGTATGCTTTTATCCTTTCACAAACAAACATGGAAAATAAACACCCCGGGTACGAAATATAGATCACAAAGTCAGGGAATATGTAGTGACAATATGTTTCGTCAAGGCACTTTTGAAGCATAGAATACTTTGTCTTTAGATTTTATATCAGTGTACTGTTCCAGTTATATAAATCTATTACTATAAAGCTAATGAATATTGTTCATTGTATTTTGGAAGCTTTTAATTTAAAAAGTGAAAGTACGTGTTTACAACATTTCATAAGCTAGCAATAATACAGTATAGTTTGTCTAAATAAGTTAAAACCTCAAACTTAAAAAGTGTTTCCAAAGACATAAACAATAATTTCTTATTGTTTTTCACCACTGGCCTACACATGTTTATCTATTGAATCAAACTGAAGCTGACAAGCTCATTTGCTGAGGTCTTGTATTTACACACAAGATCAAGATTGTCCAGGTGCTTAGTTTGTTTGCTGTAATTTGATTTTAATGTGACCATGGCTCAATCATGATAAGGTTTTGGGTTAACTGTGTTGTGTGCATTGTTTGCACTAGAAAATGATTAAAAAGAAAATAAATAATAACAATCCTAATAATATTAGGATGCAGTGGTAATGGCCCACCTGGACAGGGCCTTTCTGTGTGGTGTTTGCATGTTCTTCCCGTGTCGTAGGTTTCCTCCAGGTACTCCGGTTTCCCCTGCCACTAAAAACATGTGCATGTTAAACCTCCAGCCAGGTGTTTTCTGAACATTAGTCTGGCTCCACATCTGGAGATGAGTCCCTGTGCTCCTACAGGAGGCCCCAGGGGCATTGAGCATGGGTTAAATTAGAAAAGAATGAATTACCCTATGGCAATTAATACAGTGACACTTAACCTATGAGTGGTAGCACAGCGGTTAGCACTTGTGCTTCACAGCTAGAAGGTCCCGGGTTCGATTCCCACCTGGACAGGGCCTTTCTGTGTGGAGTTTGCATGTTCTCCCTATGTCTGCGTAGGTTTCCTCCGGGTACTCTGGTTTCCCCTACCACAAAAAACATGTACAATAGGCCAGGATGAATAAGAGTGTGTTTGAGAGTGCTCATGGGGGACGACGGATGGAAATTAGCCCGAGGCTACAATCTGGAGTGGCTTGTTCATTAACATGCACTGTCCTGACTAAATAAACTAAACTAATGATAAAACAAATACTACCCAGTATAATTCTGGAGGGTCTGATTCTTGCCAAGCTATACATTCCTCTATGTACACTGTCCATCATTCTATGTTCACACATAACGACGACAGGTCACAAATCACGGGAAAATAATTTCCGTAACGCAAAGTGCCTGTGTGTAAACCCAGCACAGACTATAGACAATCTGCTTTGACCAGACTTATTCAAACTTTACAGATTTGTTGGAGTCAGGTGCAGTATAGGCCTTAAGTGATTTAGTGCTATAGTGACATTCAGCTGAGAGTGAACAAAGTCAATATAAGATACTATATTAAAATGTGTCTGTGCCTGTGCTTTTTATACTTGGCCTGAAGTTTAGGTTTTACCAACATAAATTAACAGTTTCTGCAGAAGTCAAGCCGGGTATTTTGGCTGAAAATCTCATTACTTCATGGCCTTCCTGATGAATGGAATATCTCCGTGACTTGAGGTGAGTCGGTCGGCTGTGAAGCCCACTCCTAACCATCCCTCAGGTCGGCCGCAACAAAGTCATTACCTGCGTGCCATAATTGACAGTGAACACAGGCAATCCTGTTAATTGATTACCCGGCCCCCGCTAATGGGAAATGCAAAGGCTCATTGTGCCTCCCATAAAGGCCCTGTCAGGAATATTTCTACGGAAAGACAACCAACAGGCTGCACCTTTAATGTTTCTGGAGGTCTCCCCGGTGGCCACCCTGACGAGCAGACTTCTCTAATTCGATGCATAATTACCCTCAAGATTATGATAGATTCAAATCTGTCATAATCTGTCGCGCATCACGAATGGCTGATCAAAAACTACTATAAGGAGCCCAGGGGGACCACGTGTGCACGGAAATATAAGCAGAACTTAATTAAGAGAGCGGTCAGTCGCCTTTTGATCCGCGTTGCGCTGAGGATGCGAGGGGGGCAGAATCCCCCCCCCCCCCCCTCTCACGGGCAGGATTCAGCCTCTAGCTCCTCCTCTCGTTTGCATCAGTTCTTGGGAACACTTGTCCGCGCGCTGTTGCCTCTTCCTTCTGCTCGCTGTTGTCTTCTGTACCTCAGCCACAGCGCGTTCGCTTCACCGTGCCATGAGTGACTGACAGATGCTCTACGCGTCCGAAGATGTGCTTTTATCGCCTGTGAAGTGGGGAAGATATCGGAGAATGGAGACGCGTCCAAGTCCCTGGTTTATCTTTTTTTCTGAGTGGATTTGGCTCTTCACCCTAACTTCGTCCCTGGGCGCAACACGGGCAGAAGTGAGGTGCATTCCCTCGTGTCAATCACCGTTGACCACAGCACCACCGCAAGAGCTGTCCGCGTTGGATTTGGTTAGTTTGGACGAGTTACAAAGTGATGGAATTGATGGATCTTTGGAAGCGCGTCGCGGTGGAACCGTGTGCGCAAACACGGGGGATGTAAACGACATCGGCGCCGATTCGAGCGGAGAAAGTTTATCCAAAGTGCGGGGAGAGCCGGAGGAAAATAACTGCGCGCAAAGCCGTGTGCGAAACAAAGAGGATACACTTCTGAAAAAAGTAGACACTGTGCTAAGTGGAGGCAACTTAACCCAAAATAGCAGCGGGGACGAGCGGGAAAGTAACGTGGGAGATCTGGAGCAGAGCGATGCGACTGAAAACGAGGACAAGGTTGCGGCCGGCGCGAGCCAAAGCCGTGGACGCGGGGCCAGGAGCGCAGAGACTTGGTCCGAATACCGTGGAGAGGACACAGGGGGTAATGCCGGTGCCGCTGCGTCCGAGGAGCCGGAGGAGTTCCAGCTCACTCACAGCACATTCGCGCTGACGGGAGACACGGCTCACAATCAGGCGATGGTGCACTGGTCTGGGCAGAACAGTAGCGTAAGTAGTCAGAAGATATGTGTGCCTTTCATCTACAGAGCCCAGATTTACGCACGGACTCTGTTTGACGCAGTGTGGCCTCTGAAATGATTGGGGAGGGTAAATTGAACGATCCCCCGGGATTTGAGTCATTTGTAGCCCACTCAAAGATGTCCTGACTTAATGAGATGTATAATGGAGATTGAATGTGAAAGGGCTCAAAGGTTGCTGATGAGTTAAAGGGCTGCAGTGGTGGGTCTCTGCTTTCGTTGCCCCCCTCACATCTCCTCCCTCGCTTCACTCTTTCACACACAAGACTCAAATCTATCCCTAACCTTGGAACAGCGCTGCAGTTTACATAAATACTAAAAACTCTCAACAAGCAGAATGCTGCTCACTGTACCCCACTAACCTCAAACCCCAAGAATAATGATGTCCCCAAACTGTAAAAGAAAAAAGAAGTAAAACAAGAACAACATTGTTTCTTAATTCTAGAATTTAAGGACAGGAAATGATTTTTTTATAGTGCCTTTCACAGACATGGTCACAAAGTGCTTTAGAATACCTTTTTTTTCTTCTTTTTTATTCATTCCATAACCGGTTGTGGTACGCAATGTATAGCCACAGCTGTCCTTGTACCAGACAGGTGTTACCACACAAATTTGCACCAACAGATCCTCCTACCACCACAAAATACCACTCACACACCACTCACCAAGGCTGCCTATTCCCTCATGGCCCCCCATCCAGAAACTAACTTGGCTCATAACTACTGCGAGCTCATGAGATCGGGCGTTCATGAGGTGGTACCCGCAGACCTGTAATGAAACCTTATTTTTATTATTGTCCAGCCATATTTATCCCCCTCACAAGGTGCAGAAGACCACTCTGCCCCAAAGAGTTTCATTGATAGGTAATGCTTGCCTGCTTAACACTGGGGAGCAGTCATTTTCATAATCTTACCTTTTTGCATACTTACATTTTTTTTTTGCAACTCAACATTTTAATTTTTGAGTCTTGTCATGAATATTGCTCCAAATAGTAAAACGCGATACAAAGAACACAACACTACTTCTAGTATTTATGACACAAGTAAAGCTATGCCAAGAGCAGTAGGATTTGTATGCGTGTTTATTATTGCAACACTCCGACATCCTGAATGCATAATGTAGTTAATACATGGCCACCACAAGTACTGGATTCTCTCAACTTTAACCTCTGCTTCTCTAACCTCATTGAACCTTAACCTGCGTCTAACCCTGCAACATCTCAGTACTTTCAATTAATATTTTAGCTCAAGAAGACCCACCAAGTCCCTAAGATTTCTCAGACACTTTTGAACCAACGAGAAATATATTTATTTCCAACCCCCCTTAAAAACAAAACAAAACAGAAACATCTAAATGTTAAACTTTTACATTTTAAATATCTTTGCGGTATTCACTTGGCTTTATTTAGCAACACACATGCATTAATGAACCTGGCTGTTGGCTTTCTGAACCTTACCTTGACCTAACCTTACACCCTCCATACCTTCATATTTAATAAGCTCCATAATGAGTACACAGATATGCATAACAATTTGAGGCATGAAGTCCATAACATTATAAAGTCCATAACCACACACTCACAATTGATATTAAGCTAATTCCAACCCTTCAATTAGTCACATTTTTCAAACCGCCAAGTTCTTACATTTTTGCCGTGTAGCCTGAGGTCCCCATTATGTATTAAAACCACACCGTACACACCAACACCCCCACACAAAGTGCACTGTCCATCAATCCATCTGCAATATCTATTGGTATTCACTCCAGAGGCTTTGGTTTGTGTGCATTGCTTAGAAACAGGATAGCGATGCTGAAAAGGTTAGCCCACTGTCTGCACTTTACTGTTTGACTCGGAAAAGTCCCCCCCCCCCCCCCCCCCCCGATGAATAGCGAACATACATCAAATGATCATAATTATAACTTCTAACTGCGGGAATTGAAAGCAGTAGAAGACCATAAAAGGTAGTGATTGACATTTGAAATAAAGTCAAGGTCAGTGAGGGCCAAACGACAAGTTGCAAACATGTAACGTCCTGGTTTTGCAGCTCAGTGTGAACGCAAAATAAATGATCTTGTCGCTACTTAAACACACCCCTACTTTTCTATTGTTAGTTGAACTCCTCAGCTCACACCCACATCCATTGAGTTTGTTCAAAGACAAATCATCCAGGATGTCCAGCCGTTTTAATTGTTTTTCCTATCGTATATACAAAGAATTAGTCTAGGCCTTGTCGATTCAATTTGATTTCCTGGAGTTGGAACAAATAGACACAAGTTAAACACAATTACCGGTAGACTGCAAAGAAAACAAGAGGTACTACCAACTTTCCAAGAACAAATGGTTTCGAACAACTTATTTTCTATGCACAAATGAAGGGGAAAAGCATCACCTACAATCGGTTCCATTACTTTTTTAATAGGTCTTTTTGGCCCTATATATCAAGAAAAACAAAACAATTATTATTACAATTGCAAAAAAGAAGTGGTAAGATTTGTACAACTCTGTTTTAAAATACTTTTCCTAAAACATTTTGTCCACTTTTAAAAATCATTTCTGTCTCACATACTTCACATACCACCAATTTTGTATAAGGAACAGAATGTGCCCTGACAAGTCAAATAGACTAGTCATATTCTGATATGGGAAATGCTCCACATGATCCCAAACAGGAACTGGTGAGTCATATGAACAAAGGTTAAGGTACGAGTTGAAGCAAAATCTGTGACCCTACTTGTGAGCGGTTCTTTTTGTCGGATACGAACCCGGTAGCCTTAAAATGTCGTATCACCTGGGATTTCTCAATGGACCTGTCTGGCCGGGTGCATTAACTGTCTGAAACTGTTAAAAGCAGCATTTTTGTTGCTTCAATTTCGAGTGCAGACACATTTTTTGAATGCATGTGCGTTAGAACGTATGTAGTGGCTGAGCGATGTGTCAAAAAGTAGAAGTCATGGTGGAGAATAACACATGCTGTGTTGCCCTTTTACCCGTCGCTTCTTCTAAGCATTTTAACTGCTGTAAACACTATGGTATAGGGTCTTCTGTTTTGCAGATATGTGAGCTAAAAACTTGTTTACTCGTTGCCATTGTTAAGTGGTAGTCAAACGTGCTTATTTTCAGTTTTAAGGCGGTTTACAGAGATGGCTGTCCACACGCAGTAAGGGTTTTCAAAGTGCCGCTTCAATCTTGTGACGGTCAAGAGACTGTACCATCACAAGATAAAACTCATCCAATATCTCGACTGCATACTTTCCTGACCAACACACTGATAGCATGTTCGGCCTTAACCTCCAACATTTCCGGTTTGTGCCCTGTTCCTCATGCTATATCATTGCCACTGGATTAATACATCTCAAAGTCCACGGCCATACACTCCTAGCACAGTGCTGTGAATAGAGCATGTAGCCTTGAACTGCAAGATCTATGACCTATACTGTTACCATTATTCTATACAGGTCAATACATAGGGTAAATGTCACCTGCAGATGACCGATGAAAGCACAGTGATTGTCAATAATCCATATCGCCTGCCAAATCTGTTTGCTGCTTCACCGCTCCGTGTAATACCCCTGTGATTTGTCATCGCATTTACTAACAACATGTCAACTGTTGTAATCCCACATTGTTACATTCTGCCTGATGGTACAGTTTCTTCTCAGCAAAACAGAGAAAGGCATGTTGTGTTCCCGCTTCCTCCTCATGGCACGTCTCTGTCGGTGTAGGTGCCTGCCAGGTGGCTATTAAGAATCCTTGTCGCTTTTCCAGCTGGTCTGCTTTCTTTAAATAGGAATATGTTTTCAAAGTTGTTTGTCAAATCCTCCTCTTTTTTTTGTGTGTGTTTACTATTAGAATGAACATTGCGAGCTTGTTCTGGGGAGATTTGCAGACGGCACCAGACAGTCACGCATCATTAGGCAACATTATCTTACATTGATACCAGACTGAATGATGGCGCTGAGACAATTTAGTATAATCTATAAAAGACGTATTGTTTGTGAAATAAAGTGCTAATGCGTCATGCCCCTATTGCTCTAAAAAGTCTTCCCTGACTTCTGAGAATGACTCATTGCATGTGTGGGGGAAAAAACTCAAGCTTTTCTCACTTTCAGAACATGTCGTGTACATCATGGATGCATATAAATAAGTGTGGCTAAAGACTTGACAGCATTTAACACTAATTGTTTTGGGATCGATTGTTAGGAAAAGATGATCTAATGCCTTGTAACCAATTTGTCCGGAAAAGCCTCGGCTTGTTATTGAGCACTATTGGCATTTAGTCTTCCCCAAGTCTTCTGTGAAAGGCCTGTCGGTGGATGTAACTTCCCCACTCAATCGTCTTCTTAATTGTCTTGGCCTAAAACAAAGTTGCACTGTCATTCCCACATTGACTCATGAATACCATCTAGGAGAATGCAAAAGATGGCTCCATCAATCTGTTGCTTCAGAACTGATTTATTTACATTGGCTCTGCTACTTTTAAACAGCTCAACATGATGTCGTACTGTACTATATTAGGCTGCTTTGAAACTTAGTTATTACCCTGCCCTGCAACCTAAAGCTAGAAAAAACTAATTTGAATAAAAATACAAAGTAGATGTTTCTTCAAACGTAGAACAGCCTATAGTTGGATACTTTGCATATTCCCTTAGAATTATTGATTAAATGACTTGTTGAAATGCAACCTTTCCCACCACACAGAATCAGGGAAATGTTAATTGTTGCTGGAAGACCTCCTTTTCGGCTAAACGTCAATAGTTATTTATAGATTGCGGTTCTTTGCTGTTACTTCCGTCTTAATCAATTTACAGTCAAGAAAATTGCTCCGTCTTTACTGAGCCAATATAAATATTCAAGGAGACTCGTGTTACTCAAGCATGATTACTTTCATATGGAGCTTCCTCTTCATTTTGGGGTATACTGTATATCATGCTGTTTTAGCTATTCGAAAGTAAACTATAGGCATTTATATGATATATTGTACCTCTACCACTATGGAGTACTCAGTACCTCTTTTGTGAGAAATATAAGTATTTTCTGGGGGTATTTTACCAACCCAGAAGACAAGGTTTGGATTGAGTTAACTCTACCGCTCTCTCCGAATTGATGCCGCCCATGCAACATTAGTAGAATGTAGCATCAGTAGTAGAAATTAGAGGCCGACCAATATGGGTTTTTGTAAGGCCGATGCCAATATTTTTGGAATTTAATTGGCCGATGCCGATATGCATGGCCGATATCTTTGACCGATTTTTTGTCCGATTTTTAAAAATGTCTTGTCTATAATCCTATATGAGGCTTCTAAACTGTAAAATGTGTTGAACTGTGACAGCAGGGGGCGTTTTATTGGGGGCATAAGGCTGATTTATTAAAAACATTCCTGCCCTGGTTTTCTCTGAGTGAAAAAGTGAATGGTCCTCTTTTCTCCAGTGTGACATCAATACAATCTTTTTTTATTTATTTTTTTTGCAAACGAGATGTCACCATTTATTATTATATCAATCGATCATGTAAAAACATTTAACAAGGATCACTGGACTATTCTACACTATTTCCTTGGGGAAATGCACTAATATTAACAACTTACATAAAGTGATCTGATGATATTATGTTAGATCAGTTATTTCATAAAATAAAATACAAACACTTGGCCACTGCAGCAGTTTATTTCTTTACGTGATCCAATAATAGTTTCTGTCCCAGTCTTGCTTAGTTGATGTTAGCATTAGCATCCAGCCGCTAGCTTTAGCATACTGATGCTAAGCGCAGCATTTTGCGTATTGATCAAAAATACAATTGCGGAGGAAAAAACTAACTCAGTGGTTGAATTCTCCAGGTTCTGAGCTTCACAATGAGCTGCAACATGTCCATATTCACAGAGGTTTAGTCGGCAAAACGATTTTCATTGTGATGTTTCTCAGTCACGATTTTTGTCGTGACGTTTCTCAGTCCCCTTGAGACCTAAGAGGGTATTGTTGAGCTCCTATTAAAGCTATCGGGTTTAGAGATATCGCCGTTTATCAGCATTAGATCGGCCAATAGCCAATATAGAAAAATTCCCAAATATCGGCCCGATATATCGGTCGGCCTCTAGTAGAAATATAAATATTGCAGCAATAAGTGAAGTTACTTCACAATGCAGTTATAAGGAGTTGACATAACACAGCTTCATAAATGGCTAACACACCCTTAACACACATTTGATTTACTTACTGGCCTCTCCATCAGGTGTTGTGAGAATCACTGTTGTGGGAATCACACTGGTTATAAGAAGACCTCAACTACTGAGTACAGACGTTGACTCAAGTACCTTCATTGAAGATGGACAACTCCTGTACGACTGAGAACTTACACAGACAACTGGTTATAAGAGTTAATCCAGTTTGGTTCTGGCCAAGGTTTGCCAAGCATCCATCTGTGAAGGGACAAATTATTCTAGCTGGTTAGTCGCTGAATCCTGGAGAGAAATTACAACTTCTGGCGAGCGGACTCTTCTTTAAGAAGGTTAAATAAAGACCTGCATCTCTCGCAGCCAAACGCACATTTTCGCCGACACTTTATTGTTTGGTAAGAAAAAAAGAAAAGGCGTTGTCCAGAGTAGGTTAGAAAGGAAACCTTTCTTCACAACTTTGGGGCAAAAATGATTTCTTTCGGACGCTCGGGGGGTGCGTTTGTTTACCCTGCAGCGCGGACATGTCAGGAATTTCCTTATTATTATTTTTTTATTTTTTTATTAATCTGACGTCAGATTAGCACAAGCCAGTTGTTTACCAGGGGAGGGCGGAGCAGCTGCTCAGAGAGCAGGATTCAGGAAGATTACACAGACATGCGTGAATGAAGCCAAAAAACGCTCTGGGGGTGTGTTTGATAACGAAATACCATTACAACATGGTTAAAAGCCCCAAAAAGTAGATTTTGCATGATATAGGACCTTTAATACGTATACGCTCCCCTTCTTTGGTTTTCTACTCGTTTTCCCTTCTGTTGTACATAGTTCCCTGCCATTTGGGAACTCTGCCATGACAGCAACAACCTATTCAGTGCATGCAGATAGATTATTTAAAGTAGGTAAACCTGACGAATTACATAAGACTTACTGTATTCAGGCATTTCTAAAAGTTTCAACTTGGGTAACTTTTTTCCCCCACTGGAAGTTTCAGCAAGATTTTCCACTTTTCCAAGTCCTTCCTCCTTAGACATGCATAGAAATTGCCTGCTGGTCAAAAATGCCATTGTAACTACGTATCGTACTGGCAGGGGTGTTGAACTGTTCTGCGCTTGTCACCAAAATGCTCCGCAGATAGACATCAGTCCCCTGTGACCTTGAACACATCTGTTATATTGTTTCTGCCCCATCTAGCACATTTAAATGCATTGCATACTGGGCCCCAGACTTAAAACTGTCCACTGCACAATAATATATATATGCAGCCAGTGGTTTATGATACACTGCTAGAATTATGCCGGAAAAAGATATAGTGGCTAGTTTTAGGAAGCCCAATAATAGTTTGAATTATTAAGTGAATTCATTTTTCTTTTTAGACAGTTTAATAAAAAGAATCAGACCTTGGAAGTAATATGTACTATGCGCAGAGTTTAGGCTAAATTCATTGTGGTTTTATAAAGTTTTAAGACAGTAATGTCGCTGTCTAGAAATTGTATGTACTCAGACATGCACCAAAGGGTTCTCATCCCTCCATAGTAAACAGTGCAATCACACAAACATTTGAATGATTTTGTGAGGTTGGAGGTAGCAATTGGGGTCCTTTTTGTAGATTTGTAGCGTATCTGTATCGTCATTGTCTCTAACACCAAAGAGTCAAACATGACAGCCTACTGTGAAGATGTCCCCAACAAGACGGTGACTTCCTCTGTAACCAATTAACTCTGAAAGTGTGAGCTAGAATGTGTCATGCAGATATTTTCAACAGAAACCTCAAAGATGAATCACTGAATAGGAACCATATAGTATGCAACAGATGGGATTCATTGTATATCGTAAAAGAGTATTGCACAAGTACGGTAGCTGATGGGTTTTATATATAAGACTGAATATGGCTGTGGAAAAGAAAAAAATGTTTTGCTGCACTAACTTTAGTAAGTCAAGTATTTTGGGGGCCTATTATAGGAGGTTGGATTTCTAAGATAAAGAACACAAATGCACACAAGACATGAAAACTATTGTCTTGCTATTGGAGAAAACGTCCATACAAATATAGCTTGATACGCACTTGAAGGCAGCATTATACTTGCACCTTTCCGAAAGATGCGTCTTGCTTTGACAGCCTCAGGTGCAGGAATTTAGTTAGACCATACACTCCCGATGAGCAGCTCGGTGCCGGTTGGTAATGGCTCTCATCTAAGCTGGAGCCAGGCCATGTACGCAGTCAGGGGATCCATCCCATGCAAAGCTGCCTCTATGACTCACCAGCTGCGCAGTGCATCGGTACTTCTTCTAGGCATTTGCCTTTGTGCACTTTTCTCTCCTCTGGGAATCAAACACAATCGGAGTGTTCGCAAAAGGACTTGTCACATTGTATATCTGCTCGATATACAATGTTCTTTCAGCGAGTATCTTCTTTAAGTCGAGTTTGGTCTCGAGGACAATTTATAAAGACTTTAGCGGCATATGCTTATGTTCAGCCTGTATGCAATCATTAACAAGCAGTGTCTAGTTAGCAGTACTTAAGAAGAGAAAACATAATTGGTCCTTTGAGAATGCCATTGATGTAGTGTACGGATACAGGGTGTCAAACTGGACTAAAGATTTGGAGTTCTCATGGAATCATTGTGTGAACAAATTGGCTGCCAATAGTGTTGCAATATTTGATTTGGTGGATGAAAAACATATATAGTTTTTTTGTCCAAAGGAGAAAAAAAGGCTCATTAACCATTTACCATATTCGTGTAAACTCTTGATCGTACAGGAGTTGTACATCATTGTGTGCAGCGCTTTGGTCAACTTTGGTTGTTGTATGGCGCTTTAGAAATAAAACTTGATTGATTGATTGATTGATAGATTAAGGTTCTTGGGCTGTCATCTGTACTCTGTAGCTTAACTCTGATGCCAAAACAATACAAGTACAATATCAACTGAAGACCTTAGGCGACCTTGCCTACAGAGTGTCTGTGCAGATGAAAAAATAAAGTTTTTCATTCTCTTAGAATACAACCAGATTAAAAGTCAAGCTTCAACACATAAAGCTTGAACTCAAATATAATGGCAACATTTTTGCTCTATACACCACTTCCAGGATTTAATGGACTATAATGAGCTGCAAGATTTTTTCTTATACCTTCAAAGATCGAAAGGTTGATCAATTAGCTTTCCTTTTAAATGATGTGTCCTTGAAATTAATGTACTTTTTTTAAATGTACACTGAACTCAATGTACCTACTGCAATCATCACATGTGCTAATTGATTTTGATTAATCAATTTAACTCTTTGAAAACCTCATGAAATAAGAACATTTCATAGATACTATATAAAAGCCTTGGCCGCCCCATACTTTCAGTAGCCTGTGCTGAATGGCGCATGTTGCTGTTTTTTCTTTTTTTCTTTTTGGCTCTCATCTGGCACACGCGCACCTGCAGCGCCAGTGCCTGTAGCCAATGGCAAGAGGGCGTCACTCGACTGAGGTGTGGTGAGCCACTGTTTCCCCTTCGCAGCCTCTCCTCATCTCTTACTCCCTCATTGCCCTTTGCATCACGCTACAGCCTCATGTACTTCATTCATCATTTAGGCTACATCCTTTTTAAACTCTCACAGGACAAACTACAAACATTATTTATCTCATTATTATTTTTAACTAACATTTTAAAGAATATTGCTTGGACCCAGTGCAGCACTCCCGACCACCCTCCTCTCACCATTATTTATCTCACTGTGAGTTAAACACAGTCTGTATCCCTAGAGCAAGAGAATACAGGTGAAACTCGAAAAATTTGAATATTGTGAAAAAAGTTAATTTATTTCTGTAATACAGCTTAAAATGTTAAACTAATATAAGCCACAAACGTCAGAAGCGTCTTGTGTGGGCTAGAGAAAGAAAGACCTGGTCTGTTGCTCAGTGGTCCAAAGTTCTCTTTTCTGATGAGAGCAAATTTTGCATCTCATTTGGAAACCAAGGTGCCAGAGTCTGGAGGACGAAAGGAGAAGCACATAATCCAAGATGCTTGAAGGCCAGTGTGAAGTTTCCACATTGATGATTTGGGGAGCCATGTCTTCTGCTAGTGTTGGTCCACTGTGCTTTATTAAGTACAGAGTCAACGCAACCGTCCACCAGGAGATTTTAGAGACTTCATGCTCCTTCAGCAGACAAGCTTTATGGAGATACTGACTTCATTTTCCTGCAGGACATGGCACCTGCCCACATTGCCTAAATTACCAAAACCTGGTTAAATGACAATTAGATTACGGTGCTTGATTGGCCAGCATTACTCGGGTAATGCCCCATAGATTAACTATGGATCATTACCAAAAGAAAGAAAGTTTATTCATTCATCTCAGCGGCTCATAGCTATAATATTTCACATACTGTATACTTGGGGCGAGTGTATCAAATTCCAGATCCACAGTGTTCAATAATAAGGCAGGATTAACAGTAGAAAGTCCTGCTCTACAACATTTTGCTTATGGGGGCATGCCCCCCGGTTGTAAATCTGATAGTCTGTTGGTTCGCACCCTCTGTAGCCGGAGCTGTCTGCGCACCCTCGCCTTTGGGTGCCTGTGAGCAGAGTAGAGACGGCTGCCCCAAGGATAGTCTCCTATAAAGCCAACCGTAAGCCTCACACATAAGAATTATAAATAAATTCATGAAATACATCGCAGTGAGGACTGGTGGCACCTCGACGGGCGCTAAGACAAAGAAAGAACATGTTTTTTTTTAGAGCACGTGCGTAAATGTGGATTCGCCTACATTAGGGGGATAAACCGGAGTCGGAAAGCTAAGCCGTATTCACAAGCTCGGCCAAGCCATCCTGTGGTGAGGCTGTGTCGCCCGGTAGATCCTGCAGCGCTTCGTGTTTTATCAGTAAGTCGCCGGTCCCTCCTGGCTTTTTCTTTTCTCTTTTTTTTCCCTCGATCTTCTAAGACGCCATGAAATAAAAATCCTGCCGCAGATGTTATTCCAGGATAAAGTTAATTTGGACAGAACAATGCATAATGAGGACTCATTTTCATCCTCGACACACACGCGTCCCTGTGTTGCCTCAATTAAATGTTCAAACCCAAGTTATGTTGTGGGGTCTCGAATTTGTTTTTATTTGTTTTTATTTTATCTTTTGTGCATGTGTGTATTGTCTGTTATTATTGTTGCCAGACAGCCAGAGGAATGAGATGGCAACAAATGCAAGAGAGGAATTTAAAATGTCATCTTTCCATGTAGAATGTACTCATATAATGAACTTCTTTCTTGTGAGATGCCTCCAGTGCTGTCTCTGAAAGTCTGATTCACTCCCTTCCTTTTTCAGATTCCTTTTTGGTTTCCATTTTTAAAACTGGTGGTCCACTTTGTATTGTTAAAAATGCACTTTTTGTTGAACAAGGGATTGTCCGACCGGCTCTAATTACAAAGTGTATCATTGTTGTTGTGTTCTTCTGATATTTCTGTTTTGTGACTTCAATATTTTTGTTTATTTATTTTTTTTGCCAAATTGGACACTTTTTCTGTGTAGTTAATGCTACAAATGACGCCAAAGCCAAACTGCACTAAGATATTTCTGTGTCAGCAAAAACAAATTTGCTCACAAACAGCCACTTCATGTTTTTATTCAAGTGGAAACGTAATTTATAATATAATATATTCCAATTCAATTAATTACATGCACACTACACTACAACAAGAGTTAGACGACAAATATGGAAAGCAGTGCAAATGAGGGGACTTCAGCCTTGTGTGACTGTGGCACATCTTTGCTCTCTGCAAATGGGGGGCTACACTTTTAAGGACAGCAAAAGTCCTTAAAAGTCTATAGCACACTACAATGATGATCCAAACTTATGTTTGTCTGTAAATGCTGTAGCGAACGTCTTGAAATAGGCTTCTGTCTCTTTAAGAAGCCCTGACCCTTTCCGACACGCCCCCTTCAGCAAGCTGTATTGTGCTATCATCACAACCAAACACTGCTACATACATTCTCTCCTTCACATGTTGAAACTACGATCGATTTTCGCTGCGTTTTAATTTAACTGTTGGAAAGGAGCTACGCTTTATCACTTTGTGAACAATGGCCACCCAGGATATGAATTTATTCCCCTTTTTATTTTCTTAGAATCAGAATCGTTTTTGGTTTGAGAACAGGTTCACAAACCAGGACTTTTTCTCCGTGCTGACGTGCAACATAAAACATATAATACAGAATCTAGATAAAAATAAGCTATAAAGTATAAGGCTGAAGGGGCATGCGTAATAATATTATATAAATAAGACAATTGACATAGAACAACAGTGGGATTGTATTTACAGATGTGTAGGAATATAAAGTGATAAAGTGATATAAAGTGTTATTTGACCTGTATGACACGTTATGAGACTGCCAGGTCAGAAAATGTGTCCTCAGATCCAAAACGTTGGCAGTTTGTGTCCTTGTAAAGCATCTTTGAGTTTGCGGGCCGACTGTGAGCTACAGTATATAAACTAATGCATTATTATTATTATATAAAACCATGCCCATAATATTATATGTCACTGACCCTCATTAAAAACCGCTTATTCTTTCCACCAAGCATGTCAAAAACCCTCACACTGTAACTGGTATGTATAAGTCTGACTTTGGAGTTTGCAGTGAAACATTATGGCACTTTACTTTCTTGGCCTTCAAGAAAAAAGAAGAAAAAAACCCTCCCCACTAGCTGCCTAATCTGACCACATTGATCCGACCCCCTCCTCGTGCACGCTACAGCTTCTCTGCTCAGCGGGCGAGACACCCAGAGTAGCCTGGCTTTCATTTATCCTCAAAAAGTACGCGATACAACAACATAAGCCCTCAAGGAAAAGGGAGATGTTTCAGCTGACTTCTCAACCAAACTCTTTTTTCCTCTGTGCCGACCGTTGTGGCTGACATGAGCATCCCAATAAGTCAGACACTCGCCGTTCTGCTTGGAAGCTGCAGCCGCTATTATGAAGTGTGCTTACCATCCATTAAAAAAATTCTCGCTATTTGAAGTTCACAGATCAATGGTGTTAGACGCTCACGGAGGTAACAGATGTTGCTACCGCTGACACCATACCCCGGTACTTTTGCTATTATACGTCTGGCTGAATCATTTAACACAGTCGAGAGCTAAAAGAAGCAACTAGCGACACAGTCCAAAGCATTTTTCTTTACAATCTCACTTATAGATGAATGGCTGGTTATATAAGGATGGCTTGCCGCGCTTTTGTGAAGTTTCTTTTATTATTTATGATTGCAGTGACCTGTTATCTGTAGAGGAGCCAACCGGGCTGACTTCAAACATCCACTGCCTCGGCGCAACATCTGGCCCACGAGGAAATATTGCCTTTGTTAATAAGCAGATGGAAATTGATGTGGCAGACAAAAGCCCGTGTACGTTAGGGTTCTGCTGCAGCGGTATTGAAGTGCATCAGGATGTGGCCCATACCTGCAGGCGCCCGTAACCGGAACAGTAAACACTTTGATTGGAATAGACCGGGGGTCTACTAAAGCCTGGAGGTGTTAAACAATGCTCTTTAATGTGTTTATGTGAGGGTTCGTATTCACAAAGCGTTCTGGCACACTAAAGACATCATTTAGTGGGCTTTCAGGGGTTTTGTTTTATTCTGGGAAATAAATGGTAGACTAATTGTCAGTCATTTTACATCACTAGTAGGACAAATGTTTCAAATACAAAAGCGTAAAAGTGTCCGAGATGCTTCAAAGGCCAGGGTAGAACACTGCTATAACTATCAGAGAGTCTTTGGAATTACGTATAGTGTTGTGTGTTAATTTGAGCTTTGATAAACTACTGCGCAGAATCTTTTCATATAAATGTAAAAGTAAAACAGAATGTTAATTTGATCTGTTTTTCTCAGCACGGAAGTAGCTGGACACTCGTTTGTGTAGACAGGGTTCAAAGCTAAAATTCCACAAGGTCACCTCTGTGGATGTCTGAAGTTTGATGTGTTAGAAGGACATCCAGCCCTGGCTTTTTACATTTGAAAAATGTAAGTGCCATATCTTCTGTCAGTTTGTAACACAGATTACATTCCTCCAGTTGGATAACATTTCTACCTTTTTGTAAATTTAGCAGGGCTTTAAGTGGGCTCGTACTCACCTCAGTACTGGTACCTCTAAAAATACCTCTTGAGAGTACTGCCTCTTCTCTGTGCGTCAAGAACATGCTTACAGAGTCCCGGTACGATCATCAGCGCGTGTTCTGACAGGTTTAGAGCGCCCTTCACAATGCACGCTTGATACTTCCTCCCACCGAGAGCTGTGACTTCATTAGCCATATACCCTTGTGTTATACGAGTGGAGCACACAACTTAACGTGATGTTATGCTGCCTTCATGTGCTCTGGTAAAGATGATTTTCTCCAGATGTGAAGTGGAAATTACGAGAACATTGTGTTCAAGTGCTTTTGTGTCGTAACAAAGTCAAACACACACAACTTTACACTATAAAAAAAAAATCAATCACGTGAGAAGGTCATCTGCAAACCGCAGACCTACTGCTACTTTGTATCTGCTTTGATCGATAAAACAAGTTCTGCTACTCCATTTGGCCGGGCAGGCATGGTTGCATTCCCACATTGCATCGCTAGATGCGCCACCTTCACAAACAGCGAGCTCACTTTGTACCGCAAAAGTACAGGACACCCCCAACACCCTTACCCTCACCATGCAAACACCAACGTGTACAGAGATCGCAAATGTTTGAAGCAGCAGAAGCCACAACAGGTATCAGAGTTTAGCATTATGACAGCAGTTTGCAAAAAGATTGCGAAATGATAAACATCTGACCGACCTGCTCTGATGCTGCTGAAATCATGAAATGTTTGTTTGTTTAATAATTAAATATCTACAGGGAGTCGTCAGATCTTTTTCTTCCTTATGATAACAAAGCAGCACCGAGAGGCTGAGGCGTTCAAGGGTTGCAGAACTGAAAAAAACAAAAACAAAAAAGAGGGACTTACATGAAAGTTGCAGTATAGCAAATAATAATAGGTCTAAAAGTTTTTACTTTGCTACATATCTTATTTATAAATGTGTTTTTCACATAAGATTAATGAGATTTCGGTATCTCATTGAATGCAATCGGAGCAGCGTGTGGTCTATGGTGTGGAGGGGAGTGAGGGGCGTGGGTGAGGGGGGGAAGCCAGTTAGCAGAGTAGGCTACTGGCACCTACTGACAAAATAAATTCAAAAAGACATAGCTTCAAAAATGGAGTAGCAAAATAGCTAAATGCATAGTTTGAGCTTCATAACAATCATCTTAAGGGCTTAAAAAGAAAAACATATTATTGCTGCGTTCCTTTGTGTTGACATGTCAAAGGTTATCTTATCTCAGGAATTCGGGCATCAAAATTATTTCCCAGTTTAAGAGATGAGGTGGCTTTCATGTACACTTTTCTACTCGGCTTTTGGAATTTACCATAATTACGAGACCACATGAAGGCAGCATTAGTCCACAAACAAACAAGTGCAACCGGAGCTGCTAAGAAAAAGAATGAAACCGTAACTATGTTCTCCTGGCTTCAGAATCAGAGGTGGGCTCGTTGGCTGAATCTCCACCAGCCACTATAATGTTGTTATGTAGGAGATTTTAGGTGAGCTGCCTCCCATTCGATTTCCATTTGGACGACTTAAAACCACTAGTTCCAAGTTTAGATTCCAAAAAAACGTTTCGACTACAGATGTCAGACCGACTCACCATCAAGCTTTGTTGGGAGAGATAAAATTGAACGTATTGTCGTGCTTTTCCGCACACCAAATCACCGTGAAAAGTCATCATTTGTTCTTCCCTCCAGTTCCCTCTGAGAAACTTGAATCTTCCACAAATCATGCCGTAATCATCGTGGGACAAGGCTGGACAAATCACAAGCGCTGCGGTTGTCGAATTTTTCATTATTATTAATATTCCTCAGTGTAACTGTTGTAACAATTGCTTTCATGGAATCATCCATCTGTTTAATTGCCCTGGCTAAATGTGGCGACAGTTTTATTGATGAGGCAACTTCACTCCAGCAGCCGATGTGGCCCGATCAACGTCTTAGCCAGAGCAGGACCCTATCGCGCAAAGTCTTTCATTTCATTCGTCTCAAGTGTTTCCCTTGATATTTTTTGTCAGCACAATGCTCACTTCTTTTATTCGTCTTCCGCACACCTTTGGCAGTAATCGCTTGACTCTAAGCTCTTTAAGTCGCCATTAAGCCCCCATCCTTTCTTACATAATGATCAAATTCACCCCAGTCCATTTACCTTCAAGGTTTAAGATTTACACAGGATTAGAGGTTACAAAATCAATTTGCTTGCTCTTGGATGTCAAGTAATCCACTTTGCGAGACACACTGTTGCCACTCCTGTCTTAAACACCCCATAGTCGCTGACACGGGGCGCGAAGAAGAGAAGAATATGCTAATACATGTAGCATTTTTAATTACAATCACACTCCGGACGTCACACCTCATATCAGGTTCAAGGGATAATCATTTGAGAATTATTTGTCCATTGGTTTTAATTGCGGCGTAATGGCCTCGGTGACATGTTGAACTTCAAACGGCAATTTAAAAGCGTCAAAAATGGTACAGAGTGAATACGGTGTTAGCATATCGCTGCGTTAATTGCAGCTGCAGTGCTTCCCCTCACTCTCCAAATGCACAAAAGTATCCTAGCCAGCAAATTGGTGGATGCAAATGATATCCGACGGTGTAGTCTTGGAGCGCTACCAAGTAAATGCATAAAGTTAATTGCCACACAGACCAAGGGATATAATTTGTTCTAATTTTCTGGCCGCTGGGGCTTGTTTTATTGTCCATGACGGTGTCCATAAGGGTACGACATTTGGAAGGTATAAAATGACGTTTTATTGGAAGAGCATAAATCTCTTGGTTGTCGAGACGCTTTGGCTTGGGCTGTTTAAGAAGTGCCCGGGATATTTTTAGATCCCCTATTACAGATTCCATATATTCAGCACAAAGCGGCAGAGGTGAGCGATCCTTAGTCAGCCTGTTTACTGAAGCGCCAAATAATGAGTAAATAAATGACAAGTGTAAAAATGTGTTTATTGCTGAGTTCCTTTATGAGGGGATGAACTGCACGCCGTCATTATTCCTTTTATTTCATGTCATAATCCTATGACGTAACGCAGCAGGGCCAGCCGCAGTGTCGTGATTCAGTAAAGAACACATGCACTTCAGCTAAATGAGAGCTAGTAAGGAGCAAAAAATAAATCTGTTTATTTATTGGCAGTTTTCTCCACTTCTAATACTTGATAACAGTGTTGATAAGGCACTGTTGTGCTTGACCAACCAATACAGTACATCAGGGCACCATCAAACATGTATTCTATATTCTGTACGAGTTTGTCCCTCTGCTCTAGCACTATTTACTGTCTACACTTTAAGTATCACTTGAGGTCATAGTATTACATTGTATTTCGCTGAGAAAAAGCATAAACTTTAATCATCTTTGAAAAGTGAAATCTACCAACCATAGAATTACCCAGCTCAATTGCCACTCTTTTGGCACTTTACGAGCCATGCAACAGTAGTGATATTGAAGTGGAGGAAACATCCACCTTAGGAGCTAAGCGTCAATTGGTTCCAGACAACAATTAAAAACAGCGGGATCACATAGTATACAGTACTCCATCAGAAACGTATGGTTTCCAGAGGAGTGCTAAACCTAAATCCAAAGAGATTGGCCCGTATAAAATTTAAAAAAGCTTTAAAAATGCATTGGCACTAATGCATTGCATATGAAGTAGAGCAGCAAGAAAATATCTTCGCTTCAGGGGAGGATTGACCTTCTTCTTCAGAAAGAAAATGCTAAAAAGTGAATGTATCAGAGCAATTCTACTATTATTTCGATATACTTAAGGTTGACAGCCTTATTAGAAAAGGACTGTGAGAACTGGGCCTCACAAGACTCCAATGTGAAAGGATACTCAAAAATGCACAGGACTATTGAAAGTTTTTGTCATTATTGGTATTTTAAACTTTTAATGTCTGCCTATTTTAGCGCTAAATCAAACTTTTGCCACTATCAGGTTTAGTGGTGGCAAGAGTTTTCAAAAAGCAGTCATCTGGATTCTGGACGTCAGCAGGGACATCTTAGATGGGAGGGAGTAATAAAGTTGTAAGTTGAAAATCATGTGAAACTCAATATATATCAAAGACATTGTATCGTTTTTTTACTTTCATATATTAGAACAAACTAAATTTTCTCCTTTAAAAAAATCAACTGTAACCCTGCTGTCTAGACTGACTCTTGTGTTGCGGGCACTTGCAGTTGCTGAAGTAGATCGGGAGTTAATCATAGGCAGTACATGTATTGATGAAGTGATTGCCTGTACTTATACAAGTCGCTGTTGTTTCTGTGTCACCCAGAGTGCTGGCCTGCCAACCCAGTGAAAAGAGCAGAACATCATCACAAGCGCACTGTCTACGTCCACCATTTTGGGACAATGATTTAGTACATTTCTGCTGTCTCATCTGTCCATGCCGTCTTTAGGAGCCAAGACATTTAAAACTGCTTAATAGACGTCATTGATTTTGAGGCCCGTGCCCAGTGACAGCCATGACCAGGAGCATTTCTTTTAGACTCTCCATTTCAGTGTTCAGACGATAATATCTAAGGAACAACCTTGAGGGGATTTCTGTCGATTTGGCACAAACAAACACAGGCACTTAGAGCATTTGCAGTGTGTTTGACAAAGATTAGAGCTGCTTCAGACACCATAGTCATTGTTTTACATGACAAAGAAAGACAGCTAAATGCCATTATTTACCAACTGGTTAGGATGCATTCTGTACTTCAAAAAACCTTTACAAAGAGTCCAAAAGGAAAGTGGATACATATTCAACAGCACTCTATATTCTGTCTATCAAATCAATAATGGTCTAAATGCATTGGGAAAAGTCAAAGGCACTGATTTTGAGGCTTTCTGACTTTGTAAATTCATAATTTATTCCATGCTTTGAAGGTTAGTGAAATTATTTTGAACGTGCACAGTATTCTGTATGATGAAGAAATTGGTCATTACCTGTGATTTACGGAGTGATACAGCTCTCAGACAGTCCACAAAACTGGTCTCTTCGAAGACTAACGTTATTTTTATTCTGGTCTTCCCTTGGGGAAATGATTGTCTGGAGACTTCCATGTCTATGTCTTCTCAACACCCTTCTACACCAGAGCTTGTCAATTTAGGGAGAACGTACATTTTACCCACAATGCTCCCTGACTTTCTTTCTAAAAGTCAGTGCAGAAACTACAACTTTCACTAATAATTCACAATCCCGAGGCGTCATTCAGTACTGTTTGCTGTAATACAGCAATTGAATATGTGTTTTGGTCGCACAATAGCAATAAACTTGAAAACAAAGAAGAAGAAAGTTATAGTTTCCAGATTATAGATAGCTTTGCGTTCATTTAGTTTAGAAATTCGGACACACAAGCGCCAACATTACGCCTGCCATTCCAGTCTTTCCATTGCACTTCATCAACCCTCTGTCTCTTCACTGATTTGTCTCTTAGAGCGGCTGTCTCCGAATATGTTGTTTTTCAGCGCGCTATTCAACATCAATCACTCCTTTTGCATTTAGCGGCGATGACCTCCACTGTGGTAATTTGTCGACAGCTGGTGCGCGCTAATTTGTCATTCAGAGCCACATTTTTGATTGCCTGTGCGTTCAATGATGTCTTATTTAACAACCACGCGCTCTCCGTTGACCCAAATACCACCACCCCCTTCAGTTTTTTTTTTTATTGTATATAACGCAAGTTCTACCCGGCTGGAGCAATTACGTCCAAGAATAGCTTTTATGTCGCCAGAAAGACTGTTCAATTTGAGCAAAAGCTTTGAATTGAATAACTAGGAATTTTCTAAAAGCGAAAGCTCGAAAAGTTTCAAGCCCTTGTTTACATGATTGAGTTCTGACTCGTTACTGGCTATGCTCCCCCCAACGCTCGTAAGGCGCTGTAATGAGAAGATGGGCTGCTTTGGTGTAGCCTCCCAGGAGACTTATATGATCTGCAAGTTTTATGATTGCAGAGTGCAGGCCGGGTATTGCTTTCGACAATTAATTTGTGGTAAGGGTGAGGGGGGAACGATGGGAGCGGCGCCACACCAGCGCCAGGACTCTCGCTCGGCCCGTCCGCATTGGTCTGAGCGCAGCTATAGGGGGGTTAGATCCGCGCGCTCAACCTTCCTTTCTCAGTGTCGCGGGTTTCAGTCGCGACAGTTTGCTGAATGTCTTCCCCTGTCACGCTTCTTAATGGTCCTCTCTAAAGCGGAAAAAACAAGGGGGAAAACAAACAGAAACTGTGTAAACCATAATTAATTAAACCTCTTAACCCCCACCTAAACCGAGCACATTTTCTCCAGTTTGGCTTGGCCCAAACCTAAAAGCTTCTTGAAGAATTGCGACAAAACCAGGAAGAAACTAGGATGAAAGCGCAACAAAAAAGCCACAAAAGGGCAAAGAAAAGCGATGAGAGTACAGCAAAAAAGCCACTGAAGAGCAAGTGACAAAAGAGCAACAAAATGTGACATGGATGCCACAAAAAAGTGACAAAAAAGCGATGAAAGTGCAGCAAAAGAGTAAAAAAAAAAAGTGGCAAGATTGTGGCAAAAATGTATTTAAAAAAAAAAAAGCAACAAAAGAGCAACAAGAAACGGGTCAAATGAGATGGAAAAGGAATGTGAAAAAAGTGAAAACAACGCGGCAACAACGCAAGGAAAAAGATCTGTTTAGATCAGTTTTGTAGGTCTTAGCTGTCAAATAAGGCGTCACACCTATAGGCAGTAAACTGCTTTAGATTTGGGTAAAGCCGAACTACAGAAAACATACTCGGTTAACCCTTGTGTGATCCTTCAATTTTGCACCCTTTAAAGACCCTAATGTCAAAACGTTTACACTTCAAAAAAGAGCCTGAAAATTACCACACATTCATATTTTTTTCTGCTTCTTTTTACAAAAATCCTTCAGTGGCCTTTGGGCCATGTGGATGGGCTGCGGCTTCAGTGGCTTTCGGGTCAAAATTACCCAAGGACCACACAAGGGTTAAGTTAAGGCGGGGATTAACAAAATAGTTATTAATAGTTATTTAAGCGCATGAATATAGTAGACTGACTATTTCCACACTAAACTGTATAGAGAGCATAAAGGATTATGAAATTCCCTTTAGCGTTTTGAGATAGAAACTGAATCGGAAACTTTACCTAAAAAGTCAGGTAATTTAAAAAGGATGTAGTCAGACCAGAGGAAGGACTGTTACATTCACACAAAAGGCTAATTGCCTTTTCCACTCTAGTGGCACGGTGCTGTATTCTTAGCTATTGGAAGGCAAAAAGATCTCCCTCTTTTAGCCAATGGATATAAGAATGTATCTATTTCATAAGCTTGGAAAAAATTAGATACGATTTAAAAGGTACATCTGATAAATTTGATGAAATTTGGCATGCCTTTGTGCAACATGTAACGGACCTTACAATAGAATATCTATCTTGATTCAACATCATGGGTATGCCCTCTATGATACAATGCAATCTGTAAAAAATAATGTATCAATTATCAATATGTGTGAGTGTGTGGGTGTGCAGGTGAGTTGATGTTTTTGTTTTTGTTGTTGTTGTTTTATTTGTATGTATTTACTTATTTTGTTTTTGACTTTCTGTTTTTATGCTGTTTCTGTAAATTTTGTAAGAAACTATTGAGAACGGGGTGGAAGTGGGATGGGTGGGTGGAAGTGGGATGGGTGGGTGGGTGGGCCGGAGTTTAATGGGGTTTCCCACCATTTTGTAATGAAGATACATACAGTGTTATATTTTGTGGGCCAATGTGACTTTAATATTTTGTTAAGCCCCACCTGAACTGAGCACATTTTCTCCAGTTTGACTTTTCCAAAATCTAAAACATTCTTGAACAAAGCGTCAAAACAGCGACAAAAACGAGACACACATGAGGATGAAAACGCAACAAAAGAGCGACAAGAATGTGATACAAAAGTAACAAAAAAAGCCCAAAACAGGCAACAATACATGTATTTATATATATTTTGATCTAAATACTTCCAATTACTTACTCTTTCCCCCAAAGCTACTATATGCCTAATACATAGACGCATCGTCTAACGTAAAATCCTGTTTGAAACTTTCATAGTGCCATATGTTGCGGAGTTGATGAATTAATTATGAGCGCATAAATGTGCATGCACTACTGGGTTAGATATACAGTAGTGCTCTTACATTTCAATCAAATTATAAAGTAGCAAGGCGAGCTGCGTCGTTTCTGCCAGACGTATGAAATCCAGAATAATTTAAAGGACAAACAGATTTCATGAAGTAAATGAATGACTTCCACTTGTATGGATTTTTTTTTAACATACACATTATTTATAAAGACAGCTTTCCCGAGCGTGATATGAATGATGGATCAGCTTGTTTATTTAGCGGGTGTTGCCTGTGTATGAAATTAATAGCGTTATACAAATGTACTGAAAATATGCACATTGCTCGCAGCAAAGTGCAAACAAGTCGACACTGCTGTTTTTGACAAGTGCTGTTAGGACTTTAATATCTCAGTGTCTGACAGCGAGTTGAAAAGACATCACGGTTTGGCGCTCGCATTGTTTGTTTCTCCAAGTGACATTTTTATGCTGCAGAAATTTCACACAGTAATAAATCCTATCCTAATCTTTTTTTGATCTCGTTTCATAGGTGATCCTCATGTTGACAAAATACTACGACTTCAACACCGGCAGAGTGACTGAAAGCTCTTTATGGAGGTAAGGATTTTGGTTCTGAAGCCGTAAGGGTATTATTATTGTATGGGTATGGTGAAACGAGCGCCGTGGCACAACGTTTGCGATGCAAGCTAATGTAATGATAATGCTGAGTGGCTGTGCATTTCCCAAATGCCATTAACGAAGTGAGAAGAAAAGAAGCCACAGAAAGGGCTCAGGCTTTCAGAATATGAATGTTTCAATGCATGGTATAAATATATTCATACCAAGGACAAAATGATTGTCCTCAACAAGGCGGCTTTTGTCTTTTGCGATCCTTGCTATTCTTCCACTATGTTTTGGGAAAAGACGACTCGAGTAATGAGTCAGTGTTTGAGTACAAAAGTTTGCGCACAAAAGTTGCCTAAAAAATAAATGTAACTAATAATATCAGCTTCTGCTCACTGCAAATTGTTATGAGTCATTTTGAGCAGTTGTGAAAGTTTGGGCTGTGTTTCATGGTGAGTTTTGGTGGCTTCCAGGTCAGTTTATTTCTTTCTCTACCTGAATGCTTCATTATAGGTCCTGCCCTTTAGAAATCCTGCCTGAATTTACAAAGCCAAAAGAAATTATTATAATGACGGTTTGGGGGGTATGATGCGTAGTCATGTCTCGATTGTAGTAGTAATTGAGGGGTTATGCTAAAACAATGTAAAATGTTGAGTACCGTAAACTCTGGACCTGAATATAATATAAACCACACCGACACAATTCAGAAAGAAAAAGGAAAAAGTACATATATAGGCGGCTCTTGTCTAACTACGGGACAACTCCTTCATATTAAATGATACTCTGGTCGGCCTCGTGCATCAGATCAAGACAGTACGCATTTAACGTGTACAAATCTTCAAATCGGCCGCATTGTAGTATAGGCCACATGGTTCTGGGTGTGTGAAAAAAGAAGCGGGTTATAGTCCGAAAATTGGCTTATTATTGAAGAACTTGTGTTTGCCACTACACATAAAGTCATACCCATTTTTCAAGTTCCAAGTCAAATTTCCCATATCAAGAATGTTGGACGCTCACTATGTGTTTTTAACTTTGGAAAATTGTAATGCGCAAAAAACTATTTGAATTCGTTCCAATGTCTTATTGTTTTTGCCAACTCCAATGATCTTTTTCTAGCTGCAAATTACTACTATTAAAATTAGCATATTTTCATTACCTCGAAGCATGACTAAAAATAACTCTAATAACATCCTATCTTCTCGCCAAGCAGCCCACATGTGATATCCCTGTTTATTCTGATAATTAAAAAAACACCCATTCATCTAGCAAATTGCCTCATGACTTTTGCCGTTGCAATTTTCTGCTTGCTCGAAATGCCTAATGATACTATCACAATCTTAACTAGTAGGTGCCGCTCTCCTTTGATGTTGTTCTCAAAGTCTTTAATGTCCTGTAATTTAATTTTAGGTCGACCGATTACGGCACCACGTATGAGAAGCTGAACGAGAGAGTTGGATTGAAGACCGTCCTGAGCTATTTGTATGTGAGCCCCAACAACAAGAGGAAGGTAGGTGTCATATTGCGGCGAGGATTTCCATAATTATTTTCCCTCCCAGAAAGCTGTGACAATTCCCGTGTTTTGGTGGCGGTGACAGTATCCGCATAGTTTAAGCATTTGTTCCTACACAGTTGCTCAACGGGGACCAGTTCTGCTTTATGGAAGTCTTGTTTTGCATCCGCCTGGGATGTCAGGAGTGATCGATTTAATAATTGGCTTTGATTAGAGATGTCACAATGTGATTACAGTATGAATATTAGAAAGAAAAATGTCTGATCGCAATCATTAATCCAGCCACAGATAATTTTGTATTTTCAGAAGACATTGGCCATCCAAAGGAACATATACACAAATATTGAACTTGATTGTTTATATTAGTGACAAAGGCCTTCCTCGCTATTAAAAAAACAACAACAGCCTTTTCACAATAGGAATTGTACTTACATTTTCATTCAAATAGACGTCCTCTGGCTATAAGGCTCCAGGTGGTCTTGGTGAAAAGTAACAGGTTCTACTGTATTTCAGTGGAGTCTCCGCATGGTCTCCGAGAGGTCCACGCTGTCTCAAGTGGCTGTGGCACTATTTGTTGTCCTCAACCTGTGAGACGTTTCTGTGACGTCCCTGCAATGTCCGAGGCCTGTCTGATACAATGGAGATTCAAAGAGTCTCCATTGTATCCGTTTCTTTGAGATCTCTTTGGTATCCTACAGACCTCGAAAACATTGCAGGGACATCACAGAAACGTCTCACAGGTTGAGGAGAACAAATAGTATTCGCAACATTGCCACATCTGCTTGAGGCCGCATAGACCTCTTGGAGACCTCTCAGAGGCCATGGGGAGATCACATTGAGACTTTTGCAGTCTCAGCTGAAATCAGTTTAGTTTTCACAGAGACTACCTGGAAACTTGCCTTATCTCCAGGGGACGTCTCAAAGACGTCGCCGTGACCAGCGGCAACTCGAGTCTCCAACTAGTCTCCAGACCGGTGAGAAAGGCCCTTAAAGAACACACACAGCAGCCTGTGCTTGAGCGTGGCACTTTAGTTTCCGTCTGACAGTCTTGGAAGTCCTGACTTTGACAACCGCGCTAATGCTTGCTTTGTTGGCCAGTTATTGTTAAGTAAGTTATTGTTCCTGCACTGTTAGAAACATTTCTCCAAAATCCCAGGCATGCTCTCCTCACAAAGAACTAATTCTGAAACACAAGTGAGCTGATGTGCTGATTTGTATAAACCCCTCTGAAGTCATTTATACCTCACAGGCACAGATTTATAATAGAACTGTTGAGATAGCACGTTGCTATGGTAATCCATTAGAACTAATGCCCCACTTCTGGTGGCCATGAAGCGATTGCCTATTCAACTCAAGGACTGTGATTTTCTTTTAATTTACTTTCAACTAATTTGAGTTGTAGCTGTGCAATGCATTGTATAACATCTCTACCAATGTGAAAAAAATATCTTCTAAAAAAAATACTTTGAATTTGGCTCATAAATGTGGGGATTTTACTGGTTTAAAATAAATATGTTAATGATAATATTCCAGTTATTTTTTTCCCCCTCCATGATGTCACTATTTGCACATTGAAATCAAGTGTTATTTCTCGGATTATTCTATACCTCAATGATTGTACGTATTAAAAGTCCCATTGTGACAAGTACCAGGCTTATCTAGACACTTGTTTCCACGCGACGTCTCAACTGGCGCCGATTCGGTTTGGTCTACCCCTCAGCGGCGTGTCGCACAATCACACTTAAGCCCCGAGGAATAAGCGCTGTCAAGGTGTGCCACTGATTCTCGCCGCTCTCTCTCTCCGCACAGATCATGTTACTGACCGACCCGGAGGTGGAGAACAGCCTGCTCATTAGCCTGGACGAGGGGGCGTCCTATCAGAAACACAGCTTAGCCTTTGATATCCTCAGCCTCCTTTTCCACCCCGAGCAGGAAGACTGGATCCTGGCCTACAGTCACGACCAGAAGGTAACGTGTAGCCGTCAGCAGGAGTTAGGGGACAGGGTGCCACTTTGCGCTTGCTTTGGCTGGGAGATTAAGGAGCTGTCCGTGGTGCTGATGCTCCGAAAAGCTGTGACTCCGGTTTGAATCGAGCGGGGGTTGTGTCTCCTTGACAAACCGTGGAAATATTTAGTTGTCATAAACACTCATTTGGATTGACTGCAATTGGCTGCCTCACTATTGTGAGTTCACTGTGTGTAGAAGCGCCAACCAGATGGCGGCCCTGTGCCTTGGTCAGGAATGGCACTGCTACGTAAAGTTTAAAAAGCCAGGGGTCTACTACCTTTTTTCCTCCCATTAACTATTATTTGCTGGTTTGCAGAATACTTTTAGTTTACTTTTGATTTCTGCTGTTGTTGTTGTTGTTACTCAATCACTTTAAATCACAAAGAGAAAATGCCTCATAAATGTGACTTGATAATTTGGTAATTACGTTTTTTTTTTTTCAACAAGACATTTAGTTGAAATAAACAAAGCCTTCGGGGAACTACTTTGAACTGAGTAAAGAGCTGATTTATAGATTTTAAGTCTGAATAAAGCTGCGGTGACAGAATGCTCCATTAGAATGATTCACTGCCTTGACTTCTGCCAATTCTGACTCCTTTGTTTTTTAATCCGAACCCCACCTCATATATTTTTCATAAGTCAGCAATCAAAGTGAAGTTGTGCTGTGTCTAAATCACAAAAATATTTTTCCCCCCCTTACAATTTATGTCACCTATGCTTCACGACTTCTCGCTGTACTTTATGAACCGTTTGTATTGCAAAGCTCCACTCCGTGCAACTTTGTGTCCGCCTCCTAACTTTGTTAACGCATCACAAACTCCCCTTTCCAAAAATGGTAATAACCTCTTATGCAATGAACTCGGTTTGCTGACTCTTTCACCTTCTCCCACGGCTCGGATATTACAAGTCACATTGAACGACGTTAAAACGATCCAGTGTTTATCCTTGAAAAAGGCATCCTCTCCGATTCCCAAAGACATATGCCGGTTAAGGTAAGGCTGAAATTGCGAAACAAGTTTATAAGCCCCGACTGACTGTACATGCTGGAATAGAAATACCTCAGACAGCATTGCACATTGGGAGAAAGTTACCAATCCTCGCAAATTCTGAGGAATAGCTCCGCGTCTCCATTACTCTCCCCCGGCAACCCCGCTGTCCGCTTTACTCAACACCCGGGACATCGAACCTGGCCTCCCTCACTGCGCGCTATTGGAAGACTTTATTTTATTTCTTTTTTTTCTGAAGAGAGAAGCATTCAAGGTCTCCGTAGTGAGATAAATGTTCCTGGGAGGAAGATGAAAGCCAGCGCCAGATAGCCTTGGACGGGTCAAAATAAAGACGGTTGAGTGCGGAAGTTTGCCTCTGGGTCATTTTCTTGCAAAGCTTCAATCCACATTTGCTCTTGCCTTTTCATCCCTTTTATCGTGACCTGATTGAAATTAATCATAGCTGGCTTTCATTTTTCCGTGTATTGATTGTCTGTCATGACTGTTTTTTTTTTCTTTTTTCTTTTTTTTACCCACAATGTCATACGCTCTTAAGAGGAGTCTAAATGATGCTGCTAATCCTTGTAAAGCCACCGGGCTTATGACAATCGTTATTGTGAGATGGCAGGCTTTCGGGTATTGTTTGAACACGGGGACACTAAAAGCTTTGCGGGAAAGCAGAAGCAGCACGAGGCTAGTTAAGTGAGTGATTGAAAACTGTGTTGCTGTAATAGTAGCTTTGACTTTGTTTACAATTGCTTATTTTTATAATGGAATTCCACATTTGATAATTACAAGCTAACAAGCATAATAATACTATATAACATAATTAAGAAAATCTCAAAGTGCAAAAACAAGGGTAAAACATTTTAAAAAAAACAATCAGGAAGACGTGGAGTAAAGCTGTTAATAATTCTAGGCTTTGGTGAAGTTGTCTTTTGAAGCTGCCTACAGTTTGTAGCCCCCGCAGGTCCTCAGGCAGGCGTTCCAGTGGTGTGGCGCAGCAGCTGAGTAAGCTCCGTCCCCCGTGGTGCGGAGCTTGGTCTTGGGGGGGTACAGAGACGGTAAGTGTTTGTGGAGCAGCGGGATCTCGTCGGGAGCTAAAGTGCGAGCCGTTCTTTGTGGAGGGTCACTGCGGACGTGTGAGTGCAGAGTTTTGGATTGTGCCCGGTGGTCGATGAGGTCGATGAGGGTGCGGAGGATGGGCTTGATGTGGCCAAACTTGCATCAGGACCCTAGCGGCGCTGTGTTGAGTCCCAGTGAGGAATTAATTACAATAGTGGTGTTGCTGGACCTTCTCGGCACCTCATTTGAAATAAAAGCTGTATTGTGTCATGAGTAGGGCTGGGTACCGTTAAACAATACCAGTTTGGTATCGGAAAAATAGTTTAGGTACTACCGGTATCGAAAACATAAAAGCATCGAAAGCAGGTACCGAAAAAAAAAAAAAACGTATATCTTTATATCCAAGTTTTGATGTCTGGTCCAGGGACAGCAATACAGGTGACTTGGTTGGTTTCCCATTTCTTCTTAATTTTTGCCTAATGTTTACCGCATTTTCCTCAATTATTTTCGCCCCAATGTTTTCTAATTTTCCCAATTTTTTTTCCTAATTTTTGCTCATTTTCTAATTTAGATTTTCCCTATTCCCCACCAATCTTTTCCCCAATTTATTCCCAATTCTTACCTATTTTTGCCCCATTTTCTCCCCATTTTTAAACACAATCTTTCCTTAATTTTTTTTTACCACAATTTGTTCCAATTTTATCAAAGTTATTCCCCATTTTTTGCACATTTCTTGTCGTTGGAGATGAACCCGATATTGTAAATTGGCAGATTTCCCACACATTATTGTCCTATTTTCCGGTTATAGTTGAGAAATATTTTAGTATAGGTATCGGTATCAAAAACCAAGCCTCGTTTAATTACCGGTTTCGAAAAAAAAGGGTACCCATCCCTAGTCGTGAGTAGGCAACATCGGGAATGTGATTACACCCAACAGTGATCTAAACATGTGTTAGAGTACTAAAAAAATACTGAAATACTGTGAATTCCCTTGAAAAATATCTGATGGGAAATGCTTTGTAAACGTTTATTATCGGTGAATTGAGTATAATTATGAAAAGTAATCATCAGTGTTTTACAAATGCCACAGTAAAGTGTTGCTAAAAGTATTTTATCCTGTGGTTTCAGGAAGGATTGTTCGTTTTGCACTATTCACGGATTACACTCTCCCACTCACTGACACTAATGTACTCGCGGCATTTGCACTTTAATTTGACATCTTATTTGTCTCCTACAGCTCTATGTCTCGGTTGAGTTTGGGAGAAGATGGCAGCTCGTGCATGATAATGTGGTCCCCAACCGATTCTACTGGTAAGTGACGGATTTATTATTCCTTTGGGTAGGAAGAAGAAAAAAAAAGGCTACGCTGCTATATTTTAACATGCCCCTCAAAATACGATGCGTTATTGAAGCGCGGAGAATGATATGACACTAATAATGCAACTATATTTGTTTTTGGAACCACTCTAGTTACTCTGGAGCGCACTTGTCTCACAGTTGCTTTTAGATCACTTCCACGAGTGAGTTTCCTTGTTTGGTTTTATACACTTTCCAGGCATTTTCTTTCAAAGCTAAAGGTCAATACTATCTTTGACTTTGCACTGGAATACATTACCATTTTGCCCACGTCCCTCGGCCAAACGTGTAACCAAGTATTACGGCGGATAGTGCGCATCAGACTTTGAGTAGAGCAATTACCGATGTACAAATATGTGAGTCTGTTTCGTATCAAATTAAGGGATTTTCAGAGCTGGTTATGTGCCTAATGCAGAGGAAAGCGCAGCGATGTGGTGACCCGCTGTCCAGTGATTTAATAGCTCTAATAGCGTAACCTTTCTCAGAGTTGTTTATTTGCTGGATGCTTTAGATGCTTATTTGAACCACCCTTCGATTAAACGATATAAAACATTAGCCACACGCAGCAAGACTATGAATTATTAAAGTAGTTTTGCATCTTGCTCCGTGTGTTCTCTGGATTGTCCTCAGACTTGTTCCAAAAATAACATTGCATAAATAAATGTGTGTGCCCATCATACCCGTGGTCCATATAATAAAGGATGAATTATTCACTAATATATTTACATTTGGAAGTTGTGAAGTGTGCATCTATTCTGTCCCGGGGCATTTGTAGCAATAAGTCCGACTAAGCACACACTGTGCCCCCACAAACCACAAGGGTCTCCAATATTCCATCCCATTTCGGATTGCTGTAGGGTATCTTGTGGTTAATTCTTTTTTTTTTTACTTTTTAGAATTTTTACTTATACTTTTACACTTATTTCCTTTTTTCTTGCCACCTAAACTGAGCATCTAACATAAGGCCTTTGTGCTGTGACTGAATGTAAGCAATGTGAGTAATGTGTTATGCCCAAGAGCAAAACATACAGCGTGAACATCAAACTGTCAACCATTGCACCAGCGTTTTTTGGGATTAATCTCATGAAAGTGACTAAAATCGAATGCATTCTAAGAGAGGGAGAGATAGTGAGGGAAAGAGAGGGAGAGAAAGAGAGGAGAGAGGGAGAGAGAGGGGGAGAGAGAGAGATAGGGGATAGAGAGAGAGAGAGAGAGGGGGGAGACAGAGGAAGAAAGAGAGAGAGAGGAGAGGAAGAGAGAGAGATAGGTATTGAGAGAGAGACAGAGGGGATAGACAGAGAGAGAGAGAGTTAGGAAGAGAGAGAGTTAGGAAGAGAGAGAGATAAAGAGAGAGAGAGAGAGCAGTCAAAGAAAAACAAGGTGTGCAAGTAATTGTAAGTAAATGTAAATGTAAAATGATGTACACATAATAAAAAAAAACATATAAAATGTCCATATGAAATCTTTGTACAAAGTTGGCAGTGCAAAAATGTTGACCTAAAGGTTGAGGCAACGTTACGCTTAACGTTTACGAAAGCAGAAGTTAAACTGAACAAAACATTATTTTTTCTTCTTCTTTTTCATCAGTGAAACGTTTATTTGGTTTGCTATTTTTGTGACTACTTATGTATCTACACATAACTTACACCATGGAGATGAAAGTTTTAATCGGTGTTGATTTGCGTAGTTTATTTGCAACATTGATCTGCAATAACATTTGGAAATGAGCTATTTATTTATTCACTTTTCCTAAATCCCGCATAAATCTGCATTACACTGTTGGACAGATTTTACCTTTGTACCACAGGACCAGAAAGCACCCGGTTTGACCGTCCTGGAGGCTATTTCCTCACCGTTGCAAGACAGTTTGATGAAATGGACTCGACCTCAGCCCTCTCTTCGAAGCGTTTGATTCGTATTCCTGAGCACAGAATTTCCCCGTCTTGGATGGTGCACATTGATATGGATGGGACATACTGTAATGCTGCAGTAATGTTGCTCTTCCTCGCGGATTGCTTCTTTTTTTTAATGTCTCCGATGAATATACACTGGAAGATAAGAAGACAGCTTGTGAGCAGGTGCAGCAGAAGAGGCAAAGAGAATAGACAAAGGCGTAGTTGTTGACGTGTGTTTCCAAAAAGCGTAATGAGACATTGTTATTCGACCTTCAAAGAGTGGGACGACTTTTGGCGCTTCGAGCTTTTTTAATGGAAAATCATACACTGTCTTTGATACATAATGCATTTGGACAGTGACACGATACAGGAGTGATTCAATCTTCTGTAGAAGTCATATTTTATTGTTAGTTTACATAAGGCACCTTCTAAATCATTAATTTCTTCGTGCGCACAGCACTTACCATCTAGTTTACACACATCGGTTAATAATTGATTGTCGCTTTCTCGTGAAATATTGTTTGCAAAACACACATCAAAACCCAACATTATGTACTGTACCTTTTTTTTTTTTGATGAAACGATCCACGGTGTTTTAGCGTTATTAGCTGTCTGCCGAGGCTAAAGGGAATACTGCGGGGGGGGGGGGGGGGGGGAAATGTTTAATTTATCATGCTTTTTATTGCAGTTGGCTTCAAAAACGACAAAAGCCTCCAAAATTTTAATCAAGAATCTCAGTGTGCAATTTGGTAGCGATGCATGTGGACTCGGGATACATTTCTCCGGGACAACACTAATATGATTGCGGTAAATAAAAGCCGGTGGAGTGGAGAGGCGATGACTGAGGGGATCTCTGTTGAACTGCGGTTAATGAGCCCGATATTTTTATCCTCAAAGGGAGGTTTGGAAGCACAAGTAACGCGCGGCGTGCCACGAGGGTTAAGTACCGAGCTTGTCGTAATTTGTTTTTAAATATGTATAAGTTTGTGTTATGAATTAGAAGGTAACCTTGGCTGATATGTGCCCCCTTCCCATTCAGATCTTGCACTGCAATTGGACCGGTGTTCCTGTCCTATTTGATGAGAACAGTCAAAGCGATCGAGTTCATAATTGTTACGTGTATTTAAGAAGCCTAATTTAGTTTTTGTCTGCATACTTTGGGTGGCTCAATGGCCAGGCATTCAACCCCCGATTGGAAGAGTGGCGGTTCAATTTACAGCTAGTGCATCCTTCGGCAAGACAATTAATTTCTCCCTATGTCCGTGAATGGGCACATAAAGGTGAAAACAGATAAAAGAAATAGCCATTATAACGCAAAGAATCGGTCTCCTTGGAACACGTTTGTTTGCTGTCTAGTTTTTTTTTCTTTTACCATGCTGTAATTGCACCTGCCAACAAACTTTAAATGGGGGACGTGGCATTTGCTTAAATGTTCATGCTTCAGTGCGTTTTGATTCACAAGATAGCGCTAATTGCAAAACTTTTCGGAAGCACAAAAGTTATATTGAATGTAATGCGTGCGAATGCGTCGGTTTTCTCCTCCATAAAAAGCAGGCACGGTCACAGCTTTGAACCAAAAGCGTCTAATGAAGAACTCAATATTTAATGTCTTTGAGGACTCTTTTCAAGGAAAAGATTTCATGAAGAAAAAGTACCGTCAAACTTCACAATGTCAAGCATCATTATCGGCAGCTTAATAAAAAATAAAAAAAAGCTCACATAACACTTGTTGCCGGTCATATTGGCCACTGGCTTTACTTGGTCGTGTGAATCAGTGCCAGAGATCATTCCGAAGAAATACACAATCAATGAGTGATATGATTTAATAACGATCCCTGTAAACTTGAAAGCTTTTATTTTGCCTTGATTGGATTGGCATGACAGTGTCGTGTGCGTTTTGTGTTTTATCCCCGAGGTGAGTTGATTTGAGAGATCACAAACATTTTATTTCATATTGCCCATACACCTCTTTACATACTGCTTGAGAGATACTCAAAACTAGTCAGGTTATTGCGTTTTTTGGCTGCACTGAAACTGATTTTAAGTTGGGCCGAAACTTTTTGCGATAAATTCCAATTGAATTAATTACATTTAAAAATATTAAGCACTTATTCAGTTTCCATTTTTCCTGCAAGACGTTGCTTAGGCACGAACACCGCCAAAAGCCAAAGCCAAAAAAAAGCCGCAAAAAAAAATCCAAAAACTATTCTATTGTCACACTTTTTTAGTCATGCAGTCGAGGCCGCCGTAAACTCATTTAAAAAGATCTTTCTCCAAAATAGATCAAACTCCTATTGTCTTTGAATTGATCACACAGGCCTCACGTCATTTATTACAAAGGCCATAATTAACTTGAATGTTTTTTTTATTTATTTTTATCAAGCCACACCAACAATTTGAAGACTTCAGTGAGATCATAGTATCCTGGGTTGCACTGTTGTTGTTGTTTTATGTTTTACCCCATAAACAGTTATTCAAGCTGCCTTTCCCACCTATAAGCACTGAGCCGTATCTTGTCTTATTCCAAACTTGATTTACCAAAACCCTATTAAGCCCGGCCGCCCCTCTCGCTCTCCTGTAGCGTGATATGTGTTACTTATTGGAGAACACTGTGGAACATTGCCGGGGTTTATTTAAGAGCAAGGGGCTGCTGTTGGCTGATAGAATTGGATGAAGTATTTGACAGAAAGTCCATTAAAAGAGATGGAGCTGTGAGGCAATTACAGAGTGCTGAGGAAAGCAGGATCGGGGGGATGGCATGGGGTGGGTCAACGGGGGGGCTTTTTTTATTATACTTCAGACGCGGCGGACAGAAAATTAGAAGAAAGCCATCTTCTGTCACAACAGTAGATACTAGTACAACAAGTGGCCACTCCTGTCGCTCCGCACTTTGCCGCACGTGTGAAGGATCTCTGTCGCTCTGCTTTTTATGAGGAAGGCTGTGATATGATGGCCCTTAAGGGGACACGTATGAGGTCATAGCGGTATACCCGGTATGCCTTGTAGAATCATTATGTGGATATTGAACTTTGTTATATTGTGAAATTTCTCGCCTGGTAAAAAAATGTATATTGTGTTTTGATTTTCAGGCGACTCACCGACTCTTATACTAAATCAATCAATCAATCAATCAAGGTTTATTTATATAGCACTTTACAACAACACCAGGAGGACCAAAGTGCTTCACAGAAAGATTTAAACAATATAAAAACACAAAATGATTACAACCAAGACACAATTAAGTGTGCCCTAAGTATTAAAAGCAAATTTGAACAGATGAGTCTTTAATCTGGATTTAAACAGGGACAGGTCCGTGAGAACACGTAGGCTGAGGGGCAGGCTGTTCCACAGTTTAGGCGCTGCAACCCTAAAGGCACGATCGCCCCACTGTTTGTAGTGGGACCTGGGCACGTCCAGAACCATTTGCTTGGCAGACCGGAGAGCACTGCTGGGGCGATGTACGGTCAACAACTCAGTCAGATATAACGGAGCAAGACCATGAAGAGCTTTAAAAACAAGCATTAACATTTTAAAATCAATCCGAAAACGGACCGGGAGCCAGTGCAGGGAGGAGAGGACAGGAGTGATGTGGCTGTGTCTGGATGAACCAGTGAGAAGACGGGCTGCTGCATTCTGCACTAACTGTAACCGGTGGAGTGACGACTGTGGGAGGCCAGAGTAGAGAGCGTTGCAATAGTCCAACCGAGAACTGATGAACGCGTGCGTTGCCTTCTCGAGGTCTTTGCGTGAGAGAAAGGGCTTCACCTTGGTCAAAAGGCGCAACTGAAAAAAGCTGGCTTTGACAACAGCATTTATTTGTTGTTTAAAGTTCAGTTCTCGGTCAAAGACAACTCCCAGGTTCCTGACGGCATCACGGACTGGACCCATGACCCTGGACTGAATCTGAGGAACGTCCCCGGAGCCAAAAATAATAAATTCGGATTTTGTTTCATTGAGGTGAAGAAAATTCTGCGTGAGCCATTGTTTAATGTCTGAAAGGCAGTGATGGAGGGAGTCAAGAGCAGTGGCAGTGTTAGGGAGCACTGGTAAATAGACCTGGACATCGTCAGCATAAAGATGGAATGATAAATTATGTCTGGCAATGATGGATCCGAGTGGCAGCATGTAAAGTGAGAACAGGACCGGGCCAAGGATGGAACCCTGTGGCACCCCAGATGACAACGGGGTGGAGGAGGAGGAATAGTCATCGACCATCACAACAAAGCTCCGGTCAGTCAGGTAGGACCTAAACCACTGCAGGGCCGTGCCCTGAACACCAACATGCTCCGCCAGCCGGGAAAGGAGAACTGAGTGGTCCACGGTGTCAAACGCCGCAGTCAGGTCCAGCATCATCAAAAGCACTGGCTGCTTCGAATCCAAAGACAGCAGAATGTCGTTGTGCACTTTAAGAAGAGCTGACTCCGTGCTGTGACGCGATCTGAAGCCTGATTGAAATTTCTCAAAAATAGAATTATTTTCCAAAAAAGACTGCAACTGAATGAAGATTAGCTTCTCTAAAATCTTAGACAAAAATGGAAGGTGAGAGACGGGTCGAAAATTTGACAGAACAGCAGGATCTAGATTAGGTTTTTTTAACAGTGGCCTAACCACGGCATGCTTGAAGGCTGCAGGGACAGAACCAGTGCTTAGGCTGCTATTGAACAAAGTGAGAAGGTATGGGCCCACGGTGTCAAAAGCATGTTTGAGAACCTTAGATGGAACGATATCCAGAGGACAACTTGTGGGTCTCATCCCCTGGACCACCTCAGAGAGGAGAGTCAGTGTCACAGGCTCAAACTCTCTGAGAACAGCAGGGGGCAGTGGAGGGATATACAAGTCAACAGAGTGAGCATTACAGCCAATGCCCATCCTCACTGATGCCACTTTGTCCACAAAATGTTCCAGGAATCCATTACATGTAGACTCAGAAACATTCTTTAGCACACTGCCAGGTGGACTAATCACAGACTGTATTGTGTTAAAAAGCACCCTGGGGTTGCTAGAGCTGGAGGAGACAATATTTGATAGGTATTGGCATTTAGCCTCTCTGACTGCCTTTTGGTAGCTGGCAAGGCTCTCCCTCAGGATCTCCACAGACACCTGAAGCTTGTCCTTCTTGTACCTGCGCTCAGCCTGTCTGCATTGCTGCCTCAGAGCTCGGGTGGTTTCATTGAGCCACGGGTCTGGTTTGATTTTAGTAGATTTGCACCTAAATGGTGCAATACTGTCCAGAATGTCAGCGCAGGTGGAGTGGAAGGCGGAAACTACATCATCTGGACAGACATGGGGAGCCACAGCTGTCTCCGTGTACAGAGCAGTGGTCTTAAAGGCAGTGGCAAACTGAGCAGGGGTGGAGGAGGAAATGATGCGGCGACAGGAGGGTGTAGTGAGGGGGTTGGATGCAGAACGGGGTGCAGAGCACTTAAAAAGAATTGGGAAATGATCAGAGATGCATGTCTGAGATATTTCCTGTAGTATTACAGGGAGTCCATGTGAGATAATAAGGTCCAGTGTGTGGCCAAGATTATGTGTGGGTTTATCTACTGATTGTGACAGGTCAACAGTATTTAACAGGCAGAGGAACTCAGATGCTAAATGATTTGATGGACAGCATACATCCATCCATCCATCCATCCATTTTCTTCCGCTTTATCCGGGGCCGGGTCGCGGGGGCAGCAGTCTCAGCAGAGATGCCCAGACTTCCCGATCCACGCACACCTCCTCCAGCTGTTCTGGGGGGACCCCGAGGCGACACCAGGCCAGCTCGGAGACATAGTCCCACCAGCGTGTCCTGGGCCTTCCACGAGGCCTCCTCCCAATAGGACATGCCTGGAACACCTCACGAGGGAGGCGACCAGGAGGCATCCGGAACAGATGCCCTAGCCACCTCAGCTGGCTCCTTTCGACGTGGAGGAGTAGCGACTCGAGTCCGAGCTCCTCCCGGGTAACTGAGCTCCTCACCCGATCTCGGAGGGTGCGCCCAGCCACCCTGCGAAGGAAACTCATTTCGGCCGCTTGTATTCGCGATCTTGTCCTTTCGGTCATTACCCAGATCTCATGACCATAGGTGAGGGTGGGAACGTAGATCGATCGGTAAATCGAGAGCTTTGCCGCTTGGCTCAGCTCCCTCTTCACCACAACAGTCCGATACAGCGACCGCATCACTGCTGACGCCGCACCGATCCGTCTACCGATCTCACGCTCCATCCGTCCCTCACTCGTGAACAGGACCCCGAGATACTTGAACTCCTCCACTTGAGGCAAGGACACCCCACCGACCTGAAGCGGGGAAGCCACCTTTTTCCGGTCGAGAACCATGGCCTCAGATTTGGAGGTGCTGATCCTCATCCCGGCCGCTTCACACTCGGCTGCAAACCGCCCCAGTGCGTGCTGAAGGTCCTGATTTGATGAAGCCAACAGAACAACATCATCTGCAAAAAGCAGAGATGAGATTCTGAGGTTCCCAAACCGGACACCCTCCGGCCCCTGGCTGCGCCTAGAAATTCTGTCCATAAAAGTAATGAACAGAACCGGTGACAAAGGGCAGCCCTGGCGGAGCCCAACACGCACCGGGAACAGGTCTGACTTACTGCCGGCAATGCGAACCAAGCTCCTGCTACGGTCATACAGGGAACGGACAGCCCTTAGTAGAGGGCCCCGGACCCCATACTCCCGGAGCACCCCCCACAGGGCACCACGAGGGACACGGTCGAACGCTTTCTCCAGGTCCACAAAGCACATGTGGACTGGTTGGGCGAACTCCCACAAACCCTCGAGCACCCGATGAAGGGTATAGAGCTGGTCCAGTGTTCCACGACCAGGACGAAAACCGCATTGTTCCTCCTGAATCCGAGGTTCGACTATTGGCCGGATCCTCCTCTCCAGCACCCTGGAATAGACCTTACCAGGGAGGCTGAGAAGTGTGATCCCTCTGTAATTGGAGCACACTCTCCGATCCCCCTTCTTGAAGAGGGGGACCACCACCCCGGTCTGCCAATCCAGAGGCACTGTCCCCAACCGCCACGCGATGTTGCAGAGACGTGTCAGCCAAGACAGCCCTACAACATCCAGAGACTTAAGGTACTCGGGACGAATCTCATCCACCCCCGGGGCCCTGCCACCGAGGAGCTTTCTAACCACCTCGGTGACTTCAGCCTGGGTGATGGATGAGCCCCCCGCCGAGTCCCCAGCCTCTGCCTCCTCATCGGAAGACGTGACAGTGGGATTGAGGAGATCCTCGAAGTACTCCTTCCACCGCCCGACCACATCTCCAGTCGAGGTCAGCAGCTCCCCACCCGCACTGTAAACAGTGTTGGTGAAGCACTGCTTCCCCCTCCTGAGGCGCCGGATGGTTTGCCAGAATCTCTTCGAGGCCGACCGATAGTCCTCCTCCATGGCTTCTCCGAACTCCTCCCAGACCTGAGTTTTTGCCTCTTTGACCACACGAGCTGCAGCACGCTTGGCCTGCCGGTACCTCTCAGCTGCCTCCGGAGTCCCACAAGCCAACAAGGCCAGATAGGACTCCTTCTTCAGCTTGACGGCATCCCTTACTTCCGGGCGCCACCACCGGGTTCGGGGGTTGCCGCCGCGACAGGCACCAGAGACCTTACGGCCACAACTACGAGCAGCCGCATCGACAATGGAGGAGGAGAACATGGTCCACTCGGACTCCATGTCCCCTACCTCCCTCGGAATCTGGATGAAGCTCTTCCGGAGGTGGGAGTTAAAGACCCTACTGACAGAGGGATCCACCAGACGTTCCCAACAGACCCTCACAACACGTTTGGGCCTGCCAGGTCTGACCGGCTTCTTCCCCTGCCAGCGGATCCAGCTCACCACCAGGTGGTGATCGGTTGACAGTTCAGCCCCTCTCTTCACCCGAGTGTCCGAGACACGCGGCCGGAGATCAGATGACACAACTACAAAGTCGATCATCGACCTCCTGCCTAGGGTGTCCTGGTGCCACGTGCACTTATGGACATCCTTGTGCTCGAACATGGTGTTCGTTATGGACAAACCGTAACTAGCACAGAAGTCCAATAACAGAACACCACTCGGGTTCTGATCGGGGAGACCGTTCTTCCCCATCACCCCCACCCAGGTCTCACTGTCGTTACCCACGTGGGCGTTGAAGTCCCCCAGTAGAACAATGGAGTCCCCGGCCGGAGCACCATCTAGTACCCCTCCCAGGGACTCCAAGAAGGCCGGGTACTCTGCACCGATGTTGGGCCCGTAGGCCGAGACAACGGTGAGAGACCTGTCCCCGACCCGAAGGCGTAGGGACGCGACCCTCTCGTTCACCGGGGTGAACTCCAACACGTGACGGCTGAGCTGGGGTGCTATGAGCAAACCCACCCCAGCCCGCCGCCGCTCCCCGCGGGCAACTCCAGAAAAATGGAGCGTCCAGCCCCTCTCCAGGAGTTGGGATCCAGAACCCAGGCTGTGCGTGGAGGTGAGCCCGACTATATCTAGCCGGTATCTCTCTACCTCCCGCACGAGCTCAGGCTCCTTCCCCCCCAGCGAGGTGACGTTCCATGTCCCGAACGCCAGAAGCTGCGCACGCGGACCAGGTCGTCGAGGCACCTGCCTTCGACTGCCACCCAGTCCTCTCTGCACCCGACCCCTACGGATCCCTCTGCGGGTGGTGAGTCCACAGGAGGGCGGGCCCACGTCGTCCGTTCGGGCTGTGCCCGGCCGAGCCCCGTGGGCAGAGGCCCGACCACCAGACGCTCGCATTCGAGCCCCAACCCCAGGCCTGGCTCCAGGGTGGGGCCCCGGCTGCGCCATACCGGGCGACGTCACGGTCCTTGTTGTAATATTGTCCATAGAAGTCTTTGAACTGCTCTTCGTCTGACCCGTCACCTAAGACCTGTTTGCCATGGGAGACCCTACCAGGGGCATGAAGCCCCAGACAACATAGCTCCTCGGATCATTCGGGCACTCAAACAACCCCACCACGTTAAGGTAGCAGTTCACGGGGTTGCATACATGAATGTTAAAATCCCCACAAATTATGATGTTGTCATATGTTGGGACAAACTCGGCCAGAAAATCTGAAAAATAAGTTATAAAATTCTTATTGTGCTTTGGTGGGCGGTAGACAACGCCACACAAAACAGGAGTGACTGACTCAAATAAAAAGAGCTGCAGTTCAAAGCTACTGTAGGCTTTGGTGGGGAGAAAGCGACAGATGTATGTATGTTTATACACAGTAGCCAGGCCACCACCACGGCCTGAGAGCCGCGGTGTACTGAGGTATGAATATCCAGGTGGGAGGAGCTCAGTGAAGGCGCTGTTATCACCAGATTGCTGCCAGGTTTCCGTCAAAAAGCAAAAATCCAGATCATGCGTAGAGATGAAGTCGTTTATGATGAAAGTCTTGTTTGAGAGTGAACGGGCGTTGAGCAGTGCTGCAGACAGAGATCCACAGCTGTCATGCTCCGAGACAGCGCGGACCAGCGGGCGGAGATTCTCCTGAGCGCACCGCCGACTCTGGATCCTGACGGGCCGCCAACGCGGAAGGGGGTGCCCGGCGTCAGGGCTAGCTGGATGTAGCCACCGATAGCAGAGCTGGAGGGGACGCCGGAGGTCGAAACCGGAGTCTGCTGTCCAGTTACTAAAGTGTCTTGGATTATCCACACCGGAGGACGCGAGGTATGCCTTAAACCTGACAGAGATCCCGCCTCTCTTTCCTCGTCTTCTGCGCCTCTTGTTGCGAGGCAACCCGCTCACAGGACGCTGCAGAAAGGGTGGGACAGACTCGAGGACAGGTGGTGGGGTCTTCGAATGTCCATCAAAGGCTTGAACGGGCAGATTGTTTACCGAATCCCGGATCTTTAAAAGTGTCAGGCGATCATAAATCAACAGCGATGTCACATCAAAAATAAGCCCTATAATGAGCAGAAAAATCACCAAATGTGGTAGGGACAGACGGCGAACCATACACAGTGGCGCCATCTTGAATCATCAATTAAATTAATCAATTAAATGCCCATACTATCAATTATTCCAATCATTGCATAAATGTAAATGCACAGTCAAGCCCCTCACTTTGTGCCCGGATGCAGAAATAATACTCTAAAAAGATCTATTTTATCCCCTTTTCAACAAATGTCAGTGTGAAACAGTCTGGTGCACTTAAAGGCCAACTCAACAACAAACTCCAGCCACATTTGCAGCTAATAATAATCCGCTTATCAGATCGTAGTGTGGTCGTGACATGGGGGGCAGTTCCCGCAGTTTATTTATATATTTATTTGTTCATGTCATGTCATTACACAATAGTATTAATATTTCTTTGTTCCATACATGAACAAAAAGGAACAGAGGGAAGATTCATCTTGTGTTACCTGTTCCTAATAACAACTTTACAACCAAATCAAATCAGTTGAGATTCCCCGTCATTCCACCCCAACTCCTCACCAGGTCACAAAACATAACAAAAAAACAGCATAATTTGTCTTACAGTCCGGCAGTTACATTCAGGTGTTTTCAATTTTTTTCACTCAGAATTTTGTCTTTTAACCTTTGCAAACACTTGTACAACATTTAAATTCCACACATAAAGAATTCCATAGTTTAACTCCGTAAACAGATGGACATTTCTGTTTCCACGATGTCTGTGCAAACATATTCCAGAAATTATATCGTTCGGCAATTTTGTTTGTTTAGCTTTCCACATAATAATCAATATTTTCATTTTCTTTTGCCCCCGAAAAGAGCCAATTACACTATAAATGGTGCAAAATGGACTCACATCTACAGTTTATCAGCAGAAAAGTGGATTTGGCATTAGTTCTTAATATTGTGTATTGTTTACCTTTGTTTATTTAGTTTTATATGTTAGTATTTTACACTACATGTTTTGTGGAATTGTTTGGGGAAACTGGTGTGTTTTAACTGCTGACTGCACACTGTAACAGCTAGCTCATGAGCTAAAGATATTTGAGATCTACACATTTCTTCTTCTGAAACACTGAAGAGGCACCAAGAGCTCCCCACACTTGCAGCACAGTGGAGGCGTCTCAAGAGGCGCTACAGGAAACAAAAAGGGATAAACGAGGAGGTATCTGGGCAAGACACACAGCTAAGCCACAAGCTTTCTTACATAAATTGTCACTCTAATAAAAAGCAATGCTCTTCACTGTTAGAATTACTAACTGGGCCAATCTCCTGGTTTATAATTATCTAATGTTGCCAGTGTAAGTACTCATAATAAAAGAAAAGATAACGTTGTAGGCCGGGGGAAGATCAACTTAAAATGGAAAGAAATAAAGATAAAGATTCAAAAAAGTGTTTTTGTTTCTTTTGGTGGTAACTGATAATCACGATAAGTTGTTGCGATAATGCTCTATACCAGATATGGGCAAAGTTTTTGATGCGAGAGCTAACGACTCTGTTAAACAGGGTAAAAACAAGACGACAGTTAAAGGAAGGGGACGTTTATACATTAATGTATACATTTTTTTTTTTTTTTTGTATTTTATTTATTTTATTCAAACTTATTTTTTTACCTTTCTTTTTCTATTTTATCCTCTTTTAATTATAATTTTAATTGTATTGTTATTATTGGTAGTGACCGTATGGACCATAATTCCTAGTCGCACTCTAACCCTGAGGAGAGTGCGGACCGGGACAGCTCCGTAGACTCCAAAGCACCCCTCTCACCCCACTGAGGAGTTGGTCTGCCTCGATGGCTCATTGTTAAGCCACAACCTAGTTTTGATTCAGAGAGGGGAGAGAGGGGAGACCTTAGAGATAGATAACTGCGTAATTAAATGTAATAATAAAACAATATTTGGAATAATGATAGTAGTGGTAGTAACAACCACAACAACAACAACGACAACAACACAAATCTATTATTAAGACAAACAACAACAAAGCATATATACATACACATACACGCACATACACATGTAAAGTAACTAAAGAGACAGGTAAATGGGTATTAAGGGGTGTATGTATAATATACATACACCCCTTGTGGGGGAGGGGTAGGGCTGACCAACAAACGAACAAACTGATACCAAGTAAACTGTACATAAATAAAGTGTGAGTTGTAAAGCAAGTTTGTCCATTATTATTGTTCAGTCCTCCCAACCAAGTGTATACTGTAAAATATTTCACAAGGTTGATAGGAGACATAGCAATTTCAGTAATAGTGATGAAGATAATAGTAATCATAATGAAATATCAACAAAATTAATGAATAAATAACAAAACAAAACAAAAAAATCAATCAATCCATGAAAAAAAATACAGATAATAGTAATATAATAAATAATAGAGATTATCTATAATAACAGATAAGATGGAAATTAATGGTTCTGTAGAAATGTTAATAATGGGGACCAGATGGAAGGGGCTTCTGTGTGTGGGCGGGGGGAGGTATGAGTGTGGTCCATAACGTCAACCAGGAAGTTTTTCCATTGTTTGATGCTGATTTTATGTCTTGTTTTCCAGTTCATGAGGATTGTTTTCCTGGCGACAGCCAGGGCCACAAGGAGTATTCTGTTTTTTGTGTTATTCAGGGTGGTTGTGGATGTGTCACCGAGAATGCAAACAGAGGGTGATAGAGGGATGCGACAGCCAAAGAATGTGGACATAGTCTTTGTGATCTTTGACCAGTAGTTTTGTATTGGTGTGCAATGCCAGAAGGCGTGGATATAAGTGTGTTCTGAATACAATTTGTACAGTTAATAGAGGAGTAACCCATTTTTGATAGTCTTTGTCCAGTGTAGTGTGTTCTTTGAAGAATTTTAGATTTAATTAATTGTAAGTTTGAGTTATTAGTCATAATGCAACGCTCTCTACTCTGGCCTCCCACAGTCGTCACTCCACCGGTTACAGTTAGTGCAGAATGCAGCAGCCCGTCTTCTCACTGGTTCATCCAGACACAGCCACATCACTCCTGTCCTCTCCTCCCTGCACTGGCTTCCGGTCCGTTTTCGGATTGATTTTAAAATGTTAATGCTTGTTTTTAAAGCTCTTCATGGTCTCGCTCCGTTATATCTGACTGAGTTGTTGACCGTACATCGCCCCAGCAGTGCTCTCCGGTCTGCCAATCAAATGGTTCTGGACGTGCCCAGGTCCCACTACAAACAGTGGGGCGATCGTGCCTTTAGGGTTGCAGCGCCTAAACTGTGGAACAGCCTGCCCCTCAGTCTGCGTGTTCTCACGGACCTGTCCCTGTTTAAATCCAGATTAAAGACTCATCTTTTCAAATTTGCTTTTAATACTTAGGGCACACTTAATTGTGTCTGGGTTGTAATCATTTTGTGTTTTTATATTGTTTAAATCTTTCTGTGAAGCACTTTGGTCCTCCTGGTGTTGTTGTAAAGTGCTATATAAATAAACCTTGATTGATTGATAATGTACATGTTACGGCAGATTTGCGTCCAGAAGTCGGCACCGGGAGCAACCATTAGGTCGTGTTCCCACTTTGCTGTTGGGATGCAAAAAGAGGTGTCTGATTTGGAGATCAACTGATAAGTTTTGGTGAGCTGTTGTTTTGGCTTTAATTTGAGTAGGTCGATAGTAAGTGATGGGAGATTTAGGTCTAAATGAGTACTGTTGTATGCAGCTGTTAGGGAGGATTTGATTTGTAAATACTGGAGAAATTGGTTGCTCCTGATGCCGTACCCCCGGACAAGATGATTGAAGGAGACAAGTGTGTTATTATGGAAGATGTGTCCTAGGTGTATTATGCCTTTTTCCGACCAGGTGTGAAAATGAATTGTCTTCTTGTTGCCTAGTATGTCGGGATTGTTCCAGATGGGGGTTCTTTCTGAGGGAGTGAGTTTTGAGTTTGTTATTTTATGAAATTTCCACCATGCCATCAGAGCTGAGGATATAGAGATTGATTTGAAACTTGGGTGGAATTTGAGGGATTCACTGAGGAAAGGCATGTCTGATAGTGGGATGTTATGACAATGTATTTGTTCTAACTCTAACCAGATGTTGTCTGACTGTCGGGGTTGAGTCCATTTTTGAATGTATTGTATTTGGTTGGAGATAAAGTAATAATAGAAATTTGGTGCATTGAGTTTCGGCTTCTGTAAAGTGGTCAGCTTGATTCCTGGGGGTTTGTTTTTCCAGTAAAATTGTGTGATTATTGAGTCAAGGCTGTTGAATCAGGTGTGGGTGGGTGTGTGGGTAACATTGAGAAAAGATAGTTGGCTTTGGGAAGGATGGACATTTTGATTGCAGCAATCCTGGCTGTGAGTGATAGTGGGAGATTCATCCACTGAAGTAGTCTGTCTTTTATTGTTTTGAGCAGTGGTGTGTAATTGAGATTAGACAACTCTGACAGCATGGCGGAGACCTTAATGCCTAGATAAGTAATATGAGATATACAGATTGGTATTGGGGGTGGGTTGGCTGTCGCATCCCAACCGTCTTTTAGTGGAAGGATAGAGGATATTTGCCAGTTTATTGAGTAATCGGATATTGTTGAACATTTCTGTATAAGGTTAATGGTTTCATTTAAGGATGTTTGAGGATTAGTTAAGAATAATAATATGTCGTCTGCATAAGGGCTTATTTTGTGGTGAGAATTGGTTGTATGGATGCCAGTTATGAGACTGTTTTGCCCTATTGCTGCAGCAAGAGGTTCTATGAATATGGTGAATAGGTATGGAGAGAGTGGACATCCCTGTCTAGTTCCCCTATGTAATGCAAATCTTTGTGATGTTAGTCGATTGGTGGTTACAGTGGCTGTTGGTGTTGTATAAAATGTTCTGACCCAGTTGATGAATGACTCTCCAAAGCCAAACTTGTATAAAAATGGATATGAGACATGACCAGTCGACTCGGTCAAAGGCTTTTTCCGCATTGAGGCTAATAATAATACTGTCTAATTTGTTCTGTATGGAATAATCTATTACATTGACGAGTCTACAGGAGTTGTTGGATGAGTGTCTGCCTTTTATGAATCCCGTCTGGTCTGGGTGTATTATGGACGGAATAATTGTATCAAGTCTATGGGAGAGTGTTTTTGTAATAATTTTAAGATCAACGTTAAGAAGAGATATTGGTCGGTAGCTGGTAGGTAGAGTTGGTAGATTTTGAACTTTCTACGAGGGCCAGACCAGTTGCGAATTTTGTTGCTTCAAACAATTACAATTCTCAAATAGACTGTAATCTCCTAAACACATTAAAAAAGCAACAAAATAGCAGCAGTTAAGCATTATCTTTTTCTATGTCAATGAAAACATTGGCATTTTCATTATTAGACAATGTGTATCGGGCTTGGTCATGTTTTGATGGCCGGATTGAAGGGCTAGGAAGGCCGCATTTAGCCCCCGGGCCTTAGTTTGCCCATGCCTGCTCTAATTTAATGTTTGTTATGATGACTTTCCCAGCACTCAGACATGATGACTTTCCCATATACCTCAACAACACTGGGGATAAACCTTTTGACAAATGTACCATTAATGTTTCACTTGTTGTTGACTGTTGGATTTGAAACCCTTCAATCTTGCATTGAACTATTGTTGACACATACAATAATTAAATGAAACAATGCGAGTCAACCATTTGGTTAATTGGTTCTATTCAGCTGAGGACAAAGCTGATGATACCTGAAGATGCAGCAATGTTCAGTGAGTCAAAAAAATCACAAGGAGGCTAGCGATCTCTAAAGCATGTATTTCCCAAGAATCCTTACATGTTGGCCTGTGTTTGTCAACCATATTGCAGTTGTCCTGTGATTCTAAATAGAAAGGTGCTTTGTGTGATTACAGGTCGAAGCTGGGCTTAGATAAAGAACAGGGAATGATCCACCTGGAGATCAGCGTCTCGGAAGGAAGTGAGTATAATAATAGCGTTCCCATGGTAACATCATAAAGGATATGAATTGAGTGACGTGTGCTATCCTTTTTGTGTCGTATAAGTGGCTCTCCATGGTACAACATAGAACGCACCAATTACGGTGCCCTATTTCTGACGAACTAAATGGTAATCTTCAAAATGAGTGAAATGCTGCAGTTTTTTTTTCTATCCTTTCAGAGCCTTAAATCCCTGTCTGATCTGGCCACATGGAGATTTGTCATATGATTAAGCTAATTCATTTTTCAAGGGCCTGGCCTGCTACTTGGCTCCTTTCTTGGCCCGCAGTGGCAGCAGAGGAGCCCCGTGTGTTAATGCCCTCTCCCTGGGGGATGCTCTCATTTGGCTGATGTTAATGCACTGGGACAGCTCCTTCTTACTTTTACTGTTAGTGGGAATCAGAATTGGCCTCCAAAAGCGATGCCTCTATGCCTCGCATAATACCATCTGCACGCTCTCAGTGCCAAACCTTCATTGTAAACTGTAAGCTGTAAGCTTTTTTGTTGTTGTCGTATTTTGAGTGCTTATTTCTTTCTTTCTTTACAGGATCGCAGTACATAACTTGTAAACTCCAGAACTGCACTGATGGAAACAAGGGCAAGCCTTTCCCTGGATTTATCATCCCCAATTCACTGGTGGTTCAGGATGAGTACGTTTTCATCCAGGTGGGTTTTACGGCGACGCCTGGCTTCATTAAAAGACAATTAAAAGCTGTAAAAGTTCCACATTCAATCGCCTCTTAATCTACTCATGTTTTTCATTAAGTAAAAGGGCTTCATTATCCAGAGGAAAGGGATACGATCCAATTGGAAGCCTCACGTTGTGTATTGCACTTCTCTGTGATGCACCTAAATCCTAATTAGCAGTGTTTTGATAGCGGCTCGATTCGTCCTGCCAACACGCTGCGTATGGAGTCACTAAATATTTATCCGGGATGAACTACAAATTGCACTTAATTGTCTTCCTAGGTGCCGATAGGGATCCAATCTGTCCATTACGTGTCCTATAAAAGGAATGCTTTCTACCCAATGAAGCTTCCCAAGTACACACAGCCAAAGGTAAGACCCTGGGATGAAGTGGGAGAATAAAACCTCATCAAGGCTCCAAAAGAACTCTCTTTTGTAGCCTTTTTCTGCAGGCGATTCTGTTGAGGTTATGATGACTTACTGAAGATGATTTTAGAAGCGGTGTAATATGGGATTGTTCTTGCCACATGTCCCTTAGTCATTTATTAGTCATAAAGTTTGTTGGCAAATATAAAATTATATTTGCTCATGCACTTCAGGCAAATCTATAACATTCTATTTTGCACACAGAGGAAAGCTTTGCAGACATGTCGAGAATGACAAGAAAACACGCCATATTAAATGTTATAAAAGCAGTGTCTGTATCTCTTTGTTATTTAATGGATTTGTGAGGTTATTTTGACCCTAGAGCCATTTGCATCCACTCATTTAAACTCCACTGTAGGTACTAAAAGCGCAGCAGGGGCTCGGTATCCTCAGCCCATGTCATAACAAGAGAGAGATTTAAAGCCAGCCTCCCCAGTCAATCAATTTCCACACATCCGTCTGCTCGGCCATCCATCCATGTGTAGTGTCAACGCTCCCGCGTGAAGGACACTCTTCCGCTACTTCCTGTCATTCTGGATGAGACGTCGGGTGAAACTATGCTGAGCCTGTCTTTATTTTTAGTGAGTGGCATGAAACGCCTCAGGTCTAATTGCGGCTGATCCTGACTGAATTATGTCAAGACGAAGTGACAACTCTCTACTCCCATTTCTGTTTTGGAGTTTCGGATCACACTTCTATATTACTGACATGAGCTTGCTTGCCATCACCTGTAGTTTGATGCAAAATATCACATGAGGACAACACCAGGCTTTTAGCTTTCCTTTTTGTTGTTTCTGAATTAATGTGCAAATTGAGTAAACTTCAATTTTGCCAAATTAGGATAAGGTTATGGGTATTGACCTCTTAGAATCAATCTGGCACTGTCTTTCCCAATTGGACGAGGCTTGACTTTATAACACATCCACTGCTTTTATCTGCATTTTAAATTTCCCATTTTAGAGTTATTTCTCTCTGTGTTTTAGCATTCAGATTGTCAATATTATTCTGTATGCGAATAAAAACTACCACTTTGTTCAATTCTTACCTTAGCAATAGGTTACAAAGGACACTTATTGAGTAATTTGATGGTTCCCTTTTTTCATACTTTTATTTAATGTGATAGTCTGTAAGTTTGCAAAGTAAGGAGATCGAGTGCAGTTTGAAAGTTACACTGTTCAATTATGGTACACTTGGCGTTGTAGACATGGAACAACACTGCTTGATTTAATATCACCTGAAGTTGGACTCTGTTGATGTTGACCCCAAGACCTGAACCCACATCAGCCTCTTTGAAAGGTAAACTAACAAAGTCTAGGGTCGACCGGCAGCAGCTTCTTGAGGAGGAGCACATCCTGAGGACTTCAGCCTGCTATTCGTCTTGGCCTATGAAAGACTGTAACAAGACAAGAAGAAACTAGTTCGATTTTCCGATGCACATTGTTTTAACATTAATCTAGCTACTGGTGATGATACTGATCTATGCATTTACAATAAGCTAAGGCAAGTAACTGTGATCCTGGATTAGAGCACTTTCATTGAGCAAATTGTCGAACATCGTCAGGTAACTCTAAAGTGGAGCGGGTTCCCTTGGTTCTCGACGGGTAACACGACTGTATTCTCGACCATCTTCTTCTTTGGTGAACTAGAACTGTGTGGACCTTCCGTTATTAAGCATGTCCTCAGGAGGCATCTCCCCAGGTCGACCATCATTATCGGTTGATATCCAAAGCAAGGAAACAGGTTTTTCCCTACAAGTAGATGGGCCAAAGTACAGCCCAGTCAATGGGGAAGTTGTACACACATCCCAAAGTCACTTCTGGAGCCCTGTATGCAGCGGGCTGCATGATAACTCCCTGCTCTACCTCCGAGCTGGTGAGGGCCAGGCCATGAGGAGATCCCACAGACTGATGTCCAGCATCTCTAAGACAAGACACGTCCTGGAAACACTCTTTGAACTGCACCATGTTACAGCGTTCACTGTCCAGCTCTCTGATTCTCTGACACCATAAAATAATTGAGCTGAGATTAAATATATTTCTTACAATAGTATTAAAAAATTCCATAAACTATATTTGCCCTCGTCCTCCAGCGGAAATATCTCACTTATTTAATCTAATCACATTCTGGATCTTGAACCTGACCTAACCATTGATTTCAAGTGGTTGAAATTGGGCCTGTTGCTATGGCACTAAAAAAATATGTTTTTTCCACTGCGCTTGAATATGTGCTGGAAAAACAGTAATAATGAAACCCATCAGTTCTTTAACATTTGTTGCTGCGATTACTCCACGTTTCTAATTCTAAAAAAATGACCTTGTGCCTGAAGGACCTGCAGATAATTAGCACGGATGATAACCAGGTGGTAGCGGCGATCCAGGACTGGCAGCAGAATGACTCGTACCACCTGTACATGTCGGAGTCCAGGGGGCTGTTCTTCACTCTCATGCTGGAGAACGTGGTGAGCAGCGGAGGACCCGAAGGCAACATCATGATCGACCTGTATGAGGTGAGCACACACTGAGCTGTCGAGCCATGCGCACTGTCAGGCTGAAATCTTTTCATGCATCCTATTTCCATGACCTGGGGAAGGGCAAGTTTGCCGGTGGCTTTCAGCTGTGTTTTATGAAGGATGCTGTGCAAAAGCATTTGAGGGGAGGGGCTTAGGGATAGAGCGGAATATGTGCTTTAGATAAATACAGCGTTTTCTAACCCTAATCTAATGTAATGAACCCACAGAATGGTTGATTTCTCTTAATGATGTTCTGGTCTGATTTAGGTTCACACTCCAAAGTGATGGCGTTCCAATTAAAGTTAAAAGTTATTATCGAACCAAAGCTCACATTTTGGTCAATTATTAAAAAATGCTAAAGTCACAAATGTACAGATTACAGCGCACAAATAAAGCTGACAACCTGATCTCACGTAAAACGTTAGAGAACACATCTGTTATTGAACAATACAGATTTATCATATTTGTCTCTATTGTGTTGTTTTATGTTACCTAACGTTCCTTGTAGAGAAAATAAAACAAAAATGAATGATATATGAAAGCAATTTGATTTAACTGTAAATTCACAGCTCGGTAAGACTTGCACAGTGGTATATTACCCTCCTCTCATTTGCTGTATTTTATAAATTTGACACAGCGTCGGGCAAGGTTGTCCCCATACGTATCATCAAGGGAGAGAAGTGATATACAGGCAGAGCGCTTTGTGCTGCTGTGGAGTGGAGGCCATTATTTTACTTTTAATGGAAAGCCCACGCATGCCTTCAACCACTCCACGATGGTTCTATCACTGAGATATAACTTCTAGGAACGAGAATAATTGGATGCTGCATGGAACGTATTGTTTCATGACAAATACATTATGAAGTGTTTCTAAATTTACCAAGTGGTGCTTAAACAATTCATTTGGAGGGTGGTGCCACTTAAGGTTAAAGCAGAATTGTTCTGTAACTTGATTAATGTTGACGTCAAAGAGCTTGACTGTCATTGGTGTAGATTGTTTTATTTCCATCCAGAGGTCTGCTTTATTAATTAACTAAGCGGGTTATTTTTTTCTTTTGGACTCCTGATAATTTGCTACCGCTGAATACAACTCAAGTTTATTTATAGAGCAACTTTCATACAGTACAACTCAAAGTGCTTCAGGGATAATAATCAGTAAATGAGTCACTGTGCTATTCTCTTTGCTTGTCGCCATTTTTTTCTAAATGTGTTGTTGTTAACCCCAATCATCATGTTGTGCAAACACTGCAGAAATTAGGTTTTTGTCACTAGCATTGTACCATTATGTCTATACTTTTTTTCCCCCCAGTAAAAGAAGGTGAATATTCTTTAAACATGTTGATTGCAATCTGCTAAAACTGTCCTGAGGTTCAATAAGTGAGATTACAGTAATGTCAATTTGACATCAGACTGCCTCAAACACTAAATCGGCCTCTTCCGTCTTTTGCGGACCATATGGAATTTTCTGTCATTACTTAAGTGTTTGTGAAATTACATCAGCCTGGGCTTTGTCATTAATATCAATACAGGGCTTGTTTCACCCCTCACAAAACATCTATGCAAAAAGTACAGCGTTAATTCACTTTGACTTTACTGTCATGCAATCCTTTCTGTCGGAGCTCCATCCGCCAAACAAACCCCGACTTTAAACACGTACTAAACCCTTTCTGAAATGACACGGCGCTCAAATGCGTTCAATGTGAGGGAGCATATTGCTTTTTGTTCAGCCATCCTTAAGTGTTTCCCATATCACTTTTCCTCCTGGCCTTATTCTACCTTTTTATATGTGGCATTGAGGACAACGCGGATGTCTTTTTACCTGACAATGTCTCCTGCATAAACATGTGCCCGGGACATGTAGTCTAATGTGTTACGCACGGCAGTTCGGTTTAAATCACCTTCATGCGGTAGTAAAAGCCCAATGTTGTTATCCGGGATATAGCCATCAGCGCTGTTTTGCTTTCGTGCGTACTATGCTCCGCCTTGACAGCTGACCAGTTTAAAAGAACGTTAGTCCACCATTAAAGGCCTTATGCTTTATTCAGGCTTAGCATTGGCATGTCACATTTTGTTACTTAAACTATTAAAGTGTCTGTAAATTTGAATGTTTTTATGATTACATATAATTGACCGTCTGGGCCTGCAATCTGACTTAATTTAAAGCCCCACCGCGTATAATTTTACCCAATAAATAAAATTGAAATACAAGCACTGAGTTTATGACAGATACAGTGCCTTGCGAAAGTACTAATACCGCTTGAACTTTTGCACAATTTGTCAAGTTTACAATCCTAAACATAAAGATTCACACACAAGTAACAGGCAACTGTGAAGTAAAAGTAAAATGATGAAAGGGTGACACTATTAGCCCAGAATATAGTCCCTTTTCACAATATTCTAATCTGAGATTTTGAATTTGGGGTTTTTACAAGCTAAAATCCTCATGCAAAATGAGATATATACATAGCCTTTATTTGTAATAGTTTTGATAATTAATTTGAAAATGGACTGTAAGCCATAATCATCCAGATTAAAACAAATAAAGGCTTGGAATATGTCACTTTGCATGTCATGTGTCTATATCATTTATTAGTTTCACATTTTAAGTTGTATTATAGAAATAAAGGACATTTTTCATGATATTCTAATTTTCTTAGTTTCACCTGTATGAGTCTACAAAAGCGACTGGACCCTTCCGCTGTTGGCACAAAGGTGTGAGAAATCATTCAAATAAAGCTGACCATCTAGAGTCGGCTGCAAATAGAAAGAAAGAAATCGTAGTGTAGGCAATTTAAGTGCTGAAATGATCAGAAAAAATCCAGTGAAGCTGTCTAAACATGGCAAGGCAAGTCAAGTTTATTTATACCGTGCATTTCATACACAAGGCAACTCAATGCGCCTAAACCGAGGAGCGCCACTTCATCAGCACAGGAGGGGTAAGCATTTGAGGAGTTGAGAAAGGAGACCAACTGAATATTCATTGCTCAAACATGCATGTTTGGATCTGGATCTGGATGTTTGTTCGGCAAACTGCATTGCGCCGGTGGGAAGGGGAAGAGTGCTATAGTTGTTTTCTACTTACTGTTCAAAGTATCCACTGTCAGGCTCAAAACTACCTCTCTTGGACGGCCATTCCATTCAGGAAGTTACAGTAAATGGGTGATTAGATCTAGTTCTGCGGTCAGTAGGGATGTGGTGGGTGGGTGACTCCGCTGCCAGCTGAGTTTATACGTCAGGGTGAGTCAGCGACTTTCAGAGTTTTCCATCTCAGATTGTCAAGAATTGTTGCTACTCTTTGGACTGTAGTCGAACGTTACAAAGCGTCATGGTTGCCAGGTATCAGCGCCCGAACACGCCCAGAAAGTGTGTCAGAACCAATCAAAACCTGTGGACACGCACGACTGAAATTTCCTAAGTGTTTTGCCAATGTGCCCATCTGTTGATGCAAGGCCGAGCCCTTTTCCCTACTGAACGAACAGCTCTGAGAGCCTTCGATTTGATGTTTTGTCACTCAAGATCATTGTATTTGAGGGATAAGCTAAGTAAAGGCTGTTTAACATGAAAAACAGCACGGCGCGATTGCGTGATTGACCGGTCTTAATTTTTTTTGACTATGAAAAAGCTTACAAAACCATCCAATTCCATGGGATTACTGCAGACTTGGCAACCCTACAAAGCATTCTGCCCGTCGCTGAACTAGCGTTTACTCTTGTCCTTTCCCTACGTGCGGGTGTCCGGTGGGGGCACAACAGTCGAGAATCTGCAATGGTCCTGTCAGTCACTTATAACATGCCTGCCTAAATACTTTGAGTTGAGTGACTTGAACAATACTTTATCACAGAGTGTGTGTGAGTGAAATATGCTCTTCTAAAAAGGCGAGGAGTTAAAGGGGGGAGTTGAGGTGAGCGCTGCTTGTGAGTCCATTTTAGGTGCACAAAGAAGTAAAAAATGTCTCTGGGCACCACCATATGTTGTTTTGATACCGCTGAGTCCTCCACAGATGGTCCAAAATAGCTTTCACTGTCAGATATCACTTCCCCACTCTGCGAACTAGGCCCTCAGCTTAACTTTAGTTTGAATAATTTAGATTATTTTTTCACCCTTTGGTTGCGCCTCCTCAGCACTTCTCCCTGCGCCTCTCTTGTCTGCAGGTAGCCGGGATTAAAGGGGTGTTCCTGTCTAATAAAATCGTGGAGAACCAAGTGAAAACATATATCACCTACAACAAGGGGAGAGACTGGCGGCTTCTGCAGGCGCCAACCACCGATCTCCAGGGAAACAAGGTCTATTGTGAACAGGTAAGTGGGCCACTGGCAGAGGCAGACATTGGTAATAATAACATGAAGCTGTAAAAAGACTGTTCCTAATCACTTTAAGGACATGTCTCCTTGTGTTCATGAAATAACAAAGGGAAGAGAATATTGAGGCTGGAATAACTTTAAACGGGATAAAGCAACATTCATGTTTTTAGTTGGAATGAGTTTGCAGTTGTAGTGGAGAGTCTGTAAAAGTATATGTATATCTATAATTATAGTATTGCATTGCATCATAATGTAAAATAAATCTTAAAACGTGTGAAACTTTGATATGTTTTATAATGTTATAAGATAAGATAGGACTATAGGACTAGTGCAGGGAGTCAGGGACAAAGGGAATAACAATAGCTCTGGAACTACTTGCACAAGATTTAGGGTAATATAAAAACATGACTTTAAAAGATTCAACATATTCCCCATTGTTGTTAAAATCTATAGCTTGGAACTGAAGCTGCTGAAACGGAGAGATGTGACTTGGCCAGAGTTGACAGCAGTGAGGCCTCTCAGCAGTGCACTACTGCTGAAATTTAACTATATTTTTACCCCAAAGACGGAGCTTTAACGTTGTCACACGTCCGCAGTGCAATTTTTAAACAACTGTTTTAATAGCAATTCTGTGCATTGCTTTGTGTCGTTCTAGCTATTATTGTTTTTCTGCCACCAGGCTTTGGGCTTTAAGATGTTAAGATGTTTAAGATGTTATTTACATTTGATCTCTTCTAGTGCTGCCATTTTTTGTGTTGTATTTTCATCTGGTTGCATGCTTTGTCATGTCCATGCCTGTATGCACAAAATTAATGTGTAAATTGAGTGCTGCATCTCGGACCCAAACAGATTCTGCTGCCAGTGACCTGTAAAGGACAAGCAGCAGATTATTTGGTAGGAACAAAGCAGGCCTGCATTTTGAAATGTAGTTGTGCGCGATTGACCGGTCTTCATTGCTGTTTCAGTTACTTGTTCATATGGTGACTTTGAATCCAAGTGCTTGCAATAATGATTAAGGTCAATGTTATACTAAACTATAAATTTGTCCTTCGAGTCTGAATTTGACTCATCCTCCACTGGGGCATAATATTGGTGATATAGTCCTCACCTTTCACACATTCTTTCAAACCCGGCTAGCAGATTATGCATAATGTTTGTTCTATGGACCTGTCTATCAGCCAGAACAGTCCCTTGAGAATGACACTGATATTACTTGCATTTAATAGACACAATTAACACTGAACACCTGCAACAGACGTTACAATCTAAATATAAAAAGGTGTGAATCCATGTGACTGGTGAAGTGAGTTATAAAACAGCCTTGTATGTTTGCATGGAAATCTTCCTCTCTGAGTGCCACAGAATGAGAGAAAACTCTATTTTTGCTACGAATTTGCTTCTTTTGTGTGTCGGCGGCGTTGCCTCTCTGATTCCTTTGTCTAATCTCCTTTGTGCCATTGTTCCACAGCCGTACTGCTCTCTACATCTGCACCTTCACGTCTCGGAGAATCCTTACACCTCGGGAAACATTGTCAGCAAAGACTCTGCTCCAGGAATTATCATAGCATCAGGTGAAACAGCGTTAGCAAGTCAATGATCTTGTTTGTCTCCAAATGCAAGTTACTATTAGATATTAGGATTTAGCTGGACTTTGTTCATGCAAAAAATCAGCCTCTTGGTTTATTCATATTTTGTGATATGTTAGTTGAATTATTTTTTTCTCATTTCTTGTTGTAGGAGTGATTGGACCTGAGCTGACCAGTACTAATGTCAGTATATTTATTACATCAGATGCTGGAAACACCTGGAGAGAGGTAAAAACAAATATAATTCTATGTCTTGTACTTTAAAACACATTGTTATTTCTAAAAGAGATACAAAAAAATGGTAGCGCTGTTGAATCCAGAGATAAGTCCTGGGCTGATTTATGGTTTATCAATTTAAATACAATCCTTTAAGACCCACATTTTAATAGGGTGCACAATATCAAGTGTATAATTATATATATATATATATATATAATGAAAAAGTTGCAGTGGAGAGCCTCCTTACCTTTGAAACAGGGGGTTTGGGCAGATGGTGCATGCTTTAAATTCCATACTGATAGTCAATTTATTTGGGTCTTTTTTGCCAAAAGGTGAACAAACCTCTTTGTTACGCATAGGCATCAGTCAGACTTCAAAAGTCAACCCCTTAAAGAAACAAGTATTCTCAGTAAATTGTTGTGTAAATTGTGTGAACTGTGAAAATGTTTGGTTTTCCTGATCAACAACAAACATGGCTTTGTCGGGTTAATATTCAACACCAAACCCTAGGCCAGAGAGAGAGCATAGAACCTCTGAGCCCCAAGGTGATTGTGAGAAATATTAGTGCACACATCAGTGAGCAAACAAAAGTGCTGAAGATACTGTGCCTTTAAACATTTTCGAGGGACGACCTCCCAAACCCCTCTGCCGTAGGGCCACAAGATAATCACAATCCATTTGAGCAACACGAATAGGTGCAATTAACAAATCGCAAAGGCTACTAAACATAGCATCTCTGTAGGGTCTAACTGGCTTTAGAGCTCTTCAAACATGTCCCAAGATGTACGTGATTCTTTATTGGCTTAGTAATTAATATGTCCCGCTTCTCTCAATGCTTCAGGACATGTTCACATGTGCTCTATGAACTGAATCTTGGTTTTAAAGTTTTAAATCCCAAATATAATCGCAATTGCAAAAAAAATACAATTAGACATTTTTCCATAAATGTCAGTCCTTACAGAACCTTCTTCTCTCCTGCGACTTTAAGAAACGGCAGACGCTTGTACAAATATAGCCTCGCATTCAGCGACAATTTGTATTTCTCAGTTTCAAAGTGTTTCTGCCACAAACACATTGCGGTTGACACAGAAAAAACACTGAGACTTGACACCTAGCTACTTGTGAGACATTTAGCCTATGTGCATTGTGATATGCACGGAAGCCAAACAAAGAAACCATACCATCTCAGTGCCTCTGGCTTCCAAACACAACAAAGGGAGAAGGTTTTGGAGGAGGAGATTGATGTCTTCACACTTCAGTTGTTTACCCTACATCCACAAATAGACCTTTTTGCTTAAATGTAGATTTGACTCCTAAGGCAGATAATATTTCAACTTTTACAGCAAAAAAAAAAGAAAAAAGAAAAAAGAAATAACTCTTAATACCAACTTCAAAGGTGCCCACTCTGCCCACTCAAAAGACTCTCACTTTAGGCTTAGAAAATACATTTTTCTATACCTTGCAATGCGTTGGAGTGTAAATCCCCAGGCGCCAGCGCTAAAAGTGCTCCAGCAATTAGTAGGAAAATTGTTCGCAGTGTAGGCAATTTGAGAGCTGAAATGATCAAAACAAGTCTAGTGAAGGTGTCTGGACTTCATAAAAACGCAGATGAGCGCCACTTAACCTCTTACCCCCCGCCTGAACGGAGCGCATTTTCTCCAGTTTGTCTTTATCCAAATAAAAAAGCTTAAAAAATGCAACAGAAAAACATGACAAAAATGTGCAGAAAACGCAAAAAAAAGCGACAAAAGAGCAACAAAAAATCCGCCGGAAAAGCAACAAAAAACTGACAAAAACGTGGTGAAAACACAAAACAAAAACAACAAAAACATGATAAAAAAAAGAGACAAAAACGCTTAAAAAATGTGGCAAAAAAAGTTATGATCACTTTTGTAGGGCTTAGCTTTCAAATGAGGCATTGCACTGTTGCTCCCTAGTCGAGAGGCTTGTAGATTTGGGTAAAGCCGAACTGGAGAAAATGCACTCGGTTCAGGCGAGGTGTAAGAGGTAAATTACATTAGCAGGCCGGCCGGAGCAAACGCTTAAAAACATGAGGTCGCGGGGGATATAGGATTCGTGAAAATCGTCCTCATTTGAGTGACGTGTTACAGAAAAAGAAAAACTTGTGAGAAATGATTGGCCACGAGGAGAGTTCCTGCTTTAAAAAAAATGTTACATATTGAAGCAAACATTCATAGCAATCCTAAGTGTGCCATAGTATAACCGCATGTGCTCGGTGCTGTCTGCAGGTCTTTCAAGAAGAGTACAGCGTGTTTTTCTTGAATCAAGGCGGTTCTCTGGTGGCCATCCGACACACACCTCTCCCAATTAGACACATTTGGTGAGACTCTCCAAGGATTTTCACAACATATTCAATCTTCTGAACTAAAAAAAAAACTAAAAAATGTCTCTCTACTGAGCGCTCGTGACTGTATTTCTTTCTTTCTCTTTGTGCGATCCGACCATTGTTCTCTCCCCCAGGCTGAGTTTTGATGAGGGCAGAAACTGGGACAAATATAGCTTCACCTCGTCTCTGCTCTATGTTGATGGGGTGCTAGGGGAGCCCGGAGAGGACACCCTTATAATGACGTAAGACGTGAAGCGACTGCAAATGGAAATGTGTGTAGATGTGTGTTTTAAAGTCTGTGGACAGTTGCATTATTTATGAGCCATTCCGCTGATGAGGAACTGAAAGGGCGTGAAAAGAAATAGGGGTTGAAAGTTTGAAATTTGATGATTGCAGTAAGCTAGGAAAATATCAAGAATGTTGAGGCGAAGCAAAAAGTAGGACAAGTCCAATAAATAAAAATGCGAGGGAAGCATTTCAGAAATTGAATATACAGTAGCCTATACCAGTACTTTAAAAGACAACCTTTTGGCTTGAACAGCTACATAAAATGGACAGCGGTAAATTAAAAAAGCTGTCCCCTGGTCAAACAAGATTTTTAAATGATGAAACAAACATCTATCTTTTGCTTGTTGGTCAGGTTTGGCCATGAAAAGACATAGGTTTAATTTAACGGAATGATTTTTGGATTTAGCAAACTGAAGATCATGAGTCTCAAATTCAATTCAATCCTCCAGTTCAATGTATTTATCATTAATGGAGACCAACTTGCTCTAAAAAGTTTTGGAACATTGTAAAATCTCGCATGTCATTAGCCTAAACTACAGTATTTTACTTGCATCTGTCTTGCTTCTTTCTACATTTTTTAAATGTATTGTTACTAGGGATGCACCGATTCATTACTGGTATTGGATATTGGAGCCGATACAAATATCCGATACTGAACCGATACCTGTTTTGGCTCTCACCGCTTTAAAGATGAACTAAGTAACCTGTTTACCTTAATAAATCCTTTTCGTAGTCCCTCTGGGGGTAATACAAGTGTTAATGGGATGATTGGGGGGGTCTTTCATCTCCCCCTGGTATCTCTGGTTAGAAAACCACAATTGCAACTTTCCTGCCTCCGGGTCGGAGCCACCAATGCACACTAATGGAATCACAAAGAAGAAGCTGACAGGCGAACGGGCAAGTATTTACAGCAAAGTTTGAGTGAAAAAAAGTATCTCCATTGTGTCATTGGATGTACAATATCCCTCTCTAACTGAAAAATATTTCTAATGCTCAAGTTGTAATGATCAGATCACTTTATGTGAGTTGTTTATGTTAATGTAAAATAGTCTGTCTCAAGGATAGTGTTGAAATTACAGTGATCCTTGTTAAATGTTTTTCCATTAGTTTATTGATAGATATAATTGTAAATTAATCTGTAACATCTTTACAAGAAAATATAAGACTTTATTAATCTCACAATGAAGATAAGAGGACCAGTCACTATATCACTCAGAGAAAGCCACTTTTAAGGAAGTCTCTCGGTATCGGTTAATATCGGATATCGGCAGATACTCAAACCCCCAGTATCGGTATCGGTAGCAAAAAAGCTGGATCGGTGTCCATCTCTAATTACCCTCAAACATTATAGTGATTATTTTTGTGTGACTCTCAAGATCTTTCATTTTAACATTTCTCTTTTTTTTGGCACATTTCTCCACCATTGGGATTTTATTTGGATGCAGGTGTCATGTGTTAATACATTTTATTTTATCTATGCGGTGCAGAATCTTCGGTCATTTCAGTCATAGATCTGAGTGGCAGCTTGTCAAAGTGGACTTCCGGTCCATTTTTCAGCACCGCTGCACACTTGACGACTACACCATGTGGCAAGTACACGACCAAGTAAGGGATGCCTCTCTCCTTCCTGCCATTTTGAAACAGAAACTTTAAGAGCATGATTAGGCTCAGCCAAAACTCTCAAATTCTGTCACACAATGAGGCAAAACAAGCTGCGAGAGGAGATACAGAGGCTTTGAAATGCGTCTGATGGATTATTCATTACAGGGCGAAGCATGCATCATGGGAATGAAGAGGGTTTTCCAAAAACTGAGCGCAAACGCACGATGTGTCAAGACCAGAGATCAGTACGTGCCTCAGAAGTCGGACTCCTGCCCATGCACTGAAGCCGACTTTGAGTGGTGAGTTCCCCGCTCTGAGGCAAGCCTTTTACCTTCATTAAACCTGATACCCAAACACTTTAGCGCCATCATCTCCAGGGGCCAAATGTGAAGCCAGCGAGGACACTGCGAGGGCATGTCCGAAATCTCTGCATCACTCTCCTCGCTGTCCTCCTGTAAGATTTTGTTATTTTCATGAACTACGCCAAGTCATATACTATAAGATGAAAAGGAATAGATTATTACGGCGGAATCCTTAAAAATAGGGTCATCATAAGCCATACAAATGTGCTGTTTGATAAAGCATATTTAACATTGCTGTTAGTGAAATTGTATAGCCACTTGTCTAGAAGAGCGCTATTTGAGACGATTCTCACATAGCTACTCCTTTATTGTATCTGACTACCATGTTTCTGTCATCCTTATCCTTACTCCTCAACAAGCCACCTATTCAGTCCAAGCATGTCTTTGAGTGATGCACTGAGAGAGTATCGCAATAAAAGCGATAGCACTGGAAGAGCGCACAAACTGTTGGTCAAGTGGCCAAAGGTCTTCTTCACATACAAATACATGAGAGTATATCTGTGTAAGTTCTCAGTCGTACAGGAGTTGTCCATCTTCAATGAAGGTACTTGAGTCATCTTCTGTACATTCAGTGCACGATGTACATGTACATGCACTCACTTGCCTTGCTTTTCATACTTGGATACTTCTGCCTATTCCAGTCTAACATTTCTATAGAGCTACGGTCAGCACATGTTCACAAAAAAAAAAACACATTAGAGTGTTCTTCCATTTAAGTGACCGCTGCCACGGTCACTTAAATGGCCCAGCGAGGGAGAAGAGAATTCTACCATTACCATCTGCCATACCAGGAGGAGTTGTGCTCCTGCAGCATGAGCCACATTCTGAGGGGAAGGTGATGGACACCTTGACATTTTCCTGTAGGGTTTTAATAATTCAAACCTCACACTTCCTTCAGCGATGGCAGGCTGCTATGGTCCAGAGGCAGCGGAGCATCTCTCCGCCACTGCCACGATTCACAGATGGGGTAGACTCTTATGTAGCGCAGATCTGTTTGGTCAATGCCCAACAACAAACTTTTTTTTTCCCATTTTGGGCCCTTCTTCCACCCACAGAACAGTCGCCTCGCAGCCATCCACATGGCATTTAGCAAAGACCAGCATCTCTTTTTCGGAGAAGAATAGCGCCGGACTTCTTGCAACTCAGCAATCTGCACTGTTGATGTCGAAAGTTTCCAAATGAGCATTTTGAATTTGCAAACTTTGTCTGTGGACTTGAGGATCTCGTTCAACTACGTGTAGTCTTCTGTAACTCATTTTGGTGCATTTTATTGGATCAATACAACGCAGTGTGATTGGATTAAACTCGGATGATCAATTAGTGTGAGATAAAGGAGTAGGTATTTTATCTTCCTTTCATCAAGTAGTCTGGATGAAACTAGGTTAAATTCTTTTAATTGCTATTGTTGAAATTGCTTCCTCATAATGTTACATTTTCATTTTGATTTGACTGTTTTCAGTATAAAGTATTTTGACAGGGCAGTTGTCTTTTGAGCTTTCTACCTTGTAAACATATTCTTTTATAAAAAATAAAATAAAAAAAAGAATATAGTATACAGTATTTAGTATACATGTATTGGAATTAGCAAGTCCGAAGATGTAGTAACACTTTATTTTACAGTACCTTGATACATTGTACCTAACTAAATTTAGTACAATGTAATGGGTTCTGTAACAATGTGTAATAACTTGTACCTATGGGTTAGATATACAATGGAATAATATGCATTTGTAGTTTGTGGGTACATAATGTAATAAGACATAACTCTAACCCTAACCTTAAGCCCTAACCCTAAGGGTCTCTTGGCCTATTACATTATGTACCTACAAAGTACTAATACACGTTATTCCATTCTGTATCCAACTCATAGGTACAAGTTGTTACAGATTGTTACAGAGCACATTACAATGTACTAAATTAAGTTAGGTACAATGTATCAAGGTACAGTAAAATAAAGTGATACCGAAGCTGTTTTAATGTTTTAACATTTTTACAGTTGTTTAATACACAGGTGGAACTGTAATTGAAATTAAAATATGAAACTAATATATGATATAGACTCATTATGACATATGTCAAGCGTTTGTTATAACTTTGATGATGATGGCTAACAGTCCATTTTCGCAATATTCTAATTTTATGAGATTTTTATTTTGGTGTCTTTACAAGCTGAGCCATAATAATCAAAATTATAACAAACAAAGGCTATACATATTTCACTTTGCATGTAATGAGTCTATTACTTTCACAGTTTAAGTTGAATAACAGAAATTAATGCACTTTTTAACGATATTAAAATGTTCCGAGTTTCACCTGTACAACCCCATCTTGACTTATACATTTCCCCTTGTATTTTTCATCTAAAACAGTGACTACGGTTTTGAGCGACACACGGATGGCAGCTGCACTCCATCGTTCTGGTTCATTCCTTCAGCTACATCCAGAGACTGCATCACTGGGGACACTTTCCTCAACACTACAGGGTATGACAGATCTGAGGGCAGCCATGTGGAAAAAAAAGGCTCTTGGAGTCAGTAAAACAATCAAAACTACAGCAAAAATACTGTATCTCTGCTCTGACTGAATGCTTCTTTATGTGGATTAAAATGATGAACAGTTAAATAACAAATGTAACAAAGGGTTGTGCTATGTTGCTTTTAAATAACTTTTATGTTACACATTCTTCAAGTATAAATAGCTCAAAGCCGATGATTGTTGTCGTTATATATAAACAGTAATAGTTGCAGTCAATATTGTTGTGGGAGCAGGAGTTTCTGACAGGGTAAGTCGTTGAGGCCGATCTTCCGCCTGCCGCAACAGCAGCGTTACTCATGCTGTTGGAGTCTTGCGTACAGACGACGATGCGCCAGTGCTTTCGCCGGTAGCCTCGGGGCGTCACTTGGAAAAAAAGGTGGTCAGCTGAACAAACCACCTGGTGTTTCATCCTCTGTGAGTTAAACATTGTCCGTGTCCTGAGAGGGAGAGAATTTATTGATGGGTCCCGCACTAGCGCTAGTATTAAAGAGTGTGGCAAACTCCACGCCGCAGAAACGTGATCAAACCACCAGCACGTGTTGCCCCCACACCCCCCGCCACCCACAGTTGCAGAAAATATTCCAGTTTGTGGGAGGAAAAGTTTGGGGAGGCACCACTGCTGTACATAACATGGCCTCGGGGGTCTGTCCAGCCACTTACTGTGCCAGGTAGGAAGCTGAAGTTTGCACAGAGCACCCCCAGTCTGCAAAAGTCTACAGTGCCCTGCGAAAGTACTAATACACCTTGAACATTTGCACATTTTGTCATGTTTACAACCATAAACATAAAGATTTTATTTTGAATTTTTTACTGAAAGTTCACACACAAGTAACAGACAACTGTGAAGTCAAAGCAAAATGATACATGATTCTGTTATTTTTTTTAAATAGAAAAGTGAAAAGTGGGGCGTGCATAAGTATTCATACAGCATTTTCGGAGTGGATTAACCCCTTAACTGCCGTCTCCCCTGATCAGCGGACCAGGGTTAGGGTTATAATTAGGGTTAAGAACGGAAAGTGTAACGTAAGTTGTGTTTCACCCACACAGATCTCACACATATTTTTTTAAACTAGAAGGTCTTGGCTTTCAAATTAGGTATCACACTGGCATATAGACTGTAAGCTCTCCAGTCAATACGCTTTGAGACTTGGATGTAAATACTTGTTAACCCTAACCCTAATCCTTAAGCCTAACCCTAACCCTATGGTGGCAGGTAAGTGGTTAAATTGCCTTTATAACATTCCTAATGACTGCAGAAAATTCACACCTTCCCCTAACCATTAAATAGAGGCAGGTGGCGTAATCTACTCTCAGTATAATTCCAGCTGTTCTGTGAGGGCCTCAGAGCTATGGTCAGAGTGTATTAGTCACTAAGCAACATCATGAAGGCCAAGGAGCTCACCAGAGAGGTCAGGGATAAAGTTGTGGAGAAGTTTTAAGCAGCGTTAAGTTATACAAAGATTTCCCAAGATTCGAACATCTCACGGAGCACTGTTCAATCCTAAACTAAACTAAACTAACAGACCGAACAAGGAGAGCACTGGTCAGAAATGCAACCAAGTGCCCCAAGATAACTCTGGAGGAGCTGCGACGTACTGCCGCTGAGCTGGGGGAATCTGTACATGGGACAACTATAAGTCGTACTCTACACAAATCTGGCCTTCATGGAAGAAGGTGCTTTGGTCAGATGAGACAAAAATTGAACTTTTTGTCCCAAATGCAAAACGTTATGTATGGAGCAAACCTAACACTGCTCATCGTCCTGAGTGCACCATCCCCAGTGTCAAATATGGTGGGGGGAGCATCATGCTATGTGGCTGCTTTTCCTCAGCGGGGACCAGGAAGATTGTAAGAATAGTTGGGAAGATGGATGGAGCCAAATACAGAGACATTTTGGAGGAAAACCTGCTGGAGTCAGCGAGAGAATTAAGGCTGGGGCGGAGATTCACCTTCCAGCAGGACAATGACCCTAAACACAAAGCTAAATCTACAATGGAATGGTTTAAAAACAGACATATTAATGTGTTAGAATGGCCCAGTCAAAGTCCTGACCTAAATCCTATTCTGTGGAAAGACCTAAAAACTGCTGTTCACAAACGCTCTCCTTCTAATTTGACAGAGCTCGAGTTGTTTTGTAAAGAGGAATGGGCTAAAATGTCAGTCTCTAGATGTGCAAACCTTGTAGAGTCATACCCCAAAAGACTTGCTCCTGTTATTGCAGCAAAAGGGGGTTCCACAAAGTATTAAGTCATGCTGTATGAATACTTATGCACGCCCCACTTTTCACTTTTCTTTTTTTTAAATGAACAGAATCATGTATCATTTTGCTTTCACTTCACAGTTGTCTGTTATTGTGTGAACTTTCAGTAAAAAATTCAAAATAAAATCTTTACGTTTAGGGTTGTAAACATGACAAAATGTGCAGAAGTTCAAGTTGTATTAGTACTTCTGCAAGGCACTGTAGTCTACAGTCTGCGTGTAGAAACACAAGACTGGGCCCTATCAGTATATCAGTATATATTATACAGTATGTATGTTATAAAATTACTACAGACAAAGAACGAGTAGCAATATACACATAGTAGTATTTTTAGCCTGCTCAAACATTTTTCCCCTCCTTTTTATTATGTATTTCAGGTATCGCAAGGCTATGTCTAACAACTGCACTGAGGGAAGCGCATTGAAGTACAGCCCCAGGCGCCAAAGGTGTCCCAGCCAATCCCCCAGGGGTCTGCAACTCTTCACCAGCGAGGGGACACCTGTGGCAGCCCTGGATAAGAATGTCACCTTCCTGGTATTTCTCGAGGAGGTACTGCTCTATTGCAATCAATCAATGGTTTGCTCTATTGCTCAACACTGTTGCTGTACTTTATCTTTGGTGATCATACAGCCATCTATATATTTTTGATCTCTATTGTCATCGTAACATTGTAAGAGCCTGTTACTGAAAAGAGGCCAGAATTCTACAGTAAACATGTCTTATTTTACATTTTTATGGTTTATGGTTGATATCCATCTATTTATTCTAGCTGGCTGGTTAGAGTGTAAGGAATGTTGTGGCCAACTTACGGTTATAAGATTGTGCTGCTGTTTCAACTGTTGGTTGACTATGCATCAAATTTGCCTTTAGCGTCAAGATTGAAACACCTAATTAAAAAGGCAAAAGTTGCCCCTAGTATTTCTACTGAAGGTAAAGCGTTCTACAAGTTGAAAGTGTTTACCCGCTAGCTGCATGTGGTCTTTAAAGGTGCATTATGGAACTTTTTATGTGGAACACAAAACAAAAGTTTTATTTGTGCGTATTTGACCTTTCAGTGACCGAGCGGCGGTATGAGTGGTTAGCACGGTGCCTTTACTTTCCATCACAGTGGCCTCTATGATGCTCCAGAATCAATTGTTTTTAGAGTTTCTGGTAGGTTTTCACCGTGATTGAAAGTAAAGGCGCCTTGCTAACTAAATGTATTTTTTTTTTCTTACACAATGGCTCCAACACTGACATTTCAAGTAAAAATGCATGACCTAAAATTACTCGTGAGCTGGGATGGCGGACGCAGAGGGACTCAGAGTGATTGACAGGAGTGTGTTTACTTCCCCCGTTCTTCTAAAGGGTCTCGGCTCAACCACGAGTATCACAGTGGACTTTGGGGACGGGACCGCTATATCGTATGTAAACATTAGCTCCATAGAAGACGGCGTCAAGCACGTCTACGGAAAAGTTGGCATCTATCAAGTCTCGGCAACAGCCAGCAACTCTTTGGGGTCCGACAAGGCAACGCTATATCTCCATGTCACCTGTGAGTTTAACAGTTTACTTAAAGTTGCTTAAACATTTAAACAAACTGTTTTGTGAATAGGCAAGCAATTCTTTTCATCATGGCACCTGGTTCATCATTTCGCTGAAGTGTAAAGTGTAAAGATTTAAACAAACGTATTCGACTGCATAACTGGTCAGAGTATTTCAAAAACAGCACCTTTTGAGGGCTTTTTCTGGTTTGCAAAGGTCAACAAGTTGTGCTTGGATCTATTCATCTACACATTCTCAGCTAAGAGTTCTCTACTCAAACAGGAGCCATTTCAGCACTGTTACATAAGCACTGTAACATGAGAATTGTGTAACAGAAAGTATTAAGTGGCAATTGCATGTCAATTTATCTTTATTTGTGATTATAAAAGGTTTTCACTCTTCAAAAACACCTGGAATGGTCTTTTGTTTGATGTTAACACCATATTTAATCCATCCCTTCCTCTTTTAAAGCATGAACCCCATAGCGGCACTTTAGCAAATCAATAGCCTCTGTTTTATCTCGCTCCAAATAGTTTTGCTTTCCACTCTATTTGCAGAGAGACTGGACCGACGTATACGTGGGTAGTCATAATGTTTTGCCTGTTTTTTTAATTTGTACTTTTTCCTGGAAATGACGGAATCGGGTTCAGAAAACAACATCTTCCTATAACCTTTCATTCAAGTGCACCGGACAACTATAGTGCTCTTCCAGCTTGTGCCTTCGAAATACTTCCATATAATACAGAATGAAAGCAATTCCATTTTGGGGGGGACATTAGTGTCTCTAATGGCCAATCACTGTCAACATTCGTCTGTTGTATGCACATTTTGTGTACTTCTAAAATGACGACCCTCATTTTGCCTTTCAGTCCTTCCATAATAAATGGGGCATCCCAGACAATGCAAAACACTGTTAGGTGACTGTGAGATTCAGTTTATGTAATTTTGTGTAGAACAGAAGAGCGGTGTTTAGAATTCATCCTGCAGACTTAATGTCTTGAACGTCCACCCATAATCACTGTTTTGTAAATGCATAATGGCTCTTTTAGTGAAATGCTATGAGTATTCTGTGAAAAGAGTTTTTTTTCTTTTTTTCTTTTAGGTCAACTTGAACAGGTGCAGCTCTCAGCTCCTTCTGTCGCTGTGAAGAATAAAGCGGTGAACCTCACTACAGCGCTACGTCCAAGCCAAGTGGGGACGGTCACTTACTACTGGTGGTTTGATAACAAAACGGAGGTACATCCCATCCCGTCCAATGGTTCTTTCTCCTGTCCCACATGCTGAGCTGCAGGGGTCATTTTTCCTCTTTGTGTCTCGCAGCCGTTGGTGACTTTAAACGGAGCCATGACCTGCACTTTCTCGAAAGTTGGAAGTCACACTGTCACCGTGCAGGCATCATTGGGCGGCACTGTCCATCAGGATCAGATGGCAATCGCGGTCTATGGTAAACCTATTTGTCAGTTATGTGTTAGACAAGCAAAGCAGAACCACTCAGAAATGTGTTGATCCGAAAGTAGAGAAATCAGCAGGTCCTCTCTATTTTAAGTGGATTAGAATGGCTTTAGTTATATGCATCAAGTGTTTTTGGTTGGAACATTCAAGGTCTGTAACGGTACAAAAAGATGGGAAATAACATGACAAAAGCACTGAAGTTACACATGAGGCCTTCGCATAACATTCAAAGAAAAGTCTGTTGTGTTTTATTTTCATCCTTTTCATTTTCAAAATAACATAAAAGGAAAAAGGCCTCAGCAAAAGTTTGGGTTCCTGCACCTCCTCCCGCTGTTCTGGGGGGACACCGAGGCGACACCAGTCCAGCTCAGAGACATGGTACCTCCAGGAGTGACCAGAAGGCATCCGAAACAGATTCACGTGGACGGAAGGAGCTGTGGCTCTACCCCGAGCTCCCCCTGGGTGACTGCGCTCCTCACCCTAACTCTGAGGGTGCGCCCAGCCACCCTGTGAAGGAAACAAATTTTGGCGACTTTATCTGCGATCTCACGACCGTAGGTGAGGGTAGGAACATATATTGACCAGTAAATCGAGAATTTTTAGACTACTTTCTCTTCACCACAACAGTCCGATACAGCGACCGCATCACTGCCGACGCAGAGATACTCCTCCAGAACCATGGACTCTCCACCGACCTGGAGAGGGCAGGCCACCTCCGATTCAGAGGTGCTGATCCTCAGCCCAGTTGCTTCACAATTAGCTGCAAATCGCCCTGAGGTTCCCAAACCGGACAACCTCTGGCCCCCTGGCTGCACCTAGAAATTCTGACCATGAAGGTAATGAACAGAACCGGTGACAAAGGGCAGCCCTGGCGTAGACCAACACGCACTGGGAACAGGTCTGACTTACTGCTGGCAATGCGAACCAAGCTCCTGCTGCGGTCATACAGGGAACAGAGGGCCCCAGCCCCCTACTCACAGAGCATCCTCTACAGGGCACCACAAAGCACATGTGGACAGGCTGAGCAAACTCCCATGAACCCTCATTTCCTTATAAAAAATATTCCAGAGCTGAGAGATTTGTGGGCTGTCTTGCACGCACTGCTCTTTGGAGACTTACCCACAGATCTTTAATGATGAAAAGAAGACTTTATAAATGTTATGGGAATGGCTCATCTAACTTCATGCCTTGTGGAGATCTTTTCTTCTTCCCTTGCTGCATGGTTTACATTATTAAATATTTGGTTGGGAGGTGCCTAAACTTTCACACCCCACTATGATCTTTTTCAACCTAAGTGTTTAATGTTTGATGGAAGTAAATTACATAATGCTGTATAACTGATAAAAGTCGGTGTTTCTTATTTTGCATCTTTGCATATAATCTTATATAAGATCATGATTATTTGGGACCTCCTTTTTTATTCTAAAGAAGAAGAAAAACAATAATAATTTCATCCCTCCCACCAGAGAAAGCTCTAAGTAAATGATAGGGTCTGTTTCTATCTCTTGAGAGCACTTTTCCCTATAGACCATTGCAAGTATATACTTTAACATGTATTCTGGGTATGTGTCCCATGACAATTCAGTAGCACACATTTTTAGTGGCGCAAACATCCTACAAAAGGCTGATCGTTTATTTACTGAGAAGAGAGTGAATAGACCTTATTCCTCCATGTCTGTTTATTCTCATCTCCTCTCTATTTTAAATCACTTCATCTCAGTTAAAACCACAGGTTTCTGGCTTTTCAGTCGAGCTCTTTTTAATAGACTATTGTTTTCCGGTTTAATGGCCTAATACACTGGATTTTCAGGCAAAATGTGTTCACAGAAACAAGGCATTGTGCCCACAGTCTCTCGTCCCTATTACTAAGTGAAATGAATATCCAAGTTTATTTGTGGGTTTTGGATGAACAATTCTGCTGGATGTGAGATGTGTGAGTTGTATCCGGCTGAATGTTAAACTGACTGAGAGAGTCTTTCTGCACACTACTAGTAATCTGCCGGCAAACAGGCAGAGGGCAGTGTGCCCCAAAGGCGTTCACCTTGTATTTGCATGGAATATCTAATCTCAGGTCAGTGCATTTTTCCCTATTAACCTGTGAACTTTAACCCTAATTCACTGCATGCTATGTTATGCTAAATATATTCTATAGACTAGTGCTTGTGATAAAAACATTTTTACAAAAAATTTTGCAGTTTATTGCAGTACGTTCTATCCAGTGGCCAAAATCTTTTGAGTGCAGTGTTACCCAAAGCATTGGGATCATGTTCTATAATATAATGATGAAATTTGACATTGAGGGCATCAAGCTATAGGACTATTTGCGATTGCCAAATAAGAATCTGTTTTGTTTTTTGGTATGGGTTCACAAACTGCCAGTTTATGCCTAAATCTTTTTATTAATAAAAATGTGCGTATAAATTATGCTACAGCTTTTTAGTACTATAATAAGAACATATTTTCCCTATTAATCATAGGTCCCGTTATTACACTATGAACGAGGCCAAAATATTTGCAATATAACACTTCAGCCATAGAATTCTGCTGGTCATTGTATCCTGTGAACACGACCTATTAAAAGTGCTTTACCAATTATTATTTTTTCTTTCTTTGTAGTATAGTAAAATAGTTTCCCCTGTTGCAGTATGTTATGTTTGCAGACATTTGCTTGGAAAAAAGACACTTGTGTACCGTGGTCAAGTTGCGCTAATGCTTGAAAAAGGTTTATATTGTAAATAGCTCACTCCTGAGAGTTGTGAAACTTACTTATTGCCTTACCTTGGTAGACTTATACATTAATGTGAGTATATTAAAGAGTAATTTCATTGGTTTTTTTGTCTATATGTATAAGTGTAATACTTGAGTTTTTACTAAAATGGCAGTATGTTTTCCCACCTGTGTTCCAGATTACTTTCGCTCCCATGTTTTAGCCTTCTCCTCCAATCTGGATGAGCTGAACCCAGGAGTGTCCGAGTGGAGAGAGGACATCGGCAGAGTGGTGAAGAACTCAATAGTCCAGGTGAATTCTGCTTCCAGGGAATATTACATAAAAACCTATTCAGATGAACAACTCTGCAGTCAAGCCCAGAAACCCTCTTTCAAACTTGGCCATTAACAGCTCCTCACTAGCCCAGAGGGAAATTTCCATGGCTTCACTGAGCTAATATTTCCCAGACTGGGAGTGTGCTGCATTCGTCTTGTGACTATGCGGTTTTGTCACATGTCCGTCTTTTAACCTCACAGTGTAATCAGCCATTAACCTCTGCACACTGACATCGCACACTGACATAGAACATTGTTAAAATATGGCCTCTCGGAGAACTTGTCAAAATACTAAAGGGCAGAGCAGGCGCAGCGAGGACAGCTGCTGCTTGACTCCAGAGAACACCAAAACCCCACGTAAAAGGGGAGTTGAAGTGTGGTTAAGTGTCCGGTTTCGCCACTCGGAATCTACGGGGACGCCGAAAACACTGTGGCTTATGTAAAAGACCTGGATACTCGGGTCTAAATTTATCCCTCAGTAGCCCTCAGTATGAAACATTCAGTCTGACCCCATGTCTTGTCAGATATTACCGCGTTTGACACCGGGAAGCTGACAGGAGACCTCTGCTCTTGGAGGGAATGCACTTAAAAGCCCCAGTATTTGACCACAAGCTGTCAAATTGAACGTGTGTGTTGTGGCTGATATGTACATTATACAGCGGCAGGGACTGGTACAAATGATGTATGTTAGCCTTTAGGCGCATTGAGTTGCCTTGTGTACGAAATGTGCGGTATAAATAAAGTTGCCTTGCCTTGCCTTGCCTTAAAGTCAGTGGTTCTTCACTGGGTTAGCGTTGAGATCCACCTACAACCTATGTTTGACACCCCTTAAATATTTCACCATAATATATTGTATTAACCTCTTAATCCCCGCCTTAACCAAATACATTTTCTCCAGTTTGACTCGAACCAAATCTAATAAAAGCTTATTGAAAAAAGTGTAAAAATAGCGACGAAAACGAGCCGTAAATGAAAACGCAGCAAAAAAGCATCAAATCAGCAACAAAGCAGGTGACAAAAAGTGATGAAAAAGGAACAAAAACGTGTCAAAATAGCACCAAAAACATGTTGAAAAAGTGACAACGCAAGGAAAAATCTTAAAAGTTTTTAGGTCTTTTAGATTTGGGTAAAGCTGAACTGGTAAAATGTGCTTGGTTAAGGCGGGGGTTAAGAGGTTCAAATACTGTATTTCTCACAATAGCTGACTATTGAACTATTGAAATTATTTTTTGAGAGTCGGCTTTCGGTCAAACTTTATTTATAAAGTGGTTTTCATACACAGGAGCATCACAAAGTGCTTTACAGATTGAAATATTTAAAAGCATTCTCGCCCAGAACCCCCAGTATTTACAGATGTGGTTTTGGGCGGCACGGTGGCGCAGTGGTTAGCACGTGTGCCTCACAGCAAGAAGGTCCCGGATCCGATTCCCACCTGGACGGGGCCATTCTAATCTTAATGGGACTTTCCTGGTTAAATAAAGGTTAAATAAAGTCATCACAATGGTCTGATAAAATCACACACCAACACCTTCACCCCCCACGCACACACACATCCCTGATGGCAAGGCAAGGCAAATGTATTTGTAGAGCACAATTTATACACAAGGCAATTCAAAGTGCTTTCACAGTTGCATAAAGTTACAAGAAAACAGATCAAATCAATAAAACATCAACATAAAAATTAATCAATTACAGTAAAAGGCAAATAAAATACTTTCAGTTTTCATATGCTCGGGTAAAAAGAGCTGTTTTCAGCCTGGATTTGAACATTGTCAGAGTTGAGGCCTGTCTCACATCCTCATGAAGACTGTTCCAGATTTTAGCTGCATGAAACTGAAACGCAGCCTCACCGTGTTTATTATTGACTCTGGGAACCACCAGGAGACCCCTCCCTGAAGTTCTCAGGGCCTGAGATGGTTCATACGGCTCTAACATGTCAGAGATGTACTTTGGTGCTAAACCATGAAAAGACTTGTACACAAGCAGAGCTGTTTTAAATTCTATTCTCTGAGTGACAGGAAGCCAGTGCAGGGACCGGAGCACTGGACTAATATGGTCATATTTCCTGGTTCTTGTCATGCACACACAACAGAATAAAAAAAGTATATAAAGGGGAACAAGGTGAGGAAACACCACCAAAGGCACCCAGAGGAGGCATGGCTCTATGTGGGCACCCATATGACAGTGCCCACATAGCCACAGCCAACCACCACTCCAGAGGCAGAGGGCTCCTTCATAAGAAACACCGGAGATTTAAGAAATAAACGAAACAGTCTTAAAACATTATTAAAAGTATAAAAGCCAGAAAGTAAAAACCAATCAAGAAACCAAAAAAAGTAAATGTAGTAATATCAATAAATATCAAAATGTGTATTGTTTTTTAATTTTCTTATTGTATACAAAATCAGATACAGGGATTATTTAACTCAGCTGGCCGCAGTAGCTAGTTACCCAGGAGGAGCTCGGTGTAGAGCCTCCGTTCCCTTACGTTGGGAGGAGCCAACTGAGGTGTCCCGGGCATCTGTTCCCGTCGCCTCCTGGTCGCCTCCCTGGGGAAGTGTTTCGGGCATGTCCCATTGGGAGGAGGCACCAGTGAAGACCCAGGGCAGAAGAGGAACAGTGTCTCCAAATTGGTCTGGTGCTGGAGAAAGTGTGCGTGGATAGGAAACTCTGGGCATATCCACTCAGACAGCTGCTTCTGTGACCCGCCCCGGATAAAGAGGAAGAAAACTGATGGATGGATAGGTCAAACGTCTGAACTCATCCCTTGCTTTATGGGCTGCCTGCTATTAGTAAAGGTCATTTGAGCTCTGAAATGAACAAAACAAAGTTGAGCATCTTCAGCCCAACTGAATATGCACCATAAAATATCACTGGATGTTTTAACAAAGAAAAAACGCTATAACAAGATCGAAAAGTCAGTTTAGCTTGAGAGACGCCCTTTGCCCTTTGAAGAATTACATCTGCTATCTTGTATGTATGTTAAACGCCAGATCATGTCACTTTTTACCGAATGTTTACTCATGTGTTGTTTTTAATTAAAGGTCACAGGAATCAGTGAAGATCAGCTCTTGGTGGCAGTGCTCCCCGGTTTGCCGACCACTGCTGAGCTTTACCTCGTGCCGGAGAGGGGGTCGAGAGGTGGCGCTGTGGACGAAAAGTGGGCCAATCTTGACCAGGTACTCATTCTGTCAACTCACTCACATGAAGCCGGACAGACAGAGCGCGTCGGGGCGCACTGTGATAATGAAATGTATGAACAACATTTTAACTGAAGACAGGGGGTCTCCAGGGGATACATCCCGGGAGAAGTGTGTACTGTCTACTTGTGCATGTTTCAACAGACAGAGAGAAGCTGGAAAGTTTGTATGAGAATAAGGCATTGCAATTTAATTTAGCAGAGTCCCACAGTTCCTTTGAATGTTTCCTCATCTCATCAATAATGAAAGTTTTATTGCTGGATATGACTTCTGCCTGCCACACAAATTATACCATTACAAACTCATATTAAGTTGCAAGACTAGAGTGGGCCTACTGGGTGTAAAATGACTTGATTGAAAGTGATCAAATTGTTCTATTGCCCGTTGGGGTAACATTAAGGACTGATTGTTCCTGATATAACTTCCTGCCTTGTGAACAAAGCATTAGGTCTTTAAGGGACAATGAAAACAACATGTGATGTTATATGCTGTATATGCTGCAATGATGTTCCCATCAAATTTATACAAGGACTTTCAGGTTTATTAGGCCCGAGCCAGGACTTTGTCCTGGTAAGGGACTATTGTTCTCCCCCGGTTTCTTGTTATTATTATTATTATTATTATTATTATTATTATTATAGTTACGCCTCTAAGATCCTGTTTTTCAGTGCCTTCCCGTGTAAAAGTACACGCAGAAATTGGCACAGTGATCAGAGTCGGCAAAAATTGCGTGTCAGTGGGCGACATGCACACGCCCAAAACAAAATGGCTCCACAGCGCCCCCTCAAAGTTGACCCCCATTCTTTTGGGGACAGTCATTTTTGGTGTAGGCCAATCCCCTTTGGCACAGTGATAGAGCACATGGAGAGAGTCACAAAACATAATTATAGCTCCGCCCTCTGACCAACAGGAAGTCGGCCATCTTGGATTGAAATCCTGGAGAAGAAATCTCTCACCAGATGTTTAAATGTACTACTCCTTGGTTTTTCTGCAGAATAAGCTCAAACATGGCTCAATAGAATCTAGAGAAATGGAGCTACATTTTCAAGCCAGCTTTTTTTGATAACGTTTACACTTTTCACATAGCGCCCCCACAAAAAACATGCTTTTTTCCCGTACCTTCGACAACCCCTCGCAGGCATGCGCTCTATCCAATCTGGATCATATTTGGTTGACATGAGGCCTCTTATGGTATGGATCCATAGAGCTCAATAACTGCACGGTGCTCGCCACTATAGCGCCACCTATCTATACCTTGAAACATTTAGTTTGTACAATGTATATGAAACGTTGCAGGTATATTCTACACATTAAATCGAACACAAAAATATATTACATGTGTTTTATATTTTCGAAGGTGTGGGCGTGGCAATGACGCACAGGAAGTCGGCCATTTTCACTTTCAACCTCTTAACTCCCACCTGAACCAAGTACACTTCTTTGTGTGCTGTGTTTTCACCTGCACTTACGTCTCATTTCTGTAACTGTTTTTGACGCTTTTTTTCAAGAAGCTTTAAGATATGGGTCAAGACGAACTGGCGAAAATGTGCTCGGTTAAAGTGGGGGTTAACAGATTAAAATGGCACCCCCACAGAAAAAATGCCTTTTTGCAGTACATTTCACAAGCCCTCGCAGGCATGCGCTCTATCCAATCTGGATCATATTTGGCTGACATAAGGCAACTCACGGTCTGAACAGGTAGAGCTCAATAACTGCACAGTGCTCAACACTATAGCGCCTCCTATCTATACCTTGAATATTGCAGTCTGGATTATTTATCTCCCACTTTGCCGGTATATTCTACACAATAAACCAAACAAAAAATGATATTACATATACATCATATTGTGTAAGATGTGGGCGTGGCCAGTGTAAACGTGTTCCTGAGAGCATCATTATTATGCATTCTTTGTCCCTTTGAGTTTTAAATGTAATCACGTATACACCAGATGGCCCTGAATCTTTTTACATGAACACAAAAATGATCCATGCTATAGCGCCCCCTGCTGCAAAGAGCAAGAGTTAGTAGACAGAGAGCACACAGGTTGTGTGTGAGGCCGAGGGGAGAGCAGGTTTGGGCGAGAGCGGGGGCGGAAGCAAAGGAGGCGGTCGCAAGGGGGGCTGCGCCAGGGGCGAGGGCCTACATCGCCGCTTGCGGCTTTAATTATTATTATTATTATTATAGTTACGCCTCTAAGATCCTGTTTTTCAGTGCCTTCCTGTGCAAAAGTACACGCAGAAATTGGCACAGTGATCAGAGTCGGCAAAAATTGCGTGTCAGTGGGCGACATGCACACGCCCTAAACAAAATGGCTCCACAGCGCCCCCTCAAAGTTGACCCCCATTCTTTTGGGGACATGCATTTTTGGCGTAGGCCAATCCCCTTTGTCCCAGCGATAGAGCACATGGAGACGGTCACAAAACATAATTATAGCTCCGCCCTCTGACCAACAGGAAGTCGGCCATCTTGGATTGAAATCCTGGAGAAGAAATCTCTCACCAGATGTTTCAATGTACTACTCCTTGGTTTTTCAGCAGAATAAGCTCAAACATGGCTCAATAGAATCTAGAGAAATGGAGCTACAACTTCAAGCCAGCTTTTTTTGATAACGTTTACAGTTTTCACATAGCGCCCCCACAAAAAAAGTGCTTTTTTCCCGTACCTTGGACAACCCCTCGCAGGCATGCGCTCTATCCAATCTGGATCATATTTGGCTGACATAAGGCCTCTTATGGTATGAATCCATAGAGCTCAATAACTTCACGGTGCTCACCAGTATAGCGCCACCTATCTATACCTTGAAACATTTAGTTTGTACAATTTATATGAAACTTTGCAGGTATATTCTACACATTAAATCGAACACAAAAATATATTACATGTGTTTGATATTTTCAAAGGTGTGGGCGTGGCAATGACGCACAGGAAGTCGGCCATTTTCACTTTTAACCTCTTAACTCCCACCTGAACCAAGTACATTTCTTTGTGTGCTGTGTTTTCACCTGCACTTGCGTCTCATTTCTGTAACTGTGTTTTTGACGCTTTTTTTCCAGAAGCTTTAAGATATGGGTCAAGACGAACTGGAGAAAATGTGCGCGGTTAAAGTGGGGGTTAAGAGATTACAATGGCACCCCCACAAAAAAAAAAGGTCTTTTTGCAGTACATTTCACAACCCCTCGCAGGCATGAGCTCTATCCAATCTGGATCATATTTGCCTGACATAAGGACACTCACGGTCTGAACAGACAGAGCTCAATAACTGCACGGTGCTCAACACTATAGCGCCCCCTATCTATACCTTTAATATTGCAGTTTGGATTATTTATCTCCCACTTTGCCGGTATATTCTACACAATAAACTAAACAAAAATGATGTTACATATGCATCATATTGTGTAAGATGTGGGCGTGGCTAGGGTAAACGTGTTCCTGAGAGCATCATTATTACCCATGATAACTGGCACATTCTTTGTCCCTTTGAGTTTTAAATGTAATCACTTATACACCAGATGGCCCTGAATCTTTTTACATGAACACAAACATGATCCATGCTATAGCGCCCCCTGCTGCAAAGAGCAAGAGTTAGTAGACAGAGAGCACACAGGTTGTGTGTGAGGCCGAGGGGAGAGCAGGTTTGGGCGAGAGCGGGGGCGGTTGCAAAGGAGGCGGTCGCAAGGGGGGGCTGCGCCAGGGGCGAGGGCCTACATCGCCGCTTGCGGCTTTAATTTTTATTATTTCTTATGAGTAAAATAATAAACATGCATTTTCTAATGGTAAAAATATTACCGTACAATAATGGCTTAGCCTCTTTCCTCTCACCTCAGCCGAGCATATTTTCTACAGTTTTTGCATTACCCAAATCTAAAAGCTTAAAAAAGCATGACAAAAACGTGACAAAAGCATGACAAAAAAAGCAATGAAAAAAGTGATGACAAAGCAACAAAAAGTGACAAAAATGTGGCAAAAAAGTGACAGAAAAACATGACAAAAACGCTATGAAAAAATAACAAAACATGACTAAAAAATTTGACAAAAATGTGACAAATTCTCAATCACTTTTGTAGGTCTTAGCTAAGAGGTTAAAAATAGAAATCCAGCAATTTCTCTTTTTTGGCAACTACATTTTTGGCAGCAAACATTTTGATGCTCACCCAAGAGACAGAACTCCTGATCTAAGGTGACTCGGCCCTTTTTCCATTTTCCCAATTCTTGGCAAAAGACATCATAGTAATTGACTTATTCTCCTCCAATTTCCATTTTTCTGTTTTGTAAAGCCACACATTTTACCCTATAAATAGAGCATTTATTTCTTCCCAAACCTTTTGGAGCCCCTACTTTGACGCGATTGAAAACATTGGGAATATCACGTAATATTATGTTTATTTCCTCCATTATTACAGTGAACTCAAGCAGGTTTTCCTCATTCAAATTTTTTTTACTCGAATATGTAAATACAAAAAATGTATAAAAATGCCAGTTTTTGATTATTTTGGAAACCAGGCTGTTAGTGAGAATGGGTAAAGAGTGTTTTGCTAGACTCTGGTTTGGACTCCGCGCTCTGGAGCCCCTCGGCCCCTCACCACCGGTACAGACTCAAATGTGCTGGTTTAAGCTTTTGTTAAAGCGAAGCAAAGATAATGTATACCAGTGACGTGCGGTGAGGTTTGTTGCTGGTGAGGCACATGCTATTGACTCCAATATAAAGTAAACAAAACTGCAGGGAAAAAATGCAGGAAAAAATGCAACTTACTGTCTCTGGTATTCTCTTACTTTGAAATAGCAACACATTTAAACATGAAAAACATTCTCACAATATTGCAAATAAAAATTAAAAGATAATAGAGTGAACGTGAACGGGACTCATACCACGCTTGTCCAAATTATACGTTTTGACAATCCTGGTGCGCCACACCGGCGCTGCGTGACAGCGTTGACATTTTCAACATAAAACTCGTCTACAGCATTTTATCCATATAATGTCAGTTTTCCTTTTTACTTACTCCTTTACGTTTAAATTGCCTTTCCTGAGTAATAAAAAGACTGGTTTTCACTTGTAGTCCACATGTTTTGTAGAAATGTGTCGCGCTGACAGTCAGGGCAGTGCATTGGAGGCAAGCCTCACTTCGGCCCTTTCAAAACGCGCTTTTATGTCAAATGAACAGGTTAAACAAGTCGTTCTTATGCCTGATTACATTTACAAATGTATTTTACTTTTAGGGGGCGAAAAAAGCCCCAAATGGGAGAGAGCGCTGAGTAAATGAGCCGAGCTCAAGTGTGTGCAGCTCTCGACAACTGATTAAACATGATTTTTAACCACGAGATTGATTAAAATTATAGGAAATCCTTATCATCTTAAGAGAAGGGACTTGTTTTTATAAAGTTTATTGTATTTTTTTATTTTTGTTTTTTTTCCATGATGACCTGTGAGGCCTGGCCTGCCTTACCTGACCGCACGTCACTGATGTATACGCAGGACATAGCCATCTTTGTACGTGCCACCACACATCGTAGCTCGTCGTAAATGTTAAATGTATGTGTCAGATACAAAGCCACGGGTTTAGCGGCAGAGGAGGGGACAGCCTCAGACACTTCTCCTTCTCCCCTCGCTCCTTGGATCAGAATGAGAGGAAAACTCCTGTTTCAAGTCGAAGTCGCCATCAGTCTGACGGCTCGCGCACAGGCTCCTCTCTCTTTATGACAGATATTACAGAAATTGCTGCTCGATCAAGCTGGCACGGTTCACGTTAAAGGCGCTGCTGTTGTGGCGAGGGCTGACGCATCAGCCGCGATGAGCTTTACCCACTCCGGTCCAAAGCGGCTCTTGAGGTTCGGTTCTGGAGTGGACACATTTAGGTCCAGGAAAAGAATTATAAGACTATTTTGCCTGTATAAGCACGTTTCCCGTGCGGCGGTTTCAACGGATCAATATCGATCTGATTGTGATAAACATTTTTCTCCAAAATTTCCTGCGGGTACGCGTACCACAGTTTGGGAACCCCTGCAATAGGGTATTCAAACATTAGCGTCAGACTTAAGACAGTACTAAGTAATTTGTTTACCTTAATAAATCCTTTTCGTAGTCCCTCTAGGGGTAATACAACTGGTAATGTGACTATTGGGGGGTCTTTCATCTCCCCCTGGTGTCTCTGGCCAGAAAACCACAATTGCAACTTGACTGCCACCGGGTAGGAGCAATGGCCGCTGGCTGCTCTGCTTTGCAATGACGACACTGGAGGCCGCTATTGCTGTAGTACCGCCATATAGCCGCTAGGCCCCCATTGGAATCCATTGCACTTTAGACACATTAAAAACAACTTTAATGCCCGGTTCCTAATTTTTTGGAACTGTCTACAGCTAGATATTCCTCCTGTGATTACGCTGGGTTAGACACAATCAGAGGCACCGGGCTGGTTATCGTAGGATATATTTTAGAAATCTCGTACTAATGAGGGTCGGACTGTTAGCATTGGAGCTGCGCGAGCTACACGTCACGTAAGGGCCGAGTCTACAGGGAAGATCCCGCCCTTATGCCCTTATTAGGAACATGCTTTGTCAGAGCTGGAGAGGAGGAGTCTGTAAATCCGCCATGATTTCCCCCTCGAACATGGTCAGTGTGGTAAACGGGGAGGAGTGAGTAATGACGGTCTATTAATAATATGTCTATGGGTAGGAGTCACCAATAGAATCAGAATAGATCAGAATCAGAATCGATTTTATTTGCCATTGTTTGAGAACAGATTCACAGACTAGGAATTTTTCTTGATTCGGACGTGCAACATAAACCATATAACACAGAATTTAGATAAAATTAAGCTATAAAACTTTAAACTATAAGGCTTTAGGGGGCATGCATAAGGAATATTTATAAATAAGATACAAAGGAAAAAGGAAAATATGGTAAGACGACAACAATAGACTTAGAACAACAGTGGGATTATATTTACAGATGTGTATGAGTAAAAAGTAAAGTGATACAAAAAGTGATAAGTGACAGCAGCAGAGTGTGGACACACCGCACAGTGCAAGAGAGGATACATCTGTGAGTCTGCGTTATTGGGTCTTGTTATTGTTCATGAGTCTGATGGTGAAGGGGAAAAAACTGTTCAAGTGGCGGGAGGTATGGGTCTGGATAGACCGTAGCCTCCTGCCTGAGGGGTGAATAGTCCGTGTCCAGGGTGAGAGGGGTCAGCTATGATCCGACCCACACGCCTCCATGTCCTGGAGGTGAACAAGTCCTGGAGAGATGGGAGCTCCCGGCCAATCACCTTCTCTGCAGCACGCACAATGCGCTGCAGTCGGTGCTTGTCCCGTTCTGTAGCGCCGGGGAACCACACGGTGATGGAGGAGGTGAGGATGGACTCTATGATGGCCGTGTAGAACTGCACCAGCATCCTGGTTGGCAGCTTGAGTTTCCTCAGCTGCCGCAGGAAGAACATCCTCTGCTGGGACTTCTTGATGAGGGAGCTGATGGTTGGCTCCCATTTGAGGTCCTGGGTGATGGTGGTGCCCAGGAAACGGAAGGAGTCCACAATGGAAATGGGGGTGGGAGAGTCTGTCAGGGCGAGGGGGGACGGTGGGGCTGTGTCTTTCCTAAAGTCCACAATCATCTCCACTGTCTTCTGGGCGTTCAGCTCCAGGTTGTTGTGGCTGCACCAGGACGCCAGCCGTTCCACCTCTCTCCTGTAGGCAGACTCATCACCGTCCGAGATGAGCCCGATGAGGGTGGCGTCGTCCGCAAACTTGATAAGTTTAACGGACTGGTGACTGGAGGTGCAGCAGTTTGTGTACAGGGAGAAGAGCCAAGGGGAAAGTACACAGCCCTGAGGAGTTCCAGTGTTTGTAGTCCGAGTGTCCGAGATGATCTTCCCCAGCCGCACGTGCTGCAGTGTCGCTTATGGCCTCTAGGGGCATGAGTTACTTAGTACTGCTTTAAGGGATAAATACATTAGGTTACCATTATTACTCAAATGCAGCAGCTTTTGTAGCACTGTCCACAACTTGTGTGTGTGGTCTGTTATACAGTTACAGCTTTCAATTCGTTCCCGTAATATTAGCTATTCCTGACCAAACCTATGCATCTCAATGAGCACCGCACGCCTGCTTCTATCTTGATCAAAGTTCGGTTACAGCCACATATAAAGAAAACAATTTTTAAGTGCAGCCCGGTTCGAAGGCTCCGCTCTGCGGCGCAACACCACCGATAGACCAAAGTTTGATGAGAATAAAGGCCGACATCTCGCTCATTGTGATGGATTACAAAACCGTGGGAAGTTTGAAGTCCAAAAAGTATTTTCCAGAGCACAGCGAATTGAATAGAAGCCACAGCTGCTTGGTATGTAGGGAAAAGTGTTATGATTTTGAAAAGGTCAGGAGTGATGAAGAGTACACCGGCCTGCCAGTAATTGGGCTAAAATATGGAAAACAGTGGCATTATCACAGACAGACAAGAAGGATGTTATTTATGCCATTCTCACACCCCTGAGTATCCCGCTCTCTCCTGATCTGCCTGTCAGCTCGATCCACTTGGACACTTTTGGGAGCACTTTGTGAACTTTCTTGCAACTTTAAATTGTTCATTGAGGTTTTTTTGTATTTTGCATAAATAACCTCCCAAACTGCTCTCATTATTGCACAAGGCAGATCTGAGCTTTTATTACTGAGATTTAATGTCTCTGCAGCTGGCCTTTATAGTGGCCCTTTTTTTGGATTGTAATACAGTGCAGCGCCACTAGAGAGCAACGTCTTCCCATGTATCTAACTGGGTGAGCGCTTATTAAAAATTCAGAAAGAGTAGTAACTCTCTTCTTTGCTTATAGCGAGACATAAATAGAATAGATATATTGTCTGTCATATCACTTAAACTTCACAACTTGAGGGTAATGTTTACATTAGGGTTGCCTTATAATGATTGATTTTGTGAACAGATTCTGAAAGATCTGTTCATTTTGTGAATTTTATATATATATATATATATATATATATATATATAATATATATATATATGTGTGTGTGTGTTTCAAGTAATTCAATCCAATTTGTGACTAAAATGCCTCTCAGCCAGATTGTCCTGAGTAAATGTCCTCATGCGGGGCTTGCCATTTTAACCTATTTCTGCGTAGGTCTTCTCCGGGTGCCTCTGTTTCCCTACCACTACAAATAAACATGTACAAAAGGTATTTGTTTGTCTGGAAAAACTGTGGCAGTCATTCCATTCCAACTATAGCTTTTTTTTATTTTTTTAAGAGTTAATGTCCGAATTAAAGCCAGAACCTGTGCTGTTGTTGTGCGCTGGATCAAGCTGTGTCGTGACTCCTTTGACTTTATTACAAGAAGACACTCTTGGCTTCAGTTTAACCTTTTTAATATGTAAACAACAATATGCTAAGCAGTTCTTTATGGACAGGCCTGTGTGTTCATCACTAGTTCTGGGACATTTGTTTCCTGAGCAAATATCATCTTGCTTGGCTCACAGTCGCTCCCTGTTAATAGGTATTTAATTACGTTGATGCATCACATAATTGGCACCAGCGTGGAGGGGAGACAAACTGGGGCAGGCGCTGCTGGATTGGGAATTAAAAAGATGTATTTATCTAAAGCCTGTCTGATTACCTGGCAGAATCGCACCGATAATAGGGCAATAAATCTTCACTTGCGCTCTCCTCCCCATCTCATCTCCAGCAAGTCGGCAGTGCCACACGGAGGAGATATGCCGTCGGACGGACTGACTGACTGACTGACTGAGTGAGAGCGCCACACGCCGACATGCGCATGGCGTTGGTGCGGGTTATTAAAACGTGTAATAGATTTACTGACCCTGATATGCCACTGGAACAAAAAGTAATTATTCATACTGCGCTGGAGCCATCTAATTTTAACCAGTGGAAAGATTTTTTTATTTTTTTTAAAGAGCGAGATGGAATTAGTGAGGCATGGCTAAGGACTCAAATGGGAAGGCATTTTGGCTGCGTGCTAAATGACTGCTTCATCTTCCTAGGTGTGAAAAAGCACGGGAGAACACAGAGCACTTCACGGAGGCAAAATTAAAACAGCCATTGTATTGTATTAGACACACTTTGATTTACAATGGCTCTGCTTGGCTGAACTTTCAAGAGAGTGGAAATTGACGATGTACCTCCGCTGAAGTCATTTGCATACTTTTGTGAGAGTAAGTATACGCTGAAGAATAACCTCAGTGGAATAGGGGCTGATAATGGTACCAGTTATAGTAATAATAACGGCAATAATGCACTCTTAGTTGTAGTTGTAGTAATAGTAATAGCAGTAGTAGTAGCGATACTAATGCCTTGGCTACTATGTCTCCTTGCTACTTCAATTGCTTTCCAAATGTCTGTATGTTTTTGTTCTTTTTACGCAAAAACTTTATAATCAGAGTAATAAAGCCTAGGCTTAAATTCAACCTGGGAGACTAATTTCAGCATCATGTACCTCCAGCCAATGATGGCTTCCGTGAAGGTCACACCTCCACCTCAGTCCATCAGTGTATACACTGATGGACTAAGAGCCGCGCCTCCGTAGCAGCCAATCATCGCCCTCGGTCCTGCTTTCAAGCCTCCAGCAATTATGGTTCGTTCGCTTACCAGCTATGCTGTGACCCGCCTCCACCCCTTCACCACCGCTTCTATCCACAGCTTCACTCTGCTACATCCTTTACCAGTCTCCCATACCAGCATCTCTCTCCCTGCTCATCCATACTGACTTTAATTCATATATCGATGTCTAATAATAATAATAATGCATCGGTTTTATATAGCGCTTTTCTTTACAGTTGCACTATTCATTCACTCCATACTAGGTGGTGGTAAGCTACTATTGTAGCCACAGCTGACCTGGGGTATACTGACGGAAGCGAGGCTGCCAATCTGTGCCATCGGCCCTTCCGACCACCACCAACCACTCATTCACTCGATTTGGGCAGCTGTTGGAGCTGCCCAAATCACATTGCACCAGCCCCTATGGCTCCTCCTGCAGGTGTTGGGTCCACAGAAGGACGGCCTCATAGTTCTAACTGGGCCTATTGGTCTCTCATAAGGGGCTTCTGACCCGCTCTTTGTCTGACCCGTCACCTAGGACCTGTTTGCCATGGGAGACCCTACCAGGGGCACGAAGCCCCCGACAACAGAGCCCCCAGGATAATTCAGGTGCTCAAACCCCTCCACCACGTTAAGGTGGCGGTTCCAAGACTGCCGGGGTCTGATCGCTAAAATATAATATACAAGTCAATAAATCTTCCTAATCGCTGCTTTTGTCTGTCTAAGTCTATCCAGGTTGAAATAGTTGCTGTGGTAATTGTAGTAGTTAACTCTAATAGTTGTACCTGTAGTTCCCGGATGACTCTACCCAAACATAGTAGACTAATAGTAATGCAGTGATTTTACTACTTGACTCTATATTTTACTCTCCAAGTGTTTTTGGAGTTACACGTGTGTGGCCTTCGGCTCCTTTAGGTTAACCAGTCCTCAGTGAGACAGAAATAGCAAAGGGATTAATTTTGTGAAATGTCACTGCCACTGCTACATCGCTAACCACCTGCCCTTTTACACCTGATGGGATTCTCCGTCACATCCAGCCTGGCTTTAGCGACGTCGGGTTTGGCTTCACGTGTCAACATCAACATTTGCTCCTCTTTAGAAGGGAATTTCAATTCTGCTTCATAATTCAGGCTGTCAGACGGAATGACTGCGACTGAAATATTGATGCCGGTGGTGGGATATTGCAGTGCAGCCGGGCGCTAACTGACTCTTCCCTGCTCTGTCACTCTCCCTCATAGCTTTCTCAGGTCCTGCTAAGTGCTCTGAATCAGGATCTGGTGCAGTTCTCACTCAAGCCGGGGGTGCAGGTGAACGTCTACGCCACGCGCCTCTCTCCAGGTCAGTTCGGCACACATAGTGTTTGGGCAAACGCTTGTCACAGAATAATCTTTTTAGGGAACAAGACACAGCTTGAGTGTCATGTGAACTACTCACTTTCAATAGCGGTGTAGGAGTAAACCGAAACAAGATTGGACATTTCCCAGTGGGCTTTTCTGAGTGTACATTATATATAGTTCACATTTGTACTTTGTAAGGGTGAGTATCTTTTATTCACTGATACTTATATACATTTTTAAAACTCAGAGCAGGAGATGGTCCCTCTGTTGAAGTCTTGGGGGGCACTGTCTAACTTAACAATAGCAATGAGTAATTTTCTAAAAAAAGATGTCTAAACCAGAAAAACACCTAGCTTAAAAAAAATATTAGAGAAAATGTAATTTATGCTTTGGTAATTTGTTTAATATATGGATTTAATAATGTATTAAAATGTCCCTGAATACCATCGGCCAGAAGCCCAAGTACTCATACCACAGTTTGAGAACCAAAGCATCATGTATTTCATTTTGTAAAGACACTATCTGCCTTTTCTTATTCTTCAGAGACCAATAGCTGACTGCAAATATTGGCCCAATAGATCAGCTGAGCACATATTCTCTGTCATTTTTGCAGAATTATAATATTGATTATCATCATCAAATACGTATAAAACTATTTATAGTGTTAGAAGCATTGGGCGTTCTGCTTTCCTTTGAACATTCACACTAAGCTTAAATCAGTCTTAAATTTGCCAGGAGGCTTAGAGAAAGGACAAAGGACAAGATTTATGGATGTGATGGTGGAGGATATAAAGTTCTGTGAGAAAAGGAAGGAGAAGATATGGTTGGATTGAGGCAATGTCCAAAACGAGGAGAAGGAGAGAGTACTTGCTTTTATTTTGGCTTTAGCTCTAGCCCTGGTATGTCATAGTCTGCATTCTAACTTGATGTGTGATTATTTACAACACATCTGATTATCACTCTCATCAAATCCCTGCAATGTTTTAGTTTTATAAATGTGTACATAAATGGTGACTGTTTTCAGATCGCTTATAAACAAATACTGCAATTACACTTCCCTTTGACTTTGTTTTTCTGTATCTTGCAGCCCCCCTAGTGGACCACAGCGAAATTGTCCACAGCAGCACGGCCATCATCATGCTGGTGTCTGTCATTCTGATGGTCTTGGCTATTTTTGTCATATATAAATTTAAAAGGTAATGCACCTTGCATAAACATATTTACACATGCATACTGTAGTAGTAGGTGGCCTAGTAACTTGAATAATCCATCCCCCCAACCCACGTCAATGATAGATACTGCTCTATTTTCTCTTTGTGATTTTGTAAATGCGTTTGCATAATGGCCTTATTTAGAGCTGGCCCCATTACCTACTAGTAAGCGCCGCACTCCTGAGCGTCTGAAAGTTTCCCAGAGTATTTAGACTCCCTATATATCTGAGTTATGGACAGAGGCGGCACAATAATAGCCAGGAGGGATAAGACAATTCCCCTCTGTCTCAATCTGCGGAATATTACAGGGAATGACAGTCTAATCAGTTCTCCAGGAGAGCTGAATGGGTGTCACAGTCCTGCAGTTATCAATATTCATCTATCTGACAATGTGAGGGTTGACCTTTCACAAATGCTAAACACAGCCATCCAAGGTGAGGTGCAGACTGCACAGGAATGGCAAGAAAGGTTGAGCAGATAAGTCCAGAGACAACATATATTATACAGTGAGGGACGTACAGTAAATAGCATCCCCCTGCAGCCACTAATCCCACGCCACTCACAGGGAATCGCCTTCAGTGCATTTACTGGCATTTTTCGTCATGAAACAAAAAGTTCTCGTCCCCAAAGCCTTAGAAGTGTTTAAAAATACATCAAAGTTAAAAAGAACTGCCAAACTGCTGCTTATGCACAATATTCAACATATTGCATTGTGGGTTTTTTTCTGTCTATTGCCACTTCTACTATACAGAGAGTTGAAATTATGTTACTGGGTCACTATGCCGAAAGCTGTGAAACCTGAAACTCGGGAGACAGAATTGGGATGTTAGGAATGCATTAGGAAAGTTTGGACCAGACAATTTTTTATTATTTCACACATTCACAACAAAAAGCTTGTTCTGTGATAAATACTGTATAACTAGTAACTCAAATCTCCCTTTTTAACCGGTTGAATGCGGGTTTGGCATTTCACTTTATTATCGGTGGCATTCAAAAGGTTCTAAAAGTTTTCAATTTGTCCCGCCTGTACCCTGTTTTATAGACATTAACTTTCAAAAAAGTGTTCCAAGTGTCACTGCGGCAGACGGAAAAGCTCGCCACCTGGGGAGAATCTGAAAGCAGAAATGCAAGATGTTAGTGTTAAGTAGAATCGAGGGGGTTGCATCTGAGGGGGATGAAAAATGTATTGAAAACTGAGGTGAACAATATGAGAGTGATCTGCATAACGCAGTGGAATACTAAAAATGCCCACATTTCCCCCTTTGCTTTCGACTCAATCACCTGCCTTCATCAACAGTTAAAACCAGGGAGGAATAAGGAGTGTTGCAATTGGGACTAGAATACAAGATTCAGTTTGCAGTTAACACTTTAAGCGGTGGAAAGTAACGGAGTAAAAAGTAAAAGTACAAAAAAAAGTGGTTAAAGGAATAGGCCACCGTTCTTAGCTTAGACGGGTTAATGTGTACCTGTCTGGTCTTTGTGCGTGCGCTCAGTTACACAAATGTTGTTAGCATTTAGCCTCTCCCAGCAAACGTATAGCTCCAAACTGGGGTGAAGTTAGAAGCTACCAAGCAAACTTTATTGTGAGGCGTAATAACACCTGGAGTATGTCTGTGTAAGTTCTCAGTCGTACAGGAGTTGTCCATCTTCAATGAAGGTACTTGATTCATCTTCTGTACTCAGTAGTTGAAGTCTTCGAACACCTGGAGTACTTTGACTATATTACTGCGCGGACATCGAAGTACTCCAGGTGTTATTACGCCTCACAATATAGTCCCCCTTTTTATCCGCTTAGAAAATCGACATGTTTAATTTTGTGTTGGATCATGTAAAGGCTCACGTAACTGTATTTAAATAGTGGAAATGTCACCCCAGTTTGGAGCTATACCTTTGCTGGGAGAGGCTAAATGCTAACAACATTTGCGTGACTGAGCGCACGCACAGACAGGTACACATCAGCTAGTCTAAGCTAAGGTAAGAACATATCTCAGTTTATAAAAACGATGGCCTATTCCTTTGAAGCAGGGGTCCCCAACCACCGGGCCGGGGACCAGTACCGGGCCGTGATGCATTTGCTACCGGGCCGCAGAGAAATGTCAAATAATTTATAAATGACTGCAATTTCTCCAATTTCTCTTTGTCCTGTCCACAAGCCAATAAGCTCGTCCATAGATATGAAACTCCTGATAGAAAACCTTTGGACTCGAGTTCATCTGGTTTTATTAATCAGCGCAGCCTCGTGCAGCTGAATGCGTTTACGCGCAGCTCCAACGGCTTTCTGTCACCAGCGCCGCTGAGCGTCTGTTCTCTCCCTTTCCTCTCAGCTCGTAATGTTTCCAAAAGTTCATGCAGCCTCACAAGTTTTACGCTTTCACAGGACAGAGAGCCGTATTTATCCCGCTGCGAAGCGGACAGAAGAGAGAATGGGAGAGGAGAGATTGTGCCGCGGCCAATCTCCCTTTTTCTCCTCTGTCCGCTTCTCGCTGCAGCGCCTCGATCAAAGGACTGTGTTCCATGCTGTAAAAACGTGACCCATAGTCTGCGCACCCCCCGCGGAAATTGTTTTGGGGTCCTGTACAGGTCCGCAGCTGGGAAAAGGTGGGGGACCCCTGCTTTAAAGTACAGTCAAAGTATTTTGAATACTGTTTTAAACACATTTATTTTCACTGTGACCTCTTAGTATCCAAAGCTGCAGTATTCCCGATCAGAAACATCACAATAATAGTGTTAGAAAATACCAGCGACTCATTCTCTGACGTTTAATCTGGTTTCAATTTCTCATTAAAAATATTTCACATATAAGTCTTTCAAGAGTTTAAAAAAATCAGTGAGAAATATTGGGAACACGGTTAATTCAGGCAATATAGCATATACATTTAAATATAAAAATGATCTCATGATTAGTTCATTATGAGACATTGTGAATGTGCCCCTAAACTGAATTGCATGAATTCATGTACCCTTATTATAAAGCGTTACCAAAATACACATAAAGTACATTTTAATGTAGATACTTTTACACTGCCCCGTATTGCTCCTGTATCTGTACTTTTACCAAAGTTATAAAATGCAGTACTTCTTCCACCTTTGCACATTTTAAGGTGTATTAACATTTCAGAGAAGACAGCAATACGAATTGCTTGACCAATACAAGAATCACATATATTTCAGAACGACACGATTAGCAGGTTGTAGACATAAAGCCAATGGAGACTCTTTTTGCAATTGGCCAATTATGACTTTTCAGATTCTCTTTTCAATATATTTATCTGGAGTACAGTTGAGAAATGCTGACAGTATGTGGGAGCATCAGTTAAACAAAGTGGATGGAAGCGCTCTATTCTACTTGACTATTTTTTTGTATTTTTATTTACCCTTGTGCACCCTACAGGAAGATCCCGGGCATCAACACTTACGCAGCAGAGCAGCCTGACAAAGAACAAGAGGTCATTCCGACTGTAACCTCCATAGCAGACCCAAACCCGCAGGGAGACAAGCTGACCTCACTGGACCGTGTGGATGTACACTTAGACTCCAAAAGCAGAGGTAATATCATGTCTGCTCCGGCACCGTATAATCCATTACGCAGAGATGTTTTCCACCCGTAACCAAATACAAGTTATAATTTAGCCAAGTTTCTATTACAACAACAAAAAAACATGTTGCTGTCAGTATCCAATGTGTAAAGTCCAAAAATAAAAGTTGGATTTAAGGAGGTTTATTGTCCCACATGTTATTGGGCCTGATAAAAATGTACACAACCGAAGCTAGATTAAGAATTCAAATTGATTTTTTTTTTTTTTTTTTAAAGATAAACTTTATAGTCTCCTTAAAATGTGTTGTATTCCGCTGACCCCATGCATATACATTACCATAGTTTACTATCGGTTTTACTACTTCTGGCTGCGTCTCCAGGCTGAACTGCAATGGTTGATGGCTATAGGTCGAGGTTTATTGTTAAATACATTGTTCTGTAGAGACTCAATTAATTAGACGCGAATGTGAGAAATCCACCGGGACAAATATGGAATCTTGTCTCTTTTTTGTGTGTTCTTTTTTCTTGTGTCTTTGTTGCTTTTTCATCCCTTTTTTTTTGTCACTTTTTTGTCGTGTTTTTGACGCTCTTTTATTGTTTCTTTGTCGCTTTTTTATTGTCTTACTGTTGCTTTTGGAGCACGTTTTCGTCGCTATTTTGACCCTTTTTTTTTTTTTTTTTTACAGAAGATTTTAGGTCTGGGTTATGACAAACTGGAGAAAATGTGCTCGGTTCAGGTGGGGTCTAAGAGGTTAACTAAAATACTAATATCTATATCACATATTAACCATCCCATATCATTCATAAAGTCCTAGATGATAATAGTTTTCTTAAAGGGGATATGAAATAGCAACATACTTATTGTGTTGCTAAACTTACATGTCAAGTCGTGTCCAAGTTTTTGCAGTATGCTATGAGTATTTTGAGCTGGTAAATGATTTGTTTTCTTAATAATGACTTCCAAATCTGAATTTAGTGCTCTTGTAAACACTGAAACACTGTTATCCGTATACTGTAACTGCGGATTTTCTCAAAACAAAACCTGAAACTATTCTTTGTTACTGTCGAGGTGAAAACTCCCTTTTGTTTGCTATTTGTCACACTTTTCAAATGTGTTTAACAGCAGCGTCCTTCCCTGAACCAGTGTTCCTGTTCCCTCCACTCGCCAGGCGCTGACACTCTGTCACTGGCTTTTTACAGGGACTGTTTCATCTTTTGAAAGTAGTTCTTCCAATTAAGTCTGCTGAGGCATAAATGTTAGACCAGTATCTCAAACCTGCGGCACATGTAACCAAAACTCAACAATTAGGCCCAGCTAGAGGTAGAACAGCGCTGTTTTAATTGGGATGAAGTGGCCATCTAATACGGCGATGAAAAGTAACCGCACAAGTCATGACAGCCAGTCTGAAATGAAGATTCAGCATAGGAAAAGATACCTAACATGCTTTCTGTGCTGGGAAAGTTTTCGTACCGTTTTGAACCATTCATGACACAAGTTAAAGCCACCCTGCTTACCAATTCACCCAGTAAATCCGATCGAATGTGGTGTTTTTAGTCGTGAAAAGTTTAAAGTTTTGACAACTCATAGAACGAAATGGAAATGGATTATATGATTTTGCAAATGAAAAACGAAAAAAATGCACCCAGTTTTGTACATTTAATGTACAAAACTGTGTGCAAAAGTGTGCAGAATGTGTCCAGGATGCACTGATCCGATACTAGTATCGGAGTCGATACTGTGAAAAATACAATATTGGGTATCGGCTACAAATATCCAATACTGAACCGATACCTGTTTTGGCTCTCACCGCCTTAAAACTACAACTTTCACTAACTAAATGAATATAGTATTTATATTGAATATACTGTAGGCATGCTGTATGTCATTTTGAAGCTTAGAACGCAGAGAATTCAATCGCGACTGTGTATTGTATTTTTTATCACTGCTCAAAAATAAAATACAGCAATAAATGCAATACAATAAATACAGCATGCTAATGCTAACGGGAGCATGCTAATGCTAACAAAAACAAATCAAGGCTGGGTCAAAAACTAAGATAGAAATACCTAAAGAAGCTTAATAAAGTGGTCAAATGTTTGTATTTTAGTTTATAAAATGCTGTTAAAGAATGACTTATCTAACATATTTTTAATGCATAAGTTGAATCACTTTAGCCTAAATGATAATTGATCTGTAACATCAAGAAAAGATACGATTCATCTCAAAATGGAGAAAAGAGAAATATTAACTTTTTCACTCACTGGTATCGTATAATATCGGATATCAGCAGATACTCAAACCCCCAGTATCGGTATCGGAAGCAAAAAAGCTGGTTTAGTGCATCTCCAATGTGAAAACTTAGAAAGAGCCTTATAATTCTAAGAGGACGATGGGGTATCATGGGTTGGACAATAGTAGCTTATTTTAAATTTGTCACAAACAACCAAGGGTTGGTAAAGCAGATAACATCAGTCTGGCATTTGAAAAGTATATACTAGATACACATTAAGGCATAAATTGAGAGAGTGTGGATGTTCGAATGTAATTTTTTTTTTCTTTTGTTGGTCTGCTGACAATACTTTCACATTATAGCCTATTCTTTCCTTACGTTGCTGCCCTTTGCACAGTTTCGCCAGGCCGTGTTTGTGACTGCATTGTGTTAGTATTCATGTGTGAGTAAAACACAATCAAGCGCCAAGTAAGGGGAATGCCTGTGTGAATTATTTGACCCAATAAAATAATTAGTACATCAGGAAGGAAGGCAGCACGGTGAAAGCATTTTCATCAAGAAATATCTACACGGTTCCAGTTGATTTACCTCCAGCGGCGGATAAACAATCGACCCATCCAAGATAAATGCGTTTGCTTGCAAAAAAAAATACACTCTTATGCAAATAGCAACATAAAACTCTTTTTCTGTGTGTGTGTGTGTGTGTGTGTGTGTGTGTCTGTGCCTTCTCCCCTGCCAGGCTACCTGCCATCGCGCGCTGACATCAAGCTCTCTGATGAAGCGCCCCATGTGTTTTAATGGTGAGAGTCCATGACCGCCTCGAAAGCAATACATCTTCTTTGGCAGTTACTTCCAGCAAGCTACGGAACCGCGGTCGCAATGAACGGTCTCGGGTGTTTCGCTAACCCATGCATGGACGGACCAGCTCACACTGTGCTGCCTAATCCCTCTGAGGAGACTGTACAGATTTATACTCGCTTCTGAGAGAGAGAGGGGGACACAAAAAAGAAAAGAAAAAATCAAATCAAAACTAGAACACTTTTTGACTGGGAAACACTTTTTTTGCAAGGACGCTTGATCTTTTTTATGTAAATATTGTACATTTGTAATGGACTCGAGTTGAGGTTATTTGTCTCAGCTAGTTGTGGCCGTGTTGCTTTGATGTAAAAATATCCAGCAGTGCATATGTTGAATAATATCTGAAAGAAGAATGCTGTGCAAAAGTCTTAGGGAATTTTTTAACAAGAGAAGGAGAAGGAGGTGAGGTGAAGACCTAATGAACCTAATCAGATTATTATGAGGCCGTGAAAGAAATGTGATTCAGTGTGGAAAAAAAACACAATGACACAGTACGTGGTGTCACCTTTGCTTGTATGAATGTTTTAAAAACCTGGAGATAGAAATGTGAAGAGACTCCAAATAACGTTAATACACTGAGATAAAAGCAGCGATTAGAAAGATTTAAAGACTTAAATATTTGGCAGTAGACATTGATATACAGATTATAGTTAGTATGGATGGGAAGGTTAGAGTTAGGGATGTTTTTTCCCCCCGGAGCCTGGACACTGGTGGTGATATGGGAGACCGGTGAAGGAGGGATCAGGGTGAAGGCGGTGAAGGGGTGGAGATGGGTCGCAGCACAGCTGGGAAACTGACGAGCCATGAACCCTGGAGCTTAAACGCAAGACCGCTGATGATGATTGGCTGCGACAAAGGTGTGGTTCTGCGCTGATCGGCTGAGGTGGAGGTGTGACCCTCACAGATGCGATCATTAGCTGGAGGTAGGTGATGCTGAAATTAGTCTTTCAGGTTGAATTTGCACCTCGGGCTTCATACCCTGGAAATGCTTTCCTCACCTCTCGATCTCTTACTAAGCTTAAGCCTCTCATCGCAAAGTCAAAACACTTGCCAGTACTGAAGCTCTTCTAGTTTGGAGCAAAATGCTAGTTTCCCCGTTTTACGTTGTGTTCCTCCGTTGGCCTGGGAATGCCACAGATTCCATCCCTAGGAAGAGCGAGAAGCAGAGTGTGTTTGTGGATAAAGAAGTCCGGGCAGACCATGAAAGGGTGGATGTGTTTTTAACTTTGTTTGTAACTGTACAGAACCTTCCAAATCTCCGATAATCTTGGTTAGTTCCTGACCTTTCCTGAAATTGCAAAAAAAATAAAACATAAAAAAACAAATGTCACCTTCACTGAAGCATTTTCCTCACACGCCTCCCTAAAACTTTTGCACAGTTCTATAACGCCTCTGTTTTTCTTTTTGTTCTCCTGTGTTGTGCCGCGGTTTACTTTGTTTAACTATGTGGAAATGGCTTATCGGAGTTACAGCGGAGACAGTGAGCGGCGCGCGGATTCATTAAGCCTTGTGCAATCAGCAAATCTTATCGGCCCATTCTCATCAAATGAAGGCCCGCAATATCCAGGAGAAGATGAAGGCCTCCCAGCCCCACATCTGTGTATTCCATCAAGACTTGTCTCCTCCACACCCTCCACAATGTTATATATGTCACAACAAGAAAGCCTCGCAGATGATTGAAGAAGATAGGCTTTCAATAGGTAGAAGCGGCACTAAGCAATTCCTCTTGTTTAGGAGACCCAAATAAGTCAGTCTATCGCAAAACTTCACTCCATAACTGTCAAAAACATATGCATACATTGAGTTGCTGCTTCGAATTGTTATCTTCTCCACAAGTCTAGACTGGCTTCAGGAATCAATCTGACTTTTTGAACTCTTTTTTTTTGTCGCCGGGAGAATCCGCTGTACCGTTTTCTCCAGTAAATCCGAATGTAAATGTTGTGAGTTTAATTAGTTTCCGAGCAAAAGGGAACGAGAGAAGGCAGCTATAGTTGACAGAATGCCTGCTGTGCGGCAGAGACAAGCTGGGAAAGTGTTTATGCCTGATTTTATTTTAGGTGGAGGCAATTGGCAGACAAGACTGCGGTCACGGGGTATTAGGAGAACATGAAGTAATATCATTCTTTGAATTTACAAAAGTGGAGGGACTCTTGTTGTTTATGTAACTGCATTGTTTTCTGACTTTTTCATTTGATGTAGACCCACAGTGCTTTTGGAATAATCTTCAGGCATTTTGATTTGGGGAGGTATCGTGTGGTTTGAGACAGTCCGTAGGTGTTTCCACTATCCAAAGAGAACCAATCCTCCCCCGGAAAGTTGGTTCAAAGTGAGCTGATCAGGGTCCCCCTACGCAGTTGTGTCTGGAGCAGTTTGGTAAAGGAGGAGCTACGCATCGCTGCACAGTAATTGGACATGAGAGATTGCACTCTCGGGCAAAAACAACAAGACAAAAAGCAGAAATGAACAGAAAATAATAATTTTTAAAACAAAGGCATACTTGTTCTCGTGATAAACAGACATATTCCATCAGATATGAAATGTTGCGCTACCAAAACTACCAACTTCAGCTGCTGTTTTCTGTTGAGAATAGAAATATATTTCAACTTAAGGTGCATTTGTGAAGTTTCTAACACTCGTTTTTATCATATATTTGATCTTAAAAAAGAGAGAGTAACTCTCTTCAGTGCCGTCTCAGGATCCACCAGGTATCAAAACTTGCCATCTAAAGAAATCTAATTTCAATGACCCAACTAACTATATTCAGTTTTGGGGACTCTACGGTTCCCAGCCCTAGTTTGACCTGGTCCTGAGTTGACAGTGCCCGAAGACCCGTTGATTACTCCCGTAACCCCCGTACTACGGTCCCTGTTGAAAGATGCCTTATGTGTGTTGCCCTTGCATACAGTAAGTCCAATCCAAAGTGTCACAAAACCCATGCCAAAATCACTATCTTTTGGAGACTTAACTGTTCTATGACTCTAGAAGAGCAAAGAATATTCAGTGTATTGAGTTTTTTTTTTTTTTTTCTGATTTGCTTTTTGTCTGATTTAATGTTACACCGTGCAGAAAGAAAGAAAGATTTTTATATTGTGTCTGTGTGTGAACTTCTGGTTTCAACTGCATAGGCCTACAGTTGTATTGACTGACTTATTTTATATGTATATTTTGCTTATGATTCGTTTTTTTGTAATGTGTTGTGTTCACAGTAATTCAATTAGTAATGCCCATTTACAGAATTATGTGAGTGATTACAGTCTTGTGCCTAATGCTCTGTCTGTGTTGCATTCATGTGGTACTTAGTTGCTTGAAGTTTCCAAGTGAGAAAGTAATTACTTATTGTTGGTATTTACAGCATGTTCTTCCCACTTGAGAAACCTCCAGTTGTTTTCTCTCTCTCTGTCGATCGACACATTAATCAATTTGCATTAAAACCAAAATGCCAATAATGATTCAAATTCAGCTGCAACCAGCTTCCCTTCCGACCAAAGTGTAAATGCCACATTAACTGCAGTCAATATCATCTTCAGCCCACATGCTTCGCGATTATAGGTCACAATAAAATCGTAACAATTTTAAAAGGTTAATTACAACAAGTTTTATTTTTTATGTATTTGTTGTTATTCCCTCGTCAAAAACATACCTGGAGTTGTATTGTTTCAGTAATCTTGCATATTCAGTTCAATCTTTAACTTTTGATCATTTTGCCACGCTATGGACCACAAACACAAATATATTGAATTACAATTTTATGTGAAAGACACACAACACACTAAGTGACACACAATCGTGAAGTGAAATGGAATTTATACATGATTTTTATTTTTTTATTAAAAAAAAATAAACTGAAAAGTGGGGTTTGCGAAAGTATTTATACCCCCTGAGTTAATACTTTGTGGAACCGCTTTTTGCTACAATAACAGCAAGTCTTTTGGGGTATGTCTCGACCAGTCCTGCACATGTTGAGAATGGAATTTTTGCCCATTCTTCTTTGCAAAGCAGCTCAAGCTCAGTTAGATTAGATGGAGAGCGCTTGTGAAACGCAGTTTTCAGATCTTTCCACAGATTCTCAATTGGATTTAGGTCTGGACTTTGACTTGGCCATTCTAACACATGGATATTTTTTGTTTACAACGATTCCCATGTTTACCTTGGCTTTATGTTTATGGTTGGTGTCTTGCTGGAAGGAGAACCTGCACCCAAGTTTCAAGTCTTTTGCAGACTCCAACATGTTTTTGTCCAACATCGCCCTGTATTTGCCATCTTCCCATCAACTCAAACCGTCTTCCCTGTCCCTGCCAAAGAAAAGCAACCCCAGAGCACGAGGCTTCCGCCAACATTTTTGACAATGGTTATGGTGTTTTCAGGGTGATGTGCAGTGTTACTTTTACGCCAAACATAGCTTCTTGCATTTAGGCCAAACAGTTCAATTTTGATCTCATCTGACCAAAGCACCTTCTTCCACATGCTTGCTGTATCCCTCATGTGGCTTCTGGCAACATGAGGGACATAACATCTTAAACTGCTGTTGTTTTCAGCATTTGTTTCTAATTTTCTTCAAGGAATACCTAGACTCTTTTTTTTTTCTAAGGTCTTTTTTCCATAGGAGTGGTACAGGGGGTATTTCCAACTATCATGCAAGTTCATGAAATCGATACAAATGCTTTATTTTCCGGACTATAAGTCGCTCCGGAGTATAAGTCGCACCAGCCTGGGCAACTCTGGGCATGGAGGCGTAACTGCACCGTTGACAAGCCTCTCCCGGCATCACGTTGATTAAGCACCCATTTGGGAACTTGTTCCTCTAGCTGTGGCCATCTAGCTTTTAGCTCGTGATTAGGCAAGGCAAGGCAAGGCAAGGCAACTTTATTTATACCGCGCATTTCGTACACAAGGCAACTCAATGCGTGATTAGCTTTTTTTGTTTTCTTCATTGTAGTAAGAGTAACCTCCACTTTTCGGCAAGTTTCTCGCTCACTCCAAACTTTCTTTCTGCTGCTCGAATACCGTTTTTTTTAATCTTCAGTGGTAGTGGCAGATACTGGTACACAAGCCTACAGCGCCCTCCAGCAGCTGTCAGTGTGAAAATAACAAACATTGTGGGATTATATTTTGATATATAAATCGCACCGGAGTATAAGTCAAACTATGAAAAAAAAAAACTCCGGACAATACGGTATAGGGCCTTTAAATGTATTACATTTCATGATGAGTTAAGTAAAGTGGCAAAGAGAATAAAAATTTATCATAAGAAATTGGCTGTGTCTTGATTGACCCCCCCCCCCCCCCACCCCTGCAGCGCAACAAAACACTTTAGGCACTCCCACAGTGGTCTCGGTCAGTTTAATTCCAAAACTCACTGAAACACAAACCCGCGGAGAGGCCCCCCACCATTTCAAACTGCTCTTAAGTGACCCGCGCTGTTCTGCTCCCATTGAAAGACGCTCCATTACTATTTCGTTTAGGGCATCAGTATTTGAGATCCTAATTTTTCGCATTTTCTGAGTGCCACATAAATGCACCCTCTGTCTTTTATCAATTGTACTGTGTTGTTTTGAACGCCTTAAAAAAAAAAAAAAAAAAAAAGGTTCTCTCTTCCATTTTCACTGTGGTGGGACTGACACAACTGAACCAGTAGCATCTAAACATGGCACATCACATGTCGACTTTTTTTTCCTTCCCTTTCTTTCTGTACAGTAACAAAATGCGAATCCTGCTTCTCAGCCCCGCTCTAGTTTGTCCCCCCCGGAGGACTTCAGCGCCTCCCAGGGACACGCGGCTACAGAGAAGACATATTTGTGTTGTCAACAGTGGCCTACGCACAGCGCTTTGGTCAGCCGACGTCTCTTTGGGATACATAGCAGGACTCTTCTTCATCGAACTGTCTTTTTTTTTCTTCTTTTCTTTTTTTTTAAGTGTTGTCAGCTTCATGCGTCAGAAAGACAAATGGACTCGAGGCTTCTCTCTTTGTTTTCCCCCTCCTTTTTCCATTCTTCAAATCTGGCATACAATAAACTGATTTGTTCTAAGAAGACGCCACACCAGGAAGCTTCTTATACTCCTCTTCACACCATTTTTGGGCCAATAATTAAACTTGTGAATAAGACTGTGAACATATTTGCATGGGATTTTTTTTTGTCTTTTTTTAGTCTTTTTTTTTTTTTTTAACTATTTCAGTTAGGATAAAAATGTATAAAAAAATTAAGAATAATAAAAAAATAAGAATAATTGTGAACCGCTATATTTCGTTTCTTTTTCGTTGCTCAAGAAGAGACTGGACAGCTCATTTATTACAAGTGATGTGATTATTAAGTGGGTTTTATTTTTTTTTTTATATATATATATATTTTAAATCTCAGCAGGAGTTACCGTAGTTGCCGAAATAAAGCAGCAAAGTGGACGCAGCGTGCATGGTTGATGGCGCGAGCTTTGGAGAAAGCCTTTGATCGACTGTGGAAAATCAATGGCGCTGATTGGGGGCTTTTAGTTTGCGGTTGACCTTTTGATGTTGTCAATCAGAACGCTTCATTAAAGGGGGGGCTGCACCTCAGAACACTGCCGTCAAAGACACAAAAAGTCCAACAGCGAGAGCCGCACACACAACTTTGGCTTTGACTTTGAGTCTGGTAGTGCTTATGCAGCATGCCTTTAGATCCACTGGCTAATTAAATCCTTTCGAAACTGGACTGCTATTCTTGTCCGACCTCCGTAAAGGCAATCCAAATATCATAAAATTGAGCCCACATCAGGCAATGGATTTTCTTTCCAGCACTGATACCGAGTATACATGTTTGTTGACTCTTCACACTGGTTTTCGATTCGTTTATCTAACGGTAACCAGACGAAACAACCTCTGAAGGACATGTCAGTACAAAATAATATAATGGAAAAGCTCATTTACATCATATTTAAAGATTGTTTCATTTATTTTATAGTACTGGTTGCATATTTAGGTTTTATCTGGGGATTTGGTAAGAGTTTTTGAAAACCCGTGCTTGTTATACAATGCAAACATAAATTAACTGAGCCACAAGCGAAGTCAGTGTTCTTGTTTGTGGCGGTTCCAAATGACAACAGTCTTCTATTCGTGGGGATATTAAATTCAAAACAAATTAATATGAGAATCTGGAGATACACGGGTTTGAATGAAACTAGAATAATGTCGGTTCTCCCTATGCTTTAGTGTTTGACATGTTCTTTCATGACTGCAACTGCATCTGTTCTTTGTTTTTTTTTAGTTTAGGAATCTACAGGTTTTTGTCTTTCAAACAAGCTCCCTCTGAAGTACCTAACATGAATCAGCCCTATGCCCCTCATATAGATCAAAACTGATACATTTAGAAGATTACAGATTATATTCGAGACATTTTAAAAACATTTGGCCAAAAATATAGGCCAAACATTTTTTTGGCGCATATCGGCATTGGCTTTAGAAAAACCCACATCGGTCGACCTCTAGTAGATATTTTACTATGATTGAAACCTTTCCTGTAATAATAAAGGTTTAACTATAGGCTATTTGATAAAAAAAAAAAAAAAAAAAACCCATCAAATTTAAATATCAGCCTATATATCGGTTATCGGTTCATTACAGTATCATACCCCAAAAATCCCTATCGGTCGGGCCCGACTGTTAACTATAATGCATCGTCAGCTTTACAAACATACCTGGAGATGCTGGTGTTTGGTTTCATTCGCACATGTTTCGGTAATCCCTCATATTTTGTCCGTCTCCCTATAAACTATCACTCTGCAGATTTCCATAAAGTTTCTCTAAATGTTTGGTTCCCGATGAATTGTTCTATATCTATACCTGCTGGTTATCGTGTCTGCCTGCGCATATCTTTTCTTAAGTTTAATTTTTGCTTTGCTGCCTTGATCGCCAGTGCACAAATCAAGGAAGTGCGCCATCTGCTGGTGTTTAGCATAACTTAATGTTATAATTGTATATACTATCAAACCGCAGGACATTTTAGACACTCATGTTATTTTAAGTTATAATATAAAAAAAGGGAAAAATACCAACGCAGAACTAAGTAGTTGTAAAAGCTCTAATAAAGTATAAGACGGGACCATTAAACCTCTTTATTATGCAAGAATGACAAAGCATAATCGAGTGTGGCTTTGGAGAAGCAGCACTGTGTTCTGTGGATGCCCTCTGTAAAACCCTCTGGAATGTGAAATTTGAATTTTGACCTTTTGAGGCTGCAGTAGTTGTGGAGTAATGGCCACACATTAACTCTGCATATAATACACATCATTATCTTTGGCCATTTAAAATTTTACGGTCATAAAAAATAAAAAATACAGGGAAATTATTCATTCTATATAGCTTATTACTGATATGAGTTAAAGAGAGACTTGAAAGCCTTTCTTGGCTACTCTGGATATGAGTCGGTGTGCAAATCCTTGACAATAGCCAATTAATTGCTAGCCTGACCCGAGCAGGAACTATTCACATTCATAATTTTCCGATTCCCCCTATACAAGCCTGTCTCATACACAGAAAGGATATAAATGCAGACTCCCCACCCTTCAACCCTTTAAGACTAATTTATAAACAGCGGCCTCCTCTCGGTGTCAGTTTATCCCCAAAGCCTCAAAGTCTATTTCCACGTTGTTTCAAAACAGGTGTTTGCTTTCCCTCCGCGTTCAACACCGCATCCATTTAAGGGACCTAACGAAGGGACAATGAAGTCGCCCAGGGTGATTCTAATGGGCTGGTCTTTTTCACTCTCCCGCTGAGCTACAAATTAATTATCCCCTCTCTAGGAAATCGACGTGGCGCACACTACGGCGCAATCACGGAAGATTTTCCCCGAGTGGCTGGCGTGTAGCACCTGGAATGAAAAATATCCCCCGCGACAATAACCCAAAGCTATATTGTGTTAGCCTCGCCGTGAAATTGATGAGCATGTTTCCTTTCATCGAGTGCTACATTATAGTGTCGGGCGCCGGCGGATCGTCCATTAGTGATTGTCACCGCTTTGATTTGATTGTGCCGGAGACTGTCCCAGGGCAGTTAGGGAGGGGGGGGGGGGGGGGGAGGTGCGCGGGGTTAATATGGGGCTGAGGAAGACGCAGCGCACATTAAGGCTCTCGGGGCGCCCATGGATGTTCCGTCACGAAGATTGGTGCGTGATGGAAGGCGGCTCGACGACATGCAAAACAATGGGTTTGTTTTCATTAAGGAGAGCGGTGTCTCCCAGTGGCCGCCACCTCATTGACACAACAGATGGGGAATGCTTTCTTTGGTTTGATGCTATGACCAGAATGAAGAGAAGGTTTCTACAAAGTCACGATTAACTATGTGCGTGTGTAATTTTGGTATATGAGCTGTAGTTTCAAGATGTTTGATTCCCTTATATTGTCTACAGTATAGGCTACTGGATCCCGAAATACTGTAATGTTACGCATTATTTAAGATATAATGTGAAATACTAATGTAAGATAGCCTGAAAAAGCACATTGCCTTTCACCACTTATATTGTGCCTGCCCCAAACCCTTGTAAATCAGTTCCATTATTATGCCAGTCAGTGCACACAAGGCAGTCAGATAGACTTTGACTAAACATAGGGAATTGAAGATTTCTGGGATCGTGTTAGGGAGTGTAGGGCCCTTTTTAAGTTCAAAATTGAACACATTTACTATTCGTAAGATTCTCATTGAAGCTGGCCGCTTGGCACTCTGTAATGAGAAAAAGTAACAACAAAAACATTTCAAGGTTGATACCTTCAATCCACTTGGGATTTTACACATAATTGAACACAAGTTCAATTATGTGTAAAAGCAATTTTAATTCCCCAAATTGAAAAAAAAATAATATCCATCCATCCATCCATTTTCTCCCACTTGTCCGTTGCCGGGTCGTGGGGGCAGCTGTTGGAGCTGCCCAAGTCACATAGCACCTGTCCCCTATGGCTCCTCCTGCAGGTGGTGGGTCCACAGAAGGACGGCCTCATAGTTCCAAACGGGCCTGTTGGTCTCTCATAGGGGGCCATTCACTCTCTCATTCATACACCAGTGTACGCAGACACTGGAGGCAAGGAGGGTGAAGTGTCTTGCCCAAGGACACAACGACAATGTGCACCTTCAGGAGGCGGGATTCGAACCCGCTCTACCATCTGCGCCACCGTCGCCCCCCCAAAAAAATAATAATAGTAACACGTATATCCAATGTATATATTTAGTTACTTGGATGAGAAATAAGGGGTAGGTCAATTATAATTTTTTTTGAACTTCTTCCTACTCCTTTTGAGCAAATTTTAAATGTCTTATTTTTCTGCTCAAATAAATAAATAATAAAATAATAGAGGTGGATAGTAACCAATTACATTTGCTGAACTACATCAATTAGTGCAACTCTATGAACAAATTGTACTCCCCACAGTAGTTTAATGCAGTACTTTATTTAATACTCCTGTATGGTCTACTCTATATTACATATATAGTCAACACGACCTGCTCGTGCGAACAAAGCCAGGGGACAGTGTGCGTGTCCCTGTTCCACTGTGGGCTCTAATCACGTCTGGTGGAGAATCCATGTGTGAAGAAGAGATGGAGCGATTGGACCACAGTGAGCTGCAAGTGTCAGGTGGGATCAAGACATGGCTGTTATCACACTTGTGCCAATTAAAGCAGACTTCAGAGTCACTGCGGGTCATTAAAACGACTCAGCAGAGAGGTGCACACTTACACTGCTATAACACTGCTGTCAATAGTAAAAGACAGTTCAGACACGCCAATTGGTATAGCATGTGAGCAGCAAAATCAAATCAAATCAAACTTTATTTATAAAGCGCTTTTCATACCGAAAGGTATCACTAAATGCTTTACAGATAACAAACAGACAAACAGGACACACACACACACACAAAATATATAATTAGGACTAAATAAATAGATGTCAGTTGAAAGCTAAGCTAAAAAGGTGGGTCTTGAGCCTGCTCTTAAAAACATGAACGTTCTCTGCGGTCCTGAGCTCCTCCGGCAGGTCGTTCCAGAGGCGAGGGCCATAATATTGGCAAGACGCCTCGCCGTGACTCTTTCTGTTGACTTTAGGAATAACTAGGAGACCCCTGCCTGAGGAGCGAAGGGGCCGTGAAGGTTCATAAGGTAAAATCAGTTCTGAAAGATAAGAAGGACCAAGACCATTAAGACATTTAAAAACCATTAAAAGAACTTTAAAATCGATCCTGAAACACACAGGGAGCCAATGCAGCGACTCTAAAACCGGTGTAATGTGGTCCCGCCTCCTGGTCTTCGTCAGGACACGAGCTGTTGAATTTTGTAAAAGTTGTAAACCTGAGATACTCTTTTTGGGAAGACCAGAAAGCAGGGCATTACAGTAGTCGATACGACTGGTGATAAAAGCATGCATTAGCGTCTCCGTGTTGGCTCCAATGGTCAAATGAAGTTTATACATGGTCTTGGCTGTATCTCATGGCACCCTTCTTTGCATTTTTCCCTTTTTTTTTTTAATTTATCAAAACAATAGACGAGAGACCACACCTGCTGTGAAGGCACTGAAAAAGTGTTGCCACATAACAGCCCATTTAAATGGATCAAGTGTACGAACAGAACTGGCAACTGAGTGATTTTAAGTTTAACATTGTGAAAGACTGTAACATGTCCTAATGAATACAGCATTACATAATAACTGAGCTAATCTTGCCTAAAGCAAGGCGCGTCACTTTTTTCCATTCTAACCTGTCATGATATTTACACTAGCATTGTTATACGCGCGTCGGACGGGCGTATTGATGCGAGGCTGCGCCTAAATTAGAATGGAGTTCTAATTTGGACGCGGCAAACTCCGGAATTTTAGACGGGAAAATGGTACAGTCTTTCAAAGTAAACTTCCGACACCCTGTCAAAATAAGTTCTCTGTTGATTTGTCGAAGTTCACAACACGCAGCATCCTTGTGTTTGCGATGGAGGATGAAAAGTTGATTGTCGAGGTGGAGAAGTACAGTATACTTTACGATGCTCAACACAAAACAAATTACTTACCCATTTTTATAAGCAAAATGGATTTGGGGAAGAGCAGAGACACCCGAACACAAGCGTAGCTTTAGCTGCTCTGACGCCGTACGTGTAAATGTGCGCTTTCGAAAATGCACGTGTACAATGCGCCGCGTACGTCACACTCAGTAATACCTCCTGGTGTAAATTCGGCGTAAGTCGACTCTTGATTCAACTTAAGCTACGAGTTAGCTATTAGTTAAATGTTAAATAAAAACAGCATTTTTCTTCTCTAAAAACTCAAAATAGAAGAACTATACTTCTCTATAGACTCTTGGGATAAGTCGAAGATTGACCGCAATTATTATTTTTAATTTTATTTCAGTGGACAGCTCAGACTAAAAAAAAACAACAGTTTAGTTTAACTTGAGTAAACAGTGCTTCAGACAGCGCAGGAACATTGGCTCTCTTGGTATAGGTCAAAGATTGACAGCTATTATTTTTTAATGTTTATTTCATTGTACTCATTGAAAAACTTGAACTTGAGTAAACATTGCTTCAGACAGCGCAGGAACATTGGCGCTTTTGCTAGCGTTTTGACCACAAAGAATGTCGCGAGAAAACGACCCATCACTGTGAGTTACAATTTCAATTACATCCGTCAAACTAAACTAGGTCTGAGCGGACAGACAGAACCAACCCATACTTCGATATAAAAATACATTTATTTTAAACATTGTCAAAATGGCAAGAAGTTGTTCACAGTAGGAAATGTGGTCCAGGTGACTTGTATCAGCAACAGAAAAAGTGACTAACATCGTAGAGCATGCACGGATGGAGGCAACTGCACGACTAGACTAAATATTACTTGAAGAATCCCTTTAAGGTCTTCAAAACCACCATGTTATGTACAGCATGTGCCTTCTCGAGCCGTATTCTATAGTCTGCCATCACATACAGGTCGGGCATGCCACTGTAGAAAATTGGTGAAAAAGAGGACAGTATACATTTGAAGAATACACTTTTGTCATCATACTTTACAATGGACATGAGGCTATTGTATATATTTACATTCTGTGATGATCTATGTACAATCTTCACATTCTTCATATGAGAGAGTCTTTCAAAGCGTATCTTAGAATAATATCTTCCTTATGAACAGTCCAAAGATGAGATACCGATAGCACTATATTGTTTTTAGTGTGCACAAGCAGGGCAGTGAATGTCAATGTTATCCAAAGGCTTAACATTCGGTTGAGAAGTCGGAATGGCCTATTTAACAAATCCCGTTTCCTTCAGTGTACAGAATGATAATTAAGAGCCTGGAATGAGTTATTTGTTACATTACCTTTCTTCATTTTGTGATATAAATAGACTTGTGTTTTTCTAGGTGGTGTGTGCATTATTGGACTCATTTTACAGGCTTCTTTCAAACATGATAGTTTGGGTAGTAGAAATGAAATATGCGAGAAGCCAGATGTTTAAACAATAAAGATGTCTATATACAGTAATAGATAGGAGGACTCGGTATTGTATAATGTATTGTATAACCCCAGTGACAAAAATGCTGGGACATTGAAGAAAATGTGAAAAAATCATCACAAAAGTCATCATTTATTGTACTTTCAAACCTTATGTCAACAATAAAGTATTTACCTTTGTTCAAAATGTGATATTTTATGTTGTAATAAATAACATTTCATTTGGATTTGACAGCAACACATCTCAAAGAAGTAGGGTCAGTGTGGCCAAGGGGTTGTGCTGAGGAAACTTAAACAGCCAACCGTGATACCGGTGCAGGCCTACACGGCCATCTCCGAGTCCATCCTCACCTCCTGCATCACCGCCCGGGAGCTCGAAGCCCCTGCCAGGGACAGGCACAGACTGCAGCGCATTGTGCGTGCTGCTGAGAAGGTGATCGGCTGTTAGGCTCCCGTCTCAACAGGCCCTGTACGTCTCCACGACCCGGGGCGTGCAGGTCGGATCACAGCTAAACTCCCCTCAGGCTGGAGGCTACCACCACAAGCCCAGCTGTTTTCTCTCTACCATCAGACTCATGAACACTAAGTCACTTGTTACCTAACCATTACTTTGTTTTGTCGGTGCTAAATTTATCTTGCTATATCTTTTTTATTTAATTTTTTTCCATTTGCATGCCCTTGTAGTAGTAGTATTTATTTAGTATTGCTAGTCTGTGTTTAAAGTTGCACGATTGCACCAAAGTAAATTCATACCTTGTAAAACCTTTCACTGACAGAAGCAATTAAAATGATTCTTGCTTTCTACAGCTCCGTGGGTTTAAGTCCTGGCTTTTGACGGTTGAAATGGTAACAACATCATTGGTCTTTTTGTGTGACTGAGCGCACGCACAAAGACCAGACAGGTAGGCATCAACTCGTCTAAGCTCAGGTAAGAACATAATCTCAGTATGTAAAAAACGGTGGCCTGTTCCTTTAAATAACCCTTTTTCTTCCTGTTGAAAAACAGGTAACAATGGGAACAGGGCCTTTAAACAAATTTAAATATACCTGTATCAGATCTGACATACAGAATTTGATCAGTTATCAAAGATGAAATACGCCTTACGTACTCAACTCTATGTCCATTTTTATTTAGGACTTTTAACTGCTGGGCTGTCTGTACGTATGTGTCTGTGTGTGCGGGTGGGGTGGGGGGAGGTGGGGTTGTAGTTATTTATTTATATTTGCTGGTGGGGACGATTTTAATTATTTTTACGCACTGTAAAGCACTTTGTGTTACATTTTGTATGAAAAGCGCATTATAAATAAAGTTTGATTTGATTTGATTTGAAATATCGATAACTGATCTTAGTCTTTTTTGGCCCCCTTTTTCCTTTTTTTCTTTTACTTTACTGTTTATTATTTTTGATGCAGCGGTGGGTCAATAGAGTGGTCATCTTAAAGAAGGTGGGTCAAACACAGCTCCAGTCACTGCATATTGTTTTACCTAAGCATGAATGTGGAGTGTGGATGAGAGGTCGGCGATGGTCGGGGAGGCCGTTTGCACATATCGGCAGCTATGTTTCTGTCATTCAGGCTTAGGGCAGCTTTGGTTTATCTGCATCGAGTGTGGGTCGTGAATTAATAATAGTCTACTCTAGGGCTCTGGAGAATTATTAGTATTTCATTATTATTTAATTTAGTCTCTCTGCCAAAATCTTTGAAATGTGTTGCTGCTCTTAAACCACCTTTTTTTATAATATATAGTGAATAAAATATAGTTTTACTTAACTTTTTTTTTTTCTCTAAAACATACTTTAGTCCCAGCCATTTTAAGCATCTTCTGAGCTCCTTAGACATTCATTGTCCTCAAAATAGTGGCCACAAGACCTGACTCTTGTCATACTATTACAAAGTAGATACTACTACTACTACAAAGTAATATAAAACATATACAGTTGAGCGGCGTGGAAACCAATAAGTCATTTAAATAACAATATTGTAAATAACAATGTCGACAATATTTTATCACAAGTCAAAAAACAACAGCCTGTACTTTGAAGTGTGAACAGTGAGTGCCTTACACATTGGTACAGTTGGGAAACTCCCTGGTTACAATTCGATCCATGTTCCGGCCCAGAGTTCCTGCACAAACCAAATATGGAAAAACAAAACATCAAACAGAGTCAGCGGGAAAGCAGTTTGGAGAATGACAAGTAAACGCAATTTATAGAGAGCAAGTAAACATCCCAGAGTTAGGCAAACAGGAATGAATCATGAAACAATTATGCTGAAATGACTTCTTGTGCAAAAAATAGCAGCCTAAATTGGACGTGTGCTGGTGGGGTGACACGTGGAGAGAGATGTAAAATTGGTTCGTTTCATCCATCATTCAGAGCGAACATTTTAGGTTCGCACTGGCCTCAAAAGTGGTCCAGATTTTTCAAAACACATTTATTTATGTTGATGTTAAAATGCACTTTTCCTGCTTCCGTTGCTCAAAGCTGAGAAAAGGGAGTTTTCTCTGAGACTGAACAGGGAGGTCTAGCTCTTAGGAAAGCAGAAAAAAATGGGTTTGTTGTTTGTAATTAGCCACAAACCAGATTATCGGAAAACGCTTTCAGGCTCAATCCATTCCGTTTTAGTGCGTCGCATTCAGCGATCAGTCAGTTGTCAGACCTAAACTAAGAGATGGTTTGAGAGAGGAGTGAAAGAGGCTGTCATTGTGAGGAAAGAGAAGCCGACACTGAATATAAACGGGCTCTTCTTCGACCCAAAACATCAAACATTTATTATTTATTTAAGCTCTTAACCCCCGCCTTCACCAAGTGCATTTTCTCCAGTTCAGCTTTGCCCCAATCTATAAGGTTACAGCCTATAGGCCAGGGTAACGCCTCATTTGAAAGCTAAGACCTGCAAATCTCATCCAAACGGATCTTTTTACTCGCGTTGTTGCTCTTTTGTTGCGCTTTTTTCCTCACGTTTTTTACTCTCTTTTGTTACATTTTCATCCTCGTTTTTGTCTTATTTTTGTTGCTATTTTGACGCTTTTTTCAAGAAGTTTTTAGATTTAGGTAAAGCCAAACTATAGAAAATGTGCTGGGGGGGGGGGTTAGTTAACGATACTTAAAGTACTGGTTTCAGTTCACGATACTGATACCTAAACGATACTTTTTCGTTGGTGGAAATAGGGAAAATATTAGTAATAACAAATTAGCAAAAAATGGGGGGGAGGGGTGATTGTGAAAAGGCCCGAAAAGATTTCGGGCAAAAATAGAAAGAAATAGCATTTTTTTTTTTTATGGGCCAAACATCGGAAAAATAGGGGGGAAAGAAATTTGGCAAAGAGGAGGGAGATAAAGGGAAAACAATTTATTTGAGCAAGGCAAGTTTATTTGTAGAGCACAATTGATACACACGGCAATTCAAAGTGCTTCACAGTAGCCTAAAATTACAAGAAAACAGATAAAATCAATCAATAAAATATCAACATAAAAATTAATCAATTACAGTAAAAGGCAAGAGTGGAGATAAAATACTTTCAGTTTTCATATGCTCGGGTAAAAAGAGCTGTATTCAGCCTGGATTTGCACATTGTCAGAGTTGAGGCCTGTCTCACATCCTCATGAAGACTGTTCCAGATTTTAGCTGCATGAAACTGAAACGCAGCTTCACCGTGTTTATTATTGACTCTGGGAACCACCAGGAGACCCCCTCCCTGAATCTGAACATTTCCTTAAACATGGCCTTGTTGTATCATTTATGTGTCTTCTTTGAATAACTCCAGGCCCAACCACTGATTTGGGTGTAACAGACACATCAACAACATTCACATGATATATTGATATATTAACACCTTTTGTAATAACTAGATCTAGAGTGTGACCTTTGTTGTGAGTCGCTTCACTCACAACCAAACATTTCAAGAACAGCACTAAGTTCTTTTGCATGCTTTTCATTGGTCACATCCACATGCACATTAAAATCACCTGAAATGACTAAACAATCAAAATCAGTGCATATAAATGAAAGTAATTCAATAAAATCTTCGATAAAAGAGCGCTAAAACAACCAAGTCACTTCCTTTAATGCTGCCCCAATGGCATCAATACTTGGATCTAAAGACAGAAGATTTTTTCTGTACCTCCTTTTGATGCTTTCATTTTTTCCTGAACCTAAACCTTTTTTTTCAGTGCTATACTGGCATCATTATAGGGATCCAGTCCTGTAGGTAAGCGGTATTAACATTTAACATGAACATAATGTCTCCAAAGATTCTGACAAGCACTCTAGGTCATAACAATGGGCCATTTAGAAACTTAGACCTCAGGAAAAAAGTGTTTCCAAAATATTTCCAGACAGAATTGAACTGCCTTGTTTCTTAAAAAGATGCTGCACATACTGTATTCAACAACTGAGCTTCTATCCCAACACAAATAAGTCAAACTTTAAAACTAACACCAAATCAATACAACAAACGGGTTTATAACAAATCTTATAAACCCCAAAATGACTACAGATAGCTGCCATGTCTTCTTTCCCCCATCAGAGCGAGCGCGTCCTAACACAGGAGCTCTCCCTTCGTGGGTCAGCAGTGACAGCGGCAGGCGCCTCATCTCCAGCTGCGGCTCACACCAATCAGAAGTGACTGGAGCGGGAGACGGAAAGTGCGAGAATCCGTCCCACAACCCCAAATAACCTCCAATAACACTTCCCTTTATTCTAATGTCTCCCCATCCCTCTCTCCCCTCCCCTGCCTCCGTCCCCAGCCCCTCCTCTGGCTAATCACAAAGACTGCACCAATCACTCTCCGGGAAAACTCAAGATGATTGCCAGAATTTTAAAGCAGTCTGATTTGGTTTTATTTTTTTACGTTAATTAATTCCACAATCTGTGGACCTGGAGCCGTAAAGCTGGTTGAAAACATTCATCACTGCAGCACGCTTTGCCAAACTCTTCTTTATTTGATCACATATTCAATGATCTTTGTTTTAATAGACTTGTTAGAAGTGATGTTGCGGACTATGGTTAGTGTTTTTGATTTGTTCCTACCAGTGCGGCGACACGTTTTTACTCAGCAAAAGCAATTAAACCCAAAGGAGGAGAAAAAAAAGGTGCATTTTCATTTCAAGCGATTGAAGAACAGGACATTTTTCTTTCTTTCTTTTACATTTGTTACATTTGTTTTGGAGTAAGTGTTGTTGCAGTGGTAATGAATTGAATCTCTACAGAAACAACACCTAAGATTTGCATTGAATCAGGGGGCGTGGGAGGGACACTGGAAGCTAGAATGTATGCTCAACTGTACCGCTGCCTTCCACGACTTGAAGTGAGAATTTTCATACAGGTAGAGCAGCTTTAAGACCAGCACTTATCATGGAATACTTGGAATTACTTATATCCAAACATGAAGATGAAACCCAGTTGTATTTTAATAAAAGGTTTGAATTTGAGAATATTTTGCCTTCATTCTGGATAGAGATGCACCGATACCACTTTTTCTAAAACCGATATGAGAACGAGTACTTTGATTAAAGTACTTGCCGATACCGAATACCGATACGAGTACAAGGCATTTTCTTCATCATACTTTTTGAAATGGATAGACTGACGTTTTCTCATCAGATTGGTCAGTAATTAGTTAATTTACTCATTTACATTTCCTTGAGTAAAGCAGGCTACACTTTTACGAGAAGTAATATCAGAGTTGAACAGATGCCATTTTATTTTTTTTATTTTGGTTTTCCCGTTCAATATCATTTTACATTTTTATTGCACTGTCCATCATAGACAGGACAGCTCATGTCCAAAAGCTCATCAATGCCTGGGCTTTATTCATTTATCTATTTTTATTTAACAATAGTATTGAGATGGTTACCTTTTACTGCAGCTAAAAGGTCTCTTTTCACCTACAGCTCGGTGTGGATTTTCCCGTGTGTTTATAGCAACAGCCTGTAGCTTATAACATTTTGATTGATTTGCTGGAGCTCAAGTTCGCTCACTATGGACATGCTGTATCTCTTTATGTTGTATTTTCTGAGCACACTTTAGTCGCCAGGTTAGTTTTTCAGATGAATAAGACCCTGGACAGAAAATGGCTTAAAGCTGGGGTACCAGATTTTTCTTGATCAAACAGTGACATTTTTAGTTTTGGCCCAAACTTGTTTCTAGCTTTCACAGTCCCTGCTGTGTATTTAGATTGTTCAAAGAATGTAACTATATGCACATTTTACACCCATATACAGCATTGAGTGGTGACAAAGTGAAGCAGGGTCGGCCACCCCCAAGATAAATTCCACTAATTTGGATTAAACTTCTATTATTCATTGCTCAATAAAACTTAAGGTGAAGACAATACAACAAGGTCTGTGTTTCGCTGTGTTTACAACATACTCTGAGGTGGCTAAAATAAATGTATTCTTGTTATGTCAAAAATCAAGTACCCCCGCTTTAAGAATCGCCAGAGCTGTTAGTGGCTAGTTAGCAGCTACATTAGCTTGCATCTTGGAAACACTAACAACATTTAGCTCTGGTTAAATCCAGCACAGACTCTGATTTAGGGAGTGTAGTCTGTTATAAAGTCAGCTCTATGTGCAATATTATATTTCCACTAAAGAATTCTCCCGTTTGTTGCTATTTTCTCTCCTCAGCTGAGAGCCGCGTCCCGTTGGAGCGCAAGCCGCACGTCAAGCGGTATCGGTTTCTGGTATCGGGACCAGATTATTGAGTACAAGCATGTGGTATTGGCCCAATACCGGTATCGGTATCACTAAATTGCATCACAAAATTTTAACATAACACCCTACTAAACAATTTTTGTTTAGTTGATCACTTTCTAAAACTGTTGGCAGAATAATCGAGGCCGGGGATACATAGAGGGGGTCAGCCCTATGTTCCCCCACTTCTATTGATTAAGATTAGGCAGGGTATAGGAGACAGAAAAGGTTGGGAACCACAGCTGTAAGTGGCAAAATATGACATGTAGTTTGGATTTCCAATCTTTTAATTTCTTATTTAAAATCTAGAAGACTAGATTTGTATCCCGTTATTGCTGTCAACCAGTCATCTCTAAAGCAATTCACCTCGCCATCATCTTGCCATTTCAACAATGTGCCCGCAAATGTCTTCAGCCTATTTGTCTGGTAACGGTAAGCTTTCTCCTTCCAAAGATATCATTTCAACTCGAGCGTAAACAGACGCCCAGTGAAGCTTGCCCCAATCAGCGTCCATGAGAGCCCCGCCGAGCCTCGCGCTTCAACGCAATCTTCAGCCAGTGGGCCGTCAATTAATTTAATCTAGAGAGCCTCCAATCAAAGGCCTCACGCTGCGGCTCGCTTTGTAAATAAACACCTCTGATGGCTGGTGAACAGGCCTCATTTGTCTCACATCAGCGCTGGCTCGGGCGGAAAGGTGCTGAAAGATGAAGAACAGCCAAAATTCGCTGAGTGACCACAAACGCATTGTGCATGTCTGTCAGGAGTGCTGCAGCGCTACTTTTGTCAGCTCAGTGGTATTCATGGAAAAGGCATCAAGGAGGACGTCAGGCGCAGCAATCAAACAGTTCACTCGCCGAGCCAGAGGTGTGGATGCTGCATTTGAGTTGTTCGATTTGCAAAAAAAAGAAAAGAAAATCAAACATGGGAAGTGCTGCTGGAAGTGGTCCTACTCCTGTGTTACACTATTGGTGAATCATATAACTGACTCGCTGCGTCTCACTAATAAGACAAGAAAATTTACTTTCAAAAGCCAGCGTAGAGAAAGACGGAGCCGTGCAGGGAAAGGGTCCTCAAGAGCTATTTTAAACTTATTTCAAGCAGATGCTGGGTGATGTGTGTGGTTTTTTTTTTTTTTGGAAGATAAAATCTTAATCAGGATCAGTTTCCACGCTGACGCTCGCAGTATAAATCCTATATTAATATCTCGCTGTTGTACACACTGGTGAATCATCTGTCGACGGTCCTCTCCCGTCAAGCAAAATGGAGTCGGCATAATTTTCTGATCTGAAATTAACACCGTGTGACATAAATCTCTGTGTCAGCACTGAACCTGGTCATAATGTTTGAAAGGTAGTAAATATTGTAACATTACCCAGGGCTGTTTCTAGTTGTGTGATCCTGTGTAATGCAACACACTGTTTGGAGGGTCCTACAATGGAGTTTTCCAAGTGCTAAATGATTCACGAACAGGACACGAATAAACCACAGTCAATTTCAATCACATGGATGAAATTGACGCATCGTTGCCTTGTGTACGAAATGCATGGTATAGATTAAGTTCCCTTGCCATTGACAATGTGGTGTTATTTTTGTGTTATAGACAGCAGTGCTGTCAGTCCAGGTGCAGCAGGATTCTGACAAAGACCTTCCACTGCTCCAACTAAATGGACACATTGAATAGGAAATAGAAAATGTCTCTTTATGAAGTCTGTGTAAGTTCTCAGTCATACAAGAGTTGTCCATCTTCAATGAAGGTACTTGAGTCATCTTCTATACTCAGTAAGTAAGTAAGTAAGTAAGTAAGTGCTTTATTGTCATTGTACAAGTGTACAACAAAATAGTTTTCAGGTGTTAGTCCTGAGCTGCTGCGGCTGAGCTGCGCTGCCACTGTCTGTCAACCTGACCCACATGACCTTGAAAGTCGGGGAAACTGTAGCCCTTGGAAGAAACCTGGCTGGCCTCTGTTTCCTCTGATCCTCTGAAATGGTGCACCGCCTTCTGGATTTGTCCCTGTTTCAGAGCGTGGTGTCCTGGACTGGTCAGCTCCACCTCCCTCCTTCCTCTTCCTCCCTCCTTCACAACAGTCTTTCACCATCTCTCGTTTGTCCTTTTTTGTTTCTCAGTAGTTGAAGTCTTCGAACGTTTCGCCTCTTATCCAAAATGCTTTGTCAGCGGACAAAAGTCCCGCTCAGCCCGCAGCTTTAGATAAAGACCAACAGGGTGGAGTTGGGGTTGGCCTGGCTCCTCCCCTCTAATCACAGCTACTCTCAACTGTGGGTAAACAACCTTTGAAGTAGAGCGTCTCTAACAACCTGCTCACCTCAGTATCGTCCAGTCCTGTCCTATTCATGGGTGATCACTGCCCGTTATTTGTCCTATTCATGGATGATCACTGTTAATTATCTGCCTTTTTTTCTTTTGCTAGCTGAGGTGCCGTCTCATTGGACTGGGTGTGCCCTGTCGGTTTTCCCCGAAGGAGATTGGAGTAAAGTGACGGTAGATTAAATCTGAGCCCACTATTCTGGTTCATGGAGGGATTTTCTTGCTTGACAAAAATAGCTTATTTTACTCCTCTTTCAAACCAACGTTCTTCTTTAGCAAAAATGTTGACAACAAATATTCATCAGCCAAAAAAAGAACAATAGGCAGGTGATCAGCCATGAATAGGACAGATAATGGGTAGTGATCAATGTCCATGGGGGCAGTTTTAGTCGAGTTTGTAGCAACTTGTGACTCTGTATCTCTGTGGGGTCCAAGTGTCCGCTTCACTTTGTTTAAACTTAGTAAAAACATACTTTCTTTTGGAGAGTGTGAAATTATGCGTGAGTTTCTTTATTTTTAGGAGCCACTGTTTATTTAAAATAATTTGAATTTGTTGCCCCAGTCAGGTCAGTGCAGCCCATCTACACTGCTGCTGCATTGAAGTGTGCTACGACATTACGGCGCAGTAAATAATTAAAAGGAAAAAAAACGTTGATATTTTCCCATATCGGACCGATACCGATATGTAAAAAAAAAGAAGACAAATATCGGCCGATAATATCGGCGGCGCTGATATATCGGTCATCCCTATTAGGGATTAATGAAGTGTGTGCTTGAATGAATAGTGGTGGTCAGATGTGAAGATTGGCGCAGATGTGTGCAGTCGCGACATTGCATCTGTCAGTCTACCCCAGAGGAAACTGAAAATAAATACGTAGCTTACCACCACCGTGTATGGAGTGAATGAAGAACAAATCTCCGATACTATGAAGCGCTTTGGGTGACTTGTATCATGAGAAAAGCGCTATGCAAATAAACTTCTAATCCAATCTTACCTCATTCGACAAATTAATAAAATGTATGCATATTTCTATAGAATAGTCTTGTAGTCAGAAGCTACAATGGACTCACCTCGGCTCCGGGCCTCCATCTCCTTCTCCAGCAGCTCCTTCTGACAGGGGAAGTTGCTCAACTTCACCTTGGACAGGTTTGTCATGGTGGACATGTTGGACAGGTTTGTCATGGTGGACATGGTGGACAGGTTTGTCATGGTGGACATGTTGGACATGTTGTTGTTGGGGCTGACTGTGCTGATCACCTCCGGCTCCTTCTCCTGGGTGTCCTCAGTCTGCACGTGGATCCAGGGGATTTTCCTGCAGCCATGTATAAAAAAAATTGGAAAACGTGTCGAAATGTATGAAATGCATCAATTTAGCAGCTTTTTATACCAATTATGGTTTGCCTTCTTAACGCATCAGTAAAGCATTAGTAGCTGGCAGTTGAAAACATACTTATATTTAATAACCCTATGCAAATATCAGTTCGAATACACAGCACATTTCCCAGAAAACTATCTGAAAATCAACAAAGCAAAACCGTAATGGCCTAAAAAGGAGGAGTCTCATCACTCTGTCTGATTTCTCCGGTAGGAACTAAATGATTGATTGGATCTGTCATGGGGATGGTTGTAGCTTCAAATTGATGTCCAGAACACGGCTCTGTGTCACAGGAATAAAAATGATCTTTCGCAACATCTCGCTACAATCTATTTAAAGGAATACCTACTCTCACCTACTGCAAATGATTTAATCTGTAAACCAGTCCAATGGAAACTATTTGAAAGTTATTTTCAGGAGGAAGAGAATCAACCCACCTTTTGAACTTGTAGATGAAGAAGGCTGCCACTCCCACTATGACCACACTGAGCAGCATCAGCATGGCTGGACCACTCTGAATGGAGTTGGAGTCCACCAGAGGAGCTGAGAGAAGATAGAGAGTGGCAAACACTTGGCAAATGAGTGGCAAATGTACAAATCCCCATTCTGAATATCCTGATAGTTTGCAAAATAAGACTAAGGCATCACACATTTGGAAGCTGGCTGGCTCACATTGTGGCGCAGGGGTGGGACTTTTAGATGAATCCAGAGGTGTTAAAATCAACGAGATGTGTTTTTTTTTTTTTTTTACGTATAAAACAGAGGATTGTAGCCTCCATTATTATTCACAGATTTCATAATGCTGTCATCAGAGAGCAGCTCACTGTCTGAAACACTGATTACTCACAAGAGATTTGTTTTCTTCACAATCCATTCTTAATGAACAATGATTTGTTAATTTGAGACATTACAAAAAGCCTTCCTCTGCACCAGGTTCTTTCATTACAAAGATATTTGCACCAAATGAAGGATATTAAATTCACTAGCTAGCAAGTGTTGGTGGAGGCTTTTTATGTTTCTTCCCCCCATCTGTCATTCAGCATCAAACACATTTTACCAATTTTTGAACAGTGACAGGAGGAGGCAGTTGAGTTTAAACAATTAACTCATTGCCAACTTGTAGTTAGCTCTCACAATACCTTCTCCATATCCTGATTGTTCACTTTAATCAACTATGCGTTTTTTGTGTGTGTTTGTACAGCTTTGTCCGATGGCAAATAGAAATAAAATGACGATTAACGATTGATAAAAAAGGGGTTGTATTAGTGGACTGTAGTATTTTTCCACAAATTGCTGCGTTCATATGGATTATGGTGGTGGAGAAAGTTTACTCTTCAAGAAAATAAATCAAGTATTGGTTATTCTTATGGATTGGGATTTTCTTTTCAGTTATGGCCACCATTTTGGGGATGAGTTCTTTCCGTTAATTGCTGTGGCAACGGTCCTCATATTTCATCACTCTGGACTGATGGACTGCAGCTAAATGACAGGGAGGTCTTATATCACACACCTATCCATTACTACACTTTACACTGACTCCACCCTTCTTTCCAGCTTTGCCCGCGGGCCCTAAACTCTGGACTGAATCACTCTTTAAACTGTTGATCCCCGCGTCACTTCTCATCCCACCTAGCCGCGCAGACGCCTCATTACTTCTGACAGTTAACAATAGCATGTTTTACTAGCACGCCTGCCCCCCTGTCAGCTTTCCCCCTGAGGATATTAAAAGAACCTTCAGGAGGTCCACCGTGCCTCGGCGGGGATCTGAGCGCAGGTGCCTTATGCATAGTCATGGCTTTTTAAACGCTGAGATGCAATATTCAAAGTACTGCGACGGCCCCCTCTGCTCTCAGACAGAAGCCTATGAAGTGTGTTGACCTTTCGCGATGGGGATCATTTTCAAGGCAAGCCAGACCTTTTGTACGCCGACACAAATGAAGACAGATCCGTTGGTGGATGAAAAGGGTAAAGACACGCGTCTGTGATCGACACGTTTGGGGCGATATGCTAATCACACGGTGACCCTGCCCACACGCGGAGCGGCATACCAAGCACCTGCTTTGTCACTCACGCCATCGATCGGGTGATTTGAAAGAGAGGTACAGTGTCGTGGCCAGCGGCGTCGGAAGCGTTTGGAAAGTGGGGGGGACACATTTCAAAAATGGAGGGGGTCGACTTCTTAACATTAAGAACTACAGTGGGACACGGTCAGGACATAGAGCAATGTTATTGCTTTAGCGGGACTACATCCAAATCGAGCGCTACTTCAAGAATACGTGAGAGACTCGATCGGCTCAGCAGCGCCTCCTCCTGGCAGCTGGGTGGACATATAGGGCGGATAACCAAACACCTGTGGAGCCGCTGTTCTCCTGTCCAGTCCTGGCTTCATGACGCTTTGTGAAAAAAACTCAGTGAATGAAACTCTTATGAGACGGCGCGCTCGTGTTTGTATCCACATTTAGCTTCAGCCACACCCGTTAACTCCCGCCATCGCAAAGAAACATCTCAACGCTCGTATCTTCACATTTCCCACAAACGCAGATAAAATGTAGTCAAGGGGTAAAGGAAGCAAACATTTATCCGTCAATTGAATAATTCAGATGTTATTTGGTTAAGTTAGAGTCCAGACAGTGAGGTTTAACGGCATATTGACCGGTTGAACACTCGTGCTAGCCCGGTGCAGTTTCCCCAAACTCACGCTACATCAGTTTCATCACTTGCTTTACAAACACATCCAAAACTGATGTTCCTCACCTTAAAGTTACTGGTCAGGCCCTTTGTACCGATGAAGACACGCTGTCCACCTGCCGAGGACGCGAAAAGTCCTGCTCCTCCATGTGAGAATCCGTAAAAAACTCCGGAAACACGATGCACGAGTGTCCTTGTGCTTCGGTTTGGTCAAATCTGTCCGTCCGTCCAACAATAATCCTCAGTATTCTCACTTTAGCCGTTTTTCAGCGGTTTACAGAGACATGTTTACATTTCAGCCGCTCTGAGGTGAGGAGCCGCATGAACACAGCTACGCAAAGCGGAGCGTATGCGCCGCGGAGCGACGCGATACTGGCGCGGATAATGGGATAATGCCAATACATATGTTTTTAAATGTATGGAAAATAAGGCGCGGGTCATATTTAATTGTTTGGCCTCGGGGAGCCTATTGAAAAGGTCCAGTCTAAACTAGTAAATGTAAAGTCAATGAAAATTCACGTTGTGAAAGTGGGGGGGACCAATCAACCACTTTTCAAAAGTGGGGGGGACACGTCCCCCTCACAATGAATGGTTCCGACGCCCATGGTCGTGGCCAAAGGTGAGAAAGAGCAAAGTGCAAGAACGTCAAGATTTTCCAAAAAGAGGAGAAATCTATAATGAAAATTAGGTGAAATATTTTAGCATTCCAGCACCACAACAACAAAAATCTGCTCCATTGAAGTCTTGATTATGATTTTCATATTTATTTTTGAGTTTAAGATGACGCCCATTATATTGACCACATCGGGAAATTTCTCATCTGCATCTGTAACATCCGACAGTTGTGCTGGGGAAACCTCCGCGGGCTCTTCAGTTAATGGTTTTAACTCAAGATGCCCTTTGATTTTTGATCCTGTAACTTTGGATTAAACCTCTTTTATTCACAATTCATGAAAACATCAAATAGATCTTTTAATAATACAGTATTAGGTATAATACTGCAGTCACCTGGCCACTCCACCAAAAGTCTATTTGTTGGGATAGATTTCAGCCATCTTTATTCCTTCATTAGAAAAAAATTAAAATATGATGCTCTTCATACTGGGTTTGTGGTATGAATAATCGCACAACCATGAAAAAGGATACACTTTTAGTTCCTGTGCTATGTAAATGTAATGTAAAGTGGGATTTGTAATTTTTTTTATTGTCGAGGTGAAACTTACCTAAAGTTTGCTGAGTGACGTACACAACAATCCGAATGTTGGCCTTGAGTTCAAACTGGATCAAGCCTTGGTTCAGGGCAGTGACAAAGATGTCTGATATCTGAAATCAAACAAATGAAATCAACATTTTCAGTGTAAAATAGTAAATAATAAAGCATGAGAAATTCTGACAAATAAACAGGGAGAGATACATTTTGCACATCAATGTCCAACAAGAAGATTTGCACTAAAGCTAAGGCTAGTCTTTTATTTTATTTCAAGTGAGATGATCTTGTCTTAAAGGGGGTATAAGCTTCTTCGGACTTGTGGATGAAAATAAAGATGAAAGGTTCAACAAAAGGGCGAAAAATATTTGAAAAGGATTTCAAATTCTCCACTCCAGACATGAAAGCTTAGATGTGGTGTTGTTCATGGTGCATATCTACCTTCACGGCCTGTTATTTCCCCCCACAAGCGTCACTGAGTGTGCAGAGAAGTGTCAAAAGCCCATTTGCCAATCTGCTTATTGAGTATACACTTAAATGAGTCACTTGTAAGACTTGGCCGTGACACTGATACCACTACGGAGGGAGGTTTCTTAGGTTGTCAGGTGACGTGTTTTATCTTGTTATGGTTCTGGTTGGTGATTAAACTGTTTACAAACTTGTAGTGCAAATATAGGCACAGAAGGTGTTACAATTTAGTGCCATGATGCAGCTTTTGGTGCATTAATTTGTGATACATTTATTATTTACATCATTCTTGCAAGAGTGAGTAAACAAAAAATAGTCATGTGGGCCACCAAAGAACTAGTGTACAGTTGGAAAACATTGGGTGTTAAAATACTGTAATTTGTAAAAATGTAAAGCACTTTTGATCCCTACATCTTGCACAGATCTCTTGTTGTAAGAGCACCTACTGTATGTCTAAAGAAAAACACAATGCCTTGGTTGGGGTCTTCACATACTGGGAGTTAAATGTTTTCATTATTTATTTTATGGGGTGGTGATCACATTAATTCGTACTTACTTGTAGCAAAAGGATATTATTCGTCTAAAAATGTTTGAAACATTTATTTTCTGAGCACACGACTCTCACCGTGTCCAGTGGGTCCTCGCTCCGCCTCTTGTGCTCGCCGGATTCGTGTGCGTCAGGCAGGATGAAGAGCTCGGCTGTGGTGGGCCGGCCGGGGTACAGGGAGACGAGCAGCTGGTCTTCCGAAACACCTGAGACCTTTCAGCAGTAACATCATCATCAGCCCCGCGTGAACCTCAATACCCCCTGCTTTAACTGAGCGCATTTTCTCCAGGTTGGCTTTACCCAAATCAAAATCAGAATCAGAATCAGAATCAGAATTCGTTTTATTGCCAAGGTTTGTGAACAAGGTTTACAAACTAGGAATTTTACTTGGTGCAAACGTGCGACATAAAACATATAACACAGAATTAAGATAAAAAATAAGCTAAGAACGTTAAACTATAAGGCTATAAGGGCATGCATAAAATAAAAAATATTAAATAAATAAGATAAAATAAAGTGACATATGTTAAGACAACAACAATTTGACAATGAACAACAGCGGGATTGTATATACAGATGTTTTGGCATTTAAAGTGGTATTAAGTGTTTAAAGTGATAAAGTGATAGCAGCGGGTCTAAGTGTGGACACACCGCACACTGCAAGTGCAGATACATCCATGACTCTGTGACTGAGCTACAGAGACTTGTATTTGTTCATGAGTCTGATGGCGGAGGGGAAAAAACTGTTCAAGTGGCGGGAGGTGTGGGTCTGGATAGACCGTAGCCTCCTGCCTGAGGGGAGAGGGGTGAATAGTCCGTGTCCAGGGTGAGAAGGGTCAGCTGTGATCCGACCCACACGCCTCCGGGTCCTGGAGGTGGACAGGTTCTGGAGAGATGGGAGCTCACAGCCAATCACCTTCTCTGCAGCACGCACAATGCGCTGCAGACGGTGCTTGTCCCGTTCTGTAGCGCCGGGGAACCACACGGTGATGGAGGAGGTGAGGATGGACTCGATGATGGCCGTGTAGAACTGCGCCAACATCTTGGTTGGCAGCTTGAGTTTCCTCAGCTGCCGCAGGAAGAACATCCTCTGCTGGGCCTTCTTGATGAGGGAGCTGATGGTTGGCTCCCATTTGAGGTCCTGGGTGATGGTGGTGCCCAGGAAACGGAAGGAGTCCACGATGGAAATGGGGGTGGAAGAGACTGTCAGGGCAAGGGGGGACGGTGGGGCTGTGTCTTTCCTAAAGTCCACGATCATCTCCACTGTCTTCTGGGCGTTCAGCTCCAGGTTGTTGTGGCTGCACCAGGACGCCAGCCGTTCCACCTCTCTCCTGTAGGCGGACTCATCGCCGTCCGAGATGAGCCCGATGAGGGTGGTGTCGTCCGCAAACTTGATCAGTTTAACGGTCTGGTGACTGGAGGTGCAGCAGTTTGTATACAGGGAGAAGAGCCAGGGGGAAAGTACACAGCCCTGAGGAGTTCCAGTATTTGTAGTCCGAGTGTCCGAGACGATCTTCCCCAGCCGCACGTGCTGTCTCCGGTCCGTCAGGAAGTCGGTGATCCACCTGCAGAGGGAGTCGGGCACGCTGAGCTGGTAGAGCTTGTCTCGTAGCAGTTCAGGGAGGATGGTGTTGAAGGCAGAGCTGAAGTCCACAAACAGGATCCTGGCGTAGGTTCCTGGGGAGTCCAGATGCTCCAGGGTGAAGTGGAGGGCCAGATTGACTGCATCGTCCACAGACCTGTTGGCTCTGTAGGCGAACTGCAGCGGGTCCAGGAGGGGGGCGGTGATGTCCTTGAGGTGAGGCAGGACCAAGCGCTCAAAAGTCTTCATGACCACAGACGTCAGCGCCACCGGCCTGTAGTCATTAAGTCCTGTGATCCGTGTTTTTTTAGGGACAGGGACGATGGTGGACGATTTGAAGCAGGACGGCACGCGGCATGACTCCAGGGAGGTGTTGAAAATGTCTGTGAAGACGGGAGCCAGCTGATCCGCGCAGTGTCTCAGGGTGGAGGGGGAGACACCATCCGGCCCAGGGGCCTTCCGCAGTTTCAGTTTCAGGAACTGCCGACGCACTTCCTCTTCTTGGATGGAGAGAGCAGGGGGGGAGGGAGGGTTTGTGGAGACCTTTGATGAAGTGCTGGGGTCGTTGATGGTAGAGGTGATGATGGGGGGAGCAGGGGCAGCTGGAGTGTCTAGAGAGGTGTCAAAGGCTGATGGGCGTTCGTGGCGGCAGTAATGTGTATTCAGACTCTGGGCGAGGCACAGGTCGTTCAGAGCCTGGGGAGCCTTTGGCTTGTAATTGGTGATCGCCCTAAGACCCCGCCACACTGCTCCAGAGTCATTGGAGGAGAACTGATGTTGGAGACGGGCAGAGTATGCAGCTTTAGCTTTCTCCACCTCCCTGCTAAAGCTGTACCTTGCCTCCCTGTAATGGTCTCTGTCGCCATTTTTGTGGGCCGTCTCAAAGGCTTCTTGGCCAGTAGAACGGCTCATTTGAAAGATAAGAGCGGCAAAACTGTAACGTTTTTGTCGCGTTGTCGGCACATTTTTGAAGCGTTTTAGTTGTGTTTTCATTTCTTTTTTTGTTGTGTTTTCGTAGTTTTCTTGTCGTGTTTTTATCATGTTTTTGTTGCTTTTTCATTGCCTTTTACCATTACTCTTTTGACGCTTTTTCGTCTTGTTTTTGTTTGTTTTTCATCAACGTTTTGTGGCATTTTGGTCGCTTTTTTGACGGTCTTTGGCCGCTCTTTGACACTTTTTTGTTACATTTTTATTCTCGTGTTTGTCGCTATTTTGGCACTGTTTTCAAGACGCTTTCAGATTTGGGTAAAGCCAAACTGGAGACTTCAGGTGGCGGTTAAATCATGGAAATAATGCATTAACCTGTTGTTAATGTTAATAGTAGCTGCAGTAGATGTAGAAGAATTGGCCAATTAGTATAGTGAAATATAGCTGACAAAAACATTGTTGCAGTCGCTTTAACACTGTGGATGTTAGTAGTAGTAGTAGTATTAGAGTGTGTCCTAGTTTAAAGCTGTATCTATTTATTTTACCCCGTGCAGTATATTTTGTATGCAGACATTTATGAGAAAAAAACAAAAACAAACTTGGAGCAACAATGCTAAACTGGAGCAACAATGCTAAAAACAACTATCCTGGTGCAGGCTAAATATTGTAAACATTACCGGGTCAGAAAAACATGTTTTTTGGATTGTGTTAGAAAAGTGAAGGTAAAGGTCTAAAAAACTCAGTAGTAGTAGTATTTACAGTACATAAAATGGTTATTGTTGAAGTAAGCAAATAGTAAGTTGTAGTAGCTAAAAAAATCCAAAGGGAATTTACTTTCTTAAAGGTGCATTATGCAATGTTTTTTAATAAAAAAAAATATTTGTGTGTATTGACTTTCCGTCACAGTGGTCTCTACAACACTCCAGGCTCAATTGTTGGGTAGGTTTGCACTACTGACGGAGCCTCTCACTAGAAAACCTACAAAACAAGTAATCCTGGAGCGTTGTAGAGACTACCGTGATTAAAAGTAAAGGTGCCGTGCTAACCACTCATACAGCTGCTGGGTCAATACAAGGTCAAATACGCACAAATACCAACTTTTTTTTTCCTGCATAAAAAATTGCATATTGCATCTTTAACGTCCACTGAGCTATTTTAAGTTAACTTTTTGCCCATGGGTATCCCTTTTCCTCTCCAAAAACTTGCCTCCTCACATATAAATCCATATGTTCCTCTTTAAATCAGGCCAGAGAATCTCGGCGGACTAATACATTATACAGCCTTGTCCATTTACTGGCAACACAGGTCAAGTAAAAACCAGGCTAAAAGTTTGTCATGCGAACCATAAAACGTGATGAATTTTGTATCATGCCAGACCGTGCTATGAAAAAGTAATGTCCCTGAAAGCCACCGTAGCCGGGTGTTAGCTGGAGGGAAATGGCTCGGGGACAGGCTGGGAGCGGTGTACCTGTGAGAAAGCTGTCCGCACCACGCGCCCTATGTCCTCCCTCCACTCCGGGATGTCAGGGTTGTGCTCGTCAAGTGCTGGTGAGAACGACAGCAGTAGTGACCTGAAGTACTCTAAGTAGGGGAAAAAAGAAGGAAAAAGAAAAATGGAGGCTAGGATTAGGACACTGCTTGTGTTGTATCCAGAAGGCACGATGTTTCTCCAGATTGCATTGTTATGTTTACCGCTTCCTCCCAATTAGAGTGCCTTAAATCCCCATTTATGCTCACCTTTCACAGTGATGACTTGGGAGTCCTGCATGACGTCGCTCCCTGAGGCCACCTGGACCGTGACCTTGTTTCTGCCCGCCCTCTGAAAAGTGTACGAGATGCTCCCTTCCAAGGTTATGAGCGGCTGGAATCAAAGGGAAACAGTGCTGAGGATAAGTAGTAAACACTCCAAGTCAACAAAAGAAGAACATATGCGAACAGAAGACCTTGACACAATGCATAATAAAGTGGGAAAACAGGCAGGGGTAAAACACAAGTGCTATAGTAAGATCCTAGCATCCCTTTTTTCAGAAAATGACTAAAATGCTATTCCAAGCAGCTTTAAAAACATGATCAAACTATCAGAAGAAATGAGAATTTCAAAATTATGAAAGCTCATTTGGAAACATTTGACCTTGAGTCCAAACATTTTTTACAAAACTATGCTGCAACTGCGCTTGTAAACAACTATGTAGGAGCAGACTGGGGAACTCTGACTGTGTACGTGGCTGGAAGAGATCGAGAAGCAGAGGCGGCCATATTTACAAACCTCGGAGCTGTTGTCGAGCCACCAGAAAAAGGTCAAGGTTCTGGTGTGGTTGGGCCAAACCATCACGCTCAGATTGGCCTCCTTCCCCCGGACAGTCACAATGGGAGCTGAGAGATAGATGCGCTCCACTGGACCTGAGGCACACACGAACAAGAAGATGAAAATATTTAATCTCTACGGACTATGTAATACAATGAGGATGCAATGGAAAGCTTCATGTACTGTATCTACCAGTCCAGTAATGTTGCAGTGGTGAATGTAGTTCTTTTATTGAGAAATCTGCTCTGTTTTACAGTATATGACAGTAATGTGTACAGTCCTGTTGTAATAATGTAAGATACTATGCTGATCAAAGTGGTGCATTCAGGGCAAAAACATTAGTATCACGGCCATCATTGAAAACATTGCATCTTTGTGAGCATAACCATGTAAACACTAACTCATTAAAATGAACAGGACAACATGAGACTTCGGTTTTTAAGTAGGCTAATTGCACAGTATCATTATGGAAGGAACCCATGTGAAATAATTGGAATAAATTAGTTGATAATTAATCTTCCTATGGCTGATTACACAGCAATGTTAACGATGCCAAAACTGATAGGGTTAGGGTTAGGGGTTGGGGTAACCCCTAACCCCTAACCAAAATGTCTATGACTGACTTCATGTACCTAGCTTCTGAATATTCATTTTGTCCCTTAGAAAGTTGTTAATGCCTGAAAATAGCTTGTAACAACAGAATTGTATGTGTTTGAAATCCACGTTCACAGAGGGAAACTATGGAGTTGCTTATTTTATTGGGACATATATGACCATGGTATTTCTGCCGGCCTGTATTTGCACATTCACACTGGTCAGGTATGTTAAATGCCTCACCCAAGGAACAGTGCAGTTACAAGATTTGAACCACCATTCTGCTAATGTACCACCTGAGCCACTGATACCTGAAATACTTCGAGAGCCACAAATGATCTGTTATGGGGCTTGGCTTGTTCCATAGTAGTGGTTGTAAGGTATGGCTGGGGTGCCACTGGTGGTTCGTGGGCCACTTTCGGTGGTACATAGGGGGCACTATTCTTCTTCCTTGTTCTTGTGTTTGTTAATTTTAGAAATTATTGTATTTTGCTTATTGGTTCCTTATGATTTTGATGTGATTTAGCCTTACCTCAGAAACGGTGTAATCATATAAAAGGTGCATTATGCAGCTTTTTATGCAAAAAAAATAAAGTCACTATTTGTGCACAGCGGCTGTATGAGTAGTCCTCATAGTGCCTTTACTTTCGATCATGAAGTAGGGATGGCGAAAACTAAAAATGCTCTTGACCGACCACCGAGCCTCATTAGCCGTTTGAAACCGGTTCACCTCATAGTTTAAAATATGCTACGCTATTTGAAATAACAGCCATTTCAAGACGCGCCTGCAATTTTGCCACTAATTCTGTCGCAATCTCTGCCACTCGGCCTCCCGATCACACACACACAGCCTTGGCGCCCCGCTTCAAGCCACGACACTTTTTTAAAATCCCCAGCAGCGGTCCCCAACCACTGGTCCGTGACGCATTTGCCAACAGGTTGCAAATGCTTTCTGGTGAAATGGTCCCATACACGACTTTTCTTTGCACGCTTCATCCTCCTGTCGTCTGCCCTGGCTCTCTAACCTCGAGTGTTTAGCCTGTAGCCTCTTTACTGTTTGCAAACCTCGTGAGTGCGCGCCGCCTATCAAGGAGGTCTCTACAACGCTCCAGGATCTGTTGTTTTGTAGGATTTCTGGTGAGAGGGTCCGTCAGCAGTGGAAACCTTCCAAGCAATTGAACATGGAGAGTCCTAGAGACCACTGTCATAGAAAGTAAAGACGCCATGCTTACCACCCATACAGCCGCTGGGTCACTAGGTTAAATACGCACAAATAATATTTAGTAAAAAAAAAACAGCTAAATGTTACAACACCTGCAGTGGCGCTTATAGCCTCTAGGGGCATGAGTTACTTAGTACTGCTTTAAGAGAAATCAATTTGAAATGTTTGCTGTAGATTACTGACCAAGAAATTGTATTGCAAGGTACTTTATGCATTAGGCCCGAACTCCCTATATTTTCAGAATAGAAATTTTAAATAATAGATCGAGCCAGGTTTGAATTTATGGTTTGATTTTGTTGCTATATTAATGACAAAGATGTTTCTTAAAGGGGACTGAAAAAAAATGTGGAAAGCTGCTGTTGCATTAAGTGGTGCTATTAAAAGCCAATACTTTATACTGAGTAAAACCTCTGTTTCCAAAATATAGCTGTGACTCTCCAATATCCCCAGTATTTCCAAGCCCACCAACACCACAAGAACACAAGCATGACCGACCCAGCTCAGCGACGCCTCCCGTGACGGTCCCCCTGATCCCATATTGCTACGCTCGCACAGCCTGTACAACCCCTAATGCGTCTCTCTCTTTCATTCACACATACTGGTGATGTGCAGGAACAGGGCGCTGCTCTCCGCTCCCTGGCTGTTCTGGGCGTGTGCCGCGACTCGGTAAATCCCCGTGGCCCTGTAGATGTGCTTGATGCCGTCATTAGTCCGGCTGAGGTTGGAGTATGTGATTCGGATCCCGTCTCCGAAGTCGAGCTGCATGGTAGTCCGCTGAGAGTCGCCCTAAGGGATACAGAGACACAGGCACCTGTCATGAGGGCTTAGGACCCAAATGAATCTGGGGCTCACTAAAGTGCTCACACCTCACAGTGCCCTCCTATGACATGTCAGTAATACTTTGCAGTCGGGTATCAATGAAGGACGACAGGAATGCTATGGAGATTCAAGCTAGTAAAGTGCAGAGGTGTAGAGCTAAATCTTCATCTGCAGAGGTGGGTAGTGTGATCTTTTCATCCAAGTCCATTTATCTGAGTAAACTAACCTTTACTTAGTATTGTTTAGAAGTAATAGTACTTTTAAAGTGATAGTCTGTAAGTTTTACAAATATAATAGATGATGATGGAGAATTGAATGTGACATAAGTAATATTAATTAAAGTACCTCCCTTTGCTCCCTCTCTCTCTCTCTCTCACACGCACACTCTCACTCTCTCCATTTTTCAAATTACAGACTATCATTTTAATTTCATTAAAACATTTGGTTACTCTTTCCATTATGAGAAAGTCTACAATGTTTTTTTTTAACGTTATTTTTGTATTTCATATTTTGTATATCTTGGTTTGATTTGTATTTTAAAAGGATGCACATTTGTATTAGAATTTTACTATTTACAAGGACAATAAGGGTACATGCAAGTTACCCATAGAGGGCGCCATTTTGTATTGTCATTACCTACAAACAAGAAGTTGCCATACCGCCTTGGCTCTGCCCGATCCTGTCAGATCTTGGAAGCTAGGCAGGTAGGGCTTGGCTGGATTGGGAGACCATTTGGGAACACCAGGAAGTCTGGGTGAATGTAATGTGTTGGTGAGTGGCTGGTGGTGGTCAGAGGCGGAGACTGGTTGCCTCACTTCCGTCAGTCTACCACAAGGCAGCTGTAGCTACAATAGTAATAGTAGCTTACCACCAAGTATGGAGTGAATGAATAATGCAATGTAAAGCGTCTTTGAGTGTCCAGAAGAGCGCTATGCATTATTATTATTTATATTCTTTGACTTGATAAAAAAAAAAAAAAAGACGGTTGTTCTTTTACTTAATGAGACTGGTTGTTAAATACATACAGAAAGATGGTCTCAACAGTCTCAGTCATTTTCAAGAAGAGGTTAACTGAAAAAATCTAACCTCCACACTTAAGTTTGCATTGACACATGTGATGCTCTTTATTTGGTGTATAGATTAAAAATAATAATAAAAAAAAATTAAAAAAAACACAATGGAAACCCAGATATTTACTTACAAACTGTTACTCACTTCGTCTATAGAAGTTTCACCAAATACTTTCCCACTCTTACTTTATTAAATAGTTTGGCTACCCACATTCTTCTATTGTGCATGCTACAGAGTATGAGGCAACTCACATCCTCCAGCAGCACCATGAAAGTGACGTTGGTTCCCACGGTGGCGCTCAGCTCTCCACTGCTGGTGGACAGACGCAGGCCACGCGGCGCTCTGGGCTGACACGTCTGCCTCTTGGGGGAGAAAGTGTTGCGTCCAGCCTCCTTGCAGTTGTTGGATAGAACCTTGCGATACCTAGAAGCACATTTCAGGTAACGGGTAACAAAACAGAGCTGTGCCTTCTCTCTCACCTCACCCGTGTTCAACCGATCACCACAAGTCCTGGTCCAACTATGATTATTCATGAGATTTTAAAATTCTAAATCCCGCTCTACAGGGCTACAGTGTATACCAGGGGTCTCCAAGTACATTTACCGGGGGGACAAAATATGTCGGGAGTGTATTGCAATACAATTGAGGAATTTTTTTGTCAATAAATGAATCATAATGAGCCTGACAGGACTCTAGCCTCATATAAAAACGGCTTACACTTGTATTGCACTTTAAAAGCCTGTGTCACAGGTTTCTGCTACACTGTAGTCATTATTCATTCACTCCACACTCGGTGGAGGTAAGCCACTATTGTAGCCACAGCAGTCTTGGGGCAGACGGTCCATTTACCACATGGCTATAATGGGTCATTTATATCCTGATCTCTTATGTCAGTGCCCTCTGCTGGACACGAGTGTAATTCTTTCCTTTCTTTATTTAAACTTCCCCCTAGTGGCTGGAGTAAGCACTGGTTATTTCTTAAAAAAAAATCATAACTCAGCACAGGAATGGGCTAGAGACAAAAAAAAAAATCATACTCAAGTCATACTCAGAAATGTGTGTGCTACATGTCAGGGGCCGGACTGAATCATCTCGTAGGCCGGAAGTGGTCCGCGGGCCGCCTGTTGGAGACCCCGGGTGTATACTCTTTCTTTTGTGTTGAGTCAAGCATTGCCAGCAGTTATTATGACAAAAGCCACTGACAATGGTCCTGCAACCCTCTTTTGAACCCAACCTCAAAATAGAACGGACAACATCGTGATTGCTTTGTACAATGTCTTGCTCTTATTCAATGCCATATCCACATGTTTAATATGTGTAGTTTTCTTCTAGTTTCAAGTAAGCTTTTCAGAACACTTTTCACTTATTTAGGGCTATGTTTTGTCTGCCAGTTTGAAGGGCACCATGCTTGTTCTAAATACAGAAAAAAATAGGACACATTTCCATCCTGCTACCCCCCCCCCCCCCCCCCCCCCCCAAACAACAAGCAGATATTGTTTATACGTCCACATGACGAATGCGGCGGGATGGAATAACACCCTTTTGTGATGGATTGAGCATCGGAGGCCACTTACCCCGTGCTGTTAAGGAAGCTTTGACTGTTGCTGCAGCTCTTAGCAGCACCATTTGGATTAAACCAAAAGGCAGGGGAGCACTTTCCGTCCGTCTGGCGTTCCCACCCATAATCGCTGCCAAAAAAAGAAGAGGAGGAGAAAAAAAAGAAAATGTAACACAGAACTTCATGAAATTATAAAGAGCCGAATTCAAATATCTCTTCAGCGCGAGGGCAAACACTTCGCAGTTGGGAGCGCGGTGGCATAATTTAAGAGAAGTCAGGATTGTCAGACACACAGGATCAAACAGAATTTAGCACAGATGGATAAAAAGATATTTAAAATTAATTTCTTCCATTCATTATTAATTGAATTCTAAAAAGCCACTTGTCCCCACATTACGCAAATGACAGCGGCGTGATGGAAGGTTGCTCACTCGGATCCGTCAGAATGATCCACGGTTTATCCTGTTACACTGCAATTTGACATAGTTATTAAACTGACAGGCGCTGACTGCTCACTCGCAGCCGCTTAATCGCCTAAATGAGCATTGTTACAGAAATGATGGATAAAGTTTACAGCTGCTTCAGAAAGTTTCCAGAAACAAATGCCTTTTCGTAATTTAGAGCATGATAAATAATGGAATCTACGTTACCAATGAATGTACTATCCTTCTCTAATGGTTCATGTGTTCATTGTAAAACAGACCTCATGCTATGGAGAGCTGCATTCCCTAGCTCCTCTATATTCATTTTAAGTTAAGCGTATTCACATTATGCATATATGTGATCTAGTTTTTGCAATATAAATGTAGAATGGTTGCTTTGTAAAAAAAAAAGTTCCTGTTGTATTGTTCGGAGGAATCTTGGATAAAAGACAAAAATCTTGCAAAATGACACCTGCAATTTTCAAACATGATGCAATCCTTTTTTCATGCAAGAGAAATGGTTTGGTAAACACAGAACAAAGGCCCAGTATGGTTCTCTCTCCCAGTGTGAGTCCCGGTGAAGCAGGCATTACCATTCAAAGTCGTAGGAGGTGCAAACACACGGCTCAGAAGAGTAGATCCTGGAGTAGTCCTGCGCCAGCATGCAGCGGTTCCCCGGCCGGCGCTTCATATACACCTGCTTCTCCCCCATCACGCACAGCTCGCCCTGTCACACACAGTCATTACAGGAATGGATTATTCTGGCCTTAAACACCTTTGGACATAATGTTGTTTGTTCTTTTGCTTAAAGTGCATATATCGTGCAACGTCCATTTTGTTTGAGCTTATGGAAAAATTCATCTGCCAATTTTTGTTTAGTCTTCTTGGTTGCGCATATTTCATGTATTCAGCATTTTTATTCGGTGTCTATCTTTCACTCTCAAAAAGCCAGCCCACTCTCGAGTATACATCACACAGAGGGAAATCCATGAAGTTTATTTTTCTTTGTTTTTTATAGTCACCTTCACTTTCCCTAGTAAATGTGTGATATACTGTAGTCAAATCTTGTAAGCTAAGCAGGGCTGGGCCGTAAAGGAATTACCAGGTAGCCTGTGTGAGTGGCTGGAGGTACTATACCTGAGGTTTGTGTTTATTGCAGTAGTGTATTTTTGTCCCCCTTTATTATTGTAAACACTATCGAAAAACACTGTCCAGCTAATTACAAAGCATTTGCATAAATTTCATGAACTCTCAGGCTCGATTTCTAGCATTTCTGTGACAATTACCCTAAAAGGTATGAAATTTGCCGATAGACTTGACCCTGTGAAGAATCAGGATATTATTTATACGTTAGAGAAGTTAGGAATGCGTTTGAACCACAACTAACATTTTAATCTAGTGGCTTCCTCTTTCATTGTTTATAATGATAAACAAATCTGGTACAGGGCTTTTAACACCCCTCAGTATTGAGTGAATGAAAAATAAAAAAATGTTTTTTTGGGTGACTTGTGTCAGGTGATTTACTTGTTCGAATCGTGTACTGTCCACGGGCAAACTCTGTTGGTTGCTATCATTGTTATTTGAACCGCTTTCCTTTACACTACAGCAGCAGGAGTGAGATTACACCCTGAGCTGACATTTTGTGTAACTATTTATGACGTCTTACGCCCTTTAGTGGGGCTTTCAAGACCGTGAAAGTCGTACGTAGCTCACCAAAATCTCTCAGCTGTTGCCTAAATGAGTTTCTAGCTCTCACAGACACTTGAGTTAATGAGAAGCTTGTCGCAGTGGGAGTTCATAGACAGAAATTCAACAATTAGAATTATGACTCACCAAATGAGATTCCTTTTTTTATATGTACATATGATATGAAGTTTGAAGTTAAAAGAATAAGGGGGAAAAAAGCCCCATACTGTATAGGCTACGGTCCGTGTAATGTTGCGTTCCTTATATTTTCGATTTTAAAAGGAAAATGCAAAATCAAAAATTGCGTTTTTTACATAATTATTCTGCACTGTTGCAATATAGAAAAAAAAAACGGTTTTGTTTTTTCACATTTCCCTGCATCAGGCAAGTATTTCATAATGCAAAATATGCAAAAAAAAGGCAAATCAAATAATTAGCTTTTATTGGTTATGTTGAATCCTTTTCTGTTGTGCTCCTCGTGAATTTCCATGTATTACAAATTGTAGATTCTCTCTTTGCCGGAGAGGGGGAGAGGGTATCATTTTGACTGTCCAGTCTGTGACATCATCCTCACTATGGGCACAACTTACTGTAAATTCAGCAAATCGTGAACAGCCTAATGTCGCATCTGTTTATGCCAGTCTGGTATTGTCCTCGCACGCCGAGTCTGAGTGCGCACAGTACACGGGCCGCGCTATCTCCACAGAACGCACTGTGCACATTTGGCAGGGGCGCAAACATACACATGCACTCGTGATGAATTAAACTTTATGATTCAGAAACATAGCACAACCTTGAAAAGTGTTAGCCTTAGCCATGGTGTACAATTGTGGAACAAAATGGAGATGGAGTTGAAACGATTTCTAAACATCAACCTGTTGAAATATAAATTAAAAAAAAAGACTTTTGAAAAGTATAGAGAAGAAGAAACGCATTGCCACAAGGGGGAGTAGTAGGATCAAATTACAGTTGCATTCTATTAACTAAGACGGCGTGTTGTTGCTCTGAACGGTTGTCATTCTATTGCTCTAAATTATAAATTGAGAATTGGGATAAGCGAGTTATGGATCTGTTGAGAGGACCCTCCCAACGGGCTCTTTTAACGCACCACTAAGCATAGGAACATCATCTACAAATTCAGCCAGTTAGGGCAGCGGGGTGGGGGTTTGTTGATGGGGAGTTACTGCAGGGCTTACATTTTTAGATTTTACATAATCATTAAAAAAAAAAAAAAAGGAAATAAAGAAAATGGAATGATAGAAATGACAACTGGGAAGTTGCAAGATCACGGATAATATGTATATTAATGTGCCTTTTGAACACAGAATTAGTGCCTTATTGAAATTGTTTACTATGTTTGGCAATGGTAGCCATCTATAAAGAAAAAAAAGAAAAAAAAAGAAAAAATTCTAAGGAAAAAATTAAGGGAAAAAAATAATAATAATAATAATTGTCACTTGCTTTGTATTGGACATTGTACATGAAATCAGACTGTTGTTGTAGTTGTGTTTCCTTTCGTTGGTGTGTTTTTTTTTTTTTCGTTCCGTTAAATTCGGTTAATTTCTAGAGGTGCTTTGTGGGTATGGTCCGTTTTGAAACGGCCGCTCTGGTGTGTTGTAGGTTCTCTTTTGCCGGTGAGGCAAATTCAAAAATCAATGTATGATTTTGCTTAACGTAGGATTGATAATGTAATTATAACAGGTAAAGTTGGGTCACGGAGGGGTACGCTGTGTGTGTGCATGCCGTGTTCCCGGGCTCTTGTGTCTTGTACTTTGTAACATGTTCCCTGTACTATTGTGATTTGATTAATTGTTTTTATTTCAGTGATGTCGGGGGTGGGCGCTTATAAGCTTTTGCCTTTAGCCCACTCCTTTTGAGCAGAATTTTAACTGCTTAAATAAACTAATAAACTAAACTAAACTCCTGGGATAACCGTGCGTGAACGGCACATCACATGACCAGAGCACATGAAGTGTGTGCAGAGCGAAAGCATTCAAGGATTCAACGTAATCAATAAAGGTTAATTATTGTATTGTCTTTGTTGGCACTGTCTGTTATAGAGTGAATGTCTTATACAGACAAATGAATAAACAAAATAGTCCGTATTTTTTTATATTGCAACAGTGCACAATATGTGAAAACTCAATTTTGATTTTGCATATTGTTTTTTAAATCGAAAATACAATACCAGCCACCCTGTACTGTTTGCATATGAGGACAGCGCATTCATAGTCAACGCTGGTGCGTGCATGTCATTATCTTAATCTTTACCGCTCGATACTGCCCTTACATTGTAGTGCAAGTGCCATGTTTGATAATCCCCGTCCATGCATCTCCGGCTGAAGATGCCCTTGTAGTCGATCTTGATCAGCTGCCACTCTGACCTGTAGCTGAAGTGGCCGAAAAACCTGAAGACGGAGGGGGAATGCAAAAGAGAGTCATTCAGCAACGCACAAAAATGTCAAGAAACTATATCTAGAAGACTATCCTGACCTCATGTCAGCCAATCATCTATACGAGCCCGGAATTTATAGTAGAGGTTGACCGATATATTGGCCGGCTGATATATTGGGCCGATAATTGGGGATTTTACAATATCAGCTATCGGCCGATCTAACGGCAATAAAACGCGATATCTCCAGGACCGAAAGTGAGAAAGTCTGGGCTTTCAGACGAGTCCCCCCACAACTTCCTAGGCCTCAGGGGAGTGGAGAAATATCGCGATGAAAACTGGTTAGCTACAAGTTTGTTAAATACAGGTTCGGCCCATTAGACCCATTGAGTAGGGGTTGAAAAATAAAATTAGGTTCAGGCAAGAGTCCACTGACCTTAAGGTTAGAGCCAATGGTTGTATATGGCTCTCTAATCCTCAACACAACTGGGTTAGAGATGTCGGACTAATGGCCCCTCTGCTCAATGGTAAACTTGTGCAATAATGAGACGTCGGACTAAGGGGTCAAGTGCCAAGTGGCATGGCACTGTTAAATACTGAATAACTTTCACTAAACCTCAGTCAGTATGAACATGCTGCATGTCATTTTGAAGCACTAAACCTGGGGAATCCAATCGCTGAGTTAGTTTTAACCTCCACAATTGTAGCCTATTTTGATTGCCGCGCAAATGCAGCAGTATGCTAATGCTAACAGCTGCATGCTAATACTAGCGGCCAATCAACTAAAGTAATAAAATAAAATCGGCCACTGCTGGAGTGGCCAAGTATTTATGTTTTTACAGGATTACAGACCAGGCATTTGGAAAATATCGGTCAAAAAGTTCCCAAAAAATCGGCCTTGGCCTTAGAAAAACCCATATCGGTCGACCTCTAATTCATATAAATACACTCTTTCTGCTGCTTCATGTCTTGTAACCTTCACCTCAGAACCATCAGCCACATTTAACGCTATATTGCTCTTCTATTCAATAAGCTGTGCATCACATCACTCATTGAAAAAATACATTATTTCCTGTAAACAGCCCCTTCGTTTTTGTTCCTTTGGTTTAGATTCTGCCACTGAGCCACTTTACTATTTAGAGTAACGTGAAAGTTGTACATTTTTCTCACTTCTTTAGCCAAATCATTACATGAGCGATTTGCGCATGTTCTCTTCAAAACCTGCACGCAAGCTTTTCATTAGTTTATTCACGCTTTTACCTGCCAATCATCACACACTTTTTGCCTGTTTATGCCTGCGATACGGATAATTTCCCCAGACTGATATTGTTTCACTCCACATGGATTTCTCTGAGAGTCGGTTACTTACGTGATAATGTGATTCTCTGATTCGGGCGCCATCAAAACCCCATCCACGTACAGAGGTGCTAAAGAGAAAGTGTGCCGATCCCATTTCTTGCCTTCGTCGAGACTGATCCTGTTCGAGACACACCAAAAAAAACAAAAAAAACTGTCCATCGATATTTTTGCGCGTACAATCTGAGAGAGAGGTCAGGCTAGGAGGCAATTGAGCGCAAATGTACCTACACATGACAAAATCGACATAGCGAAATCTTCGCCCGACAGTTTCAAATCACCTCTCCCCAGACTTAATCACTTTTGACAGGAGCCCGTGCGCGTGGGGACAGTAGATGGCATTTCACCTCCCACTACATAATCAACTCATGGATCCATTCTGCGCGTCATATTTTCTGCCCCGATTTGCATAAAAAGCTCTTCAACCCATCACGGCACAAAAGCTGTAACGGAGCCCTCTGCACTAGTTTTACACGGCGGATTCCTTTCAAACTTCGAGCGGCTCTAAAACATTAAACATAATCACGCTTCGGGAATGGGATTGCACCCAGGTGATTTCCACCCCCCGCACTCTGTAAGCATCCTCCGTAATTACGAAGTTAGAGGATGTCGCTAAACCACCCACCACAAGTGCCGGATGGGCTGGGCGGCGTGCAGAACAGCCAGCAGGGCCCCGCCGTTGTCCAGGAACCAAATGTTGTGCTCCTCGTCGAAGATCTGCATAAACGAGTGGGATTAGTTATGGCGTAGTTATGTGCGTTGTCATAGGTGTGGGATAGGGGGTCACCTGTCGCCAGCTATTGCCGGCGTCCACGGATATGAACATGCCCAGGTTGGTAGTGGACAGCTCCCTGCCGATGTTCCCTGGGCAAAAAGACGAGGAAGTATTAAACTAGATAGAAAGACAGCAAGAGTAAGGCTTGAATGTGAACGATCTATTCTATTTTATTCTATTCAGCATAATAGTCAAGGTGAGCAAAAGCCAAATATTTATTTTGACTACATAGACACAGGGTTAAGCCTATGATGCCATCGTGTCTGGCATGACAGACATTGAAACAACAAAGAAATGGAAAATCATGAAATGTAATGTTGTGTATTGCTTTACAGTAGATATATTTTCTTGCCATTTAAATGAAAAAAAAAATTGCAGCTAAACCCAGCAGTCAGTAAGGGAAAAACTTTAAAAAACAAAAAGCCTTGTGTAGCCGATAGTCTAGTTGTTAAAACTGCAGCACATACTGTATGGCCGAGTGTCTCTCCCCCCATGACATCCTGAACTGTCCTGTCTAATACAAGCTACTGGCCATAAGTTCCTATTTTATTAAAGCTATATCTTGAATCATTTAAGATGAAACAATCACCAGTAAATTATGATATAAAGAATAAAAGTGATATAAAGAATAAAAGTGAGCAAATAAACTATGCCAGAAGACAGATGATGCTGTAACCAAACTTTAGGAAACACTGTGTTTGCCAAACAACAACGCTGTTTGCAAAAAAAATCAATAGTATCTCAGACTGACAGACAGGCAAAACATAAGTTCAACAATTGTTAAATATTGTGGTTCGGGTTATTCAAGATCATGTTATGAGAAAACAGTATTAGCCTTGGATATATACATGTCGTCTTTGCCGCTGTGAGGGAGACTGACTCAATCCATTGAGCCGGCTGTCCTCCTGTGTGCGCGGGTCAGCCGAGCACACTGTGTGAATGCAGTTATTTGAAAAACACCAAAGGCGGGTAATGATGTTTGGGCACTGTGTGGCCAGTACAAAGACTTGGTAACAGAAATTCAAAACAGAAGTGTGGAGTGTAGACTACAGTACATGGAAAAGACTACTCCAACAATGGAGCCTATATAGTTCGAGTTTTGGGGGAAATGGTACAAGATTATAGTATCAATATGCAGATGTATTGGCAAAAAAAAGAATGTCTTCTCTGTCAGTAACATACAGTATCTAAAGAGAAGGATTTTTGCCAAATCCTTCACTTTATGTTAAATTTATAAATGTTGCTTCAGACTGTTTGAAAAAAAAATCCCATTTGCCACCTAGAAAGTTCATTATGAGTGTCATGTTCAAGGATGGTTTCCAACGATACCTGTAATTAGGCCAGTTGTCAGACGCATTCAAATAACATCAATTTTAACCATTTTTGTTTCATTTCTTAAGTTGTCCTAAGCCCAGTACAACGTGATCATCCATCTTTTTTTCAAACTCGGCCTTGTTTAGTCCCAGAACCAAAAACATTTTTACTGAACCCACTTTATTGAAAGTACCGTAGTGAGGCCATGCCGAGGATTGTATTTAATCAGCATTATTGGGTCTTTGTCCTCAAACAATATACAATAACCATGGAAATTCAACTTGGCTCTATTTATTTTTAACGACAAGCCGGCTGAAATAGCAGGACCCAGAAAGCATTCTTAACAAAGGAAATAATCTTTAGCGAAATTTCCACTACTATACAGGCCTCTCAACATGGGCGTTAAAAAAAAACTGGAAAAAAATCCTTTAATCGAATACACCAAAAGTTCACAGAGTAACTATTCTAAGTTGCAAAGTTCACTGCCTTAACCTAATCAAGGCGGCTGGATTTTAAGCTGAAGCTACATTTCTAATTTGGGTGACGGAGAGGAGGCCAGTGCGCCATTAGCTTTCACTCCTGTAGTCCATTTATCTGACAGAGCGGATATGACTCCAGTGGAATCATGCAACGTGATGCAAACCACCTCTGTCATTTACAATCTGGGCAGCTTAATTCATATCTCACAGTATGTTAACATTACCTGTGGCCACAATGATCCCAGGAACCGACTTTTTGCTCGTGACGGGCCCAGAAGTGTAAGGGTTCTCAGACATCTCCAGGTGAAGGTGAAGTGAGCAAAACGGCTGAAATTCAAAAAAAAAATCAAAGTTTGCGTAAAATAATGAAGCTTTTCTCATTCATGATCAAAAAATAACAAATCAATAAAGCAGTGCCGTGAAGATAAAGGGGGACAATTGGGGTCGCCACACACAATTTTGGCTCCCAAAAAAACAAAGCTCGAAACGTGTCTGTTCACGACAATCTCATCCTGTGTAATTACGATTGACTTTGCCTATCCTCTCCCATTGTGACAGAAGTGCCGACCATTTGCGAAAAAGAAAGCCCGCGTAATTCACATCTCCGAGCATCAGAGGAGGACACAAAAGGGCATTCGAATTGTTTCATTCTAAAGCAAACAAGGCGTGTAATTAAAATTTGCCGAGATGCACAGATAAAACTTGGCGAAATTGATTCAAATCATTTCAACTCATCTCTCAGTCTGAATTGCAGCAAGAGACAAAAAAATAAAAGAAACATCAATAAACCTTTTTTCATAAACCCAGGCATGGAGTGAGCGAGGTCAGGGAAAACAGAGAGGAGAGGAGAAGAGCAGTCATTTGAGCGCAGCGCTGTGTAACCGGCTATTATGCGCGCAAGATAAATTGTTAAGAACCTAGTTGTTAGCGATAAGGTAGGAATAGCACTTTGTGAATAGCAGTGCTGGTCACATAATGTAATCTTATGTTGATTAAGCGGCGTGACTGCAGGTAGTAAATTGAAATCTCAGAGGTTAATGGGAAGCCAGACCCCAGAAGCTAAAGACACTGCGGTCTGCCCACAGATAATAGCACAAGAGCGCGCGGGCATCGCGTCGGAGAGTTAGTGCGGAGGAGAAGGCGCCGACATGCTAAACATAGGAACTAAACTCGATGCAACTTTGGAGAGAACAAAAAATGGTAAATGTGTGATATTGTGTGTTTTCAGTAGAGCAGTCATTCCCAAATGTGAAGAGGGTCGGGGTCCCCTTACAGATCCAACCCCCGGGGAGCCCCGGGAATCCAACAATACATTCAGCACACTTCTTTTTTGTTTCTAGGCTAATAAAAAATACTACATTACTTACAACATGCTGTGTACCGTGTGGAACACAACCAGAGCTAACATTTTCTTTTGTTGCCTTGGTCCAACTTGTTTGAGATGCGTTGCTCTCCATGCATTTTTTTCATTAAGATTATTAGGAGACTTTCAAAGACTCAAAAATGTGGACTGTGAAATAACATGTAAGGGTAAAGAAGCACTTACAGAGTATAGACATCTTCAGTCAAGGCATCGTAGTGGCAAAAATAATAATTTGAAGATGCATTATGCAATTTCTATGTGAAAAAACAAGTTTATAATTGTGCATATTTGACGTTGTACTGATATGTCTGTATGAGTGGTCAGCACCATTTCAGAGGATCAGAGGAGACAGAGGGCAGCCAGCCAGGTTTCCTCCGAGTGCTACAGTTTCCCCGACCTCCAAGGTCATGCGGGTCAGGTTGACACACAATGGGAGCGCGGCTCAGGACTAACACCTGAACACTATTTCGTTGTACGCTTGTACAATGAGTCCGCCTACAGGAGAGAGGTGGACCGGCTGGTGCAGCCACAACAACCTGGAGCTGAACGCCCAGAAGACAGTGGAGATGATCATGGACTTTAGGAAAGACACAGCCCCACCGACCCCCCTGGCCCTGACAGACTCTCCCACCCCATGAACTCATGGGTGTAATTTGCTCTGGTGCTCTGTGTGGTGTGTCCACACTTAGACCCGCTGCTATCACTCATCACTTAATATCACTTTATATGCCTACATATCTGTAAACACAATCCCGCTGTTGTTCAATGTCAAATTGTTGTTGTATTACCACACGCCACTTTATTTTATCTTATTTATTTAATATTTTTATGCATGCCCCTATAGCCTTATAGTTTAAAGTTCTTGAGCTTATTTTTGTATCTTAATTCTGTGTTATATGTTTTATGTCGCACGTTTGCACCGAGAAAAATTCCTAGTTTCGTGAACCTGTTCTGAAACAATGGCAATAAAACCTATTCTGATTGCGATTCTGATTCTGATAAAGCATTTACTTAAGCATGGCGCCTTTACCTTTCATCACAGTGGTCTCTAGGACGCTCCAGGACCAATTGTTTGGTTTTCTCTGCTCACGGACCCTCACGTCAAAAAACCTACAAAACCACCGTGATCAAAAGTAAAGGCGTCATGCTGACCACTCATACAGCCGCTGGGTCACTACAACGTCAAATATGCACAAATATAAACCTTTTTTTTTTTTCTCGCATAAAAAGTTGCATAATGCATCTTTAAGTATCTCAAGTATTTTTTGTGGGTGAAGAGTTAAGTTTCAAAGTCTACGTCTACAAAAGCCACAAACCAATTTCAAGCAAATAAGTAATAAATAAATAAATCACTGTTGGTTGAGAATTCTCCAAACTTTTCCACTGAAATGTCCTCTCTTCATTTCCAAGCATTAGGAAGTTCCCACTCACCAGGATGCAGTGGAGGTTGTTCCCCGCGACGTCGGTGGCCGGAGCGGGCAGCAGGGCCCAGGTCTGCCCCTTGTTGTAGGTGATGAACGTCTTCACCTGATTATCCACCAGTTTGTTGGCCAGATACATGCCATTTATGCCCTCCACCTGTGTCAGGGAGCAGCATAAAAAAATTTAATAAAATCAGTCGCAGCCATGGCAATGAACCAATCAGCCCCACAAACATGTAGCACCTGCTCGACGCGTCTGACAACAGTGAGGACAAATTAGGTCAAAGGGTAACCTTCCCACAGTAAAATCGGGGGTCGTCCCGCCATTACTGCCATTGCATCAAATGTCTTCACGGGACAGTGGGGCAGTACTCCAGACACCGAAGATGCCAACAACAAGATCATTGTCAAAAGAAGCCAAAACAGCACGCCGGGGTGATTTTGGATAGTTACAGTATATGTCCTCCTATTCATTCTTCCCCCATCGTTTGATGTCTTAACCTCTTAACCCCCGCTTAAACCAAGCACATTTTCTCCAGTTCGGCTTTACCCAAATCTATAAAACTCATCTAAACGGATCATTTTCCTTGCGTTGTTGTCGCTTTTTCGTCACTTTTTCATCACTTTTTTGTCACACATTTTTGTTACTCGGTTTCGGTGCTATTTTGATGCTTTATGCAAGAAACGTTTAGATTTGGGTAAAGCCAAACTGGAGAAAATGTGCTTGGTTGAGGCGTGGGGTTAAGAGGTTAATAATAACTTCTATTATTTCTAGTTAATCTATGCAAACTGACAAACTCAATTATGTTATGTAATCCTGACCTATGTCCTGGTTACTAATCTAGGCCTCAACAGTGGTTGACATATGGGCATAATATAGTCTGTCAATAAATAATTTCTCCAAAGAAAGCTTAAACTGATACTACTGCATTTAAAGTAATAACAGTCAAGTCAAATAAACAAAATGTATTCAGTCTGGACAACTAATATTCATCCATTCATTTCCTGCATTCTTGTTTACAGAAGCACTATGTGTCCCTGTTATTCTGCAAACGTAGCAGTGGGGGCAGTTTGGAGCGACTATTCAAAACAGCTCAACGTGTTACAATATTATTAAAATGTATTCGTGAAATTGAGATTATGCTTACACACGTATTTTGCAATAAATGGCGTTTTTGCTTCCAACATTGCATAATCTTTGAATGTGTGAATGTGAATCAGTATTAGCGTGACACGGCTAATGAATTCATATACCAGTTGCGATTACGATTGGAGATCAAGGAAGTAAACATTTACAAAACCCATTTGTTTAGAGTAACATGTCATTAGACTAATAGGACTCTGTTACTAGTACAGTACTTGAGTTAATTGCAATACTAATATATTATCATGTGGTGCATTACTTTATGCTCCAGTTGAACAGGGTGCCACAATAACAATCATTTGTGACTAATTTGCTCATAATTACAGATAAATGGGAGTGTGCTGTGTGGCTGGGGGCTGCCTATTGAGAAGTCATCAGAGCCAGCTGCTCTCTGTGAGGTGTTCAGTACAGAGCGCACATGCATGTTTAAGGACCTATATTACATCATGTTTTTATAGAGTTGTGTGTCAGTGCATTTATAATGTCTGTAAAGTCGTCCAGCCACACCTAATGAAGACTTTAATGAATCTGAATGAATTATTCATGTCAGTGTTTACTCCAGAGATGGGTTTCGTTAACAACACTGATACATAATTGAATACTCTTAAAGGACGTTGCGCGCTAGTCATCTTCATTTGCACCATGTACATTGTGTATTAACGTGTCCCATGTTTATTTCTTTATGCTGCTATATTTAATGCTGAAAGAGACACTTTTCTATCAACAGTGTGTGCCAATGTTACGGATAGAGCAGATCAACAGCATTAGGACTATGTAGCCTGAGGCAGGTAGTTGCACAAAGTTGTTTAAAAAAGCAGTGGATCTAATCTCCACAGATATGGTTTTGGGACCCACCATTACTCTAGGATGCCAAGCCGCAACCCAAATGAAAATATATTTGTTATTTGTTAACTATTAACAAAAAGCCGAAATTATAAAAAACATTCATTTAACAGACACAGGTAGTGTTTCTACACTTTTTCCATGATAAATATTCTTTCTGGGAAAGACCCCCTAACAATGGTTCTGTGACCCACTTTTGGGTCCCACTAGTTGAGGACAGCAGGTCTACAGCTTGCTGGTAAAGCAAAGTTAAACCTGACAATCAATGCCCTTAAAGCAGAACTAAGTAACTCATCCCCCTAGAGGCCATAAGCACCACTGCAGGTGTTGTAGCATGTTGCGTTTTTTTTACTCATTAATTGTCCGTGAGGGTAAATACTACACTGACAGAAAAGACAAAGGGAGAGAGGGATATTGTACCTCCAATTGCACAATGGAGATCTTTTTTTTCACCCAAACTTGGCTGTAAATACTGTTTAAGTGGCGCTAGCCAGCAGTTAGCTTTTCCCGTTAGCCTATTAGCTTCTTCTTCGTGATTCTGTTAGTGTGTATTGCGCCTCCGACCCGGTGCAGGGAACGTTGCAATTGTGGTTTTCTGGCCAGACACACAACCGGGGGAGATGAAAGACCCCCCCAATCATCCCATTAACACTTGTATTATCCCCAGAAGGACTACGGAAAGGATTTATTAAGGTAAACAAGTTACTTAGTACTGCTTTAATACATTTAAATTCTGTTGTGAAAATGACAAAAGTTGAGTTCTACAAAAAAACAAATATACAGTTTTATTTTCAGTTTTGAATAAGTCACACTAAATGGACCAGTAATGCATAGCGAGTAATATGACCTTCATATTTTTTCTCTTTCCTATTGATTATTCCCTTTTTTGAACAATGCTCCGTGTCCCTTTAAATCTAGTGCTAATGCACCTTCAAAACCGTAAACCCCCTGAATATCCACCTTGTAAAAGTCGACGAGGAGGTTCCCCGCCAGTCCTCTGCTGGTCCTCAGGTTCTCTAACGACAGGGTGAAGTAGACCCCCGGGGAGTCCGATATATACAGGCTGTAGGTGTTGTTCTGGTTCCACTCTTGCACTGCCGCGAAAACCTGCTTCTCGTCCGTACTGATTATGTGCATGTCCTACAGAAGAGAGAGAGGTGAGAGACACGCGCAATGACGAGCGCACACAAGCAACAAAAAGGGAGATAGCCAGACTCAAAATGGTGGTTATTTATGACAGAAAGGCGATTCAATATTTGACGCCATTTCAAAACACCGGGGACATTGTTGTAGAAATGCACTTATTTTCAAATGGAGGCGTATAGCTTTACGGTTGTGTCATTATGGTGTGGTCATTTATTCGCTTTGATGCGTACCTTTGGAAGGCAGTATTTGGGTAATTCCATTTTCTTGAAGGACTCTCTCATGTAGGACACAAAGTAGCTCGTGCGGCCGGACTTGGTTACCTTTGCAGTGCAGACATAAAGACACAGTCAGTCTTTTTTTTTATTTTTTTTGTTATACAGAGAAACGTAAGAAAAACAACATGAAATGCACTTTGATTGTTTCTCTATCGACTCAAATGTCTTGCCTATGGAGCCGGCGACAGCAGATTCACACCAAAAAAACATCCACCAACAGGACAACCGCTCTGCCCACCGAGCCGTTGACTTTCAAACTAAAATTAACAATGTGTTTTTCAGACTAGAGTGACACATAATATTTGCTATTAGTGTATATGCACTTTCGGACCAGCATAATTATATAAAAATTCTTCCAATTAGAGAAACAAAATATGTTAACTCCAACCAACTTTTAATAAGCGCAGGGTCCAGACAGTCTTACTGCTGAAAAGAACTCATAACACAAGGTTAGTGTTTGTTCTCGCATCCTCCCACAACAGCAAAACATAATGTATTGATTTCCACAAGAAATCTCACCAGTGCCATAATTTTAATTAGTCCAGCGCTTAGGATCACTCAAAAACGGTGTCGCCTTTATCTATACGTGGCATCAGGATCTTAATGCAGCGACGGTTTGCTATCCACTTACGAGACCGAGCCCACGCCACTTGATTGCTTATTTTCTAATCAACTAGAAGGATGGTGTTTGTCCCCCAACACACTACATTAGGGCCCTAATGGAATAATCTATCGAAAATCAATATGGCGCATTTTCCCAGGCCGCGTTTTTGAGGATGTTGCACTTGGCTGTTCCCGGGCTCCCCCGAGACTTTGGGGAGGTGTTGAAGACTGCTTATTTCGTTGTAACGCGATCGATAACCTCATTACTCTTTGTCAAGTTAAATCCAACTGCCCCGCGCAATGAAAGTCACAAGAAAGTCATCGGTGCCACCAGACAACCAGCGTCCAGATATTCTAAGCCACTGTCTTCGCCTCAATCTGGTCAATAACTTCACAGAGCAGGAGCACTCCGGGTCTTTTTTTTTTCTCGCTATATTCGACTGGCGCAATTATGTGATTTTTCATTCAGCCGTTCAACCAAGTGGCCGGATTCAGTGGAAAAGTGGGTCAGGGTTGAGACATTTGAGGACCGTTTCCAAACAAGGAGCAGTGCAAAGCAGCGGATCTCCCTCAATTGCGATGATGGAAGACGCGCTAACGTTGCCACTGCAAATAAATGTAAGCCTTTTCTGTTTCTAAAATGCTCTCCATTGAGTGGCATTGTACGTCATTTCTTTAAACCTTCAAAATGAGTTGAATGAACAAATGAATGCTTTCCATACGTTGTTTTTTCTATAAGTGAGTGAATTTAATTGTACAATAATAACATTTGGCCATCGACCTGTTGTGCCAAGAGTGAGAATCTTCTCCACTTTACAACACATTTTTGTTAAAATAGGCATCGGCAAAAAACAGAAATATTGATCTTAATATTGATTTTTTTATTTTTTTTTAAACAGACCCCTAAAGGCAGCAATATGCACTTATGACAAAACCTTTAACTAATAAACTTAAAGAAATACATCTTTATACAAGCTGCGTGAGAAAGACACAAAAATCTCCTTGGCCCTGACCTCCCAAATAATTCCCCCTAAGATCCGATCATTTGTTGTTCAGCCGCCTCGCAGACAAGACGACGAACAAACAACCCCCGCATTGACAAAAACCCAGCCTCCATCGCAAAGACGTCCAAAGTTCACCGTCGTATTTACCGAAAGCAGCTATTATTGCATTAAAAGACTGGACTGAACGCACCAAGGTTGACCAGGAATGAGAAAATGACTGAAGCGTGGGATGAGAATCAATGACAGCGGAGGGCGCTGTAAAATTACATTTCTAATAATGACCCGGCGTAATGGGAGTCAAAGTCAGGTATGAGGACGCCAGGCCTTGTCCATTCACAGCCGTTCTCTCTACGTGAGCGAACCATATCTGTCTGTGCAAGCAACCACATAATCAAAAAACACATTAGGCCCGTGGGGAACAGGTGTGTTGGCCGAAATCATTACCAGGCTCTTGATGGGATTGGGTGACGGTAAAAAAAGGGGAATCCAAAGTTCACAAAGATGGCAGAAGTGTGTGTGCGCGTGTGTTTGTGCAGAGGTGGCGTCAGTAATGAAGTAAAAATAAAACATCAGATTTCTATGCAAACCTGAGTAAAGACGAATTCGTCCTGCACGACCATGGAGTTGGTGTCGACGTGTCCAGGAAACAGATACTGACGGTTGGCCTCGTTGCACCGCTGGGCTCGGCACTTCACATACTGGGCACCTGCACACGGGAAAGCCTCAAGTCATGGTAGAAAAAGACTGTTATTTAAGAAAATAAGTTACAAAGCTACTAGTTAAAGGCGCACGATGCAACTTTTTTATGTTGAATAGAAGTTGCATTTGACCTTTCAGTGACCTAGCCGCTACTTGGGTGGTTAGCTTAGCGCCTTTCCTTTCCATCCCGGTGGCCCCTAAGACGCTCCATGATCAGATGTTTCTAGGTTTTCACTGCTGATTGAACCGTCTCCATGGTTACGCATACATTTCATTCCGAAAACCTACCAGAAATCCTGAAAAAACATATTTTGACTTCGACTAAATTGATCCTAAAGCATCATAGGAGCCACCAGGACGGTAAGTAAAGGCGCTAAGCTAACCACCCATACAGCCACTAGGTCACTTTTTTTAACATCAAAAGTTGCATAGTGCACCTTTAAAAGCCCTATACCTATTTGTATTATTAAAACAATGAGGCAGGGAGCCAGTAAATATTAAAGTTAGTAGTGGTCAAAATTCAGTCCCACCTTTCCGAACACAACTCTAGCATCCCAAATTTCAGGGTCACTTTGTAATTAGATGCACAGTATTATTTCCACAAATGTCTGAGTTAACAATAATACTAAAAGAGGATGAAGCAGATTTCACACTGGAAAAAAATTAGGCTTTTAATTAACCCCCACCTGAACTAAGCACATTTTCTCCAGTTTGGCTTTACCTAAATCTAAAAGCTTTAAGCTTTAAACAAAATTGACTAAATAGCAACAAAAAAGGGGATACAATTTCAGCAAAAAAGTGACTAAAACGTGACAAAACAAGTAAAATAATCGATGAAATAAAAGTGTCAAGAAAGCAACAAAAAATAAGCAATGAAAAAGCAAAAGAAAATGACCCAAAGACGACAAAATTGTGACATAAATGTGTCGACAAAAAAAGTCACGATCTGTTTCGTAGGTCTTAGCTTTCAAATGAGGCGTTATGCCGAACTATAGTCTGTAAGCTCCAGTCGAGGCAGATTTTAGATTTGGGTAAAGCCGAACGGGACAAAATGTTCTCGGTTAAAGGATAAGAGGTAAAGACCCACTGATTTATACAAAGATACAAAATGGGCCAATTTACTGACGGGGTCTATATTATAATACCATGAAAACTATTGAGCTCGTATCTTTTTTTTTATCCACTTTGGACACTTGCTATTGATTTATCCAGCTATTCAACACTTCCCATTCCATTAGCCTCTGACACGGTACATGGTAGCACCTTCATGTCAGATAGGATTTACTGTACCAATGGTCTTCTCAACATAACACCCCCCCTCCGTTATGCGCTGCCATTCCTTTTGCATTTGAAGCTGGGCGCCTCCCATCACCAGCCGAAATTTGTAACGCAACATTGTAAAAGTTCAGCCGGGGAATCAGGATGGAGGATTGTCTGGGGCGGATTAATAATAAAAGGAGATTTAACCCAGTAATACACGAGCTTTTGAAGTGGAACTTTTCAATTGAGACCTAGTTCAGATTCGTGAGACAAAAAAAAAAAAAAAGGAAAAAAGAAAAGAAATTGTATGCTAATTCCGACGCTGTTATTCTCACTGCATGAGCAAAATGAGTTTTCTTTCTTTATTTATTTATTTATTTTTCTCTCTCTCTCATTCTCAAGCACCGGAAAAGCCCTGTAATTGCTTTGATGGAATGCAGTGCGCTGTTTAGAAGTAGGAGTCGCGGATGGTTCTATGAGACACAGGGGAAAGATTAGGCACCAGAAGACATCCATCACGGCGCTAAAACCCCGCGCTTTTGTTGAGAGGTGCCTTTTGTGCTTTACTAGACTTAGGGGAGCAATCCGAGCGGGCCGGGGCAGGTCTCATCTTCCCGGTGACCTCGCTGTAAATGAGGCCCCCCCCGCGCGGTCAGAGGCAGGGAGGGAGGGAGGGCGGCAAGGAATGCTTTGACTCACGGTTTTTGGCGATGCGCGTTTCAAGGTGGACAACGTCAGGTTCTCTGTCCAGTCCCATCACGGCCCTGCGACAAGGAGGTGATAGGGTGAGGGGGGGAAAGAGGTGGATGTTCCAGGGCAGCGGGAGACAAGCTCATTTCCGTTTTTGTTGTTTTGTTCAGAGGGGGAAAGCAATTTGTCTTGACTTTTAGGATGCTTGCTACAAACCAAAAAGAGTCATTTGTACATTTACTCAACCCATATAGTTGGCGTTCCCAATCGTTACAATGCATGATAATTTAAAGAAAGTATTACTCCTTTGACCATTTCGCTATGACGTTATTGCCTTTTCTCAGATTGCAGGCACCCTTTATTCATTAAAGATGAGACTTATCTGTGTTTTACAGCAGGAGAGAGAGAAAGAGGTGAGAAAAACCATGAGCAGAGCGCGGTTGAGTTTGAAGGCCTTCAGATGGACAGCTCTCTTATGCTGAAGCCTTAACAGTGCGAAAGCTCAACTCCTCCTGTGGCAATTAGTCTCAATCCGGCGCGCAGAGAGGAGGCAGAACTCGCAGCACATCAGAGGTGCCATAAACATCACACGCACGCATTATGATCCTTCAAGGCAGATATAGAGAAAGACACAGCTCTGGGAAAGTGAAATAAAAGGCCACTGCAGTATTGGCGCTCGTGTTTAAAGGTGCATGGAAACTGTATATGGTTTCTCATTCCCCAAATGCAATACGCGTAAATATTTGTTTATTTATTTGTTTACTTGGTGGGTTTAGTAGTTAAGTTTGTAGCCCTGGACTGATTTTCTTCCGTTGTCCCACACGTACTCACAAATACACTCTCATTCATCTTGCCCCCGGAGGAGTTTTAGTGGTAGAGGAAACCGGAGCATCCAGAGGAAACCGGAGCAGACACAGGGACAAGATCCAAAATCAACAAAGAAAGACCCCATCCAGCCTGGGAATGGGAACCCGGATTGTTGATTTATGCATTTATTTCTTAATTCCCCTTTTTCCAACAAGGTACTGGTTCAGAGCGAGTGCTGGATCGGTGCCCTATGCCCTATAGTGCTATGTTTACACCATAGAACTTTATTACGCTTGGTTGCCACGCCATATGTTTACTCCGTGATTCTCACGCAAATATTTGCTTCTTCTTTTTTTACCCAGTTTAGAAAACAGTAGAAATAAGGCGTTGCTGAATTTGGCTATTTCAAACATTTTTTAAGAGGACATAGACTCTAAATAGGTTTTAAATCACCACTGATAATGCATTTCCTATACGAGTTTTTATGTTTGTATATTTTTGAGCGCATTTATTTATTCTTTCGCAGAGAACAAGAGACTCTTGTCATTTTCCAGAGAAAGCTCTCAAAAAAGCAGTGGGTAACATTGAAAGACAATCAGTGATCATGGACAAAACACAGAAAATTTATTTATCAATGTTTTATTTCATCCATTTAACATTTATAATTGGGAAATATGAAACGGTGAAGCGCCAACCTGCTGCTAAATCCTCATCAAACAGACTCCAGAGGAAATTATGCAAATGTAAATAGTTACACAATTATTTCAATTATCACTTGGTTGTTATTATTACTCTGTTAAATCAATATAATGTGCTCCATCTGATTGAAAAAGGCTGTCTAATAAACATGGCCAGGTGTTTCTATTGTACATGTTTTTAATGCTATGGAAAACCGGAGTACCTGGAGGAAACCTACGCAGACACAGGGAGAACATGCAAACTCCACACAGAAAGGCCCCGTCCAGGTGGGATTTGAACCTGGGACCTTCTAGCTGTGAAGCGCACTAATAACCGCATGCGTCACCGTGCCGTCCCCGTTGTGTGTGTCTCATAGAAATGCCTTTAGCCGTCTTACCCTCTTCCTTCAAATGTGTGCATTTTGTTAGCCAACGGCACACGGAACCGTTTGAATTGAGCATTTCTCCACCAATGCAGTCCTTATGTAAAAGTATTTCGAGATATGGTTTATAATTTTCACGGCATTCATATATTTTATGTGGTTTCTTTATCATTAACCTATAATAATGATATGAAGATGTTTAGGGGCCATTGGATGTGCATCCGACCCCACAAAAGCAACAACTTTGAATATAATTCATAGGGGTGTAACAATGCACCGTGCTACGGTGCACCGCGGTGTAGAAATCTGACGATATGAACCGTACCAAAGTGATGCAAGTTTTAGTCCAAATTTCATAATATTCAAGCTCCGTGGTGGGTGTCAGGCGCATGTACGTGCACCTAAACAGAGCGCATGTGTGTCATCACTTACCGCTAAACTGGAGGCTGCAGGCAAAGTTACATCTTCCAAAAACAAATTTAATCCGCGTGCCTTTGCAAAAGTTTCTCCTGCTGATGGCCACGACAGGCTGCGTTAAAGTATAGATCTATGGTGGCGCAGACTGATGCGTAAGATCCAATCTTGGTCATAATCCGCATCAAAAGCTTTGATTCCAAAAAAGTACAAGCAGAATGTCGTCCAGGAACAGCCCAAACACAAGCCTCAAATCAAATGCGCTGTTGTGTGTGGAAAGCGAAACTGAATCTTATCACTTAAGGAGCACATGGCCCACTGCACTGCTTTTTTCTTTTTCTTTAGAGCACTGTGTTTTTATTTTATTTTGTTTTGTCAGTCCAGGGGCACATTTTATTGTAAAGCAGCTTTTAAAAATTAATACATTTTCAGTGTATTTCTGAAATTACAAAAATTGCCTAATAATGAACATTTAGGCTATTTTAATTCAAAACTGACTCATTAGCCGTTTATATTGCACTGGCACCGTGATGCACCGAACCGTGAGAGAGCTGAACCATAACACCGTTTTCCTGGAAGTGAGAGCCAGTTAAGTTAAGAAAAGGATAAATATCTCATACAGTGGTTGGTTATACCTGCAGAGCTATTGTCATTTATAAATGCTTTGTCCATTTCACGTATGTAAAGCCCGCACTATATAATGTCCTCCACGCACTGTCCTTCTCTTATGGCATTTGCAACGACGACGCTTTGACACATGCCACAGCAAACGCGCTATGAAATGTCTTCGATCAGTATTCAGCGCACAGTTGGGATGGTTAAATGACAGTGAACACAAAAACAGCGTGTCGTGTTTTGCGGTCTTGTATACAGCAACAGTATTCACGCTACCAGGCTTACGTGACAGGGGTATAATAAGCCTCGCCTGGCGTCGCTTCACGGTTCACTGCGACAAAGCCATTTTGTTTTTGACAGAAAGGTCGCTGGATACTTTTGACCGTGTGAGGTCAGGAGGGCCGTGATTATGCAAATAGCATCAATCACTGCTCAGAGCCGCCCTGCCCCATTGCCAAGGCATACTATAGTGAGGTTTAAGCAAAGGGCCATCTCACGCAGTATAGGGGTGCATGTTTCGTTATAGGAGCATAAACAGCAGTTTATTAGGAGAAGAACATCATCTTGTCAAATGGATTATAAAATATTGAAACGTTCCTTTTATGCCAGCTGCTCATCCTAATTTAACCATGTTCATTAATCTAGGCTTGGGAGGGGACATATAATGCATACATGCTTTTTATAATCCCTTTTTAAACTCTTTGTATGGAAAAGACTATTTATTGGTGGGCATTATCAATATACAATATAATATGTTCTATTTAAACCTGACCGTATGCATATTCAGAGGGCACCACAAATCACTAAGGTACCGACCGCAAAGATGAATGTTCTGCCTCATTGGATAGTTTTATTATTCCAGGTTATTAAATGTTAATATGACAGATTAGCGTGACCTTCCCAAGATTTTTAACTGAGCCGTGGTGATAAAGATTTTAGAACCATTCAACTTTCAATCTATGGGCAACCGAACCGCCTCCCACTAGGCGACGCCCTGCAAGTATACTACAGTATATTCCTTTTAAATAAGGAAGCACAGGGATTCCTCCGTGCGTTGCATCATTGGTCACATTGAAAACACATTTCTATCTCTTCTTTCTCATTGTTCTCATTGAATAGTTCTTTTGTCAGCTGCGTTGATAAATACTGTACAGTGCCATTACACTGGCCTCACTGTGGTGCCCTACGGAGCACTTGCCGGAAGGAAGACAGAACCAGGAGCCTATAGTTTCCATAGCTATGCATCTTATTATTATTCCATCGGCCGTTGTCTTGTTTTGTGACTCTGTGAGCACGGCCACAGCCTTTGTAAAGCAGACTGGCGCGGGTTTTGTTTCACTGTGACCTGCCCCGAGGCACAAGCCACACTTCCAGTGGTTTTACGGGTGTCAAAAGGAAAAGCGGAAAGTTCTATTTTAAAACACGACTGTTATAGACTTCAGTCAGAGGCTGTCCAAGGACTCCCGTGACATGGAGAGAGTACATAGTGAAAAGTGCAAGTTAAACACAATGCGGTTTCATCGTCCGATCCAACTGACTAAAGGACAGCTTCGTCCACAAATTTGTCTGGAAGCTGAACTCTCCCCTTCTCTCCCTGTTTTTTTTTTTATTTTTGATTAATTGTAACTGATTTTTCGTTCGCTAACAAACAATCAGGCAGTAAACAAATATCGCAGATGATTCCCAGTTTGAAAATTGAGCTCAGGTACATTAATCAGGGAATTGACAGCCGTATGGTCCCAGTAAATGTACAAATAGTGCTGCTATTCTGACCTCCAAAGGAAAAGAGTGCTGAAAAAGAGGATATCTGTGAATGAACGTGCTGGATGGTGACCACATAATTATCAAGCTGAACTTAATATTTGAAAAATCCATGCAGTCACCACAGATAGCAAGCATTTACTCTGCTCGTAAATTAAGGCCAAATACATATTTCTTTTTCTGTACCTTTGCCTCAAAAGGGAAGGGTACGGAGAAAGACGGGCTTTGTGAAAGAATGTACAGGGTCACCGCATAATCGACAAGCCGCGCGTAAAGCAGATATTTGAAGGAAAAAAACCAAAAGCATCGTACCAATAGAACCTTCCTGGCATGACATTCTCATGAACAAACTGCCACTTTCTTCCAAAATCCATTGAACTGTAGAGCTGCGAGAAAACACAAAATCACAGCTTTTCACTTGGACATGGCCATCACTTTTGCAAACCCCCTACTATTATTGGACATGATGGATTCTCTCTTTGCTATTTTTTTTTTTTTTTTACCTTACTGTCGTGACTGTACGCGAGGATCCAGTTCTCCTGCAGCGGGTGGAAGAGCAGGCTGAGGATGTTGAAGTTAATGGGGTATTTCTCAAAGCTGGCCCCTTCATCTGAGCTGATGAGCACGGCACTCTCTACCTCTGGGTCGCTCAGCATCATTATCTAAAGTACACAGGGATACGACTCTGTCATGCGGGAGAATTTCTTACAAGTGCGGTGGTGTGGTTTGACGCTTGTACTAGATCGTGGAGTACAATTCTAAAAAGAGCCTGATATCAGTGTGCTGATATGAGGTACGAAAAGAGGATGTCAAAGAGGATGTCAAAGCGTTTTCATTGATAGGACATACAATGGCATTAAGATGGAGATATCTCACCCATCATACATGTTAACACAATTCAAATATATGTCTCAAACAGCTGGCACATTGGGAGCAATAAAAACAAGTGCCAGACACATAGCCAGACTAGCTATTTGCTTCTTTTTTGCATCAGAAATATTAAGAAACGCACTGCCTGACCGAAAGAAAAGTTGACACCTGCCTTTGGGGGCAATATTATGATTTGGTGTTACTGCAGTTGGTCAGGTCCAGGTTCAACGACACAATGTGCCCAAAGAATGAGATCAGCTCATGACCTGAAAATCCTGAATGACCAGGTTATTCCATCAAGGAGTTTCTTCCTCCATGATGACACGGGCATATTCCAAGATGACAATTCCAGGATTCATTGTTCTCATACTGTGAAAGAATGGCTCAGGGAGCATGAGACAGATCTTAACCCCATTGAGAATCTTTATGATGTGCTGGAGAAAGCTTTGCACAGTGGTCACCGTCTCCCATCATTGATACAAGATCTTGGTAAGAAGAAGAAGAAGATCTTTATTCATATAGTGCTTTTCACAGACATGGTCACAAAGCGCTTTACATGAGAGCATTTTACATTCACAATACTGGATCTTTTGATATGCAGCCTAGGCGTAAATTCCAACCTGGAAGACTAATTTCAGCATCACCTACCTCCAGCCAATGGTCATCTGCAAGGGTCACACCTTCACCTCAGTCTATCAGCTAAGAGCCATACCTTTGTCGCAGCTAACCATCATCTGTGGTCCTGCGTTTAAGCTCCAGTGTTCATGGCTCGTCAGCTTCCCAGCTGTGCTGCGACCGACCTCCACCTCTTCTGCCTCATCTGTCCGTGGCTTCACCCTGCCACATCCTTTGCTGGTCTCCCATACCATCACCAGTGTCCAGGCTCCAGAAGGAGACATCTCTAACTCTAACCTACCCATCTATACTAACTATAATCTGTATATCGATGTCTACAGCCGAGGTCCGATCGCCAAAATATTTATGTCAATAAATCTTATTAATTGCTGCTTTTGTCTCTGAATCTATCCAGGTTGAAATCACAGAAGCTTATTGAAACAATACCAGCAAGTGTGTGCTGTAATCAAAGCTAAAGACTTTTTTTTGTCAGACAGTGTATTTCAATTCAGCTTTCTATAATAACCACACATTTGAAATGTTTTTGGTGACCGCCACTCCTACCAGTATTTGTTGTTCCATCCCAATTTGATTGAGATACATTTGTAATTGGATCAAAAGTAGCAAACGTTGTATTGTTTTAATCAATAGCAAAAAGAGTAAAATATATTTACACCTCAAATGCCTTGTTTATGTCCCATGTGTTTCATGCCATATGGACATTATTTGACTTTCTTTATGCTAAATGTTTCATGAGTTACATTTCCGCGCCTCACTTTTATATTAAGGCCTTGAGGCACTTGAATTTGCACAAGGTCTCCCCCCCCTCTTGCTCACCTTCTGTTTGTTGGTGGGACACACGTACAAGTAGCTTAGCACGGTCCGGGAGCCTACTTTATCGTTGAGTTTCACATAGGTGCTTCCATAATCACTGGACCTGCACACAAGCAAGGGGACACATTAAACAAGCAGATCAATTTGAAGACCCCAGAGACCCCAAAGAGAAAGACTTCAATAGGGGTGACTTTAACCCATTAACTAAAAATCGATAGCGTGCTACCTGACTGAGTTCACCAAGCACACCATACGTCTTCGCCATTGATTTCTCTGCATTAATGGTGCTATTATATTTTCACCATGTTATAGATTGTTTCTTTTCTTTCTTTCTTTTTAAAAACCAAAAACAGACCCAAAGTTGTTTCGTTCACAAATGTTTCAGTAATTCTGCGTTTCTCTCCTATTTGAAAACGATGTCAATGGATTCTTGCTTAATGGCCTTTGTGGGAAACAGTGCCCTGGTGTGACGCATTACAAGTGGCACCTGCGTGAAGAGGGCGAGTAAAAATAAAGAAGAAGAACGCACAGAGTTGGAGAATCCGTCAGCGCTGGCTGCCAACAACTAGTGCAACTATTGAGGTCAGGGGAAAGGGAAGGGTGAGGTGCAGAGTTTCAATCTGCTTGTATCAAAAGTGTAATTATATTTGCTGTGGTGTGACGCTGAATTCAAAGTATTGCCACATCAACTGTAATGACGAATGTGGGCTTGGAGCGTGGTATTGATATCTGCGCTATGTTGATAAGGCTACAACAATGGGTCACAAATAACAAATCAAAAAATGTGTGCTATTTGGATATAAAATATGTTCATGGAAATAGCTTTTATTCCACTGTGACAAATCCTATCAAATCCTATCATAGCTAAACTTTCCATTTCCAAAATCATCTAATGATCATTTTACTTTTGAATAGTCCAAAATCGAGACTGAATCTGCATCTGAATCTTGCTTTTTTGTACTTGCACTGCTATAAACCCAAATTTGATGCTGTGAATGTTACACCATAACAAGTTGACCAAAGAGGTTATTTAGGTGCGGCAGAACATATTTAGTTACAGCACTTAAAAAATGCCCCCAGAGCTCCTAAAAACAGGGTTCAAAGCCAAGACTTCGGCGATACATTTAATATTTATGTTGTTTGTTATTTCAAATCAGTCTTCTACAATTCTACCACATGTTACAGAATAATACATAGAATTTTACAATGATCTTCGTAGATAAAAAGGAAACAGGCCGCATTATGATTTTACACTACGACTCTCCCATAACAACCAGGCAAAGCTTGATTTGACTTTCATGATGAGGACCTGACTGGTCGCATTGGTGCAACAAAGGGCAATATTTCAGTCCCAGTGGGAAGAATACTTTGAAATTGTATTTAGTTACAGAATACTGAATACTTACCTCAAAGTGTATTTTGTAACATATCCCGCTACTTTGTCCAATCAGGGGATTGTATTCTGAATACTTAGAATACTTTCACTTTGATTTGCATTATATGTATGCATAAAAGTGGAGTAGGCTACACTTATTTACCACTATTATAATACCACTTGTTTTTTTTTTTTTACGATTTTAATCGCTTGGCTATGAATGATGTATGAAACTTGTATTTTTTCTATTTTCTTACCACTTACGGAAATGTTGATGGAGAAAATTTAAAGTGAATGTTTGTAGGAGACTCTTTGTGCTAATTCTGATTTCTGATAGGGGGAGCCATTTACAATGTACAAAACACTACAGACCCTAACTTTAAAAACAAAGTAGGTTTTTGCGCTATTTGAGTCGGTACTAGAAAACAATTGATCGATTTCTAAAATAGTTGTCTACTATTTCAATAATTGATTAATTGTTTCAGCCCTATTTACCACTAATTAGGAAAACAAAAAGGACTTTGCAAATGCCCACAGCCAAGAATGACGTAAAGCTCAATTTTTCCGAGGCAGTTTTGATCTTTTCTTTCGTATCTTTCTTTTCTTTCTAATATGAAACTGAAATTGAATGATTGAGTACTGCAATGTATTCCTGTGACCTAAAGGCCCTATAGCTGATTTCCTGCATTACAAACAATGACACATATCTATAAGTTTATAGGCACAGTTCATTTCATTTCAGTTTTGCAGAAATGCTAGAAAACTAGCCTGCAAGTTCCTAAAATATTTATAATTAGAGTCATAGTGTTTTTACCCACAAATGGCTGCATTTATAATATACTAAAAGAGGACAAAACACATTTTGTTCGAGTACAAGAAGAAAATCCGGTCTTGTGCCGTTAAGGAAAGTAAGTGTACAGTATTCTACAGTCTTTACCCTAAAATGAAGCGTAAACCGTACATACATATTCGTGTATGCGCCGTGCACCAATATTGGTCTCAGTCAGGACCCAGTCAAAGAGTAGTAGTTGACAAAATAAAGCATGATTTATTTTGAATTTGTAATGGTTCAAGCGTCCTTCAAAGCCACAAAGAACCATCTTGAACCAGTACAAAGTTAGCAGCATAATAACATTTCAATATAAGTGTTTAATTACATGGTAGGTTTGTATGTAACAGCGGCGCTGATATTACAGTGTCACATCGTATTGTGCAACTGTTTATCTGCGATCTAACGTATTACCCGCCCGACAACGTGTCAACAGGCACATTAAACTTGAAAAAGCGCGGCACCAGACACGTCACTTATTAGCAGGTCTTTGGAAAAACAAAGTGGGATATTTAAGCTACATTGCTCAACGCGCTAACACATATCTAGCTAGCACACAGTGACATTCTGATCCCCTCCACTGACAAGGGTAGATGTGTTTGTCATCCCCATCTTCATTTTCCTCCCCTGCCAGCCTGGGCCAATCATCTCTCTCAGTTCTACCTGACTGCCTCCAAATGTAATTCCCACACATAATTGGATAGATACCCAGAGTCGGCTATCATTGTCTGTGCATTAATCTGAATGATGCCATTTGCTTGTTGACATTGTTTTTCAAAGAGTTGGCCCCTCAACATGATTTGCGTCTTTTCCCCTTTCAGTCTCGAAGCAGTTCTTTTGATTGCGACGTCATTACAATGTGAAGTTTCTTTGGCACACCAAGAGCTAATCATTGTCAAAACCACAAAAGGAGCTCGAACCAGCCAATGGAACCAAACACTTCTGTTGGTAATGCAAAAAAAACACAAATTCCGAGCTTCAATCACGAGCTGTGTCCTTAGGATAAAGATTAAGGGCCACAAAGTCTCGCACCATCACACTAATAATAATGCCTACTTTTTTTTTGTTAAAGGCAAGACCGTTTGAATTCATGCTCACGGCAAATCATTTCCACAAAGTCCGATCGCAGCATTTTTTTTTTTTTTTCACAGCATTAGTGCTTCGCCAGTTGATTTGGCAGAAGATGGTGCTGTTTCTCACTGCTTTATGTGACATTTGTTTATACTTTTTTTTTTACTTGTGCATGTTTCTATGTTTGCTTACATACAAATAAACCATGTATTTCCTGAGTAGGGCTGGGCACTGTGAAACAAAAACCGGTCTGGTATTGGAAAATAAGTTAATTTTTTTCGCCTTTTTCATTTTTTTTTGCCCAATGTCCCTCATTTTTATTACTACTACATTTTTTTTTTCTTCTCAAATTTTTCCCAATTTTCCCCCCTATCTTGGCCCCATTTTCCCTTTTTTTTTTTTGCCACAATTTCTTCCAATCTTCCCCCATTTTCTCCCAAATGATTCCCTATTTTTCCACACATTACTTGACATTGGAGATGAATCCGATATTGTGAATTTGCAGACATTATTGTTCTGTTTTCTGGTTCTATATGACAAATATTTTAGTATAGATATCAAAAAGTCGTTAAACTACCGGTTTCAAACACAATTCTAATGGTGCCCAGCCCTAAGTGGTTAATCTGCCTGTCCCGCTCCCCCATGTGAACCCAGGTAAAGAAGAGAACCCATAGTACACAGAAAAGGACAACTCTAGAGAAGGGAAAGACAAATGCAAAAAAAATATATATATTAATTGCAATGGGATCAATAAAATCTACAAACATAAAGCAAAGTATGCCGCGTACAATACATTATATTTGATTATGTGGCAGCAAAAGAGAAAGAAAGGTCCCTCCTTTGTAAAAATGATTAATTTTACGACACATCTTCAAGTGTGGTTTGGTCTCATTTCCAAATCAAGACGGACTAAAATGATAGTTAAAGCTAATCAAAGTTAATCACTTTCAAAACGGAAAACGCGCTTGATTGAAGCTGTGGATACTAACAGTCGCCTCTCCCTTGTGCTGTACAGCCCCCAGCAGTATTCCATAACCATTTATTGTGCGATCAAAAGAATCATTTACCACGAGAAATCTTTTCATAACATTGTAAAAAAAAAAAAATCTCGGCTCAGGATCGCGGCACTCTCCCTGGAGGTGCACTCTAATTTAGTCATTGTGCCGTTGTTAAGCAGACACCTTGATGATGGAAGACCTCCTGTAGCCTACACAATATGGGATTTCAAAACGTGTCGAGTCGGGTGTAAATCTCGGCGCTGCCTCTGGTGGAACAGATATTAATTTCAAACTGGATGCTTGGTGCGTCGATGGTCCTGCTATCCCACCTGTATTTCAAATTGAAATGAGTTCTCTGCAGGCTATGGAGGAGGTGACGGGGGAGGAGGCCATATCGCAGTCTGGGAATTGGGCCCCACGGTATAATCCGTAATGAATTCCAGGCTTATTTATGACCCAACAGGCCACCGTAACTCAGGGCTCAATGCATACACAATGGAATTACTACGGGCGTACAGGAGAACGTGTCAATTGGCCTTGTAACGAAAAGGTTATGGGTTAGAACCAGGGGTGGGAGAAGTGCTCAAATTGAGTACTCAGTCTACAACAGCTCTAAAATTGAGAGCTGAAATACATTGTAAGACTTGATGTAACCATTTGGGCAATACTGTAATATCTGAGGTTTCATTTACTATCAAAGCTGTGTATTATCAATCGGTAAAATCCTGTGTCTGTACTCCACTGTATTTGGAGCTTATACAATGTGTTGCTTCAATTTCAACCTCATGTTATAATCATGTTTTTGTTGATGGAGAATTAATCCTGATATTAAAACTGCCCTCAGCTACTCCATTTTGCCCGACCGGAATGGTTGCATTCTCACATTGCTTTGCTAGATATACTACCGTCGAAACTGCAAGCTAACTTTGTTCTCGCAGAGGCAGACAAGCCTCACCCCCACCATGTAAACACAAACACGTGCAGACATCTTAAATGTTTTGACAGTAACAGTCTACGGTTTTGTTTGTAGCAACAGACACAGCAACAGTTAGTGGCTAACACAGTAAGAGTTTAGCATTATGACAGAAGTTTACAAAAGAAACATCTGAGCGACCTGCTCTAAAATCCTCATGAAATGTCCACATCATTTGTTTAATAAACCAATATCTACAGGGAGCTGTCAGGTTTTTATTTAAAAAAATTGTTTTTATAAAGTACGCGCAGAGAAGTGTATGAGGCAAGGGCGTCAGAACCATTAATTGTGAGAGGGACATGTCCTCCCCACTTTTGAAAAGTGGTTGTTTGGTCCCCTCCACTTTCACAATGTGTATTTTCATTGACTTTACATTACTTAAAGTTTAGACTGGACCTATTCAATCTGACCCGCGCCTTCTTTTCCGTAAAAAAACTATTTATTTTGGCATTACCCACGCCAGTATCGTGTTGCTACGCTTAGCGTAGCTGTGTTTATGTGGCTGCGCAACCATCACCTCAGAGCGGGCTGAAATGTAAACAAGGGTCTGTAAACCGGTGTAAAACGGACGGACAGATTTTACCAAACCGAGGCACCAGGACACTCTTTTCGGAGTTTTCCTCGGATTATCACATGAAGGAGCAGGACTCTTCACGGTTCGCGGCAGATGGTACAGCGTGTTTTCGATCTTCGGTACAAAGGGCCTGACCAGTAACTTTAAGGAAAGGAACATCAGTTTTGGATGTGTTTACAAAACGGGTGATGAAGCTGATGTAGTGTGAGTTTGGGAAAACAGCACCGGGCTAGCACAAGTGTTCAACTGGTCAACACGCTTGTTAAACCTCGCTCTAAATTAGCAAAATAATATATGAATTATTCATTTGACAGATAATTCAACCTGGATAGACTCACACAGACGAAAGCAGTGATTAGGGAGATTTATTGACATGTGTATTAGTTTTGGCGATCAGACCAGCGGTAGACATCGATGTATAAGTCAGTGTAGGTAAACAGCTTGGAGTTAGGGATGTCCTCCCCCGGAGCCTGGACACTGGTGGTGGTATAGGAGAAGCCGTGGACGGAAGAGGCGGAGATGGGGTGGAGGCGGGTTGCAGCGCAGCTGGGAAGCGAACGGATCATGATTGCTGGGGCTTAAAAGCGGGACCGGTGGCGATGATTGGCTGCTATGGAGGTGCGGCTCTGACGCTGATGTGGAGGTGTGGACCCTTCAGGAGCAATCATTGGCTGGAGGTTGATGCTGAAGTTTGTCTACCAGGCTGAATTAACGCCTAGGCTTCATATGTTTGCTTCCTTTACCCCATGACTCAATTTTATCTGCGTTTGTGGGAAATGTGAAGATACAAGCTTCAGATAAAACAATGTAGTCATCCAGGTAGTTAATTAAACTAAAAAAAGGGTGAATCAACACAACTGGACTTACTTTTAAAAAAGAGCTGACACACACCAGATATAGATGGCGCGGATGGTGAATACTGGTGTGTATGGTCACCACGGACAACAGCTCTGAGGAAGCTGTCTGGATGGACAGCGAAACTGTCAGCTCTTTTTTAAAAGTAAGTCCAGTTGTGTTGATTCACCCTTTTTTTAGTTTAAGCGTTGAGATGTTTCTTTGCGATGGTAGGAGTTAAGAGGCTGAAGCTGAATAAATGAGGATGCAAACATGAGCACGCCATCTCATAAGAGCGCTGAGTTTTTTCATAAAGTGTCATAAAGCCAGGTCTGGACAGGAGAACAGCAGTTCCACATATGTTTGGTTAGCGCTCTCAATTTCTGACATTGTGATGTTAAATCCACCTGGATGACTGAGGATTCCTTTTTCGTTTTTGTTTTTCCTCATAGAAATAATTCCATAGCCCTAACCCAGAAAAAGACTGTAAATCACCAGTAATCCTGGGTAATATGTTTTATCATTGTCATCTTGTCATTCCTATAGTTTAGTTCCCAAGTTATTTCCACCCTATCACCATGTTACTAACTATCATTAATACATTGATATATAATTGCCACTATTTATAACTTTATGCAACTGTGAAAGCACTTTGAATTGCCTTGTGTATGAATTGTGCTCTATTGCCTATTGCTCCTGGAAGTAAAGTAAAAAAAAAAAAAGGATAACACATTTCTTGCACAAAGTGAATATTTAAACATGTGATTTATTTCATGTCAAATTGTAGTATGTGAAAAACTAAAAGTGACACCAATAGAGTGATTCCACAACTGTAATGTACTTCTTTCTAGGCCAAAATGAAAATAAATAAATAAATCAAACGCCCTCAGTTACAGCATGTGGTGGAAGTTTCTGATGGACAGAAAATAGGTTGTGCATCTGAAGGCTCCTCTCACTCTTTAGTTGTTATATTCATGACGCTGCAAGGGGCGCAGACAGAGAGAGATGCTTCGTCGGGAGCTACTTCACAGCGCTTTATTAAAACATACTTCATATTGGCTCCCAGTTTAAGTCGATTGTTCGCATCCCGATGGAGGCGAGCGCCATAAATCACACTTCCAGTACTGAGCGTTCTCGCTGCATACATTATCCTAATGTTTTTAGGGCCGCGCTTTTGCATTTTTATAAAATTTTGGCGCCGACGTTACGCGGACTGAAGATGAGAAATCTATGAGACAAAAGCAAGTCTTTCTGTTTTTCTAAAAGCTTAGGAGATATTTGAATGGGAGCATTTGATATTCTTTGGAAAGATTAAAAATAAGAATAATATAATTGGAATTGTCCCCCCCGAGATTTAGAAAACATTATGTGGTGGTTCATTCCTTTTGCTAAAAACTTTTTTCCAATGCAAAAAAGATCTTTGGCAGACGCACTGACATTTGCTTTTTGTGCATGTTGTGGGTTAGCCATGGTAAGCTCGGAGACAGAGGGCCTTGGAGGAACACACTCAGTTCGAGCTTCTTCTTCTTTTCAACAGAAAAATCAACAGCTAACCAAACGTTGTCATGACTTTATTTGACCCGACAGTGGGGATGAAACAGAACATGCGAGAGATTTCATTTATTCAGTTGCTGGTGGGGGCCATTTGGAAGCAATAAAGAGCAATCGGTGTGGCACCAGCAAGGGCACGCGGTGCCCACTGTGCAGGTGATTTGTGGGAGTTTCAATAGGTTCTGCATGTTTTATGTCATTTTTAACGCAGTTTCCACCTTTTATATCTGCTGTAGTAACTCAGACAGTGGAGGTTTTTGCCCATGAGGTAGGCAGTTTGACACCCGCTCCTGACACTGCCATTGTAGCCCTTGGGTAAAACAGTTCACGTTGTTTATGTATGAACATGCGAGGGTGGTTGTGTGATTGGTGGAAGACATAGGGACGCAGACATTTTGACAAGGAGACGGATTATGCAAGTTTACTAAACCTGCATGAATGAAACAAAAAGCAGCTGCATGTGTCTTAAAATGTTTTGCAATAAAGTGGGCCTTTAAAGGCACAATACCCCCTTTAATTTCTAGTATTTTAACATAGTCTCTTGGTGTTGGCCACTTAGTTAAAAAAAAGCTGGTAACACTTTATAATAATGCTACATGAGTTCATGCATGATTTTCATGAACTTATGTATGATTTCATGATACATTCATGCATTACTAAATCATGACTTCTCAGGAACCAAAATGATTACATGCATGTTAATGAACATACATGGGTCTCATGCATGTAAACAAGCCACACCGGATTGTAGCCTTGGGCTAATTTGCGTCCGTTGTCCCCATGCGCACTCTCAAACACACTCTCATTCATCCTGCCCTATTGTACATGCTTTTAGTGGTAGGGGAAACCGGAGTACCCGGAGGAAACCTACGCAGACACGGGGAGAACATGCAAACTCCACAAAGAAAGGCCCTGGCCTTGGTGGGAATCGAACCCCAGACCTTCTAGCTGTGAAGCACGAGCTCTAACCGCTGTACTACCGTGGCGCCACTTCATCCCGGAATGTCCAACTACTGTCATGAATGTACATGAAAATCTTAATTCATCATGATCATGAGGATCACATAAGAATGCCATGAATTCACTAAAACGGCAATGAAATGACAATAAAATAATGATCAAGAGGATCATGCATGAACATCATGACTCATATGGTGGAAATCTACTTCTACTTCTACTTGTTTGAATCTAATATGTAGCTACAGATCTCGGGCAGGAGCATGGGCTCTAAAATGGCTCCCAGCTTCGCATCCCTCTACGTCGGATACGTCGAGCAAGACATCATCTTCAACCAAGAGTAACCCATACTTAACTGGAAGAGGTACATTGATGACATATTTTTCATATGGAAAGGGACAGAAGGACACCTCAAGGACTTTCACAATTTTATGAACTCTATTAATTCTAATTCGAAAATTCATAATGGAATATGACTCCTGCCAAATGAATTTCTTGGAGATTTTAATGTACAGAGACTCTAACAAACTTGGTTCAAAACTATATCGAAAAAGCACTGACAGAAACTCTATTTTACATGGGGAATCTTTTCACCCTGTGCCACTAAAAAGGAGCCTACCCATCTCTCAATTCAACAGGATCCGCCGCATCTGTAGCTCTGATGAAGACCGAGCTGATGACTTGGTTAAACGCTTTACACAGAGACAATACAATGACAAATGGATTTCCGCAGCACGAGACCGCTTCGATACTGCCACACAAAAACAATGCCTTGAACGAGCCAATAATAAAGAGCAAAAAGTCAACTGTATTGTTTCAATATTCACCTTTTGGCCGCAACTTTGAAATTATTGTCAATAAATACTGGTACGTCATCCAATCAGATCACAATCTGGAAGACTTTTCTTCACTGCCACGGATCGTTTACAAAAGACCACCCAACTTGAGCAACATGCTCATAAGAGCTAACTTGCCTCCATCTACCCAAACTCACTTTTTGAGCGACATCCCACAAGGTAACTACAGATGCGGCCATTGCACTCAGTGTAATTTTACGCAAAAGACTAAAACTTTCAACCATCCACAGACTGGGAAATCCTACCACATAAAGGGAACCATCACATGTAATACAAACAATGTCATCTACATGCTCAAGTGTCCCTGGCTGGCTTATGTTGGTAAAACGACAAAACCTTTAAAGACAAGAATTTCAGAAAATCGATCCAATATACGTAACCATGACCCCAAGAGCCCTGTGGCGGTACACTTCTCATCAGCCCAGCACAATGTGAGCACTCGGAGGTATCTAGGAATAGAACAAATCAAAAACTCTATCAACAACTTGCTTCTAAAAAGAGAGGCCTTCTTGATCTATACTCTAGACACACAAAGCCCAAAAGGTGTCCATGAACAGTTCGATTTACATCCCTTCCTATGACTTGTACCACTATGTTCACACTCATAGTACAGGGCCTGAGTATTTGTTTTTGCCATACCTTCACTGTAGTAGTGTAGCCATGGTTGTCAATGTCCTACCCCGGGGTATCTCTGTATGCTTGTAAATATTTGTAAATATTCTTTTTACATGTGTATATGTAAATATTTATCGTTTCTTTGCATTATGTTGTGGTTGTACTGGTCCACCGTCTGTTTTAGCTGCGCCTGTACACACCTCCATATGTGTATATATATTTGTCTGTCCCATTATGTGTTGACCAATGTAAAGGTACTACTGGTTTAGTACCTTGGATGTGCATGTCTCTCCTCCCTAATTGGAAATCTACTTCACTAATCATGTTTGTTCCTGAGAAGTCATGATTTAGTAGTGCATGAATGAATCATGAAATCATGCATAATTCATGCATAAGTTAATAAAAAATCATGAATGAACTCATGTACCATTGTTATAAAGTGTTGCCAAAAAGCAAAACTTTGCAGAGTTAAACAGTGCTGTAAAAATCACAGGCCAACCGCAAACGAATTTCTCTGCATCACAGTGAGACAATGCATTGTCTCAGTCATACGATCACAGATGAACATAGCCATCCACTGTCCCACCACTTTGAGCCTCTTTCATCACGGCAGAGATACAGACTTCCTTGTGCTAAGAAAAATGTGAACAGGAATTCCGCAGCTCACCTCCTCACCTCCTTGATGCCCTGTGCCATCAAGGAGGTGAGTTTTTTGCTTCCGAAACCGATACTATGGATTTGAGTATCTGCCGATTTCCGATATTAACCGATACCAAGAGACTTTCTAAAAAGTGAGTGAGTGAAAAAGTGAATGGTCTTCTTATCTCCAGTGTGAGATCAATAAAGTCTTATTTTTTCTCATCATGATGTTACAGATCAATTATCAATTATTTCTATGAATAAACTAATGTAAAACATTTAACAAGGATCACTGGATTTTCGACACTATTCTTGGGAAAGGGTATTTATATTAATATTAGCCTAAACAACTCACATAACGTGATCTGATCATTACAACTTGTGCATTAAGAATATCTTCAGTTATTCTTTAACAACATTTCATAAAGTAAAATACACACATTTGGCCGCTCCAGCAGTGGCTGATTTTATTTAATTAGGCCACTTAAGGTATATCTATCTATCTGACCAAGCCATGATTAGTTGCTGCTAGCATTAGCATGCTAGCGGGTTATAGCTTTAGCATGCTGTTGCCAACTGCAACATTTTGCGATCAATAATACATTAGCAGACGTTAAAACTAACTTTACAATGACATACAGCATACCCATATTTATTTAAATTGTGAATTTATGAAAATTGTGTTTTTAAAACGGCGAGAGCCAAAACTGGTATCGCTTCAGTATCGGATATTTTGTAACCACTACCCGCTATTGTATTTTTATTTTTTTTTCAGTATCGGCTCCAATATCAATAACACATTTTCAAGTGCACTGTGCATAATTATGAAACCGTTTTTATCAATGTAAACTTGCAGGATAGCTGTTGTCGTTTACATTGTTGTCATATCAAAGCTCCACTGCACTCGGAAAGTTGTACTTGTGTACGAAATGCGCGGTATAAATAAAGTTGCCTCGCCTTGTGAACCATGCCTATAAAGTCAACGTTGAAAAGTTAGGAAACCGTTTGGACCACGACAATTTGAATCTGAACTTTCACTTTTGTAAGTATCAGGCGAAGGACCTTTGGCGGCACATCTGATTTGATTCTTTTCTTTGATTGCCTTAAAAAGCAATTATAACTTGAAGCATAAACTCACCTCCATAGAGAGCTCTCGGTGACTGCCCCCAGGTTGAAGTCGTACAGCTTGGTCAAGATGAGGATCACCTGTGGAGGAGCGAGAACAGACAGCTTTAATTCATGAACCAGCACCGCTCGCTTACAGCACATGGCATGTCCACGGAATCAAACAGCGCGCCGCTCTCCGCTAATAAACGCCTGAGCCTCAACAACATCCTCATGACGAGTGTTGCCCGTGTTGTCAGGAGGCGTGGGCGGGGCATGTCAGGTGTGTGTGTACCACATGAGGAATGATGGCTACATGACAGCCAACGCTCCTCATAATTGTTCACTGAGCAATAAAAGAAAATGTAGATTACGCACTCCTCTGTCGGGCTGCTTTCTTCTCGTCGACGGTGCTTTTAGGAATCCAGTAATGCACAGACAAAAAAAGGAAATCATAAATGGAGATCTGGAGGATGCTAGTGTTTGAAAGAGTGGTGACTAATGTTCTCCGAAAAATGCATTGGATTCAGCACTTATCTAGGCGACCAACTCTATCTTTCAAAAGGTTTGAAAGGCTAACTATAGGCACTAGACTGGTACTTTGTGTTAGTTCATGTTATTGTTTTGTTTTATTCTTACAGTATGTGCTTATTTATCAAAGACACATTTACACCATAAAGTCTCCCTATTCTTCGGAATGAGAAACTGTGTAAAGTAAAAAAAACTTTAAAAACTATTGACAAGACTTTTTTTTTTTGTGTGGTATATATTAGTTTAAATTTGCAGCACTATTTTAAAACGTATCATTCATCAAATTCATGCTAAATTAAGGTACTAACTTCATGACAAGCTGTACTCCTCCACTGACATAATAAGTACATGTCTCCAGTTTGGCTTTACCCAGATCTAAAAGCTTCTTGAAAAAAAGCACCAATAATGTAGGCAAAAACAAGACGAATAATATTAGGATGAAAATGCAACAAAAAGAGCGACAGAAAAGTGATACAAACGTCACAAAAAAGACCCAACAAAGCAACAAAACTGCAGCCGAAACGTGACCCCAGCCCCCCCAAAAAAAGAGCCATCAAAGAGTGACAAAAAATATGACAAAAGCGTGACAAAAAAAAGCAGGTTCTTGCTCTCTGACTGAACAGCGGCCTGGCGTGGACTTGTTTTGCCCGTGCCCCGAGGATGGTCGGACGATGTCTTTCCGAGGGAGTAAAAACTGTGGCCCATAAAAGGCAGAGGGCAGGGTGAAATGGTGCGCAAACGCATTATTGTCACTCCAATGGGATTATAAATGACTTCCCAGGGGTACGCTCATAACTCAGGGGACCACGGGATCGGTGGTGGGAGGGGGGCGGGGGGGGTTCGAGGAGGGAATGTGGCTGTGAAAGGAATAAGCTGGAGCAGGGAGATAATAACAATCGGAGTGCAGAAACATGGCTTAATATGACAAATTTCTGAAAGGCGGGGGAGATAGGTCGAAAGCTCAATTACAGTGAGTTTAAACGCATTAACCCCGGGGGGGGGGGCCCCCGGGGGGGGGGCCGCCGTCGCCGCACGACTCATTAAACCGAGAGGCGCCGAGCGAGACTCGCGGGAACAAAGACGCGTCCCGGAGACTTGCTTTGAAAATGTTAAAAACCCAATTGACCCGCGATTTAGCCATCAAACGGCCAGCGCGCGCGGCGGGGACGATCTGCATTACAGGTTAATTAACCAATCACACAGACAGATAAGCATTTGCATAACTAAATGCGCCGTGTCTGCGAGGTCCAGCGCCGGAGTCGGAATCAATTCGGACGACGGACTTAGTTAAATGGCTGTGATGTTTGCCCTAATTGCCTTGTTTGAAAAAATAGATAGGATAGAGGAGGGAAAAAAATAAAAAAGTGGGAGCGAACTGTTGATGGGCTGATTCTCCTCACAACAATGGACGGTGCCATGAGGCTCGATATCGGGGCTGGAAAGTAAACCCAGTGGACTATGGATTTTTATCTATTCAAACTAGAACTTCCAAACCAGAGGGGCTTAACTATCCGCGCAAATGAACGAATGAAATGGATTGCAAATGCTAACGCTTTTTTCTCTTTTTCTTTTGTCTATTTTCTTTTTTTTTTTTACGGGATGCAATCACTTGTGCAATTAGCGGCGGCGGTTCCCGTTTTAATCAGGAAGTGTGTGGATTTTGTTAAGGCCACTGAACAAAACATAAACTGAACTCTCCTTGAATGTTAAAGAAAATGCTTTACTGACTTTAATTACTGACAATGCAGCGAGGACTGAGTCTGCGGGCACGGGTGGTGTTAATGTGATTGTAACTGCACTGCTTTCCAACAAATTAATCCGCTCCGACTGCGCTGCCTGCGTGACCTTCAGCGATGTTGTTTTGTTTCCATATAAAACAAATGGCTGAATATTTGAATGTTCTCAAAAGGTCCTCAATCTAAAAAAAGAAAAAAAATCAATAGCATGATTAAGTGTTTGACTCTCTGAAGCCAGAATAATTTACTAGAGGCTCTCGCGTCTCGCAGCGTGAAGGAATCGATTCCCAGAGACTTTGTGGGGGTCCTTCTGTGTCAATCTTAAAGCCACTCGAGACCTTGAAGGGTGCCCCGGTGCTTCACTGGAGTTGCCCGCACTGAACTGGGGCCCCAGTCACATAAAGCTGGCAAAGCGCAGAGGACGCTCGAACCCAAAACACACTTTGTCACTATCTTTGTTGGTTAGAAAATGATCAAAAACAGCTCAAACAAAAGCGTTTCATAAACAGAGGGAGATCTTTTTGGGAGCTGTTGCCACAGTGCTAAGAATAGCCATTGGCGAAGACCCAAAGATTACTCAAAGATCCGCTAGCAGCGCGAAACACACCTCCAGGTATGTTCTGGATGAGAGAACAAAGCTGACACAGACGGATACACGTTTGTGTAAATTAATCGTCTCAGAATCTGCCCACAAACAGAAATGGAGGCCTTACATATAATCTGCTCTGTGTCCTTTCCACCCCGAATCTAAACTCACTCCACACGGGCGGAATCTTAATAACAGTGTGACACAACCGGGGACCATCTCAGGACCATACCCTGAGATCACACCCGATGGAGCAGAAACCCAGAAGGCAGAACTACTTGTTTATTTAACCAGGTGAGAGGAATTATTCAGGTGAACAAGGTAGAGCCAATAGGTTGTCTAACTCTTCCAAACAGAAGGGGCATGAGAGCAAACAGAAGAACACTGAACTGCTTTGGAAGCTTTTTGCATAAAAGCAAAACATTCATTCAAAAATAACCCCAATGACTAAAGCGTTAACATTTTAACCCAATATAATTGAAACCGGACATAATGCACCGGTGTTTGATTTGAAACCACTTTTCATTCAACCAGATGAAGGTGATTTGTCAGTTTTCCATTTATTTATTTATTTTTTGTTCCTTCACTATGCCGGATTGCTTTCTTGACAACAATCAGCCAGAGTACTTGGCAAGTGTGACTTGTTTTGTACATGGGGGAGATGTTAACTGACTGTCGCCCGATTGGTGGGCAAACGCTCACCTCGCCGCGTCACTCACAGCCGCTTCCAATGAACGTCACACGGCGGTAGCAAACGTCGGGACGGGCGACGCATGCAGAGTAGCAACATATGCCAGACATCAAGGGATAATCCCGTAACGGCGCGTTCAAGACAGATGATGAAACCACGCCCGCCCCGCTTCCTCTGTGTAATCACTATTAGCCTTATTTGTGCCGTTGGGCTCATTACCGAAATACTGACCGGCTCTGCACTGGGCCCGCTCCCGCCTATGCCTGGGGGAGCGGCGGACTAGTGAAGCAGATGACTGTTCAGATGATTTGTCCCTAAGTGGATACATCAAGAGTACATCAAGGGGCGCGATGTGTTCCCACGTCTCCGCCGTTATTGATAGGCCGTGCGGTCAACAGGGACAAACGGCGACTCGTGCAAATGGACCCGCCGCGGAATCCGACTGTCACATGCTCCAATGGAATCCAGGACGGGGCTGGGGAAAATAAAGGCACACATTTTGGCTAAAGTGGTGGGTTCCCGAAAAATAAGATTAGGGCTTTGTTTCGTTCATGTTCGAGTGACCCCGTATATTCAGTCGACTTCTCAAGAGCAACAAAGCGTCCTGTTCCAGCAGATTATGTCTTCACGAGGTGGTTCTTTTCTCCGCCCGGAAAGTGCCCATGTTCAGTTCATACACCTTCATCAAACTGCTTCTCAAATTGTGGTATGGGTGTTACTTCAGGTGGTACTACAAGGGGACTTTATTCATTTTATTTGGTGATAATTGAATGTAGGCTATAGTAATATATTCCAATGGAGGTGCTCTGGTTTATAATCAGTTTAGACACAATTTAGTCCAATTTAGCCCCAGTTTAGTCTTGATTTGGCCTGGTGGTATTTTCAAGGTCACTGGGCAGAACCACAGATTAAATAATTTCAACCTCCATATGGCCTTAAAGTGATAGTCTGTAAGTTTGCAAAACTTCCTCCTGACCGGACCTGAAAGCCACTCCTCGTTCCCTGTGCACGTGATTGACAGGCCGGTTCACAGGCAAAGCTCGCCTCATTGGTTAAAGTTATGGCACCGGGGATTCTGATGAGGGAGAAGAAGAAGAAGAAGACCCTTACAAGGTCGCCAGCCAAAGGCTTTTTGAATTTCTGCATAGACGCTTGATGAGCTAAATTGTAGATGAATGTTCTCGTTCTGAACATGTTGAAAACAATCTGCAAACGTTTAGTTAAATAAAGTAAAGAATAGGGACCAAATTCAAGTGATATTCTTCATTTATGTTGAAATATCATAGTATACCTCTCCAAAGTGAACTTTTAGGTCGCATAGTTACATCCAAGTGTCATCGAAGCACAAGTAGCTCTTGGACGTGCCTGATGTGTAAATGTAGCTCTCGAGGTGCAAAAGGTTGGAGACCCCTGCTTTAGTCAATTATTTGCAATCATTTACATTTGTAAAACATTTTAACTCACAGGCTACCCCTTTAAAGGGAGGATATTATACAAAATTGAAGTTTTAAATACATTTTCATTACTACAAAAACACAAACAAATTGGAGTACTGCTTTGAGCCTTTCGCACGTGTTGAATCAGAAGCAAAGAATTCAGAATACTGTATCTAACCAAGATGAATTCAAAAACCTGCAAAAAGCATTATACGGCCGCTTTAACTACAAAATATGGGGTATGTTTTTTAAAGGCTGAGGAAGGTTGTTAGCTTTGTTTAAAGGGACATTAATTGTTTGTTCATGTTCCCAATACAAAACTTGCTCCTCGGCAGATCGACAGAAAATGCTTTTATTACAATAGCTAATTTAAAGAATGGATTTTTTAATTTTTATTACTGCTCCCAGCAAAGTCACATTCATTTTTTGGGGTGTTTTTCAACAATGCTTGTATTTTGTTACACAGTGTGGCTTTAACCTGCGACGGTCCGGTCAATGCTGTAGCATGTATACATCATCATCATTATAGAGACGTGACCATTGCTACGATGTCAAGAATGATTTTCAAAAGCAGCATAATAGTATGGTTTTATTGTGCAGTGGCTTATGTAAATAGTAGTGACAAAAAAATTAAAAAAGTAAAAATAAATGGGCCTAAGAAGTATTTTCGAGCCTGGAAGGTAAATACAATTCTCCATGCATATCATCGCTCACACCCATATACACAAAATTAAGTAAGGACCCTGGAAGGCCAAAAGCAGCGCATTTATTCATGTTTATGTTTTATTGATGTGAGCAAAGAGAGAGATTTGCCCCGGGTAAGTCAACCAATCATTTCTTTTCAAATTGGCTCTCCCCTCAGAGCAGCTGGGTTTAGTCAGCCTTATATCCCCACATGCTATTCGTTTCACTTGCCCGTCCTAGATTAAAAAAAAAAAATCAAAACCTGTGCGGGATTATGAGAACTATTACAATCTCTTTCTAAATGTGGGGGAGACTAAGGAGGGTTTTTTGTAGACTTCCAGCATGCTCCTCAACAGTGCAGCTGTCGAGACGGTGATCAGCTCTGGCTTTCTTCTCGCAAACTGAGAAGAGCTACAGCCCGAGGCCGCATCATGTGCACCTTCTACAGAGGGACAACAGAGAGCCTCCCGACCAGCTGCATCACTGTGTGGGACGGCGCAAGCTCTGCATCCAGCCGTATAGGAGCCTCCGGCGGGCAGTGAGAGCAGCTTAGAAAATCATCTGTGTCCCTTCTTTTCCTCCAGTCAGGGCATTTACTCCACCAGCAAAGCCTTCACACTCGCTGGGGAAGATTGTCTTTGTACATGTGCAGAAGCTTTACCCTTTAGGCTATCAAGCACACTGGCTTACATTTTCACTGGAGAAGAGACACGGGTATACGTCATGAACGCTGCAAGGTTCATCCATATCGAATATCACAATCAAGGTTTTGACTAATAATAATAATAATGCATTGGTTTTATATACAGCGCTTTTCTGGACACTCAAAGACGCTTTACATTGCACTATTCATTCACTCCATACTTGGTGGTGGTAAGCTACTATTGTAGCCTCAGCTGCCCTGGGGTAGACTGACGGAAGCGAGGCAACCAGTCTGCGCCATCGGCCCTTCCGAGCACCACCAACCACTCACTCTCACACTACATTCGCTAGGCTTCCTGGTGTTACCAAACCGTCTCCCATCCAAGTACTGACCAGGTCCCTCCCTGCTTAGCTTCCAAGATCTGACAGGTTTGGGCGTAGCAAAGGTGGTATGGCCACACTACTGCTATAACCTGATCTCAAGAGGCTGAGGATTTTATTTTCCTTCTGTCTCTGGCATCTGAGTGATAGATGTTCACCGATCAGAATTGTCGAGCCGTGCGATCTCAGGTTCAGCTGCAACAGATAAGAAAAGCATAAAGCAGATTCTAAATAGATAGATAGACGCTATGTGGCTCCATCCCGGACTTACTTTAGTCACGTGGCTGTCCCCTGGAGGTACTCTGAATGTCGGGGAAAGGCTTGTCCGCAAAATCGCAATCGGGTTTGTTGTCAAAATCGTGCGGCCCTAACCTACAGTCACGAGTGGAGAAATGTTTTAAGTGTTTGCCTTTACGGCCGCGGACGACTTTCTAATCGAAGGGTGTGAAAATACACAACAACATGGCCATTGTACTCAGGCTCACGATCACTTGGCCCGTGAAAATGTACCCGAGTAGAGTGCACATTGCTATAGTTTTCACCATCTTTGCACCGACAATAAAAAGCACCATGATTCCTCTCACGGGTTGCCCATTCACAGATGTGGGCTCTTCCGGTTGACTGCGTTATCCATCTCTGCTAAAGTGGGTGTACCCAACATAATGTCACATAGAGATACCAGCACTCCTCACGCTAATATCTCCAGCCGACAAATCCAACGTGCGCGGTCAGTCAGGCATGTAGGCAGCGCTTGCGTGTCGCTGATTCAATAACAAGATTTTTTTGTTCTTTTTTGGATACAAATTCACTTCTTGACGCGAGTGGCATTCTGTCGGGCTGCCATATTAATGACGATTGAATCAAAATTGCATTTGGAATCGCACTTACACATTTGTGTCCATCTCCCGACACCAGCCGTCAACTACCTCTACGCATACTTGGGACGTTTAGTCTTTGTGCAATTTTAGGATCACGAAACAAGACAAAACAAAAAACAAAAAAACAGAACCAGCTTGTTCCACAAATGAGACCTATTGACAATTGAGTCCCCCAGTAAAGCTTTTATTATGTCGGCTCCCCACAATTATTATTTCATTCTAATTGGCCTCACACCTCCGCCGCGCGCATGCCGTTGTTCGAAATGCGGGGGGCAGCCACTTTTAAGTCGAGACGTGCCACTGTTTTTGAACCCTAACCGAAAAGAGGTAGTTGACGGCTCTAAATTAATTTCCAAGGGACCCACAAGATGCTAACGGTGAGTGATGACAGGGACTTTGCGCACTAGCAGCTGGCAGCATGTTTTATATGATGGTGACAGTGGGTTCAGAAAGTGTTCAGTCCTCTTTGAATCATTTCCCTTTTGTTATGCAGCTGATGCAACGCATTTATATAATTGTTCTCTCGTGGAAAATGCCTGTAGTCGTGTAGTGTTTCACCCCTGCATGTTTGAGTAATCCTGTCTCTTCTGTTCCACCCTCAGTCTAGTCCTTTTTCTAGACAATTTGCATATGTTCCCTAGCTGTTGCACAAGTATTTATTTTTGGTTTCTACAGGTGTGCATTGAGGATAACATAGGCCACTCCCCTGGGAGGCCATCATTGGTTAAGGTTGAACTGGCACTAACATAAATGTAGCAATAGGTGGGACTTTGGGGGGAACAGAGACTGGGTTTTGGAAGAGGAAACGGTGTGACGGGGGAGCGGCACAAGGAAATCGGGGCGCGTGAAGCAGGTGGGAGCGTGCGTGTGGAGAAGCGAGAAGCCTGGGAGCAGCCGTGGGAGACGGACCGGTGGACGGCTGGACACAACACTCGCTATATGCACGCTAAAGGGAAGTCAGATACTGGGCATTTTGTGTCGGTAGCCTCGGGCTGTGTGCGTGTTTTAGCCTGGCTTCAAGATCGATGTTCGTTCGATTGGAAATAAATGACATACAATACACTGGCTGGCCTGTTATCCAGGCTCATGTTCTAGCCAGTTCATAGTTTACTGATGTGGTGTCCTTGGGCAAGGCACTTCACCCACCATGCCTGTGACTTTGGGTACTGACAAAAGTGCTATATCATGCATGATAGAGTCTTATAACACTTTAAGGGGCCTCAGAAATTATATTTACCAATTTGTAACCTAAAATGTCAGCATTGATTAGCCTGGAGCCCCTCTGGAGGGGGAATGACACATGAGAAAACAGAAGATACAAGTCTTCATTTTTAGGTAATGGCATACTATCAAATCAATAGCACCATCATGAACAATTATTTGAGCATACAAGATGCAATAAAATTGAAAATGAATCTATTACACAACAACAACAAAAATCCAGATTGAACGCGTGGTAGTAGAAGAAACAACCAAAGTAAATAAGGTGCATTACGCCCCCGGGGGTACGCAAAGAAATTTTGGATAAAAAAAAAAGTTTATCACAATCTGATCGATATGGACGCCGCACGGGAAACGCGCTTATACAGTCGAAAGAGTCCTATAATTCTGACGTGGATGAGCTTGTTCTGGACCTAAATGTGTCCACACCAGAACCGAATCTCAGGAGCCGCTTTAGACCCTCGTTACAACAGCAGCGCCAATGTTCGATCAAGTTGCAATTTCTGTCATATCAGGAGCTTGTGCGTCAGACTGACGGTGACTTCGATTTGCAACAGGAGTTTTCCTCTCATTCTGATCCGAGGAGCGAGGGGAGAAGGAGAAGCGTCTGTGGCTGTCCACTCCTCTGCCGCTAAAGCTGTGGCTTTGTATCTGACACATTCAAATGTATGAGCTGATTGTTATGTCCTGCGTAAACATTATCTTGGCTTTAACAAAAGCTTAAACCAGCGCATTTGAATCTGCACCGGTGGTTTGACAGTACGACTGGGGGGGCGGGGCCAGAGCGCAGAGTCCAAACCAGAGTCTGATGTTCAGAATGAGCTGGTCACTGGGACAAAGCAAAACACTCAGCTGTACCCATTCACACTAACAGCCTCGTTTTCAAAAATATAAAAACATTTTGGCATTTTCATTTTTTTGTATTTACTTATTCTTAATGGCCTTAATCACCCAGAGAAGCAAACAAATACTGAATGTGGAAATCCTGCTTGAGTTCACTGTAATAATGGAGGAAATAAACATAATATTATATGTCATATTTTCAGTGTTTTCAATCCCGTCAAACTATAGGGGGTACGCGAATCGTCACCCAAAGCTTCAGGGGGTACACGGCTCCACGGCTGGTATCTTGCACATGTTTGGGGAAAAAGGTTTTACTGCAGAATAGATATATTGCTTTTCCAACACTTCTCATACACACTCCCGGATTGGCTAATCTGCTTTGCGATTGCGACTAATTGTCTTAGCTCGGCGTAATTGTTTTGTCACTTTACATCAAGGGCAATAACCAGGATTAACTCAATTCCTGTGCATGTCATTGTTCGCACATGCAGAATTGCTTTATATATTAAAATGCACAGCACACATCCAGAAGGGGAGCTAAATGTCAAGTGGCATTACAAAAACTGCCATCTCCATAGGTTTGTTTATTCCACCAAAGGTTCTACACACACAGGCGTTTTCTCTCGTGGACAGCGGGGGGGGGGGGGGAAATTATATGAGCACTACCGTTCAAAAGTTTGGGGTCACTTAAAATGCACTGCACACTGCACTGCACTTTTTTCAATGAGGATAACACTAAATTAATAAAAAATAAAGTCTAGACATTGGTAATGTTGTGAATGCCTATTCAAGCTGGAAACGGGTGATTTTAATGGAATACCTTCATAGGTGTACAGAGGCGCATTTCTAGCAACCATCGCTCCAGTGTTGTCATGGTACATTGTGTTAGCTAATCGTGTTAGAGGGTGATTGATGATTAGAAAACCCTTGTGCAATTATGCTAGCACTGCTGAGAACTGTCGGGCTGATTAGAGAAGCTATAGAACTGACCTGGCCAAATAAACATAAACAAGCCTGTCAACTTTTTCACAAGTTCATTTTGAAAAGTGAATTCTTTGATGGGTCATCAACGACAGCACGGATAGTGGCATTGCCCTTATTAAACGGCGTCAACAATCTGTACGAAATGAAGACAAAAAGCACATTTTGTGGACACAGAGATAAAGTATCAAAGAGAACAAAGTCATCATACATCGAATATACAGTAGTGTTTGAACTGTTCTAATGTTCTTATACATGTAGGACAAGTACAAGGAGACTGGAAGAGATCATTCATGACCAAACTTCTCTTTGTATCGTTCAAGTTTCTGTTTCCTGCAAAAGTTACACATTCTCAGGTATAGGGCTAGAGCAATACAATTGTGACAAAGTGTCTTATTGGCTAAATCTTTGGTACAGATGTTCAAAATGTCAAAAGGAAAAAAGGCAACATGTGAAAACTCTTACTTCATAATATTGTGGACCACCATCTTATTTTTATTTTCTGCTGTCCACAAGATGAAAAACTGCCTGTGTGTATAGCCGATTTGATTTGTTCTGAAGCCTATTACACTCTCAACTTCTTTAATTGGAATGTAGATTAAAAGCCAAGGGCGAAAACGTAACACCTGATTATTCTGACAAACTGTTTTCCTGTAGTCAACGAGCTAATTAATGATATCTTCACGTATTTTCCACCGTTCAGGACTACATTTCAGGTGTGTTTGGAGAAAAAAAAAAAAGATATTTGGAGATCACATGCAAAGCGTGGGATTTGCTTGCGTCTTGTTCGGCTTAATAGAATTGAGAGAAATGGATGAAAGCGTTCCTCGTTAAACGTGACACACACACACACACACACACACACACACACATACAAAAACATATTTTCTTTTAGGAGCACGAGTAATATATTCATGCATCTAACAGACTTGATCTGATACAAACACCTGCCGAGATAACAATAGCACTTTGGAAATTAGCATGGGGTTTCTTTAAGGCTTGACAAAAGAGAAAGGCGAAATTACCGTGGTGGGTGGAGGAGAGGGGGGGGGGGGGTAAAAACATGTTGATTGCGGAATGGTTGTGACTAAACTGATGTGCTTTGGTTTATATTCCAAAGAATGAATAGAATAAGATATAGCTACGTATAGGCAGCTATACGTACGCGCACACAATAGACGAGTAATAACCCTCACAAGTCCTCGGGTAAACTGGCTCAATCGGCTGGACAGCAAAGCATTTATACGTTTGTGACATGTTGCCAATAGCCGTGTGATTATTTCGAAATGCCCTACCAGCAGAGGGAGTCAGAACCCTACCCCCAAATGTTCAAGATTCAAGGTTATTTGTATTTGTCAAACCATGTGACTGATTTGAAATTATATTTCTCTCAACCTTGATTGTGGAGCGGGGGGTGGGGGAAGAGGGGCGGAAGGGAGGGCAGGGAGTTCAGCTTCCCAATGGCCCTGTGTACGAAACTGTTCTTAAGTCGACTCGACTTGGCCCGTAGATTCTGCAGTCTCCTCCCTGAAGGCATTACCTCGAAGAGACTGTGTGATGGGTGCGTAGGGTCCCTGGTGATTCTGAGGGCTTTGCGGGTGAGACGGGTGGAGTACATGTAGGGGAGAGGAGCTCCACAGACCTTCTCCGCTGCTCTCACGATGCGCTGGAGGCTCCTTCGGCAGGAGGCAGTGCTGGCGCCGTGCCACACAGTGATGGAGCTGGTCAGGATGCTCTCTATAGTCCCTCTGTAGAAGTTGCACATAACAGAGGCTGGGACTCTAGCTCTTCTTAACTTGCGGAGAAAGTAGAGACGCTGATTACTTTTCTTGACCAGAGATGTAGTGTGCATGGTCCAGGAAAGGTTCTCTGTGATGTGCACACCCAGGAACTTAGTGCTGGTCACCCTCTCCACTGCAGCACCATTGATTGTTAGAGGAGCATGCTGGACCCGTGCTCTTCGAAAGTCCACAACAATCTCTTTTGTCTTCTCCACATTTAGAGAGAGATTGTTCTGTGTGCACCACATGGCCAGACTGCTCACCTCACTCCTGTAGTTTGACTCGTCTCTGTTGTTGATGAGACCTACCACTGTTGTGTCGTCTGCAAACTTGATGAAGAGGTTTGAGTCGTACTTTGGAGCGCAGTCATGGGTCAGCAGAGTGAACAGGAGGGGGCTCAGCACACAGCCTTGGGGAGCCCCTGTGTTCAATGTGATGGTTCTGGAGGACTTTCCGCCGACATGTACAGCCTGTGGTCTCCCCGTCAGAAAGTCCAGCAGCCAGTTGCACAGTGATGTGTTGATCCCCAGGTGGAGCAGTTTGTGTATTAGCTGCTGTGGGATTATAGTGTTGAATGCTGAGCTAAAGTCTAAAAACAGCATTGTAACGTAAGAGTCCTTTGTTTCAAGGTGAGTGAGGGCTGAATGAAGTGCAGTGGAGATGGCATCTTCAGTTGAGCGATTGGGCCGGTAAGCAAACTGGTATGGGTCCAGAGTGGGAGGGAGAACAGACTTGATGTGTTCCATGACGAGCCGCTCGAAGCACTTCATAAGAATTGGAGTGAGTGCTACTGGGCGGTAGTCAGTAAAGCAGGAGGGTGGTGACTTCTTTGGCACCGGAATGATGGTGGTTGCTTTGAGGCACGTTGGGACCACAGCCTGCTGCAGAGATGTGTTAAAAATGTGAGTTCATCAGCGCAACCTTTCAGTACACGACCTGGTATGTTGTCTGGACCCGGTGCTTCGTGTACGTTGATCCTGCTCAGAGATCTTCTCACACTCTCTGGAGGTGGTATTGACTTTTGTGCCGGGGTTCTGTTGAGGGCCTTGTAGCGAGCAAAGAATTCATTTAGAGCGTTCAGCAGAGAGGTGTCACTGTCACAAGTTTGTCGAGGAGGTTTATAGTCTGTGATGGTCTTTATCCCCTCCCACAGACTCCGAGTGTCTCTGCTGTCTCTGAAGTGATCAGTTATCTTTTTGGAGTACTGCTTCTTGGCTTTTTTGATGCCGCGGGACAGGTTGGCCCTAGCCGTCCGCAGTTTCTCCTTGTCACCAGATTTATCAAAGAGAAAGACTCTATACGTTTAAGTGATAAAATATGGATGCATATTTGTCTGAGAATTAAAAACAGCCCCGTGAAAGCAACCTGTAACTTTTAGTGAGCTTTTAAATTTTCAGCTGTGCCCCTTTGGGCCGTCTGTTCTTTCAGTCGGGGGCTGTAACATCTGGAACACCAGCCCCGCTCACCATAAGAGAATGTCCCACGTTTAACACGACTTCAAGACTCAACTAAAAAACGGGATTGAATCAAATTCACATTGTACAACATTTGAACTACCGGTGTCCTGCATGTATTTATTAGGATCATCTGAACCAGGGGTGCCCAAAGTGCGGCCCGGGGGACAAATGTTGCCCTCAGCTTAAATTTTGGTGGCTCTCCGGCTTCTTGTTGAATTGGGACACATCTCCAGAGATAGTACTTTTACAATTTAACAATTGAGACAGAGCTGGCATTTAGGTTTTAAGCCTAACTAAAGGTGTGGGGCATGGTTTGAACCTCTCTTAAAGGTGCATTATGCCACATTTTGTGTGCGGAAAAAAAAAGTTGATATTTGTGAGTATTTGACCATGTAATGACCCGGCGGTTGTATGAGTGGTCGGTATATGGCGCCTTCACTTCCTATCACAGTGGTTTCTAGGACGCTCCGGGACCAATTGTATGGAAGGTTTTCACTGCTGACGGACAGACAATCTGCAAAACAATTGGCCGAGAGGCCACCAGGACCGAAAGTAGGGGTGCCATGGTGACCACTCATACAGTCGCTGGGTCACTTCAAGGTCAAATATGCACAAATGTCAACTTTTTTTCTCTCTCACATAAAAACCTTTTAAATTCACCCAAGTGAATGTTTCACAGCACTGACCACCGATCTTCGGCCCTCCACGCAATATACAATTCAATATGCGGCCCTCGATTAATACCGTTTGGACACCCCTGATGCACTTCATTACCGGGGTGCATATTTCAAAGTGGACATATCATGCATATGGGGCTTAAAAATAGACTTACAAAATTATTTTGGGTGCACTGCTTAAGGGTACCTCAGCAATGATTTTTTTTTTCATTATAAAAAAACAAGCATTGTACACATTAGGACTACTGGTTTGCTGAGGCATGATTAATGTTAGCGCTGAAATACAGGTGACATAACTGGGCCTTTTTCTAAATGTATGAACTTCATTTTGGTTGGCACTGTACGCCATACCCACAGACAACAGCTGAAAACGCGCTCTAATGCTCACCATTTACAGAAAAGCTCTTTAATGTGTCCTGTCACTGTCAAATGATTAAATTATAGATTTGGCGGACGTATAAAGTGACTTTTCCCATTTCAAATATATTCAATTTGTATATCTAAAACCAAATGCGGGTTGCTTGTGAGCTACCCTGACGCAGATTTGAAAGGGAAATATGTTAAATCAACTTTTGATAGCTTTGAATAATACTGCTCCTTCAGAATAAAAAAAAAACAAGATAAAAAAACATATCCGGGGGAGTATTTTTGATTCATTTACGCAGTTCTGAGGTATCTCGGTAATCGGGTTGTTTCTTCCTCGACCGCTGAAGTGCTCTGATCTGTATATCCAGGATTTTGTTGCATAAATATCATCTGCGTTTTGAAATCACTGAACTTGTTATAATTTATTATTTTCCATTGTACACGTATTCATTTAAAGGCACACTGCGTAACATTTTGGATTATACTGTTGAACGTTCTCTGGGGTCCTGAGCTCCTCCGGCAGGTCGTTCCAGAGGCGAGGGCTGTAATATTGGAAAGACGCCTCTCCGTGAGTCTTTCTGTTGACTTTAGGAATAACTAGGAGACCCCTGCCGGAGGAGCGAAGGGGCCGTGAAGGTTCATAAGGTAAAAGCAGTTCTGAAAGATAAGAAGGACCAAGACCATCAAGACATTTAAAAACCATTAAAAGAACTTTAAAAATCGATCCTGAAACACACGGGGAGCCAATGCAGCGACTCTAAAACCGGTGTAACGAGCTGCTGAATTTTGTAAAAGTTTAAAACCTGAGATACTCTTTTTGGGAAGACCAGAAAGCAGGGCATTACAGTAGTCGATACGACTGGAGATAAAAGCATGCATTAGCGTCTCCGTGTTGGCCCGAGAGAGAATGAGGCGGACTCTGGCTATGTTCTTTAGATGGTAAAAACCTATTTTTGTGATATTCTTAATGTGTGGAATTAAAGTCAGCTCAGAGTCAAAAATTACACTCAGGTTCTTCACCTGTGAGGAAGGATTAAAAGATAATGACTGTAGTTTGGGTAAAAGTTTGTCTCTCTGGGCCTGAGGACCGATGACTAAAACTTCAGTTTTGTCCTGGTTAAACTGAAGAAAGTTTTTTGCCATCCAGGATTTGATATCTAAAATGCAGTTAAGTGCATCCAAGTGCATCCAGTGACCTGGTGTCCTCAGGACACATGGAGATGTACAACTGTGTATCATCAGCGTAACTATGAAAGTTGACTCCATGTCTCCTGATGACATCACCAAGAGGGAGCATATACAGGTTAAAAAGCACTGGGCCTAAAATCGAACCCTGGGGCACACCACATGTAATGTTATGGACCTTAGAGTAGCAGGTCCCTGTCTGTGAGGTAGGATGTAAACCATTTGTGGACAGCACCAGAGAGGCCGATGTGTTTTAAACGAGTTAAAAGAATAGTGTGGTCGACGGTATCAAAAGCGGCGCTTAGATCCAGGAGAACCAACACTGTGACCTTCTGTGAGTCATAAAGTAAGATGAGAACCTAAGCTGTTAAAATCCCAAATTCTGCTGACTTTAGCCAACATCTCAATGGAGACGAGTGGGAAACGTACTCACTCTTGGTAAAGTCACAGTCATGTCTTGGTAGAGGTGAGCCGCTCACAGCAAAGGCCCATTTTTGTTTGTACATTTATGAGGTATTGTTCAAAGATGAAAATAACCGTCATAAAATAAATGCTTGTATTTCAATTTTATTTATTGGATAAAATTCTACGCGGTGTGGCTTTAAATTATGGAATGTGAAAGTAGGTTTATAAGATAGCCTACATTTGTCCACTTGAAAGTCGTATCATTCAGATTTAGGTGAATGTGTCCATGCACCTACCTTTAGTCAGCTGGAAACATGCGCTGGCGGTATATTCAGAACGCCTGTGAAAAGCCCATTGTCCTTTAGGAGAAATGATGCGTGTGCTAAGAGCGCGCGGCCTTCCACTGTTCTCATCTTATCACTGGGGCCAAATTGATTGTTTGTACTTTTGCGGGTGAAAAACATACTCTGGGGATAGTGCTTTCATCAAGTAAGCTCCTGTCAGATGTCCCTTGTGCATTAGTGTGCCTCTGTGCTGTTTGCTTATCGGGCCCATTTTCTGAGCCATGGTCATATGGCTCTTGATGTTTTAAGCTTGAGCGGGCCCAAGCAATCAATTCAGTCCATTACTGAGGGGAAATTAACGAAATGGACTCGCCGTACAGGGGACTGGGCTTCTTCGAATGCGCGCTCCATTGTGGGAGGAAGAGTTGGTCATGATGGACCAGTTATGTCTCTCCCCCCAGACAACAACAATGCCTCCCATTACATTAGGAGAAACGATTAGGTTTGGATTGTCTTTATCGAGAAGACCACAAAAAAGGAAAGCAAGAAAAAGGTTTCTTTCAGTGCTGCAGATGAAAATATACAAGCAACATGCGATCAATTTGATTTGTGGCTTCTTTTAAACATTCATTTGTGAGGTGTAGATGCAGATTGTGTAAGATAATTTAGTACAATTAGTACTTTGAATAGTTGCAGTAGTGAGAACTTTTTTAACCACAGCACCATTAAAATGTATGTCTAAGAACTTGATCAAAACCGTTCCTGTACCTGTGTAAAAATTGTACACACTTTGGAAAAAGCTTTTTCTTCAGTATTATGATTATGAAATGCAACATGAAATGTGCACAACAGTTATACAGGAGGAGGAAAATATACTTCTGAAGTAAAAATACTAATTTTTACCACGTCTACCACGTTTACCAGTCTCTATCACCTTCTATCCTGAAGTTATGTCTGAAAACCGGCGAGATTTTAAATTAAAGTGCAATTCGCTGCCCCCTCCAACAATGTCCATTTTCAGCTTGCTGTCTTTTTGTCTTACTAAAGTACAAAAATCTACTTTAGTAAGTGTTTCTTTGCCATTTCTCTATCTTCAGTCCCCGTCACAAAGTCTCAACTGGATTGAACTTGAAGTCCTTGTTGCTGAGCTACGACAACTATTCCTAGACCACTATTAGACATGTATCTTTAGCCGTTGTCTAAACTAGAAAGTCTGTCCTCAGACAGTCCGATTTCAAGCTCTGTTTTCAGTAAACATTTATTGCAACAAAGTAGCGCATTGGCCCTAAACATCCCATCACCAATGTGTTCCCACCCACGTCTTTGATGTTTGAGATGGTGTTTTGAGGGAAAAGGACTTTAACACAAATACAACACACTACAAATGACTATTTTTAGTTGTGTCTGATATTGGAGAATGTACTGAAAAAGGGGTTTTGTTTCCAGCACAGAGCAGGAGTCATGCGGGTATAGTTCTACATATGGTTCAACTTCTGCATTTTCATCATTTTATTTTATTCATTTTTATCATGTAAAAAATTGACAAAATCATGCATTCTTGTTTATAAACTAGCCAGAACATCTTTCAAAAAACACTATTATACATTTTGTGATACTTTTCCAAAACTTTATTTCTAATTTTCTTGCCAAAGGTGCTCAGACTCGAATGTAAAACTGCCAGTTGATAAATTCCAGCGCTTTTTGTCAGCCCACCCATCTCATTTTAGAAGTGACACACTTTCAGAGAGCTGCAGCTTTGTACAATCTTGATATTTTAAATGGAAAAGATTCGTTTAACGCGTCACGGTGGCATGGAGGGGTGGGGGGTTGGGGGGGCAGAGGGACAGAGTTTGGGAGGAAGACGCATTGCTGTTGATTTTTTAAATGTCATTTTTCAGTCGCGTGAGCCTCCCGGGCCTCGTTCCATTTGTCATCATTGTGCTGGGCTGGAAGGGCACAACTTAAATGATGGATACCTCAAGCTCTGGACAAATAAAACATTAAGGGACGGCCAGATAACGGCAAAGGGACACGGCAGAATGTTCTTTAGAGAAGAGAAGTCAACAACCAAAGTGTGAACCGGTTTTTTACATTAGCCTTGGCATTTAAAAACTTCAACTAATGCATGTAACTTAACCTGGCAACCGCCGCCTGAACCGAGGACATTTTCTCCAGTTTGGCTTCACACAAATCTAAAAGCGTCAAAATTACAAGGGTGGAAACGTTTGTCAAAAAAATAGCAACATAAAAAAGTGACTAAAACACGACAGGAAAGCAACAAAAACAGGGATAAAAAAAAGTGATTAAAAAAACACAAAGAAGCCACAAAAGAGTGGCAAAAGAAGCAACAAAGAAGCGGCAACAAAAGCAACAAAGAAGCAACAAAAGAGTGGAAACAGAAGAAACAAAGAAGCAACAAAAGAGTGGCAACGGCGTGCCAGAAAAGCAACAAAAACACAACAAAAAAGTGAGAAAAGAGTGACAAGAGCAACAAAAACATGACGAAAACATGACAAAACAGCGATTAAAAAAGCAACAAAAACACGGCGACAACGTGACAAAAAACTTACGATCAGTTGGGTAGGCTTTCAAATGAGACTTTACACTGTTGCTCTACAGCCGAGAAGCTTTTAGATTTGGGTAGGACCGAACTGGAGAAAATGTGCACGGTTAAGGCGGGGGATTAAGAGGTTAAGCAAAAGTGATTAGAAAGTAATAATTCAACTTTAATTCAGCAGAGAAGTTGTCGCTGATACTTGATGATTTTTCTACTGTTTGCGCAGTTTTGGAAGTTTAGGTTAAAATAATGAAATATGGATGGATCTGCAGCCTCAGAGTTAGTATTTGTGATGACAGAAAGTGTTTAATCTTTTTTTAATACAGTTCCAGTCCCTGATTAAGCATAGGAGTAGGACCAGGTTTGGGCTGCTTATAGACTTCTTATCCATATGCAAGTGCATTGCGAAAGTACTAATACACCTTGACAGGCAAAATACAGACAGGCAAAATACCACTTTAGAAGGGAAGTGGGAAATGCCAAATCTGTATATTCAGCCCGTCTCCAACAGCAATTCTCCTCAAACGACCCGGGAGCAGTGTGGAGGGGGCTTAAGGCCATCACGAACTATAAGCCCAAGGCCCCCCGGACTCTGAACGACCTGTCTCTCGCCCAGGGTCTGAATACACACTACTGCCGCCATGATCGCCCATCAGCTCCTCACACTCCAGAGACTCCAGAGAACCCAGCCGCATCTGCCCCCCCCCCCCATCCCCCACCACCACCATCAATGACCCCAGCACTTCATCAAAGGCCTCCACAGACCCTCCCTCCCCCCTTGCTCTCTTCATCCAAGAGGAGGAGGTGCCTGTCCCTAAGAAACCATGGATCACAGGACTTAATGACTACAGGCCCCCCATCTCCATCGTGGACTTCCGTTTCCTGGGCACCACAATCACCCAGGACCGTGGGGCGACGGTGGCGCAGATGGTAGAGTGGGTCGTCTCGTGATCGGAAGGTCGGGGGTTCGAACCCCACCTCCTGAAGGTGCATGCTGTCGTTGTGTCCTTGGGCAAGACACTTCACCCACCTTGCCTCCAGTGTCTGCGTACATTGGTGTATGAATGGGTGAGAGGTTCCTTGCTGTAAAGCGCTTTGAGTGCCTAATGTAGGTGGAAAAGCGCTATATAAGTTGAGACCATTTACCATTTACCTCAGATGGGAGCCAACCATCAGCTCCCTCATCAAGAAGGCCCAGCAGAGGATGTTCTTCCTGCGGCAGCTGAGGAAATTTAAGCTGCCGACCAAGCTGCTTGAGTCCATCCTCACCTCCTCCATCACCGTGTGGTTCCCCGGCGCTACAGAACGGGACAAGCATCGACTGCAGCGCATTGTGCGTGCTGTAGAGAAGGTGATTGGCTGTGAGCTCCCATCTCTCCAGAACCTGTTCACCTCCAGGATCCGGAGGCGTGTGGGTCGGATCACAGCTGACCCTTCGCACCCTGGACACGGACTATGCACCCCTCTCCCCTCAGGCAGGAGGCCACTGTCTATCCAGACCCATACCTCCCGCCACTTGAACAGTTTTTTCCCCTCCGCCATCAGACTCATGAATAAATATAAGACCAAATAACTTAGTTACAGAGTCATGGATGTTTCTGCTCTGTTGCACTGTGTGGTGTGTCCACACTTAGACCCGCTGCTGTCACTCATCACTTTATACGCCTACACATGTGTAAATACAACCCCACTGTTGTTCAATGTCAAATTGTTGTTGTCTTACCATATGTCACTTTTATTTTATCTTATTTATTTAATATTTTTATGCATGCCCCTATAGCCTTATAGTTTAAAGTTTTTTAGCTCATTTTTATCTTAACTCTGTGTTTTATGTCGCACGTTTACACCGAGAAAAAATCCTAGTTTGTGAACCTGTTCTCAAACTATAGCAATAAAACCTATTCTGATTCTGATTCTGAACTTTTAAAGTGATAATTAAAATTCTAATTAAAGATTTTAATTAGAATTTTACTGAAAGTTCACACACAAGTAACAGACAACTGTGAAGTGAAAGCAAAAGATACATGATTATGTTATTTTTCAAAAAATAGAAAAGTGAAAAGTGGGGCGGGCATAAGTATTCATACAGCATGAAATAATACTTTGTGGAACCCCCTTTTGCTGCAATAACAGTAGCAAGTATTTGGGGTCTGACTCTACAAGGTTTGCACATCTAGAGACATTTTAGCCCATTCCTCTTTACAAAACAACTCAAGCTCTGTCAAATTAGAAGGAGAGCGTTTGTGAACAGCAGTTTTCAGGTCTTTCCACAGATTTTCAATAGGATTTAGGTCAGGGCTTTGACTGGGCCATTCTAACACATTAATATGTTTGTTTTTAAACCATTCCATTGTAGATTTCGCTTTGTGTTTAGGGTCATTGTCCTGCTGGAAGGTGAATCTCCCCCCCAGCCTCAATTGTCTTGCTGACTCCAGCAGGTTTTCCTCCAAAATGTCTCTGTATTTGGCTCCATCCATCTTCCCAACTATTCTTACAATCTTCCCAGTCCCCGCTGAGGAAAAGCAGCCCCATAGCATGATGCTCCCCCCACCATATTTGACACTGGGGATGGTGCACTCAGGACGATGAGCAGTGTTAGGTTTGCTCCATACATAACGTTTTGCATTTGGGCCAAAAAGTTAAATTTTTGTCTCATCTGACCAAAGCACCTTCTTCCACATGGTAGCTGTGTCCTCCATATGACTTCTAGCAAACTTCAAATGGGATTTCTTATGGCCTCCTTTCGATAATGGCTTTCTTCTTGCCAATCGTCCATGAAAGCCAGATTGGTGTAGAGTACGACTTATAGTTGTCCCATGTACAGATTCCCCCAGCTCAGCGGCAGTACGTCGCAGCTCCTCCAGAGTTATCTTGGGGCACTTGGTTACATTTCTGACCAGTGCTCTCCTTGTTCGGTCTGTTAGTTTAGGTGGACGGCCGTGTCTTGGTAAGTTCGCAGTGGTGCTATACTCTTTCCATTTCCGAATGATGGATTGAACAGTGCTCCGTGAGATGTTCAAATCTTGGGAAATCTTTGTATAACTTAACGCTGCTTTAAACTTCTCCACAGCTTTATCCCTGACCTCTCTGGTGAGCTCCTTGACCTTCATGATGTTGCTTAGTGACCAATACACTCTGACCATAGCTCTGAGGCCCTCACAGAACAGCTGGAATTATACTTAAGTAGATTACGCATAGGTGGCCTCTATTTAATGGTTAAGGCAAAGTTAAGGCATTCTGCAGTCATTAGGAATGTTATAAAGGCAATTTAGTGCACTCCGAAAATGCTATATGAATACTTATGCACGCCCCACTTTTCACTTTTCTATGTTTGGAAAAATAACAGAATCATGTATCATTTTGCTTTCACTTCACTGTTGTCTGTTACTTGCGTGTGAACTTTCAGTAAAAAATTCAAAATTAAATCTTTATGTTTAGGGTTGTAACAATGACAAAAGTTCAAGGTGTATTAGTACTTTCGCAAGGCACTGTATATAGTGTAGGCAGTATTTGACATGCAGCCTCGCCCTGGGTTGAAATGCCAAACGTTTAGGATTTTATTTTGTTTGTGGGACTCCTAAAGTTAGATGTTGAACATGGTTTGCTTGCCAGGAATCAAACATGCATGATTGAAACATAACTCACAACATTTTGTTCAATGGCTGAGACTGTACAAAAAAAACATACTCTCTGACTCTTTGTTGCAACCGTATTTAATCAGCAAATGCTTACTGATCATTTTAAGTGCGGGGGTGGATTTTGGCTGCGTTGATGTATTGGCCGGCCTGCTTCTTGTCAATGGAGATTGATTAGACAGCTAAAGACATGGCTTCTACAGCAGTTAGGCCTAATTACAACAACTCCCCAAATACAATGTGAAAGGATCGCAATAGTAGCCTTTAAATAATATTGACACATATGTAACCCCTTCCCCCCCACTGACTTTAGAGTTGATTAGAGAGTAGCAGTTTGTATATTGTTTATCTATAGATATAAATAACATGCACATATTGCAGTTAGTTTTGGCCTTTGTATACCACATAAATAATCTGTAAGGTTTGCGCAATTTTTTATATATTTTATCTATAAGTAAGACAAATGTTTTGTTGGAAGGTGGTTCTATAAATGGTTTGTTTATAGCAGGTGTAGGCAACTTCAGATCTCGGTGCCAAAACTCAGCCTCCATAAATCCTCACTTGATGATTTTGAAACTACAATGACACTTATGATCAAACTGTGTATATTTTATACCATGATATACAAAGGTAAATTGATGTGTTGCTCTTATTTCCTTATTAACTATTTGCAATTTATGCACACACAAAAAAGAAGAACAATACCATCATCAATGAGGTCTGAATACTTTTTACCTTATTATTTTACATATATTCTATACTGTGTCAACCTCATTATCTACATAACACTCACACTTACCCACACAGATCTTTATGCTGCGTTTACACATAAGCACGATGCGTTACGAATGCCACAAATCCACATTCGTGGCCAAGGATCACGAATTTGATGATTCGGGGTCGAGGTTTCACGCGCCGCCACTAACTGTTGCGACCTGTTACTACGCGTTACGATTAATGGCACGAATTATTACGCACGGTAACGAATATGCGTCCCGCGCTGCTGCGTGGTGTTGCGCGCTGCTGCGTGGTGTTGCGCGCTGCTGCGTGGTGCTGCGCGCTGCCACGGGCTGTTACGGGTCACTAGGAATATTCGCGTTCTGTCCGAAATCTGTCAAGAATTGGGCGAATGTGGAGTGATCTTCTTCCACCGGGTTGGAGGCGGAGCAGAGGCCGTGCTCTCCCCTGAGTCATTGGGCTCGTCTGGCTCCAACTCAGGTACGACCCAGGAGGAAGAAAGGTCGGAGGAACACTTTCAGCACCCCGCGGCGCGGCAGCGGCAGGTGCTGTCCGTGCCTTGGAGCGCGGATTGGCCGACTTTGTGACACTTTTCCTTGGCATAGCGACTGCAGGTACGAACATTTACTTTGGGCGTAGCGTGGGTTTCTGTCAATTTTGAGCGTGAAAACAGTGATTCTGCTCTACAAATGCTCTACGAATGCTCTCGCGCTGAATTACGAAGCGCCACTACTCCTCACGAAAGGACACGCTCCGTTACGAACTCCACGAACAGAGGGTGATTCGTGACATTCGTGGAAGATTTTTTGACAGACAAAAACTTTCTCCACGAACGTCACGAATGTCACGAACTGATGCGTTCTGTTAAGAATCCCATTGAGATGCGTTAAGTCACGTCACGAACGTCACGAATGACGGAAAAATGACATTCGTAACGCATCGTGCTTATGTGTGCAGCATTACTTAAATGTCACCATGAGAACATATAGATCAACCTGGAACAATGCCTGTACCTTACACATGGAAGTGTGAGGAAATAGAGTGCAGTACCAGACATGAGAATGACATGAATATGATAAATCAATACAAACGGCCGCTCAAGTCAGATTAAGCATTTAATATTGACATAAGGCTGGGTGATAAATCGAATTGATTTGATTCATTCATGCTTTTGTTTTTCAACATGGAAAAAGGCTAAATCGTAAAATCGCGTCCGTCACTCCATGTCCACCTCAGGTGTGCCGTGCAGCCAATTTAGAAGCTTTTCAGACCGCTCCGTAGCGACTGCTTACAAAAATAACACCAGTGGAGAACCAAGCGACTTTACGGCAATCTCCTGCAACTTTACAAGGTGTTGAGTTTTAAAAATGTGAGATTTAGTTTTTTCCAACAGAGTTTGTTTTTTTCCAATTATGATCCTGGCGTCTGTTTCCTCCATCCAAATATGGACAAAAATGAACAATCTAGTGGGTTGTATATCAAGCTTAAAAAGATCAAATCAACCTGATTCCTGCAAAGTGCAGAAGTCTAATGTGTCGGCCTGAAATAAATGATAGTGGAAACTTTGGTCTCTGAGCAGTTTTCTTCATATGAAAGCTCAGCAAAGATTAAAACCTTAATTCTGGGAAACAAACATTTTGATTTAACTTTTTTGGCCAAATCGCCCAGCCTTACATTAGTTTAAGCTTTCTAAAATTGCTTTACATTTTGGAAACTGTAAAGTTGTTCCAGTGGCCTACATACGTAAATGAAGTGGATTTGGACCATTCATTATACAGAACAGAACAGTGCAAGCTTTGACATGCTCTTATGAACAGGAAGAATACACTTTTGCAAGGAAATTAATTATCATACCAAAATAATAGCCTCTAGAAACAGACACGGGATGTAGTGGCCATGATGACTGATCTATGGTGGAGTACCAGGCAGGTCTAAGAGGATTTGAATGTAACAAGGAGGGAGCAAGACTTTTCTCATTGTGGTGATCAATGGGGGATGCTTACGTAAGACTGATGCAAAATTTGAATAGGGATATTGTTTGATATGCGAACAATACGGTACAAAAGCTCAATATTGCATGATATAACCTAACGAAATTAATCTAATTAGTTCAGATCAACACACAATCTTCTTACGTGTTGTAGGAGTCTTTTGTTCTGGTCAAAGCCACCTCTGGTCTCTTTTAAAGCATTTGTTGCAGGTCGCCCATCGAGATAGACTTTTCTATTTCCTGAATGTGCCATTCGGTATTTGGGGGGCTTTCATCATCTCCATTGATTGCGCAGCGTGTGGCGCTTTAGGTCTGCACTAGATGGGAAAATCCATTTCTTCAGCCGGCTAATACATTCCTGTCAGTGTAAAGTGCCGAGTTAAGCCATTATTTAGGCTGACTGCCACCTGAGCAGCCCCAGTCATCTTTAAACATGATAGCGCGCGCCAATAGGGTGTAGCTGCAGGCAATATACGCCGCTTCAAGGCCTAGCTAAGTCCCAACGCATAATGCTGCCACACTGGGTCAGCTGGCACAGAGCGAACAAACTGTATTCAAATAGTGATAACAAGATCAACACTGACATTTGAGTCTGAGGAAAAGTATTGCAGTTCATTTCTCTCAAACAGTTAATATCATTTCACAATCGGTTAATGCTAACGAACAAAGCACACAGCCACACTTTAGTCAAAAAGGGTTTTTGTCAGTGTAAAAATTTGAATGGTAATATAATTAATCAATCAAATATTTTCCAAATTTCAAAGAGATTCAAGGCTGAAGACTCTGGATGTTTACTTTCAGAAGCTAGTCTCAGGACTCATTTTACCTGGAAACGCATTTTGCAGAGAAACTAAGGTTAAGATTTTTTATTAAAATTGTGCAAACGTTTAATGAGAATCATTTGAAAAATGTATATGTAAATAAACAATAAAATAAGAGTTTGTTTTGTTCAGAAAGTAAGTAAGAGCAACAAAATGATGTTCAGCTGTTAGTCCTGAGCCAACCTGACCAGTATGTTTGAAGTACTGCCTTCAGTGCTCCTCTGAAACGGTGCAGACCCTCCTGGGTGTATCCCTGTTTCAGAGCGTGATGTCCTGAACTGGTCAGCTACACCATCTCCTCCCTCTTCCTCCTGTGCAGCTCCCTCCGCTCCACAACAGTCTTTCACCATCTTCTGGAAAGATCTTAGCAGTTAATCTGTTTTATTCTCCAGAGAATGTCCATTAGCCAGAACAATAGTAGGGATAGAAGGCATGTGTGGCTTAGCTGTGAGTCTTGCCCAGATACCCCCTTGTTTGGGATTGTGTCATCACAACCACAAAGATAACTAAGATTCCTGGCACATTAAAAAAACAATAATAAATTAATAAAGAATTTGAAATATAAAGTGTTAGGTATAGTGACCCGGCAGTTAAAATGCTTTTCACGAGTGTGCTTGTGACTGTGGTGTTGTATGGTGATTATGTAACTTTGAAAGGAAAACAGATTTCCATAAAAATAGATGTTTAAATATCGATACAGGCGCTTTTTATATTGATACGAGAATCGTGTGACGTAATATCGCGATATATCGGCAGATCGATATTTTTCAAGACCCCTTCTATCTGTTGTCCTCAACCTGTGAGATATACAGAAATATCTCACAGGTTGAGGACAACAGATAGAAGGGGTCTTGAAAAATATCGATCCGCCGATATATCGCGATATTACGTCCTTTACCCTGGCCCATTTATATTGATTTGTTTGTTAAGTCATAACAATAAGTCCCTGACTCCATACAGACTTCTACTTCTATGCCAAAGATTCTTTAGAACAAAAGCTTTCACTCGGGTAAACTTTTCCAAACATGAGATCCAGTTCAAAATTCAGTTTTCTCTTGAATTTTAGTATAAAGTATTATTGTTTGGGTCCTTTCAGACGTGCTGTAATATGTCTAATTTGGTGGCAATAAAACCTCTGTAGACATCAATGATGAATGGCTGTTGTTAAGCTACTATTAGCTAAAGTTTACTTTTGATTAATAGTGCCTGGATTCCACAGTCGCCGGCGTTGGCTAACTCACTTTAGCATTCATAATGATTGATGGATTAAATATGTATTGGCAGAATACTCAGGTGTGCTACTTTTCTAAACTTGTTTACAATCAAAAATTCAGAAGCCTTATTTGATTTCTTTATTTATTAGAGTTCATTTGCAAAAGCAGACATCTCCATTTTGAATTTTTATCAGAATCATTTTGGATATTTGTTGCTGTTCTCTATAGATGACACATGTGACGCTAAAGTTATGCCAATTTGATTAAGAACAAGTGACTTAGTGGCACTAAATACAGACCTGGTAATGAAAAACACAGTAAGAGACATTAAAGCATACGTTGGGGTTTTTCAATAGCACTTATTTGTTTTTGCAAATTAACTCTTCACTATTGGTATTAAAAAAAGGTCTGTTGCTGTTGTTTCTTCATATTGCCCCAGACCTGTGTCTGCACAAGAAGCTCGCTACCAATATGTATAGCCTACGGGAAGTGAAGGAATAAAGCATCTCTTAAGGACTATTATTTATTTTTTTTCCTTTTGTTGGTCAAAGTGTATTGGAAATAGTCTGTGAAAATTCATTTTGTTTCCCTTTTGTGTGTGTGTTGTAAACAGGCCAATGGTCCGACCTCTAATGATAATAATGATATTCCAATTTTCTTTAACTAATATCTGTAGTTAGAGGTGATAAAATTATGTTTAAACATTTCCCTGTCTGTACCAAGGATGCATACATCTCTTTAGACAAGGTTCTGAAATTTGATACACAAAGAAATAATTAATTTTGGCTCTGGTGTTTTATTATGTGTTTGAATTTTCAGCATTTTAAAGGCAAAAACAATTTAAAGAAAAAAAAAGAAGATGAAGAAGAAGAAGGATGAAAAAGAGTTTTGGCTATACAGAATTTCTTGGTTGCCAACGGACTGGTCTGAAAGAGCTGAATCCAAAGGGCATTCATACCAACTGTGGAGCATCTAAACCCAAGTGCTCAATTTTGTCCAAAACCGCTCAGCTATGTGTACAAAGGTCCTATTGAATTATTATTACTTGTATTTTTAAAGTTTACCTTAAAGAGCGGTCAGGAAACCACGGTCAGAAGTGGAGGGCAAATGCAGTTTTTCAATGCTCATACGATCTACAAAACCTTCTACTTTCTAAATACTCTTTCTATCTTCACTCCTCATCTGACCTTTTCCCCGCAGAGATGTGTTTATACGGTGTCCCTGCAAGGCTACCGTCACTGTCACTATCCTCCCCGGGTACACACTGTATTCAAATTAAAGGAAACAAAATCAGCGTTGACATTTTGTATTTAACAACCCAAACTTTTTTTTTTTTTTTTACATGGAAGTGATGTTGTTTATTCCTGCACTGCCAGTGGGATAATTAATAAAGTCTCCCAATTTGAATTTGAATTTTGTCATTTTCCTCAATCAGAGAATGCATAAATTTGTTTTCATAACCTAATCACAGCTATAATATGTGTCTTCCACTCGGCGACAGTTATTAAACTAATTAATTACATGCAAAACCTGTCGAGCGTGATTCTGCAAGCACTTTGTCACTTTGATTAAAATTGAAAGTGTGCAAAGGCTGGACATCAATATTGGACAAAATCAAGGGACGAGCGGATATAAAGATTTCCTGAAAACCTATCTTTAAAAAAAAAATAACAGGGTTCTTGTGTGCGACTTGACGGCAGGCATTCATTTGCCCCTTCAAAACACAAAGCTTCTGTGTAAGTGCCGAAGAAGTGCTGAAAGCCTGTGTCGATGGTTCCGCATTAACATCCACCAGTGATTTATTAAACAGGAGGCCCGCATGAATGTCATTTAAAGGAGCAAAAAAGAGAGAGATTGATGTTGAGTTATTGCTACAGCATGGTAAAAAAAAAAAAAAGAAGGAAAAAAATATTTTAGGGGGAGTGCATTTTGAGTGTGAATGGGCAAGAATGTGAGTGTGGAAGAATTGAAGGCTTTGGGGCACTGCACAAGGGCTGTATCAGCGCGTTACGGTAACACGACGGACAGGGGGCCGTGAAGAGGGGAGGCAGCTGCGACTGATGAGCAGGAGTGCGGGGCTGACGGGCTGAAGGACAGGCAGGAGGGGGACAGAGGAGGACACTCACGGTACTGTATATTGGGTGCTTAAATGTACAGTGTGTAATGTAGAAGCATTTGACTCTATGTGCCTGAAGGACAGCTTCCTCCAAGCTGTCAGGAAGCTGAACAATAACCCCACCCCCCTCTGCTGCCCCCGATTGAATACATATTTTATTCATTGCTTTGTATACAGTAAGTGTTAACTATTGTTGTGTTGGCACCAAGTGTTTGAGAGTAACGCAATTTTGATTCTGTGTATGTGCTTTGAGAATTAACAATGAAGCTGAACTGATGAACTTTGGTAATGTTACTCAAATAGAATAGAATATTATATAATAGTGTCCTTTCTTCCCTGTATTTTAACACAAATCATGTATTTCAACAGAAGAGGTTGATATGAGCCAAAAGGTCACAGAGCTCATAAAATGCTACCACGTTAGGAGAAAAAAGGCAGAAAATGAAAAGAAAAAGAGAAGTTGAAGCTCTAATGAGGATAGCAGCAGGATCATCCGAAATAATTACACCATGTCCCCAGTTTGGGTTTTTACAGTGATTTGATTTTGAATTTTTGCCCAGATAAAGTTCCTGTCACAGCCAATCACACCCTACAATGTCGGTGAAGTGTCTTGCCCAGGGGCACTACGATAGTATGCACAGTGAGGATAAAACGGACAACTCTCTGCCATTTAAGTTTCATGGATCACATGCTAAAATCCTGTACACGGAACCATTTCTTTCATTGTGCTTTTAATCTTCAATTTACCACAATGGCAGTGTGTTAATGACAATGCAGTCGTACGTGTGTCAGTGAATGAAAAATGGGTGCAAATGTTTCACAATAAAATTATTCGTCTGTCCCAGGTTTGATGACATGCCATGTCTAAAGCAAGAGGCCAGCCGTAATGAAAAGTGCATCAGTAAAGGGTTTTACAAGGTCACATATCACTCAAGAGCTTTCTGACTATGTCTTTAATCAAGGGCATTTTTTCCCTTCAAATAACAGCTGAAAATTCAGTACATTTGTCTAAAAGCGAATTGCTGAGACATCTCCAAAACAACAACACATTGAAACTGTCTCTCTCCTTCTCTCTAATGCACTAGCTTTTATTCCCCTTCATTTTCCTGATAGAGAAAAAAAAAAAAAAAAAAAAGCTCCAAATGCTTCTGCGGATTGGGAAGCCATTCCATTTGATTTTATGGATCAAAGAGTTTGTATGGAATCAGCGGCGGCACGTTAAATTGAATAGCTGTCTATCTAATGAGACGCTCTTAAACACAGGTGTCCCCCAGGGCTGTGTCATTTCCCTCCTTTTATTGTCTATTTTTTACCAATGAGATTATGTGCAACAATAACGACCCCATTCGGATTAAATGTAGGGACAAAGCAGCCCAGGAGGAACATCTTATTTCTACTCAGTCGTTAGAATAACACGTTTTCAGACTTGAAGGCAAGTTTCAACACCATCCAACAACTCCAACCTCATGGAGAGTGAAAGAAAATAAGCCAAGAGCAACATTACGGTATGTTTCCCTATTCATTACAACATTTAAACAATAGGCCATATCCTTCACCATGGTGGTACTAGTCCCAGATCTGTAGATGGGTCGAACACAGAGAACTAATTTTCCTGAAGGGTCAATAAACTGTACCTTTTCTTGAAACCACAGTACCGACAAACGTTGAGTCAGCAATAATCGATAATCAAGTTTATTATAACTATTTGCACTGTAGATTACATTTATTAAACAGAATTGGCTCTGCAATACATTGTAAGTCAACGAGGCTCTCCCGCTGTAAACAACAGAAAGCAGTGAGTTGTGAAAATAGATATTGGGTGTGTATTTTGTCTCCTAGTGTTATAGTAAAGATCAATATTTCTAATTTAACTCTAGATTATTATTGTTTTTAATTAAGGCAGCTGTAAACAACCTCCTGAGCTGGCATTACAAATGGTATAGCGACATAATAGTATGCAAAGGGGTGTACTTCCTGTGACTGAGGAAACTCTCAAACTTGCAAAAAGCTGGAAATCGAGTACAGAAGATGAATCAAGTACCTTCATTCAAGGCCGTGGGAACCAAGGGTGCTGTGGGCGCTGCAGAACCCCCTGGTGGATAGTTTGAAAACTGCAGGCAATATTATTAAATAGGAAATATGAACCGAAAAAGTGGTTTTGGGGTGAACTTTATCCCTCAGCACTCCCTAACTAAAATGTCTTCCCACGGCTCTGCCTTCATTGAAGATGGACAACTCCTGTACGACTGAGAACTTACACAGACAAAAAGCTGGAAAGTTTAGTACTCACAAGTATTTGCCACAGTCAGATGTCACTTACAACATCAGTTCATCAATTCAAAGCAGTCTAACGTGGTTGTCTGAAACAAATGTAGCAGAGTGGGGGTGATGCGAAATAGTTGGCGTAAAATAAATAAGGTTGCCACAACGCCACCCAGTATAACTGGGAAAACTTCTTAAGGTTCTAACTTAAGGCACACAGGTTCGTTAAAAAGGACCGGGCAGAGGCAAATGATTTACAAAATATGTCTTGATTTTATTATATAAAAGTTAGATTCCCCATTGGGTAAAATCATGTTTGAGTTTGAGTTTATTTGTTTATTTGAGCAATACACATTGTGCTCAAAAGGAGTGGGCTGAAGCAAAAAGCTTATGAGCCCCCACCCCCAAGTGCAATACATAAAAAAAGAACATTTCAAAACATTTCAAGCAGCTACATTCATACAGACCAACTTACAACAAACAACAAAAATATATAAACTCTTTATATAATTAATTAAACCAACGCACAGCTACAACAACAATCTAGTTTCATATACGATGTCTAGAACAAAGTAAGTCAAAAAAATGTGTTACTTAATATATTGCTTGCATATTTTTACCCGTGATTACAGAGTTACTTTTATGGTATAAAGGTACATTAATAGATATTATAATTTGAGATCTTGATACTTTCCAGTTGTCATTACCATTCTCAGTATAATTTTAATTTGGGTTTAATTATCATCATCATTATTATATATTTATTTAATTGAGTTATATGTGAAGTATGCTGTAGCCCTGCATAGTGTGGTGCATTAAAATGCCAGAGAGTGAGCCAGTTGAAGAGGGCAGTAACTCCCCTTCAACAAACCCCCTAACAGCTGATTTGTAGATGATGTTCCTATGCTGAGTGGTGCATTAAAAGACAAGGTTTAGAGCCCGTTGGGAGGGTCCCTCTCAACAGATCCATAACCTGCCAACCCTAATTCTCCGTTTGTGAATTTGAGCAATAGAATGACAACCGTTCCAAGCAGCAACACTCTTCCAGATTATAGAGGAACAATACACATAATTGATCCCACTGCTCCCCCTAGTGGCAACGCATTTCTTCTTGTCTGTATATTTCAAAAGTCTTTTGTTTGTATTTACTTCTTTCACTTCACTTCTTTCGTTAAAAATAAAGTCCAGCACACATGTACAGGAGGAGAAGCGCATTTAGCGCAACAAGACAGACATCTTAACAGACAGTGGACGCACAGGTGACAACAGGGGAGGCATGATGGTGCTGCCAGGACCCTGCGAATACAGGGTAAACAAGAGTAAACTTAAAATACATGTAACCAGGCACAAAGAAAACAAAGATCCTACCAGTTGACGAAAGACAGCGCGACACCCTACGAGCCCGCAGACCCCGGACCGCATCCAGCTATACGGCACCACTCGGACCGGCATCGGCGCTGTCTGAACAGTAGGAACTTATAAACGCACACGCATTGATCGTACAAACTACGAGGGACGCGCTTACCAACGAGGCATGGAAGTAGTTCAAAAGTTGTTGGCCTTAAGCCTACGTTGCCGGCTTGACGCTCCCGACACAACGAACAACCAGACTAGCCGCCAGCCCCGCTGTGTCCCGCAGCAGGTGTGACGTCAGAGAGGTGAGAGGGCAGGTGAGACTGAAAAGGCCCTTTTTATAGCGCGCCCCCTACATTTAATTGTCCAAATGCAGGGACACCTACCCCACCTCACTACACAAAGAATACCCAATTTTTTCAGAAGGTTATATACACCGGCAAATGTATTAAAATATTGAAAGGCTTTAATCGTTGAGCACTTCAATAAAATATTTTGTCTCTGAATAGTTACTGTCGCCTACTAGCAACCCTTTCCTTTATCAATTCAAAAACATAAGAGGTTATATCACTTTATAAAGCTATATCAATTGAAATGAACCGTCCTCTTTACATGTCTAGTTGAACCATTGTCTCCTCAGCTTTTCTAACTCCTCCCTTAGGCTAAACTTGTTTCTTTTTTAATAATGGGTTTTGTGTGTACAGACTGAATTACACATGTCTTCCATACATTATTTTATGTTTGCCTGTACGGTGTCGAAATGCACAGGGCTTTTACCCAACGCCGGACCCTCAGTTCACCACTGACATCTTTACCTCCTCACATAATCGCATCTTGCTGGTATTGTTTCCTTGCTTCAAACTTTCAAGATTGTCACAATAATAGAGGCCAAATGACATAGTGACTTTTTATAACCCTAACTATTTGTAACATACCAACACTAATGAGCCAAACGCAATTGTGGTCAGTCAAACATGGCCCCAATTTACTTTTAGTATATCCATTGTTTATGTTCTATAATTGGTATTGCACGATTATGAGGACAAGTTGGCATTGGAGCTCCCGGGACGCCCCATCAGCAAACTCCTCCATTAACTGCTCTCAGCTCGAGCACGCTGTCCTAGTTTGGTCAGCCATCCTGACGGGGACTTAAGAAATTGGTCAATCACAACCTCAAAAAGAAAAAAAAGAAAAAATCATTCAGTGCCAATGTGGGGATGCTTCCAAACAGTCGGCTGGCTCCCTCACTAAGACTTCTGCCTTCAGGGGTTAGACGGAGATGGGTGGGGGCCAGTGCATCCCCAGAGTGAGAGATGTCTGCTTTTTAAAAGGATGACTTATGAATTTAAATCATGGCGTGCGTGCCAGTGTAAGAGCAAAGACGCAAATATTGATTAGATAACTCGAAGAATAATAAATAGTGTGTTATTATCCGTTTTGTTCATTCACAATATGTAATGTTTTCACAGTAAATAAAAAACGGAGACATTAGGGGGCAGTTCATTGTTTTTGTTATTCCGGCTTTGGGAGACCGCGAGGGAAGACCAGGGGCTAGTGGTGGTTGGAAGGGCCGATGGCGCAGATCGGCAGCCTCACTCCAGTCAGTCTACCCTAGGGCAGCTGTGGCTACTACCAAATACAGAGAGAATAAATAATGCACAAAGATGCAAAGTGACTGGAAAGCGCTGTTTAAGATTATTATTATTTATTACTATTATTACTGAATAGCTTGTTCCTTCTTGATTGACAGACCCTCAGATTCCACTTTTATTACTTATTTATGCATTGAGTCTCCCAGGCGATTTCCATCATTGCAGATAATAGTGAGGAAATCTCTTGGAAGGACGGAAAAATGCCACAACTCAAACAACCCAGTCCCGTCGACAACTTTGAAAAAACCTCTTCCATCACGTTACCAAACTGCTGTAATTCAGTCTTTCATCACACTTAATGGTGATATACTACTGTACGTCTGCAGGCATAACGATGATGCATTGGGCCAAACAAAGCTGCCATTCTGGGTCGGCGGCCTCTTCCACACCCACCAAAACGTACGCATTTATAAAAGTTGGTGAGGTCTCTTGTCCAATACCTCAACAAGCACCGAACAACGTAACTAGGAAAAGAAGCTCGCTGCAGCAGCACATCCGTCACCCTCTTCAGCTATCCCATTCTCCACTACCACCACCAAAAATGGCCCCAAAATGGCCGTCAGCCTCACATTATATCCCAAGTTCCCATCTCTATCCACGGACAGACAGAGTGAAACATGCTCCCAATCAATGAAACATGTGGTTAAAGAGCGGGGTCTTAAAGGGCTTCCACAATGTGGAATGTTTTATTCCCATGGTTGAGTTCAGTTATCTCTCGCATAAAGTCTGGCTCCACAAAGCCACGACGATACCCACTTTGATGTTCCAGACAAATCAAATAATAGCAGGAGACCGATTTGCGGAGCCATTGCACCCTTTATACTGCACAATTCTTTTATCAAATCTGAACCGCGAGCACCATTTCCCAGTCACCTTTCCGCATTTTTCTGACTCCGCGCCCCACGAGACTTTACATCTTGGTCACATCAAAGGCAAGAGTGAATATTTGATAAAACTACCCAACGCCGACGGGAACAAAGTCATTTGCCTTTCAAATGTCCCTTTAATATTGGATTTGTTATCACTCATTTATATCAAATGTTGTCTTGGATGGTGAAATGTCGTCATTTTCAACATGGCAGTTTGCGACTCGAGCATTCGGGGACATGGACCTGCGGGGACTGTGTGAATCTTTGGGCAGTGGCAGGCCCCGGTGACAAGTCCATCAGCGGTGATGCAGCGAGGAGAGCACGCTTCACAAAGGACCGTGTTATGTGAAAAAGATAAAGGGCTAATATATTTCATGATGAGTTAATATGGGGTTCTCATATACAGGCAAAGCCATGATGAAGGATGAATGCAAGCTCTTACTCTGTTGGTACCAGACCAGCTTCTTCCAATATAAAAGCATAACATTTCTTTTCAGAATAATAGATGGGGCATTTCACATTGACTTTAGATAACTTAATAAAGATCATAATTAAGAGAGGGTTTTATACATACACTTGGTCTATTGGTTTCTAATGTGTTATTAAGTGTTGATAAGTTAAATAAAAAAATAATCTACCGTTGTCTACTTTGAATATTGTACATGAATTTAAATAGATAGTTTTTGTCTTTCGATTTGCATAAATGGGAAATGCAGTGATTTAAGTTTTAGTGGTTCACCCACATCTAAAGCCAGATTTGGCCCCTGGGCCTGAATTTGACACATCTGAGCAAAAACGAAACTATTTATTCTTTCTTCTGTAAAAAAAAAAAAAGTAAACATAAAAAAAAATGCTGATTTGTTGAATGGGAATAAGACAAAGGAGGCTCTCCTCTTCTGCGGGCTACTTTAAAGATCTTGCTTGTGATAAATGTACTTTGCATGCTGCATATGTTAAGTAAGAGATAGCATCTCCACACTTTGTCTTTTTGATGATAAAATTGTGTGTAATCTCATTGTGGGTGTGCGAAAGACTTGTGGGTATGCAGTGGTGGAAGCACAGTCTTATCTTGCATTATAAAAGTGCACAACTCGCCGCATGCTGCGAAGTGCCAAGCCTTTGTTTGTTATATGAACACACACAGCACTGAGTTCAAACACATTAAGCGAGTCAAATGTTAATGACAAACGCGCGCGTTTCTTCTGCCAATACACATGGCATCATCAGCATCACATTTAGGGCCACACTGGACAACTGCACCTGCTTCAAAGGCTTCCACTGAATATTTCATTTATAATTAATGCGTGGTGATCGCTCGTAAAACGCTCACGTTCCCCAGTGCACTGTGTCACATTAATTAACTGGAACTTGTAAAGTTGGAGTGACACGCAGTTAGTTGGAGTGAATTATTCTACGGGATTGGTGCGAGAGAGAGAGTGTCCCGGATTGTGATCCAGAAGGCGCGCATGGCGCACTGAGCCACGTTCTCCACAGACAATGAGAACACATGACAAAGGAGATATATCATGTACATTACCAGGACACCACAAAAGCAAATACAACTGAGCCATTTGGGAGAGGAATGATTTTGCGATTTTCAAAACAATCACGCGCGTAAAAAAAATACAATATTGAAGCATAGCCAAGCGCAATTACAAGTGCTTTGTTAAAAGTGTATTTCATTCTAGGGGGGTGTTTTTACGGGATTCAAACTCACGCTGCTGTTGTGTCCGGACCAGTGCACCATCGCCTGGTTGTGCGCAGAGTCTCCCGCCAGAGCAAAGGTGGATGTGTCCAAGTGCGGCTCATTCGGCCGTGAGCTGGAAACTCGGGCTTCCTCCCCCGAGCGCCTGTGCTCAGGTCTGGGGTTAAACCCACCCTGAACCGCGTCCACAAACCTCTCCCTGGATTGCGCTGCACTTATACTCCTCTCCATAGTGTCCGCGTGCGATGCCCCCACGCTGCGCGACCTCCTCGGCTTCGTCTCCCCTTCAAGAGGAGGTGAGTCAACTTCAGAGGAGGTGTCGCCGTACTGTCCTGTGTTAATTTCCACAGACTTCGGTCCACTTTGTTCGCCGCTCTCCATCCGCTCCTCGCTGTTTCCAGCCCCAGCGGACCACGTTCCAGACGCGCTGAAAACTTTAGCGTCTCCCCAAAGAGACACGAATGCCCCTGCGTCCTTCTGCTTCACATCGTGGAGGTAAAATCTATTCGCAAACGCCGAACTAATTTCCGCCTTGGCAAAAATAAACTTGGAATGAAAAGGGTTGAACAGAGCCAAAACAGCCAAAGTCCAAAGCCACCACAGTCCCGGCATGGTGCGCGCTTCTCTTCCACGGCTCACAGTAGTTCAAAAAATAAGGGACAAGAAACCGCGTTGCTGCTTTTTTGAGTGAAATATTCAAGGTGTCATCTGCCCCATGTTGACGAGCAGAAGGCGCTCCCACTCGCGTCTAGGATTTAGTCAAAGTGAGCAGGGCTGTGGGGAGGTGCAGCGCATCAGCCAAACGCACGGAGGAGAGAGTGACTGCAGGTTAGAGCGCGGTGCACGCGTCCCTTTGGACAACAACAGCTGCACTGTGTAAATCCACCTGGGACAGACTTCATTTCACAGCTCGTTATTTTTTGCCACAAAAGTTTTACGCATAACATTATATTCTGGTGCATTTCATCTCTCTGTTTTCTACTTATCTATACATATATACATATACATCATATGTATATGATTTGCGAGTGTCCACTGCCTGTAAGAAGTGCGTCGGCGACTGGACGCATTTTACCGGACTTTATTTGATACCCTAATCAAGTGTTGGTTTTGTGCGTAAAAAAAACATCAGAGCAGAAGAGAGAACATCCCCCCGGTGTCACTGCGCGACTTTTGCTTTAATTATGCCACGACGCACTCTGCCCGCAGGCCTCTCTGCTCAGAACGGGAAACAAAGGAGTCTGTGAAGTCACTTATCTTAATGACTTCTAGTGCCAACAACTCTTCGGCAACTTGGTTTTAATCTTTCACAATTCTGATTGTTCATTTATTTTCCTCGACGCTTTTGAAAAATGGCGCTTTCTTCTGATCAATACGCCATTTGAAAGGTATTAGTTTCAATTAGTCCAAATGAATACCGAAAAGAGGCAATAGGCATTTCCTGCTGACAAGGCTCTCCGTCTGTCTGCAAAAATCCACAGTCTTATAATGTCAGTCTTTTTTATTTTTTTTATTTCTTTTGTTTCAGGGCATGGAGGGAACTTATCAGGGAATCTGGTGATGGCTGACTTAACTATATGCCTCGACATGAGCGGGCATAAAGAGGAGCAGTTATACAATCTCAATGACTCAAACAGTGCATTCATGAAAATAGCTTCTGGTGTTATGCATTGCACAAGTCACAACACTCTGATTAGGCAATAACCCGGAAGTGTACAGCCACTGATTGCATTTTGAACGGTAAAGGTTCCCCATTTAATACAAAAATCTGCCTCACATAACCAGAGGAAAGTGCCATGTCCGATTCAGCGTGGTACCACGGAGAAAGTCAATGCAAAGATTCCCCCAAAAGATGACACCAGAAATGTGGTCCCAGGTTCAATTCTCCATCGTGCGAGACAATTACAGTGAGGAAAATAAGTATTTGAACACCCTGCTATTTTGCAAGTTCTCCCACTTAGAAATCATGGAGGGGTCTGAAATTGTCATCGTAGGTGCATGTCCACTGTGACATAATCTAAAAAAAAAAATCCAGAAATCACAATGTATGATTTTGTAACTATTTATTTGTATGATACAGCTGCAAATAAGTATTTGAACACCTGTCTATCAGCTAGAATTCTGACCCTCAAAGACGTGTTAGTCTGCCTTTAAAATGTCCACCTCCACTCCATTTATTATCCTAAATTTAGATGCTCCTGTTTGAGGTGGTTAGCTGCATAAAGACACCTGTCCACCCCATACAATCAGTAAGAATCCAACTACTAACATGGCCAAGACCAAAGAGCTGTCCAAAGACACTAGAGACAAAATTGTACACCTCCACAAGGTTGGAAAGGGCTACGGGGAAATTGCCAAGCAGCTTGGTGAAAAAAGGTCCACTGTTGGAGCAATCATTAGAAAATGGAAGAAGCTAAACATGACTGTCAATCTCCCTCGGACTGGGGCTCCATGCAAGATCTCACCTCGTGGGGTCTCAATGATCCTAAGAAAGGTGAGAAATCAGCCCAGAACTACACGGGAGGAGCTGGTCAATGACCTGGGAGGAGCTGGTCAATGACCTGAAAAGAGCTGGGACCACCGTTTCCAAGGTTACTGTTGGTAATATACTAAGACGTCATGGTTTGAAATCATGCATGGCACGGAAGGTTCCCCTGCTTAAACCAGCACATGTCAAGGCCCGTCTTAAGTTTGCCAATGACCATTTGGATGATCCAGAGGAGTCATGGGAGAAAGTCATGTGGTCAGATGAAACCAAAATGGAACGTTTTGGTCATAATTCCACTAAACGTGTTTGGAGGAAGAAGAATGATGAGTACCATCCCAAGAACACCATCCCTACTGTGAAGCATGGGGGTGGTAGCATCATGCTTTGGGGGTGTTTTTCTGCACATGGGACAGGGCGACTGCACTGTATTAAGGAGAGGATGACCGGGGCCATGTATTGCGAGATTTTGGGGAACAACCTCCTTCCCTCAGTTAGAGCATTGAAGATGGGTCAAGGCTGGGTCTTCCAACATGACAATGACCCGAAGCACACACACAGCCAGGATAACCAAGGAGTGGCTCTGTAAGAAGCATATCAAGGTTCTGGCGTGGCCTAGCCAGTCTCCAGACCTAAACCCAATAGAGAATCTTTATAGGGAGCTCAAACTCCGTGTTTCTCAGCGACAGCCCAGAAACCTGACTGATCTAGAGAAGATCTGTGTGGAGGAGTGGGCCAAAATCCCTCCTGCAGTGTGTGCAAACCTGGTGAAAAACTACAGGAAACGTTTGACCTCTGTAATTGCAAACAAAGGCTACAGTACCAAATATTAACATTGATTTTCTCAGGTGTTCAAATACTTATTTGCAGCTGTATCATACAAATAAATAGTTACAAAATCATACATTGTGATTTCTGGATTTTTTATTATGTCTCTCACAGTGGACATGCACCTACGATGACAATTTCAGACCCCTCCATGATTTCTAAGTGGGAGAACTTGCAAAATAGCAGGGTGTTCAAATACTTATTTTCCTCACTGTATGTTCTTGCGTTTTCCTAGTATTGTTACTTAAGTCAAATATACTTTAATTAATCTCCGTAGAGAAATTCGTTCTCTGCATTTGACCCATCCTCAATGTCGCTGGGGCAACCTGTATGAGCAGTGGGCTGCCAGCATGGGCCGGCGCTTGGAGACCCATCTCCAGATGTGGAGCCAGGCTAATGGTCAGAAACACCTGGCCGGAGGATTCACCTATTCACCAATTTTATTTGAACTCATACAGTCTTCACCAGTGGTACTGAAGGATTGATAAATAAGAGGTTGTCCATTGACTTGATAGGAGTTACTGTGCAATATGGGTTTTACACATTCCAATCTGCAAAACGTTGGGTTTATTGGCTTATTACATCCACTTGAAACAATATTGATGCCAATGTGGAATAAGGCAGATTCATTTGTTTGTGGGGGTTCAAATAAAACGTAATGAATTATTATGGTGGCCATATTCTGAACGATAAAGACATATTATGTCTGATGCTTCTCTGAGTGCCTCCTAATATAACTAACACATGCAGTACTTAAATGCTATTATTCACTATTATTGATTGTCCTCATCTTTAAATAGTGTGTGTTGTAGGTGTCTATTGGCATTGGCCCAGTGCATTACAGTGTATTGTTGTCCTTCTGCCAAGTCAATCACCTCTGTGGGAGCAGGTATCCATAGCAGTGTAAACATTCACCAATCAAATACTGAAATAAATTAAAGGCACACTGAAGTGGAGTTGGGACCTACTGTATGTCCCAGTCTTTGAGTCAATGTAATGAACAGGTTTTCTGTCTTGGTGGTAAAAAAAAAAGAAAAAAGAAAAAGATTCCCAACCAAAACACATTGGATAACATTGACAAATAAACACATAGTGAACACAGTATTAATGGAAAAATTGATGACGTGTAAAATAATAATTTAACATATTAGAAAGGTCATTGTTTTTTATACACCGGTGTATGTACTGTAGTAATATTGAAGCATAGCCATATAGTGCTTTTTAGACACTGAAAGTTGCATTGCATTATTCATTCATCTGGGTTATTTATTCAAACGCCATTCTCAAAAGAGGCGGATGAAGTGTCTTTCCCCAATGTCATTAACTGCCTATAACTGGATCAAACTGCTAAATTTAAAGAACTGAGTAACTTGTTTACCTTAATAAATCCTTTTCGTAGTCCATCCATCCATCCATCCATCCATTTTCTTCCGCTTTATCCGGGGCCGGGTCGCGGGGGCAGCAGTCTCAGCAGAGATGCCCAGACTTCCCGATCCACGCACACCTCCTCCAGCTGTTCTGGGGGGACCCCGAGGCGACACCAGGCCAGCTCGGAGACATAGTCCCACCAGCGTGTCCTGGGCCTTCCACGAGGCCTCCTCCCAATAGGACATGCCTGGAACACCTCCCGAGGGAGGCGACCAGGAGGCATCCGGTACAGATGCCCTAGCCACCTCAGCTGGCTCCTTTCGACGTAGAGGAGTAGCGGCTCGAGTCCGAGCTCCTCCCGGGTAACTGAGCTCCTCACCCGATCTCGGAGGGTGCGCCCAGCCACCCTGCGAAGGAAACTCATTTCGGCCGCTTGTATTCGCGATCTTGTCCTTTCGGTCATTACCCAAATCTCATGACCATAGGTGAGGGTGGGAACGTAGATCGATCGGTAAATCGAGAGCTTTGCCGCTTGGCTCAGCTCCCTCTTCACCACAACAGTCCGATACAGCGACCGCATCACTGCTGACGCCGCACCGATCCGTCTACCGATCTCACGCTCCGTCCGTCCCTCACTCGTGAACAGGACCCCGAGATACTTGAACTCCTCCACTTGAGGCAAGGACACCCCACCGACCTGAAGCGGGGAAGCCACCTTTTTCCGGTAGTCCCTCTGTGGGTAATTCACGTGTTAATGGGATGATTGGAGGGTCTTTCATCTCCCCCTGGTGTCTCTGGCCAGAAAACCACAATTGCAAAGCTAACTGTGGGCTAGCGCCACTTAAATAATATTTACAGCCAAGTTTGAGTGAAAAAAATGTATCTCCATTGTGTTATTGGAGGTACATTGCCTGCCTGTCTAAAAAAGTAGATGCTAATATAAAGAGCTCTCACAACAATCTGTCTCGAATTCAAGCACAGCATCCAAAAAGATTTGGGAAGAAGAAACATATTAAGATTACTTTCGTTGAGTGCCTGGTGTGGATTCCATGTTGCTGCCACTATTTCAAGCACCTGAGTTTATTGTTACGCCTGACTGAATACATAACCAGTGCATTTGCATAAAAAGGCACCTGAGGCCTGTCCACAAACATGCAATTTCTCATCTCATTCAAGGACGACGTTACATCGCCAACACAAAGAATCATGGAACACGTCCTTGCATTTAGGATGGAAAGTGTGACATAATTTCCTAGATTAAAAGCACACAAGATCGAACCAGTCTAGGGCCAGTAGATACTTTTCCAGTCTTGCATGAAAATGTCAAACAGCCCTGGCATTTACTTACTGCGGAATAGTAAAAGTGAAGGGGAGGGATATTACTTTCTGCCAAGCGAGCTCCAGTATCTCACACCTCAGCCGATCCGGAGAGTTTTTAAATGAAAGGCGAATCATATATGGACGTTTTTGGAATATATTACCGCGGTGTGGAATAGTGCATCTCCTGTAGCACACAAAAGAGATACAACGATTTCAGACGCTCGAGAAGATAAGAGGATGAGCTAAATGTATCTTGCAAAAAGGAACAGAGGTGACATAATTATCAGGGAGCGTGTTGAATGAACATGGCACAGTAGCTGAGTTGATAAAGTGATCGTCCACTGATTCAAAGGTCAGTGGTTCAAGCCGTTGGGCTTTGTGGCAAGACAATTAATCCACCTCGCCACTGAATTGACTGGTGTGTAAATGTAAAGTGCTTTGAGTACTCAAAAGAGGTTGAAAAGTGCAATAATAAATGTGACCATTTAATAAATGTAATGAATAAAATCACTATGGGCCTAATATTGTGTTTCTACACACAGGCTGTGGGGGGGGGGGGGGGGGGGGGGACTCTTCAGCTTCATAAGTAGCTGGACAGGGGCTCGACACGGACAGTGTTTAACTCAATGTGGAAAAAAAATGTTTTTCCTGCGCGCTGCGTGCAATGTTAATGTAAAGGCAAGTGCTCTATGTAGTAGGCACTTGTAGCATGTAGCACAAGTGCTACTCATTTCCCCCCCTAGGCGACACCCTCAGGCTACTGGCAAAGATACAAGATACCAATTTTGCCTTGAGCAACGCTGTTGTTGTCCCAAGCAGAAGATCGGGCCCTCAAGTGTATGGGATATATAAGGCAGCCAGGGATTTTGTTTACATAGTTAAAGACAGGAAACATGGGCAGCAACAAGCACTTTTTTGTTTTGTTTTTTTTTCATTTCGAGCCCACAATGAAAGGATGTACAATATGTAAAACATAAAAAAAAAAAAAATAATCTAACAATAAAGTAACTACGTCATGGCGACGTAAAAACATTGTTTTTCTGGATACTTTTGTACGTCTTTGCTGTGTTTTTGTGGAGGTTTGGTGGATTTGTTTACTTTGAGAGTCTAAAATGGTCCTGAAGAAAGCAGCTTTTTAAAGGTAAACAAAATGCTAGCTTATCAGCTAAACCCATTTGAGACCTACAAATGTCTTCTTCTGAGACACTGAAGAGGAACCAAGATCCCCCACAGCTGCAGCACAGCGGAAGAGTCACAAGAGGAGCTACAGGAAAGAAAGAAGGACAAACGAGAGATGGTGAAAGACTGTTGTGAAGCGGAGGGAGGAAGAGGAAGGAGGAGGTGGAGCTGACCAGTGCAGGACACCATGCTCTGAAACAGGGACAAACCCAGGAGACGCGGCACCATTTTCAGAGGATCAGAGGAGACAGAGGGCAGCCAGCCAGGTTTCTTCCGAGTGCTACAGTTTCCCCGACCTCCAAGGTCATGCGGGTCAGGCTGACACAGTGGCAGCGCGGCTCAGCCGCAGCAGCTCAGGACTAACACCTGAACACTATTTCGTTGTACGCTTGTACAATGACAATAAAGCACTTACTTACTTACTTACTTATAATCCAAAGGACACTGATAGTCAAACACCGCTGCTTGAAAGGAGTGGGATGAAGTTAACACTTATTAAATCCCACGCCCATTTTAAAGTACGACATTGACTCCCCTTGGTTTTATCCATTTTCTTACAGAACCACAAGCTCTTTACTCTTCGTACATTAAACAATATGTTAACAACATAATTTCTGGCAAAACCAACTCTTTTTGAGGATATATATTGAAATGTGTCTGTAAACACACCCAATCTTTAGATTTGAGTGATTTGGACTTTTATTGACACTATATAACAACATGGCGAACAGACAAAAACAACAAACTATTGCTGCTACGGACTTACAAACACAAATGACCTTTTAAAAAACTAAATAATTTAATCTTCCAGTGCTCTGATTAGCTGAATTTTGAGACTTACCTGTGATTGGCTACAACAAGGTGTGATTCATCCCATCAGCAGCAAATTTTGCAAATATAAATTCTCATCGATTTAAACTGGAGCATCATTGTCAGATTGAGATTGCTGTGCCGACGTTAAGTGCAATATACAGTAATATCAATCTGGCTTGATCCAGGTTAGGAAAATAGGTGCCCCCTGAGAAAACCCCACAGGAAAACGGCGCAAACTCCCCACAGAAAGGAAGCGCCGTACCGTCTTGCTATGAGGCAAGAGCATCAACTACTCATCATGCCATGAACAAAACAAAACCGAACATTGGTGCCAGTGGTCACATCCTTTAGATGAGCCATTGTTTTTTTTGGCTGGTGGTCTCAACACAAACAATATTATCGCCAATCAATGTCACTGTCCACTGGGGTTTTGGAGTTGTTTTGTTGCTTTTGATTTTGATCATACTGTGTATGCTCACAGACACCAAATAGATGTTGTTTTTATAAAAATAACTTTAGAGTACATCTTTTCAGCAAATATGCCGTGGGTTACAGTCCCTATACTTGAATGACTAATAGTGTTAAATTGTAAACACACCAATGTGAAACATGACATACAATGCAAAGTACAAAGTGTCCTTGAAAGTTCCCCACAAAACAATGCATTTTTAGAGCGGGAGCGACATTTCATTGCTTCAGATGCTTTCAAAGAGGATGTAAACAACAATGATGACAAGGCAGTACTACTCCTGTTACGGCGCACCTGTACACAAACACTGGGGGGTTGCCGTGGTCAGGGTTTGGGGGAGGCAGATGCGGCAGCAGCAGACAGCTTAGTGCGCCCTTAGTGGGCTGTTCCCCCAAGAGCCCCGCTGCAATGAGAGGGTAATTGCACTCATCATACTTCTGTTTACCCATTACGGAGCTAAAATGAAGTGGGTCGGTCCAGTCGGGTAAGGGCAAAGAGCAGGGGAGGAGCCAGATCCATCACTGACGTCTCTGTAATGGGACCTCACCTTGGGCTGGAGCAGACGCAAGACGGATTTGAATGCAGCGGTTGTTGAAGTGGCCACACCAACTCAGGTAATAGTTTTCAAAGTAGAATATTGGACTAGTGTGGGTGTAAATACAGCAGGTCTGTACAGAGTATTTAAGATATGTGGACACTGTTGTTTATACTGTTGTATGTACAGGCGAACAGATGTGCAGCAAACCAAGCAACGCACATGAATGGGTCATGGTGATTCAAAACCAAACAGGAAAAAATTATCCTTTGCAGTAACATAAATAAACAAACTTAATGCTTATCGTATAATTTTAACCAGAAATGCTATGAACAAAACGTAGTCTGGCGCAGATGGTAGAGCGGGTCGTCTCATGATCGGAATGTTGAGGGTTTGAATTCTGCCTCCTGAAGGTGCACACTGTCATTGTCGTTCACCCGCCTTGCCTCCAGTGTCTGCGTACATTGGTGTATGAATGAAGAAGAAGATCTTTATTTATATAGCGCCTTTCAAAGACATGGTCATTTTGTCATGTTTACAACCCTAAACGTAAAGATTTTATTTTGAATCTTTTACACACAAGTAACAGACAACTGTGAAGTGAAAGCAAAATGATACATGATTCTGTGATTTTTCAAAAAATAGACAAGTGAAAAGTGGGGTTTGCACATCTAGAGACTGACATTTTAGCCCATTCCTCTTTACAAAACAACTCAAGCTCTGTCAAATTAGAAGGAGAGCGTTTGTGAACAGCAGTTTTCAGGTCTTTCCACAGATGTTCAATAGGATTTAGGTCAGGACTTTGACTGGGCCATTCTAACACATTAATATGTTTGTTTCTAAACCATTCCATTGTAGAATTAGCTTTGTGTTTAGGGTCATTGTCCTGCTGGAAGGTGAATCTCCGCCCCAGCCTCAATCCTCTTGCTGACTCCAGCAGGTTTTCCTCCAAAATGTCTCTGTATTTGGCTCCATCCATTTAGGCTTCAACCTTTTATTGCTGATGTACAAAAAGCAGCGCGGTTAAAAATATGACACCTGGCCCAGCGTTGTCACATAGGTCATAGCAAAAAGAAACCCTTTGGAGCCAGTTCTTTAAAGCAGTGCAAACGAGGTCCAAAGCTACATAGGAACCCTGTTTACCAAGTGTCTTTTGGAGCCAACCCCTCGCCACCAAGGGTAAGTATTACAGCAATGACAGCTCCCCGCCATGAGGACAATAAAGAAGCCCATTGGGTATCCTCCTAAGTTCGCTTCACACAAACCATGTATCATAGCTGTCTGTATCCCTTGGCTATGATACGTGGTTAACAGCTAACATTGAACAACACATCAAACAGATGTGTTCTCACTTGTGTCCTTAATAAAGATTGAATGAATGAAAAAACAGCGCAGAAAAATCTTCCATCCAATGTAATATTTCAAAACCTGCAGAGAAGCTTGTCAACGCGATTGTCTCCTCCAGGCTCCACTACAATAACGCACTCCTCATCGAGATCCCTGGCAGGTGCCCGTCCTGATGAGGGTGCACAAATATGAACACATCACACCCACACCCTGCTCGCTCCACTGCCCTCGCTCCCTGCTCGCTCCTACCTCCGTGAACTGCTCGCACCCCAAACGATCTCCATAAGAAACCTATACTAAAGGAAACTTGACTGAGAGACGAGACTGAGAACCTTTTTTACGGAATATTATATAGAAATCACGTCTAGGTTGTTTTCATACAGTGTTAACACAGACTTTACAATCTACATAATTCACCCACTTTCTTTTCGTCATAGGTGCTTTAGGGCAGATTGACAAAGATGTCCCTTTCTATTCCGAGCCAATGGACTCGCTGACCAACGCCCACACAATCTGACAGTTTCAAACAGACAAGTTGGTGGAAAGCTTGTGCCTTAGGAGACAACAGCAGTGTGAAAACTAGGACTAAATATGTAAGCCAGCATTAGGACTAGACAAACACCATGCCTTGAAATAGGAATATGAACATTCTGTTGGGTGCTAATGCATGCTATTTGAAGTTTTGACAAACCCCGCAGTTATGGAATAGTCCCGTCATAAAAATATTTGGGACATTTCAGGAGGCTCACAAAAACTCTCCTTTACATATCTATTCTAGGAATGTCAATCATTCTGGTAATAATCTCTTGGTCCAAATATATTTTTAGAGAAGTTGGTGAACATTTTTATTTATAATGTCCAAGTTGATTCTTCTCTCGGCTGGGGTAAATACACCCTTGATATTGTTCTTATTGGGGAATACTTAAAAAAAAAAAGAAATTTGAAATAAAGCTCAAAGCAACGTTTAACAAAAACAAACCTGTAAACATTTCAAAATCAGCTGGAGAAATATTCCGAAAAAAGTGAGTAAACATGTTGACTGTAACATGCAGCACAAATATACATAATGTGATAGGATTTTTGGCGTGTGAAATTATACAGTATGTAATGTTTACTGCCTTCCTGTTAGTGAAATGCTGTTGTACCACTAACACTAATGTCCATTTCATGGAACGGCCTGCACATGACACTGATCACAATTGTTATTGACTGCGTGGCTGCTATTTGAGGGTTTCTGTCCGATCGACTCATGTGCATTTGACTAAAAGAGGCTTAGTATATTCTGACATAAATATCAACTAAATGTATCGTTGGAACGTCTGAAAATTATGTCTTCTATAATTCAGTTATGAACACTTTAGATTTTGTCAAAATGAGAATGTAATGGGATCCTAGTAAGAGAGTTGGGAAAAGTTTCGAACCTACATGAAGTTGATCCCTTGAGGACTGGGTTGTTTTAGTGTAGAAGATATTTCGCCATGTCATGGGGCTTTGTCAGCAAATATCGATACGAGCATCCGATTGAATATATAACAATAAATAGGAAGAATCCATCTTTATTGGACAGCTACTCTCAACTGGTTCAATGGCCTCTGATGTGCAGTCTCAGTATCAATAAATGTTGACAACGACCGGGTATCTGCTCGTCATCTGTCTGAGATTCATTCGCTGATAGTGCCCCTGATGTTGTGGTCCTAACTTGGGGTTGAGAAGGCCACTGTAAACGGGGTGGTATATAAGGGCATTTTCACACAGGCTCTAGTTAGGTCGACCTAAAGGGACTTTCAGCTCGAGAGGTGGTCAGGTGGTCTCGGAGGGGCGCCACTCGCTCTCTGCGTCGGAGCGGGTGTGGTGTGAATGCGGCGGACCTGAGGCCAAACTTCTCTTGCTCGGATGCCCCTTTTTCAAGTTCGTTGAACTGCAACACCAGCAACACACGTGGCTGGTGTTGCGATGTTCGGTGCGGACGTGCGTGATCATGAACTGAACTGACTTTGGAGTAAATGCAGTTGGAACTACGGCGGTCTCGGGGCGACCTAAAAAGTGCTCCAACATGTGAGAAAACGGCCTAAGACCCGACTGAGTTCTTCCTTTTTCAGTCTCCTCCTTGGACATCATTGTCATCAAAAGTGTGGTTAATAGATTGGTACTTGCTGACAAAGCCTCATGGGGTGAGAGGCAAGATGTCCTCAACACCCGGAACAGATGACGGCTTAAAAACGTGTGTCTACGATGGAAAACTTACATAAACATTATCAGAACAACAGATACATTTGCATATTGGCATGCATTGATTCTCACATATTTTTTTTTTTTATATTTTAAAGTAGTCACTGATATCTAAAGTATTGATTGCTTGTTATCGAGTCACTCACCTCTATCCTATCCCTTTGTGTTTCCTACCTTCAGTTACAAGGAATTCTACATAATCGCCGGTTCTTGTGGGAGAACTAGAAACCTACTATTCCATTTTCTCGACTCCCTCCTCTCTCGCCAGTGGAGTCAGATCATTACCGGGATTATCAGATGTAATTACCTCATTCTGGTGGCGCATAACTTGCACAGCCGCTGTACAAGCTCACCACTCAAAGGCACGCAAGGAGGGCCAAGTCGGAAAGCTTTCAGGACAGAAAATCCCATTTGTGCACCCTCTGTCTTGCATCCCTGGCTTGTTAGTTCCAACACTTGGGTTGATCCCAGTGGAGCAGACGCACCAACAGCAGCGGCAGCGTAATGGCCATCAGATAGACAGCTCGCGCACTTCTCCCCATACACCTATACACGCAAAACACTAAAGCAAGGCAACTTTTCCCTTTTTTATGGCAGATAGCAGCGGGCTCCTATTTGCACCGTAGATGAGAGAGGAGGCATTTTCAAATCGCAGTGGGAGGGGTGTTTGAGGACCGTTAGCCGGCGCGGCGGTAAACTGGACCTGTCAGAGGAAAAGATAGCGTGCTCTTTACTGGTGAGTCACTAAATTACAATTATCTCTGCAATGTCTTTGTTCCACACTGGGCGTTGCTTATCTGGATGAATAGGGGAAAATGGTGTTACTGTATTTGTCTCAACAGGTGCTCGACAGCGGATCTTGGATATGTATTGTGAATAAACCATTTTCACTTTGGATTTTACATTCTTTCAGCCCCAGCAGACACCTACAGCAAACAAATGCACAGGAAATAATGTGCATGCCATGATAATGGTTTCCCCAACATGTATGATTGTCTCTCTCCCATTCCTATTCCTGGTTTGTCCTAAAGCGTACTAGAACAAATCTTGACGTATTCTGTCACATAATAGACAAAACACAAAACTGTCCTCCACATTTTTAAGTCCAACAAAGACATCTTGACCTGTTCTGAGCAGGTCTGCAACTCAAATGGTGTCAGTTTGTCAGCATGCCTTTAGCTAAAAGTGAAAGCTTGTATTCACTGTTATAACCAACCTGCCCCCGTCTCTTACGCCATATGGACTTATAAAAATGGTATTGGCAACAATTATGCACAATATGGCCACCGTATCATTATCAACATGTGTCTTTTTATGATTGAGCCTAAGGAGCAGGTAGTTCCCAACATTTGTTGTAATAAAACTCCACAAATAAGACCTCATAAGCAGAAAACAACAACTGTACAGCAATGACCGCTATAGACCTGTATATGTGCCACCATTATTAAAATAATGCAGCCCCTTACTTTGGAATGGCAGCTTCCATGCATCAGAGTCCCATGTTCTTGCAGTGCTAGTTGGGAAATTGCAAGCTGAAAATTGGCAGAGTGAGTGAGGGACTGCCAGCCTTGTGAAGGACTGGCAACTTTTGTTTTGTTTTGTCAAGCACCACATAAGGGCCCAGCTCTCAAAGTCCTGGAGTAAGGTTAATAAGGAAAAAACTACCAAATGAGTTGTGCTGCCGGAGCATGTATGGCATCAAATCATGTTTTTTTGAGTTTCTTTCTACACTAGTACTAACTAACAGGAGAAATGCCAATTACAAGGCAGTTCCAATGGTTGGTTCTTGCAGCCAGCAAAAAGTTACCACCATCTGTTAGTGCTTTTGTTTGACCCACTTACAGCTCACCTAATCTCACTGACAAACGGTATGTTAAGTTTAGTAATAGATGTGTCCATGATAGTTAGAAGATACAGTATATACGTAATGCAAATATGATATGCAAAAACAATTGGCACAGATGCGTTTGCTTACGCCATTCAACAACAAACCTTTTTTTGAGTATTTTCAAACGTAAAAATCCCATGTGCAAGTGAACAAACATTGTACAAGAACAGTACATTATGCAATATATAATAAAGACAACAAGTCATACATGGGGACGGAAAACAGTGATCGAAATGACTTTAGGGTAATAGCTCCTCTGCTCTCCAGTATGAGCTGGAAAATATTATTGGATTACAAATTCAAGGGGTCCCCTAAGTGTGTTTGTAATGAGGTCACCGCAAACTTTCAAAATTAAGAACGTTGTCACCAGGAAATAGCATTACAGTCAGTACACATGTCAAAAAGTCTGTGGTACTTGCATTTTGGAGTGGATCTGAATTGGGTTTTTGCTACAACGCTCTGCAATCAAGTCAAAGCTAACAGAGAAAATGGCAAAGGTTCCATATCAGTCACGCCGATATGTGCTGTTTTCAAATGTGCCCTCGATCTAACGCGCAACAAATAAAATTGAAGCACAAACACGGGTTTTTTTTACGCTGAGGAAAAACTGCCTTCAAACCGGACTCAAGAGTCACCAGCTGTGCCGCGGATCCCTCACGTCTTCCATGGACAAACAGACGACCAAGTAAAAGTATCTCCACCAGGAAGGGACACTATTGGGACTTGGGGTAAGGGTTTGTAAAAAGCTAAGGACTGGATTTAAGCGAACTTGGCGACGCAGCGTAAACCTTCTCGTACGTTGCTTTATTGAGGCATACAGCTTTGATTGAGTGGCCACATTGCACAAACACAGTCAGGCCGCAAACAACAACAACCGCCATAGATCCGAATGAGGAAAGTGATAAACCAACGTGGTGCCAAGTTCATCCAAATCCTTCTCCCCTTGTTAGGATTTAGTATGATGGCTGCCCAGATTTATAGAGGTATAACATAGCAAATTAAAAGGAGCCAGTACGTGTCCGGAATGAGAAGGGATTAGAAGCGCCTAAGTCTTCTATCTTTGAGCCTCGACATCATAAACAAGTAATGGTGGGATCAGTTTAGCGAGGTGTCATATTTTACTCGGACAGGAGGGAAGCCAGAGGAGAGAGATGTCTTCTTCGCCTTTATGGATTTTGTCGCACGTTTAAAAAAAAAATAAACACCCACAACCGTGCTATTTGAGGAGAAATTCCTTCAGGTGTAACAGAAATGTCGATACTGGATGGAATGTTTTCGGAAGACTTTTAAATGGGCACTTCAGGAGGAGTCAGCCAGAGGTGATGTATTCAGTGTGGGTTTACTGGCAGGTGAATGCTTGCAATCGGCAAAGTGACTACATGGTTGATTTTTTTTTTTTTTTTTGTATAGCGGTAATGTCAGTGTCTTGCCAACAGAAGAGGACCCTTCTATATGGGACACTGGTCACAACAAATCATCGTCCCCATACATTTCAAACAGCTATTTAATTGTAAAGAGTCACTCAAACGCTCTTAAAGTACATATGACAGATTTTAATCCTTTTGAAAATATGATTTATTTAGATGGATAACATCTGTTGTAAGTGATAATCATTTTATTTCAGTGAAGCAGCAATTTTAATGAAGAAATGTTGGGCAGAACAGTTATCTTTATGCAAATGTTTATGCTACTGACAGGAAGTGTCATAGGTAGAGGTAAATTTCAATAGCAGTTTGACTCACTCATGTCCCATGAGCATAACATGGTCAGCACGGCAACAGTTTAAAATAGTTTACCTTCTTCTATGTCATTTCCAGTGTCCATTATGGAAGTGAAACTATAAACATCACAAAAATGGTCAAACTAAAGAAAGACTGGTAAAAGTTGATATTTGTGCGTAATTTACCTTTTTGTGACCCTCTATGAGTGGTTAGCATAGGTTAGGTTAGATTAGGTTTTCTGGTGAGAGGGTCGGTCAGCAGACCTACCAGAAACTCTAAAAACAATTTATCCTGGAACATCTTTGAGTTATTTAAGTTAAGTAATACTGTGTATCAGATTGTAAGTTTGTGATGACATGAATTGTAAAATGTGCTGTTGTATTTGACTGTGTTACAGAAAACCACACTTTCACCAATTATATATCCAATCAAAACTACGCTGTCTCCTGCTCCATTATTAACGCACCACCATACAAGTTGTCCTGGCTTTAAAGAGGTGTTCTGGCCGACACTCCAGGTTGAAGGCGGGGATAGACACTACTAGTGCCTTAAAGTCAACACAAATCTACATTAAGAGTTTTCTTCCTAACAATATGGTTAGGAAGAAAACCATATTAAAGTAAAGGAGCTGTGCTAACCACTGGGTCACTAAAAGGTAAAATACATATCAAAAGTTTGGATTTTCACATAAAAAGTTCCATAACGGAGTTAATATTAAGTATAATTAATTTTAATTTCTTCTTACTTGTGAAAGCCATCATGCCTGTATTTGGTCTGTCGGACAGTATATGGACAGACCTTGTGTTTCTGTGATTTACCCATTGGTCATGGCCATGGGAACTTACGGAGAACCAACCGTGAGGCCATGCTGTACGTCTTTAAGTTTAACTACTGATTTTGTTTTCCTACTTGTAATTTTAAGTAACTGTGAAGCACTTTGAATCGCCTTGTGTACGAATTGTGCTCTACATATAAACTTGCCTCGTGGTTTCATTCTAACGCAGTTGTAGTAGAGGCAGACGTAGTTATAGAAGCATCACAAATACTGCAGTTGTGTTACAAGCTTCTGTACCAGCAGTCCCTTTTTGGTATAATTAGGCAATACTTAAACTGAACCAGCGATTTTGACAACCGACATGTATATTATCTCCCACCGGCCACCTAACCACATCCTTTGTGTTCGTCCTCTCCTTCTCTGAATCTGACTGGCTTTCAAGTGCAATCCCAGGACCACCCACTTTCTCTGTGTGTGTGTGTGTCTCCACTTGCACTTTTCTCACCGCTTGGCCCCCTTTTGAAGTCTGACACACAGCTCGAAATCTACCATGTTTTTTCTTCTTCTTCTTCTTCTATTCTTCTTTTCTTTTCCATTCCCTCATTTTCGGACAGCTGAGGGGAAATGGCTCAGAAAGAGAGGGGCTCAGGTTCGATTACAGCTGTTAATCAAAAATCTACACTGGCCAGCATGGCGTGATGTGAGAAATGATTTCGGTTTCAATCTGTCAAAAGCCGCTCCACGCACCGGCAGATATCAAGATATATTGTTGAAGCGGCGTGGCGAGAATTAGAGAAATGAGAAGTCACTGGGACTGTGCAAAAATAAGTGCAAAAAAAATAAATAAAAAATTCCAGGACAAATGAAAACGTAAATAGCCGCGCTCAAGCTGGCGTATCCTCGCATGGCTCAGTGCAAACTTTACTCGCTTCGCTTCGGTTCTGCAAAAACCCTGGATTACGCTCAATAAGAAAGAGTTTAGTGAAAGACTTGGGCAGCATTTTGAATGAAGAGTAAATATGTTGTTGCAGAGTGAATATAATAATATCAATCATGGTTATGGATCAGTTTTATGTAGCTTTTTTGGGCACTCCAAGACGCTTTTAAGATACTATATTGTTGCCACAGCTGCCTTGGGGGTAGACTGACGGCAGCGAATATAAAGCTAAATACAATTAAAAAATATAATATTGCCTTTTTAAGCTTTCTCTTAGTCACACTTCAATTTTTTAGTGGCAGGATCAACATTTGCTAAAGGTCAATCGAAACCAATTAACCTTTAAAATGTTAAAGTGATTTAATAAAAAATACATGCATCGCTAAAAAAAAAAAAAAAACGTAATAAAATAGCCTATATCTATTTGTCATTAATTTGCACCCAATAAGGACATTGTATATGACCGTTTTTCTTTGCAAACTGTTGGCATAGTTTTGTTTTAATTTAGCCAACAGCTGCAGCCAAATGGCGGGCCGTCTATTGTGTGTCACTTTTGGCTTGTGTAAAAGGGCATGAAATTTAAAACGGTGTCCTCTTCATGCTTCCATTCAGCATGTATTATCATTGTTATTACTTATATATGTTTTAAGAACATTGTGGCTGAATCAATGAGGTTAAATTGAGTTGAAACTAAAAAGTGCAAATCCGTGGTCTTTTGTTAGCGGTTGATATTCTGTTCAGACTTGGCATTACTTCCTGTCTTCATATCTGAGCACGTCTTTATTATCAGGATGTAAAATATTTGATTGACAGCTGGAGCGTGCGGATCTATTTTCACAGGTCCGCTGCACAGTTGGTGAGGCCATATGACACTCCAACGGCAACAACTTGAAAATGTAATTACTCTCAATCCACTGATTGTTGGGGGCTGCGCCGGCTCTGTCAAATCAGCGCTATCACTTAGTGTGGCTCAGCTCCACTGTAATTATTATAGATTCTAAAATGATTCTTTTAATGGCTACGAAATGTCTCAAATAAAATCTCATGACACTACACTCTCCCAATGAATACTGTTTGGCATGTTCTCCATCTTATTCCATGAAATCCATTGTATCTGTTATACAAGACAATGTTGTTAAGAGACTGAAACATGTTACAGTGGGAGGAAAAAGTGAGTACACCGTTTGGAACTTCTCACATTTCTGCCTAAATTGGTCATAAAATGTGGTCTGATCTTTATTAAAATCCTAAGAATGAGAAAACATCGACTGCTTAAACTAATACCACCCAAACGTTTACATTTTATCATATTTTTAATGGCCATAACAGGTAAACATTCACAGGACAGGGAGGAGTAAGTGAGTACACCCCCTGAATCTCACTGAACAGCAGCAGTTTTGTAAAACTGTGAATGAAACACCCCAGTATAGGTGACAACTTGAATATCCCAACTCTAGGACCGAACAATTACATATTGGCATTGATGTGCATAGAGTAAATTTACCGTTATTGGAAAACCTCTAATACAAGGAGATTTTTTTTTTTTTTTTTTTTCATGATTTTATTTTTGAACATGACAGAATATGCAAAAAATTTTGATTGCCTCAAATTTCATGAATATTTCTGCAGTAACCTGTCATGAATATTTACATTTGTAAATCCTATAATTGAAAAAAATGGTTATCGGCTTTAAGTTTGCTTTGCTTTTGTTTTGTTAATCTTCCTATGTGTAAAGAAAGAAAAAAGCAGAGAGCGCGTCTTTGGGTCATTCACTATTTCGCAGGTGCTCTTCAAGGATCCAGGTACAAAATTTGAAGCATATGAGGAAGAAGGTGATCCGAGGCCCTCGGACTTAAATAAAAATCCTTCAATCCGACAGGGACATCACAATACTGACGCGTCTGTGCTCTGACGAAGACCACGCGTGTGGTCAAAACGCGTCGGTATTGTGATGTCCCTGTCTGATTAAAGGACTTTTATTGAAGTCAGTCATGTAAGTATGAAAAGTACATCAACATTCTTTGACGGCCCGATTGTACAAGTTCAAATAATTACCCAGCAGAGAGAATCAAGCCTGCCATACAGAACACTTACTCGGTCAATGCAAGTTTTCTTTTGTTTATTTTGAAGTGTTTGAAGTTACATTGAAGTGTTCGTACATCAACAGAAAAAAGCACAATTACAACAACGGTCTAGTTTCAAGTACGAAGTCTAGTACAAAGCAAGTAACGATAGGAGATCATTACATTTCTTTCAGACGGTCACCATGCCTAACATTCTTAGTATTACCAAAAGTCACTAGTTTTATGTTAAAAAGACAGATTAATATACATATTATACTCCGTGAGTATTCTTATGTACATTTATTATGTAAGCCCTACCCAGTGTAGTGCGTGAAAAAAACAGGTGTAGAGAGGGCCAGTTGTAGAGGGCAGTAGCTCCTCATCAACAAATCCCTACGCAGCTGCCCTAACTAGCTGATTTTGTAGATAATGTTCCTATGCTGTGTGGTGCGTTAAAAGACCAGGATTACGAGCCCGTTGGGAGGATCCCTCTCAACAGATCCATAGCTCGCCTACCCTAATTCTCTATTTGTAATGTTGAGCAATAGAATGACAACCGTTGAGAGCAACAATATTCTTCCTTAATTAATCAAAAACAATTTGATCCTATTGCGCCCCCTAGTGCCAACTCATTTCGTCTTCTCTATACTTTGCAAAAATCTTTTGCTTTAATTTATATTTGAACAGGTTGATGTTTGAACCTCGTTTCATCTCCATCTCCAGTTTATTCCACAATTGTACACCATGTTGGACTAAAACTTTTCAAAGTTGTGCTATGTTTCTGAATCCTAAAGTTTAATTCATCTCGTAATTCATAACGACCAGTACGTTCTTGGAACCTTCTTTGTATTTGGCTTGGTAACAATTTATACCTTGCTTTGAATAACATCTGTACTGTTTGGAACTCAACAATGTCACAAAACTTCATGATCTTTGATTTTAAAAATAATGAATTTGTGTGGTCCAAAAACCCAACTTTATAAATTACTCGGATAGCTCTTTTTAGCAGCATTACTATTGGTTTTAATGTGTTTTTGTAAGTACAACCTCAAACCACAGTGCAATAATATAAATAGGGCAAAATAAATAGAACAGTATAAGGTATGTAGAGCTTTGATGTTTAAAATATACTTTACTTTCGCAATTACTGAAATGCTTTTTTTACTACAGGTTTCGACTCCATGTTGAGCTGTTTCCGGTGTGAACGCTACATTAACGCTTTCATCTCTTGTACAATGGAGGTAATGTCCTGGAAACGAGAATGACACAATGACAGGCTAATAACATATTTTAAAGCGCTCTCTATTTCAGGAGAAGAGGTTGGATTTATTACATGTAAGTGCTAATAAATTTAACAATTCATGGAGCATTGCCTTCCTTTCATGTGCATTATATGTATTCAAATTAAATGGCCATAAAACCATTCAGGCTCACAAAGGTAGTATAATGAGACAAGTATTTTAATAATAAAAATGACCGTCCTTCCTACATTGATCGATTGTTCATTAATTTGTTACAGGGAACTGGGACTGGGGCTATTCTTCAGAAGCAAGGCAATACATACTACATGATTTCTACAACAGTTATAGAAAAAGTAAGTTATAGTAAGAACCATGCACTTTAAAGGTCTACAAGAAAAGTTGCGAAATGTGCTGGAGGTTTGCTTTCCCACGCCTAGAAGGCCAGACTGGACCAGACAGCTAATTATGAAACTCGGGTCAATTTGGGCTCCAATGGAGATAAATGAGAGAGGAGGATGAGAGGGAAGAGGCGCATGAGTCATTCACAGATGGATAGGCCTGTGAGGGTTTACTGACAGAAAGGGTCTGCTTCCACCAAAACTGGACTAATAGGTAATGGTCGGTGGTATTACTAGCACTGCCAGAGTCCAAGCTGTATCAGTGCACACTGCTTCAACCACCTGGATTCAACTAACTGTTCTGATCTGGGGTTGCTGCTGTTGGTCAGGTCTAGGTTCAGCAACACTATGGGCCCGATCTTCCGGCCAGCGCAACGACAGCGTTGCTCAAGCCGAAGTTGGAATCTTGCGCCCGGTAGCCAGGGGGAGTTGCTTAGAGAAACAAAGGGGTCGTCTGAGGTGCTACAAACAACGCTGACTGCAACACGCACTTTTTGCTTCCTCTTTGCTCCCCTCTTCTTAACATGAGCATCGTGCGCAGCCCGATAGGTCCTGCGAGCACAGGACAAACTACAAAGTTATTTGTGGTGTGCTCTAGCCTGGTCTTACCATACCCTCGTACTCATTTTGTACAGAGGGTATGGTAACGTCACAACTGAGCTTCGTTTTCAGGTGGGAGGGATGAACTCCTTTGAAACGATTGGATCTGTTTTCAAACTACAAAAAGCAAATCCGGTGCAAAGCGTAACGTCGCCCACAACACCCGCCTCCCCCGCTCGCTGAATGGTAGGTTGGAATTCAACCGATGAAACGCAGCCACTGAGATCAGACCCAGACGTACATGTATTGACCAGAGTTTATGGATGGTAAACGCCAGGCTAGGTGTGCGCCAGATCTCCAGAACTATAAGCCGTATGACAGAAAACAGAGGACAGTGGAGGTATCCGAGTCTGAGATGTACACGCTGTACCAAGAATTTGATAGCAAAATTATTGATTCTTTGTTTATGCTTTACATCAATTGACAATGAAACTAACTAAGCTGAACTCATGATAGACAGGATATTATTTGAGATGCCCGAATGCGTGATAACCAAATCGGTCTCTCCTTGTATTGCACTGGTGTGTATGGAGCGGATTCTTTTGTACAATTGTATCAAAGAAGTAAGTCATAATAAGTATTGCCTCTTCATATCACTTCTTTATATTCTTATTATCTGAAGTCTTTGAGAAGCCAGTTCATTTCGTACATCAAACATGGGATGCCAGACGATCTTTCTACAGCGCACTGGTATATTATGCTCATAAAAGGTCTTTTTTTCCGTCTCATTTTCCTGCTACTGAAAAACAATACACTGTGAGACAGAAACCAGTGAAACATTACTGCAACTTCAGTGAATTAAGTCCAGTTGAATAACATTGTTTCCTACAGAGAGTGCATGTAGTAAAGTAGCAGGTTAAATGAGACCAAAAGTAACAGCTACAAGAATTTTGCAATATTTGTAGCGTGGAGAAAATTAAGCAATGAAACGGTCAAATGCAGGACAGCGTCACCTTTTTAACCAGGCCAGCCCAGTCTTTTTCTTGATTTTATTTTTATTTAACCTTTTTTTAACCAGGAAAGTCCCTTGAGATTGAAAACCTCTTTTGCGAGGGAGACCTGCAAGAGGCAAACCACAAACACCCAACATATTGTATAATTAAACACATAAAGATTAAACTGAACAAAATAAAACAGGAGCAGGATTAAAAACAGCAACAGGTTAACAACTTCAATTCCAGGTCCTTCAGAACAGCATCAAACCGAGACAAAGTTATTAGTTGTGAGAGTTGAATTGTCTTTTGCAGAGGGTTCCAATCTGTAGGTGCCCGATACTGAAAAGCCTTCTTTCCTTTCTCTGTCCTGACACCAGGGACATTCAGTGAGTAGAATGTCCTGGGAGCGAAGAGCGTAAGGTCCCTCAGACCTCTGCTGAAGATACACACTCAAGTACGAAGGGAGCAACCCAATGAGTCTCTTGTATATAAACCTGTACCAGTGTGTGAGCCGACGAGTTGCCAAAGCAGGCCATCCGACCCGGGAGTACAGTTCACAGTGATGAGTTCGTGGACCACAGTTTGTTATGAAGCGCAGAGAGGCATGAGAAACCGAGTCCAGCATAACAGAGCCCAGACTGGGGCATGTGTATATAAAATATCTCCATAACCGAGCACAGGAAGAAAATGTTGCAGCAACAAGGGTCTTCCTTACACGGAAAGAAAAGCATAACTTGTTTCTGAAATAGAAACTCAACTTTAGGTGCAGCTTTTTTTTTACGAGTCATTTATATGCTGAAATATTTGAAGGCATTAACAACTAAAATAACTGAGCCATCAGGGGCGACAATAGGGGGAATATTCTTCTGCTTGTCTTTACTATTACAAAATAACATTACTTTAGTTTTGCTTGCATTTAGTGAAAAACTAAACCTTGTGCCACACCTCGAGTAAGTGGCATAACATCGGAACACTCTCTGAGATAATTGGCGATCCAGCCAGCCGTTTGTTCCGACAGTTCAATGTCTTAGTCGTTGTTTCAATATCTGATGATTTACAGCAGTGGTTCCCAACCTTTTATTCTTGAAGCCCTGGGCTGTGTTTTTTCTTGTATCCAGATTGAAAGCAAGATCAAATATTATGCATCTAATATTTTAGATGCAAAATATTTAATATATAATGCACATAATGCATTATATTTTAAATATTGATAATGCATAATCATTAATGCATATTTATTATGCATTATGAAGAATTATTTTAACTGATAGACTAGTCAAGAACTTGATCTTATCTCCCAGATTGCTAATGAGTATGACTTACAGTGCCTTCCGAATGATGGATTGAACAGTGCTCCGTGAGATGTTCAAATCTTGGGAAATCTTTGTATAACTTAACGCTGCTTTAAACTTCTCCACAGCTTTATCCCTGACCTCTCTGGTGAGCTCCTTGGCCTTCATGATGTTGTTTAGTGACCAATACACTCCGACCATAGCTCTGAGGCCCTCACAGAACAGCTGGAATTATACTGAGAGTAGATAAAGCACAGGTGGCCTCTATTTAATGGTTAGGGCAAGGTGTAAACATTCTGCAGGCATTAGGAATGTTATAAAGGCAATTTAATGCACTCCGAAAATGCTGTATGAATACTTATGCACGCCCCACTTTTCACTTTTCTATTTGTAAAATAACAGAATCATGTATCATTTTGCTTTCACTTCACAGTTGTCTGTTACTTGTGTGTGAACTTTCAGTAAAAAATTCTAAATAAAATCTTTACGTTTAGGGTTGTAAACATGACAAAATGTGCAAAAGTTCAAGGTGTATTAGTACTTTCGCGAGGCACTGTACTTGTAATTCAGTCAATCCGAGATGGTTCGTTTCTGTCAAAACAAGCCTGGCAGCTGACACAAGTGACAAAATGTTTCCTCCGGGTGCTCCGGTTTCCGCAGCCAATTAAAACATGTACAACAGTGTCCCATCTGGGCTAAAATAAATTACCCTTTAAGCAATGACACAATTCCCAAAAACTGTCAGTGGGGTGACAGTGGCGCAGTTGGTGGAGCGGGTCATCTCGTGATCGGAAGGTCAGGGTTCTGAATACCAGCTCCCGCAAATGCACACTGTCATTGTGTCCTTGGGCAAGACACTTCACCCACGTTGCCTCCAGTGTCTGCATACATTGGTGTATAAATGAGAGAGTGAATGGGTGACTGGTTCCTTACTGTTAAGCGCTTTGGGCCTGATCAAGGTAGAAAAGCGCTATATAAGTTGAGTCCATTTGCCATTTACCAAAGCTGCGATCCACGTACTGTAACTAAATCAACCTCTATGTTCTCTTTGACATAATGCAACGACGTGGAAAAATAAAACCACTGCGCTGGCATTGTATGGTTGAACGACGTAGCCCACTAAGCATTGTCCTTCTAAGGTCCTGAAGGCCTGACTGAACCAGCTGCAAAAATTCCCATATTAAAATGCATTTTCTCACCGGCAGAGTCAGGAAAAACTAATGGTGCATTGGGGGGGTCCTCATCAACTCCTCAAATGAACAGACGCTGACCTTGAACAAATGACAGAAATAACAACATTTCTGGCGATATACAGGATTTTTCAGTTCTGCTGTGTGACCTTTAGCGTCCGTCCGGAGATGATGGACAACTGGCGAATAGCGGACAAATATAGCGTGCATTTATCGGGAGTGCGCAGCCGGCTAGTGGCTATTTCATTAAGATAAGTGAGAGCAAATAGGAAAAGGTGGCACAATCACAGCCGCGAGAACACATTACCCGAACGCAACATTAAATAACTGTTATTGCACCGGGAAGGAAATAATGGTTTTGTTCTTTCCTTTGTTGGAAACCAGTGAAGTATTTCAACATTTAGGTTACTTATGAGACTTCGGAAAACAGAAATAGAAGTCTTGATATAAACTTTATACATATAGTAACAGCGCACAACTAAGCCTATATACTGTCCTCATTGCCCCCCAACGTGCCAGCTCACACACGTAAACATTTCCATTAGGCTCATAGGTTTAAAGATAGGGTATTATGCATTTTACAGTTATTTGAGTTATTTGGTACACATCTTTATCATTATCTTACACTTTGTTGGTTTGAAAATGTACTATCGATCTAAAACAGCTGAAACAAAATATCCAGTAGTTTCACACCTGATTTTTGAGTGATCTCCCCATAAGCCCCTCCCATCCATGCTCCTCTTGCTCCCCATCGTTGCGTGTTTGGACCAGCAGCCCATGTGGAGAGTGTTTTCACTTTGCAATAGAGTATTAAGCTTAGCAAGAGATTGAGAGGTAAGGAAAGCATTTCCCGGACACGTAGGATCTCAGGAGGAACTTTTTGGGAGCTGCCGACAAACTGCTAATAGCAACTGGAGAAGATTCAAAAACACAACTCCAGGTACGTTTTTGATGAGAGACCATCATTTTAACATGGTAATTTTTATTTTATTTTTTTATGACAAAGTCCAAGGCATTAAAAATGCCATAATTTCCACAACACAAATAGAAACCCTGCCACCAGATAAACACCTTCTGAAAAAACAATCGAAGAGGTTATCTCCGGTCTGAGTTCATGCACATGCTGCCTTTATGAATTACCACTAGATTTCTGAAGTCTGTGCTGACCAGCTTGTTACCACAACTTGTTCAGTTACTTAACATCTCATTTGAGACTGGAGCATTTCCAAAGGCCTTGAAAACCGCGGTCATTAAGCCTCTTCTAAAGAAGAGCAGCCTTGATCCCAAGATACTGAACAACTACCGGCCCATATCAAACCTACCATTCTTAGGAAAAGTCCTAGAGAAAGTAATATATCAACAGCTCACTTACTTTCTCCTATCTAACAATGTGTTTGATACTTTCCAGTCAGGATTTAGGCCGTTCCACAGCACTGAGACAGCTCTGATCAAGGTGACAAATGATATCCGTATGAACACCAACGCAGGTAAGGTCTCAGTTTTAGTTCTGCTGGACCTGAGCGCTGCTTTTGACACAGTGGACCACGGGATCTTACTTCACAGGTTAGAAAACTGGGTGGGAATCTCTGGTACTGCGCTAAACTGGTTCAAGTCCTATCTCGAGGATAGGACGTACTTTGTCGAAATTGGCAACAGTGTCTCAAACAAAATTTTCATGACCTGTGGAGTCCCCCAGGGGTCAATCTTGGGACCCCTCTTATTCAACTTGTACATGCTTCCATTGGGTCAATTATCTCAAAACTGAGATAATTGTTTTTGGCCCACAGACACAAAGACAAAGTGTTATCAGTCACCTTGAGTCTCTCTCTCTAAAACCAAAAAATCAGGTTAGAAATCTAGGAGTAATCATGCACTCAGACCTGAACTATATCTGCAATAACATCATCAGCTTTTTACCATCTGAAAAACATTCCTAAGATCAGAGGAATAGTGTCAAAACCAGACTAAGAGAGACTCATCCATGCATTTGTCTCCAGCAGGTTAGACTACTGTAACGGCTGCTCACTGGCCTTTCTAAACGAGCTGTTAGAGCTGCAGTACATCCAGAACGCTGCTGCTCGAGTCCTGACAAGAACCAGGAAATACGACCATATAGTCCAGTGCTCCGGTCTCTGCACTGGCTTCCTGTCACTCAGAGAATAGAATTTAAAACAGCTCTGCTTGTGTACAAGTCTTTTCATGGTTTAGCACCAAAGTACATCTCTGACATGTTAGAGCCGTATGAACCATCTCGGGCCCTGAGAACTTCAGGGAGGGGTCTCCTGGTGGTTCCCAGAGTCAATAATAAACACGGTGAAGCTGCGTTTCAGTTTCATGCAGCTAAAATCTGGAACAGTCTTCATGAGGATGTGAGACAGGCCTCCACTCTGACAATGTTCAAATCTAGGCTGAAAACAGCTCTTTTTACCCGAGCAGATGAAAACTGAAAGTATTCTATCTGCACTCTTGCCTTTTACTGTAATTGATAAATGTTTTATGTTGATGTTTTAATGATTGATTTTATCTGTTTTCTTGTAATTTTATGCAACTGTTAAAGCACTTTGAATGGCCTTGTGTATGAATTGTGCTCTACAAATAAACTTGCCTAAAGTGCCGATTTTCCTGAAATAGCGTAAATGTATGAACTTGAAAAATTACTTTCCCTGGTTAAATAAACGTGTGATGAATAGAATAGAAAGTAGGAGAGGATAAGAACTTAATTCATCCGTTAGGAGAAGCATCATATTCTACAATGCACAGAGAGAAATAAAAGAAACAACATTGAACAATCAGTCACACACAACAAACAAGGTATGTATAACAAAAAGTAAATGTCACAGGTTCGTGTTCTTTGGAGAATGTCGTGGTGTGGTGTAGCCAATAATTTAAAATAACCAGTTAAAAAAGGGTAAAATATAATTTAATGTATAAGGTTAAAAAGGGGCTAAAACATACATTAAAAAGGCATAAATACGGGGTTTAAAAAGGGCTAAAAGAGGGTGTACGTTAAAGTGCAGGTAGGTCAGTTTCTGGGATGGGGGTCCGGCCGGCTCCGGGAGCTGCGGAGGCACTGCAGGTGTCCACCTCGGGGAACATATGCCTGGAGCGCTTGCTTGTGCCGCTACTCCCGCTGCTCCTGTCCGGAGGACATCCCCGGTCTCGACACGCGCCCCCTTGCCACCATCGCTCTACCCATCCCGGTGCGTTGCGTCACGTGGTGTCTCATAGTCGTGTCCTCGTTGGCCCAGTCCGGTGTCCTCGCCCCGGCATCCTGCGTCCTTGGCGCCTCCTCCTGCGCGCCGCATCCCCGGGCCTCCTGCTTGGCTCTCCACCGTTGCCGCTGCTCCTGTTTTTGTTGAGGACGTTGCCATCGCACAGCCTGTGCCGCCTGGCACCGGCACTCCCGTGCCCCTGTGCCGTCTGCCCCCTCCCCTTGTGCAAAAACCACTTCCGCCTTTATATCTCTCTCACAGGTGTGCCCACTTGAGGCAATCAACAGGGGCGGGGCCACGAGCTCCGGTATAAAAACATGCATAAAATCAACCTTAAAAACATGCAGATAAAACACACTAAAACCAAGTTACAAACCAGTCCGCTCGTGCCCGTGTCATAAACTCCAGATTTTTATGGAGGAACATTTTAAACACAAAAATGTCAGATTGCCACAATTTGGGACATTTAAGAAATGATGTTGAAAAATGTGCTATAAACACAATTGCGTATTCATTGTGGTCATACACTCACCAAGTTCCATCGGATTGAATCTGCTTTCAGTAAATTATACCTTTCCCCCAGAATAAAGGTTTGTTGTGAATAATGGAAGAACAAATACTCGAATCCCAATGGGAGTAAACTTCCCACTCACACTGGGGTCAACCTGATGTCTTGTCGTTGGTGGATGACGCTGAATGAATCAACCTCTGCATAGGACTTTAGGAAAGGTAGATTGATGGTTATGGCTGCGCTGGTGTTAGTATTTGGATATAACGATGACTGCTTTCATTATTCCTCAAGGCTAAGGCTCGGCTCGTGTCTGACTGTCTGTGTGACCTGCATAACTTACGTATAAATCCATCCGTCTTTATGAAACGGGGCTGTATTGACTGGGTAAACATCAGCAATTAGACCCTGCACATCTCTTCGAAATGGCACGCCGCCGTTTTGCCCAGAAGAGGAGATTAGTTTTGTTTTCCCCTCCTCACAATGGCTCCCTAATGGACATGTTTCATTAATATAGTAATGATATTTTTCAAGATCTATCAGACATAAAGGAGATAAGGGCCCGTAAATGGGTTGCCGAGCAAAACCGAGCAATGTTGGCTTATGTCACCCCCGTTTCAGGCGGCACAGAGGATAAACTTGATCAAATAAAACCTACAGTGAAATGAGACACTCCAGTACAAATGAATGCTCTTACCGACTGTCACCCAAACTACTCTTCTCATTTTGGCAAAAGTGACACAACAAATGGGAGAAATCTCAAGACGACACTATCAATCTGAAGTTTTAACTTTACAGTCACCGCATTACTACGTATGTTTCTGCAAATTTACACCTAACTTCATGTTTGGTTTCTAAAAGAAAGTTATTACGCCCGTAGGTTGATAGTAACTTTAAATGTGATGTGTTGTCAGGGTGATGCTGTAAAAATATCCACATATGCACATTTGAGCATTTTCTACAACTGGCTTTTCACTCCTCACTCTGTGGATCTCTAGACCTGTTTGTGCAAAGCAACAGAAAACCATTTTACGCAATATGTTCTAGTTGATAAAGCAGTTCTCAGGGGACAATTTGCATTCACTCCATACTGGTAAACTGGTATTTTGGTCCACAGAACCGTCTGAACAGAACCGGGCTGCAATGCGATTGGCTGAAAGGCTTGTTAGTTGGACTTCATATTGTTGTACACGAGTGTCATTGCAAAGTGACGCTCAGCTCACAGTCTCGCTCAAAGCTTTGTCGCAGTCAAGATAAAACTGAATCCCCCCCCCCCCACCCCCAAGTCCCTTTTTAAATAATTCACTTTCACGCACGCTACATATCACCAACAATCCTATCTCTCACGCTTTCCGCCACCCGTTTACTTGCCCGAAGAGCCTTAGACAATGTAATTAAGTCCACTCGGATGCACATCTTGTACGTGCGGATTTTCCAAACATCTCGTGCAGCGGGAGAAGGAAGGAAGAGGCATGAATAAATAACGTCTCATTTGGTGTTTTACAAAATGCCGAAACTCAGTGGCTGTGCAAAGCTAGTGGAGCAAGAGGGACTCTTCGTTAAGGACGCGGGACTGAGGATAGTAACATGTTGCAGACGTCTGGTGGGCATTCTTAATATCCTCCATTTAAAGAGGTTCCAGGAGCGCCCCGGGCTGAATCTCACCGACGACGCCACTTTTACTCCCGATGTCCCCCGGCGACTTCTGTTGTTAGGTGTAATGCACTGTGCCGGGAGTACGCACCAAGACAAATGTGCCGTGGTATTCAGAGTAACACTGTCTGATCACAATGCTAAGCTTTTCAGCGTGGATAAACGTCGACTATACAGACATGCCAACTTTTGTTTCTCTCAAAAAGAATCCGAAAGGCACGTACTTTTGCTACAGGCGCAATGAAAGTGTAATTGCATATAATCTTCAGAAATTTTTTTTTTTCCTAAATGTCATGCTGTCTTAGTTGACAACATCAAATTCTTTTTTATTTTATGTTTTGTCAGTTCTGTTACATCAGGTCAGACACTTCCGCTCAAGCAGTTAGTACTCAAGAAGTATTTGCACCAGGTACTTTTAAAACTTTTACTTCAGTAAATATATGGGCTGCTGCTTTTTACTTTTTAAAGAGGGTGTATTATGCTTTTTCGCAGCTAATAACTTGGTAATAATCTCAAATACATCCTTATCACTACCTTACACTTTGTTGGATAGAAAATGCAATATTGTTCTAAAACACCAGTGGTTTCACTTCTTGATTTTCACCAAGTCTCCCCAAGGCCAAGCTTCAAACAGTAGAAATGGTCAATCTGATTCATACCAAACTTTAGATCAATATTACATTTTCTAACCAACAAAGTTTGAAAAAAATCAAAATCAGCCCACATGCAATACAGTAGTTGCAGTTATCACATAGAGCTAAAAAGAGGAAAATATAAATAAGAGTCTATAATGTATCTGATAAAAGTCAGACTCATTAATAATTGAATACAACGGCCAATTAATGTTTTAATCAAGTTCCACTGCCAACTGTTTTTTACTCAAGCAACATTTTTATGATTCGCAGCAGCTTTTACTTTTACCAGTGTATATTTTTTACCCAAGTATCAGTATACAGAAAATGTTGAAATCAAGTACTTTCGCCATCTCTGGCTTTCATTCATAATGTATTGAATTGTCCCTGTAGGGAAATCAGTCATTGACCCATCTTAAAATGCATTCAAATCTCATAATGAGATTGAAAAGATGGAACATATTTTTTTATTGGCGTTGTATAAATTGTATTCTTTCTCCACCTGAACTGACGTAAATGTTTGGTTCTCCAACTGAAATATTGGAGTGCTGTTAGGGGAGTATCTAGGAATGGCCGGGGGTAGCAGTAGAATCTGATAGGCCACCTAAGATACCCCAATATTCAAACTGAAAGACTATATCACCAAACAATATCAAACGTGTGGATCGTCCATGGTCCCATCCTTGAATGAATGAGTGTGCTTCCTGGACCACCCCTTTATACATTTGGATTGTAAGTGCTCTTAGTTTGTGACCATCGTGTTGGAAATAACCAGGCTGCTAATCTGTCATTTCTGAATGCTTCTATCTACACAGCTATCTGAGGGTGTTGTTAAGCAGTTTCTGTAATTGTGCTCTAAAACAAAGATGTAAAAAATAATAATAATTTAACCAAGCCACCAATTAGAGAATGTCCTCTTAAAACTTTACTTGACCATCAAAGAACCTACCAGCATCCAAAAGGCGTCTCACACTGTACCAGACATGACTGAGTGTGCGAGTGGGCCATCCATCCAGCCTTCCTTCCTTCCTCTGAGAGTAAATTATGCTTCCTCTCTTTGCACTAGATTGCTCTCCTCACACGGATCTGGTTTTGTGACACAGTTGTGGGCTCCTGCCTGGGCCTGTACCGAGCAGTGTGTGACTTGCTCCACAACAGCTGCCGAGGACTGCAATGACAGCTCTCCACTCAGGCACATAGGCATCCATCTTCCTCCTGCCACTCTATACGACTTCAGTTCAGTCATTTCTCCCTCTTCACCATAGTTTTTGCAGGGCTGTCATTCAAGTGTACGGCCTAGATTGGGTTGGTAAGGCTGGACCGCGTGGGTATAATGACTTAAAAGGGTAGAAACAAACCATGGATATAATGCGGCTGTGCAATATGTTTGAAGTGCACTCAAGAGAGGCACATTATTTTACGGTGCAGTTTGGACACATGCACATAGGAGATTAAGGGAGCTGAGATGATGTTAAAAATGTTAGGAGATCCTACAGGACATCCTATTTGTAACATTAACAAAGCCAACTACAAATAATTGAATGCATATGTATGCTGCACAAGAAAACACAACACAACATGGACAACAATGAATGACATGTGACATATCAGAATGACATATCAGCACATGTGACTTCTAGTTTTTAAAGGAATTAGCTGTGTGTGGCACAAATAAATAAATATTTGTACATAATGTACTGTGGGCAGCGACAGGGCACATTATAAAGACAACAACAACACACTGGATGTAACCATTTACTGGAGGACACTTCTCTGTTCACAGCTGTGGTGTCTTAAGTTTAAATCTTGTTTTGTTGTTTATATTTTAACTAATTTTTATTTAACATTGGCCATTCGCTATGAGATTAATGCTTCGGTTCATCCCATCAATGGTTTAAAACATGCGCAATAGGCTAAAGCCTCCAGCTAGGTAATGAACCAAGCTCAAGATCAGGATTAAGAAGTTTTAATGTCTCTGACCATTTTCATACTTTAAAGATTAAGTGTGTCCCTATATTTCCTGAGAGAAAATAGTACATTTGAGTACATTTGCAATATACACCATATGTGTGTGGGCTGCACTATGTATAATAGATTGCATGTAAAATGTAGTGTATGAGTGCCTGCGGATATATAACGCACAGGCTGTCCATGTTCTGCGTTGACCACTGGGATTTGGCTCTTTACCACGGCCATGAGGGTTTTTTTAATCTCACTGAAAGATAGTCTAATGTTGACTTCCAAGCAACTTCCAGGTAACTGGTAAATGTACGACCTCCCATTATAGGAAAACCGCCATGGAACACCGCTCAAAGTGGTAATTACAACATGGAAATGCGGAGATGATCACAGTGGTCCGAGTTCAGATACAAGATGAAGACAGCGATGGCTCCCCCCACTGGAGAAGTGTAGCTATTGATAGAATATAACATTACCACTGCATCTGTGACGTGAACGCTACAGCCTCCAGTATAACGTTATGCAGCATGTTCTGAATTGCAGAAACATTCATATGACGTTAGCCCTTTTAGAAAAGAAAGAAAACGGTTATAGCATTAGTTGAATTGTTTACATCTAAGTTATTCTAGCTGAAATGCTCCGATTGTTATTTTCAAGTGGGAAAAATCCCAGTTATCAGTTGCACATGTAATCTGGAGCATTATCTGTGATTGAAAAACAGTGCAATGTTCCGTTTACTTGAAAAATACTGAATGCAATTTGATAGTCTTATAGACCGGTAACAACAGTCCAGACAATGTGCCATAATATAAACGCAGGCTGTAGTGGCCCTGTATATGCTCTACAAACTAAGCTAGTCAAGCCTTTATTTCAACATCTATTACAAAAGGGACAAATGCATATTTAACTTTTTTGAACTCCTATCCAGAACACTGTTCCCTTGTAAAAAAAGAAATAAAAGAATAAGTGTAGTAGTACTTGCTTCATCCGCACAGCTTTGACACTCATTCGCACCGTTTACTTTTGTAGTTTCTTTTTTTGCTGCTGAAGCGCGTTGATCTGTATTTCCTGGATATTGTTAAGTGTTAACTACCCTCCACATGTTTGTTGCACTCAGACCCAATCTGAGCAGTTCCGCGGACACACTGAATTTAGTACAGTGCCATTTATTTATATAATAAGAAGAGTCTTTTAAACTGACATCTTTAAAAAAAATAAAATTGTACAATTGTGTCATATCGACAAAGTAAAAATTCTCAAAATGTACCGCTCATTTATCTCAAAAAGGCCAAAAACGTCCAGTCAATATGCACTGTAAAATTACAAGAATGTTATTTCAAAACATTGTTGCAGACTAGTAATTACTCCCATTATATCGCTAGTCACATTCTCTGACAAAATTACTGAAAGCAGCCCTTTGATCTGGCTTCTCCAGAGCAAGATACTTTTGACAGCTTCACGAAAAAAAGAAAGAAAAAAAAAAACATGTACAGAAGAAAACAAAACTGCATTTACTCTCTCCTCCCTTTATGCCTCCAGTTAATTTGATTTGCCGCTGAAGTGCACGCCGCATCTCTGCCTGTATTTCGGCTGAACTGCAGTGGTATGTCTGTGAGTGCGTGGCTTTGCCGGAGAATAATCTTAAAACAGACACCTGTTTATCCTGGCTTTGTGGTCTTCCAGGAGGAGAAATGCTTTGGAGCTGCAGCTTATGCACAAAGCTCCGCTGCTAGACACAACAGTCAGATGTCAACATTGCCCCACGAAAACTCCAGAAAATAAGAATGGGATTTTTTGTCATTTTTTTTTTTCTTTTTTTTTTCGTCTGAGAGAAACCAGGCGAAATTTCCCTCCTCTGTCTTTCAATAATCTTCCTAAAACAGATGACAAGCTTGTTGCTCAGATATCCCAGGGTAAAAAAAAAAAAAGCGGGGCTGAAATATTCAAAGGCTGTTGCATATATATGAGCTTAGATGAGTTAGAAGCTAAGTGCTAAAGCTGGTAGATAGCAGAGGCTTGGAGCTAGCCCGTGAAAGGAGCAGTGATTTGTTTTAACGAAATAAATGAGTTGCAAATTGCGAAGAATGCAGCGAACTTAGTAAGAATGAAATGGAGGATAATTAGTCATCAACAAGCTTTCATTTTAATCACACTGCACTGTTATTAGAGATAAATGTGTCAAACCAGCATCCACGTGTTTCTGCAATTACCGTATGCTCTCGAGTCTGGAGCTGCTGCTGGATCTCAGATGGATGTTAGCCTCAACTACTACTCCAAGCCCACACAGACCTTCATCTTGCTACACACTTAACAGCCTGTTACAAGTTGCTCCATTTTATACTGTAAACTGTAATAGGCGTTGATAACTGAGGAAACAGATTGCCTATTTTCCACAAGTTAACAAACCAATGAACATAGTCAAGCCAGTTTTAGTGATGATAGCATGAATTCGGGTTCTGGCCCTTAGCTATAATAGTTAGTTAACTTTGGAAGAATGAGGTTTTCGGTTTCCTCCTTTTCCTAAGAAATCGAAACTATTAGGGGTGTGATGGCTCAAAATGGAGAACCCAAAAAATAGACACAAGAATAAAGATGCGACTGGTTTATTGGCAGCACGTCTGGGGTCTTCGGAACGGAGCAGGTGGTGAACTGAAAAAAAAAAAAAAGTAAATCGGTAAGAGGTCTTACGCCAAACCGGATGTGCTTTAAAGTACTTTAAAGAGGAAGAAGAAGAGCTGTTGGTGATGTCACTTCCCCTTCCCCTGCGTAAGGACAGTCGAATTGGGCAAATGCTGCTGAAGCTCTAGTTCACTAACTGCATAGAGATCTAACAGTTGACCCCGTGAAAGGTTAAGGGTTAGTTGCTAGTGTTAGTACCTAGAGGCTAAAATTTATTGGTTTCGGATGCAGCCTCAGTCTCAGCTTGATTGTAGATCTGTTGCAGAAGCTCCCAGAAAACTCCGCCCATGCACTCACACACTCAGAGGGAGGAAAACTCAGCCACAGAGGGAAGCGTGACAAGGGGTTTACAGTCATTTTAAAACGGCTTTATATCAATGGTTCTTCCCTCAAAAGCATATTGCGGAACCGTTCTCAGTGGGTCACAGAGTTTTCCAAGGGAACATTTCTTTCTGCTTTGGCTTCATATTACAAGTGCTCGTCATGTAATTAGAATATCATGAAAAAGTGTATTTATTTCCGTAATTCAACTTAAAATGTGGAATTAATCTATGATATAGACTCATTACATGCAAAGTGACATGTCAAGCCTTTATTTGTTTTAATTTTGATGATTATGGCTTCGTCCATTTTCAAAATATTCACATTTGATGAGATTTTTAATTTGGGGTTTTTACAAGCTGAGCCATATTAATCAAAATTATAACAAATAAAGGCTTGACATATGTCACTTTGGATGTAATGAGTCTATCATATATTAGTTTCAACGTTTAAGTTGAATAACGGAAGCGAATGCACTTTTTCATGATATATGACGAGCACCTGTATGTTATAAGAAATATCAAGAATGTCCAAACCAGGTAAATAAGTCAAAATAATGTCCAATATGTCAGTTTAAAAAGTGCATGCAGAAATTGAGACCTAAACATTTCACTTTTTTTTTTTTTTTACTTTTAAAACATTTCATAATTTCAAAGATGAACTCAAATAATAAAATTCAAAATTATTCATGTAAAGTAAAGACATAATGACTGCTAGACTGGGCTGGTCCCTCTGCAGGCAGCAGTGGGAATGAGACAAAAAGAAAAGTTTCCAGTTTCTTATAACAGCTTTTTAGCAAATCCATGGCGCCATGATCAGCACAAGCACAGTCTTTGAGCACAAAATTGCTCAAAACTGGTGATGACACACCAGGTCTGTCAATGACAATATTTTGTGGTGTTATTGACAGTTTTGTCTATGACACCACAAAATCCAGGAAACACAGATCGGGAAACTTCAACCATAGAAGAAGAAATGACCAAGGAGAACAGGATTACTCAAACTGACGGAATCACCTAAACACTGTACCACAATGTAAAGCCCATATTTCCATCTCAGATCCTGAAGATTACATTTCAGTAAAGGTAGGAGGACATCTTTCACAGCTTCAACCGAACCCCCAGCATCTTTCTGACCCTCCATCGTGACAACTATTTCAACTATTGTTTATATATGGTCATCTCGCCTCATATACGAAACTCACAATTCCCACATTTAGCTCCACAGGTCCAGAGTCCAGCTCTCGCTCTCTCTCTCCACTGTCCAATGCTCCCAGAATGTGAATGCGCCATATCCAATACATCACTATAAAAAACACACACTTGCACCAGGGAGCGATTGTGGCTTTCAGGAGAGCTGAATTAAAACGTGGCGGGGGGTTGACCTTGCAGACAGGTGAGCGCGCTGCAATACTTAGACGGCTCTTTCTAAATAGTGTCGAGCAGGAGCCGGATCAAACTCGGCCGAAAGCCCCCCTAAGCCTCCGATCGCTCAAATCAGCCGGGATGGCGCGGCGGAGCGGAGCGCGCGGCCTTCCCCTCTGCTCCGCCGCGGCTTATGTGTGTATGCATTTGTGCCACTTTGTTCCGAGCCTGTATGCCTCACACCATTAGCGGGCCACATCTCTCTCTCTCTCTCTCTCTCTCTCTGCCTGTCTCTCTCCAATCTTTTATCTCACACTCGCTTCCTATGTCTCTATCCCCCCCTCCCCTCCCCCCCCGATCCCTCTCGATGTTCTTCTCTCTGTCTTTTTCAAGCCTCTCTCTCCTACTTTCCCTACCCTTTGTCTCTCAATTTTTTTCCCTCTCTCTCCCCTGTCTCGCTCTGTCTCTCTGTTACGCACTCTCCCGTGCCCTCGCTTTCTCACGCCCTTTCTCCCCCCCCCCCCCCCCTTTCTCTGTATCTCTCCCCCTCTCTTTCTCTCTCTCTCTCCTGTGTGTGTTTTTCTCGCACACGCCAGCGGGACTTGGACGCCTTATGTATTATGGATGGTTTGGGGGGGGGGAATAAACCCAATGCGCCCGCCATTTATGGGACGCACTTGCGAGATCACAGGACAGGAGCGATTAGAACGGTCAAGTAAAGCTAGCGACGCACACCCCAGGGGAGGGGGCGACAAGTGGAATAAAAATACAGGGCTCAGGCAGGTCTTGTAAATCTGAGAGCCTTTTTCCCTATAGCTTCAATATGCATGCATCTGGGGAGAGCAATACTGTGTGAGCTATCATTAGTATGAAAATGGTGTGGTCGGAGGGGGGGGTTGGTGCAGATGTGTGCGGTCGACTCCAAGGGCAGCTGTGGCTACGTACGCATGGGGTAAGTGAAAACCTGCCCCTTGTAAAGCGCTTTGTGAGCAGGTCTGAAAGCTGCTATACAAACATAATTTCCTTCCTAATATAACTGACGTTCTAGCAAGCGCAGGGTTATTATTTCTGTCGAGTCAAATTTTTTTGGCAGTGAACTATGTTGTGTGTGACTTTGATAGACACCATTTAACACAGGGGGAAATTAAACTTAATTTGTGACTTCTGCTTTTGCGACTTCACAGCTAGTTTCCGTGCCAAGGCTGTGTGTGTGTGTGCAGTGTTTTCATATGACCGATGTGTTGGGCTTTTCCCATATGAAACTGTGAAAATGTGGTTTATGAAATGTGAGAAAATGCTTTATGTCAGTCCAGCATTAATACTGAATATATCTGTTTGAGAAAAATGACCTGCGATTTATCGTGATTGATCGAATTTCAAGAGCGATTTATCCCATTTAAAAATGTGTCGATTGACATATACATCATATTAAGACTAGGGTGCTGAAATCAGGAAAGAACCCTCGCCTTTCATTGGTCTGCAAGAGGAAGATACCATTTTACGCTGAACACCGCTCCGAACTAGTTCAGGTACAGTCTAATCTAGCGGCTTCACATAAACGGACACGTATCTCCATGGGTGAAAAAGTGAACAGAAAAAGCCAGATGAGTCTGAAAAGGAAATGCATTACCTGGCTGTTGGAGATGCTTCTAGCTCAGATTATGCATCTGGCAGCTCATTGTGAGAAGAGAAGGTGTAATCAATCAGGTGTGATCTTGGAACGTCTAATCCAAAGGTAAACCACTCTCCAAGAGAATTAAACATCTGACTCTGAAAAGGGCTGGTTTAAATCATAAACCTCCAAAACTGTTGTTTTGATAGCTATAACTGTTGGTAGATATACTGCTATAAGTTACCCGTTGACATGTGCAATGCTACTAATTAGCCTTGTGCATAAACCCTTAGTATCATTCTGTGTTTTTTGTCTTCTTGTTAGTCACTGTGCATTATTTTCAATCTAATTTTCACAATGATTGCACTGTATGTATCCATTCATACCCTATAATTTTACAATGCCATCGATGTGAAATCTGTTTGGAATCTTCTCACAGCTCCTCAGTCTCAACAGCGCCCGAGCGGATAAAGAGCGGCGTGTTCCCTATGTTTCTTCCCCCTCTGCGTGTCACTTTGTAACCAATTACATTACCCCGCCACTCCCCCTCTTGCCACAGCTCTATTAAAGTGGGCCTTAATCTAATCGGGAACTTATGTACGTGTTGTTTTGATAATTATTCCTCTCATTGAAGCTGATAGCACCTTCATCAAGCGCACACGGGTTCCAGAGGACCTCCCTTCAAACAGGCAAATTAAAAACCCAAAATTAGGCATGAGAAATATCCCCCCAAGGTTAGAGAAAGGGGTGGGGCCTTTATTAAAGGCTCCCAAACTTTATAAATCAAGTGGTGAGCTGTCTGCTCATATGAGAAAAAACTTCAACGCTTGCGTTAATGGCAGTCGAAGATTCCTATGTTTGAATCTTAAAACTCCGCGCAAGGTCGAGCAGCGGTAATGTGGCAAATAGGAGGTAATCAGGAATTATCGGAAAAGTGCACTCTGTGAAGGTCAAAGTGGGAAGTGACATCAAGAGGAGTAATGATATGGCGGGTATAAAGCAGTCTGCTCTGCACTCGTGAATATCAAACACTGAGAACCCAAAATGGGAACGGCCTTAAGATAACCTTTTTGCTATGAATGTGACTGGTGTCCCCCTCCTGGAACAGCCACCTTAACGCGGTGGAGGGGTTTGAGCGCCCGAATGATCCTGGGGGCTCTGTTGTCGGGGGCTTCGTGCCCCTGGTGGGGTCTCCCATGGCAAACAGGTCCTAGGTGACGGGTTAGACAAAGAGCGGTTCAAAAGCCGACCAGCCTGAGAGACCAGCAGGCCCGGTTAGAACCATGAGGCCGTCCTTCTGTGGACCCACCACCTGCAGGGGGAGCCATAGGGGCTGGTGCAATGTGATTTGGGCAGCTCCAACAGCTGCCCCCACGACCCGGCAACGGACAAGAGGAAGAAGATGGATGGATGGATGGCTTAAATTGCACGCTGAGCTTATACAGCAAAAAAAAAAAAAAAGAAGCAATATTTTTAGTTTTATGGACACTCCATCGCAATACATTTGAATCGCGATACGCATTGTATTGTGAACTCTGTATCGGGATTCGCGTCGTATCGTGAAGTTGTTGGCAAAACCCAGCCCTAATATAATGTCTAGATACAGTTGATAAGTTCAATTTGATCACTGTCTTTGAGAGACATTTACTTTTCCTCTTTTTGCACCAAATGATTGAGTCTTGAACATTTACATACGGGAAAGTATGAACCTAAATAAACCTTTTGCATCGAGGATCAAACTCTTCCCCTCAGGAGAAGTACTTAACTCAACAACAGAAGAAGAAGTCACTCAAATGTCAAAACACTGAAAACATCCTAAGCTTTGCCATCATATTTGAGATAATAGAGTAGTCTTTTTAATATATGACATACTTTTCAACACTTCTGCAGATTAGCTTAAATATCTCAATAGTAAGAGCTATTCCAATATACCCAATTCTAAATGTCTTCAAAATGGGCACATTTATACGATAAATATATGGGTGCGCTGTTATACATGTTAAAGTGCAAATGACTTTAGTGAAGCCATTTTATTCCAATCCAGAACACAAAGAGGAGGGGAATTGTAATATCTCACCTTGATGGGAGCGCTGTGCGGGCCAGGCCACCTCCATCGCCTCGGGTAATCTATTACAAAGCGCCAAACAGTCTAAACAGTTCATTTGCACCTTCTACCTGCGCTGCTTCGATGGGAACGCGGCCATTCAAATACTTTCTCAAAACAATTTGTAGTGGCATATCTTCACGGGGAAAAGTCGCGGGATTACTCTCGCGTTGCTCCAGTGCAAGGACACAGAGGCGCCGTTTCATATCATCCTCAAAAGTTCATAACACCAAAGGGCAGCGGCTCATTGATAAGACCCGCCAGGAAATTCGAAGGCCTGCGGAGAAAATTACACACATCGCAACAGCAATATTGGAACTGAAATGAAAGTGATAAGTGCGTATAACCTGCGTGAAAATTGTGCCATGAATACGTCAAGTATGTTAAGGGAAGGATTCTGATGACTGTCCTGGCTGATTCAAAAGTCTGTGGTTTAAATGTCATCGGCAAGGATATAAAAACGCGGACTTGGCCACAAGCGGGTGACGCGGTTTTTCGTAAGTCCTCAGCAAAAGTGTGTATTTTGACTGTTGTTCCAACACAGGAACGTGTTGGATCAATGCATCGGAAGCAAAATCCAAATTACAGTGCGCAAATAGCCAAGGAGTTAAAGCTGTGCCAGCCTCATTGTCGTGAGATAAACTCCCGGCTACGGCAATTGGCAGTATGTCTTTTGTCAATCTTCACTTTCCAGTAAAGCTTGAAAATAACATGAGGCTGTGTTCACACTAGAAGCAATATCTGGTGCACATGTGCTTTGTTTGGGATCATGGAACACGCACACTGAAACTGGTCTGCATGATTCGAATGAACGATAAAACAAGTAGGAGACGTAGGAACAAACATACATCTAACACAGCTGTTATGTACAGTGTTCCTGTGATAAGCTTTATTATGTTTAATTCGTTATTTCTAAGAGTCGCCCCAACAGTGAAAATCACATACTGTATGTACTACATACAACTGATCACTTGGCCTTACTTTAATAACTTAAAAATATATATATTATGATGCGGAGGGTACTATAGGCTCTTTTAGCATAGACAAAAAGAGGGAATATCATTTTTTCATCCACATATTGTGCAAAGCCCTTTCCATCTAAGGCTCACCAAAGAAGTGTGACAAGCTCACAGTTAGCTTCTGAACAGCATGGACCCTGGTTACAATTCCCAGCCTGTGCACAGCTGCCGTGTTCTCGCATTGTTACAGTATGCTCCACTTTCACTGGCCCATTGGAAAGCATGTACAGCAGGCTAATTATCCGGTCGGTGCTCAGGAGCGGGGTGGAGCTGTGGATCTATAGAAGGTCCCAAGCCACTCCTTAGTGCCTGCCCACCCGCCGCTAATGGGGTGCCCTCAGCAGAGAGTGTGGACGGGTTAAACGCACAGAACAAATTGCCTTATGGAGACAATGGAGCGTGGCTAAACACAGGTCAGGCCACTCCAATAGTGCTTTGAACTGGGTTATGTGGAGAACAGCCAAAGCCTTAAGTCCTGCAAGTCTAACGCTACTTCTACGTGTATATGGAGCTGCTGCCCACATAGATTTGGTAAAGGCTTGTCATAGTAACATTCTATCATTTGTTTTATGTTAGTTATTGTTTTGGTTTCTTGTGGCTTGGTAACAGATCTAACTTTTAAACGGAACTTTTGACCTGGGGAGTTCAAATAGGCCAACAAATTCTGCAACCATCAGATGTGGTAACATAAAACTTTCAACTCAACCTAACACTTCAAACTATATACCCTTTGAAAAGTAGTCTGTCCTTATGAAACCACCCTTTGTGCTTTTCAGCCAATTACCTCATTCATGTTTAGAATATTTTGAGCTCCTCCACAGCACTTTGTGTTTTTTGTTTTTTTTGGTGGTTTCTGTTTTGGAAGCCCGGCAAAACAGCAAAACATCTCTTTGAAACGCTGAGACTGTTTACTAAATAAAAGCACTCAGGCACTTACTCGGTCATCTCAAGTGGACTTAAAAATGGGATAATTGATGCAAACTCGATTTTCATTCTGGCGTCTACAGTACAGTTATGGCATTCTACATTCCTATCCAATTCATACGAGCGCCAGATTTCCTGTCAGCCGAACCGCGTGACAAATAACACTCATGGGGTCCTCGAACGCACCGAGTTTCCCAAAGTTGAATTAAGATGAATTCAACTTCTCATATATGCATAATTCATTATCATTATTCTTTGTGATTCTCCTGTCCTGTCACTCGGCAATGTGTTTGAGTTCAAGGGCAAAGATGAAAAAGATGGCACAAAGAGCCGCGGATAACTCACAATGGTGAAAACGGCATGATATCTTTTCCTTAATGTTTAATCAATCCTGTCAGTGAGCCCACACAAGGCGCAACCAGACTACTCTATTCTCTGCATGCGACTGTGTGCGTGTGTGTGTGAGACCAGCTTAGAAGCTAGCATTCTTTCAAAAAATGTCCTAGAAACCATCTCCCAGCTGCCGTCAAGTGTGCAGTTGCATTTTCTGGTGCAAAAAAAAAAAAAAAAAGAAAGAGAGAGAGAGAGAACCGAAAATCACCAATTAAAACGTCAATGCTACAACTCGCAGTCAGCCGAGAGGACAATGACAGACTTTCATCACGCCAGTGCAATGCGTTCCCAATGCATATTTCATAATTGCTTTACCAATTAATTTAATGAATTTTCCCGCAGTGATCCAAATAGCTTCACCCAAAACCTGCGCTTTAGTCACCCGCCAAGGCCAGGGGAAAAGACTTGCAAAAATGTTTCAATTATAAGCGGTGAGTAATACTGCTGGACCAGTCACCAATGTGGCGACTTTTAATAAAGAGGATATGGTCCTAATGAAGCTCAGGCATAAATTAAACCGGGGAGACTATATTGCCTACCCTGTTACTATACTATATCTGTCAGCCATTTGCCGACCAATCAACTCTCAAACCATTGACATAAATACACTCTCTCTGCTGAGGCTTTTGTGCAACATGCATTTAATCAAACGATACCTAATTCCTAATACTGGTAGCATAATAGCAACATAAAACAGTTGGCAACCCCCCTGTCTCTCGGTACAGCTGCATTTTTCGCCTCTTTCGGCGAACTGCATTTGTGGCCGTGTTACACATTGCTTTACTTGTTACTTTTGTATGTCTTTGCCGTGTTTTGGTGGGGATCGGTGGATTTCTTTACTGGGAGACCATAATGGTCCTTAAGAAAGCAGATTTTTTTTTACAGTAAACAGCTCCCTTATGAGCTAAACCCAATTGAGACCTACACATTTCTTCTTCTGGGACACTGAAGAGGCTCCAAGAGCTCCCCACACATGCAGCACAGTGGAGGCGTCACAAGAGATCAGGAAACAAAAAAGGGACACACGAGGAGGTATCTAGGCAAGACTCACAGCTAAACCACACATGCCTACTATTGTTCTGGCTAATGGAGAATATAACAGATTAACTGCTAAACTCTTCACAGAATATGATGAAAGACTGTTGTGGGGCGGAGGGAGCTGCACAGGAGGAAGGAGGAGGTGGAACCAACCAGTGCAGGACACCACGCTCTGAAACAGGGACAAACCAAGGAGGCGCTGCACCGTTTCAGAGGATCAGTGGAGACTGAAGGAAGCCAGCCAGGTTTGCTCTGGGTGCAACAGTTTCCCTAAAAACATGCTGCTCAGATTGACTCACAGCGGTGGCACTGGGGCTCAGGACTAACGCCTGAACACTATTTTGTTGTGTGCTTGTACAATGACAAATAAAGTACTTACTTAACAATGTTTTTTTGATCTGCTGAGTTGTCCCTATCTCGACCTTTGCCCAACAAACTCACCCATAGCTCAAAGGAAAGCTTGCACATACTTTCCCTCTCTCATTTGCTCGCCTCACCCCGTGGTTAAAATCAGCACGCAGGACATTTCCAGCAGCACGGGCCTTTTAAGAACTCCGTATTTATTGTCATTTGTAGCCGTCGTCTTTACAGCCTCACTGAGAGCTTTGCCCACACTTTTATTGCCACTCCTCAGTCAACTTACAGCCGACGCGGGGAAGGCATCGGTAAATCAGCGGGAGGGTCCATTGTTTTGTGGTTCACGTTTTTTAAAAACCCTTGTATATAAGATGTAGACAGCGATTGATTTTTCTAAGTACTGTAAGTGACACTGCAAACTCACAAATCAAGTGTAGTTTCAGCAAGTGAGGCGTGCGCACAAATGAAATGATCACAGCAGGCCCAGGGCTGGTTTGAGAGGGTGAACTGATTTTCTGAGTTTGTTTTAGTTGTGTTTAAATTTGAGTCAAAATACTACTTCTACGGTAATGTGTGGGAAGGAACGGAAGAGAAAAGTTTTTACTCTAAACTCAGTAAACGAGATTGGGCAATCTGACTTACATTTAAGAACTACCAATCTTGTCTTATTACTGTTTTAGCAACAGAGGACTTCTCACTTATCATTCATCAACAGAATCATCTCGCTGCCCTCCATGTGACCACATCATTAGCAGCAGAACTATTCAGTTTCTTCATTTCTCCATCAACTGTCACGAGCCGAACCATGCCACCCTTCTCCTCCTCATCACCAACTCACTAGCATAAACACATCACTCTCCTGTAATCCATCTCTACCGGAGCGACTGAACCATCTCATTATCGTCCACCCCATTACTAAACAATCTCTCTCTTCCACCCCAACACCACCGACGCAGCAGCAGAACCATCCCTCCTGCAGCCCCATCATAACTTCAGTGTCGCCGTGATCTGCAAACAGGAAAAGATTTTTAGACATTTTTTCCCCCTTTATAGTCCCTTGTGTGTTTTGAGACAGTCACGCCTGTTTGAGTGCTCTTTGAACGAACCACCTGGCTTTATCAGTCGCCCTTCCCATGGCCCTATGAAACCAGGAAGTGCTTTCTGTACGTCTCGTCTCACTCACTAACACGCCTCCTCTCTCCCTCTCAGAGCAGAGAAACTGGTATGTGTATGAGGAGCATATCACCAAGGGCTGCGTGGGCTTTCGCAGCTTGAGGATTGGCTTTAGCGCCCACTGAAGATAGAAGTGGAAATTGTCTGTCTTAAAATAAAAATGAAAGCAACCATTTTCAGCCACTGGCATGCTAACAAATTTATGTTACAGAAGAAAGAACAGGTGTGACGAAGTTTTAAGGGCTTTGCAAATGTGGAGACTGTGGTATCTACCATCTACTAAGAAAATATAGCTTGCAGTGCTTCGGCAGAAGAAGAACAACCAACCAAAATAAACAATCAAAAATATAAAAAATAACATCCTACCAGTACTCTGTTATGAACATCAGTGTGCCTCTATTGGATTTGGAATATTTTCAATATCATTAAGGCATTATTTTTCTTGACCAGCCTTTTTACTTGGCTCTTTTGCTGCTGACGTTGCTTTTACTGTTGCAAAGTGTATGGGAACTTTACAAGAAAGCAGTTCAATAAATGTTACACTTACTTTATCAAATACAAATACAATGCACTTAACTTACTTCAGACATCTTAGTTGTATTATAGTAAGTGCCAGTGTTCATATAGACCCACAGTGCCAAAGTCATTCTTTCTATAAAACTAAGACAGCAAATGTGGCAGAGCAATAAGTGAAACGCTAATAAGTGCAACTACCCGACAGTATTTCTGTCTAGGTAAATGAGTGTGTGGTAATAGAGATTCAAATGCTGCAATAATTAAAACGTGACAGACTTTGCACTATAGCGAGACTCATAATTGGAAGACTAGTGTTTATCCAAGTGAATTGTACCTCAATCCCACCTATACATGCCGAGCCATGACAAAAGCTTGAGTACCCTGTGCGCACGCTGATTTTTTTTTTAAAATAGCCGGTGTGATGCTGTTATATATGTGCGCATTGTTAAATTGTGTTTTGAATAATGGCATCTATATCCTTTGTAGTTTCTACAAAGCTCTGACAGACTTAAAAGAAAAAAACCCAGGAGACATGCGGCACGTGGACTTTTTAGATTATCAAAATGACCGTCATTATGTTTGACGACTAAATATCGCTGTCATTTCCTTTTCAAAGTGGCCCCTTCAACACAAAGCTCACATTTCGAAGCTTGACTATGCAGCCAGGCATCACGGGGAGCCAAGATTACCTTTTTTTTGACAAGCTTCATTTGGATGAGCGCACTAAAACATTAGGTTTTATTTACTCTCTCTAGGCATTCCAAACACTTTGCCATCCGCAGCTAGCTGTGCCCAAGACTTGCGGCACCAATTTTCCTTTCAAATTACCCCATTGGCAATTGCAGCTTGTAAACAACTTGTTTTTAAGTGTTTGTGACCATTAATTCCACATCATATCGCCCCTTGAAATAAAAGCTACCAATGATAAGATGAGATTAATGGTGTGTGAACCTCACTCACGTTATTCAAATGGAGGAGGCGGAGGGGGAGATGGGATAGCCAGTCGCAGCTCATATATATTGTGGCCATACCGCCTTTGCTATGCCGATCAGACCTCTGGAGCTGAGTAGAGAAGGGACTGGCAGGACTTGGATGGGAGACCGTTTGGGAACACCAGGAAGCCTGGCAAATGTAGTGTGTGTGTGAGTGGTTGTGGGTGGTGGACCAGACTGGTTGCCTCGCTTATCATCAACGAGTATGGCGTGAATGAATAATGCACCAAATTGTAAAAGACACTTTGAGCTCTATGTAAGTGCTATATAAGACTAATATATAGCATTATTATTATTATTATTATAGCTTGTGTTTATCCATCCATCCATTTTCTTCCACTTTTCCATTGCTAGATCATGGGGGCAGTCGTTGGAGCTGCCCAAATCACATAGCACCAGCCCCCATGGCTCCTCCTGCAGGTGGTGGGTCCACAGAAGGACGGCTTAATGGTTCTAACTGGGCCTGTTGGTCTCTCATAAGGGGCTTCTGAACCGCTCTTTGTCTGAGCCGTCCCCTAGGACCTGTTTGCCATGGGAGACCCTACCAGGGGCACAAAGCCCCCGAGAACAGAGCTCCCAAGATCATTCGGGCGCTCAAACCCCTCCACCACGTTAAGGTGGATTGTGTTTAATGTCATGTAAAGTGCATCCATCTTGGTGGCATGCATAATAGAGAGGTATGAGGAGAGCCGCTGGCAGTGGACCCCTCTCTCAGGAAGAGATAGTGTTTTCACATAGTTGTGTAATGTTACAAGTCACACACTCAGCAGGGTGGGGTGTCAGAGGTTCGGGTACCAACACTGTTATTGGGACAGTTCGTAAGAGTCGACTTTCCTCAGAAAATGGAGAGTAGTGTGTGGTCATAATAGGTTGTCCACTGGGATATTCTGGTGTATAGGCGGGACACTGTTCCAGTCTCTGCCAGCTCTTCCCCACCTGTCACCTTTCACTGCATGAATGATGTCATTCTCTAAAATGTGTTTAATCGGGACGTCTTGTACCCAAAACCCTTGGATTTGCATTGCTGTTTCGTTGATGCCTCATAGGAAATGCCTATGTTGAAACGATCAGAAAGTTTGGGATGAGAAAACATAAGGCTGCTGGGGAAACCTGTATGGAGGAGCATGAATGAAGAGCCTGTCATGCATGTTTGTTTAGATGGAGCAAACCAGAGTAGCTAAAAGAAACCTACTGAGATATGGAGAGGAAATTAGAGTAGAGAGTTGCAGGTTTCTCTAGATGGAGCAAAGACTCTACTTGACCTCTTCCAAGGTTAACATGCCTGGGCAACAATGTTAAGTAAGTAAGTGCTTTATTGTCATTGTACAAGTGTACAACAAAATAGTGTTCAGGTGTTAGTCCTGAGCTGCTGCGGCTGAGCCGCGCTGCCACTGTGTCAACCTGACCCGCATGACCTTGGAGGTCGGGGAAACTGTAGCACTCGGAAGAAACCTGGCTGACTGCCATGATCCTCTGAAATGGTGCCGCACCTCCTGGGTTTGTCTCCGTTTCAGAGCGTGGTGTCCTGCACTGGTCAGCTCCACCTCCTCCCTCCGCTCCCTCCGCTTCACAACAGTCTTTCGCCATCTCTCGTTTGTCCTTTTTTGTTTCCTGTAGCTCCTCTTGTGACGCCTTGAGTGTGCTGCAGCTGTGAGGACTCTTGGTGCATCTTCAGTGTCTCAGAAGAAGAAATTAAGGTCTGAAATGGGTTTAGCTGATAAGCTAGCATTTTGTTTACCTTTCTTCAGGACTCTCAAAGTAAACAAATCCACCAAACCTCCACAAAAACACGGCAAAGATGTACGAAGGTATCCAGAAAAAACAATGTGGAAAACAGAAACCACAAATGCAGTTTGCAGAAAAAGGCAAAAAACTCAGCTGCACAAGGAGAGAGGGAGGTTGCCCTCTGTTTTCATGTCGCCATGACAACAGTAATAAACAGTAGACAATGTTGACCAAACAGTATTAAATATGTTTTTTTTCTTCTCAAAACCGAAAATCCATGAAGCAAATTGTGCTCTATACTTCTGTAGATTATCAAATTGGCACATTTCGGTCCCCTAATCTTTAAAGGTTTGATGTGATGCAGTTTGTGGGCTAATGCTGCACAAAATTGGATATCTTACGATTGGAATTCCAGTATAACTTAAAAATAAAATAAAAATGTACATCACCTATAAGACAGAGTAATCATGAACGTTAGATTAGAAATAAAGTGGCAGAAGAAGGCACAAGAGTGACATCAGGCACACAGCGGAAAACCCCAGAAAAACAAAACAATTAGACCAATAACAGAGCACTCAAACCGAAGACTCGCTTTTCTTCGCTCAACTCGCTCTAGCTCAGTCGACAGCGCCCCTTGTCATTTCAATGACGCCCATATTTCCTGGTATTCACTCCCAGGTCACTGCAAACACAATGGAGGTGTTTGGACTCGGACATGGATTACTCTTTGTGACGTACATCTGAGGCTTTGCAGGTGTTTAGAGAGTGAAGGGCGATGGACTAAATATGCAGCATTACTGAAACTTGGGCGAATTAAGCCAACACGCCACTCTTTACAAAAAAGTCAAAATCTCAGTCCATTGTGCATTTAGCCATTAAAATGAACCCAATCTGGGAGTTTCGTCAGCACAATCACCCGGTACTGTAAGTGTAAAACATATACCACGTGAGGGAAATATTCTTTGTTTTAGCATGTTCTAAATCTAGATTATAGTTGATCATGTCCAGTACTGAATGGCTTAACCTGGCAGTCGTTACAAGGGTGCAGGTTACAAAGGCGATGCTGATGCCCGTGTTATCAGAGGCATTGGAGACAGCTCTTGAGCGTAGCATATAAAAATAGACTGTATTTAACGACTTTGGCACATTTCCAGCCCCCCCCCCCCCCTCCCAATCTCCCTCCCCTTTGTCTATAAACTGTGACGGCTATTGGACTTAGTGGGAAACTGCACACACACACACACACACACACATTATAATTTGTGACTTTCCGGATCAAACGTGTTGATCCCAGGCCCCTGTGAGGTGGGACCCCGCTCTTCGAGCTCTGTGGCGTGCGAAGGTTTATGGACTCTGGACTATTGAGCGGAGCAGCTGTGCGTGTGCATGGCCCGATGACCGCTCTGTGCTACTTAGGAGTTAGACTTCTAAAAAAAAAAAAATCCCCCAAAAATATTCCAGCTCGGTAAATAAGAGGATGTCAGCATTGATTTATGTCAGAAAGGGAATGTGGTTCATCTGTTTCGTTGTGATAGAAGGAAAACGCGTCTTGGGATCGTGTTTTTTCTTTTTTTTTATCCTCATAAACAAAAAAATATCACACGACACCATAATTATGTTTTTAAATAGATGACATGAAAGAAAAAAATATTGTATAGAACTTCACTTTACTGAATATTTTTCTAATTGGGATAAAATATAAACGTTAATCAGAGGCTGTAGAAAATCCCCCTGAGGAGAGGCTTAAAAATAGAGTGAAATGTATCAGATGGAAGATTAGCTCTCTTGTTTGAAAGATTTCATCACATTATATAATACATCATACTGTTTGTAGTATCGACACTTTTAGCAAGTTCGAAAATAGTGTCGGATTTAAATTCAAAGGGGACTGTACTTTATTCTAAAATGGTTTCTATTTTATTTTATGTTGTGTTGGTAAAGTGAGTTGGCAAAAGATGGCTGGTCCCTTCTCCCTTTTCGAATAATGAGAAACTGTCTCCTGCTGCTTGCCTTAAAATGGTTGGGATTGTCACACAAAAGTTAAAAAACACATATTTTTTTTGTGACTTGCTATAATTTTGGGTGAAATTGATAAAGATTATATTGTCGAATTATATTTTTGATGAATTGCAGTGGACTGCGTTTGTCTTTCATCTAGTATGAGGGCGGTTCTAAATGCATCTGTTTCACATATTTTTACATCTTGGTTCTCTTTGTGTTTTCTACGTCCAGATTACATCAGGGCGAAGTCTGAGAAAGCCAAATATATAAAAACCAGAAGAATTGAATATCAAAGAGTCACACGTTTCTGAAGTGAGATGGCAAGAAAATTGAAAAAGTGACAAAGCTCTGTTTGAGGGGGGATAATAGGATTGTACTGTCATGTGTGCGAACCAATATGAATGACACTTCTCAAAGATTTAGTCAAACAATACACAATATCCCTCCAAGACAGAGAAACAATAGTATATACATGTCAGGCAATGTAAGAAATGGAGAGGGCTCTGAATAAGTAAAAGCACAGCAATTACTCGCAATTCTGTGCAATTATGGCACCTAATTGCATACATTTTGTTTCAAACGTATCCCATCTATTTCTCTGCTTCTTTGTTTGTTACTAAATGCAATCTTCTGTACTTGTCAGGCCATTGCGTTTATGAATGGTTGGTGTAAATTGGTCCATGTGTCTGCCTGCCTGAAATATGTGCCCCGTCGCGAGATCCAGGGACACAAGTCGACTGACTCAGTTTCCCACAAATTGTGAAAACGTTGTCTTTTTTATAATTGGTGATTTTTGCTTTTTTGCAGATTCTTTTAGTTGAGATCACGAAGAAGCTTAACCATGTTTTAGATAACAGCATTGGTATAGTCGGAGAAATAGGGCCTCCTCACTCCCACGCCGTGTGTGTGTGTGGCTCATGATTAGGCTTCCCTTGTGTCTCGCGGAGGACGGCCACTGTTGCTAACGCTCTGGATAGCCGAATGCTAACGCTTGCCCCCCCGCCTTAACCGAGCACATTTTCTCCATGTTTGACTTTTGCCAAATCTAAAAGCTTCTTGAGAAAAGCATCAAAATAGCGTCGGAAACGAGATGTAAATGAGGATGAAAACGCAGCAAATAAAAAGCAGCGGGCAAAGAAAACAGACGACAAAAAAATATGAAAAAGTGACGAAAAAGCACCATTAATATAAAGAAATGAGTTGTTACACTGGCCTATGTAAGCTCAGGAAGGAAGGTGATGTAACCGAAACACGTGCTCAATGGACTGAGAACATGAAGCTCAAGCCAACTCTTTAGAATTACTCAAACCCAGTCCACTTCAAGACTCAAGTTTTTTCAATGGAGACATATTTTGTGATATAAGCACAGATTGATCGCCAAGTTACCGTCACTAAAGAGTGGATGAGGATTAAAAGCTTACCATAAAAACATAAAATACTTTGTACATCCGTCCTCTGCATTTGACCCATCAAATGCAGTACCTGGGGCTACGATTTGCTTTTGTCAGCTACCTACTGTAAAGCAGAAATGCCAAAGACATAATTTTCGAGAGAGTAAAACCTGGGATATAGTTCTTTAGATATAACATTCTTTTGACTGGCTGACGACATAGCAGGGATCCCTAAAGACGCAGAGGAGTTTGAAAAGTACAATGGCACAAAAATCGCCCTTTTGCCAAAAAAAATCTGACAAAGGTTATTACACTGATATGGTTTTAGATTGAGGGGTGAAAGCTGAGTACTTAGAACAGTGAGCTTTTCCACAACAGAGGCCAGGGTCAAACTGGTCTGACCAGGCATACGTTTTGGGACCGATCTCTGGTTGTGGCTAGCCTGGTCTTGCCATACCTTCGTACTCATTTCGTACAGAGGGTCTGGATCTTCACGATTGAGCTCCATTTTCAGGTGGGAGGGGTGAACTCCTTGAAACAATTGGATCTGATTTTACCCAATCGCTAAAGTTTGGTCGTGAAGTATGTAGTGAGTGAAGCGCCATCAAATGCTTGACGTCACCTACAACACCGGCCTCCCCCGCTCGCTGAATGGTAGAAATTCAACCGATGTAACGCAGCCACTGAGATCAGATTCAGACGTACATGTAGGGAAATGATAATTGACCGGAGTTTACGGATGGCTATGGCCAGGCTAGGCTGTGACCAAAGACTGCTGGCTGCAGATATTTCACATCATACCGCTGTTCTAAAATGGGATTTTGCCGATAGCATTTAGCCGCCGTTAGCGCAACTTTAGCTGATGTTAGCATAACATTTGCATGTTGCTTACCTTCATAGTTCATGTTTCAGCTGTTGCATTTCTGTTTTATTAGCCTTGGCACCTCTGAATGATTACATGACCCTCACCATTTGTCCACATTTGTTCTCATTGCGGCTTACAAAACGTTTAGCGTGTACTGAGTAGAGTTGATACGGGCATGTAGATTAACGCCTACATTAAGCATTTTAATTTAAAAATATATATATTTGTTAAAACACACCACTTTAAACATGTGTCTGGCCAACACTTAACAATAAATATAGATACACAGATTACAAACATTACTTTAATTTTGAATCGTAGTTTTTGGTGGCCCCCCGTAGGATATTTGGACGGTTAAAGGCCAAGAGAAAGCCCACACTAACACAAGGCACAAAAGCAAACTGCTCACAGAAAAGACGCTATTCAGTAACATATCACACATCTAACCAAAGGGATATCCGTCGTTTGCCAAACAAAAAATCAGAGAGGGGAGTCGTTTCTGTTGTGTTTATTTTTGTCTTTGAGCGTGGAGTTGCAGTAGGCCTTGGCTTACATTGAACTTAACACGGAGGCTGCCTGATCAAAGGGAAGAAGGCTAATGCTGTGATAGCGGCATTGAACGCACTGTTTGAACATTCTTAGTGCTTCTATAATTACCCGCCTGCGTGCTCGTCCCATGCAGTGGGTGACCATTTTCAATCTGTGCCCGTGTGCCCAATGTGTCGCAGAGGGGCAGGAGAATCAAGCTCAGAGGGCAGAAGCAACGAATCTGATTTACCGAGATGAATCGAGTCTTTCTGAAATGCATCTTTTGTTTAACAGGAGACCTTGGTTTGATTACCCTCCTTTTGCAGTTAGTGATATACCTCCTTTTTAATCACACAAATATTAGCTGATTGTGACCTTTGACAAAAATAAAGATGTGCTTTGAACATTTCTGAAAGGCATTTTGTGATAGAGCCATGCTTACTGACTAGCACGGCTAAGATAGCAAAAAAAGAGAGCTAATTAAGCTTAACGGGATCAGTTAAGTTCAAGGGTAGAATAATGATAAATAAATTCAGTAAAAATGTGAACTGGTATTTTCATGTTGTACATACTTTGTTATTAAATTGGTGAGACCTCGATTAGCGTACAACATGCTGAACAGAACAGCTAATTAAACTTTTTGGGGACACATCAAGCATAAATGGGCGACGGCTGGTAGAGTGGATCATCTCGGGATCAGAAGGTTGCGGGTTCGAATCCCAGCTCCCGCAAATGCACATTGTCGTTGTGTCTTTGGGCAAGACACTTTACCCACCTTACCTCCAGTGTCTGCATACATTGGTGTATGGGTGACTGGTTCCTTACTGTTAAGCGCTTTAGGCCTGATAAAGGTCTAAAGCGCTATATAAGTTATGTCCATTTACACTTTTTTTTTTTTTAGCTTTTAGCCTCTTAAGCGCATTATCTCTAGTTCACCTTTACCTAAATCTAAAAGCTTACAGCCTATAGGCCAGAGTAACTCACTAGCTAAGCCCTGCAAAACGTATCTAAACTGATCTTTTTCCTCGTGTTGTTGTCACTTTTTCAAGGTTTTTTTCATAGCTTTTTTTTGTCGCCTTTCGTTCTCGTTTTGTCGCTATTCTGATGCTTTTTTCCAGAAGCTTTTATATTTGGGCTCGGTTCAGGTGGGGGTTCAGAGGTTTATTGTCTTCTTTAAAAACTTACCTTGGGTTGTAATTTGTGTCACTAACCTAGTTTTGAGTAATCATGTTCACTTTGGTTGTTTTGTCTACTACTGCTGAAAATATTGAAGTTGAAATACAAAAAAGCACTAATTTCTGAAGTGCCAAAATGGGCAGGTTTCTGTGGGACAATTTTGCAATCCCAGCACTTGTCAGAAAGTAGAAATAAAAAAAATGTGCGCTCATACAAACGTATGACCTTCCGGTTTCCAGATGAAAGCATCCTCCACAAAAGTAGCTAAAAATAAAAAGTTATAAAAAGAAAAATCTGTTGTACCTTTTCTGAGGCGAAACTTTTCCCCAAACTCTCCACCATTCTTGGACACTAAAACCAGAGATTGAGTAAAAAGTTGGGCAGACTGACATGTTTTCTCCGTGACCATCAATTGTTTTTTACTATCTGTCAAAAATAGGTCCATCTAAACCGACAGATGGCTATGGTTATATTAGGCAACTTTTCCAGGGTCTCTAGAAATTTATTTGTGAAGTTGTAAAAGATAAAAGTGGATCTTTGGTGCTATCGTGGCTTGTTATTTTTGGTCGATTTGCGGTGACAGTTTGTGTGGGGGGAAAAAAAAATTTGATGCTGCTACCTTGTGCTTGTCAATCACTTTGTGTGTACAACAAACATAGATTTCGCAAGTTCCAGATAGTATGATCTGATTTTGCTGTATTTGTACAATAGTGCATTTTTCACTGTCTCTTTCCACGCATTCTGTAATTGACTTTTCTCTGTCTAAGAGCCAGCAGGAGGTGGTGATTTTAGAGCTAAACATCTTGCATCAAGGGGAAGACTAGGGCTAATAAACAGTCCTGGACTTAAGCAGCACGTTCAGGAACAAACCATCAGTTTGGTATAAGGGGGACTACTAAAGTTTTGTTTTTCTTTTTTTTCTGTAAATTCATTCAGATGTGATTTCCTGCATTCTAGGGCATTTTAAATTATACAAATATTTTAAGCTCTTTTAAAAAATGATTACTCTGGGCTTCATGTTTTCCCCTCATTTTTATTTATTTCAACAGTTTTTAATGTAATGTAGATAAGATAAGTGCTTTTTGTCATAACATGTGTGTGAATAAGCATTTAGGCCTACATATTAGTTTATCACTAAATCAACTGATGGATCATAACACTGAAATGTTTATGTTTTTGTTGGTATAGGTTTATAGATTTAAAACAGACCTACGTAAGTCTAGAGTGTTTTCATAGCATATACGGTAAACTCCTATGACCATGTCTCTGACCTGGTTCTGTGCTGCTGAGCCTGGAGCCTGTGAGCTGGACCTTTGCTCTAAACCTGCACAGGCTTTAGCACTGCAGCCAAACGGGCCTGTTATTTAACACTCCATTGCTCCATTTTCTAGGTGTGTAGCCTGCACCTCGCTCTCTTTCCAAGCCAAAGCATAGCCCCCACTGCTGCCCTCTCCACAGCTACTGGGCTCTGGTCGCATTGCCAGCACTCCAAGGATTTTGCTGCAGGGCCTCTTTCTCTTCCCATGCTGCTGTAGCGCATCTTCTCAGGCTGTATTTCTGTGATAAAGGGCCTGTATCATGCAAAATCTACTTTTTTGAGCTTTTTACCTTTGTCACAGTGTTAATTCATTATCAAAAACACCCTCAAAATGTCTCCTGGAGAATGACTCGTCATGAGCCGCCCCCTCCAGGCAGTGCCCTCTGCTCCTGTACAGTAAACATACACGTGGCTGTAGCTGAACGCGATCAAACAGACTTCTGCACCGGACGACAGCGCCTTTACTACTGAACATAATGTGTAATTGGCAGCAAGAGGTGCGGGGCTTGAGAAGCTCCCGATCCATCAGACATGGTTGGATTTCACCCTCAGAGGGACAGGCTGATGAAGAAGCCACGCCACGTAAGTTAGTTAATGGCATTATCTGCCGTGCATGTTTTGTTGCTTTGTAAATAGTAAATAAATAGCACAGCTGTAGAAACAAAGAAGCTCGGGGTGGCATTTCATATGGTTGTGTGTATGTCAACTCTTTATGCTAAGTGTGAAATACAATATTTTGATTTAAACGTCTGCATGTCTGAGAGTATGGTAAACATGCTCAGGTGTGCACCTTTGTACGAAGAAGGAGCGAGAGGGGAAAAGGCATGAAGCTTGGGGCTGAATAGACGCAACATTTTTTTGTTTGTTTACTTTTTACAACAACAAAAAATACATCTGTAACATTCCTGATATGTATGTTATATGTTTTCTTCTGTTTTATGATGTACCAGAATAAGAAAAGAAAATGCAATGGGCAGCGCCTACATGGCGAGAGGCGAAGTTACAAAACCATTTTTGATCACTTTATGGTTTCACTTCCTGACAATTAAATCCAAATATCTCTATCAATCAAAGTCTGAAGAAAGTGTGTGTATTTTTATAGTATTTTTGCGCTTACAGAACCATTTATCAAGCTATTTCTGATTGGAATTCCATCACAGTTTTATGCACTTTAGGAAAGAATTCTTTTCAGATGCATGACTTTGCTTTATACTAATAGCGCTAAAATTACAGCAAATATTTTCAGAAACTTTGGGCGTCAACAGTGCTCATCATAAGCGTCCTTTTGAAATATGTACAATGTTATGTACAACCTTCAGACTCACAGGGAAGAGTCAAATATGAACTGTTGTGGTTAAAACTACAGGCTTAGCAGGTTTGTACATAAATAACGGCCCATTCGGTCTGTAAACCAAAGCAAACAATTGTAGGCTTTGCAATTTACTAACTGCATTCATTCAAATTGTAATTTCAATTCAGCAGCGATCGTTTTAGCTTCCTTAATTTATCCTTCTGGTGATTTTAAGACTCGCACATTCTGTATTCTTCTGCAGGTTTGAAGAGGCAGCGGCGGTTGTTTACCATTAGCAGATGGAGCAAGAATACCAAAAAGATGTAGCTTTCATGTGTTTCTGCAAATCCCTCGAGCTGTGAGTGTGTGTCTGTATAACTTAAATGTCATTTGGAGATTTGGAAAAGCTGGGAATGTATGTAAACATATTGGGTGAGGAAGTACGAATGAAATAACAAACCAAAAAAAAAAAAAACGTTTTGTGAGCTATTTTAAATTGTCTGTTTACAGGCGCCTATTCTGTGCTTGTAGTTTATGCTTTTTTTTATTGATGAATTATTTGCATTCACGTATATTTCTGTCTTCATTTCACTGTATTTATGAATGTGTCTCCAGCACATCCCATAGATTGTCAATGGGGTAAAGATCTGGACTCTATGATGGGAATCTCATGCTCCCTAAAGCACTCAGTGTCCCAGTGTGAGCCCGACGAATCCTGGCGTTGTCATCTTGGACTATGCTCGTGCCATCAGGGAAGAAGAAACACATTGATGGAAAAACATGGCCATTCAGGATGTTCAGGTTGTCAGCTGATCTCATTCTTTGGACACAGTGTTGCTGAACAAAGACCTTACCAACTTCAGCAACCCCAGATGAGAACAGTTAGTTTGATCCAGGTGGCAACTTTTGGGGAGGGGGCGAGTCAGTGTATATAAGTAGGGCTTGGAACAGGTGCCTGAAATGGATGTGCTGGACAATCAAAAGACTCCACCGCAGCAGCAGAACCATCATCATGGAAGTCTCAAAAATAATTCATCACTAATTTGTACACAACAATGTTTAAAACAATAGCTGCTACCTATGCTTTATATAATACCAATTTGAACACTTGAATTAACCGGTGAGTTTGCATGGACAAGCACTGAAAGGAACAGAGCCACCTCATGACATCAGCAGGTGGAATAGACTATAGAGCAGGCCTTCTCAAACTCCAGACTTAGGTCCGGATACTGACCTCGACTTGTATTGCCATAGCAGTTAGCAGAGCTTGTTGCTTTACCGTAAGTGCAGTTGCAGGTTTGGCCTGTAGTTGTAGTGTATAAAGAGGCGCACAGTCTGTTGGAATGGTGCTACCCTTTAAAACACAGCTGCTAACAATAAGCTATTGAGGCCCGTCGAGATTATTTTCCTCAACTTCTTTTGTTCATTTTTTATTTTTATTTTTATAAAAAATATAAAAATAAATTGACAGGTGTCATTAGAAAATGTAAACAGGATTATTATATTAAATTATTAGTTAGCAATAAGAATAATATTAAAGGCTTATGGAATATTTTAAATAGTTTAATTAGAAATAAACCAAGAATGATCAATTATCCACAATATTTGAGGATAAAACTCTTAATAATATGAATAAAGTAGTCGAAACATTGTATATATTCTTTGTAGATGTTGGCCCGACCCTTGCTGCAAAAATTGCAAGCGTTGAAAAATATAATTGTGAGTTCATTATATTTTGAACATTGTCCATGTTCAAAATATAATTGTGAACTGATAGACACAAATCCTAAGTCCATGTTCCTCAAACCTGTGGAGGAAAAGGAGATACTGGACATTGTTAAAGGATGTAAAAATAAAACCTCGACAGATTACCATGACATAGATATGAAAACTTTAAAAACTGTTATTGAAAGTATCTCTAAGCCGTTAATTTACATCTGTAACTTATCGTTGCAAACTGGACCATTTCCTGATAGTATGAAAGTTGCAAAAGTGATTCCTCTGTTCAAGGCAGGAGATAAACATCTCTTTACCAACTATAGGCCTGTTTCCCTTTTACCGCAATTCTCTAAAATCTTAGAGAAGGTTTTTAACTCTAGACATGACAGCTTTATTGAAAGAAATAACGTACTCTCTGATAATCAGTTTGGTTTTAGGAATATTCACTCAACCTCACACGCGCTATTTGATATAACTGAAGAAATAACTAATGCTGTAGATAACAAGAAATATGCAATACACTCCAAATAAGAAAACTGGTGGGCTGTTACATTAACTCAATTGTAACATGTATTATGGAAGCAATAATTTCATGTTTCCCAAGATGAACATGATTAAATCATGTTGGGATGAATGAAATCAGAAATAACTCTTTGAATAAACTTAGAAAAATCATAGAAAGTATTTCCACATGATTAAATGGCTTTCTTTCAGCATTAAGCAATTGTGTTAGTCCAACATGATGCACTTGACTTGGTTCAACGCAAAATATTAGGGTTGATCGGGTGCCAGTTGGGTCCGGCAGTTGGACGCAATAGGACACAAGGGGGCGCCCTTCCAACCTTGTCAGTGTAAATGTGAATTGACTTTCTTCAGAGTTAGATTTTAAGTTAGACACCATGAGTGACAGTAACATGACGCTAAATACAATGTGGCCTCTATTTTAAAAGTCAGAGAACATGTACTTTAGTCCGTCATAGACCGATGGGTGAAGGAGAAAGTCACGGAGATTCTGCATTAGACAGACCTTCAAACTTCTGCCGCAAATAGAAGTTCAATCATGCTCTGACTCAAACATATTACATCCTTAAAGATGTAGTGAAATCACAAAATATATCAACATTTATTCCTACAATTACAAAAAGTTCACACCTGGTCCATGCATGTAAAGATTAAAATATCCTGAATGTATGATTATAATATTACTCATTGACTAATTAATTACTCTCTTTCTAAAAAACAAACAAAACAAAAAAAAAACCTTTTCACATGTATCTGATGTAGAGTCATGTGTGTCCCAGTTTCTCTGAGTCATGGTGGGTCATAGTGGACCATGACAGATGTGGACAGGACTGTGGTAGATCAACTTTTACTTTGGACAGATGTTTCAAAGCTTCTTCTGTAACATCTGTCCACATCAGTCCTGCTGCACCACGACTCAGAGGAACTGGGACAAACATGACTCTACAGCAGATATGACTGAAAAGTTTTTTTTTTTTAAAGGACGAGTGTAATTAAAAGTCAATAATATTATTCCTGTTTTTCCACACTTTCATTACAAAGTATACTTTAAAGTCAATCTTACATTATTACAGCCAACAGAAGTATGAAAGTTCTGACTAAAACTTGAATCTCCATGACTTCCCTCTTCACATCTCAGGCTGTGACTGAAGAGCATTGAGGCCTCAGCCTTTTTAGTGAAAATAAAGGGTCACAATTCAGCGTCATGCTACTGTCACTCATGGTGTCAGACACCGTGAGTGACAGTAGCATGACGCTAAAACATGAGGCTAAAACATGAGGCCAAAAGTGTGCTCTTTATATTAGACACAAAAGCCCAGGCTTCTTTGCTCTTCAGTCCGTCACAGAAGCATCTTTGTGTCTCCATTATGACTTGTTTTGAATTAGCTTTAGTCTCCATGCATAGACACTAAGGACATATCAAATCAGTTTCTCCCTGGTGTCTCGTGCAGGTCTCCTCTAGTCTCATCTATTGCTCCTAGTGAAATTTAAAAGAAAGAAATAAGAAATGCTAAGGCAAAATGAAACTACAATGATGCTGTAATAAGAGTCTCATGTTTATCTCCTAAGCTCAAAAATAGGAACATTTGAGCAGCAAATGTTTTTTCTCTGCACTTTCAAAAATAAGGGGAAGCTGTGTGCGGCATTATTTTACCATATTGTCATAAAAACAGCTTAAACTACAATAGGACCCAAACCTAGTAAATAAGTTCAATCAACCCTAATATATGGCATTGAACCAAGTCAAGTGCATCACGTTGGACGAACACAATTGCTTCATGCTGAAAGAAAGCCATTTAATCATGTGGAAATACTTTCCATGATTTTTTTTACGTTCGTTCAAAGAGTAATTTTTTTGAGTGTAGGGTTATTTATTGACCTGAGTAAAGCGTTTGATACAATAAATTATGATATATTAATTAATAAGATAGAACATTATGGGATTAGGGGGGTAGCACCACAGTGGGTCAGAGTCCTGCACTTTGGGTACCCGCAAAAGTTGCTGAAACGGGAGGATTTTACGTCCTGGAATTTTACCCGCGGGTTTGCGTTCATTCGAGTTGTAAAGAAATTGTGTGGGGTTTACCTCAAGGGTCCATTCTGGGCCAAAATTGTTTTAATATGTATATAAACGACATTTGTAAAACTTCTCAAATACTTAACTAGATTCATCTTGTTTGCAGATGAAACAAATATGTTTGCATCAGGAGGGAGGGACCCTCCCAATGGGCTTGTATACCTTGTCTTTAACGCACTACACTATGCAGGGCTTACATATTACATAATTCACTGTACATAAAAAATTGTACAGTAATCAATACCATATCAAGGATGGAAATGACAACTAGGAAGTAGCAAGATCACAGATAATATGTATATTAATGTTCTTTTTAACACAAAACTAGTGACTTTCGGGAATGTTAACTGTGTTTGGCATTGATAACCATCTGTAACTAAGTAATGATCGCCTTTTGTCACTTGCTTTGTACCAGACATCGTACATGAAATGAGAGCGTTGTTGTAGTTGTGCTTCTGTTTCTGTTAATTTTATGAACATCTCAAACAGTGCTTTGTAAGTGTGGTCCGTCTTAAAACAGCCGCTTTGAAGTGTAACAGGTTCTCTTTTGCTAACGAGGCAAGTCAAAATCAAAATATGATATATCATCTAGATGTATCATTGATAATGTGTAAAGTTAAATCACAAACGGGTACGTTGTGTGTTTGTGTGGATGCTGTGTTCCTATGCTCTTGTACTTTGTTCCTTGTAGGGCTGGGCGATATGGACCAAAAGTCATATCCCGATATATTTAGGTTGAATATCGATATACGATATATATCCCGATATTTTTTCCACAAAGTGAGAGCTGTGAAATGAAATGTTAAGTCAAAGTCACTGTCAAATAGGAGTGTTTTAATATTTAATATTGCAATTTTTATTTTATTTATTTATTTTTCTTCTACCCCATTTGCTGTTAATAACTTTATGACTAAACTAAAGCCTAAACTAAGACAATGAAATATGACTTATTAAAGTATTACTTACTTTTTAGTCCTTAATAATCATGAAATATAATAAATAAATAAATAGCCCAAATAATTTCTTGATATTTGCTCTTGATTTAACAGTGTTTTAGTCAGTGGTTTTGAGATAAGTTCTTATCTTTATCCAAAGCATTCCCAAACATAAGCTCCTAAACTGAGCCACAAACGACTCTTGACTCTCTACAAGCAGCACAGGCTCACCATCTCTGCTCATCATCAGAGCTCAGCGAGGGACTGGAGTGATTAGCGTTGTGGCTAACGCAATGCTAACGGGGAAAAAGCGATAGTCCTTCGCGGTGGCAGCATTACAAACGCTGATATTTTCACAGTACATCCACGATCTACCGCAAACCTTCATTAGACTGAGAAGTAAACAAAAGCACATGGCGCAGCGCACGGCGCCGCCATATCTGCCGCTACATTCACTTCTGTCCAAACCATCTCCAAATGATTGAGCCACTGGTTTTTGTTTTACCAACCAAGGAGCTCTCCTCCGCACGCTTCACAGACATTGTTGCTTTCTTCACGTTTGTTGAAGAGTGCCTGTTCCTGCCCCTCCCCTCCCCTCTCCCCCTCTCCCCCGCAGGAAAGAAGAGGGGCGGGGCCGGGGCGCTGGGAGCAGTGCAGAGCTCCGTTCAGCGGGTTGCCTGAAGCAAGTATTACAGCGCAAATTTGGACTATATCGATATATACGATATGGTCTAATTCCATATCTCTTTTTAAAATATATCGATATATCTTACATTTCGATATATCGCCCAGCCCTAGTTCCTTGTAATATGTTCCTTTGTACTATTGTGATATGTTATTTTTTATTGTAATGATTTCGGGGATGGGCACTCATAAGCTTTTACTTCGGCCCACTCCTTTTGCGCAGAACGTCAACTGCTCAAATAAACAAATAAACTAAACTAAATAGTGTCACAACTCAGTCATTTTCCAGGAGAGGGCGGAGCAGCTGCTCAGAGAGCAGGATTCAGGAGGATTACTTAGAACTGCGTGAATGAAGCCAAAAAACACTATGGGGGTGTTTTTGATAAGGAAATAGCACAACAACATGGTTAAAAGCTCCCAAAAGTACATTTAGCATGATATAGGACCTTTACCTGATGATAGAGCTGTGACTATTCATATACATTTATTTATGTTGTTGGAGACATGAAGCTCCTCTTACTGGAAAATGAATTGCGCTCATTAAAAGAAATGGGCGACTTATCCAACTTCACTGACACAAGGCTCAGCCAGAGGTTTCGTTTGGGAATAATTGGGAGATTTTAAAGTTTGAAATTGGTAAGAAAATATAGCAGGGATCTGGTTTAACGGAAATAGGACGGAAAAAGACTTTTGGTCATATTTAGAAAAAAATAAAAAACTTTATCATCACGAATGTGCATTCTCAACCATGAACATTATAAAGAACTCCAGTTACAGCTGTCTGAGTGATGTACATTTAGATCAGACCCTTTTGCACGTTTTAGGAGCTTTCAGACAGTGCCATGTCTCTGTAATAGGGGCTGCTCTTTACTCTTGATATTTTTTTCATAAGTTCCAATATTGCATATGCATTTTTTATTTTTACTATTTAAATGTTTACATTTTTTCATGTCCACACTCATATCTGCTGCTGACACTTAAAGGTGCTCGTCATACAGTATAATTAGTATATATTATATTAGTATAATTATAATAAAAGTTTATTTATTTCTGTAATTCAACTTAAACTGTGAAACTAATATATGATAGAGACTCAATACATACAAAGTGACATATGGCAAGCCTTTATTTGTTATAATTTTGATGATTATGGCTTACAGTCCATTTTCAAAATATTATAATTTTATGAGACTTTTAATTTGGGGTTTTTACAAGCTGAGCCATAATAATCAAAATTATGACAAATAAAGGCTATACATATTTCACTTTACATGTAATGAGTCTATCATATATTAGTTCCACAGTTTAAGTTGAATAACAAAAGTGAATGCACTTTTTCATGATATTCTAATTATATGACGAGCACCTGTAATTCCTCTGTAAAAGCATATGCTGTTCTGTATTAAATTGTTGTTGTTTTTTATCATATTTTATGTGAATCTACTTTATACATATCATTATAGTCTTATAGTTTTAAGGTTTTCACAGTTTATTATTTATATAAGTTAAATGTATGTTTTATATTTCATGTTGCACGACTGAACTGAAGAAAATTCCTAGTTTGTGAACCTGTTCACTAACAATGGCATTAAAAACAATTCTGATTCTTTTAGTGCAATTAGCACAGAATAAATTATTCGGACCTTTGACTTCTGTGAATTTTATTTCCTGACCTTTTGGTATAAAGTTTAAGAACCCCTGCTATAGCAATAATGAGCTCTTGAGAAGGTGTCAGAATGTACGTCTTGTATTGAATGAGGAAACATATATGGTTCAAAACTCACAGAAAATAAACACAAGTATAAAATAAGAACCTTGGCAAATATTAGGCCTATTTTTCTCATTTAATAGCTGCAGTCAGATGGAGTCGGGGGAGCAGCCCTACCGTAGGCTCTCGCAGAGGACTTGAATAAAAAATGACGCCACTCTCATCTGCCGGCGGATTGCAGGGGCCGACTGACATTTTGATTTCTTCCCTCTAAGTTTGATGTTAATGATTTGGCCGTGGATGGGGGACCTTCATACAGGCTGAGCCATATGAGTGCAATTTCCGTCCTGGGGATGAAAGCACATCGATTGGCCTCTGATGGTTTTTATGGGGGGCTGCTTTCATCCAGCCCGAGACATTATTGAGCTACGTTGGCCATTAATGCAGGCCTGATTCAGTGTAACTATATCAACAGGAGTTGGGCCAGCACTCAATATTATTATACAAGTCGAAAGCAGATATTTTATTAGGACTTATTGACTTAATGTAAACTGTGTTTACATAAAAGAACTCATATAATCAAAAAGGAAGTGACCTCCTATTAGGGTTAGGGCACATTTAACTGTATTGTTCCTATTGATATATTTCTGCTCTTCATTTCACAGCTGTCAGTAGAAGGAGCGACAGTTTCATTGTTACTCGTTTAATTCTTACAGAAAAATCATTTCAAATTATAAAAATGTAAAATACCAATGCTGTGCAACCAAAATAATGTCTTATAGTCTATTTTTAAGACCCATATGAATAATATGTCTACTTCAATAAAGTCTTTACGCCCCAAAAATATTCATGTACTTTTGTCCGTGTACACTGATATATTTAAATAGTGAACCATTTTCTTCTTTAAAAACAATTTGACCACAAATGTGTCATGTGTGACCACCCATCAACGTTAAGTAAATAAAATGTAGCTGGTTCAAAAGATTGAACTTACAATACATTGATATTACACAATACACAGTTATATTTATTTATTTTTTACTTTTGGCTTCCTACCTTTTTCAGCTTGGGTTGCCACAGCAAACCAAGTGCATATAATTTTCTTCCTATCACTACCAAAATAATATGTTGCTTTGTTGCACAACAATATGGTTCAAGTCAGCTTCTACTGGTGTGTTACATGACATAACTTGACATTTACAATCGGTATACCAAACAAATAAAATGGCTGGCAGACACAATATTCCTCACAAGTTAATGCAGCCACTTTATTACCACTTATTGCACATACACAAATGGCAAAGGGAAGTAACCATAATTGCATTTACAGCAGCACTCCTACAGTACAATCCATCGAATGAAAGACTAGGGGGAGAAACCAGCACAAGCGACACACCAAATGAGCTTTTGATTCTTCGTAATTGATTAATATAGCAATTAGACTTTGCAGTCGGAAAAAGCCTCCCGCGCCGTCATTGGGAAATTGTGTCGCCGCTTCTGTAGAGCAAGAGCGAGGGAGGGGGGTCTTTCTGAGCTCCTCTCCCAGTGTCGGAGGATTAAGGAATCATGGGCAGACTGTTTCTCTGTCAAACTGATGGGGGTTCTGCTCCGGGTCAAACGCTCAAATGTGCTCAAGTGATTCTCTGCGAATCCCCAAGTCGTCGCGCTGACCCGCAATGATTCAGGGAGAGGTGATTGTTCGGAGTGGGAAAGTTAAACAACAGTCAGGTAGCAAAGGGTTGTTCGAGTTGTCCAAAACTAAAACTAAAAAAGTTTTAGCTATTTAAGCATTCCTTAATTATAACTAAAGAAAGATCTTACACTGAAAAAAGTCTTATTTTTAGGTGACACATTCTAAATATTGCTTTTCAACCTGAAAAGACTCACAGAAACAGAGTGGCGTTGGACATGAATCATGATTGGGGCTCAGACCCTGGCGGAAGATTGAATTAACGATATGAAATAGACGGCAATGGCGAAGTCTGGACACTGGTGGAGGTAGAGGATGAGACCCGGGGCGACCAGTTGACAACGACAAGCAGAGCCGAGGAGAGTCCAGGCGGAGGAGGGTCGCAGCACAGCTGGGAAACGGCCGAGCGATGGATGAGGAAGCTTAAGAAGGGGATCCTGGGCGATGAATGACTGAAGCGGGAATGATTGGTGGTGATTGGTACGCAAAGGTACGGCTTGAGATGGGGCTATGATTGGTTGATTTGGTGAGGAGCTGCCGGCAATGAGGCAATGAATGAGCGCTGCAGGTAGGTCTTCCAGGTTACATTTGCGCAGAAGCTTCATATGTGCCATAAAACCTATGATAAGTCAATATTATTCTAAGCTACTTTTAACCTTCCAGAAAATAAAAAATAAAGTCTTTAGGCACATACTCCCTGGGTTTAATACAGTTCAGTGAGTGAGTGACTGATAGACTAATAGATTCCTGAAGTAGAAAGTGCTTTTATGATGTGAGTGAAGTAATGCTTCTGTGTATTATTATGTATATATTTTATGAACTCTTGTAAGTATAACATCAACCTGTTCAGGGACTGCGGGTGGAAATTAGCATTTTTGCTATAACCTGGCACATGACATCTCTTAGACTAATGTTTTTTGTGCATTGTCCCTGATATAATAAAAATAAATTCAAATCACCCTATTGCCAACTGCAGTACGTAATAGTTTCAATTGTTCATCCAGCTTCACAAAAAAATCTTGTTCACGTGGCGACCCTTGACAAAATGAGAGCAAAAGAATGAGTTTGAATGCATAAATCTGAACAGACGCACAAAACCCCCCCCCCCCCCAAAAAATACATCTATAGAGTTTACACTATTTGTGACCATTATCCACTGCATTAGTCCATCTATATCACAAAATCCACCTGACTTTTTATTCCTGCCTCTCTGCTAAACACTATGGGGCTATTGAATTGTGTCGCCTGAAACCCACCCAACAGCATCTGAGACACGAATGCTGATTTGACGGTGAATTTCCCTATTGTGCATACTATCTAAAGTTGTAAGATTCCACTTTCCACTGCAACTTCCCTTTCACATCTCTATACATCTGTGCACTGGAGACTGTGTTTCATCTGATACAGAGCAGACCAACTCCCAGAGGGCTTCGCGGGCTTTTATGCACTTGTAATTGATCTGCATTTTTTATAAATGGGTCTAATTAAAGATTACACTGGTGTCAGGACAAATAAGGTGAGTGCTTCCATGCCCAAGAGTTTACAAAAGGCGTTGAAAAAGCATGTCTGCCATAGGTGTTCCTTCTCTCTCCTGGATCTTTACAGCATGAACAGTTCCATCTATTTCATCGGTCTCGCCGCACGGCTCCACTGAACGCTTGGATAATCACCGATATTGTTTGTCCTTAATAACCTTTTGTGTTTTCATAACTTTTTAGGTGCGTTTTTATGAAAAGGAGGAGATGAAGTTTGGTCATTTATTTAAAATCCAAAGCAAAACTGCACATACAGGAATATTTAGCGGAGGTTGACCTTTGAGCACTTAGACTTTTTGAGTTTTCCCACAAGACATAACAGGGACTTAGGAAGATGGTTGCTGGAGCCTTCTTGATCATTCGTAATTTTCAAACTACAGTGCAGGGGTTGGCAACGTTAAGCCCGGAAGCCGAATTCACTGCTGACCTCAGCAAATGTCCTCTGGGCCACAAGTGATTCTGAGAAATATGACAGCAAACAAGGAGATACTATGCAAAATGTACTTTTTCTCTCTTTCAGTCATATTACATTGATGTTACCTAAGGCGAGACACTGCACGTCAATGGGGCAAAAAATAGATTACTAGTAATTTTATGAGTAAAAAAATTTATTGCAGGATTTCTGTCATTTTATGTTTTCATATTTCAAGACATCTTATGCATAAAAAAATTTCCTCAAAAGAAAACCTAATTTTGAAACAAAAGTTTTGTAATGTCTGCACATGCGCGTGTACCGGTGAAAATTAGAATATCGTGAAAAAGTTCATTTATTTCTGTAATTCAACTTAAAATGTGAAACTAATATTTGATGTAGACTCATGGCATGCAAAGTGACATATGTCAAGCCCTTGTTGGTTTTAATTTTGATGATTTTGGCTGACTGCTTGTAAAAACCCCAAATTCAAAATCTCAGAAGATTAGAAAATTACATGAAATCAATAAAAAAAATATTTTAAACAGAAATGTGGGCCCTCTGAAAACTATAAATAATGCACAAGTACTTACGTGGTTTGGGCCCCATTTACTTGAATTACTGCCTTAATGCGGCGTGGCATGGATTCTATCAGCACTGCTGAGGTGTTATGGAAGACCAGGATGCTTCAACCTAGCCTGATAAACCACACCCACTTCTTTTCTGCTCCAAAGAAGGTGGTTCTGGACATACACGGTAAACAAGTTGCTGATTGGCAGCTAAGGCCTAGCCGAACCAATCACGACCGTCACAGAGAATTGAAAAGGTTACGTCACTCGCTGCGCCACTATGTTGTTAGTTCAATTAACATTAGCCAAAACTAATCATGGATGAAGTAGTTGAGGATTTTGCTTCCGTGTTCTCATGAGTTAGGTTAGGTCACTTTATTTGTACCTGTAGGTAAATTTGTCTTGCAATTCTGAGAACTAGTCAACATTGAAACACATTATACAAATATAAAACACCACATGCATGTTTAAATATAAAACTTGTGAGTGCTCCAGATACTAACAGGATGTGCCTAAAGATACAACAGAAATGTAAGCCGCTGGACAGTAACAAAGATAAGAAGCCGTGTCAGGGGCGATTAGATCGGTACTTGTTCATCAAGGAAAGGGCAGCAGGAACAAAGCTTTTACTAAAACGATTCATATGGCTTATTGGCATTAAAAACCTACGCCCAGATGGAAGCAATCGAAAGGATGCGCAGTGTCTTTTAGGATGCTTTGTGCCATCCTCTCTAACTGTCTATCATACAGAAAGTCCAAACTGGTCTGTAGCTGGTCGATGACTTTACTTGACCACTTGACCAGCTGATTCAGGGCCTTTTTGTTTCTAACAGAGGAGCTCCCATACCCGGCGACCAAGCAGAAAGTTAGGGTCATTTTGATGAATGCCCGATAAAAAAGTGTCATCACAGTTTTATCTACATGAAAGAAGGACAGTTTACGAATACAATACAGTCATTGGTGACCCTTTTTACAAACAACAGCACAGTTTCATTAAAATTCAGTTTGCAATCTATAATTGTTCCAACACACTCCACACACTCCACTGGTTGTCCCTTTATATGTTACGTCATGTGGGAGAGCGCTCTTCCTGAAGTCGATGATCATATCCTTTGTTTTTGCAACGTTTAAGAGAAGTTATGACTCATCACACCAGGCCCAACAACTGGGCCATGCTGACTTTCATTTTTGTGAAGTAGACTTACAATAACTGAGTCATCCGCGTATTTTAAGATGATTCTGTTTTCATGGTCACTCTGACACATGCTAGTGTACAATATAAACAACAAGGGTGAGAGAACGGAACCTTGGGGTGAGCCTGTTGAAACAGTGCACTGGTCAGAGAGTTCACCAGTAACTCTCACTCTTTGATTTCTGTTAGTTAAAAAGTCAAGAACCCAGCCTACAATGTGTAAATCAAGATTGAAACGTTCTATACGCCGTTTGGCAAGCAGATATGGTTGCATCGTATTGAAAGCTGAGTCCCTTTCCCCTCCAAGTGTTTGAAGAGCAGATGAAGCAAAGTTATAGTGGCATCCTCAACGCCTCTTTTCGGCCTGTAAGCGAACTGCATGGGGTCAAGCATGCTCAGTTTTACGAAGAATTTCTGATTTGATTAGCTTTTTCATAACAATGGATGTTAGAACCTTTTGGGTCTATTCGATTTAGGGACTGGGACAATCACTGAATCTTTCCATATTTGCGTTACAAATTAAGAATGTGCAAGAAAATTAAACTCAGTTCTTTAGCACAATTTTTAAGAGTGTGGCCACAGATGTCATCAGGACCCCAACTCTTGTTAACTCTCAAAATGTTTATTATTTTTCAAGTTATTTTTAAGTTCCTGAACCTCATTTATAAAATCAGAGGTTTCAAAGCGAGTATAGAGATCATTAAATGCATTTGCCAAATTAATAATGGATTTAAAACCTTCAAGAAGCACCTGACAACAGCCTTCCTTGTAAAGATCAGTCAAGGTTTTCATGCTACACCAAAAAGAGCCCAGTCTGTTCTCAACCATCTTTTTCTCCAACTCATTTTTATAGCTTTTTTTGGCCCTTAAAATCTCAATTTATATTCAGTTCATATTTTGTGAGTTGGACTACAGCTGTCGTCACGACCGCTAATTGCTAATTGGTTTATTTCACTGACAATCTGTGCACGTTAGGCCGGCCCGTTCAAACTGCTCCAATTGCTCTGTGACCAGACTAACTTCCCTGGGTGGAATGGACGGGGAATAGTGTGGCAGAGCCAGGCAAGCTTCAACCAGAGGGATATGACATTTGAAGCCCATGTCCAGGATCCGTCTGCGTGTGGTGGCTCTTGATGCACTGACTCTAGCCTCAGTCCACTCCTTGTGAAGGTCCCCCACTCTTTTGAATGAAATTTTGAATTTGGGGTTTTTACAAGCTATGAGCCAAAGTCATCATGCAAAGTGAGATATATCAAGTCTTTATTTATAATTTTGATAATTACGGCTCACAGCTTGTAAAAACCCCAAATGAAACATTTCAGAAAATTAGAATATTTTGAAAATGGACTGTAAGCCATCAAAAATATAACAAACAAAGGCTTGACATATGTCACTTTGCATGTCATGAGTCTATATCATATATTAGTTTCACATTTGAAGTTGTATTACAGAAATAAATGAACTTTCTCATGATATTCTAATTTTCCGAGTTTCACCTGTATATTTCTCCTGTCTTCAGCCCCTGCCAGCTCCAATTAAGAAAATGACGATATTTGGATTAGCGTTATCTTGGTCCCCTTTTGTATTACACATGGGAACCAAGTATGTCAGGATTTGTAAATGAATAAGCGTGGAAAAATAGTCGATGTGCCGCGATACTGATGTTATTTCCGGGAAATATCCGGCTCACTAGAGAACAAAACGTCTTAAAAAAAGCATCGCAAAGGGTGAGTTTTGTCTTTCTTTTTACTATGACATTGAAACTAGGATGTTACTATGACATTGAAACTAGGATGTTAAGGGAGAAACTAGCTAAAAATCTTAACATTGACCAGTGCTTTAAAGATTTTCACCCGCCATGTTTCGTATTTTGCATCATTCAGGCTGTTATGATCACTTCACTTTGATTGTATCTTCCTCTAATGATTAATCCTTAATCCGTATTTAATAATTTAAATTACAAATCAGGGAGTTGCAACCACCTTTTCTGCTTTTCTGGCAGACGGTACAAGCTGCAGAAAGAGGAGTTGAAAAAAAATAACAGAAATGTTCAAACATGTGTAATATCAAGAAATATGTTTGCATTGAATACTCCTTTTAGATAGTATAATGAAGCTAGTGAGAATTCAACCTGAAAGACGAATCTGCAGCGTTTTTGAGGTAAACAAATGAATCTATACATGTAAAACTAAAATGTTATGTTCATATTTGTCTGTGTAGATAAATATGCATTTCTGTCATTATAAACCTTGTCTTTTTTTATTTTAACCATGAATAGATGGTTAGAAATGCACTTGTTTGCAAAAAACGAGTAGCATTCAAAATATTTTTAACCATGAAGCCATTTGAGATAGATACAAATGTTCTGGCTACAGACTGACTGATATGGCTTCTATCTGTGAAAAAAATGCCTCAGTAGTTGACTACGTGGTTAATTGCTGCATAGACTAGAGGGTCATTTTTGAGCTTTTCTGAGTAGGACCCATCTTTGTGAAGCTATAACTCAAAGACCCTTTACCCGATCGACATCCTGCTTCTAGGAGGATCCTGCAGCAAGGTCATATCCAATAAACTAAAACCTTGAATATGAAGATGATCACTCAATGCACTTCTTTTCTAGAACCCCAGACATTTTAGGGGGAAAAAACTGAAATTAAAAAATTGCCATTTTTAGCAGCCTATAAATCCAAAACTGTTCAATCTAGAACATTTTTTTTTGTTCCTGGAACTATGTTTAGTAGACATGGCACAGACCTAATTATAGCCCTGTATATGATTCCATTGCTGAGCTACAGCTTTTTAAAGGTGCTCACAAACGCAAAAAGAACCCGGGAGCAGAAAAGGTGGTTGCAACTCCCTGTTTTGTAAATTGTCTAAAAAAAAACTAAAAAAAATAAAAGTTTCATCCAAATTTGAGAGGGTTACCTGGGCCAGGCTTTGGGTGAAACCACACGGAATGACCCAGAACAAAAAATGTCAACAACTATTTATAGGAAGTGAGGCTTCAATTTTGTTCTACCCTGGAAATGTGTGATTTTGCTATTGTGAATACAATTTTGGACTTCTTTGCTTGGAGAGACTGCTGATGGTTCGCTGCTGCGAAAACAAAGCAGATAAAATGAGGGAAGAGAGTGCATTTCTATGAAAGACCAATAAACACAACGATTTCAATTTCTTGTAAATTGACACAAAATGTATGTCTAATGAGGCTTGGAACAAGGTGGGATGCATCAGCCCTCTTCGCTAAATACTCCTGTCAGCTTTGTATGTAGTTTGGCGTCATTTACTATTTAATTACTATTTTTGAACTCATACATATAGGCCCATTTTTAAATATGGTTTGGAAATTTAATACCCAAGCCAACCCTGCACACTCGGCACATTTGCCTGAAGATCTTGCCCTTTGCACCCATCACTTAATTTGCCGAAGCCACATAAATATGGAACGCAGGCGTCTAACCTTTACACAAAATGAACGCTCCAACAGGTGACTTGAGGGCGGAGGTCGTTGTCAGGAGTCAGCCGTGTGCATTAGCCGGGCACAAACATAAAGCTCTGTGCATGTAAAGAGGTCCAATTAGGGCCTTCATTACAATACACCAAAATGGACTCGGACAGGAATCTGAAACCGGCTGCACCTGTGGGATACTTTCTACAATTTTATAAATGCACATTTGTTACGGGCGTATTGATGCAAGCTTTATTTTTGTATTGGTAATTGTTATCAGTGTTTACAGCAAATAATGTACAGTTTTTATGTTTTAATTCAGGTCACAGGTTCTCAGGATTTAAAGTTTAAATGTTTTACCAATTTAATCAATTCCTTATAATTGACCGCCTGGGCCTGCAGTTTGACGTAACATAAGTCATTTTTTTTTTTTCTCTCTCTGAAGTTCCTCCTTTTGCTGATCTCAGCAACCAATCAGATTTCCCAGTGCCATAACTTTGACCAATGAGACCGGCTTGTTTGGTCCAATCAGGTTCATTCAGGGGGGGAGGAGGGGCGGGAATCTTACGCTTTAACTACTTTAGGCATGCGGTTTGTACTACAACTTAAAATGATGCATGTTTCAAGAAGAAAATACCCCTATGTTTACAGACAAACCAGCAGAGTGCGGACTTAAGTGCGGATAAAATTTAGAGAAACTTCATGGAAAGTTTCCTCACAGAGAATTGGCCTCACACTTGCAAAGGATCACAGGTAACCGGAATCTCAACCTTAAACCATTGACACTTAGGTGCGCACCCTGGCCAACAGACAGACATGCATCCAGTCTCTTTTTAAATTGAACCGGGAACGTTTATGGAAATGTATTTTGCATGAGTGAGGTTCCTATTTTAAAATTTGGCACCCCCCAAAGGCCTGTGGAAACTTATACAGTGTAGCCGGTGGTCGTATTACTGAATGTTTTGGGAGCTGACAATGCCACCTTAAGGGACTAGGACCTGAATGCAAGGCTAAAAGGTTCACAATCACAGGGGTTAGCAGTGAGACCGAGAATTATAAAAGTTACACGAATTTATTACAACAATTATGAAAACAATGACAATCAATAACTAAAAGCTAGGCCTATTATCTATTACCTATATCAATATTAAAAATGGGAATAATAAAAGTAAATTAAAAAGGAATTGCAGTGCAAAAAGGCGAAACGACAGGGGTCCAGAACCGGTCACGCCACGAGGGTTGGGTCGTAGATCCCAGTGTCTTGGCCTGCTCCCGCCGTCTTCTCCCCTGGGGCATACAGCAAAGACCAGAAAACAGTTCCACACACTGAGCACCACTTAGGCCCAAGGATATCCACGTCACAATATACCACACCGCTCCAATATTAGGTACTCACGAGGGCAGGGTTTCCCCTGCCGCTGCGTGTTTTTCGGCACGCGGTATTTTGTCCTTGGACCCGTCTCTGTTTCCTTCAGCTGGTCGGTTCCTCCTATGGCGCCCCTTCCACCTGTCTGCCTCCTTCTGCCCAAGCAGCCGATTGCGCTTCAAATGCTGCCGTGCCATCCTGCCTCGTTACTCCTGTCCGTCCGGGGCGACCGGGGACGCCAACGGGGCACCTGCGGGACGGTTCTCTGTCCTTTCCGGCTCTACGTGCGCTCTACTCCATACGCACTCCGCTCCACGGCTCTTCCCTCCAGGTGCTGCCATGCACTGGGTCCCATGCCGCCCGCACACGCTCCAGGATCCCGGTCCCGCGACCCCGGAGCCATAGGCCTACCCGCCAGATCGTGCCGGTCCTGTCTTTCGTGCGCTGTCCACTGCGGCTGGCGACCCTGCAAGCTCCGCGTCCTCTCGTTCGGATCCGTCCACACTCCGGTCCCGACATCCCGCCACATGCCGCCCACGCCGCGGCCCCCGGTCGCCCAGTCACTCTCTGGCCTCTCCTACCTTGTTTCACTTGACACCCCTTCGACCTGTTGTCTCTCACGCACTCCCCTTTTATCCACTGGCTCCTGATCCACTTCTGCTGCTGCACTGAGGTGTTGATTGTCCCCAGGTGTGACTAGCCAATGGGCCCGCACCAATCAACTCAAAATATTTATAAAACATGCAACAAAACTGAAAATTACCAAATAATATCAAACATGTACATACAGATTCAAAATAAACAATAATAATGGCCATGGGCCCACAACAGTATGTTGAGATTCAAAATGTAATAATAATTTCCGGTCACTTTATATCTATATTGTGTACCCATTCAGCCTCTATGTCTAATTCCGCTTATCCCCTGCCTTGTGCTAATACGGCCGAGTTGTGGAAGCGTGTCTCATTCTAACCTGCACACCGGCGCACCCACAGGACACTTGCATCTCATTCAGGCCAATTTGCAGTTTTGTTCCTGGGCTTCTCCTCTTTTGTGTTGCTCTCTCCCAACTAAGACCCGCAATCCCCCAGATCTCCCGAGGCTTAATCAGTGCCTGTGTCAGCCGCTTCCGCCGCATCCTCCGACCACAGCAGACATTATCCATCTTGTCTGGCTAACAAATCTGTCAATCCACTCAGTGTGAAATCAAACTTTCTCCTCGCGGAAATTGTTTGACTTCAAAATATCGCAAGGAAACATGAATTTAATTTAAGCAAAAAAAACAAAAACTAAATATTGTTAGAAAGAACCGGTGTTGTGGAAAGTTTTGTACGCGAGACAACAATGTACAATATTATGGGGGGGGGGGGGGGGGGGGAACGCAAATTCCGGTCTCAATTTGACAGTGTATGCAAAGGGGGTAACCAACCAAGGGAACCGCTTGCTTTGATTTGAGGCAATTTGCATAAACCCTCCCAACTATGCTTTTAATAAGTGATCTTCACCCTGGGAGTTGCCGGTGCATGGAAGATTAGCATATTCCAGACAACATAACCACAGGTTGAAAAAGAAAGAGAAAAAAGGGAAAGAAATTGGAGGGATAGAGAGAGAGAGAAGAGAAGAGAAGAGAGAAGAGAGGAGAGGAGGAGGGGGGGGGGGGGAGTCAGTGCCAGCGGACCTGTTTGTTTTGAACTTTTGAATATCATTTTCAGAAAGGCGGCAACAAACAGCTATCGCAGGAGGAATAAGCATCCTTTATGAGTCCCCTGCTAATTCGCTAATGGCTGTGGTTGATTCACACTGCCCCCTGGTGGATCAAACAAGCGGGGGGACGGCAGTGACTAAAGTGTGTGGTTACAAACAAACGGCGACAGGCTGGTGGAAGAAAACACCACATAAACCTTTTTTTTTTTTTTTATCCAGTTTGACACAGCCACAATTATTGTAAAAAAAAAAAAAATCTGAATTGAATCAATAAAGTACTTGCTGTTTAGTGTTTTTGTAACTTGCAACTCGGAGTGTTCTTTTTATATAGCCACATCTTGAGTTCACCGTCATCCATACAACACTCACATACTGTCTGAATGATGCAACAGGCCCTCTGAGACGGGAACATTTCTGCTCACACTAGAGGGGGCTAGATCATTGGGAGCAAGTGAAATACTGCCTTGATACTCTTATTACACACTCTCCCGACACCCTCACTGCCTTTAATATCAAAAAGACCTTCCTCCCTTCCACAGAGCATACTTATTGCCTCTCAGTGACCAGAGAAATATGCACATGACAGTGCCCTATCGGATATCATGTCTGGTTAATCCTTCAAAATCACGCCGCTTGAGATTTCTTGCCCTTTTAAGTGTCCGAGTCAGCTCTGGTCCACACTCCAGTGCTGGGGATAAACCGGTTAATTTGCAAAAGGGGTTCATTAGCATTTATTTGAAAAAGGCAGAAACTAATTGGGGGTAGATGGTTGCGCGTGGATAAGAGCAGAACCGTTAGAATGTTCACAAAGCCTATATAGGACACAGGCACATGCGCATTGTCAATTTTGTGAATGGGACGGACACATTTGTGTCTTGACAAATCTCATTTCCAGGAGCAATGTTTTCATCATGGAAACTATGATATTACGATTCCAGGTGCGACAAAAGAGTCACACACTATTATCAGTTTTATATTGTCACTTCTCCTGGTTTAGTCCCGATAGAGCTGGTTCAGTCTGATTTAGTGAGCGTAGACCTAGTTTATCATTGCCCTGGTTTAGTCCTGGTTAGTTCTTAGATTATAAAATTAAAACAAACAATATTGTGCATACTGTCCTGGTAGCTAGTGTAGAAAGCCCTATCATCAAGAAATTATGAATTATTAAAAGTGCGAAACATCCTGAATGTTTTTATTGAACATTTATGGATGCATTCACTGTCACAAACTATTTAATGCATTATTCATTGTCACGTGTTAAAGATGGATGATTTCAGTGAAGCGCTGCTGTACTAACGGCATATTAATTTCACCATCAATTATTAATGGACGTTTTAAATACCGGTTGTCATCTTGTGTGAATGTTTGACCAACTTAGTTTAGCTTGCTTATGGTGCTATTTAATTTTGTGAGTTAAAAAATAACCACAAGGATTAATAATGACATTAATCATAGTACTAGAAATAATGCAAATGCTTCAATATTTACTGTAACATTGCCCACGTGCAGTACTTTATGCTAAATGATTGGAAATCCTAGTCCATTAGTCATAAGCATGCATGTCAAGACTGTGCACTGACATTTATGCTGCTCTAGAAACATAATTAAAACGCATGTTTTCAATCTGTTACATCTTTAATACAATTTTGCAGATGCAAAGTCAAGTAAGCAAAAATAAATCAAGCTGTTTTGCCCTTCACTGTTATTATTGCATTTCTACTTCAGGTTACACTTTATGGTCCCTGTAATCCTTTGCAAAGAGCAAGAGGTCTAAAACTATAGATTTGTGGTTAGCTGGCTCGGGATCATCAGCCTAGTGCAGATGTTTTAGGTTCCCTCTATGTGCTTCAAAGCTATATGTTGAGAGTGTAGTCGGTATTAGGTATTAGATGGAAATAAATGAGCATTTTTCATATCAAGATGTCTCAGCATTAATGAGAAATGTGGGAGAAAAAAAAATCCATTTTGCAAACGTTGTAGTGACATCATGCTTGTAAGGGACAAACAAAAGCAGAGGCACAATGTCAGTATATACTATCATTACAAGTGTAATGGCTTGATCATCGCTTTATGTTTTTGCACGATTTTCAGGCCTCCAGTTTCCTTGACAACAGACTAGGACACTTGAGCCATTTCCTCATCTTTCAGTATCCTTGGTGATTAAGCATGCTCTTATTAGGGAGATTTATGTGCAACAAGATAAAAAGTGTGATTAAACCAGCCCCCTTGAAGTCAAAAATATGCTAAATAGGGACATTATAAGGTTTCCTCTTGTCAGTGACCTTCCATGGACCGTGTGCCTGCCATTAGAGTCCCCAGCAGATGCCTATTGTTGATTTTGATTTATGTAGCTGTCCTTCTGCAGTGCTCCAGAGTGTCCGGAAGAGGGGGGCAAGGGGTGGGGGTAAAGGGGAGTGATGTCAACTGTTAGTCAAGAGACAGATGTGTGCAGGACTGGAAACAACAAATAGGGACGCAGGCTTTGGACACTTTTCTATTAATATTGTGGCACTGTACGTTCATAATATGCGATACTGAACACTGTACTGATATTTGCTGATATACAATAGAGAAAGTATCTTGCACAGCTGGGCTACTGGCCTATTGTTATAAGTTGATGGAAAAAGGTGAGCTCACAGGAACTTGCAATTAGCTTTTTTATCCCCATTCAAAACGGTGGTTGAGCAAATGTGACTGTGGTACTCTCCAATTGGCCTCACCCCCTATTATTTTGGTTTAGTTTAAAAAAATGCTTTTCCCATTTTGTAGTTGGTCAAAAGTGGATTCAGAGTCCCAACTCTGCTTCAACAAAACCAAAATTCTGTTCATTCTGTGCATTACAAACAAGTCGCACGGCCTCGCACGGACTTGCACTCATCTTCAAAGGCCATTCTAACTTAATCAACATTTGAAACAAGGCAGAGCAATGATGACTAGATAAGATAAGAAAAAAAATGTGCTTAAACTTTTCATACTGTGGATGTTTCGTAAAACTGTCACTTTTGGACAAACACCAGATGTGGAAAGAGCGGTTTACTAGCAGGCCAAACTGCTTAGAAATTACAATCATTTTATAAATAAGACGCTTGAGCAATACAATACTACTGCTCAAAATTAGCTATCACATGCCCTGCTATGTGAATGACAGCTTACGCATGGAGAGCGCCTGAACAGGGGCCAATAAGTGCCAGCGGATGACTTCAGCAACTCAGCCAAGTATAAAATAGATTTGATGGAGCATCTGTTTGGAGAATAGGAAAACAACAGGCGGAACCAGAGCGGAAATGTGGCTAGACGCCTGCACACTGTCACATTCACATGATGACGAGCCAAAACGCGCAATAAGCCGCTATGGAAAATCAGCTTTGGACAACAGAGATGGACAGGTTTACAAGCAACAATATACAAAATTAACAATGACTTTTTAAGTTTGCAGGTTGATGCAAGGAAAATGTAACCTTTAACTCGCTTGAAAGGAAGCCGTCTTTGGTTCCTAAAGCCCACAAACCTTCACTAAATCCGTTACCAACCATGTGAATTATTGAATAGCATGTCAATTGCTTTCACTAAGAAGCATATCTGTTGTTAGTGTCATGCTCTTGTTAGATGTGCTGCTAATTAGCTATTTCAACATGTCCCATTCTCCACTGTTGCCAGTAGAGGGTGCCTATAATGGCCTGAATTTAAACTGTCCATCACACCAGCTTTTCGCTGCGCTAGAATAGGCAGTTATTGATCAAACCACATCTGCCCTTGTGCTTACTGATGGAAGCATGGCTGCCAATACGGCCTTTCTAATCACACAAACCACTCACACCTCCTTCGGACAGGCAAGGTGGGTGATGTGTCTTGCCCCAGGGCACAACATCAGTACAGTATTCCATATCTTACCACCTGAGCTGGGCTGTCACTATAGCATACGCTGTCCATTTAAAACATGTTGTTGAAAAATAAAGAACAATTTCACATGAGGTGCCCCAGGCAGGATGGTAGCGATAAACTCATTTGTAACCAGTAGTGTGGCCCTGTCATTCTCTGCTGACATTGCCTTCGCCCTGTTGTCAGACTAATATGATCACAGCCGATGACAGAGCACCAGTTTGAGACATAAACGATCAATGCAAGAGTGAAACATCTTGTTATTTGGCATTTCCAAATAAAGGCATGAAGATTGGGAGATGTACATTCTAAGTAATCTAAGGAATGTGTCAAGCTAAGAACAACAGTTTGATAACTTGCCAAAATGTAATTGATCACAGTTAGTCGATCACTGCCTGTAACATTTGACTTTTAACCAAAAAGCTCTCAAGTCATTTATATAAATACACTCTCTCTGCTCCTCCCTTACACATCGTTGACGTCTGTATCTGTTGTGGCATCAAAACCAAAAAAAATTAAAATTCTCAAGCTGTTTTGTAATGATGTTCATTTGTTCACAACATATCTGGCTGTAGTTGTAGTAGATGGATAATCACCAGTGTACATTTATTAGTTGCACTGTATAATATTGTATCATACAGAAGCCAGTAATCAGAAGATGTGATTGCATTTTAAATTGCCCTTTCACATCGACTGTATAGGGACACTTCCAAGGACACCATAATGCAATGACAATGTAATTTCTCAAGCATAACGGCAAGAAATAAACCAGCTCTCTGTCGCAGGGGGAAATGTAGCGACTTACTTTCCACTCCATTGTCCAGTTTGTTGGCAACAGTCTTCAGAAAGTGCTCTGTTTGTAAATTACATTCTTTGTAAAGCTGTCAGTGTTTCTCCATTAGCCTCTCCCACTCGGTCTGTCCTCTTAGCTGGGATTTATCTCCACTGGAATGACTGCAGTTTGTGTTCTGTGCATAAGAACATTCAAGCTGTCAAGGAAGTCATTATGTCCACAGGCCTTAATGGCTGTATGTTTAGTGCAGCTTGATTTTGATTTACCATTACACTAGTACATAACGTTAGCAAATCCTAATTAATAATGCCTTGGATTTATATTGCACTTCACAAGTTTGACAAGCTTCTCAAAGCGCTAGGGTATAGGTCATCATTCATTCCTCACACAGCTAAACCTATTAAAACAGCCCTGGTTGGTGAGGCCTACAGGCAGACAGACGGTAGGCCTCACCAACCACCTCCATACACACCCACATTCATACAAAGGCAAGGTAGATGATGTGTCTTGCCCAAGGACACGATGAGGCTGATGGGAGCTGGGATCCAACCACAGGCCTCAACCACCTGCATTTTTTTGTTTTTCGAGAGAGGATTTAAAACAAGACCGTATCAAACAATGACAAAGACGGGCAAACGTACTGTCCAAATGTCGACAGTGACAATGATTGATAATTATCCTCGGCGGAGTGGGGAAAAGATACATCTTGAGAACCACATAGAATAAGAGATTGCCAGTCTTAAAATATGCCCAGGGCTTAGGGGCGTCCATCTGCAGATAGGGCTGAAGACCATGGTGCTAACGTCCAGTCCTTGCTGGAGCAAAGGTGCTGGAAACAGGAAGGAGCAGGAAGGAGAAAGATTAATCCAAGCAGTGTGGGTTCAGGGGGTCCATAGGTCACATGGATACAGATGGGGTCTGAGTTTGTGAACTGTAGTGCCACAGTTCCAACCAGTAAGATAAATAAATTGAAACGTCGTGTGTAAAATTTTACAGGTCTTGGAACTAGCATAGCATGTCATTAAGCACCACCGTCGTTTTCTGTTGTTTGACCAAAAGGTACAGACAGACTAATTACACAGTGTATGTTACAATGCATTCACTGTGGTAAACGTAGACATTTGGTAAAAGACATGGTGATGCCTTTTTCTTAAAAAATTCTGCGTAGACAATGGGCACCCCTGTCGACGGCAGGTCACCAAACAGGACCAACCAGCATGGAGCAAATGAAAGCTATATTGTTATCGTATCGATATTGAGATATGAACATTCAAAACATTAAAATTGAAAAAAGCAAGATATAAACAATATAGATTTTCATCAATATGTTTTTATGTTTTTATTTTTCAGAAAAATGCTTGGTTTTCACCTAACCCATAGTTATATCGTATCGTATCGATATCGAGATATCTGGCATGAATATCGAGATATGAAATCTTGTCCATATCAACCCTAATACCAACTCAGCCTTTCAAAACATCCAATGATTTAGAGACAAGGCATTGCAACGCCTAAATATTTTTACCTCGCAGAATAAAAACTTTCTCTGTTCTCCAGCTCCTCAGTCTAGCCTATAGTTAAATACAGAAATGATACAATTTGGGGACATTTATAGTCGATTGTGCTTGAGAAAAAGCCCTCCTGTAATTACACCTGTGTGCTTTCAACGTGTGAGACAGAAAGTGTCCCATTATATTCAGATGGCTGGCTGCTAATTAAGTTGTAACGGCGCACTTGCCTGGCTGCACTAAATCACATTATGACGAAAATAACAGTTGCTAAAGTTCTTGCACATTATGAAGCTCCCATCATTCATGAACAAATTAGTTTTGCACTTTGTTATTCGGCACGTTTTCCAACGTCTTTTCATGCTGTTTTTGTTCACTAGGACACACTGTATTTTTCACATATCGTTTCTCATAGTTTAGTGCTCTTTCGATTAGTTCATATTACACTCAGTAGCACTCACTATGATGAGTGAGTGCTACTATATAGTACTATATAGTAAGGAGGATTCATCTGAATCTTGCCCTTGGACACAACTACAGTAGGCATCGCTTGGAGCTAAGGAGCTAAAATGTCAACCTTCTGGTCATAAGATTTGGCGGCCTGAGGCACTGTCAGTCGATTTACTAGCCTCAAAATATTGTGTATTTGAGTGATTCTTCAAAAGGCAGTCACATAATATATCATTATAAAGACATTTCATTTTATTTAATTAGATTTTTATTGCAAATGGCTTTAATCATTTGTTTTAATTTTTAAAGAGTAAGACAAAGCATACTATAAAACAAAAACAACAAAATAACATTTATATATTATAGCTACTTTTTGACTGTTAAGCATTTAGGTAAGCTTTACACTTAACTCTATCAATACAGTTGATTTGATCTTAAGTTTCACTCATAATATGGAGCTACGATTTGTAAGTAAAGTGCTCACATGCTCTTAGCGTGTTTGGAAACATTTATCACATTATGCGCCTGAAGAAGAATGTCCCAGTTCGATTGATTTATATTTGGGACCGACAATCAAAGCCTTTCTCTTGACTGCATCTGTCCTTAATAACAGCATGTAGCAGTGCCCAGACTTGTGTGTGACCCAGAGGCATGAACTCCAAACTGACTACAAGTCATCAGACCTGCAGACAGAGAGAACAGGCCTTTCAGGTTTACAGCACAAAAACTAACTGTCATTTACTTCCCTTTTGAGTCACGGGTGGGTGTGGGGGCCACGTGCCGGTGTTTTGTTTTGGCGTGTAGAGCCCCGCACGGCACTCTTCAATACCAGAGCCAGTGTGTTCTCTTTCTCTCAGGACACGGCCAATGTTTAACTCACAGTGGAATAAAATTTGTAGTTTGTCCTGTAAGAGTTTGAAAGTGATGCAGCCTAAATGTTGAAGGACGTCGGCTACATGTGGATGTGAGCGATGTTAATGTAAAGATGAGCAAAGAAAAGAGGCCAAAGCTACAAGCAACAAACCTCTCAGTCGATCCCTTCTTTCTAAGCCACGCCACCTGCGCCCTGGACATGCAAGCAATGGCCAGTGAAACCCCTCCCACTAGAGGTTTATATTCTTCCTGCTGCCAAAACTAAGATCATTAATGCAGCTGATGAAGCTGCTTCTTGGTAGAGAGGCAAAGCGTGTAGCACTGTAACGCAAAACGATCTTGTGGGAACACAGTTACCAATTTTGGCCTGGGAGAAGTGATTTGGTTCATCACAAAAAGTCCACCGCCTATATAAAGAAATGTCCAGCTGTCTCAATTTATAGTTTGTTTATTTATCTATTTTGATATCTAACTTCAATGAAGGTACTTGATTCATCTTCTGTACTCAGTAGTTGAAGTCTTCGAACGTTTCGCCTCTCATCCAAAAGGCTTCGTCAGCGACAAAGGTCACAATTTGATATCTAAGATATTTTTCTTTTCTTTTAAATGGAATGTTCTCAAGAAAAATATCAATGTGATATATATTTTTGTTTTAAACCGTGTAGTCCTATTACATGTTATTCAATATCTTCAAAACTTTATTTTTTTCTCTATACTGTCATTATTCAGTACATGTTTGCATTTTACATTGTCCTTTGAAGATAAAACATAGGCCCAGAGCACAGAGCAGAATGCATCTTTAGGTGACACCATCCCGCCATTTGTTATATGTTTGTTATGGCCATTACATACAAATATACTGTCCTATAAGTACCCCAGCCTTGTGCCTGTGGTAGCACCTGCAATATTTATCAAATATAACCATCACTGCCATTACTAAACATCTTTATTCATGGCTCACTTTGCATCCTGATGTGTTTGAAGTCACAGTGTTGAAATGATGCCAAAGGCGTTGTATCAGTAGGAGTTTATAATGCAGTGCTAACAGTGCAGGGGCAGTAAACAAGACTCTAGCAGCTTCCCTATAGCACTGTAATGGATTCAGATGGTTCAATACAGAGGCTCTTTCCCCTGTCGTTGGTAACAGTGATATAAATAATGGCTCTTACTATTGTAGCAAGATTGATTGCAAAGAAATTAAAACCCCACTATGAATCCTTGCAGATAACAAACGCTGCAGGTTGTTGGATACTAGGCTATGTACAAAATACTGTCACAATTGACAAAAATACTCCAGAAATAGACCAAATACTATTAGTTTTGGCTGTGCTGGGGAAAAAACCATAACTGTTATTATTTGTGCTAATGTTTACAAGAGTTTTTGCACCATTATGCACGTTTACTACATGTTACTAAGCAGTGTCTTGATGTACAAATACAACATTTGGTTGTATTAGACAATGACAAAAAAACGTTTGATTTGAACTGCAAACAAATAAAGAAATAACTAAATGAAAAGTAGTGATAGTAGGAGTAAGCCTACAATAAATAAGAATTTGTAAGAATATAAGAAAACCTAGGAAACAATATGTTTGTGCTAGTTTTGTTACCATTTCTATATGGAAGTTCATTTGTAGCACAGTACATTTAGCACCTATGATAATTTGCAGAACTAAGCCCTCATATCGAACAGAGCACAGTCTACAATGCTTGCTCTAGATACAGTTCAGTTTTGGAATCCACACTGATTAATTAATACACTTAAACTCTTGATTCCTTGTACTATCTCAAAACACAGTGTTATATTTTATTCTATCTAATTGGTTTCTAGGTCAGTCTACGCAAGTATAGAAAACATACCATTTCAGCTTTTGTTTCCGGTGATAACGGAGCAGAGTAATTAGGATAATTTTCATACATTTTGTCCCCGCCTTGACTTTGTCCTCCGGGGAAGGATCAATTGTAATCAGTGCAGGCTCTCCACAGTAATAACAGTGATGGAAGGCCTAGTTTGGGACGCCGTTTTCACAAGCTACATAAGAGGTCCATTATGGTCTTATCTACTTATTGATAAGGAGATCATGTGATGACAAACAAACAGATCTAATAGTTTAGATCAGGGGTCATGGAATGGTGGACCTTGGTAGCGGCCACGTGGTCTTTCTTTCTTAAAACCGAGAAGATCCTAATTATCTAATTAAACATGCACGCACGATTGTCAAGCACAAATAGTTCCACTGTCTCTCCATCATTTTCGGAAAAAAAATTAGCAGCAGGAAAAGTCTGAAACCTGGACTAAACCAGGTCTAAGCAGGGCTCAGTGTTTAGTACTGAGCAAAGAGCAGAAACACAGCACTGGATTGGCAACATTGTGTAAATAATAGAGTACAGGCATTGTTAAAGGAGCATTATGCAACTTCTCATGCGGAAAAAAAAAGTAGATATTTGTGCGTATTTGACCTTGTCAGCATGGCGCCTTTACTTTTCGTCACACTGGTTTCTACAACGCTCCAGGATCAATCGTTTTGTAGGTTTTCTGGTGAGAGAATCTGTCAGCAGTGAAAATCTTCCAAACAATTGATCCTGGAGCGTCCAAGAGACCACTGTGATCGAAAGTAAAGGTGCCATGCTGACCCCTCATACAGCCGCTGGGTCACTACAAGGTCAAATACGCAGGAATGTCAACTTTTTTTTTTTCGCTTGAAAAGTTGCATAATGCTCCTTTATATTTTTGAGCCAAAATGAATTCTTAGGGTAAAAAGAAAATAATAACAGCATTAAATTAATTTTCAAAGCAAAGTGGGCTAATTATTTATCATTATTATTCGATTAAATAAAGGTTTAAAAAAAAATACAAAAAAATCAAAATATTGCCATATTAACATTTTCTTTAAAAATGTGTTGTTGTTTTTTTTTTACCTGAGTGAATTTTAATTCAGGACCTCTGGTTTAGATGCTATAATTCTTCCATTTGGTAACTTTGGGAATTCCTTAGATTCACGATTCCTTATGATCCAATGTGAAGCAATGTACCTGAGTGGCAATTATGAGGCTATTGAATGTTTAAAGTATTGTAAGAAAGAACAGTTATAGTTGTTGCTGGCGGGGCTCAATGCACCTGCACCTGTATCCCCTGGCACAATCGAAAAGTACCACCCTCAAGCAGTTCTTTTTATTTGGACGATATCAACACTATATGAAAAGCTGTACATTGCCAGTAAACCTCTCTCTGTATGCCTCTGTACAATTGTGAGGCTAATTGCTGCTGGCGTGTGACCATGATGGGTAATGGTGCCTGAACAGGTCCCTAACCCCAGTCTCAGGCCAGAGCGCTGCCGTCCATGTAGGGTAAGTGAGGAGCACAGGCACCAGGGGGGCTGTGAATAGTGAAGTCCAAATATTTACATTCAATACATTTAATTAGTCACACACTGTTCATGGTTTGGCCTCTGCCGCTAACACTATGTTTATTGCTGCATTCATTTTGCCCTGATGTGGCAGCTCTGGCTTTTATGTAGGCCATGTTTATGGTTAGTGGAAGATGGAAGACAAATTCTGTTGACATGCCATTATAAAGTGTCTATGGGATTGATGGAGATGGCTCTAATAGAAAAATGGAATAAGCAGTGCAGGTAAGCGGGTGGGGGAATGGGGGCACTTAACTATGGGATGCGTTTGAAAACTGCTCGTTTAGGCCTTAGAATAGGAATACAGGATTAAAGGGGGATTAACTTGCCAAATCAACTTTTTAGGGTTTTTACCACGTTTCAATGTTGCTCTCTCATCAAAAACATACCTGACCCCCTCGCGCATCTTTGAGTAATGTTTTAATCTTCACCCATAGCTATTCCTAGCTCTGCAGTGGCAGCTCCCAACAACTCCTGTGACCAAAAAGCTCCTCCTGAGGTTCTACATAAGTATCGTATCCAGAGAGGTGTTCCTCACCTCTCAATCTATTGCTCAACTTAATCTTTTCATTGTGAAGTAAAAACACTCATCATAGCTTTACCACAGCCTGTGTATTTCTTTATTTCTAAAGGGAGCAAGATGAAAGGGGTTGTAGAAGGGGCTTATGGGGAGATTGCTTGAACATCAGGAAGTGAAACTACTGGATATTTTTTTCCAGCGGTTTTAGATCAATATTGCATTTTTTAAGTAAGTGTAAGATGTCTTTGACATTTTTACCAACTACCTGCAGAAAGCATAATACCCCCTCTTTATCATTGTCTACTATTAATGTAGTGGAACCATGGCAGCAAGATTCAAATAGTGTGCTCACCCCTTTCTCGCCTGTCTTAACAGAGCAGCTATTGTAAGTACTAAAGCTAAATTTCGACACTGCCTTCAAGAATTTCATCACGCCTTTCTCACATGCTTTTATTAGAACTGAAGTATCTGATCACAAACACACGCCTATCCTTTGATGTTTTAACGTTTAAAAAAAAAATATTGTGCAAATCCTGTTTTAAAATGTCCTGTTTGAACGTTTAAGGATTTAACCTATTGTGAATTATGTTGATACATAACAGTAACATCATAACATATTCCTCTAGGTATAGGCACCACTGACCATAGACCTGGCTCAGATGGGTAACTGGCTTCTGAACTGCGGCTGCCTACTACACCATTGGCAGATCCTGCTGCAAAAGCATTAAGGCAGTGGTTCTCAAATAGTGGGGCGCAGCGATGCCGGGGGGGGGGGGGCGTGTGACCGTGTGTTACTGTGTCTAAAAACGTGGGCAGCATAGATAGCATGTATGGCGTCAGATAACTATCTTTAAGTTGAGGGCACATGTAAAACATCAAGGCGCGCAGTACACAGGGATCGAGGTCGCATGCACTTTAAGTGAGCGGTGAATATGTGGAAGTGAGCGCAAAAACTATGACAGAGCACTTATGTCTCTTCATACGCCTGAACACGAACATACTGTATATTTGACCAAAAAAATACAATTATTACATTCCAACTACTATGTATATCCAATAAGTAGTTAAGAATATTCTGTGTGTATCTTTAATGTGCTTGAGTAGGGATGTAACGATTCGATTTCCGATTTTAAGTTCCGAATTTTACTTTTTTTGGACGAAAATTAATATGACTCCTTCATACCAATGTTTCTTTTGTTTTAACATCTGCATTTTTGTCCTTGTAACAAACTGCAAGTGTCTCAGTAAGAGAACTTTACATTGCAAAGACATGAAAATGAACTAATCCTTTTTGATATGTGTGCTTGTAAATGTCAATGTTTTCAGAATAAATAAGATATGTAGCAAAGCAAACATTTTGAGACTTATATTTATTTACAATTTATTTTTATTTTTTTTGCAGTTTGAACATAATACTACCATTTAGAACTCATTTTACAGTGCAGTTTTCGATTCACATTTTATGCATATTAAATCGATTTAAAATCAATTTTCGATTAATCGTTACATCCTTATGCTGGAGTAACTTTTTGAAGAAATTGTTGCCAACTTCTTTGAGTAGTTAGTTTTATCATAGGTAGGCTACTTTTTTTCTCTATTTGAGTCTAAAGTATCTGTTTACTTGATTAAAAGTAATTGTTGCTTTTTCTACTCTGTAAATATCACAATTTCCACAGGATTTTATGTTTTGTTTCACACAATTTATGGCATCATAGACTTTTACACTGTCACAACAGCTGAATAATATTCAGCGATTTTATTATCGCCAACAATCATCCCGCTTTGTGAAAGTGCAGTAAGTGTGCGCACCGGCGTCAGTGCAGCTGCAGCCCGCACCTCAAAGTCGAGGCTATCCCCAGTAATTCAGGGGAAATAATGCACATAAACTGTCCACATTTAACTGTTAAGAGATCAGTGCTGTGCTGCTACCCGTGTGCTCTAAATGTTGTGTTTATTTGGTGAAGATTGCTCCAAACTCCCCGACCTGCGCCTTATCCCACAGCGCTGTTTGTGACTAGTGCGGATCAGAATTGAGTTGGTGATCATTGATCAATAGTGGGAAACCCTTTTTTTAACACAAAGACGCAGATGTATTGGCAGAGACGCGTCCAGAGAACACTACAGGCTGCCCACAAAAGGTCAGAAAAACCTTCCTGCATGGCGGGAGGACGGTCCATGCAGGGCAGTGAGAGGGAATTGTGCATTAAAGAAGGTGTAGGGGGTGTGTGTGTGTGTGGGGGGCATAACAAACAATATTTGAGAAGCACTGCATTAAGGTATGGGTCAAAAGTATGCCTCAGATAAACTAGATAAAACCTAAATATTGTCTCAACAAAATGCATGTGCAACAAATGTGCATTTGACATGCCGTGTGTTCCTCTTTAGTGTTACGGATTAATCACACATTTCATAACTTAACATAGAGACTCATTAGGCTCCTGTCATCCTGCTGTGACGTCATCTGCAAACCCTCTATATTACGTGGGATTCAGACTTTTTGACAATGGTATTTCACATTAATATTTGTGTAATTGTTTAAAAATCTGATCGTATCTAATGCCTGCAGTTTAAATAAGGCCAAAGACATGCGTTGAAGTCGAGGGAAGTAGAGCACTGAAGTGCGCGAGATTGGTGAAGCGGTTTAGAAAACACAGGTGAGAGGAAGTGTTTTGTGTTGTTGACAAGGAGACAGGCTGAATATGGCGGAACTCTCAATCATGCATGAACCAAAAACAAGCTCTAAAGGCCATTTTAACAAGACCAGAGCCCGGCACTGATGTCCAGCAGACCCGCTCTCTCATATCTGTCATCAGAGTCATTTGATTACACCATGAGGTAATGCTCTGCACAAACTAAACCACATTGTTTTTAATGTTATTGTAAAAATGGCCCAGCATGTGACCAAGATGCCAGACACTGAGTAAACAACAGAGACAATCCATGAGCTCAATGGACACATATGGGCAATATAAGCCCCAAAGTACGTCACACTCTCAGCAGAAGACCAACAACTGGAAAGACGCTTAACTCTGTTTTTCTACTTAGACTTCATAAGTAATAATAAATAAAACAAAGGAACAAAAGAGGAAGTAGTGGTTCCCCTGAATCATAAGAAGCTCTCAGTATCAAGAAAGTAAGATAAAAATCCACCAAATTACAAGCTACAGTAGTGCCCCACATGAATGTCTTCAGTATTACAATGTCCTTGGGCAAGACACTTCATACAAAGCAGTAACTGAAATGGTGATCAAATTTATTTGCAGACCCAAGCCTTGTGGGTGTACACGAGTCAAAACCACAACATATCTTATCGCCTGGTTAGTTCTTTGAGGTTTGGTCTATCCAACATACGCCATAAATCCAGTATGCAAGAACAATAATACATTATTTTGGATGCCAACCCCATGGTCAATAAACTTTGGTGTCACCCCAAGGTCACTTCCTCCTGCCCGTGATTCCATTTTTGATAGTTAAGCGCAAACCTCCACTCGACTACTGATGCTGCAAAGGTACATCCTCCAAAAACCCATGGAATCTGCGTGGCTTTGTCCCACACACGAGCCTTCAATCAAATGCGCTGCTCTGTGCGTGTTTTAATTGGCGTCTATGGAAAATAAAAACTTAACACTAAACGAGCACATGGCCTGTACATAACGGTGCGCTGCATTATTTATATTCAACTTGTACCGTGATAACCCGAACCATGAGTCCTGCACCGTTACACCCCTAGATGAGGCTGATGCCATCAGTGCCATAGGCTCGCTTTCCAGCTCTGACAATTTGCTGAATGTCTCTCCCCCCTCCTCACCCCCTTTCACCTTTGAACAATAAAGACTCTTGGCTAATAATTATTTGAAAAAAACGAATTTGAACATACTTCAAGCAAATGATGTACTGCAAACTTATGTAGGAGAACAAAATACATGATTTTGGCCTGAAACACCCACTTTAAAAAACAAAAAATAGCAACTCCGAACTTCACCCACTTACTGTTGGGTACATCAACAACAGTCAGGGCACGTTTGGAGCAAATCTGAAATGTAGAATGCATGTGTTGCTTTGACATGGTATAACCCGAACAAAATGCTGCCCTCGAATGCATCCTCTCCCAAAGTTGTTTGCCTGTGCTTTGAAACTGATATTTTTTCATTTATAAATATTTAGCAACTGCAATCAGAGAATGGCTGGTGGTGTGCTTGTTTTGGGGGGACTCTAGTACACAGCTCATCGTGTTTTACACCAGGGTCGATCTGATTTGACAGGCCCATGATCAGGTGGCACGTCAAACTCTATTAAGTGTGACTGGGATGACTTCAGGCTGCATGCTATCAAGTATTTCCTTTGTACTTATTTCGAGTCTTCACATCTTTCTTTGATAGATAAAACGCACCCAGGATGTATGCAAAATTCACAAATTGCAAACAGAAACAGCAGCGGACCACAATCCGTCAGTATAAACAACATCAGAGTTTACTAAGTCGGCCACCAAATACAATAGGGAGACTTACAGAACAGTTAAGGCGACGTAGGTTCCCTCCACAGAGACGCACCCAAGGGACCACAGCACCCACTGCTGAATGGAGGCGCCCATCTGACACAAGGAAGAGGAAAAGATAGACGTTATGATGGATGTGTCACTCTTACAAGCGTGCCTATGATTTCAGTTTCTATGTAACAATGCAGTTTTTGAATGTATATCTATGTTTATATACTTTCACTTTAGTAGCCTAACCTATTAGATACAGAAACATATATTTACTGTAGAAGCAAATGTGGTGATATACAACATAGTTCCTTTATCTTTAACCTCTTAATCCCCACTCTTACTGAGCCCATTGTCTCCAGTTCAGCTTTACCCAAATCTAAAAGCATCTCGACTGGAGAGCAACAGTGAAAGGCCTCATTAGAAAGAAAACTGTAACATTTTTGTTGCGTTGTTGGTGCGGTTTTGTCACATTTTGGAAGTGTTTCTGTCGTGTTTTCGACCCCTTTTATCCCACTTTTTGGTGGACTTTCGTATTTTTTTGTTGTTGCTTTTTTGTCGAGTTTTTGTTGTGTCATTGTTGTTTTTGTTGTGTTTTCGTCACTTTTTTATTTTGTTATTGTTGCTTTTTCCGGCATGTTTTTTTTTTTTAAGATTTGAGTAAAGCCAAACTGTACAAAATGTGCTCGGTTCAGGTGGGGGTTAAGAGGTTAAATAAGGGGTGGCCGGTTGAGAACTCAAAGTGGGCCGATGGTATTTACTGCATGAACAAAATATTTAGATAGTATTTACATTGTTCACATGCAACAGAAGGCTAATGCCTAGAGCCTCACTAGTTTGCACTTGGTCATCATGACAGCCTGCCTTCACAATCATGTCACTCACTATGTACCAGGCTCTCTGCCGGCGCAAGACAAGCTTCTGTGGAAATGTTGAAACTCCAGCGATGTCAACACTATGAGCAGACTATGCACTGGTGGCTTAACTAAAACACAGAAAGAAATAAGTAGTAATACTTGAGTAACATTTTGAATAAATCAAGACATTTTAGGCTTGCTTACTTAAAACTTTGTAACATACTTTGAAGAAACAACTAGACCAGAGTGAAAGTTGTGGCAACTCTATATCCAATGGCCAGATGGGGGTACATTATATTAGTTATTGGAAATTTGCATTAGTTTGCACAAGGTTAATTTTCACATGAAATGGAACGTAAATATTGTATTATTTATTATTAAGTAAAAGTACTGTTACTTAAAAAACCATCACTCACGTGCAATAAAAAGTGCTGTGGGATAAAACTACTGCAGGTACTGTAAAAAGTTACTCAGTACATGAACTTGAGGAAAAGTGAATACACAATTCGCCTGGTGCCACAAACTTCAAAAGGCTTGAATTTTCTATGATAACAAGCCTCTAAAAGTAAACCTTTAACTTAGAGCTTGGAGAAATCAAGTTTATTAACCCTTGTGTGGTCCTTGGGTCATTTTTACCCAAAAGCCACTGGAGCCGCAGCCCATCCAAATGGCCTAAAAGCCACTGAAGGATTTTTGTAAAAAGAAGCAGAAAAAAATATGAATTTGTGGTCATTTTCAGGCTCTTTTTTGAAGTGTACATGTTTTGACATTAGGGTCTTTAAAGGGTGCAAACTTGAAGGATCACACGAGGGTTAATTAGCCAACATCAAATGCTAACACTATCTTCGATGGGTAGACCTGAGAAACGCTTAAAAAAAAACGTGTGCGCGCTACAAACTTGAGTAACATTCATGTTTTTAGCAACTCTACCCACCTTGGTACAACAACAACAACAACAACAAATGTTCACACCCTGAGCTTGTGAAATCTTATCTCAACATAATCCCGTTCATGTCACGTTGTAGTCGGAGGTTGGGTCGTGCGGTGACTCCACCTCCCCGCCACCTTTCTTATGCTAATTCCAGCGTGATGCGTGCGCGGAGTGGAGGGGGAGATCGCTGCACACTGTTCCTGCCTGTACGCTTCTGCCTGCTGCTGTCCTCACTCTACTTCGCTCAGTTTCCAAAAACGATTTTAAACGGACTCGACCTGTCTGTGAACTCCGCCAAGGCAGCGCGTTTTCTGCCGCGGCTCCATAATAATGCGTGCGCTCCCGTGAAACCGGCGGGTGCTCTGTGTAGGCTACGGGAGGTGAAGGCATCACACGCACCGGAGGAGACCATGGGAGGTCAGATCACCAGGAATACCTTGTACGGTAAGCCAGAACATAAACGTATCACACGGTGTCATGATGGAGGATTTGGTGATGGAAATGCATGTTACTGTCAGATGCTGCGTGCGCTTCAGGCGGCGTGGGAGAATTGGGTGTTCTGCACGCAGCAATACATCACAAGTAGCTGCTTTAGCCAAGTCTCACTATGTTTTCTAAGTCACGACTGGTCTATATAAAGGTATACTTTTACCATTTCGCCTGGCTTTAAACAATCATTCGGTAAGGTGTTGGATGTTAAGACTTAATAGCCTAAACTTCTTGTAAGGCAGTGGGCATCATCCAAGTGGAAACTTTTAAACTGTTTTTAGATTGTTGAATCAAAAACGATGTATGTTGGTACGATTTAGACTTCGAAATATTAGAATAAAATTGTATATATTTAGTATAACGATTTATTGAAGTAACGTAGTCTCAGGCCTAGACACAATGCGGGGCCACACAAAATATGAATAACATGTCTAAATATCTATATAGCCTATGAATAAAATACCTGTTGTGTCCTTCATCATTTTTTTGTTTCGCCAGTGACGTCTATTCATTTGATTCATAATGCGATGTAAAAGTATGTGGTAAGAGGATCTCAATAAATTACTGTCACGGTAACTATAAGAGAGGTTTAAACATTGGGGATAAAGTAACCAATAAAATATTATACGAGTCCCTTGAATTACCTTAGCAGTTGGGCGGCACAGGGGTCAGTGCAGGCGGTCTTGGGATCACTTCCTGGGCCAGGAAGTGATCCCAAGACCGCAGCATCTGTAAAAGTTTTGTTTGGGTGCTCTGGTTTCCCCTGCCACTAAAACATGTACAATAGGATCCATTTTGGGGCCAAGACGCTCACATACAAAAAAAAAGAGAAACCGTCTTATTGCCAAATGCCTGTATGAGAATATGAGCTAATGACACACTCATGCAAAACTCCACCCCCACAATATCTTTTAATAGCACCTGCATTTAAGCTATCATTAACCTAGACCCACGGGCGGACATATTGGCGTGACCTGCTGTGAAGTGTTGTTTAGTGCCCTCATAGCCTTCAGTGTAGAAAATTCCTGGCTCCCTGACAAGAGCTGAACTGTAAATATACTGTACCTAATCCCTGTCATGTCCCACAGTCTATGTCCAGACCTCAGGCATTACATCCATCCGGCTCTGTGGGCTTCTCCATGGACATGACATTCCTACAGGAACACATCAGGTCATTATGTAGAAGTAAAGCATTTGGGTTTGGGGCACTGTCATAGTATCATGTGATTGGGCTAGTATCAAGCTTTGTGTGTAGTGATTTTTGTCAAAGTTAGGGGTCGATGCTGTATCCATATCGCAAGAGGCTCCAAAATATATCGCAAAACCATTGAGGTCGTCCGCCTGACCGAGATTTCCTCTAACAACCTAAGACAAACACTGTAACTTTAAGATCACCAAAAGTTCAGTTTTTTTCTGATTTTTCTAATTTAGTTCCATTTTACCATTGTTTTGGACCTAATTTGATATCGTTTCTTGTTTTGTTTTGATGCAATTTGATAAATAAAGACTTGAATTGTGTGAAGAGAATTATGTTGAAATGGTTTAGTAAAATATTGCAATATATTGTTATTGCCACATTCAAGACATTCATGTGTTTTTCTCATATTTGTGCTTCTTCAATTTGGCACCAACTTTAGCCACGTTTTGGGTTAAGAAAACTGCGCAACCAGGGGCGATTTTAGAGTTTCAACTTTTCAGGGGTGCTTAGCACCTGATGGTTCTTGTTTGGGGGTTCTCGCTCAGAAAATTTTTAACCGAACATATGTAATTTTCTGTAATTTGATGCATTTTAGAGGAACTAATTACATTGCAACATAATTGTAAAAATGCAAATATTCATTTATCAGTAGGTATAAGTCCATGTATATGAGATGGATTTAAAAAAATTAAAAACTGGCCAAAATGATGAGAAGAGCCGCTCTATAACATTTATTAAATTCCTACAATCATTATTTACTCCGTATGTGCTGTTGAAGACCAGCACCAAAGTTCACGGAGAGAAAGAGCAGGACAGGGGGCGGAGCTCAGCTACAGCAAGCGAGACATCAGACCAAATCATTTAGTGAAGAGGCGTGTTTATGCTTTTTTTCTTTATTTTAGGGGTGCTTGAGCACCCCTAAAATAAAGAAATAGGCCTAGCCCCGCCCATGGGCGCAACCCTTGTGAGCAAGATGACTTCATATACAGTACCTTATGAAAATTTGTAAAAGACATTTTATTTTTGGGCCAGACAAACAGCGGCTGACTTTAAATTTTGATATATTGTTGGTGTGAGTTGATAGGTCATAGCCTAATTTTTAGTGTGCATTTTTGCAGGTGTATCGAAGTTAAATGTTATGTTTGGGAAATGTCCAAAATTGAGTAACTGGTCATAATTGTTCCAAAATGTCGGTCTGCCACAGGCTATTTCTAATTTGATTACTGTTTACCCATAATAATTTCGCCATCATTACTTTTGATCTGTGTAGGGTTGTTGTTATGTGCACAGTGGAGCCATTGTGCAATTTGTATGTGCAGTCTGAATACAGAATATACGAAGCTTGCCTCAGAAGTAGAAGGTTCCCCAGTGTGAAGCCGGAATCAATTGATTTTTATTTGATATAGTCCATCCATAATAGCATGGTGCAACCCTATTAATTGATCACTACCATAGTGAAGGTTATTACTGAGCTCAGTCCTAAACTAAAGCATGTTGCAGATGATACTGACCAGATCTCTTCTTTATTTATTTGTCATTGGCCGTTTGTAGAAGCCAAGTCTCCGCTGATGCGCTGTGAAGTTAGTTTTGGTACCTGCATTAGCCCAAAGGGACTCTGGTCTGTGTTAGCGTGGACCTCACTGGCAGACTTGTGTGACTTTGTAAACAACGTGTGACAGCCAATGTGTTAGCCACAATGGTGTGTACACGAGTGCCTGTTTACAGCTCGTATTAGAGGTGGGGATAGGAAAGACATTCATGAGCTAAACTGCCTGTATGTTGTGTACATTGTGTATTGTTGCTTGAATTTACAGCTGTCTTTCATTAAAATTGGTACTTTTAATGGCTTGTTTCTCTTATCTTGGAGAGTGCATGGTCGCCTGCGGGAGTGGGGAGGTGGGCGAGTAGTTGGTTGTGCTCAGAGTGTCCGTAGGTGCTGATGTTTGCAGTCGCTCTTCTTCTTTGGATGACTTGTGTCACGTGAAAGTGCTATACAAATGACATTTCCTTCCCTATGTCCATATAGCTTGCTGTAAGAATACATATATTTGCCGTTTTAAAGTTTTTATGTCCAATCTAATCCACCTTTTATTTGTATAGCACATTTTACCGACAAGTCTCCAAAGTGCTACACAGAGTACACATTAGTACTAATTATAAAAAAAAAGATGTTACAAGTACATGTAAAGTTATAAAAATAAAAAACAACAACAGTTAATTAACTACTAGACCGTCAGGAGGACCACACAATCCCTATGACGGGTTAAACACCAGTGGATAAAAGTGTGTTTTTAAACCAGACTTAAAAGCATCAACAGAGGGCACTGTGAAGCGTAGGAGCATTCAAAGGTTTGGGGCCAACAACTAAAAATGCCCGGTCACCTCCACTTTTAAGCCTGGTTTTGGGGACAATGAGCAGGAGATGGTTCTCAGACCTCAGCAAGCACATGAGAGCGTAGGGAACAATGAGGTTCGAGATGTACGCAAGTGCCAGTCTGTGCAAAGCCTTAAAAACAAGATTTTAAAATCAACTCTAAAACGAACGGGGAAGTAGTGCAGTGAGGATAAAAAAGGTGTAATGTGTTCTCTACGTCTTGTATTCATTGTATATAAGATATCTCTACCCCTGAGTGACCCCTGAGTGTTCTTGAGAGCTGATGTAACAAGTGAATATCTCCTTTGTTGGGATGGTTCATCAGTCTTCCATGCACTTCACTTTTATTCAGCATCTGGAGGAGCCTGTTCCAGTAACTATGAGCTTTATTTTTATGCTATTTTTCTCATCTTTCAATTCACAAGGATTAAGCATAACCCAGTTCACAGATGACCTCACTCTCAATGACCTTAGAGGAGTGTATTTCAGACAAACAGGAAACTCAGTGCTGGTCTAGTCACTGCGGAGGACAATGACTTGCCTGAGCCTGTAGTGTCTTCCTGAAGACCTCGCATTTTATCTGACATCATAGTCTCTGTATAGTTGGAGGATTTGTTATGACTTCATTAAAAGACCACTGTTGTCCAGAGAGTACAATAGCACATTGTTCTCCGGCGACAAAACCAAGAGGAGAGCTCAGAAAACACACTGCAGTGAGTCCAGAACACTTGGCTGGTCTGGAGCCGAGAATGGGAAGATTCCTGGGAGGGGGTGGGCTGATTGTTTACTGTTTCTCCAAGGTCATCCCTGAACTTGAGCTTGCACCTTAAAATGGCAAAGGCGGCTGCGGGAGAGAGATAATGCTGAGAAGCTAAATGATCAGGGTTAGTGAGGATGACAGCTATAATTGATTTGTTCTCAGAGGTATGTTTTGACCTCCTGAACCACCAAGGTCATTCTACCCAGACAGGAGAGGGATCTGCCGGGCAGCTGTGTGTGGTCGTGCTTATCCGCCTTAGCTCAAATAAGGAAAAGTAACACATTTTGGAAACAATGCAAAGCCCAAAGTGGTTTTAAAACCACACACTATTAAAGTTACTTCAATATATTGTGTTTGTTAGTACAATATTTTGATTGGAGGTGTATCTTGATCGGCTTCACAGCATTTACACCTGGAGAAGAATCGCTTCTAGTAAACCCTGTTTATTTGGAGAAAGAGTCCCAACTTCTTCATGTTCAAAGCTATTTTAGTAGGGAGAGGCGATACTGGTGAATTTGGATTCAATCCGATACCAAGTAATACTCAGGCTAGCTTCGCAAATCGTGATATCAATGCATTTAAATGTAAATTGCGTTGAAATATGGAAAATTACCAAAGCCACAATCTCTAATGCTGATCATCTGCGTAGGCTGATTTTATTATTGATTAAAAAAAGTTACTCGTATCCAAATTTCGTATCTAACATATACAAGTTTTAAAGAAATTCCTTTTATCAATATTTAGACATGAGAATCAATATATATAAATATAAATATTGGCTCAAAATATTGATGGTTTGTTATTGATCAGTACATCATTCACTTTTCACTTGCCTAGCACCTGGTTATGTGCATATATTTACACTGAACACAATCACACTTTGTAACTACTTTTAGCACTAATTGCAACACTACACTGATAATGAACAAGACTTCATACACACCGTGTTCGCCGCATACAGGGAATTGGCATATAAAACATAGCTGTACAAACAAGGCATTTTCTTGGTTGTTATGATCCACATCACTTTTAGTTTGAGACTTGTTGCTACTTTCCTTAACACAGTGAACATTATTTTTTTTATAAAACTGTAGAAAATCTCCAACCTGTGTTCTCTCTTTGTGCGTATCGCGGTTGTGAATTAATAGGGCAGATTATTGCAGAGAAGGAAATGTAGCATAAAGCCTCAGTGAAATCCTCATTTGAACCCTTGCACTTCCATCACAGCTTACCCAGTGTAACCTTTTAGGCGTGGTTCATATGTCTAATATAATATAGGCCTATGGTGTATGCATGGAATATCAAGCTTGTTTACTCTAGACTTGATAACCCTGCCTTGTATGAATCATCAGCGGTCTGGCATAAAACGAATAAAAACATCATGTGAGGGGCGCCTCCAAACCAACAGCAGCGGGATAGAGGGATGCATTGGCCCGGATAGGGACTTATGTGGAGTCTTTTGCCCAAGATTCCTGAAGTAAATCTGTCATCAACTCACACCCCCCACTGACAGACGTGACGAGGAGATATTTATCAGGACTGTGTGCTTAGAAGTAGGGTGAGCCATATTTCACAGTTTCTCAGGGGAGGAGAAAAGAACCCTGTGGTGATTAGTATGAGTCACATGAGTCCTGTGGCTTATATTCGCAACTTCTGTCATTTCCAGCAGCAACAGTAGCTGTGCCTGGGCAAACCCTTTCTCACTCCTACTGATGCAAACATCTCTGCCAGTCAGCCTCAGGGCCAGAGCCGTGGGAAGACATTTTAGGTAGGGGGTGCTGAGGAAAAAAATGTACACCAAAAACGCTTTTTCTGTGCATATTTCCTATGCCTGCAGGTCGCAACCTATCCACCAGGGGGTGCTGCAGCGCCCTCAGCACCCTGGGTTCCCACGGCCTTGCTCAGGGCAGCTGTGGCTATAGAAGAAAACTTCCTACTGTATATTCTAGAGCCTTACTTATAACGCATTTTTTGCTACAATTGTGTTCATGACCCCAACCCTTTAGTATACCTCAACCAAATGAATGCTTTCTATTGCAGAGCTATTAAACAAGTGTAATGTGCTGTTTACTGCTACTGTGCCTCATTTGCCTCTTCAATTGTGTTCCTGTAATGCTGCATCACAGGCCAACTCAAATAAAAAAAATTAAAACAAGAATTACAGTAACGTAAGGCCCATTTGACTAACTTTCCACAGCTGCGGTTTTCCTTTCATCTACTTGAGTACATTGTGGAGTCTTAATGTGATCTTTGAAATAAATGTATTTTGGCTTGGAGCTGGTCTTTTGGTAACAGGTGCACAAACTTGCTCGCACCTTTGATGAAGGTTTGAATGTAACCTGGCCTTCCTCTGCTCTCATGTGACCAACACGTTGTACAGATTCTATGAACGGCCCGTTTCCCTCGACGATGCACCGATGCCACCGCAAGCCCAAGCGCTGCCTGCCCCTCCAGCCGTGCGGCCCGTCGTCCTTCCCTCTGCTCTTCCACCCGAGCGCCAAGGGCTCCCAGATCGTCATGGACATGTCCCAGAGAACGGTGAAGAGACAGGCCAGCTTCTGTAACGCCATCACGTTCAGCAACAGGCCCATTGCTGTGTACGAGCAAGTCCGACTGAAGGTAAAACCATATGGACCAACGTTTGTAGTCGCGCTGTAATTTAGTCCTGTTTCACTTTTACTTGTCACTTAAAAGCAGCCATAGGTCTTAAAGGTATGTACTTAGAGGCTGGGAACCTTCTCAACAGCAGTGTGAAAACAAAACAAATCAACTTCTCTCTCTCCTCCCGTCTGTTACTGTGTGGGCCAAACCTGCAGCTTTGGACAAGTTTCCACTTCACTTTCAGCCCATCTATGCCTGAATGTATGAGAGCCCGGGCCAAGCACTGCCATGTGAGCGCCGGTCTTTATCGGGTATAGCAAATGCAAAGTCAACAGAGCTTTGAAACCAGGCAAAAAATGTGAGGGCAGGTGATAAACATATGATCGGTTTTGGAACTGACACTAACCTCTTTCTTCTCTTTATACCAGGTCTTTATAAATAAAACCAAAAACCGCAGCGACAACAACAAATCATTTTCAATCCGTGCTCAAGTTCAGCTTTGTTAAAATGTCAAAAAAGGTTGTCTATATTTGTTCAAAGAGTATTTCCTGAGGAGTTCCATTAGACAACAGTCCATGTGTGCCTTGTTTCTGGCTGGGGGGGTCAGTGCTTAAGAAAACAAAACGTTTTTATGTTATTCAAATAATCCTTTTCCTTTTATATGACTCCAGTGACATTGAAAAGTCCCTTTTTTTAAGCTGTAAACAAGAACTAGTTTTGTATTGTAGACTTTATTGTGTTTATAGGGGAATTCTTCCATTATATTTAACTGTATTTGACTCATCCTTCAATTCAGTGCCTTAGTGCAAGCAGTCAGGAGCAATTGACAACTACAGCATGGCATGGTCAAAATCTCAGAACCTACAGGAAAGTCCCTCAGCCACCTGAGTTACTAGTACGCACTCATATGAAATGTGTTATTCACATCAGGACACCAACAATATCCCTCAGCGTTTCCCGTTCGAGCCCATTTTGACATGTAATTTCTCGATGAAAGTTTCAAAAGAAGTAAAGCCTCATCCATATTTATCACCCCCAGATCACTAAGAAGCAGTGCTGCTGGAGTGGGGCGCTGCGTCTGGGTTTCACTTCAAAGGACCCCTCGCGGATCAACCCGGACAGCCTGCCCAAGTACGCCTGTCCCGACTTGGTCTCGCAGAGCGGCTTCTGGGCCAAGGCTCTGCCAGAGGAGCTCTCCAACGAAGGCACCGTCGTCTCCTTCTGGGTGGACAAAAGGGGCCGCGTGTTCTACCGCGTCAACCAGTCCAGCCCCATGCTTTTCTTCAGCGGCGTGCACATGTCCGAACCGCTGTGGGCGCTCATCGACGTCTACGGCCTCACCAGAGGGGTCCAGCTGCTCGGTGAGTCCAGAAACCCCACAGCATTTAAAGTCAAGTGTTTAAAGTAAGTGGTTCTGCGGTGGATGTTACGTCAACACAACAGCTGCTCCTCTAATTTTCCCCCAAATCAGCAAAATGCCGCAGTGGAAAAGATGTTGGGAGATAAGTTGGAATTGTGTAGTTACAATCAAAGAGATCTCCCACTACAGGGAATTTCAACATGGTGAAAGTCGTTGGATCAAAGTACAGCGGCGCATTTATGCAACACAGCGTATTAACCACTTAAACCCCCACCTTAACCAGGGGCATTTTCTCCACTTCTCGTCTGGAGCTTTCAACCTATAGACCAGTGTCACGCCTCATTTGAAAGCTAAGACCGACAAAACTCATCAAAACGAATTTTGCTCATTGCGTTTTTATAATTTTTTTCATAGCTTTTTTTTTCACGCTTTTGTCACGTTGTCATTGATTTTTTTTTTCTCACGTTTTCAACAAATCTTGTTGCATTTTCATCCTCGCTTGTCTCATTTTTTGTCACTTTTCTGTTGCTCTATTGTCACTTTTTTAATAGATTTTTTTGTCGCTCTTTCATTGCATTTTCATCTCATTTTATTCGCTATTTTGAAAAAAAATTCAAGAAGCTTTTAGATTTGAGTAAAGCCAAGCTGGAGAATGTGCTCGGTTCAGGCGGGGGTTAAGAGGTTAAGTAGGTCAATTTTTGCATCAGAAAGTCTTTAACAGGTACTGTGTTTTTTTTTACTGTGTAACCTATAGACACTGGTTCTGACATCAATTACCTACCAGATCAGGTCTAAACTTGGCTAGCTCCATGACGCTGGCCGCACCCATGTCTGTCCTTCTCCTCCTTCGTTAGCTTCTAGGTCCGGCTGTCCCATTTTCGCCTTTCGTTTTGAATTGGGTTAGTTTGGGGATTTTTTATTAGTTCGGGTATATAGGATTGGCCTGGTACCGCACCTTTTTGTTCCTGTTGGCCGGCTCACCAGGTCCACCTTTCATTTGTACTTTGAGTATTTTTGGCTCATATTTTCCCGAGTTAACTGAAGCAAGGAAATACCAAAGTCAATACGCCTACCAAGTATAACAACTACCTTAAATTAACCCGTTTTTTTTATACTTAACCTGTTTTCCTGTGTTCTTCATAAATCTAGTTCAATCTATGTTTGGGTTGTAACAATGATATTAAATCTTCAAGTGACTGATGGCAATGTTATTTTTATTGTGTATTATAAATGTAAAGCCTTCTTCAGTGAGAAAGGCCTATTGATGTGACGCTCATGACCGACCGGCTCTTTTGAAAGGCTCTTTGGGTTGAACCTATTGTGAAAAGAGACAGATCTTTTTTTCAGTCAATTTTACCCAGAACTCCCCCGAACGAACATAGAAGAATCATCCCAATTATGGAGGATGGCGACACAAGGGAAAGCTTTTTGCACTTAAGTCAAAGTTAAATGCACTAAACATGATTTGTCAGACAGTTGCAGCCTCTTTTGTCATGCTGTTGTTTGGCATGCTGTTGTCATGGCAACGTGAAAACAGGAAGTGACCTCGCTCGCTCCTTGTTTTAAAAAAAATATTTTTATTTTTTATTTTTTTATTTAACAATTCAAGGCACTAGACATCAAAGAAACAGAAAAAACAAATATGAAAATTAAATAATTAAAACATAACACAAACTAAAACAAATCCATTCACACACACACACACACACACTCCCACTGAGCAGCTACAGGTCTTCTCCAAAAACATTCAGATTGTCAAACGCATTAAGAAGAGATAGTGCAGATATACATTTCAAAGATATCAGATCGTTTCCTTCAAGTTGTCTCTTAAACACTGTGAAAACAGGCATGACTTTTTTCCATTTGCAAGAATGAATAAAATATTTCGAAAGGATTAATAAATTGTTCAAAGCATAGTCTGTCTGTGAGTCCTTCAGGGAAATCCCAAAAATTATATTGTCCAATGTTAGAGAGTCCTGCTGCAGCTGCTCGCTCCTTGTGCAGCTGAGTTTTTTGCCTTTCTCTGCGAACTGCATTTGTGGTTTATGTGTTCCACATTGTTTTTCTGGATACTTTTGTACGTCTTTGCCGTGTTTTTGTGGAGATTTGGTGGATTTGTTTACTTAGAGAGTCTAAAATGGTTCTGAAGAAAGCAGCTTTTTAAAGGTAAACAAAATGCTAGCTTATCAGCTAAACCCATTTGAGACCTACAAATGTCTTCTTCTGAGACACTGAAGAGGAACCAAGAGCCCCCAAAGCGGAGGGAGGAAGAGGAAGGAGGAGGTGGAGCTGACCAGTGCAGGACACCACGCTCTGTAACAAGAAAGAACCCAGGAGGCGCGGCACCATTTCAGAGGATCAAAGGAGACAGCCAGGGTTCTTCCGAGTGCTACAGTTTCCCCGACCTCCAAGGTCATGCGGGTCAAGTTGACACACAGTGGCAGCGCGGCTCAGCCGCAGCAGCTCAGGACTAACACCTGAACACTATTTCGTTGTACGCTTCAGTCCCATTGTAATTTCAGATTATTTAAATCAAAAAGTGTGCATTTTATGGATTGTGTCTTAGCTATTGTGAGTTATCTGGCTGGCGTTATTAAAATTTGACATTAAAAAGAGCCAGTTTTTAGAACGGCTCTTTGAAATGAACAAATCCCAAAGCTTCAGCTTCCAGAAAAGAGCTATAAATCTCATCACCAGAAAGGCCTCATTTTATCCTGTTTGAATGAACAGTTATTCTGTATTAATCATCTACCATAAATTAGCTTTGGTAAAACTATATCTTCATGTAAGGCATATCATTTCTCCAAACAAAAGACATCTCTTCAAAGCGAACATGCAGGCAGGCATCCTCAGCGCTTATTTATAACAATTTCCAAGAACGGCCTTGGCTCCGCGCGAAGAATAGAGTCTTGTCAGCGCGGTTAATATAAATAGAGGAGTCGTCCGCGGTGTGCAGATAGGGCCATTTAACCTCATTTCTCGCGGTGCGGCTGACAGTGAGAAGCGTGCTATCTGGCGACGGGACGGCCGGTATCCAGTGTTAAAGTGCCACTATCTTGGGTGCAGTGGCCCTTGGGTGCTGATGGCTCTCGCTGTAGTACAGAGAGGGATAGAAGACAATGCGAGGGATGATGTCAGCTGGCTGCGCTCCCTCTTGGGCAATCAAACCCGAGGAATGTCTCGCGCTGTTTTGGCCAAGTCCCGGAGTCTACTGCGGTGCGTGGATGTTGCAATGTGGAATTTTATCATATTGTTAGTTTATGGAATGAATAGACAGGGTTGCACTTTTTCTAATTTATTTTTGTAGTAGAGGACATTTTGTGGAAAAAAATTAATTTTAATTAAATCTTGATTTTAATCCATCTCTCTGCAGAAATTCTAATCCCTCTTTATCATGTTAACGTTCCAATCTCTCTCCAAACTAGTGCATAATTGCTGCTTTCTGTACAACTAAACACCCTTCACATCAGCGCCGCCTATTAGCATGCAAATCTCCCTTTTGTACACAGACGCCCTCCTCTCTCTTTGTCAAACACGGCACATGCTCCGCTCTTATCAGCCACTCCAGCATTTCTGCGTGACAGCGGGAGATTACTCGACTTCACGAGAAAAATCAACATTAGCATCATTACGGCGGATTTTATAATTGCCCTCGTTTAGACTGGCAGGTTCTAAATCCTTCTGCTCCTCCATGGGGTTTCTCACATCGATCACCTTTATCCCCATCATTGAAGGCTTAAAGACAAGAGCCGGGCCCTCCAGTCAGCCGAAGGAGTGCTTGGCTATCAGCTTTTCCCACAGTCGCTAGAGCAGGCTGTATCTCGTAAGAGGCCTATTGTCTTGGCATGGCTCCACAAGCCTCCCTAAAAACAGGGATTGGGAATAGGCATTACATCATCAGCTCTTATATTTTTTTCACTTGCATTATTAAACTAAAATTCACAAGACCGGTGGACAGTAATCCTACCTGTCAAACTGTTTGTCTCTGTCAGCCAATACTACTGTTGTCTTGGAAGAACAATAATCACCGCTTAAGCAATTCAGGTGATTGCGCTCTCTCCCTCCTCAGCAGCAGAACCACTAGCCCCATCATCCTCTCCATCCCCTTTTGTTGATAGAGTTAATTTTCCTAAAAGATCTATTATACTCTCCTTTCAATGCACCGCTGGCATCTTTCCCTGACAAGTTCCAATTACCAAAAACATATTCCTCATGAGATGATTATCACAAACGCCTATCTCTTCTCTATAAACAAAGGAATTGTTATGCTAAAATAGCATGCTATGTGCCAATAGATACAGACGGTAACACGTCTTACTAGGCAGAGGGGTGAGGGGTACGTTATGGAACTCAGGTAATCAGGTAAAAATCTTGTCATTATCAATGCTTTTTTTTTAGATTGTCCACTACAAGTGAAAAACGGTTAGCATTAGCATGAAGGTAACGTTAGAATCATGGTTAGTATTAGAGAACAGTTTTTTCTAAGGCTGATGCTGTTTTTTGGGCGATTTTTATTGGCCGATGCCGATATGCTTGGCCGATATATTTTTGGCCCAATTTTTCCAAAAGTCTATTCTATAATATGATTCAGTCATAGTTTCTGTCCCAGCTTTGATTATTTGCATTAGCATGCTGCCGTTAGCATTAGCATACTGTTAGCGGCCTTTTGCGCAGCAATCATAAATACAATGTGGTGGTTAAAACTAACTCAGCGATTTAATTCTCCAGGTTCTGCGCTTCAAAATGACATGCAGCATGTCCATATTGACTGAGGTTTAGTGAGACTTGTATTTAACAAACTTATAGCTAACCAAATGTCATCGTGACGTTTTCTGTTCCCCTGAGGCCTAGGGGGTTGTGGGAGGACTCATTTTAAAGCCCTGACTTCTCTATCACTTTCGGTCCCGGAGTTATCGGCGCTAGATCGTCTGATAGCCCATATCGTAAAATCTCCAAATATCTGCCCGATATATCGGTCAATCTCTAGTTAGTATTCACTGTTCATGTACAAATCCATGTCTCTTTATTTGGTAGAAAATACATCCATAATCATCAGCACTTGTTAAAGTAGTTGTGGAGTAGCCTAATAGTTGTTCTTTTTCCTCTTTGTTTTCCCCTTCGAACTTGACCATTTAAGAATGTTCCCAAAAATGCCGTCTGTATCTGCTACGGAATTGTATCAGCTGTATCAAGCTATTTAAGAAATGCTTTGACAAGTTAAATCACACCTGGCAAACATTTTACGTGAAAAAAAAAAATCACAATTATGTGTTTCATTGTATTATTACATTTAGTATTGCTGGGTTGCAGGTGACTTGACAGCATTCTAAAGGCCAATACTATTATATGAAGGAAAAATAATTTAGTTTTTTAGGACATTTTTGGTCTTGTACAGAGAGATTATGGACCCAGTGACTGATACTAATGATATTATTTGTAATTCATACATTTTCTTTTGAGCTACGACTTGTGAAAATGTAATGCTGTTAATAGGAAAAACTGGCTCCTGCCCCCCGCTGGGTCCGGTGATTATAGAACCTGCAACACAGCAATTTCTGTTGTACACTGGTTGGAAGGTTTGTTTAAGCTGTCCCTGGTTGTGGTTGAAGTCATTCCACATTTTTTGCCTCTTCTAAAGTTACCAGAACATTTATGCCCTTTCAGTTTCCAGTCTATAATGCTTTGTTTTTATGTCGCCTTTTTGCCTTGAGATGTGAATGATAAAGAGTAGCCAATTTCACCTGCTGTGGATTGTTGTTTTTTTTTTCATCGCACAATTGGTCCAGGTGGGAATTTCGTAGCACCGAAGTTGTTTTTCTTCTCCTCTCAGCTGCTAAAAGAAGCGTGGCTGATTGTTGTAAGTAAACCCAGTTGCGTTGTGCATACCTGACCTTGATCTGCCTTTTGAGAAATGTTTTCAGAAAATGTGAAAATGTGTTTTTTGATGAGGGCATATGGCTGTCAAACTTTAATGTGGTTAAGGAGCAGTTACGGCGGTTTTAAGTACACGCTTTTAAACATTATTTAAATTCCTATACCAATTATATAATCATAGGTTTGTTGTTTAAAAAGTTGAATATTGATAGTAGTGTACCGTTTGCAGGTTGGATGGATTTTGTCTGGGTAATCTGGTTTCCCCAACCATCTAAAACATGCCCAATAGGCTGTCCGCAACATAGGACCATTACAGTAGTTGGTATATATTGTCAAAGAGGCAACAAAAATGTCCAATTGGGCAAAACATACTGTAGCTGTACTTAAATAATTAAGCCCTGGTACTTTAAGTGATTTGGGATTTTGTGAGACTCATTGTTTTTTCACTATTGTTTGCTGGTTGACAGATTTTTATCTAGGGCGTTTTTCCTTTATGTACATGTACAATATTTGATCTACTTTACACTCTCCCATATCCCCACCAGCCTCATCAAAGCATGTCTTGAATTTATGAGAGCCTGCATTAGTGTTATTGTCAAATCCAACGGCTTGCAAGGACATACGTAACCATTATATATGCATTATTACACCTTAATGTATTATTTATTTGGTCAGGACCATGCATGTTAATGAACACTTGAGATGTAACGAGTCATTGGTCATTTAAAATCTATGTAAACTGTTTAAAATGTGAATTGATGTAAAAAAAAAAAAAAAAAAAGTTCTCTCACTGAGACAAGAGTTACAGATGTACAGATGTATTTGTACATCTGTTCATTCAAAATGAATAAATAGATTGAAAAAAACTGAAATCGGGATTTTAAAATCCGAAATCGAATCGAATCGGGGCTTCCATGCGCGCTGGATTGTAACAATGGACTACTTTCCATCTATTGTCCCTCACTCGCACTGTCAAACACACTCTCACTCACCCTGGCCTGTTGTACATGTTTTTAGTGGTAGGGGAAACCGGAGCACCAGGAGGAAACCTTACGCAGACACGGGGAGAACATGCAAACTCCACACAGAAAGGCCCCGTCCAGGTGAGGATCGAACCCGGGGCCGTCTATCTGTGAAGCACGAGCGCTAACCGCTGCGCCACCGTGCCGCCCAAGTGTATGGAAGTCTTCGCTACATTGTCATTACACACATTTGTGGATGAACGATTTCAGAAAAATGTATAATTGTAATTTGTTGTGAGTATTTAATATGAAATGTTTTGCTATTTAGATTTGTTTTTAATTATTGCTATTGAGTACAAAGTGTAAAAAATAGAACACCTTTAAACCAGTCTGTTCCATAGATTTAGATTACACTCTGACTACAATTTTTATGCTATTATTTTCATGGTCATTCTACATTATTTCTCATATTAATAATTGTAAAGCTGATGAATCTTTTGCTTACTTTTTACTATATCAACACGCTACTTTTCAATTGCTTCGTCCTGAAATAGCCATATTCCTCTCCATGATGTCTTATAAGGAATTTCCTCAAGAGCCGGCTTGTTTCCGAGCTAAGCCGTTATCAAGGGAGCACGGTCTGGCAGCTGTCCAGCCATGCAAGGAGTCAGAGGTGGGAACAAGATCTGCGGGACTACTTGAAAGCCGAGATGGTCTTACGTAAGAGGAAGCAAAAGGAATCCGAGAGAATCAAACTTAGCTCGGGGGTTATGCGCTGTCCGACAATGCGCCCTTTGCTGTTTGAGAAAGATCCCCTGCATCACTGCGTTTGTCCTGCGCTCAAGCCGCTATCGGAGTGCTTTGTGCGCTAAGCTAATGTGGACCACCTGTGTCCAGTCCAGCACAAAACTCTCTAATCGGACTGCTTTAAGCTTTGATTACAGCATCATCTTGTATTGATGATGGGAGAATGTGACCACTGCGTAAAGCCCTCTCCGGCACATCCCAAAGATTCTTTAACGGGGTTCAGATTTGGACTCTGTGAGCATGGTAAATCCTGGCATTGTCACTTTGAATACTGTTTGTCCGTGCCTTTAGGAAAGAAGAAATCCATTGATGGATCAACCGGGTCATTCAGGGTGTTCTGCTCGTCAGTTGATCTCATTCTTTTGGGCACTTACTGTTTGGCTGAACCTAGACCTGACCAACTGCACATTCAGGCACATCTGTAACGTCTAAGCACAAATTGAGCTCCAAAACGGCATCATGTCTTTTGTGCACAGGTAGCACTCTTAGAAAACACTGCTTCCTAATGGCGTGTTATCTAAAATGAATCAAGAATCCGGTCACAAACTGCCAACCGTGTGAGTTTGTTTCCCCAGCTGCCCAACACTTAAGGGAGTCCTATCTTTTCACCGTCTGAAGGAAATATTGGCGAAACGGTCTGCTCCGTTTACACATGTACTCTTAAAACTCCAACAGTGTTTGTTTATGGGCCCCATCCTCCGGGGACCACCCGCCTCTCCGCAGTCACACAGGTATGATGGATTCCTTCCTAGTTAGATAAGCCAGGCGAATCAAAGGCATCTTTTTTGATAGATGTGAGATGCTCTGTCGGGAGTTTGTTTACCGGGGCTAGATGAGTCACTTAATCACTGACAGGGCGCTAGTGATCCGTGCAACCGGCTTCGGCTAACATCATCTGCAACCTGCCTCTCTCAAGTCATTAGAGAGAAAAGGATCCAAGATGGCTGACAGGCGCCCAGGTGATTAACAGGGGAGCGCTGGCATCTGTCATCTTTGTACACTGTGTTGGGACACATTAGGCGTGTAAGAGGGTTACAGAAAAGGGTTAAGATAGTGTATATAGTGTTTATGGCAGGGTAAAGTTGCGAGAGCTGAGATATCACTCCCTTGAGGTTAAGTCTGTGAATGATCGAGCACATTGTAGTCAGCGGGAGCGTGATATGAATTCACGTTTGCAACTGGATTCTGTCCCAGATCATTATGAAGTCGTTACGCCAAATGAAAGCTGGAACCTTCCGTAAACATCCTCTAGTCACATGCAAAGGTGGATGGTAACCAAATGATACTCGAAATGTCGTAATTTTTTAACAATTTTGAAATTATAGAAGTAGTGGAATTTTGAAAGGCAATTCAAAAAATCCCAATGAGTAATAGATGTAGTGCAGCATCATCATCATCATCATCAATGATCGGCTCTGAATCAGAGTCAGCTACAACAGGGAGAGAGCAGGAATGCAAGCTAGATCTTGAGCTAGATTTTGTTATCGTAAGGATCTCAAATGGAGAAAATGTCCATGTTATGAAAATAATTGGTAACTAACAAAGTTTGTCATAGTTTGATTGTTCAATATGTGGCAAAAATCATTTTTGGATCATTTCTTGAGTCATTCAACTTGGATATCACATTAAAGTACTTCTCCACTAACATGCACATAGATGTAAAATCCTGAAACAATCTGCTAAAAAAAAATACTGACCATTATGGTCACTTTCCTTTCTTTGTCTATTTGGGTGCGTGTTCCCTCACTTGCTCAGCTCAGGCGCTAACGCCGGCCTGCTATACTCACACCTATTGTTTCACCTGTCAGCGCAGATTATGTGCACTAACTGTGGGCTTTGTTTGTAGATACAGAGAAGTTGAAATTCAAAGAGGTGAAAAAGGGGCAGATCCGTGCTCTGAGGAGAGATAAGCAGCTTGGTGCCAGAATTTTGCTGAGCGTGTGTATTTAAAGTTGCAACATGGTAACATAAGGTAGACTTTTTGTTGTTCATTAATATCCCTTTTTGGTTATGGGAAAATCGACAAATTATCCGAGATACCAATACTGTGTGTAACCTTTCAAGGTTGTAATGTTATAATATTGATTTTAATGTGCAATCATTTGCTTTTTCCCATTTAACCACGCCAGAGAGGCAGTGGCACAGTGGGCTGAGTGTACCCATCTGATGGAAACCAGTAGTTTTAAACCATGAATGCTCAAGACTCTTAACCTACATTGCCCACTTCTGTTAAAACAGACATATCCGGCATATCAGTCACCCAATCATCCAATTCATTTTATTATTTCTGAATTAAACGCTCCTTTTACTCATCTCAAAGCAAAGAAGTAACGACTGGCATCCATGCAGATCGGTAGCATCCACGACTGCTACTTCTGAGCATTATTACGCCATCGATTTGTTTGCATGCCTTTCACTAAAAATGTATGTTCCCACTGTCCCCAGGCCAACCTAACAACACGATGCAAACCAGCACAGTCCTTGGTGCTACATCGTCCTTTCTATTTACAAAAAAAGTACATTTAACCACATATACAAGTCACAGTTATGCCTGATGGCTCTACTTCTAATTTTGCAAAGTCCTAAATCCTGAACTTTTGGAATACTCTATAAACAAGAGTAATCATCTCACAGTTTGAAGGGGAAATGCACTGAGTTTGGCTGGAACAGTACTGTGTACTGTGTACACTGGGATTTGGCTCGGATACTCAATCCGATCTGCTCTTTTTTAATTTTGATGGATGTGTACAAGAAGCACTTGATTACCCCGCCTGAAGTACCGTTAATGGGTGTTGTAATAATGCCGTTTGTGTCCATTGCTTACAGCCAGATCCTCCAAAAACAATAAGCTGGAAACACGGCGGTGGTAATAACAATATGCAAAGTCATCTGTCAAAAGTCAGTCGGCAGCCAACGGCGAACAACAGGCTGGGAGGGAGAGAAGAGACGCTTAACATCTCCTTATTCAACAACATTGTCAGTTACTGGATCATTATGGCCAAATAGCACTCAAATCATGAATGTTTTGTAGACAATCTCTCTTGTTAGATCTATTATGATCAAAGTAATCAGTATTTCAGAATAACTCGGTTTGAAATGCTCGGGCCTGGACATGTGAACCTTCTTAAAGCAGCATTAAGATGAGTACTGGGATACTGTGTGCACCTCTGCTATTTTGGAAACCTCGGCGCTGAAATGTTCCGGTCAAGATCATTGGAGTGGAGCTGATACCTTTTTGGGTCAAAATATGGCAGAGAGGTGATTGTGTCAGGATAAAGTTAGAGTCTTTCGGGAGATGCCCAAATAGGTGCAATAGGTACAGTGTTCATTTGGCTCGCCAGTGTTCCTTCTCAACAGAGATGAGGTTGAGACTTTGCACAGTGGTCACACTCTCCCATCACCAATACAAGATCTTGGTGAAAAATGAATACATTATCACTGGATCTTTGGACAGAAGCTTATTGACACAATGCCAACGGGATGTCCAACGGAATAATGGAGTGTGGGATAATGGATTTTTTTATTTTCAGTCAGGCAGTGTATCTAAGCAGAACAGTGCTTGAGTAATGCGGCACTGAAGACTGTATATGAAAAAGATTGGCGAGCTAAAACTTTGCAGTAAATTATGTGTCTTTGTGACTGTCAGAAACAAACTATTTCTTTGACCACTACATCCATCCATCCTCCTGGCAGACAGTTTTTTTGTAGTTTTTTTTTTGTCAGGGGAATTCATAACATGTTTGTTTGTTTGTTTGTATACTTTATTGTCCCTGTAGGGATTTGTCCTGTGCATATGACCCACACGCACCCGCTGGGGCAACTTGTAAGGAGCAGTGGGAGATGGCAGTGCCACGCCCGGAGACCCATCTCCATGATGTGGAGCCAGGCTGATAGTCTGAATCATCTGGCTGGAGGATTCACATGTTGTGCATGTTTTTAGTGGTAGGGGAAACCGGAGTACCCGGAGGAAACCTACGCAGACACGGGGAGAACACGCAAACTCCACACAGAAGGGCCCCGTCCAGGTGGGACCCGAAACCAGGACCTTCTAGCTGTGAAGCGGAAGCGCTAACCGCTGTGCTACTGTACCACCCATGTCCTGATCAGTGCATTTTATTCATATACATTGCCTTGCGAAAGTATTCGGCCCCCTTGAACCTTTCGACCTTTTGCCACATTTCAGGCTTCATACATAAAGAAATAAAACTGTATTTTTTTGTGAAGAACCAACAAGTGGGACGCAATCATGAAGTGAAACGAAATTTATTGGATATTTCAAACATTTTTAACAAATAAACAACTGAAAAATTGGGCGTGCAAAATTTTATAGCGCAGAGAGCATCATGAAGAACAAGGAACACACCAGGCAGGTCCGAAATACTGTTGTGGAGAAGTTTAAAGCCGGATTTGGATACAAAAAGATTTCCCAAGCTTTAAACATCCCAAGGAGCCCTGTGCAAGCGATAATATTGAAATGGAAGGAGTCCCTCTAAACTTTCAGCTCATACAAGGAGAAAACTGATCAGAGATGCTGCCAAGAGGCCCATGATCACTCTGGATGAACTGCAGAAATGTGCAGCTGAGGTGGGAGACTCTGTCCATAGGACAACAATCAGTCGTACTGCACAACTTTGGCCTTTATGGAAGAGTGGCAAGAAGAAAGCAATTTCTTAAAGATATCCATAAAAAGTGTTGTTTAAAGTTTGCCACAAGCCACCTGGGAGACACACCAAACATGTGGAAGAAGGTGCTCTGGTCAGATGAAACCAAAATCCAACTTTTTGGCAACAATGCAAAACATTATGTTTGGCGTAAAAGCAACACAGCTCATCACCTTGAACACACCATCCCCACTGTCAAACATGGTGGTGGCAGCATCATGGTTTGGGCCTGCTTTTCTTCAGCAGGGACAGGGAAGATGGTTAAAATTGATGGGAAGATGGATGGAGCCAAATACAGGACCATTCTGGAAGAAAACCTGATGGAGTCTGCAAAAGACCTGAGACTGGGACGGAGATTTGTCTTCCAACAAGACAATGATCCAAAACATAAAGCAAAATCTACAATAGAGTGGTTCACAAATAAACATATCCAGGTGTTAGAATGGCCAAGTCAAAGTCCAGACCTGAATCCAATGGAGAATCTGTGGAAAGAACTGAAAACTGCTGTTCACTAACGCTGTCCATCCAACTTCACTGAGCTCGAGCTGTTTTGCAAGGAGGAATGGGCAAATATTTCAGTCTCTCAATGTGCAAAACTGATAGAGACATACCCCAAGCGACTTGCAGCAGTAATCGGAGCAAAAGGTGGCGCTACAAAGTATTAACTTCATGATTGTGTCCCACTTGTTGTTGGTTCTTCACAAAAAATTACAGTTTTATATCTTTATGTTTGAAGCCTGAAATGTGGCAAAAGGTCGAAAAGTTCAAGGAGGCCGAATACTTTCGCAAGGCACTGTATATAACCGCCCTCTACTCTATAAAATGTAGCCTGTTGAGCAAACCACCATCCAAATCTTTTGCATATTATTGCCTCAAGTTCCCGAAAGTGTCATATTTCACCATTGTCAACTTGACATAACTCCACATTCAAATTACTTACATTTAACACACTCCTTCTATTGTGAGAACAGCCTTGTTGTATAATCACTGTAAGGCATTTCGCTGGCCTTTTATGAATTTCAAGTGCATTCAATCCACTGTTGTTTAAGGAATACTGTGTTTCAACTCATCATGGGGCTCAAACTACTCATTATCAAAGCACATTTGAAATCATTACCATCCGTGATTACGACAGCGCGAGAGAGCTACTCTAATCAGCAAAAAAGGCGAACGCTGGAGGAAGCTGTAACCTTGGTAACGGTGCTTGAGAGACCTGTGTGTCAAGAGGAGAGCCAAACACAAGAGCAGAGATGTAAGAAATAAATGCAGGCGCTCCTTAAAAGTGTTCCCGGGGATTAGACTGCCTTTTGGTCAGTGCTTTCAGCCTCTAATAGCCCGCTCTGACCTTGGAGGTGAGGCAGACAAGAGGAGCAGGAAAAGAGTTTTAAACTTTAGTTTTGCAAATGTGGGGAAACGACAAACTATTTATGAATGACTAATTGATTTATTTACCTAGGTTTGACACCAGATGCTTCCATTGAATGTTATTTTAAGGTGGGACTAGAAAAAGAGCCGTTGACCCCATCATCACCACTACTACGCTGTGATGGGTTTGGCCAGAATGCAGTCTCTGGAGCAGTACTCTGTCTTAGAAAACAGTCATAATACTGGGATTAAGACAGGAAGCTATCTAGGCTATAAAAGTATACAACTGAACTTTATTCACCTAACTTATGCTAATATTACTTTGTCATCCATGTATTTATGTGTGGCCTCTCAATGTAGAGTTGTTACATGTACAAATGTGGTCTTTTACTCTCATTCTGACTGCAGACACCAATACTTGTATTTATAATAGTTGTGTTTTTAGAAATCTCAGAGCTGCAGATATTTGATTTGGGAAATTAAATAAATGGCGCTGGACAGTGATCTCTGCTCTGGTCTCCCCTGCCCCGCTCTGCTGGGATGAGAGCGCTCCAGATGGAACCCTGCACAGTTGTGGACAAAGCAAAATAGAGCGGTCCTAATGGGGCCTGTCAGGTCTGAGTCAGGACTGGGCAGGAGCCATGGCAGAGCACATAATCACTTTCAGATGAACTGCTGAATGCAGGACGTGTATTGTGTTGTATGAGTTCTTTTCTCTGAGGCTCAGTCTAGATTACAGTAACCATAACAATAAGAGGATATTCTAATTAAAGGGATTACGCAGGAACAAATTGAGCAAAATAGAGGACATCTGGTGCAATGAAAACAATGGATACACAGATATTTAACTTATTTTTTTGTGAAAGCTATATTGCAACCACGCAAATGATGCTTTCAAGGGCGATTGATTGACCTTGCTAAAGTTGCATTGTATTCTTGTCAGCTTCATCTATGAGGAGCATCTACGATTATTTTCCCCATAGAGAAAGTGGACCAATGAATGACCATGACATGCATAATTGACTGGGCTGTAGAGTATGAATTTATGTCTACAGTATAGAGTATAAATGAGTTACTCACTGCACATTGGAAGCGAATCAGCACAGTATTGTACATCGTGTACACGATGTACAATACTCCGTTTAGTTTGACAGAAAAAGTTGTCCATGACGTGGTAAAGTAAAGCCTCATGATAGTTTCTGCTCCTCATTTCCTGATGAGTCCATAAGCGATTTCAAAGATTCCTCAGCGGTGCAGCATCAAGTGCTAATTCTCCACTGTAAACTCGCGGTCTTGTGACACGCTCCCGTTTGAGTGACTCATGATGCTGTTTTTAATGTGTGCGGGTTCGGATCGGGTCGGGTCGGCAAACTGAGACACTTCGGATCGGGTGGTTCGAGTTTGATTTCCAGCGGGCCCGCGCATCTCTAGCGTACGGTATGCTAATGTAACACATTGATGGCTACATGAAGCATAAACAACCTAAATAGGTGTCAGATAACTATAGCATAAAGAACATACCAAACTCACGATCTCACTCCAAATCACCAAATCCATTGAAATCTTCATGCTCGGTGTTACTTCTGAACAATTGGCTTGGCAACTACCTGGACACGGAGGCATAACTGCACCGTTGACAAGCCTCTCCCGGCTGCACGTTTTTCAAGCTCTCATTTGCAAACTCGTTCCTCGTACTCGACCTTATAGTCCGGAAAATACGGTACTACTCACTGGCTGTACTAGAGTTACTGTTTGAGTTAGTATAATCTGACAAAACAATACAGTAAAAATGGGGATATTTCATAGGAGTTTGCACTAAAAAAATAAATTAAAGAAACATTTTTGGGGTAAAATCCAATAAACACAAACGTTAAAAAGGTTACTGGCACTTTTTCGATCAGCTCATTGTGGGGACAGCAGTCAATGTTTACTCAAGAAAGACGACTGTTACTTCAAAAGAATATGAGGTAAAAGCAAAACTACTTCTTATAAGTGCAACATTTCCAAAAAGTTATTCAAGTTGATAAACTGTAATATCCATTTCTACTGTAGTAGTAAAAGGGCTTATTTTCATATTTCCCTTTTCTTCCCTACCTTGACCTTAACCTTGAAGCCTGCCTCCACTTGACATATTATCTTGACCGGGATACCTCCTTAAAAGCCCATTAATCTCCCCCCAGGGCCCCCTCTGTCTCTAAGTCTAAGCTTGTGCCCTGCCCCCTTTTTTTTAAAATGTTTTGGGACCTGACTTTCCCCTTGTCCTGACAGATGACTTCGCTCCCTCATGGAGACAGAGCTCCGTGCCAGCACCCCAGGCATGCATGCGGGCAGGGCAGCTGACCTTGCGCAGGAGGTTGCCAGTTTTGCTAACCCCCCCTAAGGCCTCTTAATCCTCGCTCCAATGGCTAGAGGAATTAACTGGACCCGACCAGTGTCCGTCCATCTTCATGCCTTTGTCGAGACTGGGATGAAGTCAGTTTAGCGGCAAAATGCGTGTCAAAGAAGGACTCAGGAGCGCTAAACATCACCCATTGAATTAATGATTTGTGTTTTTTCCTATCTCAATTTTCAGGCAATGTCTTTAACTTTGTACTCGTTTTGAAATAGTGAAACAATTTATTAAAAGTATCTTTATCATGATTTTCAGAATGGTTATTACATGTTATATTTCTCTTATACCATGCAATTGTATTATTGGCGGCAGCAGTAGCTACAGCTGCTGTTGCAGAGGCTGTTGGGATACGTTAGTTGTCAGTCAGGTTGTAACGACAGAACAAAGCAATAACTTTTTTTCCTTTTTCCCACCCTTGGTAGCAGGTTTTTTCACTTTGCCTTTAGCGTATTTACTTTCATTGGTTTGAACTTGTTTGAATAGGCTGAAACAACTTGTTTTTACCCCTGCTGTTTTATTTTTTTCAAGGCGTAACCAGAACTCAGTATTTTCTCACAGCCACTTTAGTTAATACAACATCGAGGTCAGTGGTTCGTATGGCTGGCCTATTAGAGCTGTGTCAGTCTGCCTTCAAAATGAGCTTGTGCTTGTCAAAATGCACAATTCACTTCATAGTAAGTCTATTGACAATCTAGCTTTAAGGATTTTGTCAAGCAAGTAACCATCATCCCTTTAAATGAGTGGCAGTTATATTTCCATCGAGTTATATTGATTTATATTGCTGTGTTTTGTTTCATTAATGCATGTTACCAACGCCAAGATTTTGGGGTGGGGGGAACTTAAAAAAAAAGCCTGAGTAAAAGCAAAACAAATCTTGGAAACAAAGTGCAGGTCTGCACCTGCCTATTAGAGTGACATTAATAACTGTGAGAAAGGAAACGCCTCCAAAAGCCACAGGGACAGGAGTTGGCTCAATATCGACACCAAAACACAGACGAGAAACCTTCATTGAGTCAGCTACAGTTGTGCAATATCGGTGAAACGGAGGCAAGCCTTTTATGTAGGTCATGCTGAGAATGTGGCAGAAAAAGCATTAATTAAGCCTTTTTTGGTGACAGCTACGCCCATTTATTGTTATATCTCTCACCATCACAGCTATCCCAATCCCGTCAGACCTTGGAAGCTAAGCAGGGAAGGGCCTGGTCGGTACTTGGATGGGAGACCGTTTGGTAACACCAGGAAGCCTAGCGAATGTAGTGAGTGAGTGGTTGGTGGTGGTCGGAGTGGCCGATGGCACAGACTGGTTGCCTCGCTTCCGTCAGTCTACCTCAGGGCAGCTGTGGCTACAACAGTAGCTTACCACCACCAAGTATGGAGTGAATGAATAGTGCAATGTAAAGCGTCTTTGAGTGTCCAGAAAAGCGCTATATAAAACCAATGCATTATTATTATTATTATTATTATATGAAGTTTCTGAACAACAAGCCCCCACAGAGAATAGCTATAGCAAAGAACAGAAGTATCTCTTTATCCCAAAGTTAGATAAGTTTGCCTTGATGTTGATAGGGAAGCTAATAATACAGACCCCAAAGCAGTGCGGGGTACACTTGTAGCTTTAGGAAGTAATTAAGTTCAAGCACTTTATCAGCCGCTGTCCAGAGATCTGCCGTCTGTGTGATAAAACGGCACTGGGGAGGTATGCCCTTGTCCCGTGTCTCCATTCAAGTAACCACGACATTGCTTTTCTGTGTCCAGTTGCTGTAGGGAAAACCCATAGCAATGTTCGTCTCGGGTTGTCAAAGTAATATCAAAATTTGGACATTATTTGTAGACTATTTTAGATTATTTGTCTGATGAAGGACTTGTAGTCCGAAACGTTACAGTGAGTACAGATTAAAAACAATTCTTGGGAGCTAAAATGCAGTTGTGCAGATTTTTTATTCTTCTGACATTACTTGTAGAGACATTTAACGATATTATTGTGTTGATTATTGATGCGTACCATTAGACACATCTGCTTTTTTCCCCACAGACTCCTCCTACTAGTCGACCTCGGTTAGTGACATGTGAACTCTCAGAAGAAGCAGATAGATTTAGTTGCATTCAAGGAAATACATGGATTGTGATCAAATTGATATTGTGGCCAATAGACTGCTGCTGATAGACTGCTGCCTCCGCAACTCGGCCCCAGATGAAGCGGAAGAAAATTGATTTTATGTAACCAGTTGTTTTTTTAAGTATATACTTGCACCATATTTTGCTACAAATATTCCATACACTTATTTTTCTTACTGTTGACTCAGTGATCGTAATTCATGTAACATAAACAACTCTTGACATTGCCACGTCAGTCAATAACTCTTTCATTCTCACTCAAAAGTCCAATCAAGATAAATTTAGCTCGTGTCAAGTTAAATTTAGCAACACGTTCGCAGCTACGTGCTCGGAAAGACGCGCTCCGATTGCTTTCCTCTTTTCCCTTTAGATCCTCCGTGGCTATTTCACAGTCTGCAAAATTAGCATCGGCTATTCATAAAGGTGTCCCATTCCAGAGACCGCAGAACATGTGATGCAGTGTTTGGAAATGCCTTTCCATTTCAATGATAGGAAAATGCTTCAGGCCGTTTTTGATGCTGAGCAGAGACATGGAGACAGTGCACAGAGGTGGGAGACAGTCCCACCTCTGTGTAGTATCTAACTCAGGTGGGACAACGTGCTGTGTGTAAACATGCGTGTCTTGTCAATGTGGCACTAAGAAGCACGATTTAAGAGTGTCATTTCAAACATGTGACCCATACGTATACACTGCGTGACTGCATTCACTCGTGCAACGCCCAAAGCAACAATAATCAACTTTATAGGCTGGTACAACTCGTGTTTTTTTTTCAATTAAATATTCTTTCTGCTCACAGCAGAACAGGACAGTGTGATATGGCAAAAATTCATTCCTTTCCTCTTATTAATTGATGTCCATTTTCAATTTGTTTTCGATTCGTTTTATTACATCAAAGAGGGTTCATGAACATACGTACATTGAGATTGACTAAACTGAGATTGCAGTTTTGCTTAAATTAATCGCAAAGACCTACAACAGAGCATCATATGCCTCGCGTTTGTGGCAAAGTTTTCGAATGTCCTTGCTGCTAACACAACCCATGCAGAAAACCAATATAAGCCCCTTCTTTTGTTTGGCCAGATTTGATGTCTGAAAGTAAACCCAAAAGGACTCTCTTTGGTCACTTTCAGAATCCCTGTACCTGTCCCCCAATCAAGTCCAGATCAGTGCTCCTTACAGGACAAACTCACTGACTGAATTCGGGGACATTCTGAGCTTTCAAAATGTGTTATTATGTCCACAGTTTGTGCTTATAATATGTCCTCAGTCGTGGTTGTGGCATTTTTAAACCGGGAAGAGCGCATCCTACACACATCCTAAAAAAAGGAAAGCTCCCACTTCACCTCAGGTCAAAGCGAGTATAGTGAAACTATCCTCGGTTCTGAAGTAGCCGGCGTGGGCGAGGGAGACAGCGCACGCACTCCCTCTCCCTTTTAAATGTTACATAAAGCTGTTAGGACTCCTTTACCGTGGTGTAGCTACTGCCCCTCAGCTACTGCCTGCCCCGCACTTAAGGCCTTGATGTGTTGCTTAAAACATTGACACATCTATTGTTAAACTCATAGGCCTCCGAAGCCACTGTATGTGTCGGCGAGAATAATTTGTAAAGCGCCGGAAGACAAGCATTTGTTCGCAGTGGCAGCTATGATGAATGAGCAGCCCACAGACAGCCTATGCACACACAAAAATAATACAAGCAGTAGTTCTGGTGGAAATAGGCAGCATACAAAGGGAGCGCATAAATTAATTTGCTCCTTATTGGCTTTTTCCAAGTGTAATAAGTCAAACGGAAGCGCCCGGGAACGCACGGACACACAATCATATAATTCAAAGGCATTATTTGGTTCATAATGACACAAGAACAAATGCGTGGCGAGAACAAGTAAACAAAATCACTGGTTTTGAGGGAAATGGTCGCTCTGGACTGTCTTGCATTATGCAGAAAATAGAAGATTATAGCACCAAGTCTGGGTTAATTTTTTGTGTGTGTGTTGGGCAAGTGTGAAGGCTTTGAACAGATGTATAATTAACAAGACCCCAAGGAGAAAGGATGCTTCAATAGAACAAGCGGAGAACGGCGACACACTTCATTAAAAGTAATAATTTTTGGCAAGGCAAGTTTATTCGTGATGCACAAGTCATACACAAGGTAATTCAAAGTGCTTCACTTTGCATAAAATCACAAGAAAGCAGATCAAAAAAATCAATCCATAAAACATCAACATAAAAATTACAGTAAAAGGCAAGAGTGCAGATCAAATACTTTCAGTTTTCATATGCACGGGAAAAAATATCTGTTTTCAGCCTGGATTTGAACATTGTCAGAGTTGAGGCCTGTCTCACATCCTCATGAAGACTGTTTCAGATTTTAGCTGCATGAAACTGAAACACTGCTTCACCGTGTTTAGTCCTGACTCTGGGAACCACCAGGAGACCCCTCCCTGAAGTTCTCAGGGCCCGAGATGGTTCATACGGCTTTAACATGTCAGAGATGTACTTGGGTGCTAAACCATGAAAACACTTGTACACAAGCAGAGCTGTTTCTGCTGTTTTTCTCAGAGACTGGAGCACTGGACTAATGTGATCGGATTTCCTGGTTATTTTTTTTGTAGTGGTAGTTGGAGGAAAGTAAAAGCCCAGGGACTTCGTAATGGCACTCGACCTGAACTCAATGCCTGATCTAATGTTCTCCAAGTTATAATCAGTCTTTTTTTCCTGTTCTCCACAGACAGTGAGATGGTCTCGGTGGACAGTCTTCGCCCCCGTACGTACGCCACCCACCGGGCCTCCATCCAGCGCTCCAGACAGGACCCCCGCCTGTCTGTCAGCCTGTGCGACCTCAGTCTACAGCGGCACGACGAGGAAGACTCCGAGGAAGACCCGGCAAACAGCTCCAACTCCTGCCACGTCCCTCAAAACTCCCAGAATTCCCAGCAGTGCTCCCTGCTCCCCGCGCATTTAGACATAGACTTGCATTTCCACGCGGTCCACGGAATACACGCTACGGCTTTGGACAAGCACACGGTGGCGAGGCTGGATCAGCGCGGCGAAGACCGCACGCTCGTCTTCACCAGCCGGCCGCTCAGATGCACGGAGACAGTTTATCTGAAGGTGGCGAAGGCGGGTGTGGCACGACCTGGGGCGCTCTCCTACGGGGTGACGTCGTGCGATCCAAGCACCCTGAGGCCCAGTGACCTGCCCTCTAGTCCTGAATCGTTGGTGGACCGCAAGGAATTCTGGGCTGTGTGCAGGGTGGGGGCGCCCCTGCATGGGGGTGACATCCTGGGGTTCTCGGTGAACGTGGAGGGGGAGGTGCTCATGAGCCATAACGGGGTGAGCGCAGGGATGCAGCTGTGCGTGGACAACTCCAGGCCACTGTGGATGTTCTTTGGGCTGCACGGCACTATCTGGCAACTCAGGATATTAGGTGAGTGTGTAATTAATTTACTTTTTTCTGTCAGCTCACTTTAATTTTGACATGTTTAAGATTGACAGGCTGAGTGACTAAGAAGAGCTCATGATCTGTGCTGTATTAGAACATGCATGTTGAAAAAGGTTGCAAATGTGTTCATAAAAGTATAGAAAAATCTGTGAACATTATTTAGAACGGTGCAAACGCCAAAATCCAGTATAAAAATGTGGAAAAAAACACTTAATTTGCTGAGCAGACGGCTCCCTTGTCTTGCGTTAAAAAGGAAAGTAGGAGGTGTTATGGTTTGCCAGGTTAGTTTAAGTAAGCCAATAATGATCAGGTGTATCCCAGTGGGGGTCTGCATAATAACCCCAGTGTTGGCAGTTCAACCTCTGCTGCCATTGGTGCCTAGTATGTGCCCTTGGTTTAGACAGACCCCCCTTCTTCCCTCTATTATGTGTGTGATTGTGGCTGGAACGCTGAATGATTCCAGGTGAATAAGCAGGTTTATTTTAACTTCTTCAACCGTGGACAACCTAAATGCTGTTTAACCGGGGTAAAACAAAGAAAAGGTTAGAAAAGTTTTCACGGCACAAATCCATGCTTCGGGATGGTCATCTGGTACTTTTTGCACACAAGAAAAGCAGGGTTGTTCTCTTGAATTCCAAAAAACCTTTGATAAATATATTCAATAATCTCTATACACAACATGCATTTCTTCAAAACACAGGTTTAAATGCATTGCACAGCCTTTGTCTTTCTGCGCTGATCCAATGATCCCCAGCACTGTTTGTATTTTAGACATACCCATCATCACATAGAGAAATATAAGATTAAAGGCCTTACTATTATTGCCTAGAAATAGGAATTCCATTTAAGCAATGGTAATGCCAATAAGCTGATATCTTCCGGATTACCTGTAGTTCCATCGCATTATTTTCACGGATCAACAAATAATTGCTTATTCAGAAAGGCTTTAGTGGATGTCATTTGTTGCTTTCCCTTCCCAAAGAGGGCGTGTAGACCTCGTTTGGCCTCAAGTGGGAGGTTCTGCCGCTAAATCACAGGAGTTCAACATTTGGACATTTTTGTTAAATCAAATTGAACTTTTGTGTTTTCGTATTCTGCTCCCACACTGCGCATATGAATGTCGTTTTTGTATCTCAGGGGGTTTCTTTCAACCCGCTTTGACACCGGCATTTTTCACGCCGCGATATCGTGCCAGATCAAACTATAGTCGAGTTATTCATGGCCGTGTTTGGATTCAGAACTACGGGATGGCTGGAATGTACTGTATGTTGTACCTTGAGCTATGTTCATCAAGTTCAGCATTTCAGAGACACAAACTGACAGACTTCGGATGCTGTTGTTTTTTGCTGCTGCACTGTCCAATCCAACGCAGTGCAGTTAAACACACTATATAAATGAACAATGCATTGACTAAACAGAGATTATGAAGAAGATTGCACATTGTAAGTTGTTTGCAGTTTTCTGTGTGCTGCTGGTGCTGAGGTTATTTCTATCATGCGTGGGCTCTCTGCTACTGCGCTGCTGCTGCTGCTCTGTGTCTGGAGGGGGCCTGGCTTCTCCTCATGAAGCTCTCCATATGCATTATTAAAACGTAATCACATCAGCCTTTTTGCATATGTGCTATTTTTCCACCCACAGTTCTCTCATTCTAGTGTCAGTCCTTCAGGCAGTCAAGTTTTCCTGTCCGTAATCGATTCAGTTCAACTTGATGGCTGAAACTCATGTTTGTGTCTGCCTTAAAATTACTGGAAAGATTTATTTTTTTTCTCTTTGCCTACTAATCTTTATTATCTTTAATGTCATGGTCTTTTGTGTCAGAAGACACAAATGTTTCTTGATGTCAGTTGTTGCAAGAATACAATAGGTAACAGCGGGTTTAAATTTGTCCATCAACAGTTCAGTAAAGTTTTGCATTACTTAATCCTAACTGGAATGAGCTGTTATTGAGACATATCATGTGCAGGGCGTGTCCTTCTTAGTGAGGTAAATGTTTCTTTTCACTGTCTTTTTAAAAAAAAAAGGAAAAGAAAAGAAAATTAAATTAAATTTGAGTTGACTTAGAGAAACCAGTGTACTTGTATCTAACACACCTCCTCGCCAGATCCTTGGGTTCCCTGTGTTCCTCGAGTCATTACCCGCTTCAGCTGTGGGAGGTTATCAGTGACGTATGCCTCACCCACTCTCCACATGCTACGTGCCACGTGTTGCCCGGGTAACGCTGTGCCACTGAAGCAAGTGACAGTTTGTGATGAAGCTGTGAGATGGAACAGATGGGAATGTGCGGCTTACAACATGGTCATTCTGTCATGCATCATACGGTCCAAGATCTGCGATCAATATGATGTTCATGTGAGGAGGATCTCCAGAGAGTTTACCTGCTGCTGTTGTTGTTGTTGTTGTTGTAGTTTTTTCCTCAAATCATGGTAAATTGGAGACTTGGAGCAAAACCTAATAAGCACCAAACAAGAAAACATGCAGAAAGTAGATGTTTACGAAGGTATCACATCTCAACTAAGGTTTGGCTCAGCAATTCAGGTCAATTTATTTTTATATCACTCAGTATCACTTTAGTCACCTCACAGGGCATCACAAAAAATATGAGTCTGAAAATTAAACAAGAAAAAACATGGACATAGTTTAATTGGGTAAACAACAGTTCAATCTCACCCCAATTGCATAGGCCTAGTGTTGTTGTATCAACAAACTTTTCCCACATTGGTTTCTCCCACCCACATTGACCACTTCACTCACTAATGTCTTGCCTCCAAAAAATGAAATGAAAGAAAGGTCTGTATTTCATTTGTAGTTTGTATATTACTGATGTTTGTCTCTGAAAGTGCTTTGTAAACCTTCATCCAGAAACCTTCTCTTCTCTTGCCAGAGTTTTCCATTTTGTTTGAGCATTAACTTTAAAATTGAGTTCTCAAAATCTCACACCTGACTGCTTCCAAACTCGCGGAACAAAAAAAGGCCTGCAGCACATAGTCGAGATGCCTATATCAGTTAACCAAGTGCGGACAGCCACAGTAAATACTCTTGTGCATACTGTACATATCTATAGTGGCGCTGCTTAGCTAAGGACATTCTTTGTCAGTGATAGCTGCAATAAATTCATAACGCTAACAGGATGAAAGTGTGCGTGAATAGAACTGAAGGTTATCTATTCTGCCTCATTAGAGTTGACCAGGACATTTGCCAACAGCTGCACCAGCACAAAGGGCATGTTAAGTAGGTAATGGAAAGGACCCGCTCACAAATGTTGGGCATAAATGACAAAAAGGCCATTATCTGCTACACAACGTAAGTGGAAAAGCGCACGCCTCAGCAACACAACCCAGATAATTTGATGGTTGAGCTAACAGCAAAATGGTAATCTGAAACTTAAAGAAAACATTGGGATCATTTGTTTTAGAATACGGCTGGGACTGTGAGAGGAAGAAAATGTCTGTTGTATAAAATAAATGCTCCAGCCACAACCAAGCAAACAATAATATTAGAAATTGAAGGTGCTACTACTACTTCCACCACCAACAACAACATTACTATTTGTTATATTACATCATAGTGAGCTTGTTTTATTTTATTCAGAATTGTTTATATAAAACAAAAGATTATATCAAATATAGAGAGCCAAGCACTAATCCTTGGGGTACACCCTGTTTGACCAACTGAACCCGACCTCAAAATGTTGTTGTTTTTGACGTGGCATGTTTACATATCTATTTGTTTAGTCCGAGAAATGACGATGAATAAGCCGTTTGACTGTCGCTTTCCTCACAGTATACTGCTTGTTTCAAAAGAAAGCGTCTATAGTTTGTTTATGTAGGCTGTGACCAGGCCTCCAGCGCTTGTATGAAATCAGCCTTCATAGCAGTGGACCAGCTCACATCACATAATACCAGTGTTATGCAACTTACTTTATACAACCGGTTGCAAAGGATAAACCACACAACGCTTTCCTTTATTCATTAAAAGGTCATTTCACATGATGTTGTTTTCACTGTGCACCATCTGCGGTTCTTGCTCCCACCAAATTGCTTTTGTGTGAATAGTTGGCCTAGGAAATGGACTTGGATGGTAATTAACTGTTTCAGAATATTTGACACCTGGACAGCTGGCGGTGCCAAATCAATTTTTGCCGTGGTCAGTTGAAGGGCGAGATGTAAACAATCATGCTTTAGGTCTGTCAACAAGATTCGAATTTGACTCAAATATCCCACCCGCCGGCCAATATGCAAAAAGCAGCCAATAAGGTGCAAATCAGGACAAAAACAGAATGATTAAGGCCTTCTCAGTGCACCGGGTTGTCTTGCCCAGGGAGAGATATGGGTAATTTTTAGGGGAGGGTCGGCTTTGGCGTCACAGACAAGACCGCACAAGCTCCAGAATCAGTCCATATTCGCAAGTCATCTGCTCCGAGCTAACACCGTCTGTGAGAAAACCGAGAGTGACAGACAAGACAAGATGCTGACAAAAGGAGTGTGAAAGTTGACCCAAGAGAAATGATGCACTTTGAGAACGATTGAAGAATTATCTTTATATGAAATAAATATATTGTCTTTTCTTTATTTTTCTTTGGACAAAAACAGTATTATAATTTAAGCTGCCTTTTAGAACATAACTTAACAAGTGGCTCTACTGGTTAGTTCCAGGCTAAAAACTAATGCTGATAAATAGTTATGGTAGTTTTTGATAATGAGCCTCATGACTCCCTGGACTCTTGAGAGGAAATATTGGGATGTTTATTATATAACAGACCAGCTGGGACCTATTATTGCCGTTTATAAACAAGACAACACGGAGACAGGATATTTTGTTCACCGCACAGGACATTATATTGGCAAAATTATATACAGTACCAATTAATTCTGCAGCTCCAGTAAGTTAGATCTCTTTTTTTTTATTTCAGGCTCAGGTATGTCGAATCTCAGAGGGTTCTCGGTTCCCAGCTCTCCGTCTTGTACGCCCGACACCCCCACGCTGCTGTACAACTCGGAGTGCAACCTCAACTCACCCCTGAACTTGAGTTTCAACTCCAACTACAACACGGCCTTCTCCTCCTCGACAGGTTTGTTCTCATAGCATCAATAACTGAATTAGAACAGTAGAAGTGTCATTAAAACCATTTCAGGTATGACCTTTTAAACACCATCCAGATTCACTTTTAATATGAATGAACCTTTCAAGCTGATAATCAATTATATTCACTGGCAGAAATGTCAAAAACTAACAATATTTTAGTGAAACGATTGAGGTGGTCAATGTTGAGATTTTTAGCTAGTTTTCTTCCTTAACATCTTCTGCCTTGTCCACATGAAGTCAAGCACAGGTCTAAACACAAACATATTTTATCAATCCAACGTATCATCCATACGAAACTGGCGTTTTGGGGGTCTGTAAACGAACAGTTTCCAAACCAGGTTCCAGAGTAAAAAGATCTCCAAATGCCGTTTCCGTGGCTCCATCGTTACACCGTCTCCGCAGCCTTTTCCTAAAACGGTGCCATCACAACGGTTGTGTCCGTTATCCATAATCTATTGACCTTAAAATGACTATTCATTTTATAATCCCCCACACCTCTGCTCCACCGCGAGCCATAGGTGACACGGAGAAAAACACTGCAGAGTTAGCCTCCTTTCAGTCTGTGTTTTTGGACTGACAGTTTTTCTGTTTTAGTCCAGTGACGTCAGAAGAATAAATCTACCTCCTCGTCTCTTCTATAGTTTGTAAATCCATGGAAGAGTGTCATGTATCACACACTGTTTTTGCTTTGATTCCAGAACGTTTACAGTGCATGCGCTACCATGCACTGTAAACGTTCTTACGGTTTTGTGGACGAAGCATGTTTCTAAAAAGGGCATAAGGGCGGGATCTTCACTGTAGACTCGGCCCTTGTGTGACCCTCATTAGTATATTAGATCTCTAAAATGTTTCTTACGAAAACCAGCCTGGTCCCTTTAATTGTAACTAACCCAGCGTTATCACAGGAGCAATATCTAGCTGTAGAAAGTTTTTAAAAAATTAGGCACCAGACTCTGAAGTTGTTTTAACGTGTCTAAAGTGCAATGATTTCTAATGGGAGACTAGCGGCTATATTATGGAGGTACTACAGTAATGGCAAAACAATGTCGGCCCCTAGTGTCTTGGTCATAAAGCAGAGCAGCCATGCGGACGCACACATTTACTGAGCCGGCTCCGTGTTTACAGAGAAAGTTTCTGAAATTATAAGCGTTTTGTCTTTGTGTGAACGTCAGAAATAAGAAGCAAAAATCACCCTTTGTAATGCTCATTTTATGACTTTTGTCCACTTGCAAGATGCAAATTTCCCGGAAACGACTAAAACATTGCGGCGCACCGGCTAGTTTCCCACGCATATTCATTCTCAAATAGTGACATATTTGTTATCCATGTGTAGACAGCAGAAATGTACAGGTGCATGTGCAGACGTTGCAAAACTCCTACAGACTCCAGTCTGGTTTTTAACAATGTTTTGAAGGCTATTAACAGGGATTGTTTTAAATATATAATTCCTAGCTTGATTTTCTGGGCTTTGTAGACGAGATTAGAATTTTTCACAAATAAACAAGATATCTCAAATCCCCTCTAAAACTAATATTTAAACAAAATAAAACCATACATTTAAGTGAGTAATGTTTATTTATATATATTTAAGCCTGGCTCTATTCATAATTTTTATTTTTTTCTGAAAATATATGTAATTTTGGCCATTTTTATGCATAAAGTGCCTTAATTTTATATCAAAACAGAAAATGACAGAAAACGTGCAATACATTTTTGTCTCATATTTATATCAGTAATCTTCTGCAAAACTTTCAAATTGATTTCTCTCTTCTTTAAAAAAAAAAAAAAATCCCTATTGACCTGCAGTGTCTCGCCTTAAACGATGATTAAAAAATTATCTTGCAATCGCTAATCAAGTACCATATAATTAATTGTCAGAAAGGTTTGGAGGTTTTCTGTTCTTTTGCGAATGAAAAAAAAAAAAAATTAAACATAATTAAATTTCTTCCTTCCTCTTTTTAATTATAGGTACAACTCCGAGCTCCCCTTTCTCCAGCCTGTCCGAGTCTCCCACCTTCCCGTCCAACACGTGGAGCGATGAGTGCACCATCTGCTACGAGAACGAGGTGGACACCGTGCTGTACGCCTGTGGACATATGTGTCTCTGCTACCCCTGCGGACTCAAACTCAAGAAGATGTCCAACGCCTGCTGCCCCATCTGCAGGACGACAATCAAAGACATTATCAAGACCTACCGCAGCAAGTGAGCTCCCGGTGTGCCACTGCGAAGCCTTGTAGTGTCGAAGCAGCCTCTCAAGAACTTAAAGAAACAACTGGCAGTTATTTATTGAGACTTGAACGACTTTGTTCTCGCAGACTACAACTTGCCACGAGATTATAATTTGTTCGCTCTTGAAACGAAGGGGATGACAAGCCAGACTTGACAATAATGATATTTGTATCTTAATTGACAAGTTCTCATGGCTTTGAAATGGTAACCGGCAGCACTAATTCGAGCTTAGATTTGGGTAGGGATGCAGCGAAAGCAGTGTTGTTTTGGGACGGAGGTGGGTTGAGCATCTAAAAATAGCGCTCAGGTTGGTGTGCCATTACTCTGGAACCATTTTACTCAACCAGAGTAACAGAGCGTGACTGTCATCTGAATTATCAATTTAAAAAGTACCTGTGAAAATACCATTTGAGTATTGAGTAACTGCTCAAGCGTAAAAGTAGTGACAAAATCTGACTAACCCAACAAAACAGGGAAAATTCAGATGTTTCCTAAGAATGTACCTTTTACAAGTAGATGCGTTGTCTCAGGAAAGTTGCAGTATATACAATCCTTAACCTCTTGCTCGCCGCCTTAACCAAACACATTTTCTTCAGTTTAGTTTTACCCAAATCTAAAAGCTTCTCGACTGGAGCTTCCAGCCTTGTCTCCGTTTAGATGGGGGTTTTTTGCCGTGTTTTCATCCTCGTTTTTGTCGCTATTTTGGAGTTTGTACGTTTTGGTTGAAGTAGAACTGGAGAAAATGTGCTCGGTTAAGGTGGGGGTTAAGAGGTTATAATAGTATTCTATTTTAACTCAGAGCTTTTGTCTCTTGTAGACTTACGGGGAAGAGTAACAGAAATATTTACTCATGTGATAAAACTGCTCTAATATCTTCTGAAAGTAGAATTAACAGATAACAGACATATCCCAGTTGAATTAGATTAGAAAATGATTATTGATGCAGCACTAAAGCTTGTACAAAGTGTTGAAACGTGAACTTTTGGTGACTTTTAAAATTGTAGATAATGCTTTTTTTTCTCCACTTGTCTATGAACTCGGATGTGGACTTGAACACTGTGGACTTGTCCTGGTTTTGTTAGCGGGAGGCTGGACAACAACACTGTCAGCCGAGCAGACATGGTCAGCTTTGTATATATGCAGTCTGTCTCAGGAAATCAATCTCTCTTTGACGCTTACACATTCACCTCCCTAAAGTTTAGCCCTTACAGAAAAATATATGTATATATATGTTCCCGATGGCGCAGCCCACACCTTGACCCACTTTTGTCTGAAGTGTGAATGCGTGCGGAGATGAATGGTAATCTAAAGAGGTGCCTGTCCTACTTACTGTGGGATAGGAGTCTATTTCGCCGCTGATAGCTCACTTTTGAAGAATGAAGCTGTCCAAAAAACCAAACCAAAGGAGGTTTTTTAATACCCAGCGGTCCCAGGGAAATTGTATGTAAGAGGCAACACTTAAATGTCGCTACATTCTCATTCTAATATGAAGCACAACATATTCCTTAGATGTTTTTTTTTTATTCTGGGGAGGGCATAAATAGTTTGCATAACCTATTTTCTTCATGACAAACACAGGTACAATGCTGTCTGCTGGTGTGTTTTCTGCCACATATATTTTCTCTCGGCGTCTCCAACTGTGCGTACATTAAGAAAAATTAGGACAATGCAAAGTGTCGGGGAGTCATAGAAGGTCAGAGACAAAGGAAAAGGTAGCGTAAAGAAAGAAAACGGAATGTTGCATGTTGTAGAGGGTGAAGAGGTGGCATCTCGAAGTTCTTGAGGACAGAACATAAAAAAGCTTATTCAGGCAATAATAGATTAGAATGGAGCAGAGGTTCTCCAAACCTTTCACACCAAGCATCACCTCAAATGAATTACTAGTAACGAGAAAAAATAAGATAAAGTAAGTAAAGATAAGTGAATAAATACAATACCATAAAAAGGCCATGATGGTTGTACATAATCAAGACAGAGCCGCAGGACTTGTGGGTGGCGTCGCTTTAAGTCGTACTGTATCTGCAGTGTGTTCGGTTACTAAGAAAATATCGTCCCGCACAGGTCTGTGATGTCGGGGTCCGCTCTATTTGGTGACATTTTATAGCACCAACATGTCCGTTTTGCATATGGACTGCTTGGAACGGAACAAAGGTTAATGTATGCGCTGGCATTTACAAGTTGCATATCAGTTCACTTGCCAATCAAATGCGCACCCGTAAGGACACCAAACAGCCAATACTTTCTCCACAAACTTGCTCAAAAAGAAAACTATTAGACTCTGACCTGATGTAATGTCTAAAAGTTCACGAGCTCCCATCGGTGCTTAGTTGTTTAAATGTTTTGACGGCTTGAGAACCTTGTCTACAATGGGGAAACTCCTGCATGACTGAAAGCAAGTGACACGCATTGCTACAGCTCCGCTCCGACTGCACTGAACTTGTGTAATTGAGACGTCTGATTGAACAGAACTATCCGGGCGGCGCAAGGCTGACAAATCACTTCACTCATTCGAATTACAAACTCCTTTACGTGTACGTTCAACTAGAAAAGCTACATCTGCATATTTCCACACACTGAGTAATGCGCACATGAACCTGTTAGCGACAAGGCTCCAGCTCCCGTATTGCGACAATTGCATTAGCATTTCGGTGACTGAGTGCTTCTAAAAGCAAACTCCAAGGACTCCACTAATCTCATGCATTATGGACTGCATTGACTTGTTAAGAAAAACCTGGTATTTTTAGAGACTTGCTAGGATTATGCAGTACCATGGTGAGAGCTTTTCATCCTGGGGTATTCAAACAACCCTAATCTATAATACAATAAACTGCCAGTGTCTTTTTATAGTGTGTAGGCAGCCGTGTTGATTTGGAAAAAAGAAGTGTCCAAGCAAGTGTGCATTAAATTTCATGTCAGATGCTCTTCCTGGTATTACCTAAATGATTTATCTTATTGTGTGACACTTTGTGGCGGTATTGAAGCATAGAATGTAATAGAGGTCGACCGATATATCGGCCGGCTGAGATATTGGTCCGATATTTAGGGATTTTACAAAATTGTCAATCGGCTGATATAGTGCTGAAAAAGGTCAACATCTTCGGGACCGAAAGTGATTGAGACTTCCCGTTTTATGCATTGGAAAGAGCGAAGTCTGGGCTTTAAAATGAGAACAGAGAAACATCACTAAGAAAATTGGTTAGCTACAAGTTTGTTAAATATAATTTTCACTAACCCTCTGTCAATATGTACATGTTGCATGTCATTTTAAAGCACAGAACCTGGAAAATGTAATGGTGCAAAATGCCGCGGCTAGCAACAGTTTGCTAATACTAACAGCAGGATGCTAATGCTAACGGCAACTAATCAAAGCTGGGACAGAAACTATGAATCATCTAAAGTAATAAAATAAAACTGGCCACGTATTTATGTTTTTACAGGATTATACAAATTTTTAAAAATCGGGAAAAAATAATAAGCATATCGGCATCAGCCAATAAAAATCCCCCCAAAAAAGCATTGGCTTTTAGAAAAACCCATATCGGTCGACCTCTGGAATGTAATATAGAATTTCCAGACAAAACTCTCCTTCAAAGGGCAGGGATGGGAAAGGTTTGTTTGGTGACGGGCCAAACGACAGCTCCACATTCACAAAAGCACTTTGATTGTACACTACAACATTTTTGACACGAGGACCAGACCATTGGTAAAATACGCTTTCCTGGCCAAAACTGGATACGTGACAGCATTTTATTGTCCCGTAAATCTCCCTTATTATATATATTTAAAAAGAATAACATTCTGCCTCTCCAACCTGAACTCTGTCACTCGCCTCGTGAGAACTGCCACCTGCAGTAGCCTGGGTGGTAGTCCTCACGAGGTTAGCATCTGTCAGATCTCCTGGTTTGGCCTGGAAACTACTGTATTTTAACCCTCTTGGAGCTTGTTTGGGCTGGTGGAGCGGAATGCTACAGGGGCCTAAAAGTTTAGTGGGCCAGATTGAAGGGCTAGATGGACCCCGTGTGGCCCACAGGTTTGCCCACCTTGATTGACGATATTGTCACAAATTTTGGACTACCTGTCTGTGTTGTAGGCATTTATTGGTTCTCAAATGGTTTTCAGAGCAACAGGATGTATGCTGGTGGTAGAAAGGAAGTTTACTGTTCGATTCTCTGGAACACAGACTTTTCTAAGAAATTTAAAGCCATAGAAAGCAACTGTGAGTGTCAATGTCTGTCAATACTGGCCATTATGTGTGTCCTGCTAAAGGCGCATCCACACCTCTGGAAGTAAACTCTGGTGCACTTCCAGGCGAAAAGTTGCTTCTTTTGTGCCGCTCCCCTGACACTGGTTTGCCCCAATGCTTTCATGAAAGTGCAAATGGGCCAGACTCATATTTGCTGCAGGGATAACCTCCAGAATACTGCCACTGTTGAGGAACAGACATTTAACTAAAGCCATACTGTTAGACCGCTTTAGACTGGGAAACTCAATTGCTCTTTTATAGATCCAAAACAAACCATCACTGTTAAAATATACATGATAGTAATACGCAATGACTTATGTACATATGGATATTATTTATTTTGTCAATGTTGCTTATTTTGTAAGTAGGCCTGTTGTATCTATATAAGAATAGAAGTATATATTTGACAAAGTCTGTGGTTGAGTTTCACTAAAGCCAGATGTGAAAATATAGTATCTCAAAGAGTCTATTGGTGATTCTGTTTGACAATAATCTGTGTTGTTTAGTAAAACCATAAGGTCGTAATTATAATGACATGCTTTTTCAAATGTGACCAAATATGTGTTGTCTAAATAAACCAGCGAGGAGACAATTATTGCTACGAGTTTGAGGAGAGGTTTTGAATTCATAAGCTACTTTCAGCATCTGTTAAATGTATTGGAATAATAAAAAAAAGTGAATGAAAACCAATAACCTGGATGTGTTCATTACAGTATCTTGATCAAGAGAACACTTAAAGAAGGGGTATTGTGCTACATCCAGTAGTTTCACTGCCTGATTTGAGTGCCAGGCATTTTACAGTGTACAGATACATTTGACATTCATCTCTTTCCATTACTATATAATCATGTAATGGCCTCGTCGCAGCATTATCTGTTTCATCATTATCATTTAGCATTATCATGTGTAATGAAGTAGCTGTAATGCTTAATGGTGTGTTGTATGTTACATAGTGTATGTTTCCTACAATGCATATATAAATTATCAAAATGATCCAGACTATAAGAAAGAGGCCGTTTCTGCTGCTGCCCAAGTAGTCCCGTTTTCAGCCACTAGTAGACCACTTCAACAAATCCTGGGACTACTACAGTAGACTTACCTGTCGTGGCAGGCTTAGACTATCTTTATTCATCCATATCATCCCAAAAAATCTCTGCAGAAAACTCGAGTGAGAGTAAAGTTTACATGCACAATATTGAAACGAAAGACATGCTTTCAGATCCTCCTCAGGGGAAAACGTGTGTAACATCCAGCAGCTGTATAGCCTATACGATATGAATAACAAAGGCGAGGGCTTTTAGTAAACAGCCATAACTCACCGGGGAGAGTGTTTAGCGGCCTGGTATGCGGACTTGGCCAGAGTAAACATCGTCTGTTATTTACTACCCGCAGGGCCTGGCCTTAATGCAAAGCGCAGTCTCATGCTTTGGCACACAGTCCAAATGGACGCGCAAGTACAATATAAAGAGTTATACAGCTGCATTCGAGTGACGTGGCCGACACAAGAAAGTGCTCATGGTGTGGAGGACTGAAAATATACTTATTGGGAAATAAATGATAAATAAATAGTTAAAGTAGTCATCTGTACTGGGCAGTTTTAAGATTGCGGCCCTTTTGGATCTCACTTAATACTGTACTGTGCACTGGGTAAAACGGCAGCCTACTCTTCATTTTGCAATTTTGTACAAATTATTTAAATACATTTATTTATGATGATGATGATGAGGCCTTACACTTGTATTGCGCTTTACCAGCCTGTATTACCAAGTTTCTCAAAGCGCTACACTGTCGTTATTATTCATTCACTCCATACTCGGTGGTGGTAAGCTACTGTTGTAGCCACAGCTGCCCTGGGGTAGACTGACAGAAGCGAGGCAACCAGTCCGTGCCATCGGCCTCTCCGACCACCACCAACCACTCACTCACTCACTACATTCGCTAGGCCTCCTGGTGTTACCAATGGTCTCCCATCCAAGTACCGACCAGGCCCTTCCCTGCTTAGCTTCCAAGATCTGACGGGATTGGGCAGAGCAAAGGCGGTAATGGTATCATCAATAAATACATGTATTTAAAGGTCCTATATCATGCAAAATCGACTTTTTTGAGCTTTTAACCATGTTGTTATGCTATTTCCTTATCAAAAACACCCCCAGTGGTTTTTGGCTTCATTCACGCAGTTCTCAGTAATCCTCCTGAATCCTGCGCTCTGAGCAGCTGCTCCGCTCTCTCCTGGTAAACGACTGGCATGTTCAGTTGTGTCGTCACAGCGGAACGGAAGTGCTCAATGTCTGTAATCTAATGCCTTACGGCATGATTTTCATTTGTAAAACTGCTTTTTTCATTATTTCTGTCGTAAAAAAAAAAATATAAAAAAAAAAGAGGAAGTGCCTGACGCTGCGCTGCCCCTGTACCGAAAACAAACGCTCCCCCTGAGCGTCCGGACGGTCTGAACAGATGGTCGTGTCATGTTGCACCAAAAGTTGTGAAGAGGGAGCTTTTTCTAACCTACTCTGGAGTCTGGACACCTGTTCTTTTTTCTTACCTCACGATAATGTCACGGAGAAAACCGCGTTTGGCTGCGAGGACTGGACTTTATTCAACCTTCCTAAAGAAGAGGCCATAGAAGTTGGAATTTCCCTCCGGGATTCAGCGACTATCAGCCACAATAGTGTTTGTCTGTGATGGATGCTAATGAACCTCGACCAGAATCAAAGTGGATTAACTTTTATAACCAACGCAAGTCCCATAATGGAAACATCAGAGTGGTGAGTCGATCAAAATGCGTGTTAGCGTGTGTGTTAGCCATTTAGCCATGAAGCTGTGTTGCACATGTTAACTCCTTATAACAGCATCATGAAATAACTTCACTTTTTGCTGTGATATATATATTTCTACTACTGCTGAAGTTGTATGAGCGGCGAGAGGGGGCGGAGTTAACTGAATCCAAGCATTTTGTCTTCCGGGTTGGAAAAATACCTCCAGAAAATACTTGTATTTATCACAAAAATGAGTGCTCCGTAGTGGTAGAGGTACAATATATCATATAAATGCCTATACTTTACTTTGGAATGGCTAAAATAGCATGATACAGGTCCTTTAAATCATTTCAATCAATGCACAGTACAGAGTGGCCCTCCAAAAGCCTGTGAAGTGAATGTGTATATAGAAAACAGGTAAGGGCCCACTGTGTTTACATGTGCTCGAGTATCCTGGTTATTAATGGGGATTTTAAGTTTCTTGGTTTCGTCTGGTTTATGTAAACACAGAATCCTGGTTTCAGTTCCTGGTTATTAGAAACCAGGGTATTACGGTAACATGTACCATGAAACAGATACGGCTGGAGCAAAAACTTTCCTTCAGCCATTTTATCTGGTACCTGGGCCTTTAAAACTTTGTATCTTCTAAAAATTAACAAAACATGGAGGTAACCAACAACTACTTTTTTGCTCTGTGGTATTTCCGGTGGAAGTCAGCGCTGCTCTTGGATCAAACCATTTTTTTTTCTCTTCAATTCTCACGTCTGTCGCTGAAGCTGGGAAAGAACTCTACTGTTTTAAGTGCTTCCGTGGATAGTTCTTGTCCCTGTGCTAGAGAGATTTCCGAAAAAGCAATGCGTTAGCAACACTGTTAAAGTACTGTATTTAGCCCCGCCCCTCTCTGGAGCCTAAATATCCAGGATACTACAGTTGCTCATGTAAACAGGGATACGAGTGTCCTGGTCTCCCAGAGCCATTTAAACATCATATCCAGAATACTGTCATAACCAGTCAGTGTTGGAAACGTTACTTTAAAAAAGTAACTAGTTATAGTTACTCACTACTTGTTCCAAAAAGCAACTGAGTTAGGAACTGAATTACTCTATAATGAAAGTAACTCGTTACCAGGGAAAGTAACTATTTGCGTTACTGTTAAAAATATTTTAAAAAGTTGCTATATGTCAAAGAATTTAGATTTTTTTTTTTTTTTGCAGTTTTCACAAGTCAGTTGAAATGAGTAGATTAGACAGGTGTTTGTATTTATGTAGCCTACTATAAAGTCAAAGATGTTCATAGTAACTGAAGTAACCAGTATTTGCGCCGCTGTTTTATTAATGTAGGAATACGGTTTTTAAAGAGAATGAGGAGGAACAGGAGTAAAAGAAACATGTGCCAACGCGGCCAACGATCAGGGTGGACTTTACGGCATTGTGCAAGTCTCTCCGTTGATTCATCAGGCACAACGGAAAACAATCATCAGCAAATATAAGGTTAAATGCCCTAACAGAAAGTTAGCGGCCTGCAGTGTCTCGGGAGCGAATTGTAACGTGCCACTGTGTTTACCCAGTAACGATAACGGTGTTGTAATGACGGGGAGAGTAATGAAAAAAAAACTTCGTTACCTAACGCTGTTCTTTTAAACGGCGTTATGTCAAACACTGTAACCAGGATATGCCTGATAACCAGGTTACTCGAGCGCATGTAAACACACTCCATGATGATGATGATTTGTACCCAATAGTGCCCAGTATTTTGTTGTTCACCCCTGTGTGTGTCCTTGACTCAAACTTGCTGCCCATGCGTGAACCTGGCCGGGCTCTTTCTATCCCCAAATATCCATTCGGAACACTGGCAACAGACGAGCATTTTAGTATTCAAAAATGCGTTAAATTGATCTTGAATTTTAAAAACCTTCGGACTCGGTTTGGTTCCTCAGTTCTTCGCAACGCTTTAAGCTTTTTGACGTACGGTTGAAGTAAAATCTTTATGGTACGTCTGGGATTTGCAGCGTCGAGGAGGGAGGAACTGTGAGTAGAAATGTAATTATGTTCCAAAAGTAGGACTTTGTTCATAGTTCAAAATATCAATGGACTGATTTTTATTTTTTTTTGCCAGGCAATCTCTAATTAGCGCTGATTGGTCGTCTCTGCAGAGGCTGAAGCCGGAACACAAGGTGGCTGAGTACTGCTGCCCTCAAGTGGCGACCAGCCGGAACAGCAGCGTGTGCAACTTGAAATTCCAAAGTTTGTGGAAAGGTCAGTGTATAAGCTTCAGTGCATTTTAATTGCCAACCGATTGAGTGAGATTATGATTATTTCATGGTGGATACCTTAACAGGGTAGAAAGTAGTTTTTTTTGACGAAATCATCAAATTCTTGAGGGTTTTGCAGCCATTTCCAATTAAGAGTTAACATTTGAATAATTTCCCTATGGGGACTATACAGTACACATTTAACCTCAATATTTTCACAAATCATTTATACACCCATAGTGAATGCTAAGAACACTGTGACCTACTGTGTGATATTATTAGCAGTAGAAGTGACTATACCACTGTACAAATTTAGAGTGAATACGTTACCAAATGTTTGCCCTACTCATATTCATAATAACTATACTTACGTATGGTAAGATGGCATTGTGTTTAGCAGTCTCCCCTCAGAGTGTGACTGTCCCAAGTCCAAACTGTGTCCTTCGGTGTCCTGTTGGGTTCCCCTGGGAACGCAATTCACCCTTTCATCAACCTACAACACAGCTATTCACCAGATTTTGTTTTGTTGCTATACCCCAAAAAGGCAGTAGTGGTAAAGTGCAGTGGATGAATTGCATGCAGGGACAATTACCATTATGAGAACCTCCATTTCGCTCCCTCTTTGGGGATTTGTGCTCACACATGACTATATGTACAAGAAATAAACTATTTTGGATGGTGCAGACAGACCATAACCACAGCGCTAACCACACAGATGATCATTAATTAGTCCAAGTGCAGCAGGCGTGGTGAGCTATGACTGTTTTTCACGTTGCAAGACTGTGGGTGGCAATTTTATTACGTTTCAATCCGCAGATTCAACATAATGTTTGGAAACTACATTATATCGCCGCTGTTTTGAATGGCCATTTTTATGACCATGGCTGATGGCGATAATATTATGGAGTCTTGCTTTGTCAGTTAATGCTAAATTAGGCAGCCAAGTGACCACAATATGACGGGCAAGTGAACCAAAAGCTAATGTGCAGGTTTGCAAACAGCATTAGCATTTCAAGCCAAGGCCAATCAAAGCCAACTGGAACACTTTCTGGTTAGAGAGAATAAAAGGGGTGTCAGGCAAAGCAAGAGTGTGCTAATTTATTTGACTAACTGCATCCAGCTGCTGAAACAATAGAGAGAGCAGTATTGCCATTGTGTAGAAAGATATGTTTCTATTGGATGTAAACAAATTATGAAGAGCAGCTTTTTCTCTGCATTAAATTTATAATAACAACCATATGTACTCGGTTTCCCAGACAATCATATGCTGTTAAATATCCTTTATAAACAAATGTCCCCACAGCCACACTAACCCCCGGTTCTCCCCAGAGGATTGTTGTATCTACGGTTAGGGGCACCCCGGCAAGGCTTTAGGGATATAAGAAATAACAATGATAGTGCCCACCAGTGATACTGCTCTGTTTTATTGCCTTAATGTTTGGTGCAGCCCTATAAGGCAACTCCTGTTGTGATATTGGGCTATACAAAACCATTGATTGATTGATTGAAAGTGAAATAATATGCACTCATGCATCATGGCAGAGTGGTTAGCACTTGGTACTCCAGATCAAGATCCTAATCTAAAATTTGGAGATCCTCTGCACTGTTCCTAACAGTTTGCTCAGAGGCAGTGGTTGAATTTTAATTCAAGGACCATTAAATTAACAAATAGATACAACGCAACACTCTGAAAGATACAATGAATTTTTCTGGGGTGCATTTACAAATTCTTGACCATTTAGTCTCTTCATCACCTTGCTGAGAAAGGAATGTTCATCCTGGCAATAGCAAAGCATCTCAGGCCAATAATCGTTTACTTAGTGATACACGCACCAAAAGCAGGTTGGCTGCCAAAAATTATCCATACGGCCAAACATTGTTCTAATATTGTTTCGACCTGTTTTTGCCTTTAAAATGCTTAATGTTAAAACACCTAGAAACATCTGAGCCAATAACGATACTTTTATTGATTATTATTATCATAATCATGTAGGGATATTTGGTATCAAATGTAATTTCAAAAGTATTTGTGTGAATGACAATCATATTCCTTCCAATAAAGCAGGTCCTGAAGAAGAGGTTTTTGGGTCTTCCACCAAACGGCGACAGGTCTGAGAACAAAAGACAACGATTTTGCAATAAGCCAAGTTAACCTCTAATTAAATATAATAGATACAAAAGAAAACTGAAACGTCAATATTAAAAATCTCGCCCTTTAGGTTCAATTGAAACCCTCTTTTAAAATGTCCATATTTATTTTTTGGACAGTTCTGACACAGAAGATCCTGAGGCACATTCATGTAAAATGTGGCACAATTATGTGTGTGTGGCTGTGTATTTGCTAATAGAGTCTGTGTTTTATGGAGTTTGCTAAACTTGCAAGATTTGTTTTTTGTAGACCACCGTCGTAGAAAAGCCGAGCAAGGCTGCCGAGAGCCGCAAATACATTTGCAAGCAGCTAAACAATCTGGTACTCTTGAGGGGCTAAAATCAACATAAGCAGGTAAACATAATGCCCATTATTAATTATCATGATTAACATAATCAACCAATAACAACAATATAATTGAAACTTGTTCAAAAGTGCATTTATTTACTTGGTTCTTTAGGCACCTCTGTTAACATCTTTGGTCACACAGTTAACAGGAAACAAAAGCAAGCATCGAAATACTGCAGCAGCCGAAAGATTAATGTGTCAAATTTACTGCCCAGCAGAAATTTTAAAATATTAAAGTATATAGTTTTGACTATTAAAAGTTTTCTCTCATGAGTTAACGTCATTGAAGAGTTGAGAATAAATAATTGCTGGAATTAAGGTAATAAAAGTTTGGTAGTTTGTACAAGAAAATATTGCCACAGTTTAAGATGCTCAATTTGTTTCATTACGTTCATAGCGGACACATAAATGGGTAAAATATATCACATAAAAGGACAGGAATATAAAAACATGCAAATAGACAAGCGCCACATGAGACTAACAAAAAGCTTTGGCAACATTTAGATGTCTTAAAAAAAAAAAGGACAGGAAAATTGCTTTGTTTAAAAGCCCTAGGCATAGTCAGTATAATGGATCCTTTCAAACATGCAGAAAGCTTTAAATGTCTTAACAACTTTATGAAAAGACTGACATAAAACGTTGTACATAAAGCCATTTTCAGACACCTGATTTCAAGTTAAAGTTAGCCCAATGAAAGCATCCATCCCCACTTTCTGGTTTTCTGGTCTTTTGCTTGTCCCAACATACTCCAACACAATTTCTATGGCCCTCCATCACCAACACTCAACTTTACCAGATGTCCCACTTCATTTAACACTCATAATCTGATCTGGCTGATTGCTTTGGCACAGGTACCGGGAACAGAATCCATATTTAACACATTTAATGGTCTTCATAAAATAAATGAATCTGTGAAAGTAGTCTTTACACGCATGTTAAAGAGTTCTCCCAGCTCCGTACATGCGCGCTAGTGCTTTCTCTCGAGGTAATTTGAGGGGACCCATCCTTTCCTTGGTCGGCCATTGTCCAGGACTTTGCAGTACCACCAACCGTTTGGATTCCTGTCCAGAACTTCCAAACTTGTGCCCTCAGGAAATCCCATGGTCTCCTCGTCGCCATGGTAGTCCGCAATAGACACATAAACATCTTTCAGATTATTGTGGATGATGTGCGGCTTTGGTTTAACTGTCGAAAATGGCAGCGCGTTTTTCGGGGCGCAGTGCCCCAAAGATTCAGAGCTGCCATTTCCTGACTTGTACCTGCTCGGAAGTGTGATGTTATTTGGAGTAACGTTCCGAGGTACAGTGCCAAATGAGGCGTTGCGGCGCACTGTAGGGCTAGCACGTGGGTGGTCCGTCGAATTCAGGGACTCGTTTCTTCTCAAGGAGCTCACAGGGCTTGGACCATCCATGACAGGAGCAGATATGAAGACCGACTGAGGTCTTACCACCTGCTGCTGCTTGGCGCCGTTTTGTTTCTTGGATGCGCCGAACAATCCCAATCCCAGTGGTTTCACGAACCCACCGGGAGGTTTAGACGGGATTGGCGGAGTAGCTTTCTTCAAATTCTGATTGATGTTGTTCAGAGCTTGGACCCTTTGCTCATTCTTCTCGAGACTGTTTGACTTACTCAGATTTTTGGTTGGAGTGCCATCTGATTCTGACCCCGCTATATCATCGTGTGGTCTAACTGGTTCCAGATAATAAGTAGGAGCCCAACCTTCAGTGTCGCCCCAACGGATGTACCACCAACCGCTTTCTTGTTTCTCCAGCACTTCTACTTCTACCCCTGCTGGGAAGCTAACTTCAGACTCCTGGACTTTCTCGTATGGATCTGTTGTGCGATATAGGGTACACCCGTCTAAATCCGAGTCGCCCCGGCTTCCTTTAGAGTAATTGGACGACAGATCAGACGTGCTTTGGGAAGAGAAGGAATCCTCAGATGAGACCACAGAAGCTGTTTCGGAATCTTCCCCTTTGGACATTTTGTTGCCATTTTTCAGTTGCCCAGTTGGACGCAGTTGTCTTCTCAAAGTACTGATGTCCATCTTTTCAGCACTGGGGGATTTGGCCATTTGCGGTTTGGGCCTTACCACCGGTTTGAGTTTCGCAGACACCTTAGTGGAAGGGGATAACTTTGTCTCCTCTTGGTCTCTCTTTGGTGTGGGCTCTGCCGATTTTGGGCTAGACGCATCTTCCGATTTGGCAAAGGAGCTCCCATTTATGTCGATTTTGAGTTTGCTGCCTGCAGGTCTCCAGCCTCCTGGTGAAGGAGTGTGGCTAGTTGCGGTTTTGCCTGAATCGGACAAAACACTTGTCTTGGAGGAGTTGGATTCTCTACTGCTCTGTCGTTCTGGGGTCTCTCTAAACGGCCAAAAGCCATCATTTTCATAGATGCACTCCTTTTCGGCTTCGGCCTCTTGGCTATCTTCAAATGACTCGCCCATCTTGAAGGAGGCGCTGTGGAGGGATGAAGCTGGGGAAGGTTTGGAAGACAATTGCGATCCTCTGTCTGAAGATATATCCTCCATTTTGGTATCTACCAAGGATCCTTCTCCCCTCAGAAACTCAAACTCCGACTCGAGGTCTAAATCTCCAATGGCAGGAACGTCGTACTCTGGTTCTTCATAGACAGGTCTGCTTGGGGAGATGGGGGACTCTGGAGCTTCGGACCCAGGACTGCTTGGAGGCACGGTCTCCACTGAATCCTGCTTTTTGACAGGTGGAGCAGGAGGTGGGACTTTGGGGCGGCACAGGGTGCTTGTTCTGCGGTTGAGGTTTGGCTTTTTGCGTTTGTCGATGTAGGAACAAGGGGCCCATCCTTCCCTTTCTCCAATATGCACATACCACCAGCCTCCAGAATTCTTTTCAACAACCTAAAAATAAAGTCAATGTTAATGCGACTGAGACGAGCATTTCACAGATTGATTAAAGACGGGTCTTACCTCTGCTTTCTGTCCTCCATTGAAGCTGATGCCATCTGAAATACAGGACTGGAAATCTGCAATTGTGTAGTACTCGGCTTCAACTGTAGGGGCCTCTGGTGGGGAGGGCAGCTGGAATCCCTTAATATAAATGGAAAAGGCATTTGTGCAAACAGTTCTTTATATTATTGATGCAGTGGTTAAAACATTTAAACATAAAACTCATACCAGCGTAGCATCTCTTCGAGGGGGAGGTTTTTGCCTGAGAACAGGTGAACCTGGGGGGGAAGTATTTTGTTTAAGTTCTTTATTTCTGTAGCTTCAAGCTTCAAGGTTAAGACTTAAGTTATAAGTTATGAATGTATCAAAAATAAATGAATACAATTTAACATTAACACATACCGTGATTATCTAATATTTACCAGGCCCTCAAGTAAAGAATGAATAAAATAATAACAAACATTCACAGATGGAACAAGTTTCGATTCTTTGATGCAAAATGTAATTTCCTTTCGCACTCCAATTTCCCATTTCCACTCACACCTTTTTACATCAAGGTTCAACTCAACCATTCACACTCACATTTGAGTCTAGGGGGCAAAGTGGCTTGTTCAAGGACAAAATCACATAATAGTATGCAATAGTCTGATATTTGTGTTTTATATGTTTTGATTCTTTGCCTCCAAACTTGTCCTCTTTTCTGTGGAAATCTGAATAAATGCAATACATGAACATATTTAGGCACAGTATCACAGGCCTACATTTACTGCGCATTATTGAGCATTTTTTTATTTAAATAAAAGTTGTAATAACCAACCTATCTCCACCCGATGAGGAGCGATGCGGGCTACAGCTGGTGAAGCAGGCTCAGTTTTAGACTTTGCCTCTTGTTGGCTGTTACTGGGGCTGTTCTCAGGACAGGGCATAGGGAGGCTAATCTCCTTCTTAGCCACCTGGGGGCTCTCCAGGACACCTTCAGTCTGGACGTCTTTCTCACTGGAGGCCTTCTTGTTGAGCAGGTTGCTAATCTCCATGATGTTCCCAATGATTTCCACCGGCCCTGTGACTGGTTTCTTACGTGGAGATAAGTCATCTTTCACCTTCTTCAGGTAAGATGCTGGAGCCCAACCTTCTTTATCCTGGTATCTGCAAATAATAATAATCACAGAGTTCATTTAAGTTGCATTTAATATAGTGTTAAGATTAGATGGGGGTGAGAATCTAAAAAGTGCGATATTGTGAGAAGTGCCACAGCATTGAGTTACATTTTACTGTCAAATGCTACAAAATGATGCAATACAATTTTTGGCAAGGCAACTTTATTTATACCGCGCATTTCGTACACAAGGCAACTCAATGCGCCTTTTTTTTTTTAAGGGGGATACCTTTACTACATCTGTCAGCGAAAATTCAGCATTTAGGACAAATCCACATAACAAATGTCAGTTCAAAGCAAAAAGATACAAAGTAGTCCCAAAGTTGTATGGAACCTACCTGATAAACCACCAGCCTTCCAAATTTTTTTGAATCACGTCCACGATGACCCCTTTCTCAAAAGCAATTTCATCCTTGCCCTGGTTGGAGTACGGCTGCACCGTGATGTACTTCTCTTCTGTCAAGAGTGCAAAAAAAAAGAATTATTTAATTTTCTGTGCACCATATCTGATAACAAAGGTTTTATATTCATGTAAAAATGACGTTAACAGGTCATTTTAATCCAAATAAAATGATGTGCAGAATTAGGTAATGAAAAAACTTCAACTGATTTGGGAAAATGTACTCATTTTACATTTAGATTTATTGGTACCAATTTCATGGTGTATATTGTTCAGTGATATTATATCTCATATGACTGTACAATGAGGGATTGTTCTTCCTGGCAGCAGCTGGAGCAGGAAATGTGCTGGTCTATAAACGGCTCCTTGGCGAGCACTTTTGCATCAGTTTTGCCAGTAAAATTTTATGAAACCACATGCACTTTATAACCGAGTAGATACATGTAATAAATAACCTGGCTGTATCGGATATGCTGTATTTTAAATAAAGACAACTATAGATGGTCATGGATGTTGCAGATTACTTGCAGGTCAGTACAAAGTTTTTTTTTTATATATATATGCAGAGGTCATGCATTATTATGCTTGACACTTTAAAGGCTACATTGTGCACAGTTCAATAATGCACTGCAGTACTGGGGAAGTGGGAAGAGCCAAAAGGGAGAGAGGATCAGAAGAAAGGATTTATGAAGTCAAACCACTGTTTGAAAAATACTCAACAAAACTGGGCTTGAGCAAAAGACATAAAAGATACATTTGAAATGTCTTCCTGTTTACTATTTTACACCAAATTAAAAAAATACTTTATACAGGATGGGATGTGTTGCACCTTATTTCAGAGCATTGAGGTGTAGCTTTGATCTCAGATTAGTCCTAATAAATACTTTCAACATATTTTATTTCATTTGAATATTACACATGACCCTGCATAACTGAATTGAAATCAGCATTTTTCACCTGGGCGGCAATCCAGCAATAACACTGTGCAGAAATGTCTTAAAGGAACAAGCCACCGTTTTTCCATACTAGAGATATGTTCTTACCTGAGCTTAGACGAGTTGATGCGCAACTGTGTGGTCTTTGTGCGTGCACTCAGTCACACAAAAATATCTTCAGAATTCTTTAGGTGTGAAGATATTACTACGCGGACATCGAAGTGCTCCTAAGGTGTTATTACGCCTTACAATATAGTACGCCTTTTTAAATCGCCATGTTTAATTTTGTGTAACTAGACTTGGATCGTGTAACTCCTCACATAACCGTATTTAAATTGGGAAAATGTGGAAGAGCTTGGTCCATAGGAATATGCTGGGAGAGGCTAAATGCTAAACAACATCCTTGGCCTTTATGCGTGATTGAGCGCACGCACAAATACCAGATTCGCATCAACTCGTCTAAGCTCAGGTAAGAACTATGGAAAAACGGTGGCCTGTTCCTTTAAAGTAAATGAATCATTTAGTTATCATTTACACCATTGTACTGGCATGTTCATTTCTCTCATGTGCATTTCTGTTGTTTCCTCTGACATTTTTCAGTTGTGCGGATCTTTTTTCCACTTTTCCTCTGATATGCTGCTCATTACGATGAGACGCTGAAACATTGTCCTTGGCCTGGTGACAGTGAGCCCCCCACCCCCCACCCCAACTCAGTGCATAATCGAGCACATGCCGATTTACACATTCCCCCAAGGCCAAAGGGGCAGCACAAAGACACCGTTTCCTGTCATTACTGCCAATTCCTGGGTAAACACAGACAGCTCGCCCAGAAGAGCTGCCTTCAAAGCCCAGAGGAGCTGAAAGTGTGGCGACTGACTTCAAGCTTCCCTCCCAGTTTGTACACACAACTCCACATTTCTTTAAAAGGGACCATATTAGGCATTATGTGGGCTATTTAAAAAAACAAAATGGCGAGAAAAAAATACCTTTATAATATAATAAGAATACGAAAACAAATCCAGGTACGTTTTTCACCAGGGAACAATATATAAATAAATAATATAATATGTTTGACAGGCTGAAAAAAGTGGATTTAGCATAAAAAGGTCCCTTCAAGACAGAGTCCATTTGTCTTGGATCAAAAAGTGTGTGGGATGGCATTTCCCTTGTACCAGCAAAACTCCGGTCTGCTGCATGGGCACAGAATATTTTAGTGCACTTTAATTTTTTCATCTTCCGGCCTCTTCGTGTTCCGGCTGGTGGAACGCTTTTCTCCGACCAGCCTCTTTCAAACAATCTCCACTGGTGCAGTGAAGGGAAACTCTGAATCAGATGCTATGCTAACCACAACATGCATCGCCGGCATCACAGTTATAAAGGAGTTCTGTGCAGTCAGCAAAACATCAGTCATGTTTTTCTTTTCTTTTTTTCCCTCTCGAGCAAAAAGGCCCAGGGTGGAAACTGCTCCTGTCCAGAGAGGTTTTCTAGGAATGCCTGCCAAGCACAAAGTCTGGGCTGAACTCAATAGCCTATCCTCGCGCCTGTCAGATGTCCAACGACGTCTTACGTGACAAAAAAAGGGCCTTGGCCTTGATAAGAACATCCATCCAAATAACAGCAATAATCCTAAACATATTAACAAGAATGTTGCAGCATTGTTTCACTTTGAAGAAATGTGCGACACAGCAAAAGTATATTTTTCATTTAAATGGATATGTCTGCTACGTGTACAGTGCTTTTGATGAATTTGGTGTTTTTTTTTTTTTAAGACATTTGGTGGACATGATGCACAATACGGAAAGACTAACGGTAATTTGAGCAGGATCAATCATTTGTTTTGATCATGTTGCTTTCTTGCTGAATTAATGCGAAACGAACCAGTAATTCATGGTATTAGACCGTGATTTGTATGGAAAACTAAACCATGTTCTAACATCTGTTTACAGTCTGTACCCGTCACATATGGTTGGCCAACATCGCCTATCCCACGTTAAAGTCCTGAGAGTCATTATGCTCATGAAGTTTCGGAAATATCTAAACATCTACTTTACAAACGTGACCAATCTCTGGCCCAAATAAAATGTTCAAACAAATGAAATGTTGATCTATCTAAGCATTTTTGATCATGTAAAATTCGTTTTGGTTTCAAAGCTCACCTACTGCATATTATTCAATAAGTAAGCCCACACAGTCCCAGGCTTTGGGTTGCCAGATCTTCTAGCAAACAACAGTGGGGAATAAACTTAGATAATCAAATGAAGCAGTTTTTTTTTTTTTTTTGTGATGCTACTTTTTTTTGTTTTTATTGTGCATTATACATACACTGCCTCCCCTCCTGGAACCGCCACCTTAACGTGGTGGAGGGGTTTGAGCGTCCGAATGATCCTGGAGCTCTGTTGTCGGGGGCTTCGTGCCCCTGGTAGGGTCTCCCATGGCAAACAGGTCCTAGGTGACGGGTCAGACAAAGAGCGGTTCAGAAGCCCCTTATGAGAGACCAACAGGCCCGGTTAGAACCATGAGGCCGTCCTTCTGTGGACCCAACACCTGCAGGAGGAGCCATAGGGGCTGGTGCAATGTGATTTGGCACGACCCGGCAACGGACAAGTGGAAGAAAATGGATGGATGGATGGACATACACTGCCTGACCCCAAAAAAAGTTGCAAGCACGCTCTAATATTTGGTTGACTGCCTTTAGCTTTGATTACAGCAGAGATTCGCTGTGGCATTGTTTTAATAAACACCTGCAATGTCAAAAGATCCAGTGTTGCATTTGTTTTTTACTAAGATGTTGTATTGATGATGAGAGAGTGTGGCCACTGTGCAAAGCCTTCTACAGCACATCCCAAAGATTCTTAATGGGGTTGAGATCTGGACTCTGTGGTGGCCAGTTGCTTTGTCATCTTGGAATATACCGGCGCCATCAGGGAAGAAGAAATCCATTGATGGAATAACCTGGTTCATTCAGGATGTTCAGGTCGTCAGCTGATTTTACTCTTAGGGGGCATAATGTTGCAGAACCTAGACCTGACCAACTGCAGCCACCCAAGATCAGAAGAAGAACAGTTTCTTAAGTCCAGGTGGTGACTTCTGTTTTCGTGGGGGTCAGGCAGTGTACCTTGCCTTTAGAAATGCAAGTAGCTTCAACGTTTTCTACTTGTTACATGGTGGCGGTGAATGTGACAGCATGTAGACTTTATGGAAATGGTTGGAAACAGACATGGTTAGCTGAACACAAGACAGTGTGAGTAGACCACATCGCATACAGAGACAAATAAAATGCGTGTCAAGGTGTCTTGTTGTTATCTGTTGTGGCTTCACCTCGACTCTGCTGCCTGCTGATGACCCCGCCCAGAGTCCACCTCCGGTCCAGCCTCTTCAGATGAGCCTTGTGCCGCTTAGTGACTGACACATGTGGCCAGCAGAAACACAAAACACAGCATGGAAGACACGGAGAGCGGGCACAAATGTTACACACAAGACAGGGATCCAACATGGCTGACGAATGAGGATTAGCTGCACCGACAGAGGTGGGTAGAGGAGTCAAAAACACGGGGTATTCTGAAGTGACGGTTACTTTAAATTGTACAATTCAAGTAGAAGTCAAAAGTAGTTGTACTTATTGAAGGAACTGCTTGGCCTATGATGCATTAACTTCTTAACCCCCACTTGAACCGAGCGCATTTTCGCCAGTTTGGCTTTACCCAAATCTAAAATCTTTGTGAAAAAAGCAACAAAAATGAGACAAAAACGAGGATGAAAAAGTGACAAAAACACAACAAAGTTGCTTTCAAATGAGGATTTGGGTAACGCTGAACTGGAGAAAATGGTGGGGGTTGAGGGGCTAAGGTAAAATGTAACTCATTACTACCCACCTCTGTCAGCTGCACAGACACATAGAACACTGGGTGGGACGGGTGAGCAGGTGGATGGATGAGTGGAGGTTGTAGAGGAAGTGTTAAAGACGGTCTGTGTGGTTTGTAATTAGGAAAGCCGTTAGCGTGGTTTTCTCATCCTGCATCCGCATCTGGGACACACATTGCATCGGCGGAGATGCAACTGGATTAAAAGGACCAGATGCTGCAACGACATTTTTTGGAGGGGATTTTTGTAGCTCGAACATATGATTTTAACTTTCAACAAAGAACTCCTGAATTCTCCAGAATATACAGTAAATGTGCATATCCAGATGAACATTTTGCGGACAGAACAACTTTAAGAAGGAACTCCAAAGGTCGAATTTGATTAAGGCTCTTAACGCGATCCCTTAGTCTGCACTCTCGGATTTGAGACATTTTCCAAATCCATTTCCTTTCAAGCCTAAACATTAGATTTATTGTTCTATCAAATAAAAGCAAAACAAGGCGGGGGCCCCGTGCTTACTCTACAATATGGAAATAAGGTTTACATTTGCAGCTTTCAGCAATTCTGAGCTTTTGGGGCGAAGTGTCGTGAAATATGAATGGTCTCTCTGACATCTTGAGATGTCAGTTTCGAGACTGACAAGAAGATGCTTTACGAGCTCCATGGCATTCCCACGACTGGCTAGACACATAAAGACTAATTATGCTGACATGTTCCGTTTTCTCCACAAATTTGCCCTGACAGCTTAACCCTGCTGTCTCCCCCAAATGGTTGATAGAAGGGTCTAGCAGCAGACACGTGTGCTTTCATACATGTCGTGTGCAAATACATCCCTTGTGGAATGATGTAGTGGATGTAAAAAGTTAGGTTTCAACAAATTGTGAAACCGTAGCTATTCTGAAGTCATAAGATATGGTACAAGACCAATGGGATTTGCATTTGTTACAAATGTACAGTAAATGATGTTCTGGCCACACTGCTGGAAAATCTCCTTCCAAAATGTTTGTTTGGAAGGAGTAATATAATTGTTTCCATACGACACAAAGCAACGGCCTTATAAAACAAAAGTCCAGAGCCCTACAAGAGGTTTCAAACATGTTTTTCAATATTGAAATATTGCACAAGGCCAATCAACTATCTGATATGCAGCATGATAATGACACTCACTGTTTTTTAAAGTTTTTTGGTATGGATGTTGACTTGCCATTTCAGAAAGTCATAGGTGTGTTTTCTATGAAGCCTCTGGAGTCTGGTGCTGAAAATGTTTTAAAAAGTTCCGCCTAATTTCAGCCTAATTTATTTATACGCATATATATTTGAGGCAAAGCAAACAGCTGTGGACCTCAGGTGTTGAACACCCCGCTAACAGTCTGACACACACTGACCGAATAGTCTCACTGGCCATCTAATACATCTACCACAGTGATCGCCGTTCTACTGATGTGCAACCCAATAGAAATGTATACGCAACTGCTTCCAAGCTCTGGTCTTCAATATGTATTTTAGGGATTCAATCATACCTTCTTGACGTTATCCAGAGGGTTGTTGATTTCTGGAGACATATGTATTTTTTGTATTCATGCAGTCCTTATATTTGAAAAGTTGAGTGGCGCTAGGCTAGTGCCTAACCAGCTAACCTGCATTAAGCATCAGCTTCGTGGTTGTAAGCAACGCAGTGGCGGAGTGATCTGCTAGTAAATAGTTGGTAATTCATGTGATGTAAGGACAGTTATATTTCAAAAAATATTCTATCGACAGACATTTATATCGTTAGGCTTGTGTTAGAAGTGATTTGCCTCAGGTGCACTGTGGAGTGGGTCAGACTGTTTTTAACAGTACCACAAAACTCTTCAAAAATAAAGGACTGCATGAATTACAAAAAAAATTATATCTCCAAAAATCAACAACACTCTGGATAACTAGTAAATGAGGCCCTATGTCATAAATCCTGAAATATCGCTTTAATAAATGAATAAGGAATAGGAAAATGTATGCATTGATTATATGAATTAAAGCTCTGCCGTCTTGCCATTTCTAGGACAAGTACTGCGATTCAGCTCACAGTACACATTATAGACATTTCTAGGAGAGTTATAGTGAATATCCATTTCAGAACATGATATTGTTTTTGCAAAGCATATTATACTGGCCAAATATTTACAGTCTTTGCAAAGTGTAACCATTCCTATTGTGATTTAGATTTGAATACCGTTACTACATCCCAGATATGAATCTCGTCTTTTGAGCTTCGGTATTGAATTTAGCAACTATTCAGCATTTACCAGATTAACTACTTAAGTGGGATCCTGGACTTCTAGGTATATCTCTGTCTTAGAATTAAATGATTCAATGCTTGGGTATTCTTCAAGGTCAATCAACATTACCTGAAGCGTGAATGGCTGATGACCCCCTTTTGATAATTTTTTGGCCTCCATCATGTCAACACACGCATGCTTTTTCTCTCAAAAGTTTGAACTCTATTTTGACCTAAGCATCTAGTTTAACAATAAATCCATGCAGGCTCGCAAATACATAACCACATATTAATTAAAGATGAGTTATGGACATTCTTCAGATTTGACTCGGCAACACTTGCTTCTTTCATAAGCCCACGTGTCCGGCTTGTATCTGTAAGTCTCATACAGTGCATTAGTATACAGAGCACGGCCTTCTGTGGTTTTGTGGTCCATCGCTCCTCCTATATGTTTACTGAGACCTGAATCTGCACTCTGTGGAAGTGTTGGCAACTTGTTCAGACCAGCCAGGCGTCTGCAACTTGTGCCGCCAGCGGGGAAGTCAGGCTCAGGGTGAAGTCGTTCCATTTTGTCAAAGATTAGGGGGCACTAACTGAGGGCAGTGGCTGTGCTTGTGTGGCGGTCTACAGTGGGTGGGCAGAAAGGAAGATCCGAAAGGGGCTTTTACCTTCTCCAGATTTCGAAGCGCCCAGGTCTAGATCGTCCCGAGTGCCGCTGTGGGAGTTCAGATAGGTGGCGGGGACCCAGCCCTGCTCCTCAGCGGTGCTCACGAACCACCAACCTGCAAAGGAAGAACGATACAGGGTGATTATCCTTGGAAATTGGAATTTGCTTTGTATTACATAACATTTTGGTTAGTGTGTAGGTTTCATAGTGATGAAAGATGAGGACCGTTACCATAGCAATTAACAAAGCGCAAGATTGAAATGTGTACGCAACAGAAAATCAGTAATAAACTCGGGTTGATGTAACAATCAAGATTAAATTGTGCACCAAACTTGCTTTGCAGGCCTAGAGGAAGACCAAAGAAGGAACCAAAGCTATTTCCGTTTGAGAAAAAGAGGATGGCTCTAAATGGAGGCAGATGGTTCTCTGTGGCAACCCATGAAAGCGAAAAGTCATAAGGAAATCTCTAAGACCCCATGAGCTTCATGATTTCTTATATGCTGCACCACATCTAACTCTATCTTGAATTAAGTCAAAAGATTGACAAGCTTTGCCCTATACACGCGGCACATCATTTTTTCTTTGCTTGTAATTTGACACTTCGTTTCATCTCGCCATGATGAAACAAACAAACACAGAGATATAAACGCTGCAATTGTGCTGACTCAGAGACTTTATAACTTGCGTGTGGGAGCCAAAAGCTAAAGTGGAACCACTAGCTGGAGGTCTGTGGAAATGTGCTTTTCATCAAAAGCAATAGTGACTTCAGCGGGGTACAGAAAATATGATGAACTGTCACTGGCCAGAGTTTTCATATGCAATGTTACAGCTGATTTCAATTGGTTTCTCTGGGGCATGACGGCATCGCTCCAAGACAAACACATAGTGTTGCAATGCATAAAATGAAGTCAGTGAAAAGAGATCCCTAAAGTTTGTTAAAGGCAATTTTCTATTGTACTTTATGGGCCACAGTGGCTCAGATGGAACAGCAGGTAGTCTCACAATCGGAAGGTTGTCGGTTTGAGTTATCGTGTCCTTGGGCAAGACCCTTCAGTGACCTCGCCTGTGTGAGTGGATTTAATGGACTGTATTATTATTATTATTATTATCTTCTTTGCACTATACAGTATACCTTTTCTGTTTTATAACAAAACACTTCTTAATTTGTGTGCACATGAAATGACAGAATGAACAGAAACAGTCTAAAAACATTTTTTTTTTAAATGTGAAATTTTTTTTTGATGCAGAGGCACAGACATGAAAAACACCTTCCTGAAGAAGCGGGGCACCATCTCATGACATCAGCGGGCCAAACAATTTCTATATAGACCTATCCATGTGTGAATGACTTGGAACACCAATCCAAGGACAGTATGTTTTTGATGAACAACAATATAGCATGATGAATTGAGCTGAATATGAACCTTGTAAGTAGTTTTGTATAGACATAAAGATAAATGATTTATTTAAAACAGGGGCAGTATAGCATCTTTGTTGTGGTACCAGATATACAATATGGCCGAACAGACCATGCTGTCCAGACAAACCATAAAGAAACTATGGTTGTTCCATCACACTTTCACATCTGTGCCGCATCACAGAGGAAATGTTTTTGTTAAAACAAGATTGTGCTACAGTAATATGACACCAAGACTTACATAAAATGTAGATTATAGGTGCCACTTCTACTGACTTTAAGATGTTTTATTAGTTAGTAGTGTCATTGTAGCATAGGTAAAGACAGCTGTACAAGTGATGGCACTCATCCCAAGTATTGACAACCCCAATTTGTAGGAGTTGCGTGGCTAAATACTTCCCAATCATGGAACTTACAACCTGAAATTCTTCTGTGGGAAATCACTTATCCCATTATGTACATCACTTTGAATTGTACTGCATGAAATGTGCATTAAAGTGCTCTGTAAACAAGGTTGAGTAGAGTAGTTGCTTTCTATCTTTGACAAGTACCCGCTCATTGGGTTAAAAAAAAAAACCTATCCTCAAAATCTGTTTGTTTGATGTTGTTCATCTGGGGCCTCACTGCTCAAACAAGCATCCAGGAAGTTGCCAAGAGCGTAATCATTTCCCTACTCCACCATTACACCCAATCTCTTCATCCAACTTATTGACTAGTGCTGAAACATGGCCCGTGGATGTAATATCACTCCTCTGTGCCAGCTGCTGTCATATTTACTGCTGTTAAAGCTAATAATTGTTGCTGATCCAAGATTGTGACAGCTAGAGATCGTTCGTTGGCCGAGTGCCTATCTGTGCACTAAATGTAATTGAATTGGACTGGAGAGAGATTGCTGACAGGCTGATTGCCCAGTGATGCCAAGTCAATGGTTCATGTAAATATGTCAGGTGTTTAATTGGGCGATTTGCTTCAATACAGTGCACAAAACAGCTCTGCGTGTAGACGATATCAATAGCTGCTACTGAATAGGTTATTGTTAACGGATGTAAACAAACAAAGCAAGGGGTGTTTCTTGAAAAAAAGAAAATAAACGTTAAAAGACTTTGAAATAATGTAAAGAAAAGACAGCAAAGCATGAGAGACTCCATCTGGAAGCAGTAGTGGGAATGGCACGTTAAAAAAATAGGGATAACTTAACTTTCATTTTCAGCTAACGGCATGCTGTAAATTGATGGTGCCATGATGAACACACGTTGACCTCAGAACAGGTCCGGAGATCTACGTTTACTTCTTGAAAGGAGCTAAACCCTTTTTGTAGAGTAAAATTCTTTTTGCCCCATAAATATGTAGTCATTTCAGACTGATGCGTGAAGTTTGCACCGTATTACGATTTGTTGATGTTGTGTATAGTCAGCCCTAATAGTCGATATGTGACTAAAAGGAGTTTACTCTTTTTTGTCAAATAGCGACTCCGAAGGACGGCTGTGACGGTAAAAATACCCATATTGTCAGATTTTGACTTTAAAGAGGAACAATACCAAAACCCTTTAAATAAATGGAACAAGTTCTGCCCAAAGTCATCTGTCAAAGCGATGGCAAAACGTTAATATTTGTTACCACAATCACACGGCCATCTTGGAGAAAATGACACTCCAGTTCCGCCGACAGCCTCTTATAGTGAAATATAAGCAAAAATATAGGTTGTGAGAGGATACGAATGCACTATAATTTGGAGCGCTTGGCCGATGGACTGTCACTCCACAAGTCTGGGTAAATATTCTATGCCCTGTGTTTTTCCCCATCTGGCAGGTGCTTAGGCTGACTTCACCCAAACCTCAATGGAGCCAATAAAGTACGACCACAATGTATAGCCCTTACGCAGGTGCGGATTCTGCAGATTGGAAATATGTGTTTTAAACAACTGCAATCTATTCACAGTTTGAGCAATACCTGACTGTCTTTATTATATAGTAAATATGGATTGCTCAAGAACATTTTAAATATTGTCCTCTGGGGATGTTTTAGGCAATAACACAGCAGGAACTAAAGGCAGTAATAAGGGTAGAGTGACAAACTGTAGAGAAAGTAATATTTATCAGGAGCTTCTGAGCGTTGCCGCCACAGTCGCCTATTGCTGCAGCGGCCTGGGTCATTATACCTCTCACCCGGGCGGATGCGCACAGATCCTATTGAACAAAGTTAGAGTTAAATCAATGCGCACTGATGTTTCATTCTTAACCTCTTAACCCCCACCTAAACTGAGCACATTTTCTTCAGTTTGGCTTTACCCAAATCTGCCTCTTGAAAAAAGTCGCAAAATAGCAAAAAAAATAGGACAAAAAACGAGGATGAAAACGCAATAAAAGAGCAACAGAAAAGTAAAAAAAAAATCCACAAAACAGCGATGAAAAAGGGACAAAAAAACGACAAAAGAGTAACAGGAAAATGGCAAAAAAAAAGTGATGAAAAAGTGACTAAAAATTTGTGAAGAAAACGCTACAAACAGTGTGGCAAAAATGTGACAAAAACACAATGAAAAAAATGTCAAAAAAGTGGCAACAACATGAGAAAGATCAGCTTAGATTACTTTTGTTGGTCTTAGCTTTCAGACCTTTTAGATTTGGGTAAAGCTAATACAAAGGTCAGAGAGAAAATGCACTTGGTTAAGGCGGGGGATATGAGGTGAAAGGCCCAATTTGTTTTGTCGTCCAGTATTGCACAAGCAGACGTTTGTGCGTTGTGCTCCAATTATGAATGATGTTTATCAATTGTGAACAAGCAGGCTCGTTGTAGCTGGTTTCATTACTATGATGACCCTATTAGAAATGTGTTAAGAATGAGTATGTACTACAACTAACAATGTATGCACTCTCTTTTGTTGTTCATTGAAAAAAAGGTTAAAAAGGTATGTTAATTGTTCTCATGACCCCCATTTTTTTTTTTTGATTTAATGTGACCAAGTTGGTAAAAAAAATAAAAATAAAGTTTTATTGCTGGGTTGCAGGTGACATCACAGCATTCCAAAGGCCAATACTATTATATGGAGGAAAAATTATTTTGTTTTTGAGGACATTAAAATTTTTTGGTCTTGTACAGAGAGATCATGGACCCAGTGACTGATATTAATGATCATTTTTGTAATTCATACTCTTTCTTTTGAGCTACGACTTGTGAAAGTGTAATGTTGTTAATAGGAAAAACTGGGTCCTGCCCCCCCGCTGGGTCCGGTAACATCATCACATTCTAGAACCTGCAACCCAGCAATAGAGTGATTTAGCATTTACATTACATTGGTGCATACATCACCTCCCAGCGTATGGACATATTGATAAATGCCGAGACGCGTGGTGTTTTTTATTATAGAAACTAACGTGCAAATGGAAAGGGAGGGGTGCTTTATAGCTCATGTGCAAAGCATATAAACTATATTGTGGATAAAATAGACATCAATATCAATGCTCTCATAATAATAATATCCTGTCTCTTCCTGTATATCCGTCAAACCACATCCTGCCAAGTAAAAGAAAATTTCCGAGACGTTTTCATGTCTTATCCGTGCCATCTGGAAACGCCATCAGCGTTAGCAGCCATACCTTATTTTTACTGTAATCAACAACAGCCTCTCCTGCGCAACTAGAACCTGGATTGCCGCCATTTTGGGTTTTTCATCCCCGACATTGACCAGGGAAAACTATAAAACAAACTGCAATAAATGTATACAATCAAGTATGGCACGGCACGGCGGAGCAGTGAGTTCCTCTGTGTGCCACGGTACATTGGCCATAGGGCTGCAAGAGTCATCACAATCAAAACTGCAATATGAATGACAGCAAATAGCAAACCAAAAATGCTGCTGTAATGTAATGCCTTCTGTGTGTTTCACATCAAGCAAAAGCTAAGAAAGATTTTAGTTTTACCGTTTGCTACCAATTTTAAATGGAAAATTAGGACTATTTCAAGTTTCTATTTCAATACAGGTCTGAAATATAGCCAAAGAAGCGATTAACTCAAAAGAGGACACGAACATGAACAAAACCTACTCCACTGGAAGCAGCCTGCGTATCTTTACATATTACTGTTACTAATACTGTTGTATTAGTGACGTTTCAGTGTTTTCTCGTTTCAATAAGCTTCTGCCATGTCAAAAGATCCAGTGTTGCATTAATTTTCCCCTGAGATCTTGTATTAATGATGGGAGAGTGTGACCTCTGCGCAAAGCCTTTTCCAGCACATCCCCAGATGCTCAAGAGCCGGACTGTGTGGAGGCCCATCCTTGTGTGAAAATAATGTCTCATCCTCCCTGATCCACTCTTTCACAACGTGAGCCCGATGAGTCCTGGGCATTGTCATCATGAAATATGTCAGTGTCTTCAAGGGGAAAGAAATCCACTGATGGAATAACCTGGTCATTCAGGATGTTCGGGTAGTCCACTGATCTCATTATTTGGGCATTTAATATTGCTTAGTACTTAGTTAAATCCAGGTGGGGATGTTTCTTCTTAGTAAGTGATGCTAATTTTGATACAGTACAAGTAGAAATACAGAATCAGCAATTATTATTTATTTTTTCTCCAGATGATGAAGATTGCAGTGGCTCAGCAGTCCGTCCGATACCTGACCCCGCCGTACAAAACAGAGAGCAAAAACTCCATTCATTCCCATAGCTTCTGTATATTAACAGCCTATCTGGTATCAAAGTTGACACATTTTTGTACCGAGTTTTCAATTACCGGAGTGACTCGAGGAAGGAGGAGGCCCGGGGCGCACAAAACGACTTTGAGAATGTGCTGTTGACCTAAGCGCGGACGTGAAAGGATCCCCTCACACCGAGTTCAATGTGACGTGTGTTCTTAAAGATTTGGAGACACAAGAAGCCATTTATAGACAAACGGCCCGGAGTGAGGAGAAAGAGAAAGGGGTAAGTATTGCAAGGCCAAGTCCACAATTTGACCCCCTCTAGCATAACGGTATTACGGTAAGAAAAGAGATCTTCTCAATGCCGGCCAACCATTTTAAATTGTGCGCAACATTTGCAAGTGAAGAAAACAGTTTTGACATAGTATTGGTTGAAACTGTTTATTGTCTTGAGTGGACAGTTGAAAAGAAACTACAGGCCATGTCATTTCCACAGAGTTAAAGTATTTAAATTGAATCTGAACAAAAGGATGAGGCAGACTTTTGAGATGGTCATTAGAACTTTCTGAAGAATGTGGAGGGAGGGGGGATTTACTACAACGGTATAATGCGTCTTCCATGTGCAGCTCAGCAAACCTCTGCTTAAAAAGACATTTGGCATCTCTCTCCAAAATGACTTTGGTGGCTACATGAAGAGTTATAGAACCGTGCCAGGTCTTTGTACAGGGAAACGTGTTCTCACCGAGTTTGCACAGCGCGATTAAGGGAAAAGATTAAGCTTCGAGTGGTGACCTTTTACATGGGTGTAAGAAATTGCTGCGATTACAGAGAATTGAACTTTTAAAATGTGATTCGGGGGTTAATTAGTTACAAGTTTCCAGTTGTGTTACCAGGACAAAGGGGTTAGGGAGTACATACTGTATATCAGAGGTGCAATACAATGTACTTGTAAAATATGCTTTAAAGGTTTTTAGAAATGGTTGTGAATATGAAATGATAAAGAGCACAAGTGTATAACATAAGAGCACAAGTTGCATACATAAACTTTATCAAACTGTTATAATTAGACCATCATAAGCAGTATTCCTTAAAGTAAGGCTGTATATCTATGGGCTCTCCATTGCACCAGAAATGAAGAGGCCTTAGACCAAAGCTGTGGGTGTTATTGGAATTAGCTAATGGCAAGCAAAAAACTGTTCCTATCATACAATCCCGTATTAGAGCAAATCTTTTGTGATAAATGTACAAAGTAATGACATGAAGCTTGGTTTGACGCAGTAATGTTTGAAAAGCAATGACGACTACAGCTTTTTGTCAAGTACAAACCATTTCCTTTGTGTAGTAGAGATGAAGAGATCTAAATCAATCGTCAATGTGCCTTAATAGATTGCGGGGTAAAAGTTGATAGGTAGATAAATGCAGGGGTTAGTGCAGTGATTCCCCGTCTCAGGGTTCCAAGAGCTTCGAAAAAGATCCAACACTAGGTTGATGGAATTATAATGAAGGGAAAGCTTTCTAATGTTTTATTATGATGATTGTTGTTCTAAAATTACTGTACTTGTATCACATTGGTATGGCCTTTTTTCCCCCAGGGGATGTGTTTCTCAATTGGATGTGTTTGCAAAGAATATAGAGAAGAATGTAAAAGGTTTATCCATCTTCAATCATCACCATTATGATGACACGATCCAAAAGTCAAATTAACCATCGAGTTTGCCAAATAAACAGTATTCCTAGTTAATTCCTTTCAAAATATTAAAATCCAAAAAGATATAAATAATATAGATTTTCATCAATAAAACTGCACTCTTTTGTATTATGATTTTATTTTTCTGAAAAATTATTAGTTTTCTCCTAACCCATAGTTATATCGTATCGTATAGATCGAGATATCTGGCATGAATATCGAGATATGAAATTGTGTCCATATCGTTCAGCCCTGTTCCTAATCCACAAACACCATTCTATTGTCAGCACTTGGACCACTCTCACAAAAGAATGCCAGTTTTGAGTATGAGCCGAACTAGCTGACTACACGCTGAGTGGTCACAGCTCCTGGGCTATCTCTGTCTGAGCAGAGCAGAAACATCATCTCACTTCAGGCTAAAACACAGGACATCGTAATGCCCGGACATTCTTTTTCCATGTGAAATCACCAGAACCATCTGTACATCTGCCATGCCACCGTCACTCCACCATCTATTATGCCCAGTAAATTTCTTTCCGTATCCACGTTTTGCAGATTCAAATTTTATAAGCAATGTGATATTTTCCACCGCCCTGGTTAAGTCAGCTGGGTGGGGTATAGATCCCACGCATACAGGGAGGTGCCCACGGGGTCCTTCGGGAGCACTTTGCACTGACTTCACCTCTGCAACACTCACACCTGGTTTTCATCTGAAGTGGTAAAGCCTTAAAGTTCCTGTATTTGCAGGCTTTTCTTTAACTATTTTAGTAGTCAAATAATATAAAAAAAAACAAGCCTAAACGCTGTGCACCAAGAAGAAGTAAAAAGGGCTAACATGACGCTAACATTCTTGGGTAACGAGTGTTTCCTGTCCTGGTTTCATTCTATGGGGAGTTAACCTTGTGTCTTCCTGAAATAAATCTATAACAGTTTGTGGCAGAAAATAAGCATGTGTTGATTGATCACTAGCAACATATTAAACATTTCACTCACTGGAGATTTCTGTGTTTTAGCCTTGAAGATAAAGTCTAACATTAACAGATGCTAACAAATGATAAAATAGCACCACGATATGAAAAAATATTTGTGAAAGACACAGCTTGACATTCCTTTATGTTTTCTTCTGGGTTTTTTAGGTCTTATTTTGTTTTTAATTTACGTTAATATGTGGACAGGAAGTCCTACACTGGCTAACAGGAAGTTATGTCTCTGACATAAGGAGCCAATGATAAGTGGAGCTCCAACAATAACTAATCCAAACTAACCGTATACCTAACCTTAAGGATAGTGGAGTTTTACAAAGAAGAAGATCTTTATTTATGGTCACAAAGCGTTTTACATGAGAGCATTTTACATCCACTCCATACTCAGTGGTGGTAAACTACGTCAGTAGCTTCAGTTTCCCCTGGGGGAGACTGACAGAAGCGCTGTCGCGACTGCTCACATCTGCGCCAACGGTCCCTCTGAACACCTGCATGCATTCACACACACACACATCATTCATCCTGGGCTATTGTACATGTTTTTGGTGGTAGGGGAAACTGGAGTACCCGGAGGAAACCTACGCAGTCACGAGGAGAACATGCAAACTCCACACAGAAAGGCCCCGTCTAGGTGGAAATCGAACCCGGGACCTTCTAGCTGTGAAGCGAGAGCACCAACCACTGCGCTACCGTGCCGCAAACCCTAACAAACCCTAATCTTACTGTAGCCCTAACCCTAAGGATCATCGAGTTTACAAAAGGTGTCTTTCAGGCATTTCAGTACGAATCTGACCAATCAGGGAGTCGATATAAAATTGTGGCCTTACCCATTAGTGAGACATGTATTGTAGTGAAGGCAATTTGAGTACTTTTGGAGAGGCTTTCATGATAATAGCAGCAGTTTGAGAAGGCGATTAGCTAAAAATGCAGCACCATGAATAAACTAAAGGGTATAATTTTGTTTAGTTTTGCAAATATGTATCATAATATGGGACCTTCAATAGGTTGCGTTCACGTGACATCACCACAATCTAAAGAGCCTATAGTTTAAAATTGAGGCAATTAAGAATTACATGGTAACTATGGTAACTGTCAAAATGCATAAGTTTAGTTTTTGGCTAATAACTCTAAATCTAACATATACATTAAGGTCCAATTATATTCTCACAAAAGGTGAGAAAAGGGGTGACAATAATAAAAAACACTTACATTAATATGACACGTTTGTGAATACAATCACTTGTCAATTTTCTTTTTGGAGATTTCTTTAAGGCTAAGGTATACTTTATTAATCCCCGTAGGGAAATTCATTCTCTACATTTGACCCATCCTCAATGCCGCAGGGGCTACCTGTAGGAGCAGTGAGCTGCCAGCGTGGGCCGGCACTCGGGAACCCATCTCCATGATGTGGAGCCAGGCTGATTGTCAGAAACACTTGGCTGGAGGATTAACCCATTGTACATGTTTTTAGTGGGAGGGGAAACCTGGAGTACCCGGAGGAAACCTACACAGACACGCAAACTCCACACAGAACCAGCTAATTTTAGAACATGAACGTGACCTATAGTGATGCCATCCGGTGAAGCAGGCGGATTGCAGTTGGCGCATAACCTCCACAGAGATAAGAACAATATTTCCAAAAAAGGACTGCAAATTGTTTTCCCTATTCAATTAAATCTAAACTTGAAACCTGTGTGTTTGTATGGAGTAACGAGTCCCTGGTTAACATCTTTGTAAACTGAGGAGGCATACTGGAGGATCCATTAAGCCGTTATAATGAACCAACCTCACTCACTCACCACTAACTTTGGCAGGAAATGGCTTTTTCCATTTTCTCTTTGGGTTCTCTCCCCACTCAGCTCTCTCCTCCTGCGCCAGCATCCCCCCTTTGGCAAATTCTCATAAAATAGACAAATAAAAAAGGCAGCGATCATGCAGCTAGAATGAGTACAGGGTTAACCATTTCAAACATGCGGCAAGGAGTCACTTAGTGATGGAAGAACCCGGAGACAAACCTGAAGATCGGGTGCATTTGGAAAAGAAAAATGTTACTGTTAAATTTAGTTGCAGTAAGGTTGTACCACTTGAAATGTAACCTTCAGTAGCATGATTGCAGTCAGCGTTAGCAGCAAAATCAAGTCGCAGTACTTTTTTACTTCTTCTGTATTGACAATTAGTAACATAGTAGTGGTATTAGTTGCAGTTATAACTTAGTGCTGGGAACAGGTGTAGTCATAATAGAAAAAGCAGCATACATTAAAGGAATCAAACCCAAGACCTTCTAACCAAGCCACCGAGTTGCTGTGTTAACCTTTAAACTTAACTTAAACTTTACTTTACATACTGAATGCATTACCAGCGCAGTGGAAAATCTTCTGTTGGCTGGCCCGGGACCGCGAGGTGGAAAAGTGGAGAAAGTGGAGAAAGCTGAGCTAGTGCATATAGGTCTGACCTAGATTCAGTGGCCTGTCCAAGGCATATATTATCTAATCCAAAGTTAGGAAAACCCAATAACTCTAAGAGGCCACGCGATGGAACAGTGGCTCAAGCAGCAGGACCTTGACTGTTAATGGACTATGGTCAGTGGTGAGGCTAATACAGTGAGGAGACTAATGGTGTGAGCTACGGATCACAGAATAATGGGTATTGGGAGAACGTCTTTGGGCCACTCGTATGGAGTTTTTATGGTAAAGTTAGATAATGACAGTGCGAGGATGTATGGAACAAAGCAGCAGGATGTCGTGTTAATGGACTATGGTTAATGGTCAGACTTTGAACAATAGTAGTGTCTCCCCCTTTAACATTAACATTATAACATAGGAACAAATAGAAGGGTGAGAATAATCCCTGAACCCACTGTAAATACTATAGCGACTGATTAAAATAGTAAACAGTAAAACTATTATGCCGTGTCTTAATGACAAAATAAATAAACATTGGAGACTAGAGAACTTGGGCAGTTTGAAATTAGAAATTGCACTTGATCAGTTCGCAAATGAACAGACTCAGGATGTAATAAGCTCTGAAATCTCCTGCACACACCTGGTATTGTTGGGTTTGGCAGCAGCTCTCACTGAAGTCAGCGCAGCCAAATGGAGCAGAGTTTTAGCCTCTCTCCATAGCAGGAGCTGTAGCAGTGATTAAGTGAGATGCTTGCTGTGCGGCGGCTCTCCATGGTTTGAAATGGACAGTTCTGTTTTCCAAGCATTTCTAATTGACCAGTCGAAGATGATGTTTAAGATGTCCCTTGACTTATTAGTCACTTGCATTAGAACATTTTTATTTGTTTTGGCTTTACTCATCAAAAGGATTTATAGTGGATGTTTGGTGTATTTAATTTGTTTCTTAATTATTATTTTACCATGCTAAACAAACTACTAAATAAATATACAGTATTTGATATTGACAAACTTAACATGAATAAATAACATACAGTTCAATAAGAAAGTGCATCTGGCATACATGCGAACACAAACACATACAAAAATGTTGTAGTTGAATAACTATTAATATATAGTGATACACTGTAGTCATCATACAATCAGCAGGATTGAAGCGCCAGATGGTTGGTTTCAAAACAGGAGCCCTATCACCTGAGCAAAGGTCACGTCAGTGTAAATCTACTCTGTGCACAATCACTGTAGCCTCAAAGTCCAGGGTACAGCGGCGTATGGAAGATCCATCGTTTACATTAAGTTAATGTTTAAGGTTTGCAAACATTTTGCGGCCACAAGGCTATCACAAGGTAGTTTTAGATTGTGGCAGTCCAAAGCCCAGAAAGAATCAAAAGCACAAAGATAAAAGACTACTATCATCTAATGACTTTTTAACCTTTTTAACTACAAAAATCTAACTCATGAGAATAGCCGTTTTCTTCTTCGTCCAAAGATTCCCATCTACCCAGAAGCCTTAGCCTTAGCCTTAGCCTATAGTGTCTGGTTCACCGACATGTACGAGGGAAGGTTCCTTATAAGGCCCCCCTAATAAAAGGACTTCAAGGTGTTGGAATATCCGCTGGGCTGTGACTCCCCATCGGGCTGAGATCCAAGCCGAGAGAGGAGTGAAAACAAATACGCTAGGCCCAAAGGCAGCACGTATCAGACTTCAAAGCCAGCGCTGCCCTGCTGCCTGTCCACCCCTAGGCCAGAGTGCCATGGGCCGCTCACTCACAACCATCATGAAACCTACACTTTCACTGTTTCTGCACACCATTAAAAATACATGGACAACCCAAACACTGAGGAGCAAGATGGTTAGCTCTAGGTACAGATGTTGGCAGGAGGGGTGGCAATGTGTGTGGAAACAAATGCATATCATTTGGAGATGTCCTTGGTTGGAACAAGGATTTTAGCACAATTACTTTGAGAGGAAACTAAACACACTTCACTGTTATTGGTCAAACCATCCAGAGCGTGGCAGAGGCTCACCAATTAAAGAAGTGGAGGAACAATTATCTCCATATTTCCATTTAGTATTGTAATATCACCCAAGTTGGTCTGCAATCATTAAGTTTTCTGCAGGTGCAAGAGAGAAACAAATGCAAAATTTGCATGAGCAGAAAAGATCAAGTTCAAAGTAATCAGTATTGGTATTACTATGAAACAAAAAGCAAGCTTAACATTGATTCTGTGAGTTGATTGGCATATTATGAAGCTTAAGTCCAGCTGCTTTTAACAACTTGCACTTTGAAATACTTTGCTGCATATATAGTTGCATAACATATTTCCACTGTTTTCACAACAGGCGCAACAACAGGCTGATTGATAATCCTTAGCCACAGTAAGTCTTCTCCAGGGCTAAAACAGCTGACTAAGGACTCTGCAGCTGGCATTGGTAAATCCAGCATGTCTCACTGGCTTTCCATGAAACTGAGGTGGAATAATTAATAGTCTGGAAGTCTGGAAGACATTCTTCTAGCTAGAGGAAACATTCTGGCCCTCAGCCTAAACCAACAGTGGGAAAAACAGGGCTGAGTGCGAGCCAAAGTGAGCCTCCAGATGGGGCTGCGAAACTGCAAGCTGTGGACAAAAGAGGTGAGACCGCCCCGCACCACAGTGCAGAGCTTATCAACATTACACTGTGAGGTTGTGTCATGCATTTGTTGTGATTACTCACCACTCTCGCTCTTCTCGATGACGTCAACCACCTCGCCGGCCTGCAGGCTGATCTCCGAAGGCTCTTGTTTCTCGTAGTTGGCCACCACCACGTACTGCTCCAGGAGCATGGGGTCTGAGGAGTCCAGACCTGGGGTTGATGGGAAAAAACATGCCGTCAGCCAGCTGCCAGCCATAGGTCCACGAGAACGGTTGCCGGGCACCCGTTGTGCCATAGGCCCGTTTGTCACCACGGATCAGCCAATTGCACGATTCACACGGCTCAGTGCATCTTCCTGAGAGTCTAGCCATAGAGCTGCAACCACCTCAAGTAGACAGTGAGAGATCATGTGCACGCTCTTCCCAAAGTTCAAGCATCAAGGGGTCATCTGCAGAAAATCCATGGCTAGAGCATCCTTACGGTCCAACCAAAAAGTAAGGCAGAAGATGCAGGGAGACAGAGCAGGAATAAAAGAACGGGAGACAAAAGAGTGACAGAGAAGGAGCTCAAGCCAGTTGAGGACAGCACAGAAAGAAATGGTTTCCTTTGGAAAATAAACCATCTGCTAAAAAGCCTCCTTCTCCTACACTGGGCTGAGCAGAGGAAGAGTAGGGGGTTGTGCGTACGCCAATCACACGAGCCGCCACTGGGGCCTTAAATAGAACCAGATGAAGGGGCTGGCCTCTGCCTGCCTGAAACACTAGAGCTCTGCTGGAGCCAATGAGAGCCGCTTCGTGGAGTTCAACAAGTTAACTGTGTAGGCACCAGCGCTGACACACTTTGTGCATTCTACTAATTCTTCAGAAAGTTGAGGCTCTTCTTCATTTTACAGCTCTTCCAGAATCCAACATATTTAGTTTAGTATATGACAACACACTAGCATTTTTTTTGTCTAATAATCACAATACATTTGCTCTTCCAAACAGAAATCCAACATCTTTGTCAATTGTGGAGTTATAGTTTGACGTCCAAATGCTGCGCTGTTAAGGCATCAGGTCTTGCATCAACATCTGTGCATAGAACATGTGTCTTCTTAACACGGTTTCACTGGGTAAACAAACTTCCCGTCTTCAGTCGAAGCACCTTTTCTTGGACTATTGTTGTATGTAATAGAAAATCACAGCACAAACGTAGATAACATGGTTTTACATTCAAAACTGCTACTTTTTATGTAAAATCCAAATAAATTCATCTCAGTTCACACCGGACAACTAATCCGAGCCTCTTTTTTTTTTTTTTGCATCACTAATGAATCCCTAATGAAGAAAAAATAAAAGCGCAGAAAATAGCTTAAGGCTAGTCCATTCTTCAAGCGCGGGGTCGGGCCCAGCTGACGTGAGGTTTACACCTCAACATGGGCTTCTGCTGACCGCCGAGTTTAACCTAAACAGTATGGCTGCTGTACGTATACAATTCACGTTCCCCGTGTTTACCCCAATAGAGGCCCGGCCCGTCTCGTCAGGCTGATAAAACAATCTACTGAAGTGGTACGTTTGCGTAACGTTAAAAGAGCTATAAACACGCTGGAGGTCAGATTTCTGTGTATGTGTGGGCCACGGAGGCATACAAGCGACCACCGGTTCCTTTTTGGGGAGGAGAAAAAAAATGTCTCTGACCTACATAATTAGCAAATGTTTCCAAGAGAGTTATGTCAGGAGTCCAAATAAAACTTTTTCCCCCTAAACAGTTTATGGAAAGAGCAATTGCATTTTAGTTTAATGTGTGGAAAAAGGTGGTTCGAAGTCCAATAGTTTTTAGGGTCTTAAATCTTGAGATAAGGGACAAGCTAGACGCCATGGATTAGACCGTCTATCCTCAAATAGCTGACCGGGGAAAATTTTGACACGAGATGAAAAAGGTTCGGTAAATTGGAATACGTTTGAGCCAGATTTCCAATACAAGGAGATTACTGGAAAATTGGAAAGAGTTAATACGTTATGAAGATTAAAGATAAGCAGGTTAGAAGTGCAAAAGCGTCGGACTGCTGTGGGTTGCGGTCGGTCGGCCCACAGGTCGTGAACATTCACGTAATTTCCGGAAGCTGTTTGGAAAACCACAACAACAAAAGCTGGGTGCCGAATCAGAGCGTGACTTTTTTTTTTTTCTCTCCCAAAGCAGATGCTATTGATATAGACCAAGGGATAATGTGAATTTACTCATTGGCTATACATTTTGTACTGTGTTACTGTTGACATACTCATTCCGGAGATGGTATTGTTACAAATGTTCAATTACTTGGCCATTTAGTTTTTACAGACTGGCTCCTGTTCAATCAATTCCTAGTTTGTAACAGTTCCCAACATTACCTGCTACAATGTCACTCTCATGGTCACTTCAATATTAACTCATAGGATTCACAGTCACACGGTTTATATTGAGTTCAACTTTAAAGGGGGATTATGCTGCTAAATCCACTTTCAGAGCTTTATACCAAGTTACAATGGCCATCAAAAGCTGTGTTTTAACTCCTCCTTTTCCTAAACAGCTTCTCCTGAGGTTCTCCGTGAAACTACTGTTTTATAGCAATATTGCATCTTCAAACCAAACAAGTGTAAAGTTGTGATAACGATGTTTTCGGACAGTGCACGAGTTACAGTGACGTAAATCTTACTTAATGTAAATGCCATCTTGAAATTGGTCATTCTATAATGATGCATATAATCCATGTTTTTGCTGTCGTTTCCTTGTTGTTTTTGTTTCCTTGTTGTTGTTTTGTTCCTTTTGTACCATTGTGGAATGTACTTTTTTTATTGCATTGAGTTTGTGGGTTGGCGCTCATAAGCTTATTGCTTCAGCCTACTCCTTTTGAGCAGAATGTATACTGCTCAAATAAACAAATAAACTAAACCAAACTAAACATTATTACCAAATGCCTGCAAAAAGCATAACACCCCTTTTTTATATTCATACTTTTTACTATTTTATCTTTGCTCTTTTTATAACATTACTAAGTCTATATATTGTTATTTTCATCTCAATTTTCTTGAGAATGCATGCACATTTTGCTTAGTATCTGCTTTAAATATGTAGATTTCTCCACCATGAGATGATACAGTTTCATCTTACTAGTGATGTGGAAATGTTACCCCTGAATCCAGTGTTTTTTTTTTTGTTTTTTTTTTTTTAGAGCAGATGGAGTTTGTGGCGCATCTAGCCGCAATGCTGCATTCTCTGACTGGCTACAGCTACAGTAGGCTCTAAAGTTCGATACAGTGACCCACCACATTTTTAGGCAAAGGTACTCACCCTAAAAAGGTCTTGTACTTGTATTCAGACGCAGTGAATAAGTAAAATATCTCGATTTTCTATGTAACTATCCCCTGACTGACATGTACAAATTTTGCCCTCCCCACATTGGAGGCTAGTGTGTGATGGCGGCCAATTCTGCGGTTTGCACTTCCTACTCAGACTCCCAGTAGTGGATTGTCTTTTCATTTCTCAATTATCTGGACAAATGATCTGTCCAGGAACCAAAGCTAACGGAAGCCTTGTGGACAGACGCGCTGCTTCACATAAAACCTTCTTTAACACCACGACGGATTGCGGTAACTTGGGAGGCTCTCATTAACGCTTAATCTGCTGTGTGCAGTGATGTAAAAGGGCCATTCGTAAACAACCTCTGCCGATTAAACCAGACGGGGAGGTGAGTAAAGACTTTGTCAGCAAAGTCAACAGGCCCGCAAAACAAAAGCTAACAACGGCCTCGTTCAGGAAATGAAATGTTTTGCAACAGCGGGAAGACAGAGCCAGAACAAGGCGAACGCGTGTGAGAAAAATGGAGTGAAGCAACACCGGGGTCGGATGATTTCAGATGAACTACGGTTATGCTGGGAGTAAAAGCTCGTATAAATTAATAGGGATAAACAATAGTTTCAGTAAAATTCACTGGAGCCGAACAGTTATCCCGTCATTCACATTCCGAGGCTACATGCTATTTATGAGCTATGAATGAAGAGCTTTCTGCAATAGGCTCTCGATATGACATTATTTCACCACACTCTATGTTTACATCTGTCCCACTCGGATATACACACGTGCTTCCTGGTTCCACCCTGACAGTCTCAAGCTCCATGGAAAGCCCCAGTGATCCGGAGCGACCCGCCCACTCGGCCCTCCGTCATCCTCATCCGCACATGGGACGGACAGGAGATAAGTCATCATCAGAGGGGAGGAAACCCGAGAGTAACATTTGAGTACAGGCATGGGACTGTCGGGCTTAGAAGGAGGACTTTTCCCAGCCTATATAATGTCACCCAACCGTCTGGAATACTGTGAGATATTATTGACAGTGGTGGTTAAAGTACTTGATTTTTTTACCTTGGTAAAAGCGCAGATACAGTCTGGTCAAATAATACTCAATTAAAAGTAAATGTTGCTCAGTCAAATTATTACTTCTTAACCCCTGCCTTAAAGGAATAGGCCACCATTTTTACATACTGAGATGTGTTCTTACCTAAGCTTAGACGAGTTGATGTGTACCTCCCCCAGCAATGGTATAGCTCCAAACTGGGGTAAAGTTAGAAGCTACCGAGCTGTTCCACGTTTTCCCTTATTTAAATACAGTTACATAAGCCTTTACACGATCCAAGTCTAGTTACACAAAATTCAACATGTCGATTTTCTAAGCGGATAAAAAGGGGAACTATATTGTGAGGCGTAATAACACCTGGAGTACTTTGACGATACTACTGCACGGACGTTGAAGTGCTCCAGGTGTCTTTACGCCTCACAATATAGTTCCCCTTTTTATCCGCTTATAACCGAGCACATTTTCCCCATGTTCAGCTTTCCCAAGATCTAAAAGCTTCTAGACTGGAAAGTTCACAGCCTATAGGCCTATACGCCTCATTTGAAAGCTAAGACCGTGTTGTTACCTATTCGTCCCTTTTTTGCTTTTCAGTTGCTTTCAGTGTTTTTGCCATGTTTTGGTCACCTTTTTGGCACTTTTCCGTCCAGTTTTTGTCGCTTTTTCATCCAGTTTGTCGTCGCTTTTTTGTTGCATTTTCGCCATGTTTTTGTTGCACTTTTTTTTTTTTTTTACTGTTCTATTGCGTTTTTGTAACTTCTTTGTTGCGTTTCTGGTCACTTTTTGTTGCGTTTTCATGCTCGTTTGCGTCTCGTTTTCATCGCTATTTTGGCGCTTATTTTCAAGAAGCTTTTAGAAGAAGTCAAACTGGAGAAACGTGCTCGGTTCAGGTGGGAATTAAGAGGTTGAGTGAAAGTACTAAAAGGTATTCTCTGTAGAAAATACATAAGAATTCAAAGTAAAAAAAGAGAAATGATTTTCAATAAGCAAAGGGAGGGACAAAACTTTCACTGGTATTGACAGGCCACCTGCACAGCTCTACCTGTTCTGAAAATGTGATAAAATATGTGGCCTACTTTGTACTTTTTACATTGGAGCTTTTATAGCAATGTAGTGGAGTGAAAGTATAAAGTTGTCAACAAAAATACTACTCAAGTAAAGTGCAGATCTCCAAACCAAACCAATCTAGTATATTATTGTATAGTTTTCAAGGGCCTTCACGCTTCCCAGAAAATCTAAACCGACAGCGAATTATGTCATTGTACTTTTTTTTTTTATCCTCGGGCAATTTAATTTTTACATGCACTCAATGGGTTTGAGATTTGCAGAACTGGCTGGGTGCTCTGCCTTTGTCTGGCTCATGAGCTGCAGATGTGCTGTGTTGGACCGGACTGGGACAACTGCACTGCTGTTCAATGTAGCACAGCAGATGCACTCAAGTCATTGAATCAGTATGTGGCCCTGAGGGACCGAGGGGCAGACCGCAAACAAATAAGTCTGCGGGTTTCCCGGAGTATCTAACGGCTTAAAATTGGGTAAAGAAGTTCTCCCAATCAAGACGGGAAAAAAGCGCAATGAAAATTAATATTGACAACATAAAACAATGACAGAGTGGAGTTATGAAACGGGATCAGTAAACTAACAGCGTCTATTGCTGTATCAAATGGGAAAGCTTATCTAGATCTAACAGACAACATCTGAATGGTTAAATGACTTTGGTTAAATATGAAACAGTGTTTATGAAAGCTGACAGGATTAAAGCAGATGTGTGGCATTTTAACAAGGAAAGTCCCACTGAAATAAATGAGCTCTTTTGAGGTCGTGGGGAAATAAATCAGCCAGATGCGGGAAGTTTGCATTGTATTATGATTTGCTGTCAATATGTGACAAAAAGGGGTTTACCCATTTCGTCACATTTTGACTAAAGGGTTCAACATTAGGTAAAGTGTCTTTAAGGTGTTTATTCTCTGGTACTTGAGTTTCTTTCGTGTTCTTGTCCTCTTTTGGGTTAGTCCTTGTCAAGACCTGGTTTAGCTTGAGTTTAGACCTGGTTAAAACTTCTTACCCCCCGCCTTAACCGAGTGCATTTTCTCCTGTTCAGCTTTACCCAAATCTTAAAGCTTCTCGACTGGAGCTCACAGCCTACAGGCCAAAGTAACGCCTCATTTAAAAGCCAAGACCTACAAAAATTATCGGGATTTTTTGATTGTGTCGTCGCTGCATTTTTGCCGTATTTTTGTTTGGTTTCCCTATTTCTTTGTTCTTCCTGCGTTTTTGTCATTTTTTTGTCACTCTTTTCTGTCTTTTTTGTTGTTCTTTTTTTGCTTTTAGTTGTATTTTCATACACGTTTTTCAAGAAGCTTTTAGATTTAGGTAAAGCCAAACTGGAGAAAATATGCTTGGTTCAGGTGGGGCAGGTTAAGATCCGGTGCTACTTGAATCGCACACCTGCACTGGGTCATTTGACTTTTCGAGCTGAATAGATACTGTATTGATAATGCAGCACATTTGCAGAATATATGATGAACACTGCTTTAGGATTTGGTAAGATCAACACACAATGCAACTGCAAATCTATTTCATATAGAAGTTCGCCATTCGCCTTATTAAACAAAAAGCAATATTGTTTGGTGTCAATGGACAGGAGAGTCCCTTTATCAAGGAAAATCACACTTTTTTTCATGACCTGCCTTTCAGGACTTTGCAGCAAAAAGTAGGACAGTTTCCAGGTGGGACTCCACAGTGTCCTCTTATCTTTAACAAAGCTCTGCCTCAGTTCTGGAGAAACACAACCGCCACAAAGACACCACCACAACTAACTTTAACAACTAACCAGCTTTTCCACATATACGGCCGGTATGAATGGTATAATACTTATGAACCTATCCTGACTGTATTTTATATGTTTTTGGAGTCCTCCTGTCTGCTGCCCACTGCATGAATAACTGACCATTCATTGAGAAGCACAGATGAAACAGTGTTTTGCTTGTTGGTACGATCTTGGGAGCGCCCCACTGACTTAATAGTTTCCTAAAGCAGTTTAAAAATCTTATCCATCTGCACACGTATATACAAATAAACACTTGGGCGTCCGGACCCATCAACCAACCCCATGTACTCAAAGACAGAGGAGGGTAAAGTACCGGAAAAAAGTGACCCAATTAGTTTCACAGAGTAAGAGTATAGGGCTCGGTATTGTTTAATGGTACCGCTCAGGTATTGAAGTAAAAAAAGGTGATCTGGAAGAAAGTATTGGTACTGAAATGACGCGATAGCAGGGGTGCCCAAAGTGTGACCCGGGGGCCAAATGCGGCCCTCGGACCATTTTCTGGTGGCCCTCAGGCTTCTTATTGATTGGCACACGTCGCTGGAGATGGTGCTTTTATCTGCAAGTTCAATAATTCCACTCGATTAGGAAAAATTGAAATAAAATAATTTTATGGCGACACAGAGTTGCATTAAAAACGTGCATTATGCAACCTTTTATGTAAAAAAAAAAAAAAAAGTGACATTTGTGTGTATTTGACCTTATAGTGACCCAGTGGCTGTATGAGTGCTCAGTATGGTGTCTTTACTTTGATAGTGGTCTCCAGGATACATTTTTTGGAAGGTTTTCGCCGCTGACGGAGCCTCTCACCAGAAATCCTACAAAATTATTGATCCTGGAGCGTTGTAAAGACGGAAAGTAAAGGTGCCAGGTTAACTACTCGTGCAAATACACATAAATATAAACTTTTTCTTTTATTTTTGCACATAAAAAGTTGCATAATACACCTTTAGGGCTCCAATAAAGGTGTGGAGAATGGTTTAAACCTCTCTTAAACACACCCGGTTGAATATTTGACTGCATTGACCACCTATCCGCGGCCCTCCAAGCTGTATACACTTCAACATACGGCCCTCGATGAAAAAAGTTTGGACACCCCTGCTCTACAGAAAGATAGCCTACTCGGCAAAATACTATTTAATGGATTTCATGAATGTTATTATTTTTGTTTTAATGTTTTGGATAATGGTTAAAGAAGAAGAGTCTCAAAATGTACAGTTTGAGGACTAGTACGGTAAGCAAGGAGTCTTTTAGTTGTTGTTTTTTTGGTGGCAAAGTCTGAAAGAATTGACTCAATCCAACACCGTCACCAACTCATAGCGGCAAAAGTAATGTTTTACTAAAATAAGAGTACTGTTACTTGAAATATAACATTACAAGCGCAGAGAAAAAAAAGCGGAAAGAAAACTACTACTACCAAAAGTTACTTTCCTTGAAAGTTAACCCTTCACCCACCGCCACCCCATTACTGTATGTCAACACGCATGTGTCCAGCCCTCTGGAAGACTACAGTTCAAATACAGACACACACATAAACAGAGGACAGAATGGTTTCCACTTGCCACGTAACACTCCTCTGCTCCTCTCCCCATCTGCTTTTCACATGCACTACACCCCCCGAGCGCTACACTTTTTTCCCTACTGTCCGTTTCTCCAACTTTTCTGATTAGATTTTAGAAGGAATTTTACACGCGTGTTAAAACATGACACGATAAGGCACCGTGCACAAAAATGGCCTGAAACAATTTGGTTTCATCCGATTACATATCAGAATTGATCTAATAGTTTAGTTTGTGTCTCTTATCTTTCTAGAGTGTCCCGTTACATTTCAGAATATGCAGGGGGCGCTCTAAGGCATACACTGGAAAGGAGCATGGGGAGAAAAATGCCCATGCCTATTGCAATGGCATAACCGCTCCATAGATTACACCTGGCGCTGGCGTGGTTCAGATGCTAATGTATTGCTCAGACAAAATGATTCCCAAAGTCTGCAAACAAACCCTCAGCAAGAGAATACCAGCCTGCTTCAGATGTAAAAATAATAAAAAATAATAATAATCTGAAGAGAAACCACCCCAGGGTTGTGTGTAACTTCAGCTATGCACACTGTAAATGTGAAAATGCAAAAGAGGATTATTATGGTAAATTTTGCCATGGCGTGCAACAGTTTCTGATGCCACAGCGTAATGAGTTTCGCCTTTGGGTACAAGCTCTGGAAATAATTACATCCCAAAGAAGCTAATGGTCACTTACAACTTGTTAACAGCCGTGTACAACAACAACTGGTTGGTCTAATGAAGTCTTGCACTGCATTTCTACAGTGAAAACTATATAACCCAAGAGGGAACCATCACATAAGATATTAGCTGCAGTCTATAGGCATGTTTTTGTTTTGTTTTTTTCTTATGGCCTGAAGAGTGGGTTCAAGAGTATGACTGTGATCACGTCAGAAAATCAGGTCATGAACTCAGCAGCTATTACATCTTAAGTGTGTTTACCGCGTCTCGAAATTTACAACCAACTCACTTGTTTTTATCTGTCTGGACGTTCTGTTTTGAAATACTGCAGGCATCTCATCTTTCACCGCAATAACAAGCAACTCACCCCATTTAACTATTCTAACGCAATATGGCAGACGACGTTACAGACGCCTTGCAGAAGCCAAGTAACAATGCATGATCAAATCCCATAGTGCATGACATAACTGGCTTTCGGCTCTCTACATATGTTGCTACTCCTGTCCAAGAGTCTTTCATTGCCATGTTTGTGTCTCGTTTAAAACGCAAACACTTGTAAAGACGAATGGCCGTCGTGCAGGGAGGGGAAGGCGGAGACATTGATGGAGTGATTTGGGCGATTACGGACGTAGAGGACGCGTAATGTACTTTCAATATGCAAAACCGGACTCGTCGAAAAGGTTTGCCAGGTACAAAAAGGCTCTTGAAAGAATCGGACCGTTTGCAGTTTTGCGGTCGGGGAGCAACATTCTGGAGTTCGGGCCAGGAGCTCCGTAAACTCTTTGGGGAGACCAGAAGGCTGTAATTATGGAGACCATAAGCTGCAGCAACAGCACAAATTCACCACAGGCTCGGTGCACTTTATCTGCTGTCCTGCTTTACAAGGGACAGATCAATCTTTCAGCTGCTCCGGCCCCTCAAGTCCAGGAAGAGGACAGCGATGACAGCTGGGCAATTGGGTATGGAGGTTTGGGACAAAAAAGGGCCCGGGGTCGACTGCGGACAGTAAATTTGCGTGAGGGCCGCACATAAAGCCTTGAGCTATTGTTGTAAATTGAAACTGGGCATATCTGGGATGCATGGTGGTAGGGAGCTACTGAATCTTAGCAAAGAGGTTGTGCGTTATGCAAAGGGAAGTGTGCAGAGAAACGGGCTGCACAAGTAATCACAATTGATTTGAAGGTTTTTAAAAATCAGCAAACTGCGAAGCCTACAGTCATTTAGACGGTGAAATGTTACTTACAAACAACTAAATACTTGCCTCAGTGTTTGGCAAATCCTATAAACTTGTTCTGGAATGCGCAATAATCTTGTATGAGTTAGTGAATATGAAACTGAATCTTGACATGAAATGGTGATAGTAGAGCGGGTCGTCTTGTGACCAGAGGGTCGGCGGTTCGAACCCCACAGGTGCACACGGTCGTTGTGTCCTTGGGCAAGACACTTCACCCTCCTTGCCTCCAGTGTCTGCGTACATTGGTGTATGAATGAGCGTGTGAACTGGTTCCTTGATGTAAAGCGCTTTGAGTGCCTAAAGCAGGTAGAAAGGTGCTATATAATATGTGACCATTTATCATTTACAACAAAATTGTATGGATCAGATGTTGGGTTGGTCCTCAGCCGCTATAACACTGCGGGCAAACCTGTCCAGCATGTCTTTGGAGTTAGGGGAAACCGGAGCAGACACGGGGAGAACATGCAAACTCCACACAGAAAGGCCCTGATCTAACCTGGGACCTGCTAGCTGTAAGGCAAGAGCACTAACCACTTGGCCACCGTGCTGCCCTACTGTTCGGTCTCACAGAAGCGTGGCTGCCAATCTGTGCCAATGCCCTCTCCGAGCACCACTAATAATAAGCATGCTTGCCCCATGGACGCAACAATTGTCTGCACTGTTTGGAAATGGGCTTGAACCTCAAACATTTTTACAAAAACTTTGTGTGAGTAACCAATGTTTGGTCTGAAAGTTTAGCAGTGCTTTGTGTCTGCACCGCAACTTGTTGTACTTGCGCATCACGGCTGAGAAATACTCCAGTGTTGCGGGTTATAGGAAATAAGACGAGCAAAATGTATGAATCATTAAAAGCTCCAATGCGGAACATTCAAGCTTTGATGTTGATACATCACAAGAGCAACTGAACGGTCATAAAGCAGGAGCAAAGTTACGAGTCAGGTCTGAGGAGAGGTAGCTCACTTGCAGAAGGCGGCATGTGTTTGGTATTTTTCAAAAATAAAAAACGAAAAACCATAAATGAATTCTTGCATTTTATTCTATCTATGTTATGCGAGGATTCCAGTTCAATTTCAGGCTTTAAGAGTCCAAATACAACGGCAATGCGCAAACGCCTGTGACAAAGTTTCCAGGCGGCCAACATAAATGGAAACCGATCTAACATTATGTGTCTGAATTTATGCTAGTTGACACACGCAGCTGAAATAAGACAACTTTTCCATTTCCCTGTCTATCTGGAATTCTCTTACATAAAGCCTCAATACCGTGGAAAGCATTAGGAAATGAGCCTCGGAGTCCCGTTTCATTCAGAGGGCAAGAAGCGGATAACCAACAAATTACCTTACAAATATCACTGCACGATCCGCAATGTGGCCGTAAATTACAATGTTGCTAACCAGATATCTGGACATCATCTGTAAATGGAGAATGGGGCAGTGGCATCATGTCACAGTCAAACCAAATTAGTCCAAAAAATATTGTGTGTAAGCTCTAGGCCATCCAGGGGTTTTACGTAATAGCAAAGGTTTTCAAAAGCACTCATCTAGACCAAGTATGGCCGTGGAATGCAAAGACAAATTAATGCTAATGTTTTTCCTTAACATGGACTGGGTTGTTTAGAATTAGGGATGTTTCACCCAACAGGCTGCCTCTTTCGCGCTGTTCATCTTCTCTGCAAACTGGATTTATGAACTTTAGGGATTCTGCCATAGCCGTTTACCTTATTAATTAATCCAGTTTGGACCCGATAACTATTGTTCTAAATGACTTAAAGCAGTACTAAATAACACGTTTACCTTAATAAATCCTCTTCGTAGTCCCTCTGGGGGTACAAGTGTTAATGGTATGATTGGGGGGGGGGGGGGTCTTTCATCTCCCCCAGGTGACTCTGGCCAGAAAACCACAATTGCAACTTTCCCTGCATCGACCCGGAGGCGCAATACACACTAATAGAATCACGAGGAAGAAGCTAACAGGCTAACGGGCAAAGCTAACTGTGGGCTAAGCGCCACTTTAGCAGTATTCACAGCGGAGTTTGGAGGGACAAAAAATATCTCCATTGTGTAATTGGGTTGTGGCACAATGTACAATATTCCTCTCTCCCTTTGTCTTTTCCGTCAGCGTAGGATCTACTCTCACAATTAATGAGTAAAAAACGCAACAACCTACGTCACCTGCAGTGGCACTTATGGCTGCTAGGGGCACGAGTTACTTAGTTCTGCTCTAACAGTTTCGAAAATAGGCTTGTGAAATGTTACCCATAACGCGCAGTCACTCGAGCCGCATAGTTTAAAAGAAATTCTTGCAAATGTGATAAACGTGTGAAGACCTTTGACTTGGGGACGTCGGTGGGAAGAATGAGTGTGTTTTTAAGTGTGTATCTGGTTTTACACCGTTACACCTGATTGCAGAAGGAGCTCAGGAAAGCATCATGGATATTCTGGGACAGCATGCAATGGACACGCAACAATTCAACAGCTGTTCATTAAACGAATCTCTAGTGCCTCTTCCGTTTCCTCCCACGCCTGCTCAGCTGACTCGATAGGTCACTTCTTTCGACTCCGCATTGGAATATAGACATCGCTCCGACCGGCAGAGCGCACGGATCGTGTGGACTCCGTGTGTGCCGACAACAGGTGCCGCACTTCCTGTGATGGTAATGTTACACGATGTCAAAAGGTGGCAAAATGTTTTGTTTTTTTTCAAAAGAGGAGCATGACCATGAACGTTGGAACATCACTCCCAAAAAAATACTTTTAGGTGTGTTTTACCAAATAGAACATTTCTCAGTACTTGTTCTCATTTCAATTTGCAAATACGGGATTATTTCATGTCCTTCTACTGTATGATTCCCACAGCCAAAGTTCGCATATCTTCAGGTTTGAATATGTGACTCACAGAAAATGGCGGGTTTTCCGGTCGTGAAGGTCAAGTTCAAGACTATTTTTGTCTGGGCACCGTGATTCAAGTCTCCTCTTGTTTCCTGGCAACATAATGATAACAGCCCAAAGGGGATTTGGATTGTTCGGCTTCATACGACTCGGCTCACTGACTCATTTTTCTTTTCATTATAAGATTTCAAGCAGCAGCAATCACACTTCCCTCATATTCTGCGCCAGAAGAAAAAAAAAGCCTTCTCCATAAAATTATCAAACCAGCAGAGTTACAAAAAAACTGAAAAGTAATCTTACCTGATTTGCGTCTGCCAGAGCCTCCGCAGTCTCTGAAAGGGAAGCAACACCACAAAATCATGGTTAGCGCGAACTGGGATCAAACTCTGCGGCGGGTAGAACTCGGTCTGTTGAAACATGGGGCACAGTTGGCACGCGGGCACCAGCCAAACCCCCGCGGAGAATGCATGAAGAACTTGACCCACTAGCACACTGTGGGAGGGGGACAGGGAGGGTCAGCCATGCGCATGTTTGTGTCCGTAATAGCAACTAAGCAAGTGACCAAATATTTCAGTCTGATCACTACCAGTGTTGATGTTTTGTTATATCCCAGAGCCGTGTTCCCTTGATCAGTGCGACTTCAGTTCAATTGAGTTTAATCTTTCTGTGCTACAGTTATTGCTGCTTTATCTTATATTGATAATGATTTCATCTAGATTGCCAAGATCAAAAACTCTTCTTTTGAACGTTGGATATAAAAATGTTCGGTCCATATTAACCTCCTAACTCTCATCTGAACTGATCACATTTTCTTCCAGTTCGACTTTACCCAAATCTAAAAGCTTGAAAGAAATGGCCAAAAAAATTAGACAGAAACGTGACGAAAACGCAACAAAAAAGCAATGAAAAAGTGACAGAAGCGCCATAAAAACTCAACAAAGTGACAAAAATAAAAGCAACAAAAAAGGTGACTAGGTCTTAGCTAGAGGATGCGAGCTCCAGTCGAGAACCTTTTAGATTTGGGTAAAGCTGAACTTTAGAAAATACGCTTGATTACGGTAAGAGGTTAAATTGATGGTCTGGAATTTTGTAAAACATGAAAAATCGACCACCTGGTCTTGCATTTTGATGTAAAGTAAGTAAAAATATATACATTATTTTTTGTAAAGTCTCTCCTTCCCGGATATCAGCAACTAATCTAGTCTAGTGTCCTCCTGTGTTGACCAATGAGACGAGCATTTCCTGTGAACCAGCCTGAGGAGCTTGATCGCTTGCTTTTGACAATTCTGTTCCTGCTCTCCTCATTTTGCAAACTAAGAAGGGCTTTCTGGTTACAGAGGGGAGGAGTTTGATAGCTTACTTTCACCTCACTTTAAAAAGTTACAGACTATCACTTTAACTATGCCAAGTTCAAAGTTCTGTGATTCTGGGACAATGAAGATTCTATAGTTCAATGAGTATCTAGCTATATCAATGTATCCCGCAATGATTCCAGAAAGAGCAAAACAAAAAAGGGGGACGATATAGTTAATAAATGATTTGATTTATCTACATATAGGTCACAAATTGGATTAAATACGTTTACGTCACGTAGAAAATACTAATTCTAGAAGTATTCACATCTACAGTAACTCGTAAAATATCGCACATTTGGTCTATTGGCATCTACAGTTCAATTTTATGTCAGTATTGTTGCACTTAAACCATCAGTAAATGGAAAAAGGAAAAATGCTATATATTTTAAAGTATTGTTAAATAATTGATTCTAAACATTCTGGAATAGAGTGTAAAAACCATACATTTTAAAACTCAACTTTGACACTCACTCGGCTTCTGTTACCATGCTATGACATCATCTACATACCCTCTATTAAAACAGAATCTCTTTTTAAACCACTCCATTTAACCTGAATTAAATTAATTAATCAACAGACTAACAAACAGAAGACCTTCCATGAGCTATATTGTTGCCAAAGTGTGACCACATAATTCTGTAGTTATGATGATTTCGGAGTTGGCCAAATAGAGAAACTTGGGTCTCAAGACTATTTCCTTTTTGACACTGTTATTGTGTCGTCTCGGCCAAAGAAAATGGACCTTCTTGGTGGTTTTACGTCCAAGGCAATCAAATAAACACAAATCAGCTAATCACGTTAATATGCGTTTATTGTTACATGTAAATGGTGATGGATTGCAGAACCCCAATTTAATGGGAACTGGATATTCATAATAAGCCGAACCTTTTAAACCCTTCATATTCTATTTTGTTTAATGCAAACGTTTGTAGGTGAGGTTTTGTTTAGTGAGTTGCAGATGCTGGATTTTTGATACAGATGGGAGTGGACACCTGGCTCTCCGGAGGGGCCTGCTATAGTCCTGGAGCCAGAATGTGGATATGACAACATGTTTGGATAAACTCCTTGCACTTTTGGCCAAAAATGCTTTGTCGAGCTTTATGGATGGCGATTATTAGCGTCGGAAACGTTACAGCCCACAAACATCGTTCTCTGACACCGTCTTGTAAAATGAAATCCACTCATTAATACAATGATTTGAAGCAGTAAAATATGTCCATGTGAGGGAAAGCACGGCGGAGATACGATATACACCCTCCGCTTAATCAAAAGATTTTACCCAGAACAACATCCCCTGGTTACTTTTGATAATGTCATATTTGGCAAAAAGCGCTACACTCTCCAGATGCAAGCGTGAGCAAATGACATTTCCAACAGCAGGAGGAATAGTTTACAGTCCAGTGCGGTTTATTACAACTTGAAAATGTGTTGTACATTCACAAATGTGTGGTTGTAAATGACGTTTGCACATATGCCGTTTAGATGCCGTGTTTTCTTACTGCCTATGGAGGGTACATTTTTGTGGCAACCGTGCCACCAGATAAACACCTTGAGTTGACACATTTCACACCCGTTACTGACAAAACAATCGAAGAGGTTATCTCCGGTCTGAGTTCATGCACATGCTGCCTTGATGAATTGCCCACTAGATTTCTGAAGTCTGTGCTGACCAGCTTGTTACCACAACTTGTTCAATTAGTTAACATCTCATTTGAGACTGGAGCATTTCCAAAGGCTTTGAAAACCGCAGTCATTAAGCCTCTTCTAAAGAAGAGCAGCCTTGATCCCAAGATACTGAACAACTACCGGCCCATATCAAACCTACCATTCTTAGGAAAAGTCCTAGAGAAAGTAATATATCAACAGCTCACTTACTTTCTCCTATCTAACAATGTGTTTGATACGTTCCAGTCAGGATTTAGGCCCTTCCACAGCACTGAGACAGCTCTGATCAAGGTGACAAATGATATCCGTATGAACACCAACGCAGGTAAGGTTTTAGTTCTGCTGGACCTGAGCGCTGCCTTTGACACAGTGGACCACGGGATCTTATTTCACAGGTTAGAAAACTGGGTGGGACTCTGGTGCTGCGCTAAACTGGTTCAAGTCCCATCTCGAGGATAGGACGTACTTTGTCGAAATTGGCAACTGTGTCTCAGACAAAATTTCCATGACCTGTGGAGTCCCCCAGGGGTCAATCTTGGGACCCCTCTTATTCAACTTGTACATGCTTCCATTGGGTCAGCTAATAAACAGCAACAATGTGTCGTACCACAACTACGCAGATGACACTCAGATCTACGTCTCACTGACGGCAGGTGAACATGGGCCTGTAGATACACTGTCACTGCATCGAACAGATCCGTTTGTGGATGCAAAACAACTTTCTCCAACTAAACTCAGATAAAACTGAGATCATTGTTTTTGGCCCACAGACACAAAGACAAGTGTCACCTTGAGTCTCTCTCTCTAAAACCAAAAAATCAGGTTAGAAATCTAGGAGTAATCATGGACTCAGACCTGAACTTAAACAGCCACATCAAAGCAATAACATCATCAGATTTTTACCATCTGAAAAACATTGCTAAGATCAGAGGAATAGTGTCAAAACCAGACTTGGAGAGACTCATCCATGCATTTGTCCACTTGTACCACTTTAAATGCCAACACATCTGTATATACAACCGCTGTTGTTCATTGTCAAATTGTTGTTGTCTTAACATATGTCACTTTATTTTATCTTATTTATTTAATATTTTTTATTTTATGCATGCCCTTATAGCCTTATTTAACGTTCTTAGCTTATTTTTTATCTTAATTCTGTGTTATATGTTTTATGTCGCACGTTTGCACCAAGTAAAATTCCTAGTTTGTAAACCTTGTTCACAAACCTTGGCAATAAACGAATTCTGATTCTGATTCTGATTCTGTCTCCAGCAGGTTAGACTACTGTAACGGCTGCTCACTGGCCTTTCTAAACGAGCTGTTAGAGCTGCAGAACATCCAGAACGCTGCTGCTCGAGTCCTGACAAGAACCAGGAAATACGACCATATTAGTCCAGTGCTCCGGTCCCTGCACTGGCTTCCCTTCACTCAGAGAATAGAATTTAAAACAGCTCTGCTTGTGTACAAGTCTTTTCATGGTTTAGCACCAAAGTACATCTCTGACATGTTAGAGCCGTATGAACCATCTCGGGCCCTGAGAACTTCAGGGAGGGGTCTCCTGGTGGTTCCCAGAGTCAATAATAAACACGGTGAGGCTGCGTTTCAGTTTTATGCAGCTAAAATCTGGAACAGTCTTCATGAGGATGTGAGACAGGCCTCAACTCTGACAATGTTCAAATCTAGGCTGAAAACAGCTCTTTTTACCCGAGCATATGAAAACTGAAAGTATTTCATCTGCACTCTTGCCTTTTACTGTAATTTATTAATTTTTATGTTGATGTTTTAATGATTGATTTGATCTGTTTTCTTGTAACTTTATGCAGCTGTGAAAGCACTTTGAATTGCCTTGTGTATGAATTGTGCTCTACAAATAAACTTGCCTTGCCTTGCAATTCTTGACCAAATTCAATCAAAAAGCATAACATAACCTTTCTCATTACGACAAAGTCTTGGTGGAGGTCTGGATTTAACCTTAAATAGGTCAACAATCAAAAAAGGTACAGTGTTTTCACAATGTTGTTATTATAACCCCATTCTTTGTTAGACTTGAAATGAGTCTACAGGAAGACAATAGTTTATTTCTCCAAAACGGCCTGGTCAGTGACAGCATGACACGTTTCAGCTCTCTTAAATAATGTATGTTTGAGTTATTTAGCCAAATCCACCAGGGTGGAGATGGATCTGGGCCACGGGGAGTTTGAGGAGAAATGATGAGGACCAAGTTGATGCTTGACCTGCCCTGCTCCTCACTGACCCTGTACTCTGAGCTGGAATAATACTCTTCCCTGGAGAGGACTCTGGCTCTGTCCACACTCCTTCACCTCCTCCTCACATCAGAAACAAAACACGGAGGGAAAATAAATGTCCAAACACTTTCAAATGTTAAAGATGTTTGTGTTAAAAGGGTCAGTTATGCAAAATCAACTTTCAGAACTACTTTCGAGCATTTGCCTTGCTATTGTAGCATAACTTAAAAGAACGTGTGTGTGTCTGGTCTATGGGCTTTTGAAATGCAAAAGACACCTTTATAATCAATCCATGACGCATTGTTATTACATGTTGTCTCCCACTTAAAAAGATATTTATTGCTGCTGCAACGTTTCGGTCAAACTGACCTTTGTGATGCTTGGACAGGATCAAACAAGTTAAGTTTGGTGAAAATGTTTGGACGTCAGCTTAATGGATTGAGACTTGTGACAGTTATCTTAATGTAGGGATAGCATTATAACCTGGTTAAAGGAATGGGCCACCATTTTTGCATACTGGGATATGTTCTTACCTTAGACGAGCTGAGGCGTAGCTGTCTGGTCTTTACGCGTGGGAAACTATATTGTAAAGCGCAACACCAGGAGCACTTCGACGACCGCGCAGTAAAGTCACATTCTCCTAAGATGTTTTCACGCCGATCAATATAGTTCCCCTTTTTATCCGCTTAAAAAAATCGACATGTTTAATTTTGTGCAACTATACTTAGATCGTGTAACTCTTCATGCAACCGTATTTAAATAGGTGAAACGTGAAGAGCTTGGTCGCTTGTAACTTCACTCCCGTTTGGAGGAGGCTAAATGCCAACACCGTCAGTGCTCGGTTTGCGTGACTGGAGGTATGCGTTAAGACCAGACACACGAATCAACTCGTCTAAGCTAAGGTAAGAAAATATCTCAGTATTTAAAAACAGTGGCCCATTCCTTTAAAAGAATTAATAAACTCTTAGCTCATGGTGTCCTCTCATGAATAACAGCCCTGGAGGTCATAAATGTTAGAGAATAAATCCTGCAAATTTAGTCAATTTCTTTCTCAACACCCTCCACCATTTTTTATTTTAAATCCATACACTGAAAGTGATAGTCTGTAAGATTGCAAAGTGAGGAGAAAGTGATGTGAAATTTGAAAGTAAACACTTCCCTCCCATCCTGATTGGACCATGAAGACACTTTTCAAAATGAGAAAAGCAAGAACAAACTTTCAAAAGTAAAACGATGAGGCTCCCTCCCTCCCGAATCGGGCCGGAAAGCTCCTCTCATTGGTTAAAAGTGATAGCCCGGAAATTCTGATTAGTTGCTGAAATTAGCAAAGAGAGAGACTTTAGAAAAAAGATTATTATTTAACATTATGTTAAATTTCAGACCCAGGTGTCAATCGTACGCAATCTTTTCGATTTGTAAAACATTTAAAATTACAAACTTCAATCACTTTATACTCACAATGTTCAAACTGACCTTACTACAACAACAACAACACATACCATAGCTTGCAGCTACTGCAAGCCTTCATTTAGACTACTAAATTATCAGTCCATGTTACACTAAAAATCCCTGATCCATATGTCCTCTGCAATAACAGCATTTTGTGTGCATACAAAATGAAGGCAGAATATAGCTGAGTATTCCGCTAACTTGCCCAGACACATTCATACAGAAGAAGAGAAAAATATATCATTAAAATCCTAAGCCCTTGACTAAACTATGAGGCTCAGTTGAGAATTACCATCTGTTTGCACATAGTGGCCGACCAAAGTGCTCTGTAGGTGGGCCTATTACACATGGAATGTGTGAGATATTAGGCCTTTGCTTTGATTTCAGCAGAAGTATATCCACGCACTGTGGCATACATTACCCAGACACTATTGCTCTATACAGGGTGACCTCTGATTAACCCCAGAAAGTCAGTGGGTCAGTATAGTCAAACAGGAAATGATTTTGACATGTCTGAATGTGCAAAAGTAGATACAGTATCTGAATACGCTCAAATGTGGCTGAAATCCTGCGCTAATCCTAGATATAATTTGACAATGAAGTCAAGGAGAACGAATGGTGATGTTACTACAAGTCGTGCACAATGGCTTCCCAAGAGGAGAGTAAAAAGAGGGTTTGTAAAGGCTTTGAAACCATGACTGTCTCTGCAATTTAGTACGCACAATCAAGTAGCATTGTTATTCGCCACTTGTGGGTGTCGGAAGATAAATTAGGTCATGTCGCCCATCAATGTGAGGCACAATTATATTCCATCTACTTAAAAAGAGCATTGGAAATCTAGAAACACTCAAAGTATAGACCTCCACAAAGGCACTGACCCATCTTGCTTTGGTGACGGTTTACATTAAACATGAGATGGTAAATTGTCAAAGCGCATTGACAAAGTAATCACACAGACAACAATGACATAATATGTCTCTCTCGCTCTCTCACAAAAGTACAGAAACTAACAAAAAAAAGTACTTGAAGCCCACATGAAGCCCAATGATCAACAACAACAAAACATTCTTCAAATAATTACAGAAATATAATAACAATCCTATCCCTAACATGACCCTTGGAATACAAGGCTCATTTTTCACTCTTTGCCCTGAGCTGCAGCCTCGGGAAACACACTTCAATACGTTATCAATTATTTACTAAGATAAATACCAAAGTCTAAATGGAGAAAAACAACCTGGGAGAAAGACAAACCCTGGCCAGAACTCCGGGTTAAGTTGACGCGGTAGAAACACAGCCGCTCTTTTCGAGGGAAAAACTAATTAATTAGTTTTAAGGCGAGTCACTTTTGGGAAGACTTTGCAACCCCAATTCCTGCAGGTGTAATAATTGACGGTTCCGTTTTCACTAAATTAATTTGAAATGGCCACTATTAGTCTGCATCCAAGTCACATTGTTATAGAACACAAGACGAATTTATTATAAAACATTGCCAATATGATGTGGTATTTTCTTTTTGATTTCTTCCAAAACGTCTTGGTTCATACTGGGATAACACTGAGCGCTTTTGTCTCTGTCAAACTGTCAAAGGTGAAAGCAATTATTCAGACAGCGTCGGTATTAATCAGCAGTTCAACACCTCGCGCAGATCACTTTGTTTTGAAAAGTCCCTGAATTTAATGACTTATAAATTATTTAAAAGCGTATTCACGGCTTATTGTTGTTTGACACCTGCAGAGAAATGTTTGATTACAGTTTTGTGAGTGGAGGAAAAGAGATGAAAGGTATTCGTTACTGTACAATGGAATATACCAGCATGTGGGACACGATGATTAGCTAAAAGGTTTCAACTGTATATGAACAACTTTATTTTGACTTTCATTTATGTATGAGAATGTAAGTGAGCAAACAGTGAGAACCATATGTTTACATGCACTTTATAAAAGGAGACATTTGGATTTTTTTCCTCACTGTCTGACATAAAACCAGAATTAACTTTGAATTTTTTAGGTCAATTAGAATTGTAAAAATATTTCCATTTGTTAAATGCCAGAAGAATGAGTTTTTTGTATAAATGTTTTTTTCTTTTCTTTTTTTTACAAAGTCAGAAGTTTACATACACTAAGGTTACTATACCTTTAAACAATTTGAGAGAGCCCAGATCATGAGGTCATGACCTTGGAAGCACAAGTCTGGTTCATACTTGGGTGCAACTTCAAAACGCCTGAAGGTGCCAGGTTCATTGGTTAAAACAATGATGGAAATGTCCAGCCATCATACAGATCAGTAAGAAGGCGGGTTCTGTGTCCCAGAGATGAACGTGCTTAGGTCTGAAATGTGAATCCCAACCCAAGAACAAATGCAAAAGACCTGGTGAAGATGCTGAACCTGGTAAGAGTTTGTCATCATCCACAGTGAAGTACTAGAAGTACTTGTATCCACAAGTACTGTACCGAGATGGGCTGAGAGGGTACTCTGCCAGGAAGAAGCCATTACTCCAAAAGAAACAACAAGCCAGTTTGGAGTTTGCAAATAAAAAATAAAGACTTTAATTTTTGGCCATAATGACCATCGTTAGGTAGGGAGGAAAAAGGGGGAATCTTGTAAGCCTGAGAACACCTTCCCAACTGAAATATGGGGGTGGCAGCATCATGCTGTGGGGTTGTTTTGCTGCGGGAAGGACTGGTGCAATTCACAAAATAGATGACATCATGAAGAAAGAACACTATGTGGAAATCTCAACATCTCAAGACATCAGTCAGGAAGTTAAAGCTTGGGCGCAGATCGGTCTTCCAAATGGACAATTCCCAAAGCATTATGGCCAATACTGGTTACAAAGTTGCTTAAGGATAACAAAGTCAATGTTTTTAAGTAGTCATCACAAAGTCTCAACCCAGTTGTAAATGTATGGGCAGAGCTGAAAAGGCATGTGCACGCAAGGTGGCCTACAAATGTGTCTCAGTTACACCAGTTCTGTTTGGAGGAATGGACCACAATTCCTGCCAACTATTGTAAGAAGAAGGAAATCCAAAACATTTGACCCAAGTTATACAGTTAAAGGCAATGCTACCAAATATTAATGAAATGTATGTAAACTTTTGTAAAAAGTAACAAAAACATTTCTAAAAAATTATATCTGTCATTCTTCTGGCATTTAGCAAATAGAAATATTTTTTTTAATTCTACTTGACCCAAGTTAATTCTGGTTTCATGTCAGACAGAAAGAAAAAAATGCAAATGTATCTTTTTATCAAGTGTATGTAAACATCTGGTTCTCACTGTATATTTTTTTGACCAGCACAGTCTGCGATGACAGCCTATTTTAGGGTTGGGGTACTAATCGAGTACTAACCTGGAAGTAGAGACTAAATCAGTAAAGTTTATTTCTATGGTGATGCTTCACTTTCGCTGTCTGTATGCGTCTGTAGCGTGCATACAATTTTAATAATATGCTTGATTAATTGAGGTATTAATCAAGCATATTAATATTGAGCTAGAAATAAGTTGGGGCAGCAACTAACAGTTTAGACTGAACTAACTCATCTTTCGCAGTTTGGAGAGGGGACAATTCAGGAAACTGCCGCTTTAAGCCGTTTCAACAAATATTTCCATTTTAGAAAAGGTCCAACATGTATTCAGTCCATGGTCCTCAAAAGTGGGTCGCGGAACCGTTTTCAGCGGGTCGTGATCCTTTCACAGAAAACATTTCTTTCAATATTTATGTAAAAAAAAAGCTTTAGAATTACAACCGGAGTCTTAAAATGACGGTTATCAGAGCTTACAACCTATAGGCCAGAGTAACGCCTCATTTGAAAGCTAAGACCTGATGTTTTTTTGCCACATTGTCGCCGCTTTTGTGTTGCATTTTTTAAGCTTTTCTGTTGTGCATTTTTTTCCCACCTTTTTTATGCCTTTTTTGTTGCATTTTCGTCACATTTTGTGTTGCTTTGTCATCGTTCTTTAGCGGTGCGTTTTTGCCGCTCCTTTGCCACTTTTCGCTTTCAGATTTGGATAACGCCAAAATTGAGAAAATGTGCTCGGATTAGGCGGGGGTTAAGGGGTCAAGAACCACTGTATGGTTTATATTTTTGAGCTAGTCCTTCTTCGAAAGTGTCGAGTGTACCTTCACATGTGAAAAAAAAAAGAGACTTCTATGTCAACATAACTCAGGACCACATTTCTCACCTCTCAGAACTATCATGGCTCCCTCTTGTGACGAAATAATAAACAACTTGCACTACTGAAAAACCCTGCGCTGACATTGATTGGACATTAGATGGCAGCAAATCATGCCAAAGGTATTGGTCTATGTACATTGTTCTTTTTTATTTCTTGAAGCTATTCCTTGCACTGTATAAACTTGTTTGTTTTCACTCTTTCATGCTACTGCCCTAAAGCTTGAATGCATAATATGTTTTCAATGAGTATGTGACAAATATAAGTTACATTTCTCTTATATCATTTTGTAGCCTGAAGGGAAGAACTGGCTGAAAGTGCCCTTGTTGTGGATCTCTTGGTGAGCTCTTGGGTGGCACGGCTGCAGACTTCAGCATGTCAGTCCTGGCCTGCACTGGGAGACAGGAGGGGGATCCGTCTTTGAAGTGGGATTAACTTGTCTATGTGCTGGGGTTTAGTGGGAGGCAGCCAGGCCACGAGAATGAAAAATGCTGTCCGTCTGTCATTCTGAAGACTGGGAGAGTGTTTGAAATGTAACAAAAATCATTGTATAATGAATCTTTACTTTTTACTTCACAATCTGCAAATCCCAAAAAGCGACAATTATTTTCAGTGCACTCTCAAATCTTAAAAGGCAAAATGATTTGAAAACATAAATTGCAAATGTAATTGCAAAACTCGCATGAAAACTGGAATCAAATGTTATTTCCCTCGAAACTAAACAAAAACATTATTGCCTTTAATTTAAAATGGATTGTGGGTAAATTTAACAATAAACCCAATAGTATTATTATTTGCAACTATGGCAACCCTTGTTTTTGCTCTACTTCTGCTGTACGACGGCTGCCGCAAACATGACACATAAGATTATAAGGTGAGCTTGTTACTCACTTTTGCCAGACATTCAATAACACATAAGGACTTAGTAATCTTCCTACATAAAAATAACATGTTTTCCTCAGAGACGTGCCCTAGTGAAAAATAAAAGTTTCCAACAAGGATGAAAAAAAAGTTCCATAGCAATAGTGTTAGATTTTAGGGCTGATTTATTCCCCAATAATAAATCAATATCAATCCTCTGTTTCGCCTCATGTTATAAAATGCTTCTGTGAAATGGTCACGATTGTAAAATTTCAAACTAAATTTAAATATTCAGGAGAAAAAAAAAAAATCCTAGTAATTTTGATACTACATTGCAAGAAAATGACGGTACAATGATAGTCTCCCCGTACAGTGAACTCCGGTCTCCTTTAACCCTGTCCATAGCCTACCATCGTTTTGTATTGATAATAATTGTATAGATTAGGACATATAATGCTGTTTAACAGAATGCCTTGTAGATTTGTTTTTTGTAATTTAGTCATATGACCTCAAGAGAACACTAAAACTATTAATGGAAAGTCTCATTTAGAAAAAACTTGCAAGCTTATTTAGGTTAGATATCAGTTTTATCATCAATTCAGTAACGTTTTGGACGAACCTAATTCTTAGTAAGTAAAATTGCTACATACGACCATATGCTGTTAAACAATAGGCGCGTAGTCATTCAGGAAGGCCGTTTTCAGGCCCTCCCACCCGGACTTTGAAGTGAGTATGACAAACGAGTGCCTTGACCCTCCCCTGCCCCGCCACTTGAACTCCTGCGCACTCTAATGACAACACTGAGCCGCGCGCATTAGTCCCGGCATCAGGTGTCACCTCCCAGGAATCGTTATTAAGGAAAAACAATCCATCATTCTGGGGAGAGTGTAGCGATGAAGACGGGGCAGTTTGACAGTCGTGTGTCTGCCCGGCTGAGCCACTATGAGCCAGAACAAGGCAGTGTCTGGAGCCGAACCCACTGATTTACAGTGTGTTGGCGGACACGGCAGAGTCAGCTTTGTGAATGTTGACCACAAGTGAGAGTTTCAGACGTTTTGCAAATGATGGCGCCCTAATGTTCTGCAATGAGTGGCAAAATCAGTTTGACTGGCAATGTCGAGTTATGAATAGTAATGCCCCTATACTGAATAAACACGGTAAATAAATTAAATATATATATATATTTTTATGAATAACTCAACATTTGGAGCTTTGATGATTTCTACTGTTATGCTGGTGCTCTTGTTTGTTTATTGTTAATTTTTAGGAACCCTATCTGCAGCAAACGGTCGCATCTTTTCTGAGGACCTATTTAAATCAGTTCATTTCAGTACAATACAATGTATTAGTCATATAATTGTTCTGTTCACTTTCCATTTGAATGCGAGAATGACAAGAACAATCATATCTTCACAGGCATCATTAAAAAAGTAAAAGACACCTCCATTTAAAATAATAGCTACCCAATATGACTTACGTCATATTTGATACGTATCAAAGCTATTAATTATTAATTACCATACAAGATCGGCACCGAGCTACTTTATTATAGTTTGCCGCTTCTATTTAATCCACACTCCTGCAATTGGTATTCAGATATTCTTTTAAGGTCGATTTTAACACAGCCGTACCCCTCTAAATTTGGGAGATTTGTTCCACTCATACGTCTCCCTGTGGCTTTTGATTACACAAAGAAATGTAAAATTATTTCCAATAGCGCGTTTGGCATAATAGACATGCTCATCTTTACTAAACTGCAGGTGATTGTATAATATATGAATGTCTGAGTTTCCAAAACATTTCTGACAAATCAAGTCATGGATAGAGCAGCCGATCCTTCGTGTACATCTTATATGTTTGATCGTCTGTAGTAATCCTCTGTAACTTTTATTTATTTCAGAAAGCATAACAAACCGTAATATTTATTAGAGGAAGAAATGTGCACACAATCATCACTTTCTAAAAACTCAAAACAGCTGCTGACAGGAGAGGCTTGCCACGCTGAAGCCAGTTCCAAAAAGTTCAGCCCTTGTTCTTTCCTACAGGCATAGAAATTATCTTCATAAGGACAGAAAGAAGTATTGTTTAAAAAATGTTGGCAGTTTGAATGTTCCAGTTTGTCATTACTGGGTGGAAGCCTTTTATTCAACTCCACGGTTTACTTTTGTGGTTCATTTTCAGTGGGACACTCGCCCTTATACAACATAATCTTGAGATGTACTGTTTTTTTTTAGACACACTTGCAATAAACTTGACTTACTCTACGGGAGGGTTCAAGTCCTCAGCCTTTGTCTCGAAGAACGTCAGCACCTCCTCGCTTTGGGAAATGTGTGTGGGGAGTTTGAGCAGAGCCTGTGGGAACAAAAAAAAAGAAAAAGAGGGTTAGGATAGGAAGGAGGTTTAGGATGCGTGTCATGAGGAAAGGTCAAAGTCTGAATGGCAGTGAGTAACCAGTTTGGATAACACTTAGTCATTGTGCGCTCGGTCAGATGGGAAGAGCAAAGCGGGCGGAGATGTGAGGGGCGTGGAGGGGAAGGAAGACTGTACACAGAGCCCACAGTGAGCCCAGAGGAAAACACGCCAGAGGTGGTATAGTTGGCCCCGCACACAGCTGTGAAAACCTATAGCTGACCAAGTCCTGAAAAAGTCGGGACAGTGAGTGGAAATGTGACGGGTACGAGGCTATGAACGAGAACACTTAAACGTAGGATGCATGGCGATGATTGGGTGCGGTGGAGGTTCATCATTTTGGTTTTTAAATTGTTTTTTAAAGCAGTTTTAACTAAGTAACTCGTGCCCCTAGAGGCCATAAGCGCCACTGCAGGTGTCGTTGCATTTTTTTTTTTACTCATTAATTGTCTGTGAAAGTAAATACTACGCTGACAGAAAAGACATTGTGTACATCCAATTACACAATGGAGATAATATTTTTTAATCAAACTTGGCTGTAAATACTGCTAAAGTGTCGCAGTTAGCTTTGCTCGTTAGCCTGTTAGCTCCTTCTCCGTGATTCCATTAGTGTGTATTGGGGCCTCCGACTCGGTGCAAGGGAAAGTTGAAATTGTGGTTTTCTGGCCAGAGACACCAGGGGGATTTATTAAGGTAAACTCTAATTGGAATAAAACAGTCAAAAAGCAACCAAAAGAATGGAAACTACAACAAAAAAATATAGAGGATCTTGCACAACACTCCCCAGTCCCAAATTGTAGAGATTTGTTGAGGATTTTATGAAATTTGGAAGTAAAGATTGTGTTTACACATGTTTGCACACGCAATCTAGTCGTCATGTTTCCAGCTGTTTTATAGATTCCTCCTCGTCATTTTGAGTTAAGCTAAAAACATACTTTACAAAACAGTGCAGTGCTGTGTAATGTAATGATGGTGTCTCTCAAGGCTAACCTGCAATTTACACTTTGCTGATTCAACCTTAGACTTTTACACTGCGAGGCATTAGTTCATGGCTGGTTTTCCATGCTTCCTTGATAGGCTATTTACATTTGTGACGGGAAGTGACCAACACAGATAGAGCTGTTGGCTTCCTGTTGAGGCTGGAGGGGCTGATAAATGCTGAGGCCTGCTTTATGTTCGCTATGGACAAAAGGAGAGGCAAGTGTACTCTTTACAACAATACCTACTTTATGTCGATATTTGTAACTTTTAACTTTAAAGCAGGGACAGGTGTTAGTCATGTATTTTTTATAGAAATTTTGACGCCGTCACTTTTGGTGATACCTTGCAATAGTTGTCCAGATGCTTGAGTCTCCTCACCGCGACATCTCTTATGTGACTGCGCCGGAATAAAACCTTGCCTGTGAAAACAAGCAAAAAGGCATTTACAGGTACAGAATAAAGACTAGGAGCAGCAAGATTAATTGCAATCAAATCCAAAGCGCAATTTCATTTCAATTCTGCCATTGCTTCGGTAACGCATTATCATTTTAAAAACAGCTAAATATCCCGATCCAATGGGTTGTTTTTACATACAGTATAAAACCTACATACCTAGTTTATATTTCAGTTTCTTCTCTCAAAAAGTCACTGTATGGACTCTTTGTTGTATAGCTCATGTGTCAAACAGAAGGCTGATTTAATCCGGTCCTCGACTTGTAGAGCACAAATTCCCGAAAAAAAAATCTATAGCCCATTCGGAGCTATAGACGGAGTTATACATTTTTAAAGACATAACAAGAATGCTCACTCCAGCCAATAGGGGGCAGCCAAAATAAAAAAAAAAGGAAAGGATTCAACACGTGTCCAGGAGAGGGCACTGACATAATAAAAGATCAGGATATAAACACATTATAGCCACGTGGTAACTATATTAAAACCACAGTGCTGACTATTATTATTAATTGATTAAAACATGTTTTTTTTTTCAGCTGTATTTTCCCGTTTACAGTGTATGTGTCCCACGACCCGCCGTGGGAGCTGAATTTTGGCCCACGACCTAAAATTAGTTTGACACCACCGTCTTACAGCTACAACAGCATTTTAAGTACAACATATTTCTGGCACAGATAAAGTTGAAAACTGTTGAAAAAGCTACAAATAATGAAATGTTCAACAATGTCCCAGAGTGCAGAAACGTATGTGTTCAGTATTGTAAGTACTGTTTGTGAGACGCTCCATCTTTATTATCTATGTCAATGTTAATGCATCCTTGACATATTTGACCGTGTGAACTCGGAAAGATATAAGAAATTGGAAACTGTCTTGAATTCTGCAAAAACAACACTATTTCGATCTTCATTGACATCACATAGTATTATCTTGCCAAAACATTTAGAAAGTTCTTTATCACTCGGGACATGTTCAGTTCCAGAGGCAGTAGTGTCAGAGCAGAAGAACATGAACCCATAGGTGGAAACACAGATCAAAACATCAACTGCCAGACGTGAGCGGTAAATCCCGTCTGACAAAGGATCTGTTCAGAGCTCACTCCGCTGCAGACCACAGCGGCTTTATCAGATTAGTCCGATCCCTCTCGGCTGCTCCCCCAGTGTCATGGAGGACCACTAATTGATTTGCCCTGGGAAAAGTAGGGGCACTTAATAACTTAATGCAGTGTGGTGGTGGGCCTATCCTATGGAGCATGGAGGAGAAAGCAAGGAGCTGCCGATGTGACCGGGTTGGAATTTCTCTGCCACTATGAGGAGATCCGAAAACTTTATAAGCAAAAAGCGGTCTGTAAAAAGTCTGTGAAACACGTCTCTATTAGGGCGAGGGATGTGTTTACCTGGTAAAAAGGGAATTATCCTCTTCTTTGGATCCTTCTGCCCACCGTCGATCGGGAATTTGTCCAGGATTCGCATCTGAAAATAGAAGAAAGGTGAGCTTTTGGATGAGTAACAATTTTAGAAATGACTAAAAAAGAAAACAATCTCAAAGTCGCATCAAGTGAAGTCAGTTTTATTTATAGAGCACCTTTCACAGACGGGTACAACTCAAAGTGCTTCAAAAGTACACTCAAACTAAATGACAACAGAGGATATAATGTATGCATTTTAACCTCAAAAACATCAAAATAGTGATGACAACAAGGATGAAAACGCAACCAAAAAAAAAGTCAAAAACATGACAAAAAACGTGACAAAAAAGCAATGAAAAGCATAAAAAAAACAAAACATGACAAAATAGTGATAGAAAAGGGACAAAAACGCTTCAAAAATTTGACAAAAACACGCGACAAACGAGCTTTAAGATTTGGTAATGCCGAAAATGCACTCGGTTAAGAATTACTTATGTATAAATGAATATGAAGTCTTGAATTTAGACTTAAAAATACCAATTGGAGGTTTCTAGGGGAAGATTTTCGGGTAGCCTTTTCACATTTTAGAATAAAATAGTCATCAATAATATCGTTTATCGCAATATATTCTTGCAGTCCTACTTAGAAGGCAGAATCTGCTGTAAAGAAAGATACCAGTGTTTGTAACGGTGAAAGTGTTTCAAGTTATTAATGGCTTAGGTGAAAAGAAATGTTTGAAATCAGTTTTTGGTAACTAGACAGTTGAATCTCTAAAGACCGTCAATGTGTTCCATCAATCACACGTTTATCAGAGAATGATGAAAGTCTGACAGGAGATAAGAAGAGACAAGGGGATGTAAAGCAGCAGCCACACACAGTCTCCCTGTTACACATGCAACTCAGGCTGTAATTAGATGTCTTCAAAACAGTCTCTGTGTGGCGTGAGGAGGAGGAGAGCACTTTGATCTGGAGTGAGCCAGACGAGCATGCGTCATCCGCTCTTATCAGGGACCAAATTAAAAGCGTCAAGTTTAGGAATCTGTAAATTAATGAATTGGCGCTCTCCGTGTGAGATCTATCAAGACACGGGACACATATTAGATCCTATGAATTAACAAGACATCGTGATCAGCAGGTGGGCTCTTTCCAACAGTGCACTATTTGGATTGTAATAAAGGGTTCCACCCGTACATTTACACAGGAAAGCAACTTAACAGCATTACAATGTTTTAGAAAGATAAACAAACACAGGCATGGTGGCACAGGGATTTGCTCATGCCTCAACGCAACTCAGCAAGTCCTGTTGTCTGGTTCCCGTTTGCTCTGCTTTCCAAAAAAGGTCTAAATTTGTATTACTTGCACCGCAAACGTGACGTTTTGGGCGTCAAATCTGCCCTTCACCAGACGGTCTGAAAGAGTGGTTCAGGGAGACATCATTTTCACAAATGGGTTGGCCGCAGAGTCCAGATCTAAACCCCATTGGGAATCTCTGGGATGTGCTGGAGAAGGTTTTCGCAGTGGTTACACTCTCCCATCATAATAACTACAAGATCTTCTTCTTCCCGTCTCAGCCACGTCTGATTTGGAATCAGAATAGGTTTTATTGCAATGGTTTGAGAACAGGTTCACAAACTAGTAATTTTATTCGGTACAAACGTGCGACATAAAACATATAACACAGAGTTAAGATAAAAATAAGCTATCATCTATAAGGCTATAGGGGCATGCATAAAAAATATTAAATAAATAGGATAAAATAAAAGTGACATATGGCAAGACAACAACAATTTGACATTGAACAACAGCGGGATTGTATTTACAGATGTGTAGGCGTATAAAGTGATATTAAGTGATATAAAGTGATTAAGTGATAAGTGATAGCAGCGGGTCTAAGTGTGGACACAGTGCAGATACATCCGCGAGTTTGTAACTAAGATAGAGATAGAGAGATAGAGATTGATAGAGACAAGGCAGCTATTCTGCGGCCACCAGTCTCTACACAATCCCACTTAACTATTCACTGGTGCCTGCGATTGAACAGTTAAATGTCTTGCTGAAAGACCCAACTAAATTGCGCTGTTATGACAATATGAGGCGAGATTTATGGATTGGAAATGTTTCTTTCCATTTGTCACGATGAAACAGTTAAAGCTTCCTTATCAAATAAATCACAGCTGCATCATGAACACACTCTGTGTAACTTCTTTTATAGAACAAGTTTGCAATAATCCACATGTACACTCGCTAGCTCCACCTTTATTTGGATCTGCCATGTTCCAGATGTGCTCCTCTGAACAGGCCCTCAGCACTGAGCCACACTCAGGGAGAAAGCAGGGAATATCGGTTTGGAGTGAACCAAAAAGCACCAGGTGGACAAACATAATGGGGATCGGTTCCGAAGAGTCTGGGCTCGGAGGAGTTGTTTTGCGAAGCGTCTCGGGTAAAGAGATGGTGAGGGTTTTCCTCGTGTGGTTAGGCATTTATTTTTGTAATTCTTTGCGAAATCTACTATTCTCACAGGGCCTTGACATTCCCCCCTTTCCCTCTTTCACAATACAGACAGCCAAGAAAGAGCGGTTAGCTTTGAAGAACTCGGCCGTCACGATTGTGTTTAAAGGGTGAAGTAAAATCCTCATACAAAGCAATGTTGGTTAACCATACTTGCTTCAATAGGCAAAAATACAAACACATTTAGCTTAGTAGCATTTGGGGTTGAAAGTGTGGTGTTCTCGTAGAGCAGTTTTTTTAATCAAAGGCAAGGCTACTTTATTTATACTGCGCATTTTGTACACAAGGCAACTCAATGCGCAAAGGGTGGGTGACCCAAAATGGGTCACAAGGACGTCAAATCTATAAGATGAAGCTTGGGAACCAATACGAGTCATTAAGTACAACACAAAATGAAAGTGTCAAAAGGCATTTTGAGCTGTTAAAGGGGATGTATTATGATTAAGAGGAGCCACAAGAGGAGAACTGAAAAACAAAATGTTGCTATGACCGGTCACATTTACAATTTGTAAATGTTTAAAATAAAAAAAGCTATATATATGGCTTAGAGCTTTGCCTCCCTTCTCTATTAAAGTAACAAGTCAAGTTGTGTGCACTACAGTGTCGGGCAGAAGGACTTTACAACTCACATCGGAATCATCAAATTGCAAAAGCTACAGTTATTTATGTAGCTAGTTGCCCTTTACGCAGAATGAAATCACATTTACTATGCACAAAACCGCAGTGAATTGCAATCAATCAATTCAGTTATTCATCAATACTGCGTCGCCTGTAGTACATCTTCATCATTGCCAGTACATTTGTTAAGTAAAACTGGGTCACACTAAATGATCAGGAGCAAAACCTGGCCCAGCATAAGCGCCAGTGGAGGAACCACTGCTGCCCAGAGCAAAACCAGACTGTTTTGGATGGGATACTATAACTACTCACTTAAACTAAGCTGCAGAATTTCCCCAGGTTTCACAACCATACTGTGGCAGCTGTTTTGTTTGCGCGCTACAGTGAAATGCACACTCATCATGTTATCGCTTTGCTTTCAACCGAGCGTGTACTCCCATAATAACGGGAGGATTCGCTCAGCACCTCCACAACAGCAATCGCCAACGCTTTCAAATCATCGGTGATGTCAGCTTTCGGGACTCGCCTGTCTGCTTATACTCATTCCCAAGAACCAGGTGTCCCGAGCAGTTGCTGGAACATTGTCAAGCCAGACTTCTCCCATTTCTCATTTACCTTTAATTTCGGGGTTGTCGCTTTGCCCAGAACGCTATATTTACAAAGTCCTGTAGTCCCAGAAGCCACAGGAAGCTTATGTTTGGGCCAAGGGTTTAGCAGGAGGATTTGAACCTGTCAATGTAGCAACAGGTGCAACGATGTCATGCCATGTGCGCCGATGTTCACGCTCCGGAAACATTGCAATTTTCATTATAAAACCAGCGTTATGAGGTGAAGGCTGGACTTCAAATGTAGGATTTCGGAATTTCAGACAAATACTTAATTACAAATTATGCGGTTTGTGATTGCGGTTAGATTAGCGACAATATTGGGATTTGTTTATCATCAATATTAGGTCACAATGCACATACATTACACACATCCAGGAGCAGTCAGATTATGCATGAACCACTGCAAAGAGAATTTGATTGCAATTAAATCGAGCAGCTATCATTTCTTCTCTAGTAACCATATACAGGAGCCAAACGTGTGACATTGACAGAGAGGCCAGTGTGGTTGCTTAAGACAAAAGGCACTGTTGGAGGAGGAATCTCAGACTGGGGGAGTAGTGAGGAATCCACGGGTGGGAAAGCAAGCTCATTCCAGCGCTTGGTCATGTTTTTTCACAATTGTTAACTGCAAAAAAGGGATTTTCGGGTAACTGCATTAATAAGAGTCCATGCTATTTTAAGGTTTTGATCATGATGATGACGATGCGCACTAAACAAAAACACCCAATCACCGTGTATCTGATTCATGAATACACAGAAACCTGTTCCAGCCACTCTTTTACACTAATATCCACACTCATATCTGCTGCTCAAACTTAATGCATCTGTACATCTGTAAATACAGTCACGCTGTTGTTCTGTGTTAACCTCTTAACCCCCATCGGAACTGGGCATATTTTCTCCAGTTTGGCTTTACCTAAATCTAAAAGCTTCGCAACTAAAAAGTGACAAAGGAGCGACATAAACGGGCCGGAAAAGCAACGACACAATAAAAAAAGGGGCAAAAAAATTGACGTAAATGTAACAACAACAAAAAGAGACAAAAGACTGGAAAAAAAAAACACGGCAAAAAAAAAAAAAAGCTACAAAATAAAGAGATAAAAAAGCAACAAAAAGCTACGGAAACAGGACAAAAAAGCAGCGACAACGCAACAAAATCAGTTTTGTAGGTCTTAGCTTTCAAATGAGGTGTTACATTGGCCTGTAGGCTGTAAGCTCTCAGGTCAAGAAGCTTTTAGATTTGGGTAAAGCTGAACTGGAGAAAATGCGCTCGGTTAAGGCGGGTTTATCTCTGCCAAGTTTTAGATTTCATGTTGCTCCTTTTGCACTGAAGAAAATTCCTAATTTGTGATCCTGTTCAAGGACAATGGCAATAAAACATATTCTGATGCCTTACCTGTAGTTTCCTTTTTGACCAATTCATTTGGCATGGGGTTCATGATAGATTCTCTTCCTGACAGATCGCCATTTATTTATGTGTGCTTGGGACAGGCTAAAATACGTAGTAGAATTGCTTTTTCCATTGTGGCTAGAACTGAATACGGGGCTGACTCGCACACGTTAACAAAAAGCACTTTGCACGTCACAAAACAACATAGAACAATCATGCTTTAGTGCTGTATTTTTTTTCTGTTATTTATTTGGCCTTTGTGCAACTATCTGACACACATTTTAATATTTTACGTTTGGATTTGTATGACTAAACAGAGCAGCAACTTTACACTAAGCTGACACATGGATTATTCTAGCGCCACACCCATTCTGATAATATATCATATGAGGTGTTCTGACCACCCAAATCGCAATTCTCCCAAAACCAGAATTCAGCTCCAACCCGGAGAGTCTTTTTGTGTGAAAAAAAACCCTGGCCGGCAATCTCTCCACAATCCCCCAGTGGAATGCTGCGACCCTTGAGTCGTATCCTCTGCGGTTACAGGGTGTGGATGGGGGAAACCTCACTAGTTTGACACACTGGCCATTTCTGTTTGCGTCCCAGAAAAAAAAAAAAGAAAAGAAAATGTGTCTGTCAAAAAGCATTTCTGTCTCTCACGGCAGGAAAAACAAGCTCAGGGCTATTAAGTGAGCGGACTTGGAACGCCACTCAACGCCGTGCACTCTTAACACGGAGCAAACCCCACTGCGCCGTCAGCAGAAAACATACTCCGATCAAAAAAGAGGATTTGGATATATTTATGGTAATGACTTTCCCAGAGGAGCAGTTGTGAGTAATAAAGTCCACTAGAGGGGTTTGAAGTATCCGCACAAGGCACTTTTGGACATGTGTTTGGCCGTAAAAGAGAACCCTAATGAGATGAAAGGAAATGTAGGAATTTTTTTTATTCGCTTTTGTACAATTGTCGCGCATGATTTTTAAGTTATAAAATCAGATCAAACGCAACTAAAAACAGGTCGATGGGGTGAAGTGCATGGCATAAGAGGGTTGTTGTTACAGACATTGTGGGATGTATCAGATATTTTGCTAAAATGTGCCGTCTTTGCACAATGGACAAAGAAGGTGTAGGTGTAATTTGGCAGATAGAGAAGAGGGCACAGTCACGTCCTCATCTGACTTGCTGATCACTGAGCATTTCATCTATAGAATGAAACGTCCTAAGAAAATTGAGTGGCTGCAATGCAACTCTTTTGTTATTCTTTGAATAGTCCCTCGATTGCCGGGTTAGGGATGATGTCTTCACTCTACTTCCGGGTTCAACTGAGCTTTAGTGCTATTCACTATAATGGGATTTAGCCGATTTGAACCTGCTGTAGAGCCGACTACAAAGCTCTTTTTAAACACCTGATCACACAGAATATTACATTTACTCTGGATTTCCTCTACTGATGCATGATCTTTTTCTTTTCTTTTTTGTTGCATAATGAAGGCAATATTTTAATATTGAAATATCCTAATTTGTTCCTGGAGAAAATTGTGAGATATATTATTCTAATCAGGAGTAAAACAATTGTTGGCGTTTTATCTGCTGTTATTTCAGCAGAAGTATCAGATAAAGTTGTGTTCTTTGCTGCTTATCAATGGAACTCTCAACAGTTTGGACCCCCCCCCCCCACATGGTAGAGTGACATCACATTCTAGAAACTGAAAACAACCTATTTGAGGTTCCCAATTTATGTACGCAATTCTTTGATTGATTTGTTCATTCATTTCAGATTCCATTTCTATTTAAATAGAGATGGAATCTGCATCACGCGCACATGCACACACATACATATATATACACGTATACACACACACACACACACACACAGCATTAAGCCACAGAACTGTTAGCTGCAAGATCTCTACTGCAAGTATTTGATATTGGTTTAAAATTACATTAACTGAAAATGTATCAGTGTGACGACACAATCCCAATCTCGCAAATCAAAACTCACCAATCCATCGAGGTTTCTTACTAACCGTCGGCCAAATCAACCAGAAAAGACAAATATCATCCTTTCTAGCACTGACCCAGTTACCCATGTGTGCATGCTTGGATATGATAAAGCTATGAAATTAATATTAAAGCCATTCTGTCTGGTTTGTTATAACAATATTGGTATAGAACTGAAAAATATTCCAAAATCGGAATGCTTTTGAACCTCAATCATCTCCCATCTCACCTTTTCGGCCGCAGTCCCATAGGTTGTGTGTGGACAGCTGTGGCCTGTTGTTGTTCATAGTTTAACATGGCCAGACAAACGCGTCCTGGCAGCAGGGATCTCTAGCTAAGACTAATGTTTACAGAGATAGGAAAGAAGCTCGGTTTCCATAAGCCGAGCCGAATTTTCCTGCCTATTAGCGAGAGACTGCCGAACAAAGAGCTTCCTCTTCAGCCGACAACACGCTTAGCTAACCAAGCATTAGCATGACCATGTCTGTGAAAGGCCCTATATAAATAAAGATCTTCTTCTTCTTCTTAGCAGCACTGGTTAAGAACATGGTAAGAAGCCAGACATGAGATTTTACGAGGTTACAGGCTGACAATCACACGGTTAAGATGCCCATAAAAGGGTTTAGGCTACTTCACTTTGTTTGCAACTAATCTGTCTCTGAACCATGTAAAAGGACTGAAGATACCAAACCGAACATGCTCTTTCTGTGGGATTTACACCAGACACTTTTTCTGGCGAGTTTGCCTGTGCTCTCCTTGCCAGGGTGGGTTTCCTCTGGGCACGCCGGTTTCCCTCTTCAGCCCTCAACTCGCACAATAGGCTAAACCTCCAGGTAGTTACTCAAATCCTGACCAAGATCCTGGCACACAATCTGGAGTGGAGGTGATGCATTGCCCACTTCTGACGGCCTGTCCTGAGGCACAGACTGAAGGATAGCTCAAATGCAGAGAGCACATTTCTCTATAGGGATAATAGTCTACAAAAGTGGTTCCCGAAGTCCCGACAACAAGTACTTGAAAAATAGCTGAGTTTAATATGGTTTCATCAAAATTACTGCTTTAAATTAGTATTGAACCAACGTTGACCATTGAGCCATTGTTAATATTTGTAATAATATCAAGCTGTAAGACACGATTAACTCTTTTGAATAGAGTGAATTTATATAATAATTTTCATTTTAGGAAACAAATAAATGCAAAACATTAACACTTGCCTGTGTGAATAGGGCATATAAAGCCTAGGCACAAATTCAACCTGGAAGACTAACTTTAGCATCACTTAGTACCTCCAGCTAAAGATCTTATCTGCAGGGGTCACCTCAGCCAATCAGCGTAGAGCCACACCTTCGTCGCAGCCAATCATTGCCTGCAGCCCTGCGTTAAAGCTCCAGTGTTCATTGCTAGTCAGCTTCCCAGCTGTGCCGAGACCCACCTCCACCCCTTCGCCGCCTCTTCTGTCCATGGCTTCACTCTGCTACATCCTTCATTGGTCTCCAGTGTCCAGGCACTTAGGGGAAGACATCCCTAACTCTAACCTCCATACTATAATCCGTATATCGATGTCTACTGCCAAGGTCTGATTGCCAAAATATTAATAATATATCAATAAATCTTTCTAATCGCTGCTTTTGTCTCCGAGTCTTATTCAGGTTGAAATGGTGGTGCTCATATAAACATGTCATGTGCCCCGTGTCTGACTATAGTAGTGACTAAAGTGTGAAATAAATCTGATTCTATTGTCATTACAATTTATTGGATGATTTTCACGAATTTTCATGTCATTCCAACTTGGAACTGAATTAGAAACTACACTTTTTTTGGAGTCTTACAAATCAATGTCTAACTCCTGTCCACATCATGGGTATAACGTTCCAGTTTTCAGACCAAGGCATAGTCTGAACGGACAAAGCTTCTCAGATGTAAGGGGAAACGTCCTCAATTCTAAAGCAACCAAGTCGAGATGATCATTTTTTGAAAACCTTTGCTGTAATGGATGACTCAGAACTAACGCAAACCTCTGCTTGTACAAATCCAGACCTTTTCCTGTTCTTGGACATTACCCAACCCTAAACTGTCTTCAGGGCGAGGTCATCATTTCTTATTTATTACTTCATAAAAAAAGGATCCGCTGTGTCGATAACACCCCCCTTTCCCCATTAAAACACGATCAAAAAGCCCAATCCAAAACAAATGTGAAAACCATGTGTTACCTGCAGGTCAAAGAACTTGCTGTACCTCCTGTAGACGACATGAGACGTGGAGTCGGAGTACGTCACGTTGATGAGGTACACCTAAGTGCAGAGGAGAACAAACAGAGGAGGGCCATTAGCAAAAGAAGCCACTTTGTCAGAGGTATTACTGCAGCACTTTGGCATTACTTAGGCCTAATGACATTCCTGAAAGACTTAACTCCAGGAGGTCATAGAGGGTCAAATAAACCCATTAAGTTTGTCTGTCATGGTCACACATCGGAAAGCTATCAGGGGTCGCGGAGGGGGTCAGTAGTTCTGAAGCATTTACCGTTTTCTAATGGGCAAACATATGTATTGTGGCTATTATCATACTTAATAGGCATTCCAGTGATACAGGTGGAAAATAGAAGTGCAAATGTGATTATCAATCCTTATTAAAATATATCCATGACTTGACATACAACAACTCTGCGATAAAATACAAAGGGGGTCACAGCATGAAATCAAGATAGAAATTGAAACAGTGTAAAAAAATGTTGCAGTGATTCTTAGCAGGTATGATGAGTTCCAATATTGTATATATAATATAATAATCCGGAAGTTGGAGGTTTGCTCCCAACTACAGCCAGTGTATGCTCTCAATGAACCCTTATGCAAAACACTTAACACGCTTTGCCTCCTGTGTCTGGGTGCACTAATGTGTGAATCAGTTCATGATGTAAAGCACTTTATTTATTTTTTAATGATGTTTGGCCAGTAGGCTTAATTCGACAGGACAGCTCAGGACAAAAGGGGGTGAAAAGCAAAGGGAGACATTCAGCACATTGTCGAAACCGGGAACCCAGAATGCTGAGTGAGGAAGGACAGAACAGTGAGGGTCACGAGACACCGAGGTGGGGTTCGAGAAATGTTTTCAAGGTAATATTTTTTAATTCATAACAATAAATTTGATGCATTTTTGATTGAACGCGGTATACTTTTATCCATCCATCCATCTTCTCCCACTTGTCCGTTGCCGGGTCGTGGGGGCAGCTGTTGGAGCTGCCCAAGTCACATAGCACCATGCCCCTATGGCTCCTCCTGCAGGTGGTGGGTCCACGGGAGGACGGCCTCATGGTTCCAAACGGTTCCAAACGGGCCTGTTGGTCTCTCATAGGGGGCCCATTCACACTCTCATTCATACACCAGTGTACGCAGACACTGGAGGCAAGGAGGGTGAAGTGTCTTGCCCAAGGACACAACGACAATGTGCACCTTCAGGAGGCGGGATTCGAACCCCCAACCTTCCGATCATGAGCCGACCCGCTCTACCATCTGCGCCACCGTCGCCCCTATACTTTTAGTGAACTCTAAATATCAAAACATACCATCAAAGCAAACAATAATAAAGCATATTTTAAATGTCGTGCACCTAAATTTACTGTAATACTAATAAGCCTAGTGAGCCCGAGTCGGTGGTTTGATGACTTTGCGGGTCGCGGACTGAAAAGTTTGGGAACCCTTGACCAAGACTATCAGCTGCACTGATTTTGTGCCAATATAAATGTGATCTTTTGTTTGAAGTTTTAGTTTATATATCAAAATATTGCAATGGACTGGGAATGTACTTTTGGTAGTTTTGGGCCAGAAGCATTGGGTACAATTTAGTCAACTAGTTAGTTGCAACTACGTATTGCAACACTTACAAAGATATATTGGCAACTATATGGTTGAATTACATATAGCAGTCATATACGCCAATATATTTGATTGGTGGAAAGAACCTGACGAGAACCCATTTTCAGTCGCAAAGAATGTTGTTCAAAAACAATTTGGTCACAGTAAAATTCAGAAAGAAAGCCAAGCCTTCACTGAGAACTTCACCAAGTTTCAAAGTTGCATTATTCTGAAAGGCCAAACACTGGCTGCTGCTCCAAAACTTCAAAACAATTCCATAAAAAAAAGCAACAGGGACGAGGTGTTGATCCATGCAGAAGCTCAAATTGCCTTTTTTTTATGCTCCTTGGCAAACATCAATCATTCACACAATTAACTCCATCCGAGTGATCTCATCAATTAAAAAAACAACAACATTCGAGTCTTAAGCACATAAGTTTGAAAACAGATGGCTGAGGCAAACGCATTGCAATCCACGCACATGAACACATGATGCAAACTCCAAAACATATGGTGACAATCTATAAGGAAATCAGTGAGCCGCTCAAAATCTCCGCTCTTCATTTAGATCACAGTTTGTAACAATAAAAACAGCGTGAGTGCAACGAGGCAAAATGAGTCCTCCGGCAACACGCTAATTAGATACAGACAGCATGACCAAACACTGGAAAAGGGGCGAGTGGAGAGAGGCAACTGAGGGCATCTGAGGACATTTGGATACTGCAAAGTATTTAAAACAAGGATGAGGTGACACAAAATTGCAGTTTTCAATAATATTTCAGATATATAAAACCGATGCATTATTAAATATAGCGCTTTTTTGGACATTCAAAGACGCTTTACATTATTCGTTCACTCCATACTTGGTGGTAGTAAAGTAAAATAATATTTGAGAGCTTTAGAAGGACATTTCCGAGTTAGCAGGAAGTCATGTAGATTATTTTAAGTTTAGGCATCTTTGAGCAAACTACTGTCTTCAGGACCTGATCCCGGATAAAGCAGAAGGAGGATTGATGGATGGATAGGTGGCGTTCAAATCGATGATCACCAGACGGTGATCATCGAACTGTAAGGCGTTTCTGTGTGGAGTCCCTTGTTCTACTTGTGCTTGGGTGGCTTCCTTCAGGTGCTCTGGGTTACTTCAATGTAAAACAAGCACAAAGTACTGGTGACCTAGATCTTGGCGAAGAGTCCTCAGCTCTGTGGCAGTCCAATGCCCACTGTTCCAAACGGGTTGCCTCAGTGAGTAGTACGAGTTTGAAGTATGGGTCAAATACAGTGGAACCAACGTTGCGACAATAAAGACTTGAAAAGTCGTGCATGAGTGTATATCACAATAGATGGTTATGCTGTTTTATATCACACAAACAGCTATTGGCTGATTTTTGAACTTTATTGTGCAAACCTAAATCCATTTGTGCAAGTCCAAATACAATTGCATGTTTGGTCAAGTAGTCAGATTATAGTGGTTACAGCAGTCCCCAGCAGGCACCTTGCGGTCCAGTTGAAGCTCATGATTAAAAGTGTAGTTTATGCAGCAGCAGCCCTACTTGGAGTGGTCCCTGTGTCTCCCTCACTCTGCTGTATGTAAACAGGCATTAGTGTCCACAGTCTGCAGTTCCAGAAGTCCTCAGGAGGAAGTGACACTGGAGCAGCAGGCACAGCGGACAAAGGGATTCTTCTTTCCTCTCTCCATGTCCAACCGGATAAGCATTTTCTGTTGCTTAGCTCATCGATAATGAATGTTTTTTTTTCTTCCCTAGTGGGGGACTTCCCAGTAAACCCTCCTCGCCTCCTGTTCTCTCCCAGGGGATAACTAGTGCCCTATGTCCCCTTCTGGAGACGTCCCTCTGCTCTGAGGGGGAGGGATGCTGCAATTGATCCCAACTCTCAGGTTAATTAATCCAATTTTACCTGATGGACTAATTGATATTTGCAGAGCTGTACCACGGGCACAACTATATTTGATCTACTCTCGTTTAAAACCAGCTATATGAACTCAATATAAAATAGTTGAGTTAAACATATCTATTAAAAAAAAAAAGTAGACTTACATAGTGTTTGGATGGGTTCCTCCTCTTTTGCACATCCACCACGTTGACGTCAAGAACCGTGCGTAACTGCATTTTTACTAGATTAGCACCGACAAGAACTCTACAGAAAGAGATGCTCACCCGTGGATAGCATTAGTAACGCGAAGTTAGTAAGCCTTATAAGGACAGCTCAGTTCTGCAGGCAGAAAGTCTGACTTTGGGTTCTTCCATGAACCAAATGCGCCAAAGAGCCCCGCGTTTGTAAACTTCTCCGGACAGTGCAGAGAAACATGACAGCGTAATAAAAGTGGCGTTTAATCAGCCTTCTCCTCCCTGAAGACCAGAGGGGCTGGACCAGCGGGCTAGGAGCGCATGTCACTGGACTGGGCGGTCCCACCAACACCACAGCTGGCTGCATATCACCTAAGGAAACAAAGGCTAAATGTGAACTGTTTTTTTACGAATTGATCTGTCAAACGTTTTTGCAATAAAAGTAGACTGTACCCTGCAAACTGAGGCTACTACTTATAACCAACTACAGCTTAATCGACTTCTTAAAAACGGATACAACTTTGCTCGAAGACTAGATAACTTAAGGTGAACCGTAGTTTGTCTCACCCTAGTGGATGGTCTCGGTCTCGTCGTGAAACTCGTGCGTAATTCTGCGGCTTCATTCGCACAAATGACAAAGCGCAGTAGCATGAGCTTACACGAGGGGGCACTACACAACACAGAGCCGTTATAAGTTTGCGTGTTTAATTAAAAATAATGTCATACCCTTCCTACATAAAGCATTCACGAGCTTGCTTCACAGTTCCTTTGGTGCGTCTGTTTTTCTGGATTCAAATGGAATAGTGTGTAAAAAAAGTCTCCTTCCCCTTTAACCTCGTCGTTGCGACAGAAACACAAACATCGCCGTATGCGTGGATCAAGGGGCTGAGCTCACGTCCTGCAGAGGAGGGCTTTCAGGAAACAGATACTGCTAACTAACAATGATTAAACTAGCATGTGGAAGCCCGTCCAGAAGCGGAAACTGTCCTGGGTACTCTTCAAAGTAAAATCATAAAGACAGCGAACGACAGCACACCTTTTTTAGCCTTAGGCCGTTCATTCATATTCAATAAAGGGCCTGTAAGAATTTTATTTTTTTCAGTAAATAGGCTATGTCTGTGGAGGCTCTCAGTCATATAGGAGTTGTACATTTTCGATGAAGTTCTTGAGTCAACTTCTGTACTCTGTAGTTGAAGTGTAGAACATTGTGCTTCTCATCCGAAAGGCTTCGTCAGCGACACTAAAGTTCCCAGCTAAATAGCTAAATACTTCATTTGTCTCCAGATGACGGAGACATGTTAAAATCAAATCTGGCAGTTGGTTTTGCTGATATGTATATGGTGAATGAATTCACATTGTCAAATTTATTTGACTATGGATTCATTCACGCACAAAAAAAACATTTAAGCCTACGTATTACAGAATGTTCCACAGCACCACCTGTTGTGATGAAGAAGGAGCTGAGTCGAAAAGGCAGCTCTCCATTTTTAGCGCCGGTTTCAGAACAAACTGACTGAGGGCGCATTAGAGTTTCAAAAGGGTGCAACTAGAGATTCTCGTCCAAACTGAAGGGTGCAAACGTTTCAAAACGAGGTTGCAATGCCCCCCCCTGCTCAATTTGCCAGTCAACTGACGACTACATGAGGTTTGTGATTTGTGAAAGGATCAGGATACAAGCAGTCAAAAGAGAGAAACCATTTCTGGATGGCTCCTATTGTCACTTTACCAGAGAGGTGTTTCGGGCATGCCCCAGGTTTGACCTAGGAAACCCTGAGGGACTATGTCTCTCACCGGACCTTAGAACGCCTCGGGATCCTCCTGAAAAAGCTGTAGTGTGTGTGAATGATGGGAAGTCCTGGGATCTTTGCTCAGACTGCTGCCTGATCCATCCCAGATAAAGTGGAGACAGATGGATGGATGATAGCTGAGGATGTTGTTTATGTTTACATAATTGTTTTGGTTCTCAATACAATTTTCAAATCAGAAAGCAGAATGACTCTTACTGTCTCAGGTTGTCTTGTTTTATATTGTCAAACTTGTGCCTGGCTATGTGCCCTTCTATGCAGCATAATTCAACCAAAGTTTAAGTTGCTGCAGTGTCTTTTTTAAGCCACTAAGAGCTATCCTACAAACACTACCCTTAAAGGGCATGTGATACATTAGACACTTTTTTGTTTTGCTAAAACATAGTTAGCACAATTATATTTAAAATTTTGCAAAAGATTGTACCCAGCTTCCTTTAGTTTGCCCATTTTTGTTATGTTTATAGTTTAACTTCCTTATTGGACACTGACAGGAAGTGACATAGTTGCAGGCAAAAAAAAATATATATAATGTTGCCATACCAACCATATTAGGTTAACTGGGAAATGAGTGAGTCAAACTGCTCTGGAACTTTATTTATGTCACTTCCTGTCAGCAACATTACAATTCAAGGAGGCCTAATAACGTTTTTGCTTCATTAAATTGCTGCTTCACTGAAATAGAATGATAATTATGAACTTGGAACTGATGCTATCCCTCTAAATAAGTCCTATTTTCAAAAGCATAAAAACCTGTCATATGCACTTTAACATACCAGTTTTATAGTATTTTCTCAAACCGGAAGTTGAACACTGCTCGTAGTGCAACCTGACGATGCTCCGCTAACTTCTGTGTGTGGTCACCAGCCGAGCATGAGGTCTCCCCCTCGAATGGCCCTTTCCTTAATGACGCTATTACACATGACAAATTGGTAAACCAGACCTTATTGTCTACATTTCCAGCTCATGGACATGTCACCTGATACTTGATCGGCTGCCAAAGCGGAGAAACGCGAACTCTTCTCTCGTCTAAAACCCCGTACGTCTGCCTGCGCGGGGTTAGCTATGATGCGATCAGGAAATTACTGTAGCCTCCGTGGAAACTTATCGATGCCATGAGATTGTAATGGCTCAATATACTCGTCTTTTTTACACCTCGATGCTGTTATTTCGATTGTGACTTTGGGAGGAACCGCTACGTTTTCTTGCAGGCGGAAACAACAACAACGGTGACGGAGAAGAGGGCATCTCATTCTGCAGCGTTGTGGTAACGCCGCAGAAGATGTCTTTCTTTAATTTTCGCAAGATATTTAAGTTTGGACCAGATCGGAAGAAGAAGCAGTACGAGCACGTACACAGAGACGTCAATCCGGAGGAGATCTGGGATATCATCGGGGAACTGGGAGATGGCGCGTTTGGCAAAGTCTATAAGGTAATCCATGAAACATTACACATAGTTGGTCTGCATACAATTGTATCTGTCCATTATGACGAGAGTTACAATTGAAACATTGCTGTGATGACTACAGTATGGGATTACTGAGAGGTAGGCTACACACCTCCCAAGCCTGAATTAATATCTATTTAAGGAACTCAATAGAAAAGCGCCCTACACTCACTTTCTGGCCATAAAATGTGTCCCACGGCTGGCTTTAGAGTCTTATCTAACGAGCCTGGATGTAGTCCAAGGTTGTATTAAAGCAGCTATAAACTGATTAAAAGCATGTCGTTGCAGTGTCATTTGTTTTGGACTTCAAAGTGTTCTAGGTGTGGTTCCCTGCCATTGAACATAAGGCACTGTTATAGCCTGGATCAACTGCTGCTAAAAGGTCAGATATTACTAAAGCCTACGTAAAGCCACACTGCGTAACATTTCACCCAATAAGAATGAAATCCAAGAATTCATCATATTACAAGTGTTATAGTTGATGAGATATACCTCACTGTGAGGGGCTCACCTCTCCTCAGACCTGACCTTTAACTTTGCTGTTGAGCGGGACACCACCAGCTCGTCTCTATGGAGATGTTGCTCCTATGCTTTGACTGCAAAGAGCCAGACTTGAGGTTTTAAGTACATTTGGCTCTTGTTCAAATGCTTTATTTTGTAAAAAAAAATATCAGAGTGTAGATGATCATTAGGAGCCGTTTAGTTGTTGCAATGTAGGTCCAAAATTCCCCTGAAGCGTCATGTTCTCTGAAAGCAGGCATTTGGTTAAAGCACATTTATTTGCACAGAGAAGGACAGGAACACGGATAACAGGTGCCTATGCAAATGCAGTGGCGCCTTTTACCCTGAGTTTGGCCTTGCAGACTCTATAATGGAAAACAGAGTTATTTAACTGGTAACTTAAGCTTCACTGAAATATTCTCTAAGTAGATTTAACAGTAGGAAAAGTTGTTTTGCTTTTGATAAGGTAGTGTACTAGTCAGTGTACTTTATTGTCTTTGTGCCAACCATGTTATTGTTAGGGGAAGGGAGGAGGTTCACAGGCTTCTGCGGGCTGCTTCATTTGGGCGGGGTGATGAAGATTCAAAAAGTGTGAATCAGCTCTTTAAACTTCCTGATCCCTTCAACGTGCCGTCTACTGGCTTTGGCCTAATGCTAGAGCCATTGTAAACTTCTTACATAATATTGTTTTCTTAGCCTGCAGCCTGTCAAATCTTGTAATGGTAATAAATGTTTTCGCTAAACTCACTATCACAGTTCTGATAAACTAGGTTAGGTTTCACTCTTATCGGGTTGTTTGAAAGTTTTCTCTGACCCAGTCTGCAATGCAAAATGTGTTACATTGAAGAAAAAGGGCAGAACCAAGAAAGTGTTACAGTTAAATATAGATCAGATACTCTTAAAGAATGGTTGGCTTTTGGAAGTCTGACTTCTTTATTGCGCCACCAAAAACAGGTGTATTGGTGAATGAAGGTAACCTATGTAGTGTCCACATACAGTTAATCTGGTTTGCCACCTGTGACTTAAAGTAAGAATAAGAAAATAAACAAAGGGTTATGTGGGCCCACCCTCACCTATGGTCATGAGATTTGGGTAATGACCGAAAGGACAAGATCGCGAATACAAGCGGCCGAAATGAGTTTCCTCCGCAGGGTGGCTGGGCGCACCCTCCGAGATCGGGTGAGGAGCTCAGTTACCCGGGAGGAGCTCGGACTCGAGCCGCTACTCCTCCACGTCGAAAGGAGCCAGCTGAGGTGGCTAGGGCATCTGTTCCGGATGCCTCCTGGTCGCCTCCCTCGGGAGGTGTTCCAGGCATGTCCCACTGGGAAGAGGCCTCGTGGAAGGCCCAGGACACGCTGGTGGGACTATGTCTCCGAGCTGGCCTGGTGTCGTCTCGGGGTCCCCCCAGAACAGCTGGAGGAGGTGTGCGTGGATCGGGAAGTCTGGGCATCTCTGCTGAGACTGCTGCCCCCGCGACCCGGCCCCGGATAAAGCGGAAGAAAATGGATGGATGGATGGGTTATGTGGGCTAGAATTGTATTGCCTCTGTTTTGTGTGTAGTTCCAGTAATCTTTTAATAGAATACCTCTCAATATAATTCATTTATTTTTACTCACAATTAACCTTGTATTTTGACAATGGTAATGAATTCGGCCATCTCCCCAGTCCCCAAAACGCTGACAGACAATACGTTTGCCTAGGAGAAATGTATAGAGTCTGACATAATCTTCAATAGCAGATCCCACCCTCTTTTTTTTTTTTCTTTGAAACACCCAGACACAGTCTCTACTATACTGTACATAAACAAAGACCTGTGTGAGGAATGAGCTGGCATATTCTATACGTGTATGTTATTAAATATTGTTAGGAATTTATTTCGCAAGCAGTTACATTTCTAATATATTTTGTCTAAAAAGAAATGCTGTATTTTGCCCTTAACTAGAAGTAGAGCCAACCAGACATTGTTTCTCATCAACATAAGAATATGGTGACCCTCCATAGTCTTTTTCTCTCCCATATAACAAAAAAGCTGGACAATAAATCTACAGATATTTCTGTTCTTGCATGAACCATATGATCATAACATTTTAATAATGTGCATGACAATATATTGTCATGCACATATCGCAATACTTTCATGGCGGCAGCCATCGTAATAAGGCTGCAGTACTCTGCAGTACTGTTTTAACAATCAACAGTGATCCAAAAGTGGGCTAGAATTCTGCCAGAACAGGAGAAACCGCACAGTAGGGATACATCACACTTTCATCACTTTTCCAAAGATTTCGCCAATTGTCAGATTAATGTTTGTACTTCAAATTCCAAACAGAATCTCAAACACCCAGGATGATGCAATAAAGCCATTGAATTAATATAGCTCAGGAATTTCTTGATTTTGACGGCCAACATTATCGAGAATAACCAACTCAGTTCTTCACAGCACCAGGGTTTTCACCTTAAGATTGATCAAGGGTTCGACTTGTACTTTCTTTTTTAATTCAGAGGAAAGTAATAGGACAATTATCACTATTATTGTTTTGCAAACACAATTGGGGTATCAACCCGTATATTTCACAACAAAAGTGTTTTGTCCCAGTCCTTTGTCTCACCCATTACTGTAGTCGACTGGTTCACTGTAATTCATTGTGATTCCTTCTTTCAAAATATATTGTAAACATATTCAATACAGTCAAAGACCTGCAGAAGGTGATTATGTAACCTTGTAGTCATTATTTATAATCAATAGCTTTATAAAGCAAAGTGAGCAAAACCTTTACCTTTTCATTCTACCATTTTTGTATTGTAATTGCAATTTCACCCTCCTTTATTCGTTGTCCTTGCCGCTTTAGGCTCAGAACAAACAGAATGGGACTCTTGCTGCTGCCAAGGTTATTGACACAAAGACCGAGGATGAGCTGGAGGACTACATGGTGGAGATCGAAATCCTGGCCTCCTGCGACCACCACCACATCGTCAAACTGCTGGACGCCTTTTACTTCGAGGGGAAACTTTGGGTGAGTGAGTGCGTGCCTACAAAAAAGGGCTCCGCGCTGATGTGTTGACGTTGACGTGAATCCAAGGAGACAGGCAGGAAGTCAGGCGAGAAGCGGCACAAATGAAGCCAGTACTGTTCAGATACACAGGCATTGTTAAAGGTGCCATTGCAATGATATGAATAAAAATGAGTCTGAGCTAAGCAGGGCTGAATGATTTTGGATTCTGGAAAACTGTTCTTATTGAGGGTTTTCCTGACAAATAATGCGCTTGTGATCAGATTTCTGTTTTAGAATTAATATTTAGATCTCAGTGCACATTTTAAACATTCTATCTAGAAGAAACGTGTCTTTGTACCTGTTTCTAATGTGCAGCTGCAGCATTTGCGTATTATCTGTTCGGTTGTCTTTGTTATGGGCAATAAAACTATTTGTTTTGCTGCTGTGGTTTGGGCATGGACTCGACTTCCTGCTGTCAAAGTAGCACCTTTCAACACACAACACGAGAGCCATTTTGCATACAGTCAGCGTCTCTGTAAAGGTTAAACTTACTTCAGAGAAAAAAGGGGATTGTTTACCATTGCAAAGCAGGGCCCGTTTTCTGTTGACAGTGAAGCAGTCAGAAAAGGTCAGGGGGAAAGATGCATATGGATAGTTATAGAAAGAATTTGGATTAGGAATATTGAATCATCATAGGATATGGCCGTTTCATCCCCTGCTTTACTCAAATGTTTGTTCAGGGATTACAATTTTAACACAACCTAGTGTAAAAGAACTGTGCTGTTTTTGAAGTAGGTTTGAATGGTACGATTTTGTATTATTAAAACCACACTGCTGAATATTTCAGGTCACGAGAGGAACTAAACTGACACAAAAGATGCCCGTAATGTTCAGCTAGTTGCAAACAATCAAAATAAAGCATTTGAAAGACGAATTCACATATTTAAACCTGCTACCTGTAGTCAAAGTAAAGCAGCAACATCTCCACGGAGGCAAGCTAGCGATTTCCCGCTCCCAGTAACGTTACAAGAAAAGGTGTGAGGGGAGGCGAGGCCGCTCATAGTAAAGACACATCTTTTGTGAGGTATTTTTCACTAATCAAACGCCGTAATTAAAACAATGCTTGTATTTCATTTCATTTATTGAGTGAAATGTTATGTATGGCTTTAAGCGATTGGTTCAGCTTTTATACTTTGTATGTTCTCTTTACACATGCTTCCCCACTGGGAGTGGCAGTAGAGGAAAAAAGAAGCCCTTCTTGTACTCACATGTTCCAAATCATTAGTGTAGCACAGCCAGAAACCAATACCATTTATTGACCTGCCTAACATCACCGGCTTTTATAAAAATCCAATTCTTGTGTCGCGTTTTCACCTACCTCTACCAGTAACCGCGAGGAGGATCTATTCTCCCAGTCAATGCTACCGTGCAGTGGGGGATGTGGTCAGTTGATCATATTCTGTGGGCCGCGAGAGGCCGTGGAGCTATTGGGTCCTGGCAGGTGGTGTCATGTGACCGTCCCTTGCGGACTGACCACAGCTATGGGGGGAAGATAATGGAGCGGCTTTGGTGGCCAGAGAAAGTGCCTGTGAATAATTCAGAGCTCCACGCAGGTCGGCCCTCCTCAGCCTTAAAGCGGCACGATAAATGTCGGTCTACCCAAGCGCGACAAGTGCCGGACATTGAGCCAATGCGTTTACAAATGTGTTTCCTAAGTGCCTTATTAATAGCAGATGCTTAAATATTAATCAGCATTGGGTGTGTCATTTAATGTTTTTTATGTGCAATACATTTTGATCTGTCATCCGTGTCCTAGCCCAAGTCACACCTAATGTCAAGAATAAAAAATCTAACAAGAAAGACGAGTAAGATTGCTTTAACAGCGGTTATGCAAACGGGAACCTCCTGTTGTTGGAGTCCATAGTAACGGGCGGTGCATGGTTGTTGCTTTGATTGATTTTTTTTTCCCCACATCATCTGATACTGGGAGGGGGGGGTGTTTCCCGATACACATGGAGGAGTGTGGTGCTTTGTAGAACATTTAGGGACAGACACTGTTTCATGTCTCAATAACATTGCGTAATGCGTAATATGGTCTCACTAGAGAATGTGTTTTTTTTCCCTCTCTGGCTTGTGAATAGGGAATAGGGATACACGTTTCTTTCATCGATTTAATGTGTTTCCTTACTCGGTGAATGTAAACTAAGATGTCATCCACCATCTTGATGTGTTGTCTTTCTTACAAACAATATGCTTTTTTTTCAAAAATATATCAATCTTTTTTTCAGTGATGCTTTTTTTAAGTCCATCATGTCTACTGGGGTTGTCTTAGCGTTCAGAACGTTTTCTCTCCCACTGTCTCACCTTAAGGGGCTAGATTTCTGCTGATTTAGTAGGGAGGGGGTACCTGTTATTGGTTCTAGCTAGGGCTGCTCTATACATCGCAAAAAAATATCAGACTGTAATATTACATGATGCAATATCTGTATCACAAGAAGCTATAATATATCTGACTGAGATGTGCAAAAGTTCAGATTTGATTATAGTCTTCCTCATGTAGCCTTAGCCTTGATTTAGTGTTTTTCTTGTATTTCTATAATTTTCTTAAAAAACGAATGACTTAAGATTTGATTTCATATTGAATTGTGTCGCAACGGTTTAGTAAAATATTAGAATAATATCGTATCACACCTGTATCACATACTGCAAGTATTTTTGACATCGCGCAAGCCTAATAGATCCATCCGTATTTATAAAGATATACCCCTCCCAAGTATGAATATAGTCTGCTGCTAAAAGATCATTTGTTGCTCATGAAGCTTCTGGAGATGAGAGTCGAAACGTCCTGAACGCTTAAACAATCCAGTCCGGATGATGACTTGAGGATCTTTGTCTATGATGAAAAATGAGACTGTAACAAACATCTCCTGACTGCTGTTCTTTCCTTCACTCTTGCAGATTCTGATCGAGTTCTGTGCGGGCGGCGCTGTAGATGCCATCATGCTGGGTAAGTCCCACACTCGGTCGACGAAAACAGAAAAAGCATAAGTCCTGGACCATTCTCTTCTTGACTGCATTTTCCTGTGCCAGTTTCCCTTTACTGCCTGTCCCTCTTCCTTTTCCACGCTGGTGCAGCAATTCTATGTGTGTAATTATTGTGGCTCAAATGTCAAGGAACGCCTGGCCACTTCTAAAGCCAGCGCTTATTTTGATGCCTTTAAAAAGGTGCCTCGCTGCGGGGTTTTGTTTTTGCAAATCAACACAGTTTGTGTGTTGTTTTTTTGCAAATGACTAGGTAGCCTCGCTCAACTACCGGTGAGTTTACGTGCTGTTTATGGCGTGCAGCGGCTCGTGCGTCAGCGGGAAAAATTTCCGCGGTAAACCGTGGCTTCTGAAATTCTCACGGATAACCTACCGCATGCTTTTATAATTGTAAAACCGGTTAATCTGGACATCCCTATAACTAGGGCGTTATAGGGATGTTAATGAGTGATTCACGTATTACAGAATCTCTTCCAGATTTTAAGTCCAGTTTGCCTGGGACAATAATGTTGTGTCATAGTAATAATAGTGATTATAGTGACTTTAAAAGACTTATTATTGTAGCTTGTGAAACTGTTGGTACGAGCAACTTTTACAAAATGTTTTTAAATCAACATTACAGTCAGTAAATTGTAGCTTTATACCTTTGGGACTTAGATTTAACCTCACCTGAACCAAGCTAATTTTGTCCAGTTTGACATTACTCAAATCTAAAAGCTTCTTGGAAAAAAAACGTAAAAATAGCAACAACAAAAAACGAGGATGCAAATGCAACAGAAAAGTGACAACAAGGCAGGTTAATGGTTATAAAATCACAAACAAAAATCTCACATTATCCTACACTGCCTGACCACAAAGAAAGTCTGTCCTGATCTGGGGTCGCTGCAATTGTTGAGGTTTGGATTCAGCAACACTAATGCTGCGTTTACACATAAGCACGATGCGTTACGAATGCCACAAATCCACATTCGTGGCCAAGGATCACGAATGTGAGTGGACTTTGATGATCCGGGGTCGAGGTTTCACGCGCCGCCACTAACTGTTGCGACCTGTTACTACGCGTTACGATGAATGGCACGAACTATTACGCACGGTCACGAATATGCGTCCCGCGCTGCTGCGTGGTGTTGCGCGCTGCTGCGTGGTGTTGCGCGCTGCTGCGTGGTGTCCCGCGGTGCCACGGGCTGTTACGGGTCACTGGGAATATTCGCGTTCTGTCCGAAATCTGTCAAGAATTGGGCGAATGTGGAGTGATCTTCTGCCGCCGGGTTGGAGGCGGAGCAGAGGCCGTGCTCTCCCCTGAGTCATTGGGCTCGTCTGGCTCCAACTCCCGAACATCAGGTACGACCGCAGGAGGAAGAAACACTTTCAGCACCCCGAGGAGCGGCAGTGGCTCGGGGTGCTGAAAGTGTTTCTTCAGGGGCTGTCCGTGGCTTGGAGCGCGGATTGGCCGACTTTGTGACACTTTTCCTTGGCGTAGCTACTGCAGGTACCAACATTTACTTTGGGCGTAGCGTGGGTTTCTGTCAATTTTGAGCGTGAAAACAGTGATTCTGCTACGAATGCTCTCACGCTGAATTACGAAGCGCCACTACTCCTCACGAAAGGACACGCTCCGTTGCGAACTCCACGAACAGAGGGTGATTCGTGACATTCGTGGAAGATTTTTTGACAGACAAAAACTTTCTCCACGAACGTCACGAATGTCACGAGCTGATGCGTTCTGTTAAGAATCCCATTGAGATGCGTTAAGTCACGTCACGAACGTCACGAATGACGGAAAAATGACATTCGTAACGCATCGTGCTTATGTGTAAACGCAGCATAAAGAATGAGATCAGCTGACGACCTGAACATCCTGAATGACCAGGTTATCCCATCAATGAATTTCGTCTTCCCTGATGGCACGGGCTTAATCCAAGATGACAATGCCAGGGCGGTTCAGGGAGCTTTTAAAATGTTATTCCGACAAAAACATTACTTTGGAGACATGTATCCAGGAAATAAATTAACTCCAGTTGATATTAAATGTTAAGATGTCATTGTTGTCTTTTGTGCGCGTAGAGCTGGAAAAGCCCCTGACGGAGCCTCAGATCCGAATGGTGTGTAAACAGACGTTGGAGGCCCTGCTTTACCTCCACGAGAACAAGATTATCCACAGAGACCTGAAGGCTGGAAACATTCTGCTCTCATTAGAGGGGGACGTCAAACTAGGTAAGCAGCTGTGGATGCGTTTGCCGTTTCTGCTCGGGTAAGTTCTATCCAATGTCCTTTTAATGCAGTGGAGTGGCTTAGCCTGGCATTGGCACGCGAAAGTCAGTGCATTCTCACTGCCAGAAAACCGCAGACCACAGGGTGCTGCGGTTTCCCTTCGGGTGCAACAATTATTTTAGTATCATAAAAAACATCAATATCGTCAGCCATGTAAGCTCAATCAATTCAAGCCACTATGAGAGCTGGTAAATGTTGTCTAATTGGCATGACTAATGACTTGGCTGGTCTTAATAGCTTACTTTCATCCCTGGCTTAAAATGTTGTTTCTTAAACCAAAAAGGGCTGCTCGATTAATCGCCATAGAGTCAAAATTACAATCTGCACGGGTGCCATTATCAAATCGCAAAAAGTACAATCATCTTCAGACCGTAAAACATCTTTGCAAACAACTTGATATCGTGTCTCCATGGGATCGTATGCTAAAAGGCTGCTAACGCTGCATATTAGACCAAAAATATTGTCTTTTGTACTGACGGGCTACTTGTATTTTAGATGATTTAAACTGTCAATCAGATCTTCCACATCCCTGTAGACCTACAGCGCTAAAAGTAATTAGTAAAGTCAATCTGTGTCAGGCCAGGCAGCTGAGCTCGAGTACGTGACTGGCCGCTCAAGGTCACTCCCGTTTATCGCAGCACTTTCAACATTTAGATCATATTAGCCATTTAAGTTTTGAAATCAAGGTCCAGTTCAAAAGAGTCCGGGAGCATTAACATTTGAGGGACTAATGCAGTAATCGCATGCATTTTAGAACACGTTTAAACGTCCAAACTACAGGGTTGGCAGGTTTTATACATAAGAGGGTCCCTGGTCCATGGAGGCAGGTAAGTTTAGTATTTGCAAAAACAAGTATTTGCTCATTGTGATCATTGCAGTGATTCTTGTAGCTTTGGCGAGTTGTGTGCTTTTATCACCACGACCATTCCTGTAGAAAAACTATTAAGGGAAATGTAGCTGTAGCCTCTTTAGCCACTGCTCTCGGTGACTCATGTTCTGTAGGCAGAGGGTCATGGCGAAGCTTTGTACACGGTAATTACCCCACAGTCAACAAAGCGCTAATGCTAAAGCTGTGTTTCTGTCTAATGTGTACGTGCTGCAAAAGCAAAAAAGACAGACCGGCAGAGGTAAAGGTTATGTGGCTGGAGAGGTCATTTTGGACTTCTACCAGTGCAGCATGTTAGGTTATTTGTTATCTTTGCCGAAATGGATTTGCAGTTTGGGTTTTTGGTAAAAGTGCATATTAATGTCAGCTTTTTATGTAGGTCACGTAGAGACTAGAGTGTCCCTCCGTAGGAGGTCTGCCTTTGACATTTCTGATTCCTGTGCCGCTGGGCCAACCTGTCAGGTGCAGCCCATGACCACAGTGCAGTAGTTGTTTGAGGTTTTGAAGGGGAGAGCAGAGGAAACCCACCCAAACACTAAGGGGCAACGTGCAAACTCCACACAGCGAGACCGGGGACTTCAGTTCTGTGAAACCAGTATTCCACTGTGCCACCAATTTACATTTTGAGAAGCTTTATTATTTTATTCCTTCCACAATCTGTCGACTGAAGATAAGCCTAGCCCAGTATGTGACATCATTGAGCATATCATTTATGATGTATTTTGTAATGCTTTTCATTGTGATTATGTGTCAAAAGGATGTCTTTGTGCTTACAGCTGACTTTGGGGTGTCTGCTAAAAATACCAAGACGCTACAGAGAAGAGATTCTTTCATTGGTACTCCTTACTGGTGAGTCACGCAGTCTGGTACAAGAGGGCATTCTCCCATTTCTGAGTGATAATTGTCTGAAAGTGTCACGATAAGGGGAGTGATCATTTATCTTCGGGTCATTAACTGTTCTCTGAACGTGGATAAGGGAGATTCTCTTTTGAATAGTCGGCCTTCACTGTCAGATGATCTTGGCATTGACAGGGAAAAGCATGGCAAGAATGTGTGATAATCATTGGGAAAATAATGTCTTCTGTACCAAGGCTGCACTAATGTGTATTACATATTGGTGTATTGCTGTATTTTACTACTTGATTGTAATTCAATGTCAGAAGTTGTTCTCTTCCATATAAAATACATACATTTCGTCCAAATTTAGTCTGGACCTGTAGATGATAAACATAGTGTCATCAGAAATATTGATATTGACAGTTTGACCAAGTAGAAATTGGTCCTTGGTTTTGGTCATTGTTAGGTTTGGCCCTCAATTTATGGACAAAGGACTCTTTCTATCGTTATCATTACTACTACAATCACATTAGTCACTTCGTTAGGCTTACGGTGTTACTAGTATTATTGCTCTAACTACGATCACATGACAACCTGTCTTTCTTATCCCGTTCATGATCTATTTCAGGATGGCCCCAGAGGTGGTCATGTGCGAGACTTCCAAGGACCGTCCGTACGACTACAAGGCCGACATCTGGTCCCTGGGCGTGACCCTGATTGAACTGGCGCAGGTCGAGCCCCCAAACCACGAGATGAACCCCATGAGAGTGTTGCTGAAAATAGCCAAGTCCGAGCCGCCCACTCTGATGCACCCGTCGCGCTGGTGAGATAGTAACAAAAGAAGTGATAACGAAATGTTCACAGAGACGACCGCTGAGTGTGTGAAAGATGCCATGGAGATTGTTTAGACACTATTGAAAGGCCTCAAGGACAGAATAGAGAAATGAATAGAGTACTGAATATTGTATTTTTGCATTGTTTATGGTCATATTCGCTGCTTATTTGGGTTTTTTGTGTTTGCGTTTGTTTTGAAGGTCTCCGGACTTCAGTGATTTTCTAAAGAGATCGCTTGATAAGAATGTGGACCACAGATGGAGCACTGCACAGCTGCTGCAGGTGAAGTATTTCTAACATGATGCAAACCAGGTTCTGTAAAAAAATAAAAAAAATAACAAAAGTGTATTTTAAGATTGCATTTTATTTGATACAGATTCTATTAGGTAATAAAAAGAATAGAAAATGTTGCCAGTTGCGTTTACCTTTAGACTTTTGTCTTTGCAGCTTATTGATGCCTGTTGCATTTTTAGGCGTGTTATGTAAAACAGATTTTTGCTTGAAAATGTTTATGAATTGTACTTTATTTGTAGAGGTTTTTCTAAGGCCGATGCCAATTTTGGGGGATTTTTTTGGCCGATGCCGATATGCTTGGCCGATATTTTTGAACGATGTCCGATGTTCCGATTTTTCCAAATTTCTGGTGTATAATCCTGTAAAAACATATGGCCAATTATATTTTATTACTTTTAGATGTTTTATTCATAGTTTCTGTCCCAGCTTTGATTAGCTTCCGTTAGCATTAGCATGCTGACATTAGCATTAGCACACTGCTGCTAGCTGCAGCATTTTGCACAGCGATCAAAAATACAATTGTAGAGGTTAAACCTAACTCAGCGATTGAATGCTCCAGGTTCTGTGCTTCAAGATGACAAGCAGCATGTCCATATCGACTGAGGTTTAGTCAAACTTGTGTTTAACAAACTTGTAGCTTTTCATTGCGATGTTTATCTGTTCCTCTGAGGCTTAGGAATTTGTGGAAGGATGCGTTTTAAAGCCCTGACTCACTCTGTTCAATGCAAAGAACAGGAAGTATATCACTTTCAGTCTCGGAGATATCGGCGCGAGATTGGCCAATGGCAGATATCGTTATATCACATGACCGCACCCTTCTGAAAAGGACAGTTAAAACTGCATCTCGGATTATTGGATCCCGTCTGCCTCAGATACAGGACTTAAGTTGTACACTTAAGCGCTGTGAGAAAACGGCTCACAGTATTATGGAGGACCCAAGTCATCCCGCACATTTCCTCTTCTCCTACCTCTCTTCGGGGAGACGTCTGCAGAGCCTCAACTCTCATTTCAGAGACAGTTTTTATCCTCATGCGGTGAGGCTCATAAACATTAGCCTAAAGGAGAGCTGTGTTTTTTGCATTTTATTGCTGGAATACGTTTGTATTGTATTATTGTTTTGTATATGTAGATTAGGTCTTGTTTAGCGGAGAGAGCGCCAGGGCAAAACCTTTTTCATTGCTTAGGTACCTTGTACTTGACGCATATGATAAATAAACTTGAACTTGACCTCTACTTATTTGAAAAGGTATTAAGAGCTGCAACATTTTATTCAATTCTAATACATACTTTTTAAAAATTGTTATAGCACCCGTTTGTCACCAGCGTAAATGACAGCAAACCCCTGCGGGAGCTCATCGCTGAGGCCAAAGCTGAAGTCACAGAAGAAATCGAAGAGGGCAAAGAGGAAGAGGAGGAGGAGGAGCCAGAAACTCCTTTGGTATGTTCTCTCTCCAAACGCCAACCAGAGCACGTTTCCCTCGCACATTCATACTAAAACCATGTTGCCGTATTTTTCAATTACCAGCCGGTTCCGGGACACAAGCGCGCGCCTTCGGACGCTAGTGTTGCCAGTTTAGAAGATGAAAAAGTCACGCCCACCGCTTCCGCTCTGGAGTCGGTCGTAGAGAATAAGGAGAGCGAGCCTGCTGAAGATAGAGCCAGTGACAAGCTCTCGGACGAAGGCCTGGGCACGAGCGAAGTGGACAAAACCGAAGAAGAGAAACTCAATGACGTTTCCGATGTCAACGATGAAGACCTCAGTGAAGTGCAACAAGCTCCTGCCCAAGACGTCAAAGAAGACCTCACAGAAAAGGAAGCTGAAGCTAAACCGGACAATGAAGAAAGTGCAGCGGTTCCTGTTGATCAACCTCAGTGCGAAATAGTTGACATACCAGCTCCGGAAACAAAACAGGATGAGATTATTGAAGGAAGGAGTGTGGAAGAACCTATTGTGGAAGAACCTATTGTTGAAGAACCTATTTTTGAAGAACCTATCAAAGAAGACATGGACATTGTAAAGGATGAGGACCTGGCCAGTATACAGGACACGGCAGAAGCTAAGGTAGAGAAAGATGTAGAGGATCAACCTCAGGAAGCAATAGCGCAAATAGATTTAGCACCAGAAACGAAAGAAGAGACAACGGAAGAAATTGAAAAGATGAATGAAGAGCAACCGCAAGAAGTAGAAACACTGGATACATTGTTGGATACAGATGTAAATAATGTCAAAGACTCTGTTGTAGAAATAAGTCAAGAGGTAAATTCAATAGATTTAAATGCAGATCAAGATACAGGTGGGAAGGAAGTAGAAGTAGAAGCTTCTGCTGAGACTTTGGTGGAAGAGAATAAACAGCGCCAAACTAATGAAGAGGTAGAAGAGAGATTTACAGACGGAGGAAATGAAAACGTAGAAGTACAATCTGAACAGGAAATTCAGGAAAAAGACGGTGTTGAGGTTTTAGAAAAAGACTTAAATGTTGCTACAAACGATGAGCGTAAAGAGGAGTCTGCAGTACCATCGAAACATGAAGAGGAGAAGACCGTTGTTCCTCAACACGCGGTGTCCGTCCCTGAGAGCGAGATGGACTCTGAGGCCAAGACGGAGCAGGGCAGTCCGGCGCTCATCAAACCTGAGGCGGAGAAGGATTCAGATTCAGGCAGCAGCTCGGCGGCCGACAGCAACAGCCTCGACCTCAATCTGTCCATCTCCAGCTTCCTGTCCAAGAGCAAGGAGGGCGGGTCCATATCTGTGCAGGTAACGTCAAATATTTGCCAAATCGATTGATATTAAGTATAGATTTTCTGCAGGTTAAAATATGAATATGAAAATATTCATATTTTATATTTTAAGTAACCATAGGTTTGTTTAGACATGGTACAATAAAAATACTTTAACAAACAAAAAGATTAAACCAATTGTAGTAAATATTGACCAGTGATGTAAAGGAACGCGTGGCTCATTCAGACACAATAAGGCCCTGTTTTACTAAGCCAGTCGCAAAATCGACTGCGCTATAGTCTTAGAAGTACATATTTGAAAAAATACCGTAAAGGAGTTTGCGCTGTGGCCCTTTAACGTTTATGAGAGACAAAAATCTCAACTGCACCTGCTTTTTGCACAACATGGTCGTTCATAATACTGTACATTGAACCACTGTCCGTTCCCTGTAGGAGTCCAGGCGTCAGAAGAAAACCCTGAAGAAGACCCGTAAGTTCATGGTGGACGGTGTGGAGGTCAGCGTCACGACGTCAAAGATCGTCTCCGACAATGACACCAAGAGCGAGGAGCTGCGCTTCCTCAGGTGGGCTTGCTCTCACCGCACACTTGCGCACCGTCACCGTCTAAATATGGGGACGTGACCCATTTAACACGCCTGCCATTAATAGTTTTTTGCCGCTTTCACAACTCCCACTGCATCTTACAAACGCCAGATGGTTTATCCGCTCTGATGAACGTTATGTTACTGTCACCTCCGGTGTTGCCTTTTAAAGACATGGGACCCAGCGCGCGCATTTGTAGGGAATTGTTGTGTGGCTGTTTATGATTTGGTTTAGGCCTCAGACTGATGAGGAAAAATTGCAATTTGAATGGTCGCAATTAGCAAGACACTAAGTAAATGCAACTGTAATGCGATTACGGTTGCATTTCGTGCAGTCTTCTCTCCGGTGTGAAGGCTCCTCCGCTTGTTTCAAATGTGCTCTCGGAACTGAAGCATACATTTAAATGATTGATTTAATCGCAATTAAACATCTGTCCCAGACCGTGCAGTTTGTGTTATCCACATTGTCCACCTAACAAACCAATACAATATAGTGATCCCTCTGATCTAATAAATGCACACATAAATGTATAATATAATAGTTTAGGTAGAGCTCAGGATTGTGCTATAAAAACGGTTATTATTATGAAACTATACCACTAATCCCAGAAATGTTAAGTTAGCTGCCACAAACATTTTTAGATTTTGTCTAAATATGAAATGTTTTGATGTTTGATCCCAATCTCCATTTTGAAAGCACTAGTAAAGGAACAAAGGAATGCCAATCTGTCTGCAAAAATATATAAATAGGAATATTTCGGGTTTTTTGTTTGTCTTGGACACGATCCAGCCAACAGAATGATGAATCCGACGTGATAGTTGCGGCTTTTGTGGAAAGATCATTTGGCCCCCTAAAGCCCCCTTTGGCCTCTTCTTTTCAGTGAGTAAAGCTTTGGTGTGTGTGGCCCACAGCGATTGACTGAGCTGTACTGTAATCAAATGCCCCTAGTGTAACAGAACCTCTTTCAAACTGTCCTCGTGAATAAAGTATAGAGTCTCTAAAGCCGTCCCCGTAGTGGAGTTTTCAGAGGGGGGCTAAAAATAACGGCGTTGTTGTGGTCTGTCTCACCAGGCGGCAGGAGCTGAGAGAGCTTCGACTGCTGCAGAAAGAGGAGCAAAGGGCTCAGCAGCAGCTCAGCAACAAGCTCCAGCAGCAGCGCGAGCACATCTACCGCCGCTTTGAACAGGAAACTACTGTGAGTCACTCCGCTCCCCGCACCGCTTTTCACGCTTTTGGCACAGTCTGCGGAAATGTGAAGTGTAGAAAAATACTGTAAGGCTCCAAGACAGAAATGGAACGATTAAGAATAGTTGTGTCTGCCATGAATAAGAATAGTTGTGTGGAATTAATTGGAACGGCCACTTCTGAGAGGCTAAATAGTGTATACCATATTTTCCAGACTATAAGTCGCACCAGCCAAAAAATGCTTAATGAAGAAGAAAAAAAACATATATAAGTTGCTCCGGCCTTGGCAACTACCTGAGCATGGAGGCGTAACTGTGCCGTTCACATGCCTCTCCTGGCAGCACGTTCTTCAAGCCCATATTTGTGAACTTGTTCCTCTAGCTGTGGCCGCCATTAGCTTTTTTGGTTTTCGACTTTGCAGTAAGAGTAACTTCCACTTTTCGCTCGATTACCGTTTTTTAAGTCTTCAGTGGTACGTAGCAGATACTGGTAACCAAGCCTAGAGCGCCCTCTAGCGTCTGTGGCAGTGTGAAAATAACCAACATGTGAAATTATATATTTTAATATATAAGTCGCACATGAGTATAAGTCGCACCCCCAGCCAAACTGTGAAAAAAAGTGTGACTTATAGTCCGGAAAACACGGTAGGTTTTAAACATAGAATTTGGATTCAACTTGGCTTGTTTTGCTTTTCTTTTAGCGGTTTTGGGAGCTTTTTGTGCGCTGCCAATAATTTTTTTGTGTGAATTTAGGCTATTTCAGTCCATAAAACGTGTTCACAAGTTTGTGGACTTTGTGTGTCAGATAAAGAAAGAATTGTATCATGCATGAATTCAAATGACTGCATGCTGGAAAAGGTTGTTATTGATGTGGTCGACGCGTACACACTGCACAGACACCGATTTAATGAATTTGATGATTGCGTCCGTCCGCAGGCTAAAAAGCGCCAGTATGACCAAGAGTTGGAGAACCTGGAGAAAAAGCAAAAGCAGACAATCGAGCGCTTGGAACACGACCACACCAGCTGGCTCCGCGACGAGGCCAAGCGCATCAAATCCGAGCAGGACAAGGAGCTGTCCAAGTTCCAGAACATGATGAAGAACCGCAAGAAGGAGGTACGCTGGTGCATGGGCGCTTCTGTCACGGCTTTGAACGGATACAGGATTAGCGAGTGGTGGTGGGGGTTGCATGTCAAAAAACGCTGCATGTGTTCAACTGTCGGGTCAGATCTGTCACAATAATATATCATCAAGATAAGAAACGATATCGGCAATATTTGATCATCCTGATGGTTGCAGTGCAGCCAAGATGAAATGGAGGTTGGGGGTTCAGTCACGGCTCCGTTCAGTTCATTCTGTTGCTGTGTCCTTGGGCAACACACTTCAACCATCGTTCCTTTATTTAACAGTAAAAGAATAAGAGATGAGCAAATTGGAGAAAAAAAATTAGGGATGCACTAATCCGGTACTGGTATCTGATATCGGAGCTGAAACTGTAAAAAATACAATATCAGTATTGCTACAAATGACCGATACCTGTTTTGGCTCTCAACGTCCCGCCTTAACCGAGTGCATTTTCTCCAGTTCAGCTTTACCCAAATCCATAAGTTCACAGCCTATAGGCCAGTGTAATGTCTCACTTGAAAGCTAAGACCTACAAAGCTCATCGAAATGAATACTGTTTTGACCTTTTTTTTTGGGGGGGGGGGGGAGGATTTTCAACACATTTTTCCCACATATTCGTAGATTTTTGTCCCTTTTTTTTTTGCGTTTTTTTCATCACACATTTCTGTCACTTTTTTATCGCTTTTTCATCACTTTTTTATGAAGCTTTTAGATTTGGGTAAAGCCAAACTGGAGAGAATGTGCTCGTTTCAGGTGGGGGTTAAGAGGTTAAAACCTCAACTTTACCCAACTAAATCTCAGTGAATATGGACATTCTTTATGTATATTTTGAAGCTTGGAAACAGGAGAATTCAATCGCCGAGTTAGTTTTAACCTCGCAAAAAAAGCCACGGCTAGCTCCAATGGTATGATATTGCTAGTGACAGCATGCTATAGCTAACGTCAACTAAACAAAGCTGGGACAGAAATTATGATTGGATCACCGAATTAAATAAAAAAGGCACTACTGGAGCGGCCAAGTGTTTGTATTTTAGTTTATGAAATAGTGTTAAAGAATAACTGATCAAACACATGTTTAATGCACAAGTAAAAATGTTCAGATCATTTTATTTGAGTTGTTTATGTTAATGCAACCTAATAGCCTGTCTTATACCCAAGGATAATTAGTGTAGAAAAGTCCAGTGATCCTTGTGTAATGTTTTCCATTCGTTTATTCATAGATTTAGAAAAGATTAGATAGAAAGTACTATTGATCTCGCACTGGAGAAAAGAGGACCTGGATTGGTGCATCATTAAAATAAATACTTACTATAAATAATAGTAATGCTTTACTTCTATCACAACTTGCCGTATTATTAGAAGAAGGGTTGAATAAAAAATAAACTGTATTAAATTGAATGCTTATGGTGACAGGCCTATGCGGGGCACTTGGCGCTGGATCGATCATTTTAAGGGAAGTGTTTGCCTGGCCATTCTGCAAAGTGCTTTGGGTGTTCACGTAAATACTGCTGTGCTAATGCTGCTACTGCTTGTGGGATTTATTATTTATGATCTAACTCGGAGGACGTTGTCAAGCACTGCTGCAACACTAGGACTATTTTTAACAACCTAATGAAGTTTGGAAGTGTCTACGTCTTAAGTCTGATGATGTAAAAGGAAGTGCTTTCTCTTCTTGGCAGATGCTTAAGTTGTGCGCAAATATTCAATGCTTTTTTCCGTCGCAGTCTTTTACGCCTGTCTTGTTATAAAGTTTACATGTGGCGATCGCTCTGAATACTGTTAGAAATGTGTTTTTTGTGCTATTGTGAATAATTAACTTTGTTTCTGGCGTGAGTGTGACATGGCTTTGCTTATGGGATTGTTTGTTTCTAGTGAATTTCGGTGCTGGGCTTAGATTGTTATTCATAATCTTAACATTATTATATTAAATATAAATGTTGAATGAAGTATTTACTAATGCTTTACAAATGCTTAATCACAGTATAATTCAAATGCCTTGTCCTTTATTCATAATCAATAATCCTTCTTTGTTTGGAGATCTATCATGTTTGTGGCTCTGAAACTAATCCTTTGGGGTACTAATTTATTCAGTTTCTTCTTAAACTTTACTAATCAAATATTATTGGACAGAGAAAGTAGGAATGTTTCTGTCGGTGAGAATAAAAAAAGAATCTAATTTTGTCGGTGGTGGGAGCTCTCGTTGATCATTTACACTTGAAGTAATTATGATGGATCTACTATGACCAAAAGAAAAAGGCTTTTGAATCCGTGTCTTCAAACACAAATTTTAGGTGAGAATGGAGGTCGGACAGTCCCCCAAACACATGAGAAAAGAGCTCATGAAACGGTTAAAGGAGGACCTGACGCTCACTAAGAGTGTGGAGGTAAACAACAAATACTTTTGTTCTTTTACAACAAACTCAGCCACTGCTATCACTCTCTTCTTATTCTACGTTCATTTCTTTGTAGTTGAATAGTAACAAACACAAGTTTTGCGTTTTAGTGCAGTTTTACAGCAGAAATTCTGTGACGGGTTCATGGTGGTGACTCCATGGCTTTATAAAGCTGTACTCTGAAACTGCCGCCTGACCATGACCCACTCCTGGGTTCAAGCAGCCCTTTCAGAACAACTGTTTTGAGCATTTTTTTTTCACCAGGAAGGTTTGGTTTAAAGGGAACCCCACTAGACAAGCATGGAATTCTAAATAGAGGTCTCCCAAAAGGGAAGAATATTGCAGATACTTCTAGGCTGAGTTTAAAAACACAGGTATTTCTCTATCTCAGCTTCTAACTGCTTTCATTCAAGGCTGTGTTGAACATGAGGCATGTTTTAACTGTTTGGCTGGAGAAGGTTGCATATAACTAATGAATGTAGCTTCAGTGTATAAAGTGAATGTCCTCAAATCTCTTATGTAACATAGGAAGAGCAGGCGTGTATGTGTGTGAGTGTGCGATTCCTGCTGGTACGTCTGCTGCTATGTGCTCTCCTTCACAGGCAGTGGCGCAGGTTATGATACACTCTTTTCAGTTGTCCTCATGCGCACTCTTCAACGCTCAGATGCAGGATGTAAGTGTCCACGGCGGCGTGTTTCTCTGCTCACTTTGGCCCATACTTAGATGTGCTTCTCGTGACAGTGGCAGCAGAGTTCAGCACATGTAGGCATGGGCGCAGTGTTTTGAGTGTTCATCACTGTGATCGTGCAGTGGCCCCTCTTCCTCTCTTCTGTCTGCAATATTTATGTCGACGAACTAGATATTTGACAAAGACACTTTTTTGTGTAGAGGCCCTACTGATATGGAGGTTTAGAGACTGATAAATGATTTGACTTTCATCCTCCTAAACAGTTCAAACGTGTTGACCTGTGCAATTCAGTAGCATAGATATTTTATCTATACACACAATACTGCTTTATAGAGAGGAACAATCTTCATGATAATGTGAATGTGCTCATTCTGTTTGTGATAAGAGACTCCAACCACTGAATATACAATAACAAACAATAAGGTTCCCTATCTGACATGGGTAATATTTAGTAATACCTATCGGCTGGGCCCTAGTTTCTCTTTAGAAACTAAATATCTGCATTCGGAAATACTAAATATACTTTATAAATGTTTTCAATTGAAATGTTAGTCATCAGTCATCATAAAACAGTAGATGTGGGGATTGAATGAACAGATCGGTATGTCATTTTTTTTATGTCATGAGGGAATGTAGGAGTAGATGTAGTACAATGTGAATTTCTATGTAAGTATTTATTTAAATTGTGTATTTCTCTGTGTCTCCGTCCTGCAGGAGTTGATGATGTGATGTGCTCTCATGTGTTCTTTCACAATGACATGATTTTAGAGCAGTTCAGACTCTGTTCTGTCGCCGCGTCCCATAGTTAATTTATCCTGTGCTCTTTCTTTCTGGTTCAAAGGAGCAGGAGTTCTTACAGAAGCAGCAACAAGAACTGGACAGTGCCTTGAAGAAGATCATCCAGCAACATAAATTGGAAATATCAACTATTGAGAAGGACTGCCTCAACCACAAGCAGCAGCTGCTGAGAGGTGCGGAGCTCAACCGTGTCTTTTTAATAACGCATTATGAATATTCAATATGTAAAGTAAAAAAGGATATACACATACACGTATTACAAATCTGGAAGTGAATTGCTCCTCCATTAAAGGTGCATTATGCAACTTTTAATGAAAAAAAAAGTTGATATTTGTGCGTGTATGACCTTGTAGTGACCCGGCTGTATGAGTGGTCAGGATAGTGCCTTTACCTTTGATCACAGTGGTCTTTAGGACGCTCCAGGAAAAATTGTTTGGAAGGTTTTTAGACAGTGAGAGCCTCTCACTAGAAAACCTACAAAACAATTGATCCTGGAGCATTGTAGAGGTACTGTACTGTATGTCCAGGTTTAAAGGGATGATGGGATCAAGAGGCAATTTATTCAGTCTCTTAAACCACTCACTGCCTTTTAGAAATGAATAGTCATTTATGTCTTTCCTGACTCACACTTGACACTTTCATTATTATGTGGTAGTATTGGTCATCTCTAAAACAGCGAGAAAAACACATGTTTAAAAGCCTGTGTTGGACTCCCACTCGGAAGAAGACAACCAGCGCATTAACATTCAGCGACAAATTACCCTTGACAAAACGGAAGCTGTGTTTAGCACGCTTGGACTCCACATGCTAATATCAATGTTGACAGTGAGATGAATGGAAACCGGCAGCTGCTTTAGACGCTGTCATCATGTGAGGTCATCATTGCGGGACGCTGGTATGAGACCGTCAGACCCTTGGGCCATGTCTCGGCACGCCCTGGCGCTCACGTGTTCCCTGATGCTTTTGTTCAGTTGGACACTGCTAGAAACTCGCACAGTGGCTTCAGGAGGTTTAGAGACCACTTAGTAAGATTGTTGAAGGTGTGAACAACTGCTGACCCATTTATCTCAAAACTGTGTTGGAACCTTCAGTTGAGCACCTTACTACAAAAAAACAATAGTAAACGCATATAAATAACAAGATGCAGAGAAGGGAAAGTAGAGTTAATCTGCACTCTTATGAAAAGTATTGAATAAAAACGATTTGAACATTTTCAGCGTCAGACTTCAATCATTGCAGAACTAGAGGGGCGTGGAAACGTTACCGAAGCCCCACTCATCACAGTACCATGCTTTTTTGTGTGCGCAGCCAGGGAGGCCGCCATGTGGGAGCTGGAGGAGCGCCATCTGCAGGAGAAACACCAGCAGCTCAAGCAGCAGCTCAAAGACCAGTACTTCCTGCAGAGGCATCAGCTGCTCAAGAGGCACGAGAAGGTGTGATTTATGCGTAAAATGCCCCATAAAGTTGAAGTCTCTTTGTCACGTTGTTCCGCTGTTTACAACTGGAATGAACATGATGTAGGATGTGACATCTTCCAGTTTTTTTGGCAACCTTTCCGTTAAGAGTGACGATTGAAAGAACTCTGGCTTGTGTAGGAAATGGAGCAGATGCATCGCTACAACCAGCGACTGATCGAGGAGCTGAAGAACCGGCAGACTCAGGAGAGGGCTCGTCTCCCCAAGATCCAGCGCAGCGAGGCCAAAACCCGCATGGCCATGTTCAAGAAGAGCCTCCGCATCACGGCTACGGCGGCGGCCACTCCCGAGCAAGAGAGGGAACGCATCAAACAGGTGCGCTTTGTAATCCATTCCTGCGAGTAAATATGTCCGGCATAACAAATTTGAGACTGTTAATTGCGATCTACAGTGCTTGGATTACTGATTACAAATGTGTGGTTTGAGAGAAATGCCTTGTCTTTGTTTGCAGTTCGCTGCTCAGGAGGAGAAGAGGCAGAAGGGCGAGAGGCTCCATCAGCATCAGAAACACGAGAACCAGATGAGGGACCTGCAGCTCCAGTGCGACGCCAACATCAGGGAACTGCAACAGCTACAGGTACGCAACACAGAAGAATATACTGAATATACAAGGCTTGAGCCTTGTGCGTTTTTTGTTTCATTCTCACAAACTGCTCTCTTTCAGAACGAGAAGTGTCATCTGCTGATCGAACACGAGACGCAGAAGCTGAAAGAACTCGATGAGGAGCACAGCCAAGAGATAAAAGAGTGGAGGGAGAAGCTGAGGCCCAGGAAAAAGGTACGATTTTCATCTTTGTACAGTGCTAATGCCTAAAAAACAGTGTATTCCCAGTAATTTCTGTTCACTTGACATTGCCTATAGTTTAATAATGAGGTCGACAGGCAATCATTGGTAGAATTTTATATTTAAGTGTCAAAATGAGAATATTGATTTGGTTCATGGTCTTTTCTATCTGCAAAAATAATATATATTGTATTATTAAATGTTACAAAAATTATTGCAATGTTTAGTTATTTCTTTTTTGCCCTCCATCTGACTTCAAAGTTGAAAATAACGTGTATTTGCTGCCCCCTGCAGGCACTAGAGGAGGAGTTCCAGAGGAAGCTCCAGGAGCAGGAAGTGTTCTTTAGAATGAGTGGAGAATCCGAATGCCTTAATCCCACCACCCAGAGTCGAGTGTCCAAGTTTTATCCCATTCCCAACATGCACAACTCCGGAGTATAACCTTTTGTGAGCACCAAGCTGCACTTAACAGACTCCTGCGACAGCAGAGATGGACTGCAAACCCTGGAAATGTTCGAATGCAAATGGATGTTATCAAATGGGAGAATGATGTGCCTAACCCCCGTCTCACACTCCAAGAAAGCACTTCTTCATGAGTGTCAGGGCCCAAAGAAAAAGATGTTTCACACTTTTCCTAGCATGCTCAATATTGGTAGACCATTGACTTCAATGTTAGTGAGCACTCCGTGCTATAAAACAGAGATGATCAAAGCCTCTTCTAATTAACTAAATGTTGTATGCTCAAAAATTGCAATTTAAAAAAGAAGAAAAAAAAGTGTCAAAAATACAATCCGAGTCAGCAGAAGTAAAACAGTTTCCATTAAGCTAGATAATTCACACTTAACAATGGAAAAATGTGTCATAGTTAAACCGTGTGTGTGTTCTGGGTGAAATAAGTGGACCTATGTCTAAGTTTAATCACATATTGTGATGATGGCCGTATTCTACTGAGTTAAATCAGCAAGTTCATCATTTTATCAATATTTTCCAACTCACTTTTTTTTATATTGGGAAAACCTCTATATATAATAATAATAATAATGGTTGCACTTTACTTTTTAGCACAGTGGCAGCATCGTAATAGGATGGAAATGGCAAGGGAAATAGCACCTTAAAGTGTAATAATGTGAAAACTGGACACACACCTCATTTATTTCAAAGTAATATGACAAATCCTATTCCTTACCCTAATCTATAAAGGAATATAAAGACTGTAATTTGCCAAGAAAAAAGGTATTCTCTTGATTACAGAATGCATTATCCCTCTCTATCCCGCTTACCTTTTCCATACTATTTACCATGTTAAAAAAAATCAAATGAGTAAAGTGCAACCAGAATAAGCTGTACTTTTTATTCCTTTACGGCAGTGAGCTTTAGCTAATGTTTATAAAGATGAAGACAACGGTTTCTTAAGGAATGTAATGCTTTTAAATTGCACTGTTTTTGCCACATTGCTTATTGATATGAAATATGCAGTATGCTGTCTTTGACGGTATAGGACCGTTTTGCTGCTGTCTGTTCAAAAAACTGCAGACTGACTGAAAACTTATGAAACTTTTTTTTCTTCAAATATCAACTTTTATTTTTTCTCAAATATCAAATTTGATATATATTTTTTATCTCATAGCTTGCTGTCACCTGTAAGAGAGAGTATGTACTATATGTGACCCATGTAAGGACATCAATTACAGAGAAATGTCCATTTTATTTTATCCATATACAGTACAAACTCTTAAATAAGACGCTGCATCCTTTTATTTTGCTATCACAGTTGAACTTTTTTTCATATGGCTGATAACGATGCTGGATTTTCTTTTTTAATATCTAACACTTGGTTAACTTTTTTTTCTAATTTGTTGGGTCACCAAATTTTATTGTTTATTATTTTACCACAATGGCGAGTATATATGCATTTATGTCAAATTAAATGTATTTAATTTGTGTTTATTAACGTAAATGAAATAAAAAGGATTGTTTGCCATGAGTTTTTGGTCTGTTTTTTTTCCTGCTCTAGACCAGATTTGGCTTCTTTAGGTCTCCAATCCTGCCATATTCTTTCAACCTAATTTACAAACAGAAAACACGTTGAAATTAGATTCATGTGGATAAGTCCAGCAATATTACAGAGATATTAACCTGTTACCTGCCACCTTACCTTAGAGTTAGGGTTAACAATTATTTATATACAAAGCACATTGACTGGGAGGTTGATTTACCGTCTGAAGACATTAGTTACATTAGTTTGTATGAAGTAAAAAAGGGAAAAAAACTATAGATAATACTATACAAGAAGTTAAATGATATGCTATGTGTTTTCACACCAGCTATTCAAACTTGAATAGCTGGTGAAATTAGTACAATTTGGTTATTTTTCTCCAATTGTCAAATACACCTCTCTGTGATGGCCAATTCAATATTTCTAAACTCGGACCAATCAAGGAAACCGACTAAAGGCAAGGCAAGTTTATTTGTAGAGCATAATTCATAAACAAAGCAATTCAAAGTGCTTCACAGTTGCATAAAATTACAAGAAAACAGATCAAATCAATCAAAACATCAACATAAAATGTATCAATTACAGTGAAAGGCAAGAGTGCAGATAAAATACTTTCAGTTTTTATATAAAAAGAGCAGTTTTCAGCCTGGATTTGAACATTGTCAGAGTTGAGGCCTGTCTCACATCCTCATGAAGACTGTTCCAGATTTTAGCTGCATGAAACTGAAACGCAGCCTCACCATGTTTATTATTGACTCTGGGAACCACCAGGAGACCCCTCCCTGAAGTTCTCAGGGCCCGAGATGGTTCATACGGCTCTAACATGTCAGAGATGTTTGGTGCTAAACCATGAAAAGACTTGTACACAAGCAGAGCTGTTTTAAATTCTATTCTCTGAGTGACAGGAAGCCAGTGCAGGGACCGGAGCACTGGACTAATATGGTCGTATTTCCTGGTTCTTGTCAGGACTCGAGCAGCAGCGTTCTGGATGTACTGCCGCTCTAACAGCTCGTTTAGAAAGGCCAGTGAGCAGCCGTTACAGTAGTCTAACCTGCTGGAGACAAATGCATGGATGAGTCTCTCCAAGTCTGGTTTTGACACTATTCCTCTGATCTTAGCAATGTTTTTCAGATGGTAAAAAGCTGATGATGTTATTGCTTTGATGTGGCTGTTTAAGTTCAGGTCTGAGTCCATGATTACTCCTAGATTTCTAACCTGATTTTTTGGTTTTAGAGAGAGAGACTCTAGGTGACTGATAACACTTTGTCTTTGTGTCTGTGGGACAAAAACAATGATCTCAGTTTTGTCTGAGTTTAGTTGGAGAAAGTTGTTTTGCATCCACAAACTGATCTGTTGGATGCAGTGACAGAGAGTATCTACAGGCCCATGTTCACCTGCCGTCAGTGACACGTAGATCTGAGTGTCATCTGCGTAGTTATGGTACGACACATTGTTGCTGTTTATTAGCTGACCCAGTGGAAGCATGTACAAGTTGAATAAGAAGGGTCCCAAGATTGACCCCTGGGGGACTCCACAGGTCATGGAAATTTTGTCTGAGACACTGTTGCCAATTTCGACAAAGTACGTCCTATCCTCGAGATAGGACTTGTACCAGTTTAGCGCAGTACCAGAGATTCCCACCCAGTTTTCTAACCTGTGAAGTAAGACTAAATATGTACTGTATATATTCTGTTTCTTTCCATTGTTAATGTCAGGCTATATTTTTTAGTAATGTTATTTCAGTTTAGTTCGATATCTTTATTGTATTCTATCTTTATTGCACATTACCTTTGTCATTTGATGCCCATGTAGTGGTTATTGTGACAGGGCCACAAGACCTTTTTTTGTCGTGGATTGTTTTTCTTGTTTTATGCCCCAGTCTGCTGTGGCTCTGTTGTTGCATTGTGCTCCCATAGTCTCCTGATAAAAAACATTAAAAATATTTATTCAAATGTTGGATGTTGAAATATACTTCCGATTGTCATGGGTGCTCATATGTCTTTTGACACTACGTTTTCTCACATATGGAGCAGCAGTAAGGCTTCTCTCCAGTATGTGTCCTTTTATGTGCATTTAGGGTAGATTTCTGGATAAAGGTATTCTTACATATGGAGCAGCAGTAAGGCTTCTCTCCCGTGTAAACTCTCGTGTGATACTGTAAATGTTGTTTTCTCCTAAATCTCTTGTTACACACAGCGCACTGGTGCTTCTTTCCTTCCGCTCCTTGGTTTGTTCCAGACTTGTTTCCTTTGTTGACAGTGTCACTTGTCCCTGGGGCAGACTTGCTTTGGACGGAGAGTTTGATGCTTTTAACTCTGATCTGGACTTGCTTGTCTCCACGAGCTTCTGTCTTCATCTGTGCGTCTGCCTGGAGGTCGCCAGTCTTCATCATTGACATTGTCAGAAGAGTGTTCTGTGTCTCCCTCAGTCTCTGAATGGAAATGTGGCTTCTCCCTGTGTTTCCTCTTGGAGCTCAGTTTGTCTCTGATGAAGCTGAGCGGTCTCTTCAGTCTTCACACATACATCACTGGGCTCTGAGACTGACCTGAAGAAGTGAATAAAAAACGGTAAAATTAAACATAAAACATTGTGAAATTGCAGTGAAACATGTTTGAAAGTGTTGAACCTACACTTGCTGCTCTTGCTCCTGTGTGAGGGATTGTTCCTCAGGCTCCTCTTTAATGCGTGGAGTCTGTACCTGGTTCAGACTGGGGCAGTATCCACTCTCAGCAGCAGGACCCTTGGACTCAGAGTCTCTGGTTCTCTTCTCTGGAGCGACATAGTTCCTCCCCACACGCCGCTATCATCCTTTCATACAGAACGCTGATGTCTTTAACAGCCACAGCCAACTGCTCAGTCACAAAACATCTGAATGTGAGGCTTTCAGACATTTTCACAAACTCCGACTCTGGTGGTGAGGCCTTCTTTAAATATCAATTCTATATTGGATTATTTAATTAGAAATATTGACCATAAAGAAACACCTACATAATTGAGTACTAAACAGTACAGATCTGAAGGAATAACTGTATGTGGCAGTTACTCATCTGTCTAACTGACAATAAGCTGCTAGTTATGATACTTTATCAAAGATCACAATAAAGTGTGACAATAATAACAAAAATGTTATTGAAAAAGTGTTAAACTACTTTAAATGACAACTGTATAAAGATTTAACATGTTTACTTACCTGTACCCTATTCAAAATGAATACAATCAATTTATTCATTAGCCATTAGCCACATACAGAAGCAGCAGTCGGGAGAAAGCAGGGGGGGTTGCAATGGGAACGCTCTAAGCCAAGACCTTCTAGTTCCTAAAATTATGTGTGATCTGTGCCTACATCACATTTGATTTCTGTTCCACAGTGTGAGAAATACAGTTTTTGGGAATCTGTTATAGGAAAAAAGAAGATAAATCTAAAATACATGATGTAGGCTACACATTTTTTTTGGGAGCATACTTTGAAATTGTATTTCTATCCATCGATTCCATTTTCTTCCACTCCTCCTGCAGGTGGTGGGTCCACAGAAGGACAGCCTCATGATTCTAACCGGGCCTGTTGGTCTCTCATAAGGGGCTTCTGAACCGCTCTTTGTCTGACCCGTCACCTAGGACCTGTTTGCCCTGGGAGACCCTACCAGGGGCACGAAGCCCCCGACAACAGAGCTCCAGGATCATTCGGGCGCTCAAACCCCTCCACCACGTTAAGGTGGCGGTTCCATGAGAGGGTATTTAGTTACAGAATACTGAATAGTTGCCTAAAAAAATATTTTGTAACTTATTCTGTTACTTTGTCAAATCAGAGTATTGTATTCTGAATACTTAGAATACACATTTATTTTCTTTATATCTATGCACAAATGTGGCAGATATATTTCCCTCTCGATATCATGCAATATGAAGCTAAAATGTAATGATCCCCTTGAAGTCAGGAAAGTAACTGTATTCTAAATACTCTCAAATGAAAGAGTAACTGTACCTGAATTCAGTTACGCAAAATTAGTATTTATAATACGTATTCTAAATACATATATTCCGTTACTACCCAACAACACTGTGCACAAACCTTACAGTTGCAGCCTTTGAAGGATCAAGGTCGAGACTATCCAAATAATTCAGAGACTCACCCCAGATATAAATGTCCCTGTCTCTCATTTCAACACTTTGACAACTGCCCCATTTACAAACAGTACATAAAATTACAATGTTAATTCCCAAAAAAATATCTTTATTCATATGTGTATCTCAAACATCGCACTCTAACGTAAATCATGATCATCTTTGTAACACTTTCATAAAGCGTAATATATTTCAGTGCTCAATTATACAAAAATATACAGTCCGATGATATATTTCTTAATAATCTTGTTTCCATCTTTGGCCTTCAACAAAATGTTCATTACACCGTTCAAGTAAAACATCGATTCAACAATTGTGCCGTAAAAAACAGCCCCTCAGTTCATAGTGTCCGTTTGGAATATAATTCACTTTCTATGCATTTTGAGAACTTTCAATGTGAAGTTCAGTTAAATTTATTGACCTATATGGGTAAAATGATATGTAGCCCTTTTTGACATCAGTATTCAACAAGTAACAATCCTTATTATAATATAATCCTGAAGAGAAAAAAACAACAACATATGACTCTCAACTCCAAAAGCTGCAAAAAGTATCAGAACAAGCACAATCGAACCAGGTTACTGTAAAAAGTATAAAAGCAAACCTCTAACTCAGCAAGTAAACATTATACACCCATTTATCTACAATCAGTCACCACTCTACAGAATACTTTATTACGGAGAGACGGATGCATTTGGCCATTTTTATTCATCCACATACTGTGCAAGACTGAGCAACATAAAATGAATGAACAGCTATAGTTTAAAATCTACTAAGTGAGAGAAACTGAAATGTGTGCGACCCAGTAGTAATTCATGTTCGGCCGCCACCAGCTGGATGAAGTTCTTTGTGACCGTTCACCTTTTTAGCTGCAAATGATCAAATAGAGAGTTGGTGTTATATTTCGTCCTCTCTTTCTTTGGTCCATTTTTATTATATAAATTTTTTTTTTTTTTTACCTAAGTCCCTCTTCTGGCGTCTGGAGTGTTCAATTTGTACAGTGTATGGTCCTGGTAATCCCGGTAATCCAGGCTGTCCCGATTCACCTGAGGACATAATATTCTCTGTTTAAAACCTGTCTCTGATTATTATTTTACATCCCCCAAACATTCCCCCTTACCCTTTTCTCCCCTGGGTCCTGGGTAGCCCCTCTCCCCTTTTGCACCGGGATGTCCTTGAGGACCGGGGATGGTGCCATGTGCTGTAGTAAAGAAAGAGGGTTAGTCACCTGTTTCTGTGCAGTAGGGGAGAGCACCTGTATTTGAAGTCAATCATTTTCAGTATCTGGAAATCTATAGAAGCCGCCGTTTTTACCCCTGAAGAAGTCCATCAGGTCAGCTGTGATGTTCCCATAGGCGGCCAAGACACGGCTGTATCCTGGAGGTCCAGGGGGGCCTGGAGGACCAGGGGGGCCCTGAATAGCTCTAACTTGAGCTCGCTGTGAACCATCAACCACATAGTCCTTCAGCAGGCCTTGATCTAACCAACAAAAGAAGAGAAACCCATGAAGCTGGTCTTTGAGAGCATTCTGAGGTTTCCACTGCACTCACTCCTGATGTAGTCGGTAACTTTCATGGCGACGTCAGAGTAATCCAGTGTTTCTGTGAGGCCGCTGATGTCGATCTCTTTGATTTGAGTGCCATGGTTGCCATAGCGAGAGGCCTGACTATCCCCCTGAGAGATGGTATGGCTCTGAGTGTGGATATAACCAGACTCTCCACGGTCTCCTTTCTGTCCCTTTGGTCCCATGATGGACCGGCGAACAGCGTCACCTAGAAACACAAATGACACTACAGAAGAAGCTGTTTACAGTAATGTAAGCAGGTGAGGAGGTCTGTGCTTACTGGACAGATACTCCTGCACTTCAGCGCGGATGCTCTCTCGTGGGAAGTTGCTGCTGTAAGAGACAGATCCAGAGTAACCGCCTGGTGGTCCCTGTGGCCCTGGAGGACCTGGAGGTCCAGGCACACCTCGTATCCCAGAAGCTAGAAAACAGGGTTCATATGCTTGTTGGTGCACTATTGGAGGCGAAGTGCCATACATCTCTTTCATTACTTAAAGCTAAACCGAAACTTTCCATAGCACTGTTCTGGGATCCAGGCATTCAAACTGGCATCAAAAGGAAATAATGTTTTGTTTTTGTTTGGACTCACTCTGTATGTATCTCTGGATGTCCTCAAAGCTGTAGCTGCGGCCTCCTGAACCAAACCCAATGGAGGTGGACACTCCAGGAGGTCCCTGGGGTCCAGGCGGTCCAGGGAGTCCCGGAACACCAGGTGGTCCTGGGGTCCCTTGATTAGTGTGCTGCAGAGCATTGTTCATCCATGAGCGGAACTCTGAATCTGAAAGAGGAACAAAACAATAACATCACAGCGTTGACAACATTATAATCTCAGGGAACAGTCACAGTCCATACTTCTCATTAGTGCAGCGTAATCTATGGTGGCTGTGGTGAAACCAGAGCCTCCAGCCCCTGGAGGTCCTGCAGGTCCAGGAGGTCCTGGTGGTCCTCGTGCTAATCCTCTGTCTGCACATGAGCACAGGGTCAGGAGCCACATAAATACAGTAACCTCATGCAGTGTACTGTATTTAAGAAGTGTCTTTACCATTCAATATTTTGATTATATATGTGGATATCTGCTCCACATTGTAAGCGCCATAAGAGCCTTCCCCTGCTGGTCCTGGAGGTCCTTGTGGGCCTGGTGGTCCTATCACATATCTCCTCACGTCATCTCCTAAACAGGACCACAGTGATGAGACACTGATCTGACTTCTGTTATGGGTCTGCAGTGTCTGTCTTACTTACTCTGTAACAACGCGATTAGACTACTGACTGTCAGAGAGCCCTGTCCAGGAGGTCCAGGAGGTCCTGGAGGTCCAGGTCCGCCAAGCCTCAAACCAGAGCCTGAACCTAACAGTGCACATTTACCAAAATGTTAAGTTACAAAAAGTCACAGAAATAGAAGTGTCAATCTTCTCCTGATAAACTTACGCTGTATGTATGCAATGATCCGAGTAGACAGCTCGTCCAGAGAGCCAGAGAAGGATCCAGGGGCACCAGGAGGCCCTGGGGGACCTGGAGGTCCTTGGGCAGCGAACTGGCTACTACGACCTGAATACACCGAAAACATTGCATTAAACATCATATTAAGGCATGGTCTGACGTCTCTTAGGCTTTACTGTAACAAAAGGGTTCTTACTCATGTAATCAGAGATATACTGCCGCATTTCACTGGAAGATGAGAAGGAGCCTGGGTGTCCAGGTGGTCCAGGTGGTCCTGGAGGACCAGGTGGACCTGAAGTGACTGACACTGAACCTGATAAAATATGTTCATATGTTACACAAGTTAAATAAACAAACCTTAGATTAAATTTCATGTCTATCGGTTTTTTGTGTTGCATTTCCAGGATCGAAGCACCAGCCTTTAGGTGATTCTAGGACAGAGATCACTCACTAACAAGCCACTGTTATACAAACAACTGATCACCACTCACCTCGTGATGAGCCTGGAATACCAGGTACTCCAGGATCCCCTAAAGGAATGACATCACAATGTCAATGCGATTACCTAAATGTTGAAGACAGCTTCTGTTCGGTGAAGTTACCTTTGATGCCCTGTGGTCCTTGGCGCCCAGGCACTCCTGGTGGCCCAGGAGGTCCCTGCACAGTCTGTACCCCACTGTAAGAGTGTCCTGATTCACCTAAAAAACAATGTAGAGCATGACATGTATTTTAATCAGTTTAGAAGTGAAGACCGAAAACTATGTTACAAATCAGTGATACATGTGAACACATACCTCTTGGTCCAGGGGACCCTGCAGAGGTGAGAGAGTATTGTCAGGACAGTCTCGTTATGCAAATCTGAAGCCTTTATAAGTGCTATACATACCAGTGGATCCCTTCGGTCCTGCAGGCCCCGGAGGCCCTGGAGGTCCAGTGTAGTATGTACCTGCTAACAGACATCAGGGTTAAATTCAGAGCTTCTCAAACAAATGCAATCACATTTAAACACTACCTGAGCCGGAAGCAAATCCTGGTTCTCCTCTGTCTCCTTTAGGTCCTTGTCTGCCATACCCTATTAAGCAAAGTCAATGTCGTTATTTTGCAATATCGACAACATTGCTTGAAAGATGATTATGATACTTGGCTGGCTGACCTGCTGGGCCAGGAGGTCCAGGTGGCCCTTGTCTGGAATCGCCTAAAACACAATTGAGTTCATAAGTGACACATTCGTAGAATTATGCACAGAGTACAACTGATAGGGAGTTGTTACCTGGACGTCCAGGTTGTCCTGGTGGCCCAGGGGGACCTGGAGGGCCCACTGCTCCAGATGTTCCACTTGCAGAATATTGGTCTGAAAAGACAAGGCTTCTATTATCCTGTGGCCATACCGCCTTTGCTCTGCCCAATCCCGTCAGACCTTAGAAGCTAAGCAGGGAAGGGCCTGGTCGGTACTTTGATGGGAGACCGTTTGGTAACACCAGGAAGCCTGGGTGAATGTAGTGAGTGAGTGGGTGGTTGATGGTGGTCGGAGGGGACTGGTTGCCTCGCTTCGGTAAGTCTACCACAGGGCAGCTGTGGCTACAATAGTAGCTTACCACCACCAAGTATGGAGTGAATGAATAGTGCAATGTAAAGTGTTGAGTGTCCAGAACACCTCTGGTGTGGGCAGTCAGGCCCTTTATACTTTTGATTGCATGAAAATGAATGGGGGTATATGGCCAACTGTATAATATGTTGTTGTTGCAAAAGCGACAATATTGTTTTTGCAAAAAAAATTCTTCTTTTTTCTTCTTCTGCTCTTTGAGCAGGAATTTGACTCCATGAACATAGTCGAAAACTCACCAAACTTTGCCTAAAATTCCGGTCCGGTAAAATTTTTTTTTTAAATGTGTGTTTCAAATTGGGGAAATAAAAAATTGCGCGACAGCGCCACCTACAAAAGTGAGAATACATTGCACCTATGGAGGAGGGGCCAACGCCAAGTTTGTCGTAGAGCGACGGGATTCGGTACAGACATTCGTCATGAGACGACAAACAAAAAATATTATTGTGGCCACGCCCCCTGAGAAACCGGAAGTCCGACATTTTGACAGGAAGTCTGGACTTTTCTCCTAGGGCGTTTCACCATATGAGCTCCAAAGTTTTACGGTTTGTTTGCTGCGAAGCTGTTTATTGTGGATCAAATTCGGCACAAAAATTGTTGATGGCATCCCGGTCAAATAAGCCAATGGGACCCATACCGTATTTTGTACGGTGTTGCCATGGTGATGCCCCGGGGCCCCCCATGTTATTCTAATGGGTTTGACACATAAATCTCACATTATACACAATTACAGCACGTTAGCGCCCTCTGATGCTGCTTGTGAAATAAAAAAGATTTTGGGCGCGCTAGCGCCCTCTGCAGGTTGGAGCCATTATTAACATAGAGAGGTTAAAAATATAGTTTTGATGTATATGTTATTGCCCTGATGTGCCATAAATCTTTGTAGGGTTGTGGCACGGCAATGGAGGCACTAAAGGAGGCACTAAAGGGCCGTTCGATGCCGCTTGCGGCTTTAATTATTATTATTATTATTACCAGCTGTACTGTTGCTGTTTAAGCTGTGTTTACAAAGCACTTACTTTGAGTTCGACTTGAACTTATGGTTTCAGATGTTTTCACGGATATTCCAGGTTCCCCTTGGTCGCCTCTGTCACCCTTAGGACCTGAGAAACATATTTGAGAATTAGGTGAAATGTAAATGGTAAATGACTTTGTGTTAAAGAAGAGAACATACCAGTTTGACCAGGCAGACCAGCTGGACCAATTGGTCCTACACAAAACAAATCAAACAAAATGATACAAAATTATAGTTGATGCATTAAATGATACGATAATTGATAGTTTTTTTTTTTATGTGACTATTTTGATGGTGGTGGGGCAGACCTGATAATCCTGGGGATCCGGAAGGCCCGGGAGGTCCAGACGGGCCTGGGGGGCCTGGGATCCCCACGGAGGAAATGCCAGCTGAAGTACAAAATAAAAAGCTCATCTTAGATTTGAAGGTGTATTTGAATTTGGGTAGTTTAAAGTTGACATTAATGTCTCCTATTACCTGCATTGATGATTCTTCCTGGTTCACCATGTTCTCCTAAACACACACAGGAAAGTGTAAAAACCATGATATATTCATAATACAGTATCTGTGGATCATCTCCACTGAAAACTTGCAGTGAAATGTGCTCTACCTTTGACTCCAGGACGTCCTGGATTTCCTGCGATTCCTAAAACAAACAAAGAAACAAAGAATGCTCATTGTTCTGTATGCACTTAACAGTGACTGAAAGAATGAAGCAATGATGATTTAAACTAGTACCTGGCGGCCCCTGAAGCCCAGGCTGACCTGTAGAGTAGCATGATGACAAATTAGTCTCAGTTATACAACTGAGGCCACACACTTGTTATTTCTGACTTTACCTGGAAGGCCAGCGTCTCCGGGAGGACCGGAAGGACCTCTGAGTCCAGGAGGTCCGACAGGGCCTTGGTCACCTATGAAACAGGACACATTTTGAAAAATTATTACATTTTATTACACATTGTATCCAAAGTTAATAAAGAGAAAATAATATAATACTAATGTTCAAAAACAAGTTTCCTTATCTACCTCTTGAGCCTTTTAAACCGTCCTGTCCAGAATGACCTGACATAAAAGAAGAGATAAAACAACAGTCAGACTGAATCTTGGAACAGCCCACTGCCTTCTTGTGGCAAGCTGTTGTTATTGCAGTGCTGTTGAGAGTTTTTATCAATTAATTGTTACACTTACTTTTAGTAATATAATAAACAAGAAATAATTCTCGAAACAAAAGTGGGAGATGTAGTGGGAGATTACAGAGTATGTACGGGACCTTCAGAGTGGGCGGGCAATGCTCCTTGCCCCGATACAGACCCTTTATAAGTTCACTATTCCCGCTTTGTGCTCTCTGTCGTCAACAATAAACGGACACGTTTTGGGTCCCCACTCTACAGAAGCATTTGCCTCTGGCCTGTGTGTCCCATTAGGTCCGCTACAAGTACAACATGTACACAGCAGTATACCTACAATACGTTACAGACGCACACACACACGTTGCAGTATATGGTCATGTCACTCACCCATTGATCCTTTGGGTCCCTTCTCTCCAGGAGGCCCAGGCACCCCAGGTAAACCAGTGTCACCTGATAAAAGACAATTAATGATTAATGATAAAACAATTCATCTCTACCTTTCATACAGAGATGAAATGTAGTGGACCCAACAGAAAGTATATTTTTTAAAATCATTCATCATCATGAATTATGTTTTTACTTATTAGGGATAAGTCTGACCTGGGAGACCCCGAGGACCTTTGTCACCTGGTTCACCTGTAAAGTAGATTAAAAATAAATAAAACTAATAACAATAATAATAATATTAATAGGATAATAATAATAAAAGATCCAGTGTCTAAAGAAACAAACCTTTAAAACCTGGAAGGCCACTGTCACCTGCAGGTACAAAAAATATTAACATACTTCCTTAATTCAATGTGTATTCATTACGCCAAAATAGAAAATAAAAATCTACCTTTCAGCCCTGGTAATCCTGACTCTCCACGGAATCCTTGCACACCTGGATTACCTAAAAAACACATAAAAGATACAGTGAAGATGTGCAATAAATACAGGTGCTCGTCATCTAAGAAGTGCATTCACTTCTGTTATTCAACTTACACTGTAAAACTAATATATGATAGCCTCATTACATGCAAAGTGACATATGTCAAGCCTTTATTTGTTATAATTTAGATGATTATGGCTCAGCTTGTAAAAAACCCAAATTAAAAATCTCATAAAATTAGAATATATTGAAAATGGACTGTAAGCCATAATCATCAAATTGTAACAAATAAAGGTTTGACATATGCCACTTTGCATTGAGTCTATATCATATATTAGTTTCATATTTTAAGTTGAATTACAGAAATAAATGAACTTTTCATGATATTCTAATCATATGACGAGCACCTGTATACTACTACAATCAAATATAGTAATGAAACTTACCCGGTGGTCCACTAGGACCGGGGGATCCTGCTAAACCTAAAAACATGAACAATAAAGAGATATAAGGCGAAGTCCTCACTTCATAACAGGTCAAGAAGGTGCTTTATTTACACTGCTTTACATTCCAGGCATTGGTATTTCTTGTTGTATTAAACATGAATAATCGATGTCAGAATCAGAATAGGATTAATTGACAATGTCAGTGAAGCTACATTCACAAACTACACATTTGCTTTGGTGCAATTCAGCAACATGGAACATGTCACTTGGTAACACAGGCTTAAAAAGTGCAATACAAGTGTAAGCCATTATCATTATTATTGCAAATGACAGGCAACAGGTTATTAAGTGTTCATGAGACTATTGGCAGAAGGGGAAGCTGTTAATGTGGGGGGAGGTTCTGGTTTGGATTGACCGTAGGCCTCTTGCCTGATGGCGGGTCAAACAGTTTGTGTCCAAGGCGAAGGGTCAGTTTTGATCCGAACTACACCGCCCCGGGTGCTACCCTCAAGATAATACCTCTTTAAATGTTGTTTTAGGGTATAAAACAACAACTAGGGTAGCCAATAAATAATGAAATAAATAATCGTATATTGTATATTTGTATACGGGAGTATCCAGAGCCAGACCGATCTATCCAAGGTCTAAAGTGATGGCTAAGAACATCACCTCAGACCCCAGCCATGTTCTGAACACTGAATATGTTGCTGGTTACCGTCAGGGCAGTGGTACTGTGTGCCACGCTTTAAGAAGGTAAGATTGAGGAACCCCTTTGTTCATCAGTCCATCCTGAAACTAAATGAGGAGCATTTTAACCCATAAAATCATAGTGTGTCATGGCAAGTAGACTATTTATCTATCTATATTGTAGACCACCTCCCCACCACCAAGTAGTTATTTGCTTTAGTGTCTAAAAACTTAAAGCTCGCTGTATCTCTTTGCAGTGCACTGGCACTGAGTCAGACTGAAAATCTCTGAGGTAAATTACCTCAGTACAGTTACTGTACTTCCAGTTTAGGCTCTCTGTACTGCCATCTGGTGTAATTTATAAGAATTGCAGCATGTGGTAAACATCGATCACACCTGGACATATTGTACCCATTGGCCTTGTATTAAATCTTTGTACCTTTTGGTCCGACCGGGCCCATAATTCCAGAAACACCAGGGTCTCCCACAGCACCTTCACAAACATGCACAGGCTTCAGTCACAGCTCTCCACTGCTGGGCTCAATAAACCAGGCTTAGCATAAAAGACACGGTCTATAGTAACCTTTTTCACCCTTCTCTCCAAAACCTTGGGGTCCTGGCTCTCCTCTTGGACCTGATGCACCCTCGCGGCCCCTGATTCCTGGTGGTCCCTCTGGTCCTCCTTCACCTGATCACAAAAACATACTATGCTACATCAGTATATCATGAATTCAACATGTATATTGTAGCATTGCACTTTTATCCACAAAAGCCTTTCCACAGTACACTGTAGGCCATACTGTACCCATGCTTCCTTTCTGGCCTTTAGGACCTTCAGGACCAGCATGACCCATGGGACCTGTGGTCAGAGGTCATTGTAAGTGTATGTTCATATGTTCATTACCAACAGTTAACTAATAATTATAAAATCATTGCTTATTTCTTACCTGGAATTCCTGGGTAACCTGTATCTCCTGTTAGGAAGCAAAAATATATATAATAAAACAATATAACAACATTAACATAAATTATATAAATAATGTTTTCCAACCTTTTAATCCTTGATCCCCTAATGAAAGAAATACAATCAATACAATCTTTAGAATCAGACCATAAATAAGGTGCCTTACATTAAAACCTGTAGCAGTGTTTACCTTTGGGTCCAGGAAGCCCTTGTTCGCCTCTAGCTGAAGACGCTACATAAGCTGCCAAAACAACAAACAGCTGCCGTCAGTGACTGAATGGACTCCATATGCATTTTCAATAATGGGCAATAGGCAACATTTGTGATATTACAGACATACTTTGAAATCGTTTAACCACAATTCATTTTTATGTGACTATATTATTCCTTATTAACATTGGGCCTGGATAAAATGCTCTATTTTTAGGCATTTGGGCAAATCAACAACAAACCTCCTTGGCTTAGTCATTATCTAACAAATCTAAACTAAAAGCCTAACTGCTTACTATTTAATTTAAGTCTAGGCCTTGTGTTTCATATAAATCCACATACAAATTCTTCAAGTAAATGTAAAGGAGGCAATGCCCTTTATTGTTGCTTGCGGACGTTAGTTGGTTATTATGGAGATAGCCCGCGCAAGCTGCTAAGATAACAGCACACAGCCTAGCACAGGGATCTTAACCTATTAACCCCCACCTGAATCAAGCACATTTTCACCAGTTTGGCTTTACCCAAAACTAAAAGCAAAAAAAAGGGGCAAAAGAGCGTCAAAAACATACCGGAAAAGCAACAATAACACAATTTTAAAAAAGCAACAAAAACACACGACTAAAGAATGATGAATAAGCAACTAAAAAGTGACAAAAAGTGACAAAACACAACAATAACACGACGAAAAAAGCGATTTAAAAAAGAGGAAAACATGACAAAAACGTGGCAAAAGAGCGTGCTGGAAAAGCTACAATAACTAAGCGACAAAAAAAAGCTAAAAAGCAAATAAAAAATCAACAAGAAAGCCACGAAAGACTGACAAAAAAGTGACCAAAGCACAGTGGTGGAAGAAGTACTCAATATTCTTACTTAAGTAAAAATATCTGATACCATTTTTACTTAAGTAAAAGTATAAAATGTGGTTTATAAGTAAAAAAAAGTATTTAAGAGTTTAATGTTCTTAGGAGTCACCATTGACAGTAAATTAAGCTGGAAACCACACATAAGACACATACAAGGTAAAGTCTCTCAAAAGTATCTCAATCATTAATAAAGCCAAGTTCTTCTTAAAATACAATGCATTGTTTTTATTATATGGTTCATTAGTTTTGCCATATTTAAATTACTGTGTAGAAGTTTGGGGATTTAACTACACAAGTTCATTACACCCCCTTGTTATACTCCAAAAACATGCTCTAAGAATCATACATAGAGTAGGATATTGTGATCACACTAATATATCATTTCTGCAGTCTAAACTGTTAAAAAATTCTGATTTAGTTGATTTCTCTACTGCTCAACTTCTACTTAAAACTAACAAAAGTGTGCTACTAGCAAGGATACAAATGCTTTTTACACGTACAGAAGGGGGCTATAACCTTAGGCGGTGTGATAACTTTAAGACCCAAGCAGTGACTTCCACCAGAAAAAGTATGAGTGTGTCTGTATGTGGAGTTAAACTCTGGAACAAATTGGGAGCAGAGCTCAAGCAATGTCCAACTATTCAACATTTCAAATCAAGATATAAAAAAATGGTATGGTCAGAGTACAGGAAGGAGGAAATGGGTACTTGATTGTTAATGGGTGTTAGAAAGTGCTATATACTTCAAGGGACAGATCAAGCCAATGATGAAGTCTATTATATTTATTAATTATTATTATTATTATTATTATTATTATTGTAAGAGGGCATTACCTATAACTCAGTAAATAAGATAAACTAAGTGACTATATTGTATTAGTAATATCTTATATTAACTACATGACTTGGTTGTTTTTTTGTTGTTGTTTTGTTGTTTTTTATTTATTATTGTTTATTTTTACAATAGATTATGTGGGGTTATTGCTATTCCTGTTGTGTTATTATCATCATTATACTAATAACAATCATTATTTTATTCTTAGAAACAAACTAAATCGATTCAGACAGCGGTATTGGTATTGGTGCTGATGGTAATAAAAAGGAATTAAATTCTTAGAAGCTATAACATGTACATAACCATGTATTTCCGCATTCAACATAACTCGTAGTACAAGACAGACAAGCGGAGGCTGGCGGCTCGAGGAAAGCATCTTCTGGCATAGGACACTTAACAAAAGATGGTCCGGTTGCTCCCCTTGGGCAGCAGGTCCAGACACAGGAAAGAAAAAAGAAAAAGAAGAACCTCGATTCTTTTTTTAACACACATCATTAAGATTAATCTTGTTATCATGAGCATCCTTCTATTAATACTATACTTATCATGAATAAATGTGGATTATGTTATGTATCATTCAATACAAAAAATTAATACAAAGTAATGCTATATGGGTTGTTATGATGATGATGATGAATAACAATAACACTGGTTACCAACATGGTAATAAGTTATAAGAAATACAAATTATACACTCGTTATAAAAGGTAACATACTGTAAATATTGACTTAATGTAATGCATTGTTGCATTTGTTGTAAATATGTAACCAACTTAATTGTTTAGTAAGACAATAAGGACTAAACATTGTTATTGTTGCAACCACATTATTATTATTATTTAAGTATATGAATTGGGGGTGGGAGTCAATAAGCTAATCTTCTTTCCACTCCTTTTTGAGCAATAATGTTATTTTTTTATTTTATTTTGCTTTTGTGCCAGCTCTAAACTAAACTGTCATGTTTCGTCTTTTGTTCCCCTGGTTTTGTGTGTTTTATTTTGTCTGTCCTTGTGATTTTGCTTTGCCTCCCTTGTGTTGATTGCCTGCCCCTTCCTGATGTGTTTTCACCTGTGCCCCGTTTCCTCCTGTATTCATACCCTTGTGTTTCCCTTGTCATTGTCTATGTCAGCCCCGGTTTGTTTGAGTTTTGGTTTTCGTCATTTATTAAACCTCACCAGTTTTGTTGCAGTCCTGCATTTTGGGTTTTATTTTCCTCGTTCCTCCATCACACCATGACATAAACCAGGTCTAAAGGAGTAAACCACTAAACCAAGTCTAAACTGGGACTAAACCAGTTCATCGTCAAGAGGTCACTTTGAAAACAAAATACTTTTACTTTTAACCCAATTTAAAAATGTAATGGAGTAGAAAGTACAGATACAGGCTGTAAAATGTAGTAAAGTAAAAAGTATTCATCATAATATTTACTTAAGTAAAGTAAAAGTACCTATAAATTGTACTTTTTACTTGTACTTTTTACTTAGTTAGTTTTCCACCACTGCCAAAGCACAAAAAACACGTCAAAAACTCTTAACATACGCGACACAAAAGTAGCAAAAGTTCATCAAAAACGTGTCGGAAAAGCAACCGTAATAAAATATTAAAGCAACAAAAAATATGACAAAACGTGACGAAAATGCAACCAAATAGCGTAAAAAATGTGATGAAAAACACAGCGACAAAGTTACCATCAGTTTTGTAGGCCTTAGCTTTCAAATGCGGTGTTACTCTGGCCTATCGGCTGTAAGCTTTTAGATTAAAGATGAACTGGAGAAAATGCACTCGGTTAAAGCAGTACTAAGTAACTCTTGCCCCTAGAGGTCATAAGAGGTGCCGTAGCATGTTGCGTTTTTTTACTCATTAATTGTCAGAAAAGACAGAGGAAGAGAGGGATATTGTACATACAATTACACAATGGAAATATTTTTTTTCACTCAAACTTGGCAGTAAATACTATTTAAAGTGGCGCTACCCCGCAGTTAGCTTTGCCCGTTTGCCTGTTAGCTTCTTCTCCGTGATTCCAGTAGTGTGTATTGGTTGCTCCGGTCCGGAGGCAGGAAAGTTGTCATTGTGTTTTCAGGCCAGAGACACCAGGGGGAGATGAAATACCCCAAATCATCCCATTAACACTTGTATTACCCCTAGAGGGACTACAAAAATGATTTATTAAGGTAAACAAGTTTTTTTGTAAAACAAAAACGGCAAAGAGCTACTGTATGCATCAGAGGCACCAGTGTAAGAATATATATATTTTTAACATGATTAATAAAACTGACTTAAGTTTTTTCTTATACATTTAGATGTTTGCCTTTGTAGTATGTGTTCAACATGTTTAGAACAAAAATAATATGCACCCAAGAAGAAAGGTCTGCCGAGCTACTCACTAGTGTCAATAAGCTTTACATTTGCAAACATGATGACGCGACAACAGTGTGTGTACTTTACCCCTAAATCCCTGCGACTGTATCTCGGATCTCAACATGTGCTGAATGGCCAGTTGTAGAGTGGCGGCGTCCAGTTGTCCCCCGCTCCATGTGAACCCAGCACCGCCAGCGCTGCCTGAGCTGGAGCCGCCGCCGTAGCTGGTGCCGCTGCTGGTCTCTGTGTACGTGCTCCTGGAGTCTGTGATGGTGCCGGTGCCTCTGCCTGTTCCTCCACTGCTGTCTCCTCCACCAAAGTAGATGATGGTGTTGCCGGCTCCAGTGCCTCCTGCACCAGCAGTTCCTGCACCAGCAGCTCCTCCAGCAACTGCCCCAGTACTTCCTGATAGGAGTGGAACGTTAATAATATTACTTTGTCAGTGAGCTTAAAAGGTAAGCTCCAGGGCAGTAATCCATTGTTTGGGGAATGTCAAGCAATCACTGTTAAATACTTTTAGACATAAACACTATATCAAAGGATTGTCAGGGCATTTCAACAATACTTCACAATATTCATGGTTTGGATTTGCATGGCACAAGCTACTCACACTGCCTGATAAAAAAATTAAAAAAAGTCGCCGCAAAAAAAAAAGAAAGTTAAACACTTATTTAGTTGGAGCGATTTAAGCTTTGGTACAGCAACATTCGCTGTGGCATTGTTTTATAACGTCAGCAATGCCAAAAGATCCAGTGTCGCATCCATTTTTCACCATGATCTTACATTGATGAGGGGAGAGTGTGACCACTGTGCAAAGCCATCTCCAGCACATCCCAATGATTCTCAATGGGGTTAATATCTGGACTCTGTTGTGACCAATTCATGTGGGAAAATGACGTCTCATGCTCCCTGAACTGTTCTTGTTTCCTGATGAATCCTGGCATTGTCATCTTGGAATATGCCATCAGGAAAGAAGAAATCGATTGATGGAATAACCTGGTCATTCAGGATGTTCAGGTCGTCAGCTGATCTCATTCTTTGGGCACATAGTGTTGCTGAACCTAGACCTGACCGACTGCAGCAACCCCAGATCAGAACAGTTTGTCACATCCAGGTGGTGACTTCTTTTTGTTTGTTTTTTGAGGCAGTGTATGTAGCCACAGCTGCCTTGGTGACTAAAAGCAGGGTGGGTGATGTGTCTTGTCCAACAACAGCGGAAAGAAGGACAGATGGCACCAGTCGAGGCTGGGATTTGAACCATGACTAACCACTGAGGCACTGTCGTGATATCTGTACCATTGCTGTTTTCAAAACTGTTCCAGTGCGTAAATTAGTCATATTTGGAAGAACTCCTGTTGGGTTATTGGGCTATACAAAAACAACTACAAAAAAATGAACTCGATTCTGAAGCAATATTAGAAAAAAACATGCCACACTTTCAAGACAGTATCATAATTACACCATTTCCAGATAACATTATTCTATGAGAGTTTGGAGTCCTTACCTGCTCCACCTGACGAACCGGAACCGTGACCACCAATCACGGCCACTCCATTAGTCCCAGAGCCACCTCCTGTGGCGCCCCCTGCTGCTCCTCCTGCGACACCACCGGCTCCGACTCCCACTCCCACACCTATCCTTGTGTCTGTGCCAGTCCCCGCACTTCCCGCACTTCCCGCACTTCCTGCCCCACCAGCTCCTCCCACGGACAGCTTGCTGTCAGTACTGAACCCTCCTCCACCGCCGTTGCCGTCCACGTAAGTGTTGATTTCATTTCCGCCCGAAAATCGGCTGGTGCGCGCCGCAGTGACAGCAGACTCAGCCTCCAACGTAGACACGCGGTTCCTTAGCTTCTTAACGTCCTCGGCTGAAAAGAAAGTAAAGCCCAGAATTAAAACAAGAGAATCTGTGAAATTAGCAATTCATAGTGCAGGCCCAAAAAGGCGGGATAATTATAATGTTGATCCTTAATCAAACACATACATGGAACTGTGTTGTCATTCATGTATGTTTGAGAAATCCTGCCTATTCAGGACATCTCGTACACAAGGGCTCAAAACACTCAAAACACCAGGCCCAAAGCTGCACACCTAAGCAACACTGGGTTTAGTGTTTTTAATTCGCAATTGGAAACACTTTCTTTTCAGAGAAGCTTTCAACGCGTAGCCACTGACTCGACTGTTGCAGTTCTTTATGTACATGTTTTTATCTGTCGTTTGAGTGATGTTTTTTTGACCCCTGTGTTTACTCTGCAAAGCCGTGTGCACCTTTTGCCTGTTGTAAGGCACTATACAATTTTGATTGCCGGATTGAGCACCACCCTCTGATGTCACTAGGTGGTGCTCATGTACTATACGTTTTTAAGCTACAGCTCATAAAAGCTTTTCTTAAACTTCACTTTAATACAACTGAAGGCCTGTTCAATGTTATTCATGTCAGGATGGGTTGTTGTAAGACTAAAAAGAATAAGCTTCCCCATGGCCTCAAGTCTCCCTCTTTGTTGTAGTTTGTGTGTGTGCGTGTGTGTGTGTGTGTGTGTGGCTAATTCCACTTTGCTGTCCATGGAAACCTGGATGTGTGAGCCCTGGCATGGGATTGGAGGACTGGTTTCCCGCTCTGGGCTGGTTGGCTGCAGATTCCAACTCCTGATTGGTACGGCATCTCAACACCTGGCCCAAACCAACCTCCTGCTGCAGCCACAGCTATAGAAGCCCACACTTTGGATCATACGAGGCTGCTGGTCGTTGTGGCCAGTACGCCATTCTGTGTTGTGTCTGTGTCCCGTCGTGTAATTAATGATGTCGTGTGTCTAGGGACCACTCGAAGAATGTTTGTCTCCTTTGGAACGTTCACTGTGATGTGAACAGGAGACAAATGTTTGAGTCATTACTCGGTTTAGTTGTTTAGGCCTAATTTTGTAGATTCCCTTCTGTTTTAGTTTAGGTTACATTTTGTTAACCTTTGTAAATAGCCTTTGTTTGGTTATTTTTGTTTCCCCTTTGTTACATTTACCCTTTACATCCCTTTTAATAAATTACAACTTTAAACATCCATTTTACATCTTGGTTTTTGTTACTTCCGTTTTAAGCTAGCCGAGCCGGGTCCTTCTCTCTAAAAGTAAAACAGAATTTATAAAAAAGAATGTAAAAAATGCAGTGTAAAAAGACAGTGTCAGACATTTGAAAACTGAAAAAGGAGGGGGGGATATTAGTTTATTAGCATTCGAGTCATAGCATATTATGACTTGAATCATAATGTGACAACTAACAACTAAGTAAACGTTCAGTTCTAATCCCTGTTGCACTGAGAAAGAAGGGGTTATATCAGTGCAAAACAGAGCATTTGCAAAACATTAAAAAGTTAAAAGGAGCCAGATTGGACACAGATGCATCATTGATCCCGGGCCAAAATCCACATTCCAAACATCTGCACAGCACCGCCAGTCTGTCCTGTTTTATGTCCTACACTCCCAGCGACATTTCCTCCTTTCAGCGACGTTTGTCCCTTTCCACTGATTAATCTATTAATTAATTTATCTACGACACGCAAAACCACGGAACTCTGCTGTAGTCCCGAGTCGGAAATTGGATTGAGAAGAAATCTTTTCCCATGACCGTCATCTTAAATCCAATTAGCAGGAGCCAAACATTTGCAAAAAAAATCTTCCCATTGGGGCTATTTCTGGACATCACTGGAGTCCAAGATGAAGCTACGTGGTCAGTGTGATCAGGTTAGCCCTTTCTACACAAGAGACAGCTGAAAAACAATATACTGCTCCACTGACAATGAATACCAGACCTCATGGCAATAGTACAATGCGCTCGGATCATATTTCCAGACAGAGGAGTGTGCGACTTTCTCACAGCTCCGAGCAAAGCTGCATATTAACTTTCTCTTGCTTATAAAACCTGAAGCATTTTATTGCCTCGGCCCCACTGAGGGCCCCTCCACAGAGATTTTTGACATCGCTCCCCTGTAAACGTAATTCTCTTATCTTTTACACCGCGGCCCAGTCGGGATTTGCGTCACAGTTTGTTGACTTACCCAGAGCGATGAGGCCGAACAGAAGTCCGAGGAGGAGAAGGGAGAGGAGGAGGAGGCCGAGGAGCCATTTCCACCAGGAGCAACACGAATCGGAGCAGCAGCAAAATCCCCCGCCTCCGAAAACCCCACTGTCCCGACGGATCTCTGAACACAGCACAGGTTTATATGCATTACACTGGCGTCATAACATTTGGAATATCCCACAGCTACATACTGAGGTGGAGATCATAGAGCTTTGACCTAGTTTATGGTTGGTAACTACTGTATTTCTTCCCATTCAAACAAAAATTGGTTTTAAGACTCTCTGTCAGCTAAAATCATATCAACAACGGTGCATTGTATTATGTATTACCTGCATATGTGGCTTTATCTTTCATCAAAACTCCAGAGCTCCCATCTGGAAACATGACAAATGGCAATATAATATTTTGTGACACAGACTGGCGACATCTCGTTGGAAGTGTCACTTACAATAAGACTGGCCCAGGCCCCCCTTCAGTTGACCCGCTTCACCATAACTTGCGATGAGCTTCTCTTTCTTGATGGAGTCTCCAGACACAGAGCCTGTGCAAACATTTATAACACACACTCTTGTTATTCTGTGTGTGCCAGTAAATCAAATAGTTTAAAAGCACATGAGTCAATGATATACAAGGGCATAAAAAGTTAAATTTCCATCTGACTCCAATAACATATAATTAAACTTCAAGTTGGATGCTTGGCTTTCCATCATTTCATCATCAGCCCTAAAGAGGCTTTGGCGGCCTCTGGTGGCAACATTCAAATTTTACGCAGTTAATTCCTGTCTTTCTACCAAGAAGAGACGATATATTGAAAAGTGTGACAGCAAGTTAGTTTAACGTTACAAGATCAAAATATATGAAGAGTTACTTTAACCTCTTAACCACCTGAATCGAACATATTTTCCTCAGTCGGGCGTTAAAAGCTTCTTGAAAAAAAAAAGAGTCAAAAATAGTGACAGAAAAAAAGCAACAATAACACAACTAAGAAGTGACGAAAAAGCCCCAAAATAGAGCGACACAAAAGTGACGAAGACACAACAAAAAAACGACAGGACCAAAAAGCAACAACAAAGAAGCACCAGAAGAGCACCAATAACACAATAATAAAGCAAAACATTGAAAACACAACAAAAAAGTGACAAAAAAGAGGAGAAAACAAACCAAAATGTAACAAAATGCAGCAACCATGTGACAAAAAAGTTGCAGTAATGTAGGTCTTAGCTTTCAAATGAGTCTGGCCTGGCCTGTATTTTGTATTATTATTCTAAAATGTACTGACCTCCTCCAATGTGCACGCTGCTGCCACTTGTGAACTGCTTCCCGCTGTCTTTGGCCAGAATCAGCGTCTCCGCATCTCTCTTGGCTGTAAAGTTTTCCTTATCGGCCGCCGCCATCCTCTTATAGTCCTCTGTCTGAGATCTAGTGGCTGCTCAAAGCAGGGGGAAAAACATTAAAGACGTCTGTTTCGGCCTTTTGACAGCTTATTTCAGTTACGGTACCTGTGGAGACTCCAGAGCCAACGACAGCGGCGCTGGACAAATTTTTCTGCACTCCATAACCTGTAAGTGAGCAGACATTATGTGAAGACACACATACACAGACGAGTTAGGAGGGAAATGAAGATTATTACTGTGGAAGGAGTCCGCACCTCCCAGGCTGGCACTGGTGTTGGCTCCACTGGTGGTGAGCACGCTGCCTGATGTGGGGCCCAAATTATTCTGAAAGCCATAAACTGGAGAGAGTCCAGAATTTAGAATTGAGCACTCTTTATCTTACAATGAAATAGTAAAACCACACAGATTATTATGACCAAAGTTAGACATGATATTTAATCTGAACTGAATTAGACCAGTTTACGTCAGTCCCTTATAGCCTTGCGCAACAAATAATACACAGCTGTAGTTCTTCTGTATGAGTTCACACAATTTATAGCTTTTGCTTACAATCGAAGCCAAAGCTTTTGACAGGTCACAGCATGTTTTTGTTAAGTGGCGCAACACGCCTTTACATTAAGCATTTTCAGACAAATAGAGTTGTGCAGCCCGTTACTTTCACAAAACTATGAGCTACAGAACAAAAAGATTTAAAGAACCAGCTAGATTAGGTGCAAGAAAAGCCCTAAGGCCATCAGGAGTTTCCCATCATAGCAAAGGTTTAATTTAAAAAAAAAAAGTTATCCTGACTGGTTTTACTACAGGTTTAATAATTCCACATGATTGAAAATTCAAAAAGAGATGGAGCCTGAATAAAGGTGTTGGGAATGGTGTAAAACTCTCTTAATCTCTTAATCCCTGCCTTAACTCTCCAGTTCAGCTTTTTCCAGATCCATAAGGTCACAGCCTTTAAGCCAGTTTAACGCCTCATTTGAAAGCTAAGACTGTTTTTTTGTTTGTTTTGTTTTTTACTTTTTAGACAAACATTTATAACACACAATCTGGCATTGAAGCTTAACCAAATTGTTGTTTATTTCAGATGGGCCAACAGTATTCATATTGTGTGTGTGTGCCAGTACATAAAATAGGTTGAAAGCACATGAGTCAATTATTTACAAGGGCATAAAAAGTAATTTAATTTCCATCTGACTCCAATAACTTGTCTCAAGTTGGATGTTTTTGCTTGGCTTTCCATCATTCAAGTCATTTCCTGTGCAAAATAACAAAAGCCCCAAAGTTGCTTTGGCGGCCTCTGGTGGCAACATTGAAATCTGTAATTTTACAGTAGTTCCTTTACCTGCATCACTACACGTGAAATTCACAAAGGAACTTTCTACAAATCAGATATGGTAACGTTTGGAGGACTACCCGATGATTTTAAAGAGGTTTTAATGCAGGCTACTAGTTACCATAGACATGCGGTAGCCTAGCACTAGCACTAGCCTAGCACCACTAAACTCTTCAAATATAAGGACTGCATGAATTGATTTTAAAATAAATCTCCAGAAATCAACAACACTATGGATAACTAGGGAATGAGTCCCTATGTAAAAAAAATTCCTGAAATATCCCTTTAATTCCTGTCTTTTGTGTTTCACTTTTTGTCATGTTTTTGTAGACCTTTTCATAACTCTTTGGTCACTTTTCTGTTGGTCTTTTTTGCCGCTCTTCTGAAGAATTTTCATCCTCGTTTTCTCGTCTAATTTTTGTCGCTATTTTGACACTTTTTTCAAGAAGATTTTAGATTTGGGTAAAGCCAGAAAATGTACTCAATTCAAGTGGGGGTAAAGGAGTTAAATGTACCCAGTTGAACATTTGACACAATTGACCACTGATCTATGGCCCTCTATGCTCAACTTCAACAATATAACAAAACAAAAATGCTGAGACATAATGAAAGCATTGTGTTGCCAGTAGGCGTGCTTTTCTTACCTGACAGCGAGGATGGAGACGCGGGGCTGAGCGGAGCGGACCCTCCCATGTTGTTGGTGCTGACCTGGTAGCTGTAGCTGGTGGCGCTGACCGGAGCCACAGACGACGGGGGCAGAGTGGTAGTGGACCAGGTGAACGCTGGCAGCGCCGCGTCCACAGTGGCGTTATCATACTGGGCTGAGCGCATCGTGGAATGGCCTGACTTCATACTTGCGGCGTACTGACTGGACTTCACCCCCGAGTCGAAATGGTCCGCCTTCAGGTCGTGGTCGTAATGCCCGGACCTCAGGCTCATGTCGTACCCGCTGGACTTGTAGCCGTTCATTGTGTCGAACTGGCCGGACGCGAGGCTGCCACTGTAGGTGCCTATCTTGATGCCTGAATCGTATTGGCCCGATCTCGCGGTCGCGTCGTAAGCGCTGGTTTTCAGGCCCGCGTTGTACTGCCCGGACTTCACGCCGCCGCTGTACTGCCCAAAGGAGATGGTGTTGTCGTAAAGGCCAGTGGTGTCGATGAACTGGTCCGATCTCAAGCCAGTGTCATACATGCTCGAAACTGCAAAGAGAACAAATATGACAAATAAAGTTTAGGACTTGCAGTGTTATAAGTCTCAATAAAGTCATTTCCACAACATCAAACAGTGTAAAGTCTCTAATATCTTGTGCTGTGTTGTATATGGTAAAAAAGCAAAGTCCACTTTATCCAATCTTAACATGACATGAAGGATTAGATTTAAGGCTTTTGTCATCCCATCCCAAAGAAAACAGTTTACACAAGTTTAAGTACATATAAACTGATAACAATGGTTTCAAAGGGCTGGGTCTAAAAGGCAAAACAGGAAGGACCATCCTGTACTGAATAACTTTTGGCCGAGCACAGCATTCCAGTGATTGGCCAAGCAGGTTAAAGGCACCACTGGGACCGTAACAACTTACTGTGGTATCTGGTCATAAAAAGAAAAAGATAAGCCAAAACAATTCTCACACAGTATGTGCAATTACAGACATGCATATTAGGCTTGACTGAAGGAAGGAAATGAATGTATTGATTTGATTGTATATTATATTTCTTCTTTCCCCAGCAGTTTCCAGAATCCTGTATCCAGGCAGCACAGTTTGGAGCTCTGGAAATACCTTAGAAGCAGATCATAGGCCAATTCAGCAAAGCAAGCTAAGTGTAAGCATCTGGAGATAACTGATTGTTTTATTCCAATAGACCAGATCGCAAGAGCATGCCGCATTAAACTTTAGATAATGCCTTTATCTCGCATGTGCGCATGAATACTTCGCCGGTGACTCTGAGGGGCTGATAAACGACGACAGGGCCTTAATAAAGCCATGTATGGAGTGCGAGCCGGCGGGTGTGACAAAGTGTTTTGTTCCGTCTGTATACACTGTGTACTATATGAAGTAATACCCGACTGAGTGGCCACGGAGACAGTCTTGGGCTCGGCGATGATCTTCTTGGGCACGGGCAGGGTGATGGAGGCGCTGGAGGAGCGGGTGGGACTCACGCTGCTCGAACGGCCTTTCAACAGCTTCTTCACGTCGTCCAGCTCCGTCCCTGAAACAAAGACAAAGTCACCGGCGTGTCGGCGCAAGTTGTTGCAGGTTTTCAATTTAGACCAAAAATGTGGGAAATATGTACAGAGAATGCTCGGCCTGTCAAAACCAGTAACAGATACTGTTAAGGGGGAGTGGCAGAATGTGTTTGGGCCATTAGTTACTGAGAGCAACAACAGACCTCATTTGATATCTAAACACGGTAGCACAGCGGTTAGCGCTCGTGCTTCACAGCTGGAAGGTCCCGGGTTCGATTCCCGGACGGGGCCTTTCTGTGTGGAGTTTGCATGTTCTCCCCGTGTCTGCGTAGGTTTCCTCCAGGTGCTCCGGTTTCCCCTACCACTAAAAACATGTACAATAGGCCAGCGTGAATGAGAGTGTGTTTGAGAGTGCGCATGGGGGACAACGGATGCAAATTAGCCCAAGGCTACAATCCGGTGTGGCTTGTTTACATGCATGAGACCCATGTATGTACATTAACATGCACTGTCCCGACTAAATAAATAAATAACTTAATTTTGAGATCGCTGTATCACAGACGCTTTATCGAAGGCTCTCATTGATTTATGAATATAACAACTGGGTAAACATTTCTTTCACTTTTGGAACCAGCTGTAGATCACAGCACAGAAACATGAGCTGCCCATGTCTATCTGCGGGCGGCTAAAGAGGCCCCACATATGTGTCGTCTGGTATTTACCCCAACCTTGACCTTGCTATGTTTGTGACGTTCAATGTCTTCTGAGGCGTCCCAGTCCCCAAGACGAGGTGGGTGATTATATCAGGTATGTGTAAGGCAAGAAAAAAGAAAGAAAGGAATGACTTCTCTTTAAGAGAGCATGAAACGTTTTGTGAACTTATGACCACAGATGGACCAAAGAAATTGAGGTAAAGTTCTAAAATGTTACTTACCCTAGTCCTATTTACTACAAATTGTGACAAGTTCTGCCATTGAGCTGGAGATTTTATTTATCTGAAATCTAATTTAGCAATGGTCATGAGATATAGTGCCTGAAGCAATTCGAGAATCTCCCTCATTCTACTCATTTAAAAACAATGGCAAAAAGTGGCTAGCGCAGACACAGACTTGTGAGCATTAGTTGTATTTAAAATGTATACTTTGCTCATTTTATGTACTTCCCTATTGTATGTGACTATATGTGTTTTGTAAATTGGTGTGTGTGATTTTAATTCTGTCTTTTTTAGGCTGGCTTAGACATCTGCCAAAGGGACTACCGATGAAAATTACTGAACCTTTTTCTGCACACACATTTACACTGTATAATGATGATTAATGTGCAGTCCTTTTTCAAAATAAATAAATAATTACTATATATATATATATATATATATATATATATATATATATATATATATATAGTTACCAAATAGAAGTTACTATTTGATATTACTGTACCAAACCAATCGAATATGTGAGCACATTTGAGCAGTAGTAGTGACGTATGATGCATCAGATTGTGACCAAAAGCAATTAGATCAGAAAAAAAATGTCTCGATCCCCATGTTTTTCCTTATTTCATGCTTATTTTCTTCTTAAACTAAAGCCACCTTCTTACCTCTAATCGTATGAACAACTAGATGAAGCATACAAACAAGGAATAAATGTGTCAATAAAAATAATGGCAGTTCTAAACCAGAAGGGGGCGCTTCTAAAGTCTGCCAGATTGTGACTCAACTGTATTTGGGAGGTACTGCCACAAACCGTGACTCAAGTGTGCCATTGTTCCCAACACACACTTTCTAATTCCCTGCTTATTGCTTAAACACAATGGAAAAACTCCCCCTCAGGCTCTTGTTTCTTCCTCTGCAAATTCCTCCTATCTCCCTAAACGTATATATATCTCCAGACTGCACATGTGTGACAAATCTGGATTTTACTGTTTAATGTGCATGTGAGAACGGGAGAGGAGAAAAGAATGCTCTGTCCGTGATTTAGTGAACTTTCTGACGAGGTCGTAATTCAAAAATGCTGCCGTGATGAGTCTGCGTGAATAGAGAGCCCATATCGAAGTTGAATAGGATAGAGATGCTTTTGTTGCGTTACAAGAGGTTGCGTAACGTGCGTCTCGAATAGTCTTACATCTGCTGGCTGTGGGAGAAGCGCTCTGCAGCCTGGCCCGGATCTCGCTCTCTTCAACAACAATAAAAGAAGAGGGCAACCAATTCAGATTGATCAAAAGTGAAATGGTCAAAATGGTTGAAAAATATGAAAAACCGTTGACAAAGTTACCTCTGCTTTCACTTCTTCCTCGTGAGCCCGCGCCTGCACAGGGGGGAAGATGGACGTGTAAATGAAGTGGACAGAGAGTTACACAATCGCAGTACTAAAGGCACTCACAATAGTTCCCATAGTCTTTGCGTGTAAATTCGGGAGAGGAATTTGCGCTGGAGCTTCCTGGGTGAAAACACAAGAAGAATTTGAAGTTAGAAAACCTCGCCCTTTGCGCCATTCGTCCCACTTTACTGCTGGCAGCAAATTGCTCAAATTAGGGCTGGTTTGGCGTGACACTTTTTTTGACACTTGCAAAATTGAGAGACGTTTTTTTTGTTTTGTTATAATGGGTAGTTTTTTGACGCGATCTTAGCCAGTAATGAGGAAATTGATTTTAATTGTGAAAGTAAACAGATTTGCAATTTGTGTTAATGCAAGATCACGTGAATTTCAGAACATGTGTGTAAAGGTCTGACCTTCAAACTGGCAAACTGTCAGGAGCAGTGAAGGAAATCTAAAGCCAGGTTACTCTACTGTGCATGTTGTAAGTCGATAAGTCGATGAGTCGAAAGGGGAAGCCAAATCGCCCAGACTGGGTGATTTGAAGTCTGGTCAAAGCCGTAAAACAAAGGAAGTTAAAGTTTGTTCCCAATTTCCTTTCACTCTCCCTTCTTGTAAACCACACACAGTGACCATGATCAACTCAAACAGCTCCCTCACCGTCGTAGCCTCCGGAGCGGCTGGACACGATGGTCCTCTCCCTAAAGGAGGGGGACAGTCCTGTGGATGAGCTGGCGGCCTGTGTCCTCCTGCCTCCCCCGGAGGAGCTGCTGGAGCGCACTTTAGTCACAGAGTTGGAGCTGACCATGTAGCTGCCCCCTCCTCCTCCTCCTCCTCCTCCTCCTCCGCCGCCGCCTCCACCTCCTCCTCCACTGCTGCTGCCGTAGCCTTCCAAGTCCAGAAAGCCCCCAAGGCCGTCACCCCCGCCCGAGGAGTCCCCGCTCAGATAGACCCCCGAGGAGGAGGCGTATTGGCTGCTGCTCACCCCCACAGAGGCTGCAGAGAAGAGGGAAGAGCAGTGCGGTTAGAAGAGGCTAGTGGAAAAGTCTGCAACATGTCAGAAGTAATGAAACTTCTTAAAGTAGATTTATCACAGAGTAAATGTATTTAGCTGAACCGATACTCGTTCATGAGTATTAAATACTTATTCTTTCTACTGATTAAATCTATGAGTGACAAAGGCTATGGCATACGAAACACATTTGTGTTTCTTATGCTTTATCTAAAGATTCTTTTATTTTATCATTATTATTATGATTATGATGATGATGATTATCATTTTTATTAGGTAGATTTAAGACTTACAACTTAATTCCTACTTAACTATTATCACGTAAGACTTAAATTGTATTTTTACCAATTCCACTCTCGCAACCACTAGCTAATAACTGCTCATCAAATTTGAAAGTTTCCAAACATACATGTACTAAATGTACACATAGAAAATCAAAATAACTGCTTTTTTGCTGCATGCTTCTTTTGTCCTTATTTAACCCCAGACTGTTATTCATTAAGAATGTAATATGTGCAGCGTGCTGCTTTTGGCAGTATCCACGGCTGATTTTGCAGAAATTTGTGCACCACACCCGTACCTCTGATATCCTTCATGGGGCACACGGCTGGTACCACGTTTAGTAAAATCATACTGGTCAAATAATGTTAACAACAAAGGAAGATCATTTAAAATACACTTCCCAAGTTTTTCTTTTTGTATGCAGTCCTCTATACATATATATTAGAAACAACATCTAGCTTTACTACTTTACACTAGAGCTCCTTGCAGATAAATTGTTGAAGTCACAAGTTTACAGCTTTCTTGTTACCAAAGTAACCTGTAAAATCCTGAGTCAAACCCTGGTTCAGCCTCTTAAAGGTTGCGTTGCCCGAGTGGAAAGTTGCTCTCACTCACATGAAGAGAAATAAGTTCCACTGCTGTTCTGCGTTAAGACATTCTTCTCCAAGCCCAGCCCTCCTGCACCACTGGACATCATTCTGTGATTTGATCCACTGGTTCCCTCTAGCAACCGGCAGCCACACAGAAACAAAACAAAAGAGAAGCTGTTAGTCATCGGGAAACTTCCTGCAAAACCACGCGGCTATAATTATAACATTACTTTTGGGGGTTTTACTGTTGATATTGAGATGTGAGAATAGAAGGAAGCTTACTCGGTGGGAGTGAAGTCAGTCGAGAGGAAGACGTTTTGGTCTCTGTCACTGTGTGTGGACAACATGGGAAACAATGGGATTAGAGAGAAATCAACTACAGTATCTAAACTAGATTAGAAAACAACCCAGTACAGATGACCACGTCTAAACAAACAAACACAAAGACTGTTTACATTATTGCCTATTACAGTAAGAGACAGCGAAAGAAATGATGATGACCAAAAAACAACACTGACATTTTTGTGATCATGTTTAAATATATTATTAGAAACTATAATAAGATCTTACTTAAAAAGCTTTTTTTTCCAGAAAGACAACGCACTTGACTTTTCATTGCTCATAGTCGGTGGTGGTCTGGGAGCGGCTCCCAGTCAGCGCCAACATGGCCACAGGCAAGGTGGGTGAAGTGTCTTGCCCAAGGACACAACGAGAGTGCGCACTCATCGGAGCGGGGATCAAGCAGCATAAGAATGAATGTACTTTTAATTTAAAACGCAAATGTGGGGTTTGTTTTTTGTTTTGACATATACTATAGGCCTTTGTCCATCTTAGGTGGTACTTTACGAACTTACTTACTTATGAATAAAAGCTTCAATCAACAGAATATTGTCTACTGCTTTTATAATTTTTTTTAATTTATTTAGAATATTAAACCTACTAAAACAGTTTTTTTTCTACTTGTTCCTGAAGCCGTTGCTCACAGCTCTAACCCGCTTTGCACAATAGCATTTTCACAAAATGATTTATTAGATTAATAGCTACAGAATTGATAATTGTCTGTGAGATTATGACCCGTGTTTAAGTGTTAAGCTTTGGCACTGGCGCGGCTGGCGCGGCTGGCATAGTGATGACTTCCGCGCTAAATGGTTGATGGAGTTCACGGGCCTGTTAGGGCTGTCTCGCCGCGCACTCACAATGTGGAGGGGCTTCGACAGACCGGGGCTGATAAGGAGCCGCGGTGAAGTACAACTGTCTGTCACTCAATCCCCAAAGTATGCGCACCTCATGACTGCATTATAGCATTTACACTGCAGCTCCACGATGGTCTTGACTTTGGGGCTGTTCCGAGCCAGGATCAACGGAGGTAGGACCATCGGAGAGTTTTACTGGTAGTTAATTGGCGATTCCACAAGCCACACTTTAGCTGAGATTAGAGGCGCCAAAAACCTTTTTTTTTTTTTTTCAGTTGTTGCTTGCAGAGAGCCACAATACAACACAAAATCAGTGTGGTCTTGCATCTGACTGATCTTTTTCTTTTCCTTTTTTTGTGTGTGTTTTGTTTAAATGCTGATTTATTCTAACTTACTTCCATGTTACACTTGTTTTGGTCTTGATTTTGTATTGATTGACTATATCTTAAAGGCCTATTTCTATCTTTAGATCACTGCTCAAAGGGAGACATCTGGGATTTACTTTGGCAACCCCAAAAAGGAGAGGCTTGAAGGACCAACAAAGGAAGGTACAGGCCGAGTGGTAACCCTAGAACCGGCTCGCAGTGGGGAAGTGTTCGCTATGCAAACAACGATGTCATACACGCTATAGTGGGGGTGCCTTACGAGGGGAAATAAATCATACCGGCCACGTGAACTCCGAACCGTAGGCCCATTGTTTTTAGGGTCCTAAAAACAAAAGTAACCAAAACCTCATGTAGACTGGCTGGACGGTTTCATTGTTATTTTTTTCAGTTTGCCTTTAGAGGAGTGGTTCTAACGTGCTGGTTATGATTTGCAAAGCTATTCTTAGTGTGTCATGAGGCTTTCCCAGAACACTTATTTCAATATCTAACCACAGAAACAGTAGGACAACGATACAAGAGTCTGGTCAAAGGAACAGCGCTGTGTGGAAAAGATACCGCATGTCAGCGTTTTATGGGTTGGAATAAGTATGTCTTATTGTCGTCACAGTCGTAGGTCCCAGTCGAGAGAACCACTGCTTGAGAGAGTTGCCAGATCAAATCACCTGTGTTTTACATATCTCAATATTTAAGGGTTTTGCCTATACAGTTCATTAGCTTGAGTGATACCACAGGGGCTAGATTCAATTTTTCCCCTGTCTTTAGCTTTGGCCTAATGCAAAAATATATATATAAGTATAGCCATAAGATGTCACAACAGCTTCAGCTCAAGCACATAAGAAAACAACATATCAAATTAATATGGCAACAATGTCTTTGAACACTTTAAAACTGCTGTGGTGCTGATCAATGCACCCGCCTGCATTCAAGTTTCCTTACTGCATTACACTGTCTGTTACTGTGCACAATATATAGGAAAGCATGCGATATCTGCTCAAGATTTAACTTGCTATATTTGAATTTGCCTTTGGGGGGACAATTCAATACGGAAATATACTGAAGCCGGCCGCCAAAAGTAATTACTTTCTATGCATGTTTGAAGTAAGACTCAGTGGTCAGAGTGCAGTGCATGCACACAAAGCCAAAGGAAGAAGATTCGCTTCCAGGCCTCTGCTTGGGCAAGACGCTCCGCCCGCCTTGGGGAGTCCAAGTAAGTGATGTTGGGATGGAGAAGGGGTTGCAGGCTAAGATTGCTAGCCACACTTCTGTCAGTCTACCTTTGGGAGTTGTGGCTACAAAAATGACTGAAGGGAAAACACGTAAAGTTTTAAAGTATCTCAATTATTTATTTTCCCATATTTGTACACATCTTGTGTATCTTTCTCTATAGAGTAGGGCTTTATGATATGAAATAATCAATATTGCAATGTTTTACCAAACCCTTTCAACATTTTATTTTTTTCATCTTAAAATGGAAGTAAATTAGGAAAATGATGAATACAACTGAACTTTTCTAACATTTTTACTGACCATGCATTTTTTTTTTAGGCTGCGTTAGCAAAATATGTGTATGTCTTAGTCAGATGGAAGACCGCAATCATTTCATTTAAGCTTCTTGCAAAATGGATCGTATGTGCGGGCGCCAATATACTGTGAACTCCTACTATAGACGAGATAAAAATGAATCTTATTCTCTTAGAATAAAATGCAATGTTGCCTCCTCTTCCGGAGGCAACATTGCATTTTCTTGTTTGTTATTTGTTCCTTGCACACTCGCCTCTAAGAAAACAGGCTGTTGTGGAAAGAACAAGATGAACCAATTCAGGCAGACAGAAAAACACAAAAAGTCCAAGAGTGACTAATTACATAGTGAAGGATTTGCTCAGTGTCAGACGTGTAATCACCCGTATACTTTTGACCTCTCTGTGCCTCCCCCCTTTCAAAAATCGGGGGAGAATTGCCAAGATTTGAAATTCCAGCCTGGTTAAAAGACCTAAAGACGACGTGCGTTCTCATCAGTAAGCAGCAGTGGAAAGTATGAAGAAGTGACAGTAAGTCCCCACATTGTGAAGAGAAAACAGCCACGTTCAGGCAGATCACTTATTCGGGCGGTATCAGACTAGAATTAAAGTGGCGTACAGTTAAAAGATTATTTCTGTTTACATAATAAAAGACAGAGAACACCTAGGATTTGCGGCTCTTATTTTGTTGAAGCATGTTTCATTTTCCCCAAAGAGTCTGTTAATAAAACGACTCCAGACTTTGTGGTGAAGGACATGTCTTTCTTGTATAACAAAAGGGAAAAAGCCCTCTACTTAAAGGGCGTCTTCTGTTATACTCTCATCCGAAATCTCCAATCCATTCCCCCCAAAAATGAGTGCATCTTATTTTCCCACAATGTGCTTTATTTTGGATTTTACACAGACAAAACTGCCAATTTGAATGGTTGCAATTTGCAAATCTCAAAGACTGCAATTATCTCTATTTTTGCACTGAATTGACCTTTGCAAATAAGAATAAGTGCGGTATTATTCAAGCATTTCATATTTCTGTCTGCTTTCAAATGTTAATGTGTGCAGTGAACCAAATTTTTATTTCAAAACATAAAACGTTGCTTTGTTTGTTTGCGTGGGGGTAAAACAAACTTTTAATAGCTTCGGCTTAAGCAGATGCTACGCTAATAATCCTTATCAGTCTCTAAAACATTGCAAGCTGAACAGATATTCCACGAGGAAAGCCATGACATGGGATCTGTCTTTCGATCGCACTTAAATATGGGTAATCCTTTTTTTTTTTTTTAAATACATACAAAATGGTTGCGCCGAACATCTTGTGTGTGGTTTCCTCTGAAATGAAAAACCTGCCACTAATAGGCTCCGAAATGTCATAAACAAATGGGAATTCTCACCCCTGTCCTCGGACATTCCTGTGGAGAAGTCCATGTCTCTCGTTAGTCTCCCCGTCCCTCCATCGTATCAGCTGCAACGGCAATAAACAGGCTTTTTAAAATCGGTTATGTCCACATGTGGTTAGATGGTGCATTTATGAGGAATTCAATATCAAAGAGCACAAGTCACAAGTGTAGTCATACGCAAGAGGGAAATGTGGGTTAAAATTAAACTTGAGAAAGGGCAACACACAACAGACACATAGCTATGTCCTAACAGGAGCTTTCTTCATAATGAAACTTTCCTTGCTTTGAATGCAAGCGCAGTTATAGTTTTCTGTAGCTTTTTTGTCGTGGTCTGCCCCATTTTTGTCGCTCTTTAGTCATTTTTGTGTTGTATTATTGTTGCTTTTCTAGCACGTTTTTGTCACTCCTTTATTGCTTCTTTATCGCTTTATTTGTCAATTGAAAATGCACACGTTAAGTAAAGCCTGCTCGTTCAGTGATCTTATGTGTTGCCTGGAGCGCCCTCCACTGGCATCAGGGGAAATTGCCTAAGCTAAAACCAAGGTACAAGCCACCGTATATGGCTAACGGAATGCATAACATACCAATGGTGGCGTGATAAATCCAGTTTGAGTGCAGAACATCTCAGGGAGGGTCCGATGATGATTTATGGGGTGTAAAACCTCCTATTACACAACTTAATCCAGGGAATACAGATTGAACCTATGGCTCCAAACGGTATGAAGACCAGACAGGTGCGTATCAACTCGTCTAAGCTCAGGTAAGAACATATCTCAGTATGGAAAAATGGTGGTCTGTTCCTTTAAGCACATCCTGATATTTTGCATATGCTTACATCTTTCAGACTGCACAGTGGACCTTACAGACTCTGCAACACCTGAGAGCTTTAACTATATTTGTCCGGTTCATTATGTAATTTCACCGGATTTGTGTGGAGAGTATTTAACGTTACATAAGCAATCAGAAAGAAAAAACAATGTTTGCATTTGGTATGTAAAAAAAAAAAAAAAAAACTGCGATAATAGCGATATATATGACATTTATATGGGGAGTAAAAAACTTAGTTTGGCGGAAATTTACTAAATTTGGCAGAAAGTTCCCTTTGGTCGTTCCAATCAAAAAAGTCAATGAAACCCATGTTTCATGGAGTTACCGTAGCGATGACCAGAACTCCCCATTTACTCTAATGGGAAAATGGTATACTGTAATTGCACAGTTTTACCAAATGACAAGGGCAAATGGAAACATTGTTTTTCTCATTGCTTATTACCATAAGGTTTCCAAAAATATGTAGTTTTCATATTCTCCACGAAAATCCCACAACAGTGAAAAATCTAAACATAGTGACCCGGACCATATGAGAGACAAACAAACCACACGTGACATTGGCAGTACACAGTATTATTATTGTTCAGATTAAGTCTTTAATTCAGTCTTGGCCCCTACGTGTATAGTCTGCTTATGGCTAGAAAGTAGCGTCTCTGTCTGTCTCGTGAGATGATGCGTCAATGAGGGATACAATATCAAAGTGCTCAAAGTACACAAGTATAGTCATGCAAGGGGTGGGGGGGGGGGGGAATGAAATGAATAATGAAACTTCAAAAGCTCAGCAAACAATTAGCAAAGCCCGAGCTTCGTCTTGCGTGAACCTTCCTCGCTTTGACCAGTGGACGTTGAGAGACAAAACCCTTACATAGACATCTTCTCCACAAAAGCATGAAGGGTCACGGTGTGTACTTTGGCCAGCTTTGTGTGTGTGGGTTCATTTTGCCCGTCTGAAAACTGCGCCAAACAAAGGAACAAAAGAGGGAGTGGGATCAGTGCACCGGCTGAATGGACCCGTCGTCCCACCACACCCTCGCCACCGCAGACGTTTAAACGCACGTGTTCGGACGAATGCGCACAAGATATATGGTCCCGGGCGAAGAAATGTGGAGAGGATGAGATACGCGTGCAACCGGTCGTGAACGGCATGGGATTCAAGTGGAGGATGACAGGGGGGGCTTTGCTGTACATACAGTGGAGATACAGGTAATCCCAGACGAAAGAACTGCAGGGCTCCTCCCAACAGTTTCTAAAATGAAGCTCACACATCAAAACCCCCGCCTTAATCGAGCACGTTTACAGCCTGGAGTGTAACGCCCCATTTGAAAGCTAAGACCTACAAAACTGATCGAATAAGCTCTTTCCTCATTTTTCTTGTGTTTTATTTTTATTTTTACAGTTTTACATGACAAAAATGTGGAAAAAAACGCAACAAAAACGACTAAAACTTGACAACAAACCAGGAAGAAGCGTAGGAGAGGAGTTTTGTAGGTCTTCACTTTCAAATGAGGCGTCACCCTGGCCTATAGGCTGTAAGCTCCAGTCGAGAAGCTTTTAGCTAAAAACCTCTTAACCGAGGGCATTTTCTCCACTTCAGCTTTACCCGAATCTAAAAGCTTCTTGAATGGAGCTCGCAGACTAAATAGGCCAGGGTAGCGCCTCATTTGAAAGCTAAGATCCGCGAAAGTGATCTAAACTGATCTTTGTTCCTCGCCGCGTTATCGTTTTTTTTTTTTCGCTGCCTTTTCGTCAAATTTTTTTGTCACTGTTTTGTTGCTTTTTCCTCGGTTTTTGTTTTTTGTTTTCATCCTCGATTTCGTCTTGTTTTTTTCGACTCTTTTCTTTTCAAGAAGCTTTTAGATTTGGGTAAAGCCAAACTGGAGATAAGTCGCTCAGATAAAGTGGGGGAGTTTAAAGGCCCTGTACCTGATTTATTTTTCAAGTAGGGAAAAGTGGAATTTTAACTTCATTCATTTATTGTCGTTGGAAAAAAAAAAGCAGACTAAGCTTGTTGATTAGGTTTAGCGGAGATACAGTTCTAGGAAGTCAATGTCTAGACCAGTGTTTCCCAATCGGGGATAAGGGGATTCGATAAAGGCAGAACTTGGAATCATTTCAGAGTTTAGTAAAGGTGTTGAAACCGCTTAATTTCTATGACTTTAATGTTATGAAGCCTAGGCGGTAATTCAACCTGGTAGACGAACACAGCATCATCAACCTTCAGCCAATGATCGCTCCCGAAAGGTCCACACCTCCACATCAGCATCAGAGCCGCACCTCCGTAGCAGCCAATCATCGCCATCGGTCTCGCTTTTAAGCGCCAGTAATCGTATACTGTTTGCTTCCCAGCGCGCTGCGACCCGCCTCCACCCCATCTCCGCTCTTTCGTCTCGGCGCTACCCGAGCATTTCGATGATCTTCTACACCACCACCAGTGTCCAGGCTCCGGGGGAAGACATCCCTAACTCCAAGCTGTTTCAACTACACTGACTTGTACATCGATGTCTAACGCCGGGGTCTGATCGCCAAAACTAATACTCATCAATAATCTCCCTAATCACTGCCTTCATCTGTGTGAGTCTATTCAGGTTGAATTACTAGAACAATATGAATTGCCTGTACACTATTACACATTAAGATTGAGTTGGAGAACCATTTTAAATCAGTTATTCAGTCTTGGATAATACCTGGGGATAACTCCTTTTATTTACATCGTTTGACTGGTTTAGATTTGCTTTGGATTTTTTTATTTTTTTTGTGATCACGGCTTTCTCATCCCAACGAGAGAGTCATGATCTCCGGTCATTTCATTTCAGAAGGATGGCATATTTGGTGGCCTAGTCGTCAGTGGTGCCACAGAAGTAAACGTGGCACCAGTCCACGTAATGAAGGACTATCGCTTTTGAAACTGAAGCTGGCAGAAGATCCGAAAAACAACAAAAAAACTTAAATGAGGAAGAGACTCTGTGTAATGAGTCTGTGTAATGAAAAAAACTGAATTTAGAGAGAAAAGTGTAAATGGAGCTGAGTAACACACAAGACTGATCCGGGACTCGGCCAGTTCCGATCCCAGCAGTAAACAAAGGGCTAAAACAGGCAACAATAGCACGTCCGTGAGTCCAGGACAAGACTAGTATAAATTGGCACTAAACAAGCGTTAAAAGGACATTAACAAATCATTTACGGAGCCTTTAGTCTAACGATACTAAACTAAGTGTACAGCTATTGTAATAATAGGCTATGCCTGAACCAGCAGCCAAAAGCAAGGTAACGGTACAGACAGGGACGGGGCAAATGAACTGGTGGACTATTATACATGCACTTAAGTAACCTCAGAAATCTGATCAAACTAACTCACATAAAATATAGATCATTCTAAACCATGAGGAGAAGGACAACATTACCTGGAGGAAAAAAATAAATAAACACACACTGCAATCTGTGTTTTTCTACATTTGAATACATGAACACAGTTTAGACATAACCTAAGCCTATTTACATTAGCCCTGATTTCATTGTATTGAAACTGATTGACTGATTTATTTATTTAATGGGGTGGAACTTGAAAGTCAAATATTTAATAATGCGGATACTTGATGAGAGAAATTTGAGAAGCACTGCCCTAGAGGTCCAGTCGTCCTGGGGTCCAACAACACGTGTATAAACTCAGGAGGCTCCTCTAACTAAATCCATCGACGTCTCCAGATTAAACCCATCCACGCAAAACTCAAAACTTTTCATCATCCCACATAGTCTCCACTCCACTGGGTTCACCGTGTACAGGCATCACCCTCTGGATCTCTGGATGACTTTTTAGTTGGCCCCTCCAAACCACCGCACTTTCGACTCCAGAGTCGCCTATATTTAGTCGGGAGGATGCAAATAGCCCTCGCCCCCCAGCAAAGCAGCAGCAGCGCGCCTACATGTAAAGCTACCCCGCTATCACCGTGACAGACGGGCTTTCGAGATGGCACCGGAAGAAAAGTGATCCGTGGAGAGATCCCCTACATGCCTGTTAAGTTTACATTGTTGCTTTAGTTCCCCATAAAACTTTGCGCAGATTCGTTTCTAAAAGATTTGGCCGACAATAAAGGTGACAATATATCTATGTTTTTTTTCTATAGCAATGCCTATTTTTTCCCTTTCCTTTTTTTTCATTGTCAAATCCATACCTTTTGTTGGGGAAAAGTCAAATCCAAAGTGTGTCCAAGTCTAGTCCCAATAAGAAGCGCGGTGCCGTAAAGTTCCAAGAAGCGCACAAGTGGGATGTTTTCTTCTTTTGAGAGTTTTTCTCCCTCTTTCTTCTCCTCTTAACTTTCCCCAGGCAAGCCAAAACAGAGATTGTTCGGGCATCGGTCCCAGCCGCGCCCCTTCAAGCGTTGGAGTTTGGCAGGCAGGTGTAGCAGACGGCACGAAAAGGCGTAAAAGAAGAAGAAGAAGAAGAAGAAGAAGAAGAAGAAGGGAGAGAGGGAGGAGAGAGAAAGCAGCGCCGTAGGGAACTCATTTACTTGTCAATCTGTGCCGTGCGGAGACACGGCGTCGACTCGGGCGTGGTGAGGAAGGACAAGTGATCCCCCCCATTCGAAGTGGTTGCAGGAGGTTTAGTCACTGCTTCTTTTGAAAAATAGTAATGTTTTGGAGCGCGCGCTCGTCTGTGTTTGTGGGGCGTAGGAGGGAGGGAGAGGCTGCAGCCACTGTTTCGACTTTCAGGGTCCACTCATCGAGCTACATCTGGAAAGCACATTGGGGAAATACATATGCAGTCATTGTCGTGCAGTATTTAGGCAAAGCAGCCGTTCACCACACGTGCAGCAAAATGTGAAGATAAAAAAAAAGAAAAAAGAAAGAAAGAAAAAAAAGAAAGAAGTGGCTGCAGTTGGTCCAGTTTGTTTACAGTGTTGGGGACGTATACACCAGACAATACAATGTTTCTTAAACAATCTTTCTATTCAGCAAATTTACATCCACATTTTGGCCTACAGTATGAGCGTGATGATTGTTCTTTCCTTTAAATATAATAGATATAGATTACAATGTTTTGATTACATTAGGAGGTATTTTAGAATAAACAGGCTAATTTAACTGGCTGCCTATATTTATGTTACTAGACATAAATATATCCTTCTTACATATTTACACCTTTTAATTTCTAAGAAATGCTGTAAACTCCCTCAAAATGACCAACGTACTGTTTTCAGTTACACAGATATGACCATCTAAACATATATAAATGTTACACATGCCTATAAGCACTGACTTCTTTGCAAAGCTCTTACTGGGGGAGTATGTTATCCTCGTAACCCCCACCTGAACCGAGCACATTATTCTCCAGTTTGGCTTTACCCAGATCTAAAAGCTTCGTGAAAAAAGTGTCACTATAGCAACGGAAATGAAGATGAAAAGGCAATAAAAAGAGACAAAAACGTGCCGGAAAAGCAACAAATAACACAATAAAAAAAGTGACAAAACAGTGAGAAAAAAGTGACAAAAACACGACTAAAAAGGCGTAAAAAAAGCGATGAAAAAGCAAACACAAATAATCTACGAAAACACGACAAAAATGAGACAAAAACGAAAGACGAAAAAAGCTTGAAACATGTGACATTAAAAAAGTTTTGTAGGTCTTAGCTTTCAAATGAGGGATGGCACTGGCCTATAAGCTCCAGTCGAGAAGCTTTTAGATTTGAGAAATGCCGAACTGGAGAAAATGTGCTTGGTAAAGGCGGTGGTAACAGGCTATTATATCATTATTTACAATGTATCATTTTTGCTACACAATAGTTCACTCTTAGCTCACATTCTATAACTGGGGGAGGCAAATTTGCGTCGTGGAGGCCCAGTTTTCTTCACCTCCAAAACACCCTGGGCCAAACTTTCCATTTGTCGCCCATAGGAAAGCACAGTTTTCCATAAATGCTGGTGTTGTACATAATAATTTACTTAATGGGGGGGTTTTGCCAGGGAAGTTCAGAGATATTGACAGAATCGTATCACATTTCTTAGTACCATAACAGGTATTTCGTCTCTGATTTGTGAAATCATATTTCTTCAAATCATGTTGGGGCCCTGAGTGTGCATGGGCCAGACTTTGCCCTACAGCATTTGCCCTAACATTGCCCACCTGTGTCCTAAAACACTGTGAGTTAGATGGACAGAGACACATCAGACGCATATTTTCATTCGTGCATAGCGGCCTCAAAACAACTCCCTGCAAATGTCCAAAAGAGAAAAAAAAGAAGCTAAACTTGAAGAAGTGCCCGGAGAATTCCACCCAGGACCATTTTTTGGGAAGACGGGCATGTTTATTTATTTTTTTTCCAGCAGGGACTTGACATGCACCTTCATAAAACAGCTAGTGCACAGGTAGCACACAGTGTTTAACACATCTTGACAAGTCTGTTATTGCGCTGCTTCTTACCATCATTCCAGTGCATCCCAAGTACACAAATTAAAAGATTTAGCGTGTATCAAAGAACAGCATTGCCATTTTTCCCCCCTTCTTTGTGAATGCGCAGCGTTGCCGAAAACCCAAACTCTCCAAACAAAAACCTTTGTATCCCACTCTCCAAGTTTTACCTAATTATAGTTTCCATGTGTTGACACTGTATTGGTCTCCGTTGCGCTCCGCCACTCTACTCGATGGGAACGTCTTAGTTCGAAGCCCACAGTAAGCACTCCTGTCTACTCATTTGCATTTCTGCATTTTGACACAGATTAGACGCTTCACTTTGCCGGCGGCCCACAAGCGCCTTTGGGAGCCTTCGCCCCTGTTACCACACCCAGAAGAGCGCATTCACCCACCCGCCTCTGTTCATCCCACCCATGGGTGAGTCACCGCGGGTGCACGGCTCTAATCTGCAGACATGATGGGAAGCAAATGGCCCCAAGGAGGGAGTCTGGAGGGGGAGCCTCAGCCTCAGTCACAGCTAAGTGTAAACTCCGAATCGTGCCAAATCTAACAAGAAGAAGCGGAGTTTGATTTAGGGACAGAGCATACCAGGGTAATGATAATACTTTTCCGGTCAATGTGGTCTTAGTAACTGCATACTACAACTTCTTTAAAGCACACGAATCCCTGTGACGTCGGTTTTAAGGAAGAGTTTTCATTTATAAATCAAATGCCTCCTTTTTATTCCTTTTATTGGCTGAAATAAAACACTGTATGTCTTTTAGTCTATGTCTGAGGTCGGTTCTGCATTTGGAAACAGCAGCTGTCAAAACAAGCAGGTCTGATGAGCGGTTCTTCACTCAGACCTTGCAACATGAGCCTTTTTTAAAAGAAGCGACTTGGAGAGCGGGACGTCCCAATTGTGGATATAAATATGAACATGATGATGGGGTGCCCACTCAAGAGTTCTATTAAAAGCTGGAGATGTGGGGGGGGGGACTTTGTATTAGTCATTGTTGATATCATGATATGTGTATCCTGACTAATGGGAGGAGAGACTACAGATTTGTCTCATGAGTGAACTGTCAAATGTCTGGACAGTCCTGGATAAGCTCATGATAATTGACATGTCAGACAGCGATAGGAGTCACTGTTAACTCCGTCACTGTAAGTCATTGTAATCCAGTCTTGTATCTCTTTTTGTTGACGCTATAAGTCACCACGGTTCAAGCCTATCACTGAAGAAGTGCAAGTTGTCCAGCCCTTACAAGTCCATTTTGCTTAGGCTCACAGTCTTGGTGAAACAAAAAACAACCTCTGTGTGTCGAGTAACTTTTATACACGCATTCTGAGTTTGGAACACATTCAACATGAAGTGCTCATTGTAAAAGCACAGTATTAAGAGGAAACTTTTACTGCATACATTTTCTTCCATTTCTTCTTGGTGTCCAGAGTTAACTTCACCTTTAGAGCCAGTTTTCTCAGAGCTCTCGGCTGTTTTCGTTTAGAAAAAGTAGCTCAAATGGGGGAAGTATGTAGACTCCAGCTTTAAGAGCACGTCAGAATTAATTGGTGACTTAAACTTAAGCTAACCTACTCCCTTTCATATTCTGTAGGCACAAATCCTTTGGTACTTTGCCTCATGCCGGCTCCAAACACTTCATTTGTTATCAAACACAAGCATTCATATGTGCTATATTTCTGAATGGAACATGGTCCAACGTGACCCCGCCGAGCGCAAATAACTGGCACAGGATGAATGCATTTCATATCTATATCTTGAATTGTAATAGGCTTGTCATCACATTAAAATTAAAGTCTCTTCCATTGTAAACATGACGTGTCACAGTTACCAGGCTTATCAGATGAGCTACAAAACGAAAAGATACAAAACGTGTGCACAACACAAGAGGAATCTGGCATGAGGGTGTTGTTAGAAAACCACCATCTCCCCCTCAGGTAATGCTGCACATTCACGCTGTGACTGCAGTGAAGATAAAACATTGTTTTGTTCACTAATGGTAAATGGTCTCAACTCATATAGCGTAGCAGTGGATTGAGCCCAAAATCAACATTACACTTTGATAAGCTGCATGGCCTTATTTCTTCCAGAGGAAATGGAGAAGGCTCGGCCCCTTCCTGTGAAGCGCATCTTTGAGATCTCTGTATATACACACGTGTTACCCAGATTAACGTCACGTTTTTAGTATGATTAAATGTTACGCCTATACTAACCTCAATGCCTTTGCCAAATATAACCTTCCTTTAAAACAGCTGAACACGTTATTCTAATATTAGTTTTTATTATTAAGAGCAACGGTTTTAATGACCCCGGCAGTAAGTCCAAATATCCTTTTGAGACCACCATAGAGCAACGGCGTTTAAACTACGCCAACGGGCACAACTTTTAGTATTTTATTGGAACAAAAAAAAAATCTCTAGCAGACATATGGCTTTTTTTATGACTATGCTGGCAGCCTGTGCGCCTATCCTAGTGCCTCTGTAACTGTGTAGGCCACTATGAAGCCTGGTCACCTTATGTCACCTTTGTAAAGTAAACTCTAGTTCTGACATATCTTCAAACCTCATCTTTGCACATTCATTCGTAAAAAATGATACCAATTCCCATGACCCCGGGGTGTGCAATTTCACCAAAGTAGCAAAATCAAGCCGGGGCAGGTTTGATACACACCTCACGTGCAGGGTAAAGGAAGGGAAAAGGCCTGATTGGAGATAGCAGTGGGCCTGCATTAAATCAAACAAAGACATAAATTACCCCCAAGAATAAGCTTTTAATGAATCAATGGTGAATCACAGTGTGAGTCAAGGCCATCACAAGCTGTAGCCAAGAAACAGCAACACAAGCAGAAAAACAGCAGGATTTTAAAGGCTGGACAGGGAAGTGAGAAAATAATGGTGAAGTAAAAGTCATGAGTTGGCATTAATATACTGTATATATGTACGTTATATATGTATGTTTTGTTGGAGTTGGGTAAGAGTATAAAAATAGCAATTTTGGAAAGAAATACAATACAGGCCTTTGATAGGTTTGGTGCAGCATACCAGTACTGTCAAGAAATAAAAAATAAAAAATATATATACAGTGGTGAGTTAATGAATTAAAGAGCAAGATAAACATTTTTGAAACAGCTTAGTATTCAAAACCACACTTCATTTGTTCGACGTAATCTGCTCCAATCAAATGACTAAATACTATTCGCTGAAGGCATAGCCCATATATATTTGCTTCACATTTTCCAGCAATGGTCAGCCCACGTTGCACCTAAAGTATTTGTTCCCATCAGGGAATAAATAGTTACCTAGTTGGCTTCAAGTTCCTAATTACAACCTTGATATGCTGTATGGGTCCTATTAAAAGACCAAGCAGTGGCCAGTAATCAGCTGTTGCTCCCCTGGTGGTGACGGCTATGAAAAGTGTCTCTGAGGCGCCAACAGACCAAGATGACACGACCATGACTTACTTGTAATGCACCCAGTCAGACTAGTCAGACATTATTTTCACACTCTATGGTCAAACATCAACTACAGGGGAAAAAAAATAATAACAATCTAATCTAACTTCAAAAGTGAAATAGTGATTTGTTACACCATGTTCTCATATTTTCCATATAAATGTTATGTAAATTATCTATTTAACACACATTGGAAAAACAGGCCCGTTAACAAAATAGTGCTCTATGTACTTCATTTCCCAAAATCCCTTTCGGAATTACGTCATCAAAGGCCGTCCAATCATTGGGTTCGGAGGTTTTCTTCAGATCCAAAACACGGAAATTATGAGAGAACACCGCATGGACCTATTATAATATAATAACACCGCTGTTTGCGAAAACTCGCTCAAAAACGTCACTTTTCTGTTCGTGTTGGCGTTCACTGATGTGTGTTTTTGTTACATTACTGCAGCGTTCAGCGATGGAAATCACTCCGACCCCAGCGACAAAGTTCAGATCTGTTTATTCCACACCCGAGGATAATTCAGGGGACGTAAGTCCGTGTGGATCCAGTGCTGGAAAGGTAAGATACGTGTTAACTTTGGTACTATTTTACTCCACTGTATGAAATGCTAAATGTTATGTTGCGGATTGCGGTGCTGTCATGTTTCCAGTCACACCAAAAGCTGAGCGCTTCCCTGAGGGAGAGGCTGAAGAAGACCAGGCGGTCCTTCACCTCACCTTTCTCCGTGGCCAAACGCCTGTGTGTGGATGAGGAGGAGGAGGATGCTCAACAAGTTACAACAGCTGCCGAAGAGACAGTTAGCAATCCTGCAGTGATCAGGAACATTGTGGACTTGAACAGAAACGTGCTCAGATCAAGCAGTGACTCATGTGCTGGAACCATTACCGACCAAAGCCCAGACTTGACCCAACAACGCGAACAACTCTGGAGAGAGGTGAAAGACAAGACAGAGACTCTGAGGAGGCTAAACATGGTCAAGATGTACAGAAGCAAGGTAACAGTGCGTTTCAAAATCCATCAACAATGATATACTCATAAAGAAATTCATAAATTCATAGAGTTGTGTTATTGTTTTTTCTCCAGAATGATCTTGCACAACTCCAGTGTTTGATTGACAAGTGGCGGAGCTGTGCCCAGGCTGCGCTCTACGAGCTGCAGTCAGAAGTCATTCAAGATGGAAAGAAAGCCAGTCTCACTGAACTTATAGACCTTTTTGGTCTGGAGGACAAAATCCTGCACTTTGACCGTACAGAGGAGGACTTCACCTAAGAGCCTTTGTGACTTAATAATAGGTAGCACGAATTTGATGCATTAAAATCACAATAGAGAAGAATGAACAGAATCAACCATTTTTAGCACAAATTATTGTAGTCAATGTTTTTGTTCTCACTAGTGTTGTAAAGTCAAGCCAGCGGTTTATTTTTATATCACACAGACCCAGATCATCGTAAATCATAAAAGTTTTTTCGATATCGATATTTCTTTCAAAAACCTCTACCTTACTCTTTTTGCACATTAACAAGCCATTGGTAAATTACCCCCAGGATACACTGACTGAATAATTACATAAAGATTAAATAGTTTATTATCTCTCACGACATGTGCTAAACATTGTTGATATTTTTCAAGAAGACATGTTTTTAGTGGTGTTGCAGCTGATTGAGTGAAGGAAAGTTCTTGGTCCTCAATCGTTCGACTTCGGCCCAAAGGAAACCTAGCTCCTCCACCTGCGCCTGGGCCAAGTCCTTAAGTTTCCTCCTTTGAAGGATTTCCTGATAGCGTTCGTCCGCTTTTAATGATGGGTTATCTGTCTCTACAAACCAAATAAAAAGAATACACGTACATTTTTACCTGAAATCATTAGTCATTATTTGTCATCATTTATAATAGATATTGTTCGATCACACCACTAAAATGTACCAATTCTGTCATGGATCTGTTTCTTGTGAGCGACCGTCATTTCCATATCAGAAAGCTGGACGTCCAACACTGAGGTTTTGTCTGACTTCAGTGTGGCCTGGCGTTTGAGCTGCTCAATTTTCTTCCTCCGATTTTCCACATTTTTGAGATGACTCTGAAACCCGTTATAAGGATCGTAAACAGAAATGTTCAAGAACTGAGCATTACAGCAAAGCGGCAATTTTTACCTTTTCTTGAAACGCTATGGTTTTCTCCAAAATTGTAATTTGCTTAGACGTTCGACTGTCCCGGTCGGTCTTTTGAAGATACTGGGGGAAGTACACAAAATGTTTAATTCCATTTTTTTCCTGAAAAGTATTGAAATTAAAGTTGCAATTTGTGTCTTTATAATGAAGAATATGTTCAGTGTGCACGTTCCAAACATGCTCAGGAATATTACATTTAAGGAGAGACTCAAGTATTGAATAGACTGCTAAGCGAGACATGTTAGTGATCTAAACTACAGGGACATAGATTTTTAACAAGATGAGACCTCGTTGCCACAGGATATTTCGTTGTATACTGCCTAAATAAATAGTCTTTGCGATTTGATAATTGCGACCATTCAAATAGCCATAAATACAAGTATAATGTTCAGTCTGTGTTGTATGTGCAGTGGAAGAGGCAAGTTCTCTGGTGTCCTTTCGTTGTCCTGTAATGTGCTATGTGTGGTGCATGTGATGTTCCTTAAGGTTCATAACTCTCTCTCTCTCTGTCCAGATAAACAAGGATACAGTTTTATTGTAATATCAGAGAAAATTGAAGCTGTTATTCTCAAATCCTTGGTGCATTTTGTTTTGTTATACATCAGAAAAATGAAAATAATATTGCTATAAAATATGCTGTTGGCACTGACTTTGAATGAACCTACGTTTCCTTTAGATTCCAATGGTAATAAAGCCCAACCAAAGAATTATTTGTGAGTTTCGATGTTTTTTCCTGTATTAAACTGAATTACACAAAGACAGGAAAGTGCGCCACACCTCTGGGATTACCTGAAACCAATGCCAAAGGCGGGCATTCGTGCCTGGAAAAATCCTTTCTGTGCCATGTTTTTTGGACATGATGAGGGCGTGATGGATGATTCATTTGATAATAATGTGCTTCTGATGATCAGTTCTACCCACCTATGATTAACCTGGGTGTTATTGACTCGATAGATGGATGCTTTCCACCGTGTCAGACCATTCACAAACTTTCAGATGCAAAAAAAATGTCAGTGGTTGGCCGCAATGAATATTTGTTATATGCGTTACCAACACCAGCTGTGCGTGAATAATAAAAGATTCATCTGATATCAATTTACTGCCTGCAAAACATCCGACGCTCCCAAAACCAAGACCCACAACAAGTATGCTGACGGAGCTCATGTTTCAAATGCATTAAATTAATTTAAAAAAAAAAGCAGCATAAATACACTCTACGAGCTAAATCAGCTTTTGTTGCAGATCGCATTACCTCCCGTTGCTCCTCAGAGATCTTAAACGTTTGGATATCTCTAGCCTTACTCTGAAGATCTTCAATTTGCATCCTTCTCTTTTTGTGTTCCCACTCCTGCTGGATGATGTGTTTGCGGAAGTCCTTGCACTCCACCATGGTTGATATCTTCCTATCCCCTAGCATCTGAAATAAGATAGACATGCATGCAACCAGAGTCAGAGAAAAAAAAAAATGATATTTTCAAGGCTACCGTGTTTTCTGGACTATAAGTCGCACTTTTTGTACGGAGGTTAATCTTGCAATGAAAAAAAAAAAAAAAAAGCGAATACGCCTCCATGCCCCGGTAGTTGCCAAGGCTGGTGCGACTTATACTCCGGAGCGACTTGTAGTCCGGAAAATACGGTATGTCCTCGACTAAGTACAAAAAATATGCAATATGTTCTTGAAAAGCTTAAAATATGACAGGCTTGACCATTTAAATGCTGGGAGGCTAATGAGCACTGCTTTGTCCCACCCTGATATTTTTGTTGAGGTCCTCCACCACGCATCTGTGGAGCAGCACGGAGTCGGAGTAGTCTGCGGTAAATTCTGTGTTGGGCACTTCCACTTGGCTTTGTTTTAACAGAACCTGGACCATTATGTCTAATGCGAAACGATTCTTCACTTTATGGAGCCTAACAAAAAAAAAAATCATCAGACTATGAAAGCAAAAGCCAGCAATTGTCTGTCTGTAGTACCTATAATCATCTATAATCATAACACACACCTCTTGAGCTCCTCACAGATCACTTTGATTTCCTCGCTGGTGGCTCTCTCCACTTCCTTCCTCTTTTGCAGGAATGCTTGCAGCTCGGCGAAAGTCAGTGCGTTCATTTTCACCTGCAAAATTGCCAGTGGGTTTAGGGAAGACAAAATGGATCGACCTTTAAAACACCATCCATCCATCCATCCATTTTCTTCCGCTTTATCCGGGGCCGGGTCGCGGGGGCAGCAGTCTCAGCAGAGATGCCCAGACTTCCCGATCCACGCACACCTCCTCCAGCTGTTCTGGGGGGACCCCGAGGCGACACCAGGCCAGCTCGGAGACATAGTCTCCACCAGCGTGTCCTGGGCCTTCCACGAGGCCTCCTCCCAATAGGACATGCCTGGAACACCTCACGAGGGAGGCGACCAGGAGGCATCCGGAACAGATGCCCTAGCCACCTCAGCTGGCTCCTTTCGACGTGGAGGAGTAGCGGCTCGAGTCCGAGCTCCTCCCGGGTAACTGAGCTCCTCACCCGATCTCGGAGGGTGCGCCCAGCCACCCTGCGAAGAAAACTCATTTCGGCCGCTTGTATTCGCGATCTTGTCCTTTCGGTCATTACCCAGATCTCATGACCATAGGTGAGGGTGGGAACGTAGATCGATCGGTAAATTGAGAGCTTTGCCGCTTGGCTCAGCTCCCTCTTCACCACAACAGTCCGATACAGCGACCGCATCACTGCTGACGCCGCACCGATCCGTCTACCGATCTCACGCTCCATCCGTCCCTCACTCGTGAACAGGACCCCGAGATACTTGAACTCCTCCACTTGAGGCAAGGACACCCCACCGACCTGAAGCGGGGAAGCCACCTTTTTCCGGTCGAGAACCATGGCCTCAGATTTGGAGGTGCTGATCCTCATCCCGGCCGCTTCACACTCGGCTGCAAACCGCCCCAGTGCGTGCTGAAGGTCCTGATTTGATGAAGCCAACAGAACAACATCATCTGCAAACAGCAGAGATGAGATTCTGAGGTTCCCAAACCGAACACCCTGCGGCCCCTGGCTGCGCCTAGAAATTCTGTCCATAAAAGTAATGAACAGAACCGGTGACAAAGGGCAGCCCTGGCGGAGCCCAACACGCACCGGGAACAGGTCTGACTTACTGCCGGCAATGCGAACCAAGTTCCTGCTACGGTCATACAGGGAACGGACAGCCCTTAGTAGAGGGCCCCGGACCCCATACTCCCGGAGCACCCCCCACAGGGCACCACGAGGGACACGGTCAAACGCTTTCTCCAGGTCCACAAAGCACATGTGGACTGGTTGGGCGAACTCCCACAAACCCTCGAGCACCCGATGAAGGGTATAGAGCTGGTCCAGTGTTCCACGACCAGGACGAAAACCGCATTGTTCCTCCTGAATCCGAGGTTCGACTATTGGCCGGATCCTCCTCTCCAGCACCCTGGAATAGACCTTACCAGGGAGGCTGAGAAGTGTGATCCCTCTGTAATTGGAGCACACTCTCCGATCCCCCTTCTTGAAGAGGGGGACCACCACCCCGGTCTGCCAATCCAGAGGCACTGTCCCCAACCGCCACGCAATGTTGCAGAGACGTGTCAGCCAAGACAGCCCTACAACATCCAGAGACTTAAGGTACTCGGGACGAATCTCATCCACCCCCGGGGCCTTGCCACCGAGGAGCTTTCTAACCACCTCGGTGACTTCAGCCTGGGTGATGGATGAGCCCCCCGCCGAGTCCCCAGCCTCTGCCTCCTCATCGGAAGACGTGACAGTGGGATTGAGGAGATCCTCGAAGTACTCCTTCCACCGCCCGACCACATCCCCAGTCGAGGTCAGCAGCTCCCCACCCGCACTGTAAACAGTGTTGGTGAAGCACTGCTTCCCCCTCCTGAGGCGCCGGATGGTTTGCCAGAATCTCTTCGAGGCCGACCGATAGTCCTCCTCCATGGCTTCTCCGAACTCCTCCCAGACCTGAGTTTTTGCCTCTTTGACCACACGAGCTGCAGCACGCTTGGCCTGCCGGTACCTCTCAGCTGCCTTCGGAGTCCCACAAGCCAACAAGGCCAGATAGGACTCCTTCTTCAGCTTGACGGCATCCCTTACTTCCGGGCGCCACCACCGGGTTCGGGGGTTGCCGCCGCGACAGGCACCAGAGACCTTACGGCCACAACTACGAGCAGCCGCATCGACAATGGAGGAGGAGAACATGGTCCACTCGGACTCCATGTCCCCTACCTCCCTCGGAATCTGGATGAAGCTCTTCCGGAGGTGGGAGTTAAAGACCCTACTGACAGAGGGATCCACCAGACGTTCCCAACAGACCCTCACAACACGTTTGGGCCTGCCAGGTCTGACCGGCTTCTTCCCCTGCCAGCGGATCCAGCTCACCACCAGGTGGTGATCGGTTGACAGTTCAGCCCCTCTCTTCACCCGAGTGTCCGAGACACGCGGCCGGAGATCAGATGACACAACTACAAAGTCGATCATCGACCTCCTGCCTAGGGTGTCCTGGTGCCACGTGCACTTATGGACATCCTTGTGCTCGAACATGGTGTTCGTTATGGACAAACCGTAACTAGCACAGAAGTCCAATAACAGAACACCACTCGGGTTCTGATCGGGGAGACCGTTCTTCCCCATCACCCCCACCCAGGTCTCACTGTCGTTACCCACGTGGGCGTTGAAGTCCCCCAGTAGAACAATGGAGTCCCCGGCCGGAGCACCATCTAGTACCCCCCCCAGGGACTCCAAGAAGGCCGGGTACTCCGCACCGATGTTGGGCCCGTAGGCCGAGACAACGGTGAGAGACCTGTCCCCGACCCGAAGGCGTAGGGACGCGACCCTCTCGTTCACCGGGGTGAACTCCAACACGTGACGGCTGAGCTGGGGTGCTATGAGCAAACCCACCCCAGCCCGCCGCCGCTCCCCGCGGGCAACTCCAGAAAAATGGAGCGTCCAGCCCCTCTCCAGGAGTTGGGATCCAGAACCCAGGCTGTGCGTGGAGGTGAGCCCGACTATATCTAGCCGGTATCTCTCTACCTCCCGCACGAGCTCAGGCTCCTTCCCCCCCAGCGAGGTGACGTTCCATGTCCCGAACGCCAGAAGCTGCGCACGCGGACCAGGTCGTCGAGGCACCTGCCTTCGACTGCCACCCAGTCCTCTCAGCACCCGACCCCTACGGATCCCTCTGCGGTTGGTGAGTCCACAAGAGGGCGGGCCCACGTCGTCCGTTCGGGCTGTGCCCGGCCGAGCCCCGTGGGCAGAGGCCCGACCACCAGACGCTCGCATTCGAGCCCCAACCCCAGGCCTGGCTCCAGGGTGGGGCCCCGGCTGCGCCATACCGGGCGACGTCACGGTCCTTGTTGTAATATTGTCCATAGAAGTCTTTGAACTGCTCTTCGTCTGACCCGTCACCTAAGACCTGTTTGCCATGGGAGACCCTACCAGGGGCATGAAGCCCCAGACAACATAGCTCCTCGGATCATTCGAGGAGCTATTAAAAAAAAAAAAGCCGCTATTTATACGGAATGCCTGTTGATACACTTGATAAGACAGGCACCGGGCTGTAGAAATGACAAGCATGTGAGTATTAATAGATGGCTCCTGTCGTACTTTGGGCCAACGGATATTTTTATATAAGGAACGGCAGCGATGGGTTTTGTATCACACAGGTTTAGCTCATCGGGCACGCTCCTTGCTCTGGGAACTTGAAATTCAAAGAGGATTTTGTAGATATAGTGTAAGAAATTATGCACATGTTTTGTAAATCTAAAATGGAAGAAATTATAGCAATATTAATTGTTGTAAAAGTGTTAGCAAATTTAGCTAAAGCTGGATGTTTTTGTCAAAATGTTATTTTACAATTGTGTATCAAATGTCTTTTTAGTTTATCCTGAATACTACCACGCAGAGGTTAGAAATAACGTTATTCTCAAACCCTTTGTTCAAAAACACAGCAGCTCACACGAAATACAGAGCAATGTCAAATAGGAGTCTGACAATAATATATCGATTTTCCGATATATCGAGGTATTTTGCGGGATGATATGATACTTTTTATTCCAATATCAATACTTTTGACGACGTCATGCATATTAATGAGGCAGCAGTGCTCCACTGTTTTCACAGACAATAGAATTCAGTAGTGCTGCCAATAGAGAGCAACACTACCATTTTAAGCACTTTGACCAAACACTCACACAAATAAATTACTTTTAATGATAGCTTGTATAATTATAAATAAGATTAATTTGGTGTTGATTTATTCCTTTTGAAATAGGGCTGTGTTTTTTTTTTTTTTTATGTAAATGAAGTGATGCCTCTGAGAAATCCATAGACCCATCTTCAGTATGTAAGTCAGGGATCATTTATTCACACAGAAAGAGGTAAATGTAAATGATGAATAATATGCAGTATGTTAAAATAAAGGTCTCAAAAACAAGTCTCTGTAGCTTAGTTACAGAGTCATGGATGTATCTGCACTTGCAGTATGCGGTGTGTCCACACTTAGACCCGCTGCTATCACTTTATAACACTTTATAACACTTAATATCACTTTATATGCCTACACATCTGTATATACAATCCCGCTGTTGTTCATTGTCAAATTGTTGTTGTCTTACCATATGTCACTTTATTTTATCTTATTTATTTAATATTTTTTATGCATGCCCTTATAGCCTTATAGTTTAACGTTCTTAGCTTATTTTTTATCTTAATTCTGTGTTATATGTTCTATGTCGCACGTTTGCACCAAGACAAATTCCTAGTTTGTAATCCTTGTTCACAAACCTTGGCAATAAACCTATTCTGATTCTGATTCTGAAAAGTTGCTTCTTTTTTTTAATCATGATGTATCGTACCTTGTGCTCCTTCTCTATCTTAGTTCTCCGGAAAACGCAGAACCTTTCCCAGATGATCGGATTCAGGCCCTGTGGCATATTCTGGTGCGAGTCCATCTCGTCCACAGCTTTCAGCAGCTTATCAAGATTGTTCAGGGCCAGCGACTCGCACAGTGCCGGGTCCTTGAACGGGATGGGGTTTTTAGTGATCTGCGCTCTCATCTTTTGGGCTCTACGGCAAAAACATAAAAATATGTTTCCTAATAAATTAGTCAGTATAGCTTTAATATGGACGTCAGCAGGGAAAGTACAAACCTTGGTCTGCGCTTGAACAACTTGTAGAGTTCGTCAACAAAGTGGCCTGGTACATCACTGAACTCTTTTTTGAATTCTTTGTCAAGATCCTTGGGAGAAATGTTAAGTATAAGCAGTGACCCACAACTATTTCTACTTCATTATGTAGCAATCTGATATTAAAACCATGTACATGTATTATTTATTGTGCTTTCAATATCAGACTTCAACAACAAAGGAATAGATAGGAGTAGGGCTGGGAAAAAAATCAATTTGATTTAAAAATCGAGTTGGTAGGTCAAATTGATTCATATTTTTAAAAAAATCAATTTTTTTATATATATATATATTATTTTATTTTTTTCTCTGCTCTCTGCCCTCTGCTTAGAGGAATAAGGTCCTGCTGTACAAATGTGCCTCAGTTACCTCAGGATCTTTGTTGTTTTATTAGCTTAATCCAAATACAGTATACATAATTTGGATGTTTAACAATCTTTGTTGCACACTGCATAGTGACTTTTTAGTTAGAGAAAGGGTTTGCCTTTGCAAAATAAATATATATTTTTTAAATATATAGTTTGCAGTTTTTCTGTCATAAATGGGGGGGGGGAAATCGAATCGAATCATAAATCGATTTTAGAAGATTTTTTGTGGGGGAAACATCAGCCCAGCTCTAGATAGGAGTGTAAATATGTATTAAACCCACTATATACAGTATAAAACCTACTTTGTCCTCCGCTACAATTGTGTCATAGGTCATGCGAAATTGCTCCAAGTCTTCTTCGCATCGCATCACCTCTTCTCCAATTTCATCCTGCCGATACAATACACCTGTAGTTTTTTTTTATGGATGAAATCAATCTACTGTCCATTTAAAAGCTGAGTCTTGGAAAACATGAGCATGGTGCAATAAAGTGCGGAATGAATCTTAAAACATTATAACCTAGAGAGTGCGGTGATAAATTCCTTTCGCGTTACTGTGAAAGTTGGATTTTCTGACCTTGTAAGTCAGCATTTGTTCAAGTTTGAGCTTGAGTTCGACCTCTCGATGTCTCATCTCTTCCTCAATGAGCAGGGAGTAGACCAGACAGGTTATCTTTAACTCCTCCTGTTGGGAAAATGACATGGTGAATGCAGTTATAAGAACATTAAGGATCCCACATTGTGAACAGTTATTTACATAAATGTTTAATTGGGAATACTTTTCCAAAGATGTTATATTGTGTCAATATGTTTCATTGAGTATTGACTGAAAAACAAGTATCTTCCCTTGTGAATCAACAGATTGTCTAAGTCTAAATATGAGCACATTCTGTTGTTCAGGTCATAACATTTTGTCAGTCAATAGGATCAGGTTGGTGTTTATTATCTGCAATATAGACAAACTTAAAAAAAGAAAAACACTTTTCTACATAAAAAGCTATTAAATATTCAATATATACATTTTATTTTGTGTACATAATATTGCATTGGTCAGTGAAATACTCAACAGACAAATACTTTAGAGGTATTTGGTATTTAGAGATAAAAACTACATGGTATAAAATGTCCTTTGTGAATCCTTAAAGGTAAACTGTGAATTTGGGTCAGATTGTGTCGACTCTAGGAGCAGAATTTTTTTGTTTTGTTGTTTTTGCTGCTGGAATCAGCTGTCAAAAGTGTTTTTGCAGAAAAAGCTATGAAACAAACATTAAACATCTAACTTAAATATATTCGAAAACTCAAGTTTGTAACAAGTAACCACCGCTGGAAGATGGATCTTTGCATTTTGAATAGAAGAGTATGTAGTGTTTCACCTGGTTTACAGCCATTTCACATTTCATTTTCCTCTCAAACAGCTTTGCAATAGTTTCATCAAACTTCTCCGTTGCTTCCATTGTGGCTGTCTGCAGTTTTTTCATTTCAGTTTCCATGACCTACAAATGCCATGTTGGAAATGATACACATTCTGATACAACAGTCCGAAAACACAAAATGGATGCATTTGGTACTTTTCTGTATTTTTCCTTTTCTGCATTCAGCTCCTCGGACTTCCTCTCGTATTCTTTGTACATCTTTTTCTCCTCTTCTGACCACTGGGACTCAGGTTTGGTCAAAACAAACTCAGGCGTAGGAATTTCCTGTGGAGGCATATCAAAAGAAACTATGTGCCCTCCTTGTGCTGATTTGTCTCATTTGGGTGCCACCATGCAGGCCGAGGTTCAACTGAATGGCAACTCTTGCCATTCAGTTGAAACAAGTTGCTGAAGGTTTTGCTGGTTTACCCTTTCTACAGAAACAACATGGGCACTGCAACATGCTTAGCAAGAAGTATGAAATATTCATATTGAAGGGAGGAATGTGTTAAAAATTGGTTAATTTTTGTCAATGACCTTTTAGATTTATCCGGAGATTTGATTTCTTATGAAAACTTGAAAAGATCTTTTAACATTTCTCTCGATGAGTTACAATACAACCAGCTGATTTTGGCAATTCTTAAAACTTGGAAAAGACAATTGCAAAATTGTAGGAAGAATAAGTTAATGGTTTGTCTCCCACAAATAAGATGCCCAAAATGGCTGTCTGGTGCAAAGATAAACCAAATAATATATACTGTATGTGGAATGTAAATATTACAGGCACCGCACTTTTTCCACACAGAATCAGCCTGTTTTGGAAAGATGAATTTAATGATCCAATTTTGTGGAAAGATTACAACTTATAGAACTACAATAGATTCATATTCCAGGATATTTCAACTTAAAACCTTTTATAAAATTATTGCAACAAAAAAATCTCTGTTCAAATGGAAGATAGAAAAGGATCCCTGTTGTAGGTTCTGTGGGGATGAGGAGGAGGACCTGATGCATTTGTTTTATTTTTGTCCATATGTGGCTAAGTTTTGGGTCAGTGTACAATTATGGTTAAGGTCTATGGATATTGTTTTGCAAATTACACCTCAGAATATCATGTTATGTGTTTTTGAGGGTAAATGCACATACTTTTTGAATATGATTATTCTGATGGGTAAAATATTTATTTTTAAAGCTAAAACGTTATCAAATTTATGTATAAAACACTTTAAGAATAGAGTTTATCATCAGTATATGTTGGAAACAATTATAGCAGCAAATAACAACAGAATTATTGAGCATGAAAAGAAAGGGATTGTCTGCTCACTTGAATTAGAGATACAAATATTGGTTGTACTTGCTATGCCATTTGTTATGTCATAAATGTTTTGCCAATTATATGGCATTTTGTTTATGGGTTTTTGATTGGTATTAGTGATTTCATCTTATTTTTCTTTTTTTTACATGATTTTATTTGTGTCAGCTTTGTGCTTCCTTTCTGTTTATAGTCTGTGTTCCTGTCAAAATACTATGAATGTGTGGATGATTGTGGTTGTGGTATGAATGCAAGGAGGAGTGGCTGGGGTTGGGTGGAGGGTTTTAAGTTTGTCTTATTTTATTATGTAAATTTAAAAAAATATTATTATAATAATATTCATATTGAAACAACGGTCTCACCAATTTTAGGACATACTCCTTTTTCACTTCAAGCACACCATCCATCATGTTGTCCAGCGCTCTATCCCGGGCATCACCAGCCTGCATAAACAGCACACAATAGTACATTTTATTAAAAAAAATTTTTTTTTATTAAGTGCAGTTTTTCTTGCGAATAACATGAAAAACAGAAAACACATGCTGCAGCCACCGAGGTATGAAGAAATAGATTCTGTTCACTTTTCAAATGTTATATAAAATGTTTATTCTTTCTCTAAAGAATGTATAAGAATTTCCTCCTGGCTTCTCTAGACACATTATTCAGGGAAAAAAAATATAGCAGGGCTGTACAATTAATAAAATGTTTTTGATAGATCTCAATTATCAGCCTGGAGCCTTTAAACTGCAGGTCTGCAGCCAATCTAGTGACAGTAAAAGTTCAGACTTAAAATGGAAAGCTTTCTGGTGTATGTTGGTACTGCCGTGAAAACCTTGGAAATGGAAACAGACAGAAAGACATAAAAAACACATTCATTTTAATGGGCACATACCTTGGCAGCCACATGCCTTTTCTCTTCCAACGCCTTCTTCTCCAGCTCTTCTTTTTGCTCAGGGGTGAGGTATTTCTCGGCTGTAATCTAGAACACAAAAAACTACGGTTATTATGACAGGAAATCAGCAGCAGACGTGACACGAACATGCAAGCAGTTTAACACGAGTATTGTTTAGATTGTTGCCAACCTCTGAGTCTTGGACAGTTAGCAGCTTCTCGGGCCACTCGGCTACAGTCAGACTCGGCTCCCACAGCTTCTCCTGCAGATCCAGCTCCGACATAATCTCCTTGATGCAAGTGTTTCTAAGTTGGATATTTTTCAGCTCATGCACTTTCTGTTTATGCGCGGCGTCAAATTCCTTGTTAAAAGCGGTTTTGACTTGATAGATGACATCCTGCAGGAAAGGTTACTGTCACTAGTCAGGTGTATCTCTATGACCACCTGACCATGTGTTCACAGCCATCGCAATCAGTATAAATTACAATAGAAACATAATAACAATAACAACATAGCATTACATAGTCATAGAGCGCTCTTCCCGATGCTCAAAGTTTGCAGTGAGTGACAGGAGCTGGTTGAGGTCGACCCACCGACCTTTGGGTTCGTGGGTGCAACACTAGAACCACTTTTATGAATGGTAAACAAAGTGGATCAAGTACTTCCGAAAAAGTGAAGCAGTTTTAGACATACTCGCACCTATTTGGCTAACCATTACAATTTTTCTGTTCTTAAATTTGGTACTGTATTATAATTTTGTTTTGCTTCTTACATTATGGTATTAATAACAGGTCCCACAATAAAGAAGATCCATCCATCACAAAGAATGAAAAGTTGTTGACAATAAGTTAAATTAATTCTTGTAACTACTGTACAAGTTATCAATGAAGAAACAATTGCTGTTTTAGTGTTAGTGGAAAATACAAAGTGTGAACTGTTGTGAAGTTTTGATTCTCGGTCTTCATTATGCTTGTGGACTAATTCATGTTTTTGAGTTACCTGTAGCAGGATTATCTGATTGACTTTCTGCTCTCGACTCTGGACTTCAAACTGATCGTAGAGGTAGGGACTCGAACACCCAAACTCAAAGGAGAAGCTGCTTTTAATGTCGTCATTCTGCCCATTTTCCTCTTGGTTCTGAAAAGGAAGGGAAAATGCTTTCAATAAGAGGTTTGAGGACCGCTCCTGTGGCTTTGAGATTATAAACTTGCTCCTAAGATTACTGAGAACTTTGCGACGACTTTTTTCGCTGGCCACACAGCTGTAAATCTAGTAAGACTTGTGGACTGGCGTGCGTTCAGAAGTCCCGAAAGTGACAGCACTAAAGGTTCATAGTTAGGACTGTGAGTCAAAGCATCAAATTATGTTCAAGCAGTAAACATGTTTTTACTTGAAATGCTTTTTTAAAGTTTTTTTCAGGGTAAGGAACAGCCATTGCCAATATGCAAAACAGAATCACCTGATCTGCATTCTTTTGCAAATTGAAAACAGGAAAAGATATGATTGATACGATTTGAATATATCATAACTCATTACATATGACCGGCTCTGCAGCGTAATCTGGAATCTAAACCGCAAACTGTCTCGGTCTGTGCAGGGGGGTTTGCTTACTGCGCATTGAGCTTTTTCAATCCTCCTCATCTGCTCCACGCGGTGCAGATCCTCCAATTGTTGTTCAGTGCGCTCCTTCAGAGGGTAGTTCTTTACCTCATGCTCCGAGTGAAAGGCCTATTCAACAAAGTGAGAAATCATTTCATGTAATCGTGGATAAACTGTGGCCGAAAATGACACTTCCTATTTTTCATGACAGATCAGGCTCAGATTAAATATGGACTGATATAACTCTACACAACAACTGATGACGTCTGTGCAATTTCTAGAACCATACCAGCAAATATTAAAAACAAACCAGAACCTACCTTCACAGATCTGCCCTTGACCTTAATGGAATCCCAGCAATCTCTCTTTAGCACGTCACGAAGGTAGTACTTAGCCAGAATGTCCCACTCACTTTCTGATCTTTTCTAGAAAAGAAAGATAGGTTTTTATATCTGTTACAGGACATCATTATGTTTGGTTTGAAAATAAAAGCCAGTGATATACCTTTGACACCTCTTCCTCCATTATGGCCTCCAATCTCTTTTGCTCGTCTACATCCAAATTGAACTCTTTTTGTTCCAGACGCTCGATTTCTGGAACATTTTCATTCTCACGCATCATGTCCTGTATCTGTAAAATCACATTGTTAAAAATAGATCTGTATCTAATCGTATAATAAGTAAGTGCTTTATTTGTCATTGTACAATCGCACAACGGAATAGTGTTCAGGTGTTAGTCCTGAGCCGCTGTGACTGAGCCGCGCCGCCACAGTGGGCCAACCGGACCAGCATGTTTTTGGAGGTAGAGGAAACTGTAGCACCCGGATGAAATCTGGCTGCCTGCCTTCAGTCTCCTGTGATCCTCTGAAATGGTACAGCGCCTCCTGGGTTTGTCCCTGTTTCAGAGCGTGGTGTCCTGCACTGTTCAGTTCCTCCTCCCTCTTCTTCCTCTTCCTCCTGAGCAGCTCCCTCCGCTCCACAACAGTCTTTCACCTCCAGTGAACGTCCATTAGCCAGAACAATAGAAGACATGTGTGGCTTAGCTGTGAGTCTTGCCCGGATACCTCCTCATTTGTCTCTTTTTTTGTTTCCTGTTGCGCCTCTTGTGACGCCTCCACTGTGCTGCAGGTGTGGGGGGCTCTTAGTGCCTCTTCAGTGTTTCAGAAGAAGACATCTGTTTGTTTACTTTTAAAAAGCTGCTTCCTTCAGGACCATTATGGACTCTTTGCAATAAAAAAAATCCGCCAAACCCCACAAAACATGGCAAAGACATACAAAAGCATCCAGTAAAACAATGTGGAACACAGAAACCACAAATGTACCAAGAGAGAGGGAGGTTTCTGCTTGTGTTTCCAAAAAAGCCTCATGTACTATTATGGTTATTTTAAATGTTGCGTGTACAACAGACTAAGGATTGGGAATCAGAAATCTGAACTTACAGTGTCACGTAGCTCTGTGAGTCTCTTCCTGAGGCTTTTTTTAGTTTCTGAATCTTTTTCATTGTCCTCTTTCAAAATCTGTTTCACACAAATAAAGGGTTAGTGTGTAGGCAATTCAATACAGTCTCCAGGAAGACTATCAAAAGGAAAATAGAGCATTTGAAAACAATAATAAGTAAAAAAAAATCAGGGTGTTTTTGTAGTGAACATGAACATAAATGATTAAAGTAGTACTTCTGGTCAGCACTTCTGGTGCAGCGCAGAAGAAACCTCAGAATAAACCTCCTTAAGTGTAAGATAAATATCCAAGCTTATTGACAAATGCTTATCTGGACTATAAAACCTAAGTATTTTCTAATTGTTTGCGTTCCCATATTGTAGTATGTAATGATAAGTCAAGTCTTGGCAGAGAGAAATCCACTGCCAAAAGCAACACAGCTGCTTCTTCCCCGAACACGGCTTTAACAGACTGGTGCAGAGAGCCCCACCTGTAAAACTATGGCGTATACAACCACACTCACCGCCGTTACAATTACATTAGGGCATTAGTCACTGACCGCCTCGCGCCTACTTTCCAACCAGGTCCTGCGTGAAAGTGGAGTGTAACTTTCATCTTGTTCAGTCACATCTATAGACGGCAAACTTCCACTGCCCTAAAGAAGAAGACGACGGACATGCTCAATACATTGTAGACAAATGTGGAACTATTATGTTTTTGATGACCAAATACCTGAAAGGAAAACTGTCTAACTTGCGAATCTTCAGTTTTCCTCCTTGTAACCTCTTCACTCCACTCCAGCATGTCACCAAGAACAGAGTTTTGCTTTCTGACTTGACTTAATAGATCAAACTCGACCGACAGGCTGTACTCAGTGGCCTGGCAATTTGCAGTTTCACTTATGCTGTTTGAAATAAGTGGAAGAGCAACATTTTTATGTGTTACTTGAAAATATGCGTTTTTTTTTATAGTTTTAGTAGGAAGTTTTGATATTCATTTGTTTGTTTTCTATCCCTATAGCCTCTACACCCTTCTTCTTCTCTATCACCATCTATTTTCATGTCCTCTTTCAATGCATCTTTTACATCTTATCCCCCCCGCCTTAACCGAGCGCATTTTCTTCAGTTCGGCTTTACCCAAATCTAAAAGCCACTCGACTGGAGCTTAACGTAACGCCACATTTGAAAGCTAAGACCTACAAAACTGACTGTGAGCTTTTTGTTGCGTTGTCGCATTTTTGTTGTGTTTCTGTCTCTCTTTTTGTCTAGTTTTTGTAGTTTTTTTTGTCTTGTTTTTGTAGGTTTTATTGTCGTGTTTTTTTTGTGTGCTTTCCTCATCACTTTATTCCTTGCTTTTTTATGCTTTTTTGTCATGTTTTTGTCCCTTTGTATCGTGTTGTATCCAGCACGTTTTAGTCGCTCTTTTGTGGCTTTTTTATTGCTCTTTTTTTGCCTTTTCATCACTTTCTAATCGTGTTTTTTTTTGTCACTTGTTTATTGGGTTTTTATCGCTCTTTTATGTCTTAATTGTCACTTTTTTGTTGTACTTTTGTGTCGACCTGCGCTTTGTGCAAGAAGCCTTTAGATTTGGGTAAAACCAAACTGGACAAAATGCGCTCGGTTCAGGTTGGGGTTAAGAGGTTAAAACATCGCCTTTTCAATCTATCTGCAGCATCATTTTCAGTTCCTGCTCCGCATTCCAAACAACTCCATAAATCTGTTTACGTAATCGTCGATCTGACTGTAATGTAAATACGTAGATTCCTAACAATTATATAGGGGTCAACACTAAGACATCAAACAATTCGCACATTTAACCAATTATATATGTAAAAAAAAAAACACGTGGACATTTGAAAACATGTTTTGGGCAGAAAGGAAGGCAGATGTGGAATGCTAGTGGGCTGGGATCCATGTGGGGTGGGGATCATAGTTTGTTTGGTTTTATCAGGACCTTATCCTTCCTCTCTGGACCACTCTGGACCTATCACACCGCTGTTTGCTTTTTTTTCTCCTGAACTTCCCAGTAAATCCAAAAAGAGAAAAATGTGTATTTCATGCACTGTACTTGGCTCAGCGTATACTTCTGAGGCTAACGGTTCCCCCTAGTGGTCACAGCAGTTGCGCAGAGTACTATATTTATGTTGGGAAAATCTTTACCTCAGATTAGCACACACGAGGGAGCCATCTTTAGTATTAGCAGTTAGAAGTGTCTGGCTGTTTGCGGAGAAAGACACAAGCTGGACTCCAGTAAGGCTCAGGGACTGGCACTGGAGCTCAGTGCACTTTTCCTGTGCAAAGAGTCAAAGGAGAGGTGTGAGAAAGAAGCAGTGTTAGTTTTGACATAGCAAGATACTGCAGATAAGTATCGATCTTTTTTTAAATTCAATTATGCTGTAGATAACTGACATAAATACTAGAAAAAGTGTACTGCAAGTTTTCTATCATTTATTACAGACATATGGAGGCTGCCAGGTTGACTTGAATGGTTGAATGGCCTAGTTTTTTGGAGTTATAATTAATAAATAAGGCTAGAAGTAAGTAAACAGGTTTATAAAAAGTGAACCAAAAATGCAAATGACACGTTTTCACCATTGAAGCAGATGCTCTGACTTGCAGGACACCGTCTTGGCCCAGGGAGGCGAGCCATAGCTTGTGAGGTGAGAGTGCCAGTGAAGCCGGTCCCAAAGCATGGCCCCTGACTGCATGTGTTGGACTGAGTTGAAGCACTTGTTCACTCTTATTAGTATCTTGGTCCTTGAGTAAATAAAATGGACAGTAAATAGGTTTATGCGGTCATTTCATTGTGTTTTTTGATACTAAGCATGGCCCAACGGTATTCCAAAGCACTTTACTTTATGGAGTACTTTGTGTTATGGTTTTAACCTAGAGGACCTGAACCAATAAAACCCTTCCATTGCGCTAAATATTTGTATAATCACTATAAGAGTTGAAAACTGTACTCCATCCAAATAAAGACTCAGATCAGTTCAAGTGCAAGTCATGACTGAGTCATTTTGAGGTGAGGGGTGAGTGCACATGGAGTTTAATCTCTAAGGGTTGTGAACATTAGAGGATGTGATACCAATGTGGTACCTGCTTCAACTAGGGTCAGGACTCAAGAAAAAAGAATGAGAATTGCAGAAACAATAGGCCCTATCGCCATGTATGGTGCTCGGGCCTAATTATTACAATTACAATTTGTGATGGCATACCGGTGGAAGCTGAAAACAATGCAGACTTTTCTGTTTGTGGCAGTACGCAAAGATCTCACTGTTTCCCAAGATGCAGGATGTAAGCGGATAGGGAACTTCGTATTTGGAAACATTTAGGACAGTTCTTGTCAGGCAACCATTGCGATCCACACTATTGGGAATTTCTGCAAGATGAAAAAAAATTAAGTGTGTTTGTAAAGGGTCTAAAAACAAAAACATCACTGCTACAAAATGACTTGACTTGACTTTGTAAATACGAAATAGGCATTTATTACCAGCAAAGCCTTCTGCAGGCAAGGACAATAGCGTAAGCTTTCGACTGCATTTCTGATCTGAGTCAGCATACAATGCAAGAACCTCCACCTGCTCCCTTTCCTTTCTGTACTGAGCAGAAAGCGCTAAAGGTGGGCTTGGCAAAACTGAAAACAAAAAAAGAATGAACATCACGTAACGATCACATTAACGATATGTGTCTAAACAGATATTTTACAGCTATCAAGGTTGAAGGTACTTTATTTATCATTCCAACACGTCCACGGCATCCTACTGTAAATATGACTGCCTAATGTTACATTTTGCAAAGTCATTGCACGGCAAGTTTTGCCAAGTCATAGTTACCGTGTGACTTTGATAGGGGTGTGGCTGAGACCATTGTACTGATAATGAATACAAATAATCATTGCTAATATAGGGCTTACCTGTGTATCCTAAGACCGAAAATCTTTCCGATGGTTTTGGATCAAGAACATAGACGTAAGAATCAGGGGAGCTTGTAAAAAGGTAGTGCCCGTGCTGGTCAAACCTGTAAAGGCACAAATTGAGAACAGAGAAATCCTGCCTTCAATCCACTGTTCATCCATCAAGTGCTGCTGATTCAAGCATTGACAATAGAACTGGATGACAGGGCGCTAGTGAACTTCTTTGCAAATCAACAACACTTTACTTTACACAATAATACCTGCTAATAATGGGTAAGCAAGTATTGTAAAAAAGAAAAGAAAAAATCTGTGTTTTTTCTTTTTCTTTTTTGGGCCTCTCCTGTAAAGTTACTGGAATTTGCATTACCGTATTTTCCGGACTATAAGTCGCTCTAGAGTATAAGTCACATCAGCCATGGCAACTACCTGGGCACGGAGGCGTAACTGCTCCGATGACAAGCCTCTCCCGGCATCACGTTGTTCAAGCTCCCATTTGCGAACTCTTTCCTCTAGCTTTATGCCCGTGATTAGCTTTTTTTAATTTTCTTCATTGCAGTAAGAGTAACTTCCACTTTTCGCCAGTCCCTCGCAAGTTTCTCGCCCACTGCACACTGTCTTTCTGCTTGATTACCAGTTTTTAAACTTTAGTGGTACAGGAGGAGCAGATACTGGTACACAAGCCTAGGGCGCCCTCTCGCAGCTGTCCGTATGAAAATAACAAACATGTGAAATGATAAATGTTTATATATAAGTTGCACCTGAGAATAAGTCGAACCCCCAGTCAAACTATAAAATAAAGTGTGACTTATAGTCCGGAAAATACGGTACTCCTCTTCAATATTCCCAGTTTATTCAGAATTTTGAAATTACTTACACTAAATGGTCCACAGATGTGTGACAGAGGTGTGTTTGGTGCACTACACGAGGCCTGGGTGGATCCCTGACATCAATGAAGAGAACTTCTCCAGAAGCTGTTCCCAAAGCCACATAGTTTGCAATAGGACAGCAAGCAAGACTTGTTATCTTCATAGGGAGATACAGAAATAATTAATATGTTGACAGTGTGTGCATAATATCAACGTGCTACATGTTCCAAGTACGTCTGGATTCTTGCCTTTGTTTGGACAGTCAAGGAGCCGAGGATAATCCCATCTGTCGACCACACCTGCAGTTGTCCTGGGTCCCTCACAGTCTGAAGACATACCATGAAAGCATAAAGAGTCTTCTACACCTGTACAGCCAGTCAACATGTGGCCAATGTGAGTAAGTTTACCAGACATGTGTTCTTCTCAGTGGGCGAGAAGGCAATAGCCACAAAATCACCACAGGAAACATCCAGGACCTTTGTAACGCTCACCGACGGGCTTGTGTTTAATGTAAACATTTGACCCTTAAAAAGAATTGTGAAATGCAATTGTGTAACAAGTAATCTGGAAATGGTTATATTTAGAAACATAATATGGAGAAATTACCATATCAGAAGCGCAGAGTAAGGTTTCATAATTAGGTGAGCACAGAGCAGTTGTAACAGGAGCAGCTAATTCCCACGTCCTTGTAATTTCAATCTGTGTTCCTTTGATTTTCAAGCTATGAACCGTGTTATTCTGGGGGGGGGAAATAGGTTTAGTGTAAGAAAACATAAACATTTAAGACAACTGCAATTTTGGATTATATACCTTTCCAATAGAAATCAAGTTGTCCTTGTGAAGCACAAGAGCTTGAAAGCTATGTTTGAGCTCAGGTGTACCATTAGGAGCTAAAAAAAGCCACACAAATAATTGTGAAAAAATGTGGCAGTTTGGTGTCTCTATGTGTTACCGTAAAGAGTATCTTTTCCAATTGTATATTATGCAGAAGTATGTTTGCATTACTTTTGGCATTGAAGATGGTAGAAACAGACAGGTGCTCTGGTTCAACAAGCAGCAGAAAGCCTTCTTTACAGCCGACGTAAAGTTGTGAAGTTGCTGTCCAGCAGATGGCAGCAGGAGTCATTCTGGCCTTTCTAAAAAGTTCGTCCTGGAAGGGAAAAAAAGGTGGTTTTATTACAACAAATAATGTAAATAGCGGAATAAGAACTAACTTTCATTCACCATTTCAGAGCAGTACAGGCAGTACGTCTCAGTTAAAAAGGATCACTTTTTAATTTATGCCATGGAGCCCTAATTGGTGTAATTTTTAAAGTAGATAAAACTGTTTAACAAGGCAAAGTGACTATAACACTACCACAATGTCTTCTGTGTTGTCTCCGTGGAGGCCTGTGATCGCGGATGGAGGCATCTCAGGTCCAAAGTAGCAAAGTTCTTCACTGACACGGTGAGAACTGAGCACAAATTTCGTTGCAACGGCCCCATCAAGATCCGGGAGTTCTATTGGGCTGAATTGTTACATACGCAACATGTAAACAATGATGGACATGTTTGTGAATACATTCTACTCACATTTTATACTCATGTTTACCTTGGTTTAAGAACATGGAGATCACCATTCCTCTCTATATTCCAAACAGTGAGGGTAGTTTCACCAATAGCACAAATCTGGAGCAAATTCCATGGGTTGAACACCAAAGAAATGGCATCTTTCCCACCATGTTCTTGTTGGCAAAGTGATGTTGCATTTTCCCAGTTCCTGAATAAAATCATGTTAACATTGATTTGTAAAAAAAATAAAAAATGTACAGCATACTTATTTGAATGAAGAGAGGCATGCATAAATGAATATTACCAGACAGTTATGGTGAAGTCTGGAAGAGAGGAGCAGCTTACTAAGTATGGCCCACCACTTAATCCTAAAGAAACGTAGTCTAATTTTGATGATCCTATACAAGAAAAACACATTTGATTATTTTGATAAGGTTGATGTGTTCAGATAAAAGGTTGATCTTTGACATTTCCCCACCTTTAAGTTCATTTTTTAACTCAAGACTAGGATGACTGTGCACGAATATTGACGGGCATAGCCCTCGTGGTGAAAATGCAAACATCCCATTGTTACTGTTTGCTGCAAAGACACCAATGCCTCTCCCCGGGCCCTGGAGTAAAACTTGATTTTTTGTTTTCAAATCAAGAAAATAAACATAGTTCCCGCAAGGATATCCTATGGTGTTTTTGTCGACAAAGTAAACGTGCTTGTTTGTAAATCCTTGGATCCAGCTGTAAACCAAGCAGATGTAAAAAAGTTAGCTACCGTCCAATATTTGCAACAATTGTCAAAATGGTGCCTAAACTCGTAATTAATTCAAACATAAGTGTATTGTTGGGATATACGTAAATGTACCTGACTTTCGCACAAGCCGAAGAATTCATATTAGCGGCTGAATCATCACATTTAAACCATGAAGATAAACTTTTCCTGACTCTGCATTACGTGTCATGTGTATGTCGGTTCGTTACCAGGGCAACCGGAACACGCCCCCAGAGCGCCCCAGAGCGCCATTGGTCGCCATTTTTTTATGACGTATACAGGAAGTGCAAGCTTGTATAAAAGGGTGATATAAATGAGGTACATGTCCAGTGCAAATTTCTTCTGCATTTAACGCCTGCGTATTGTTTACTGACTTCTCCAGTCAGTGCAGTGTCTTTCTTTGTAACTTAACATTTGTGCAGCAATTTTGAGAAGCAACAACAATGGCTACGGAGAAGTGTTTCGCCAAAGGTAACAAACACATGTAGCCAATTGTGTTTAATTTGTGTGTTTTTTTTCATGCCAAGATTGTCTTGAAACGGCATGTTTAAATTAGCAAAATTCACATCACACTTTGTATACTGCGTTTTAAGCATACTATTTTTGGTTTTACGGTTTTACTGGCGAAACATTTAGTTGACGTTCAGTTGTAAAGAAAGCTTTTGCATCGTCACAGTGCTTTGCTCTGCAAAGTCGTGGTCATTTTAGGCATAGGCGTAATTTTAATGACATTTCTGACAAAGGACTGCAGCGCCCTAGAGTGGTCATTGGTGTGAATTACTGTGCCTTTTGTAATACAGTACTCCTGGAAGTAGTAGAAATAGATTTTTATTTTTTAAAATGACTGTTCTTCCAGGTAGTGCTGCACCTGGGCCAGTGCCAAAAGGCCATATTAGATTATTCAGCATGCGATTCTGCCCATTTGCACAGAGGACCAGGCTGGTGCTCGCCGCCAAGGGAATTAAGTATGTTTTAAAATTGATTGTTTCTCGATGAGTGTGTTTTAATTTTTTTTTACCTTCTAATTATAAACCATCTGTTTTGTAAAAGGCATGACACTATCAACATCCACCTGAAGGAAAAACCAGACTGGTTTCTTGAGAAGAACCCCCTTGGTCTTGTGCCAACTCTTGAGACAGAGGCAGGTGAGGTGCTGTATGAGTCCCCCATCACCTGTGACTACCTGGATGAGGTTTACCCTGAGAAAAAGCTTCTTCCCACATCTCCTTTTGGAAAAGCTCAGCAGAGGATGATGCTGGAACATTTCTCCAAGGCAAGAAGTGCACACAATGGGATTAAGCAAACGGCATTTAAAGCTTTCTAAATTATCTTTAAATGTTCACAGGTAATCCCTTATTTCTACAAAATTGAAATTGCAAAGAAGAATAATGAAGATCTCACTGGACTCCATGCTGAACTGAAAGAGAAGTTTGTCAAATTGGATGAGGTGCAATGCACAGTATACATGATTTATGATCCCTTACTTTACACATCACTGACTTGCACAATTTAATTTTTGTCCAGGATCTAGCTACAAAGAAGACTAAATTCTTTGGCGGTGATTGCATTACAATGATTGATTATATGATGTGGCCATTTTTCGAAAGATTTGAGTCTGTTGGCGTGCTGTGGTAAGTTTTTATTGTAAGCAAATGTATAGCTCAAATACTGTACAATTTTGGCAATGCCACTTTTAGAAGGAAAGAAATCAAACACAATATCTCTTGTCTTAACTTCAGTTGTATGCAAATTAACGTTTGTCTTTCAGCCTCCTGGATGACACTCCTAAACTAAAAAAGTGGTTTAACCTAATGCAAGAGGATCCTGCTGTCAAAGCTTGTTCATACAGCACTGAAACCTACCAGGCCTTTATGAAAACTGCTTACGTTGATGGCAAACCAGACTATGACTACGGCCTGTAAACAAACCCATAGTCTACTATGAAAAACCGTCCATGGGGTCTGTCCTTTTTCATCAGTGTTTTTTCCACTGCAACATACTCTTTTGAATAAAAATAAAAGTACAACCTTGGCCTATGTTTTCCTCCACTTTATTATTATTGTGGATCTACGCATTTTTATGTGTGCTTCCCACTTTTCAAGGGACCATAAGTAATGGGCTGTTCCATGGCCAGGTGTTTGTGCTTCCCTCATTCTCATTTATAAAGAACAGATGGGACGTCCAGAGTTCTGTTCAAGTCTGATATTTGCAATGAGGATAATGTTGATACGGGCACGAGCGGACTGGTTTTAACTTGGTTTTAGTGTTTTATCTGTGTGGCAGTGTGCCTGCAGGCGGTCGCTGCCACTTGTACGGTGTTCATTTTAGGACAGACTCAGGTGTCAGATCCTGAAAAACGTCCGTCATCCTCAGACAAAACTGCTTCAAACCAAACGGCCTCAGAAAAGTCAGTCAGGTCTCGGAAAAAACAGTCAGGAAAACCGCTGTCAGAAAAAGGCAATATCATCCAGCTGCAGCCAAAAACACAAGAACGCCCCCAAACATCCGTTTTTCAAAAACATTTCAAAATAAAACATCAGTTTTTCAAAAACATTTCAAAATAAAACATCCGTTCTTCAAAAACATTTCAAAATAAGGGTTGTCACCGTGTGCAGTGATTCACTTTTCAACTCAAAACAACCTCTGATAATGTATTAAAATATGATTTTTTTTTATTCTACAGAACTTCTACAGGTAAATGAATGACTAATGCTGTTTAATGCCCCAAGGAAACCCTGTTTGCATAGTTTATGTATAAATATATGTATGTTCAATTTAACTTCATCAAACATAACATACATACTTTTACAATTGACCTTATTTTAACCAAAACTCAAATAGATCTAACTTGTTAAAAATAAAAAAGAGGGTGCTTCATAGACCTCCAGTCAGTAAAAAATGGTGGTTTAAGAGGTGCTCTTTGGTGAAGGGATAGTCAATGTATAAATACAGAAAGAACCAAGGCACTCTCTCAAAAATGTATTAAAATGCCTTTATTGGGTATGGTAATAACTTTTTATTGAACAAAAACTGGAAATGCAATATCCTCAAAGGCATATTTTCCATGGCCTTTAAAGTTGAGAACAACAAATGCCTCCTCAACAGTTGAGCCAGTCGCAGACTAAGACCGCTGCTCTGACCTGCCACCTTGCAAATCTTATTTTGAACCACATTTCTTTTAAGTTTAAGGCTCTCTGCTATGTAGTTTTTCAAATGGATCACATGAGTGTATTGCTGAGCCATGGATCGAAACATTTTAGACACCCTGTTTATAGACTCCAACATTGCCATGTTTCTTTCCAGGATCATTCTAATAATAATGTCCCATATTTCCACGGACATCTATCTGCGCGGTTCTTTTACTTTCGCTGATGTTAAGCAGCGGAAATGACATCTTAACACAGCGTACCACGCAAGCGTTCTCTGATTGGTTGGTTTATTTCGCCAGATGAAATTGAAATTCATTTGATTTATTAATTTGGATAAATTGGTAGGAACAGCATTTGAATAAAGGGGGTATATACATCTAGATAAGCACTCCATTTTGGTTAAATATATACGACCCAAAATCGATAAGTCTCTTTGGAGCCATATATTCAATTTTGTTTTACATTATTTTAGTTTGTTCTCTATATTAACTGTTTGACACGCCTTTTTGTCTTTACAGAGAAGGACACCTAGATATTTAATCTCAGATTTAAACAAACTAATGAAGGAGGCCTGAAGGCAATAGATCTAGAGTGTCTTAACGGAACCTTAAAAATAAACTGGCTAAAATCTTGGATTAAAAATCATCAATCTTTATGGTATTGTATTCCTAACTTTATTTTTAAAAAATTGGGCGGTCTAAACCTCTTGCTTGTATGCGACTTTGCTATCAATAAGATTCCTGTACCCTTATCAGAGTTCCACAAACAAATTTTACTTTACTGAAAAATGCTATATGTCCATAACTTTTCTCCACACCGAACAGTAATTTGGAACAATCGATATGTACTACATCGCAACAAATCGTTATTTTATGAAGACTGGTTTAAAAACAATATTTGGTCAGTGTCACACCTTATGGACAACGAAGGAAATTTATTAGATTATGAACAATTCTGCATTAAACACAGTTTTAATCCCTCACTTTTAGACTTCATGCGTTTGCGTAACGCCCTCCCTAAAGAATTTATTTTTCTATCCAAAAACTCATTAGCTCATCAGATAACACAAACACATTTGCCCTCTCCCACGATACATGGGATATCAATCTTAGACAACACATTTAATAATTTTTTTATTAGGAAAAGCTTGACAGATGAATTATTCCCTGGTTTACAAAATAAAAATGATATCCTAAACAAATTTGATAAAAAGACAGTTTCCAAACTAAGAACTATGTACTTATCTTTCCCTATAGCCCCTAAGGCTAAAGAAACACACTTCAAAATTATGAACAATATTTACCCATCCAAAGAACTACTTCGATTACGTTTTAACATACAAGAAAATCTATGTACATTCTGCAATATTAATGTGGAGACAACTGACCATCTGTTTTTTTATTGTGACTCTGTTCAATTGTTTTGGAAAGATTTACAAACTTGGGTGAAAAAATGTTTTCCTTCAACTCCAGTCTTTTCAAGAGACAATATAACGTTTGGTGTGCTAACAAACAGTAAAAAAGTAGAACTCTGTACTAATGTGATATTATGTCTTGCTAAATTCTGTATACACAAAAGCAAATGTCAAAAATGCCCACCCACATTTTCTTTTTTTTTTTAATGATTTTAAATTGTACATTAATTCCCTGGAACGAATGAAAGGACCAAAAGCCACGCAACTGTATTCTTGTTTAAGTAAAATCCCCCTGGACTCAATCTGAAAAAAAAATAAAAAAATAAATAAAATTAAGTTCTCTGATTGGTTGGTGAAACATTGCATGGGCGTTCTGGTAATCAAACAGGAACGCCTCTGCCGCAGCTCGAGCCTCCTCGAAAAAGGTGGAGTCAGACGAAAAAGTCTCAAATTAAAAGTTATCAGAATTAGCTGAAAAATAGCACGCGTCACGGACGAAGCAGAAGTTAGCTTCCGAATCGTAATATGTAAGAGAATGGGTTCAGGGACAGGAGGAGAAAGGAGGTAAAACATTTGCAGCTGCAGCCCGTCCGCGAGGAACGAACCTGCTGTTTACAAAATCTAGATCTCTACAAACTTAAACTAATCCATAAATGTAGTCAGTACATCTCTAGCTTTTAGCCACTTCTTATTTGAGAAAGATCCGCCTCATATCTTTGGTTTTATGGTTAGATAAAGTCACGCTGGGTTTGTGGAGTGAAAAATAAACAATGCGATCACGCGCGGAGCGGCGATACGTCGTAATGTCGACCTTTTCCACAGGTGTATGAGCCCATTGCAAAAGCAACTAAAGCAGAAGTACAACAGGAGTCCAGGCTAAAGTCTGGACTTCAGTGATGTCTGGAGTCTGTATTCCTCTCTCAGCGCGAGGCTCCAGCAGCTCCAGACTGAGCAGGACCAGGGGCGGAGCTACAGGCAGAGGGACTGGGCAGAAGCTATGGGAGAAACACTAAGGATTTTGACTGTAAATAAAAAAAGAGTACATATACGTATGTGCCAGTCTTAAAAGTGTGTGTGTGTTGCTATAAAAAACAATGGCTGGAAAAGTCAACTTTGATTCCTGAAGACAAAACACCACTATAAGCCAATATCACATTATTATAGCAATGGGGTAAAAAAATATTATTTTGTTCTTTTTCATGTCTTTCTTGTTTATAGTTGTTTTGTGCAGGGAGTAGTCGAAAAGCTCAGTTAGCAAGCCATGAATCAAAACAGTTTAAATAAATTTAAACTGTATTATGTAAAAAAAAATGAAGGGCCATTTGGGAGCCAAAAGAGCCGGCTCTTTTTAGTGAGCCGATCCAAATGATCCGGTTCACCAAAAAGAGCCGAAAATCCTATCACTGCTGACGACAGGATACGTCATCAGAATGCGACTAGCCTACTGTGATTACACGGGGAAAGAAGAAGACGACAACGGATACAGAACGGTGAGTTTAATAATATTCTTAATGTTTTTTATTCTGTCGCTGGCATGTTATATTTGGCGCTTGTTTAGATGTAGAAATTACAAGTAAAGGTAGAAAGCGCCAAATATAACATGCCAGCGACAGAATAAATGCATTAAGAATATTATTAAACTCACCGTTCTGTATCCGTTGTCGTCTTCTTCTTTCCCCGTGTAATCACAGTAGGCTAGTCGCATTCTGATGACGTATCCTGTCGTCAGGACCAGGTCCTGATCAAAAACTAAAACATATTACGATTCGGAAGCTAACTTCAGCTTCGTCCGTGACGCGTGCTATTTTTCAGCTAATTCTGATAACTTTTAATTTGAGACTTTTTCGTCTGACTCCACTTTTTCTGACAGCGGTTTTCTTGACTATGTTTATTCCGAGACCTGACTCCTTTGAGATGTTTTTCTGAGGCCGTTTGGTTTGAAGCAGTTTTGTCTGAGGATGACGGAGGTTTTTCTGATGCTGAGGGAGTTTTGTCTGAGGATGACAGAGGTTTTTTCTGAGGCCGTTTGGCTTGAAGCAGTTTTGTCTGAGGATGACGGAGGTTTTTCGGAATCTGACACCTGAGTCTGAGGATTGGCTGTGCGCGCCGGCCGTCACCTGATAAATAGCACTTCCGTTTATTATTTGACCTCTGACTTCCTGTACGCCCAAGTCTCTCGTGTTGTGGTTGTTGCTCCTCATCACTCTCCAGTCCAGGTAGTATCATATTGGTCACTAAATGTAAATATTTCAAGTTGGTAGTAACTACAGTCCCTATTATTTAGTTGCCGTGGCGCCGCCATGGGCCTGCGTTCTCCGGCCATGATCGTGAGTGGTTGGTTGTGTTGACTCGGACCCCGCTGTCAAAGCCCCGAGCCGCACTAATGCCTCCGCTCAGGTTTGTGGCTTGGCCAATCTAGTAACATATCCTAGTAGTTTGTTACGCTCCATCAGCGCAGCATAAACGGTGACTGTAGAACACGGGGACACGTGCTGAAAAAGTAAAATGAAATGAAGGATATAAACTGCTTGAGTAGATCATATTTGGAAGACAATTATGCCGTAAAAAAAAAACCGAATAAAATATCACTGAATGAATCTTCCCAATAGGCGTAAGGCTGGGATTTTGAAGTAATTCGTCCATTGTCAATTATATCGTCAAATATATCGTTATCGTGATATTTATTTTTTCATATTATGATATAGATTTTAGGCCATATCGCCCAGCCCTAGTGACGCGTGCCTTTTCCATTTGTAGCCTCTGGCCGAGCAGTGGTCGTCACTGCCGCCTGCCTTTTACCACCTTTTGGTTCGCCTTTTCTGTTAATCTGTCACTGGATTTGTGGAGTGCAACGTCCTTATGAGTAACCTGTGGTAACATGTCACTGAAAGTACGGACTAAATAAGTGACTCAACTAAAGAACGGTGACCAAACCTGGTCTTAACTAAAGAATGTGAACATAAATGTAAAACTTTTCTATACAGTGCCTGGCCTCTGTGATCCATTTATTCAACAACGAACCTACGTGCTTTATTATTTGGTGCTGGCCGTCTCCAGCTGGCGTTGTTTGGCAACAATATTATGTTTAAACTGCTAAGTTAACCCTCGCATTGCCACATTTGGCGCTGCAGGCAGGATGTTGATATGGAAAACAGAGGCCTGTATTTCAAATTGGATGAATGTACAGCTAAAGCTTAAAGTAGCCTACGCTAAATTGTTTCTCATGTGCTAGTATAAAACAAGATTGACCAATATTTTATGTTTGCGGTGTGTGTATATATTGCATGGAATGTTATGATTTTGCATTTATGTTAATATTTTGTGTTAAACATTGTTTTGTGGCCACATTTTGATTTTTGGACTAAACATCTGAAATGCTAAAGTTAATGCTATTGTGAAATGCTTTATACAGCTGGGTAAATTGGTAATTGGAAAGTAATTTTTTTTTGTGTTTTGTTGAAAAAGGCAGGCGGTGGTTTTGTCATGGTGGCGACAGGGAGCACAACTGGACTGGATGTGCAGGAGGTCACTGCAATTGGCTTCTTTAGTAGGACCTGTACATGATGGCTTCCTCGGGGTGGCTCAAACTAGCCTGGAAAAATCCAGACTCACCGCTGTACCAGCCGGTGAGTCTGGTCACCCCTGCATCGAATCCATTTCCCACAGCGGTAGATACGCAAGCAAACAGGAAGCGGAGTAAACCAATCAGCGAAGGGCGGGCGTCTGCTGTTGATGTGGTGTTATTAGCGGTTTTGCGTTAATATTTGCGCAGGATTATGAATAACGAAACTCACCTACTGTCGATGTGTTTTTTGGTCATTTACCGCCGACTGGAGACACGCTTTCTCTCTTTCGTGCATCGTTCGTAGATTGTTATTGAGGGGACTTCCGCGTCCCGTGAGTGACGTTGCTCGCTAACAACACGTCACGGCAAATAAACGATTCAGATTGGACGTGAACGGATTAATTTTGCGGAAGGCGCGAGCGTTGACTGGGTGACCAGACTGATCCCCCGCTGGATAAAAAAATACAGAGGGGAATCATTCTGGCCTCACCAGGCTAGCCTGGCTAGCCTGGTGTGTGTGGGGCAGTATCCGGGGTGGTCTCACTTTTTTATTTATTTATTTTTAATTTTTTTTTGTGGTTCATGTGTAAAGCTTTAAAATTAAGCCGATACTTCAAAATGGAGATTCATATGACAAAGTACAGTACAGTATCTTTATGGAAAACAGTGCTCAATATTCTGCCCACAGAAAGTGCTTTCTGAGGAAATATTTGTAAATAATACAAATACAGTTAGTCACATACATCCCTCTTCATGTCATCACTGAGTGAATTTGACTCAGATATATCTTATATCTTTCAGGGGGTGGTCTCATTTGTCGATGCAGTCAACGCAGCTATTGTTTAATGGGAAAAGCCAGTGCAGCTTTATTTTGGGGCCAAGTTTTATGTGGTTCAGCTAGTACTAGCCGTCAAGGCCCCACACCCCTCTTAACGACAGGGGATGGTGTTTTTAAGCGTTCGTTGGTTGGCCGTTGGTTCGCGGCATTTCTGGGACAGTGGTTTAGGGTAAGCCCTTAGCCTCATAGCGCCGTCGCTGTAGTCATGGGGGTCATTGTACACCCTTTGTTTTTATTTTTTTAGTATGTATGGCTTATCACTCAACACGCCCTTCTGTAGCCGTCAAGGCCCGCAACGTGGGTGTCGGGTCGAGACTTAAGCAGTACCTGGTAGTTGGCTGTAAGCATGGTATGCATGTGCAAATTAATAGTGGGTGTTTGTTTGGGCATCGCCGGGACGACGATGCATTTTTGGGGGGCAGTACCCGGCCGTCACCTGATAAATACCACTTCCGTTTAATATTTGACCTCTGACTTCCTGTACGCCCAGTCTCGTCTGTTGTGGTATGATACTACCTGGACTCTCCAGTCCAGGTAGTATCATATTGGTCACTAAATGTAAATATTTCAAGTTGGTAGTAACTACAGTCCCTATTATTTAGTTGCCATGGCCCTGCGTCCTCCCGGCCAGGCTTGTTGAGTGGATCGGTTGTGTTGACTCGGACCCCGCTGTCAAAGCCCCGAGCCGCGCTAATGCCTCCGTTCAGGTTTGTGGCTTGGCCAATCTAGTAACATATCCTAGTAGTTTGTACTCATGGTAGTGACGCGTGCCTTTTCCACGCCTGCCTTTTACCACCTTTTGGTTCGCCTTTTCTGTTAATCTGTCACTGGATTTGTGGAGCGCAACGTCCTTATGAGTAACATGTCACTGAAAGTACGGACTAAAACAAGTTACTCAACTAAAGAACGGTGAAATGGACTTCGGACAAACCTGGTCTTAACTACAGAATGTGAACATAAATGTAAAACCTTTCTATACAGTGCCTGGCCTCTGTGATCCATTTATTCAACAACGAACCTACGTGCTTTATTATTTGGTGCTGGCCGTCTCCAGCTGGCGTTGTTTGGCAACAATATTATGTTTAAACTGCTAAGTTAACCCTCGCATTGCCACATCTGCATGCTTTTAAGGTTGATTTTGCTCGTTGCCCCGCCCCTTTTTAATTACTGCAAGTGGGCACACCTGTAGGAGGGACATAAAGGAGGAAGCAGTTTGGCACACAGGAAGAAGAGACGGAAGAGAAAGGGGACACGGCAGTGCCAGGGCGGAGGGCCATGGGCCATGGGCCACTAGGCTGCTGCGGCGGCGGCGGCAGAAGGCAAGGCAAGGCAAGTTTATTTGTAGAGCACAATTCATACACAAGGCAATTCAAAGTGCTTCACAGTTGCATAAAATTACAAGAAAACAGATCAAATCAATCATTAAAACATCCAACATAAAAATGTATCAATTACAGTAAAAGGCAAGAGTGCAGATAAAATACTTTCAGTTTTCATATGCTCGGGTAAAAAGAGCTGTTTTCAGCCTGGATTTGAACATTGTCAGAGTTAAGGCCTGTCTCACATCCTCATGAAGACTGTTCCAGATTTTAGCTGCATGAAACTGAAACGCAGCCTCACCGTGTTTATTATTGACTCTGGGAACCACCAGGAGACCCCTCCCTGAAGTTCTCAGGGCCCGAGATGGTTCATACGGCTCTAACATGTCAGAGATGTACTTTGGTGCTAAACCATGAAAAGACTTGTACACAAGTAGAGCTGTTTTAAATTCTATTCTCTGAGTGACAGGAAGCCAGTGCAGAGACCGGAGCACTGGACTAATATGGTCATATTTCCTGGTTCTTGTCAGGACTCGAGCAGCAGCGTTCTGGATGTTCTGCAGCTGTCTAACAGCTCGTTTAGAAAGGCCAGTGAGCAGCCGTTACAGTAGTCTAACCTGCTGGAGACAAATGCATGGATGAGTGTCTCCAAGTCTGGTTTTGACACTATTCCTCTGATCTTAGCAATGTTTTTCAGATGGTAAAAAGCTGATGTTATTGCTTTAATGTGGCTGTTTAAGTTCAGGTCTGAGTCCATGATTACTCCTAGATTTCTAACCTGATTTTTTGGTTTTAGAGAGAGAGACTCAAGGTGACTGATAACACTTTGTCTTTGTGCCTGTGGGCCAAAAACAATTGTCTCAGTTTTGTCTGAGTTTAGTTGGAGAAAGTTTTTTTGCATCCACAAACTGATCTGTTCGATGCAGTGACAGAGAGTATCTAAGACCTGTACGCAGCACGGACTGGCTATCCGGTATAAATAATGCGGACGAGGCGCAAGAGGTGGGTGTCGGCCGAGAGCCAGGGCTGAAGGGCTGGTGGATAGAAAGAGGACGCATGGACGATGAGGACAACGGGACCTGACGCACCGGGTCGGGTAGCGTGATGGCGGCGAGGGAGCGCACGTAGAGGCCAGGGATGTCCCCCGGACAGGAGCGGCAGAATCAAGCGCAGCAGCGACCAACTCTCCGGGCATGCGTTCCCCGAGGTGGACCCCTGCAGCACCTCCGTGGTAGGCTCCTGGAGCCGGCCGGACCCCCGCCTGGAAGCCGACCAGACCTGACTGTAGCACCTTAAAACCCCCATGTTTTAGCCCTAGAAGGCCTGCAGAATTGCCGTATAACCACCACAAATTGGGCAAAGATATGTGTATCTCATTTGCACAGTGTTATTTTTGCGCTTTCTGCCCGATTAGAGACCAGCCCGAACTCCACAACAAGTAGATGTTTCCTCTCCTGAAACCGAGAAGGGCCATTTCATCCCTCTCTCTCTTTCTGTCTCTACAGAAACAGTTCCCTCTCTCGTGCGCTCATGCGTAATTGCGCACGGTTCCCGTGTTGTCTGCTCACAAAATAAAACCCGACCGGACAATAGCTGATAAGCTATAAGCTCAGCGTCTCCCTGTCACTTTCCCTGTTCATCCCCCGCTCTGAGAGTCCACCGTCCCTTCCTCCGTCCCTCTGCAGAGGCTCGTGAGCATCTTTGGGCAAAGGCAATGACTGGTGCGGGCTGGTAACAAGCAATCTGTATTTTACTACAAAGTGCTGAAGTCAGCGGAAAAGACCCCGCGTATTTGTTCGATGTGTGCGTTTTACTGCTGAAGGCTTGAAAAAGACTGAAACGTGGATGCGCCCACAGCACTGACCGAGCCACGCGCTCTTCTGTTTATTGAAAACGTGGTCCAAAAACAGTGGCGTGTGTGTCTAGTGCCCCCTCGTGGATTTCATACTGATCTTGATTGTTTGTTCCTAACTGTAACCTGGCTGGGTGCGGATGCGAATGCCGTTCTTGCTGAGGCCTCTCCACCTAATTTTAGCAGTGCCTTTTCAACCAGAAATGGGGAAAAAGGAGAGGTGGCACTGCCTTTTATAAGCATAAATACTCTTGCCACCAGACCTATTTTATCTGATCAATACACGACGAGTTTCGAGCATCACGCAATTATTTTTAGTGACCCCCCGATTGTATGTGTCACTATATATAGACAGCCCAAAAGATGTCCCCTTTTTATTAATGAATTCTCTGACTTTCTATCAATTTTACATACCTCCTTTTAATATGATCATTTTACTCGGTGTTTTAATCTACACACACAACGTTTAAGACCCCATTTCTGCCGAGTTTTTAAATGTTCTTAAAATGGATTTCACCCAAAACGTCACGCAGCCAACTCACGAGAAAGGGCCCAGTCTGGACCTGGTCATCACGTATGGCCTGCACTACTGTGTCCTCTGTGATCGACCTGGCCGTCTCTGACCATTACTGTGTGTTTTTTAATGTCACCGGTTTTATCCAGCGAGAATCCTCGGCAAAAAACTGTGAGGAAACGTAATCTCACCCCTGAAGTGGCTGCAAAATGTATTAATGCTTTACAACAAATTCCTCCTGTGATTTTACCTGCTAACTGCGATTTTATTGTCGACAATTTTAATGGTAAACCACTCATCGCCCTCGATGCAGTTGCACCATTCAAACTGAATCCCAAACCCCTTCCCCCCTGGAGAAACGAGGAGCTAAAGCAACTTTTACTGAATTCAAAGAAAACTGTGTGTATGTTATTCTCCAAACGCCCAACAGCAAGAACAAGCTCAAATGTATTTATAAAAGGAGAGGAGCTACAGATTGTGGACAAATTTAAATATCTTGGTGTTATCATAGACTCAACGTTATCTTTTAAAAATCATGTTAAATATATGTGTAAAATTGTAAATTTTAATCTTCGTAATTTTAGACAAATCCGAACATCACTGCCAGAAAATGCAGCTAAAATGTTTCTTCATTGTATGATCTTTTCACATATTGAATATTGCATTACTAACTGGTCACTGACAAGTCTGACTACTTTAAAACCAATTGAGTGTCTATATAAAAAAGCTTTAAAAATATTTGATAAAAAAACATATTCATTTCATCATTGCATAATACTTGAATTACTCATACCATGGTCTGGAACAGCATCCCAGCAGACATTAGAGACTGTACCACTTTCATAGTATTTAAAACTAAACTTAAAGGTTGGCTGAAGGGGAAACAGACATGTGACCACTGACTTTTATCTTTGTTTTATGTCTAAAGTTTAATTGTGTGATGATCTTATGTCTTTAATGTTGTATACTGGTCTTTGTATTTTTTCTTGATCTGCCAGGGACTACAGATGGAAAGTAGCCATTGGCTAATTCTGGCATATTTACATTTATATGTTCATTAATATGCATTGTCCCTTTAAATAAAGTAAAAAATAAAATAAAATAAAAAAAGAAATTGCAGGAAGGCCTGAGAGGAGATGGAGGAAATTCAAAATAACAATACATTTTCAAATATTCCGTGCTCAACTAAAGACCTACAATACAACAATCAGATGTGCATGAAATAAATTATTTTCCACAATAATCACCAACCACAAAAATAACCCCAAAGTCCTATTCTCAACAATAGAAAATGTTTTAAATCCTTATTTCTACAAAATTGCAACTATTACTACTATTTTTTTTGTCCAGGATCTGGCTAAAACGAAGACTACATTCTTTGGCGGTGATTCCATAACAATGATTGATATGATGTGGACATTTTTTTTATTGTTTTCAAATGCAAATGTATAGAACAAATACTGTACAGTTTTGGTAATGTTACTTTAAAAAGGAAAGAAATCAACACAATGTCTCTTGTATTAACTTCAGTTGTATGCAAAATTAACGTTTTGTGTTGTTTAGCCTCCTGGATGACACTCCTGAACTAAAAAAGTGGTTTAACCGTATGAAAGAGGATCCTGCTGTCAAAGCTTGTTCATACAGCACTGAAACCTACCAGGCCTTTTTGAAATCGGCTTTCATTGATGGCAAACCAGACTATGACTATGGCCTGTAAACAAACCTATATTCTATTTGAAAAAACGTCCCGTGTGGTCTGTCCTTTTTCGTCATTGTTTTTTCCACTGCAACATACTCTTTTGAATAAAAAAAGTACAACCCTAACCTATGACGTTTTTCCCCACTTGATTATTATTAGGGTGGAAATTGACATAATATAGTGCTCCACCAAAGAGCTGACATCGCTATTAAAAAATCATTGTGAAACGTAGCTGCCATTAGTATGCAATATGGAAAGCATTTATGACCAGCATAAAAAAGGTACCCGCAGGAAAATAATATGCCAACACATATAAAAATATACCGTTTTTCTAAGATATTGTGCATATAACTATTATTGATACAAAGGTTTCTAACATAAAGCAAACATACTTTATATTTTTTAAATAACAATAATGAATCTTTGTTGCATGTCAAAGTACAAATGTTAACCTAATCAGCTCCGCTAAGGGGCATTATATTTCGTTAAGCCTGAGGCGCATTCCCCCATTTGTCATCATTGGTGTATATTCTTGAAGCAGAGCAGGAGCATTTTTCAGCATTTCCTGAAAATGCATCCAAGTGCCTTCATTAAGTTTTCTGTCCAACACAAGCGAACGAAACAAGTTGACAGGGTCTGCTTTTAAAAACGCTTGTGGAATCTGAATTTCTTTTGGCACTTTTGAGTTTCCAATGACTGCGTGATTGAGTCTTTTCTCTTGTAGGCTCCTTTTTACAAAATCAAGCAAATCCTTAAGTCTCTGGTCAATTTGAGCCGAACTCCATGTATACGGCCGTTTATTTATCAGCAGGTGAAGGAGAGCGGTTTTGAAGTGGTAGTGAGTCAAAGTGTTCTCCCCTGTCAGCCCTATTTGCTTGCAATGGAGAAAAGTAGCAATCTGAAGACAGTGCAAATGACAGGAATTTTGTGGCAACCTCTTGGTATAATATTTCAACATTTTGTTCTCATAGACAGCAAAAGATATGGGCCAATATGGGTCCTGAATACAATCAGAACTGGATGGAAAGCGCGTTACAAAGTAAGCATCGCTATCTTCAAACTGCACTGCCGGAATGAGGTTCAAAATGATGACTTTTCCCGAAGGCAGTCGGACTTTGAAAGCACCGGCTGCGTCCAAGTTGCCGAAAGTCAGCTCAAAGTCATATTTATGAGAAATTTGACTCCACGATTTGGTAATAGAGATTTGAAACCACTTCATGACTTGATGTTTGGACAGGATATTTGAGTTTTTGCAACACAGGAGTTCATCTAGACTGCGTTCTGCTTTAAAGTTGTTATTACTGGGGTGTAACAAGCAAATCATGTCGTCTCCCAGATTAGCCGAGCCACAGAGACAGCCTTCATCCCCAAATCTGGAAACCCTGATCACACCACACCCCTGCATGTTTGGCGGGATATCGGACAGACAAAAGCAGTAATAGTATGGATCGGGAGGCAAAAATGGCACAATTAGGTCACAGGAGAGCGGCTTGCAGACTTGCCGGGATTCAAACAAGCTTCCGATGCCAACAACGTCCCCTATTTCCATGTCTGTGTCCATGCTGCGAAGTGCTTTGAGTAGGTCGTCTGCAAAGCCCTCCATAAACTCCTTTAGCCTGAAATTTTCACGGGCCGAAGAGCACTTATCGCTGAAGTTTTGCAGGATATCCTTACTTAGAGCCATTTTTCTTGGACAGACGGTTTCGCTCTCATTTTCATCTTCAATAGAAGAGAATTCGAGGTCGAAATTCTCCCTGCAAAGCTCAATGGTTAGAAATATTATGAATGATACAGTACTCCAGATGTACCAGCTATAGTCCTCCTGTTCAACTTGTTTCTCTTCAAGTTGGGAAATTTGCTCTTCTAACTTTAACTGCTCTTTGGCAAGTCGTTCTTCGTGTTCTTTCATCCGAGCTACGAGCTGGTCGTCCTCCTCTGGTAAGGTGGTGTTTTCATGGGGAAAGAGGATTGGGTTGAATACGGCAGCAGCGACCACCACACACAGTCGGGCAATGGCTCCCTGCATCTTTAGCTGGGGGCATTCACGTCTATCGTAGTTGTCCATTCAAGTGCACTCGCCAACCTGAAACACAAACAATAATGCAGTATGTTTCAGAATTAGAACCATAACTGAGTATATGCAATAAAAATAAACATAACATTATAGTCATCTCTATAGATTACTGGGAAAAAGGCGAAAACAAACTATTGTTTTGCTAATCGATTACATTAGCAGTTAATGGGTATTCATAGAACACTCAATTTAACCAAAAACACTACATTTGCAAGTTTCCATGCCATGCCATTTTGATATCATTCCCATCTCTTCTTATTTATCTTAGTGATAAAACCTCAGCTCATAGTATGTTTTGGTGTCTAGTATTCCATTACTAATGTACCTGCCTTCAGCGCATACTGTCATTAGCCTGGAAAAATCCAGACTCACCGCTGTACCAGCCGGTGAGTCTGGTCACCGTTGCGTCGAATCCATTTCCCACAGCGGTAGATACGCATGCAAACAGGAAGCGGAGTAAACCAATCAGCGAAGAGCGGGCGTCTGCTGTTGATGTGGTGTTATTAGCGGTTTTGCGTTAATATTTGCGCAGGATTATGAATAACGAAACTCACCTACTGTCGATGTGTTTTTTGGTCATTTACCGCCGACTGGAGACACGCTTTCTCTCTTTCGTGCATCGTTCGTAGATTGTTATTGAGGGGACTTCCGCGTCCCGTGAGTGACGTTGCTCGCTAACAACACGTCACGGCAAATAAACGATTCAGATTGGACGTGAACGGATTAATTTTGCGGAAGGCGCGAGCGTTGACTGGGTGACCAGACTGATCCCCCGCTGGATAAAAAAATACAGAGGGGAATCATTCTGGTCTCACCAGGCTATACTGTCATGGCCCTGGGTAAAAATTTCATGATGCAGGGTTTCTCAATCCACCTTACCATCAATGTATGCATACACTTAAGGTAATTAGCCACTATTACAGTTTTAATTCTGAGTAGAACTGTCAAAAATCCCCCTCCCTTTAGCCCAGCCCCAGAGAGTCCACCTCTATATATAGCGGCAGTGGGTTGAATGACGCACTTCACCGGTATCAGACTGTGCAGCATGGAGGAAGGAAGATCAAGCCCTGCAGAGGAACATCGCCCTTTCTAGATCACTTTTTGAACCTAAAAGTTAACATCCTGCAAACACGAGATCCTGCAAAGCAGAGACTATGTGGCATCTTGCAGTCTTTAATAACACACACACAAAACAAGTTTCCATAAACTATAGAAAATGAAGGAAGTCACTTTCATAGTTGTCATCTGATAACAGATGCTGTACTAAGAAGGAAATGATATACAGTAAGACCTGCTTCTGTTCCAACTACTGAAGTCAGAAAGTAAGAATAGTCAAGATCTCATGATTCTGATATTTATTTTCTACTCAAGGCTTTCACTTAGAATTTGGAGAAGGCCACAGTTTAGGAACTGTTTTGTGACAGGCATGAGAAAACCTCCCATGACTTATTTACTTGGATGTTTTCCAAAATACGCACAGAAAGGTTCCTTGAGTGAAACAGGCAGCAGCTTCAGTGGAAATAATGTGGATCCAGATGTCAAAATAAGAAATGTCAAATGTAATAAGCTCGTCACCGTTTGACGTCACCGGTGATTTTTTTCACCATTTCAAATATGGAAAAGCTTGGGTTTTATATAAGGCTTTTCAAGTTCAACATTTTCAGAATCAAGAAGAGGTAGCCTACAACATATGACTTCACATTATTTAGAAGCATATATTACTTGAGTAATGAACAAAAAAATGCTTCTCTTTCCACTATAAGTAAAGCTGTGAGCGATATGAGCTTTTAGAAAGAAAAATACGATTTTTGTTTATTATTTTAGGCTAAATTACATTTTTTTTTTAAATACATTATTTCTAAAGCCTAATTTTTCCCCCCCCCACATTATTTTATTTTAGACTTTTACACTCAAGTAGTATTTTCACCAAGAACAAAGCAGAAATGATAGTGAAAAGCATAGACTGTGAAATGTGACGAGGCCGTTGCTGAGGGTTGCGTTATGATGACGGTGGCTCCATGATGCGACTGTTCCCTCCTCTGTTCCCTTAGCAACAAAATAGCCCTACATGGACACAGTGCTCCCTCAGTCAAATAAACACGATCAGTAATAACTAACGCGTGTCACGTTTCAACAAGATGTAAGTAGAGTACAGAAGTGTCGTGTCGCCTTTAAAGCTCAAACGTACATGCAAAAATAAGAGTCCAATTCTGAAAAAAAAAATACACACAAAAAAACACGAGGAAGTTACTAGTCTGTATGCGGGACGTCGCATTAATTACATGTTGGCTAACCCGAGACAACTTCTTAGCTAATACTTCTAACTAGAAAGTAGTGTGCGCTTTCTTTAGCTTACAACGTAAATAGAAACCTACCTTTGCATGCTTCTTTGACGCTCTCCATGACTGTGTTTTAGCGGTGCCCATTTCTTCTCATCTTGCGCGAGGAGAGCAGAAAGTTCTCAGTGAGTTTCAGAGTTTCCCTCTTACACATTTCCTGCATGTGCGCTCCACCCATGAGACCATGAGACAGAGTGAGAAAGCCCGCCCTGTTACATGATCTGTCCAAGCGTGTGTGTTTACTTGCCAAGAAACGTGAAAAAAAAAATGAAAAAACATTTATTCAAGTTATGTTTAATGAAAAAAACATGGTCATGGTCCAAATGTGTTTACAGCCATTACTCTCTTTCACCATGAAAAAAGGCTTCAATTATTCATTAGAGCAATAGCCTTTTTAATAATTCAATCAATCAATCAAACTTTATTTATAAAGCGCTTTTAGTTTTGTTTATTTGTTTATTTGTGCAGTTGGTCTGCTCAAAAGCACCCACCTCCAAAGTAAAAACAATAAACAACATAAACAAGGGAACATAGGGCAAAGTAGCAACAAATAATAAAGTAATAAAAAATAATAAACAACAGCAAAGGAATATTTCTAGCGTCGTTTTGTTCGTATTTGAGAAATATGACTTATTTGTAGAACTTTTTAAAGTGTGCCATGTTTTTACAAATTGTGATTTCTCCACACTTCCACACCGCGTCTCGTGGGACACAGGCCTCTCAAGGTTGTTCATGAGTACTGTTTATCAAAACTAATCCTATCTCTCAAGTTATATTTGACTTCTCGTTTGCAGAACATATTTTGTATACTTTCAGGAAGCGACTTTTGTGAGGCTTTGAACATGATTTCTTAAATTCAGTAAGGTCCTCAAATTTCATTGTTTTTGATTTAAAGAATAATGGATTTGTGTGTTCACGGTATCCGGCTAAATGGATTATTCCTATTGCCTTTTTCTGAACTTTAAACAATGGGTCAAGAATACTTGTATACGCATTTCCCCAGATCTCTACACAATATGTTAAATGGGGAAGGATAAGTGAACAGTATATAGTATATAGAGCTTTGTTGTTGATAATATATTTAAATTTATTCATTAGGGTTGAAATCTTTGCAACTTTAGTTTTAAATTTTATGATGTGAGGTTTCCAGCTGATTTTATGATCGAGTGTTACACCAAGAAATCTATGTTCATAGACTCTTTCAATAGTTTTGTTGCCAATTTTAACTGGTAATTGTACATTCATTACACCATTTCCAAAGAACATTGCTTTGGTTTTCAGAATGTTTAGAGACAATTTATTTACGCAGAACCAATCTTTCAATTTATCAATTTCTTCTGTAATCTCGATCATCATGTGCTCTAGATCTGCACCTGAGAGTATGATTGTTGTATCATCTGCAAAAAGAACCCGTTTAAGCTTCTTAGAAATAGTGCTTTGTAAGTATGGTCTAATTGTAATTGACTGGATATAGATATTGTGAGTGTTGTAGTACATTCTTTTGCTTTTGTTTCTATATTATTGTTCTTTATTATTGTTCTTTTTAATTTTTTTTCTTGTATGTTCGTGTTCACTCTGTCAGACATTTAAAAAACATTAAAAGAACTTTAAAATCGATCCTGAAACACACGGGGAGCCAATGCAGCGACTCTAAAACCTGAGATACTCTTTTTGGGAAGACCAGAAAGCAGGGCATTACAGTAGTCGATACGACTGGTGATAAAAGCATGCATTAGCGTCTCCACGTTGGCCCGAGAGAGAATGGGGCGGACTCTGGCTATGTTCTTTAGATGGTAAAAAACGATCTTTGTGATATTCTTAATGTGTGGAATTAGGGTTAAACGTTTCTCTCTCTGGGCCTCAGGACCGATGACTAAAACTTCAGTTTTGTCCTGATTAAACTGGAGAACATTTTATGCCATCCAGGATTTTATATCTAAAATGCAGTAAGCACTAATTGTTAGGTTACAACTTGCAGAAGAGCCACTCTTCATAGGAAAACATTTTTATTTTTTATGAGCAATGTACTGTGATTGAATTACGTTCAGTACTTTAAAAACAAGTACTTAAAAAAAAACACAACACACCTAAAGTAACTTCCAGATAACGCGGGAAAAATATATGAAATACTAATTCTCAGTTTTATATAGCACTTTTCTGCACCGTTTCCGAGGAGCACTGCAGCCAGCCGGGTTTTCTCCGGTTTCCCCTACCTCACCTCACAATGGCAGCATGCTCAGCCGCAGCGGCTCAGGACTAACAACATCTCGGCCACGCAATTTAGTTGTACAATGACAAATAAAGCACTTACTTACTTAACTTTTGTTATACGACACAGCACTAGTTTGAAATTACAGCGCAATGCATTTTTTTAAACTACATACAGTATTAATTCAAAGACACCTTCAAATAAGCACAAAGCTGTGTATTTTAAAAGCTATAAAGCATGCACAATATTTTAACTACCGCCACGCAGTATTTTCAATACATCTTCATTTTTTCTATTTTGGTCAGTCTTTTTTAGGTGCTCAATGAGCTTACGAGCAGCATTCTTACTCTCTTTCTCGTTCCAGATCTTCATCAGGACTATGGTGCGCTCCGTACTGTTATTTGGGTGATTTTCCTCACAACTCTTTATTTTACCTTCATGGATTTGACTATTCATTGCCAAGTTCCTCATAATAGTCCACCCAATTACTTCTGCGATATCAGGGATGTGAGGTGTGAGACTCTCGGGAAGTTCAGGCTCTGAAATATATCAACAATAGTTAATATTGTACTTGATGTACAATGCAAGTGCTGCATGAAATGTTTGATAACTGTCTTGAATATTGCAATAACAATTTATTCCAATAATTTCAACACAGTATGTTTAATTAAATAAAAAAAAATCAAGTAAGTTTTTTTTTATTAAATTGAGTTAATTATAAGATAACATTTAATGAACTACAGATATCTGGTGTCATAGTGTGCATGTAAAAAATAATAAGCCACCGTTTTATATCACAAAGATATAACAGATAAAGATTGTTTAAGGAACAATAGTTTGCTTGTCATCTACAAATGTCTTTAGGTTGCTCCGAAGAAATGTACTGTATTATAAAGAGTTAAACATCTGTCCCCGAAGTGCAGCTTTGAATGTGAGTCATGTAATCATTTGTGAGTGATAATTGTGAAAGAATTGAGACGGATTTACTTACCATCAACAGTTTGTAGAGGCACACTTTCCTAAAGTACGACAGACAAATACATAAATGATTAATAAAATAAATTTTAGTATGCAAACTTCATTTCAATCATATCACAACAGTAGCATGCACTAACTAATGCACCAACACAATAAACTGACCTGAAACTACATCAAGGATAGCTTTGTAATGTTAGAAGAAATAGCATTAAAGCACATGTGCATGCTGGAGATGTGCTTTCAGTCACGCAAAGAGCTGCAGTATTGAAATAGGTATTTAAAAAAAACAAAACACATTTTACCTCAGAAGGTCCATGTTCAGAATGTTCAATAGTTTTGCTCCCTTACGAAGAAAAAGGACAGCAGTTGAAATTAAACTAATTTGTAGGGATTGTTTGACTCATGCCCCCCAGTAGTGAGGAAAATATTTACCTGATTTTCTTTTCTTCCAAAAGAAATAACCTAAACCAACAGCAACTGCAAACGCATGTTTCTTTAATGATTTGTTTTCTCATAACATTATATAGAAGAATGGTGTATTATATTTCATTACCTGCCAGAAGTGGTATGATTATACCCAGTGTTATGCCGAGAGCGTTGTCTGAAAAATACAGTACCACATGTTATTAGTCATCATAGTAGTAGTCATTGTAGTAGTAGTAGTAGTAGTAGTAGTAGTAGTAGTAGTAGTAGTAGTAGTAGTAGTAGTAGTAGTAGTAGTAGTAGTAGTAGTAGTAGTAGTAGTAGTAGTAGTAGTAGTAGTAGTAGTAGTAGTAGTAGTAGTAGTAGTAGAAGTACTTTGAGGTTTGCATATAGTATTATTGGTAGGGGAACAGGCCACTTTTTCACCATCTGGACCGCACCTAAACCAGAACAAAATATCGAAGTAACAGTTTATTATTAATTTTTTAATGTCAAAACTTTCTAAACCTCATAACTAAAATTGTACTTACACTTGGCAAGGCTCGCAGACCGTACAGCGTGTTTTACCACTAGGGCAGTAGTGATTCTCCTTGCATTTACATGTGGAGTCTTGATAAGCAGTGCATTCGCGGTCCACCTCCAGATTAGCTGCAATACAAACCATAGCTTTTATTTATAAAATAGTTTTTTCTTTAAATGAACAAGGCTAATGAATAAGGGATGTTTTAGACTGTACCATTTTGCTGTGCGCAGGAGGTGCAAGGTTCACATGTTTCCTCCTGGGTGGCATGACTCTGGTACTCCGTCCCAGTTACACATGGTTTACATTTACGGGTATCTGGTGACTGGGTTGTGCAGTGCTCCTCAACTCTAGTGCCTAGAAGATGGGTGTTGTTCGACATTAGCTTTGTATGTAACCTTAACAGAGTGCTTACAAACAGATTTTGTCTTGTACTCTGCAGACTTACCAGCGGGACAGTTGCAGCATTGTCTCCCCTCATACAGGTACATCCCATCCTGACATACCTGCCTTGTGACGTTGACCCCTGTTGCCTCAGTCCAGGATGTCAACATACAAAGGTGACTAGGTAGGCAGGGGACAAAACAACAAACAAACAGTTAAACATTTTAAGATTTTACTATACATACGTTCTTTACTACTATACTACAGATTTTTAAGTAGTCTCAAAGTAATATGGAAAATTAAATTATTTCTTAGTTTCTGTGAATACTAAAGGCTCACACTGTGCTTGTTTCAAAGGGAGTTCCCGTAAGCTGTTATTATTATTATTATTATTATTATTATTAATAGGGCTGGGCCATATCGTATCGCATATCGTTATCGTGATATAATGTTTTGATATCGTTGTAATTTCTTATATCGTTGTGGACACAATATAATTTATGTTACGCTCCATCAGAGCAGCATAAACGGTGACTGTAGAACACGGGGACACGAGCTGAAAAAGTAAAATGAAATGAAGGATGTAAACTGCTCGAGTAGATCATATTTGCGAGATAATTATGCCGTAAAAAAAAAGAATAAAATATCACTGAATGAATCTCCCCAATAGGCGTGAGGCTGGGATTTTGAAGTAATTCGTCCATTGTCAATTATATCGTCAAATATATCGTTATCGTGATATTTATTTTTTTCATATCATGATATAGATTTAAGGCCATATCGCCCAGCCCTAATTATTAACACTCTGCTCAAAAGGAGTGGGCCGAAGCAAGAGCTTATAAGCGCCCACCCCCAAAATCAATACAATTAAAATCAATATTTTACAAGAACATAGTGGAACAACAAAGGAACAAAATAGCAACAAGGAAACAACAGCAAAACAAAATGGACCCTACACACCCGCAGCATCCGACCATGGCCAAAATGACCATTTACAAGATGGTACTTACATTATGGCTTTACATGACTGAAACTTATGCACTGTATACATTCTCCAAAATGGAGCAATACCGATTACGTAACAACTAATTATGAAACAACTATGGTAATGCTAGATACTTACAAACTATTTACAAAGAACTATAACTTACAAAACACTGTTTGAAGTGTTCGTACATCAACAGAATTGTTTGATGTTGGTACAGTATTCTAACCATATTAATACTTACTAAGGCTATTATTAGGCCAGAATTCAGTAAATGATTGTACACAGATATTCTGTGATTACAATGCTGCTAATAAAAGCAGTGACAGTGTACATTGGTCTTATATGCTTCTTGTTCCAATGGAGGAAGTGAAAGTGAAAGTATGTTATTTGTGTTTATAAATAAAACACTGGCAGTACACCTATCATGCTGTAACTCATCTTTATAATTGTGATCATATTAATTTGGCAATATTTTTCTGTTGTTAATGTAGGCTACATAACTTTTGACGAAAAATACTCTCAATTACTCTAGCCTACCTCTTTGGGGTGCTGGTCTGAATGCCCCACACCCACTTGGTCTGAATGCCCCCTGCCAGGTGTAGGATTAGAATTTGGAAAGTGTGAGGGCTCTTTTTAACAGTCTATGAGTCTATGGCACAAAGGCTAGTAAGGCTAGATTGAACCCCCGCGATCCTTGGGTTTAGGTCTAACCCCTCCACTATCACTAAGGTTAGGCCAGAAAACCACTAACCTCAGTTGAGGTATTTGCAGTGTCGTCCGTCAGGTTTTGTTTAACACCGCGCTCACAGAAAGTTCACACAGAGTTCACATTTTTGAAAACGAAAAGAGAAAGACTACTTACAGTGCCACGGGTAAATAGTGTATCACCAAAAGAGCTTTACGTTTCTTCACATCAGCCATCATGAACGTCCCGGTGAACTAAAGTACGGTGTTGCTGCTGCATTTCCTCATTTGAAGTAGGTGGGTCTTCAGTTTACTTTCGGTTTCGACATATTTGACCACTCCCTATAACTAAAGGCATCCGGCATTTTGGGGATTATTCTGGGGATTGCCACGGTAAAAAATGCTGTTAGAGTAGCCTACTACAAGATTTTTTTTTTTAAATATAATAATAATAATAATAAATGGAGAGTTTAATGTAATGCTTGCCCTAGGCGGTGGGTCAAATTGGTAAAGAAGAGTGAGAAAATAGACTGTTGGCATTATTAAACTTATCAAATCCTGTACTATGCCACCAAATTTGCTATTCATTTTGGTCAAGCATTACGTGATTTAAAAAAAAAAAAAAAACCGTGACCAATGCAGTACTTCATTTTACCACTACGGGGTGCCCCAACTCTACTGAAGTTAAAATTGACTATACCTTAGCCAAGTCTTATGCCATATATTTAACATTATAGTGTTAGTAAATCGAGCACATATATATATAATGTTCATATAGCATACATTAAAATTTATAACAGAATTGTAATCCACCAAGAACCAAACAAACTGTTCTGACTACCCTGCCACAAGTGAATTAACATTGAAGATGAGTTTAGTGCAGTTTTATATGTTTGCTTACAGTAGTTGATTCTGATTTCACTCAATTATTTATTTCAGAATTTAGTTGCCATGATACACTTTGGTGTTTCTTTCTGAAATTAGGTCACGGCTGCCTAAAGTGACTTTTTTATGCCACATTCTACTAGACACCAGTTAAAAGCATCTCCAAAGGCAAAAGCGCTCAGTGAACTTTATGCAGCTGTGCCTAAAACACTCTCTTCAGTTCTCCGTGCCTTTGTTAATGAAATGGTGTGTGCGGTTGGTGATGTTTACCTCGTGACTGCCTAAAGGTTGAGCTAGTTCTTAAATTCAGAGGCAAAGCTTCTAGGCGAATTCTGTCTCTAGAAACCTTGAATGTAGCGATGGTGAAGGGCTATCTTTGTTTATAGGCCATTTATTTAGAGAATAACATAAACCAATATCACTATTTAATGCCCTCACCAACTTCTACTATACTTAATAGTTTTATCCTTTTTTCCCCGTCTAACAGCATGCATGTGTAATCTAAATTGACCACAATTTTTTATAACCATGCCTTCTCTTGAAAAAAAAAAGGCATGGTTATAAAAGCATGTCTTAATGTTTAACCTGCAACTCATATTGTCAGGCGTAACTAACCAATGTCCCATAAATGCAGTCATATAAGTGGTATACTGATTTATTTTATTAGTGGTAACACTTCCATGTTATACTGCTAAAAAAAGAAATCAGTAATTTACTTACTCTTTCATTGGCAACATTGACCACAGACTTACACTTTGAATTACATTAACTTACACGTTAATGTTCATATAAGGTTACTATGTCCACAGCCTTAACACAATGTAACATTTGTCAAAACTATGTTGCAAAGGTGACAGCAGTTGAGCCTCTTGGTAAACTGCTGTTACTACTGGTGAATGCATCAGAATACTGTAATATGAACACTGGATTTTGCATTTAACTTTACCCTAGCTGAGAGCTTGGTGTATGATAACACAATCTTGCTCTCTGTAGGTAGCCTCTATAGCTAAATTGACTCATAAAATTAATTGAATCTTAGCTTATTAGTGTGTCTTTAAGTAATACGCCTGTACTGCTGCCATTAAACCCATATCAGTGCCATACATCCCTTTGTGTTTACTCACATACTGGCTCAGATCATAACACAGGCCGATCTGTGTTTCGTGGTTTCAGGCCTCTTCCTCAAGAGTTGCTAGGCAACCACCCAGGACTCCAGAGAGTCATCCTGCACAGCCTACAAATAGTTCAGCTCACGACTTACTCTGGGAATGGCATAGTGCTATTACGTCTGCTGAGGAAGTTGTCTGATCATTATCAACGTCGCAGTGTCAGCGTCGGCTTTTGACAGTGCACTAAGTGTTTTATTGATGTTTCACATTGACTGCATTATCATTACCAATATATCACAAGTGCATCTACGATTTGATATTGACAAAGAGAACGAGACACTAACCTTATAAGTCATGTTTGTACTTAGTCCTATGACCTATAGGCTAATGGTAGAGAGAAGTAACAGTAGTAACAACAGCAGTGGTTGTAAAAGAATCAGTATTAGCAAAATTATAAATTACATTCATAATAAAATAACATTTGGTATAATTCAAGTAAAGCTATGCATGCACTCCTACTTCAGTTGCTGCTCTACACTGATAATGATCTATAGGCCAGAGTTGAACTTGTGCCCTTTTGACTTTTAGCACTTTTACATTGCATATGCTGTTTGAAAACTCCCGATAGCGTTTCTTGGAAAAGTGCTCTTGGGCAGATTTTTTCCCTCCCGAATTTAGCCTTACTCTAAACACGTAACCGTTTTCCAGTCTACTACTATACCCAAAGGAAACGCGAGTGTGCAAATGTCCACCACCAGTATTCTGAGGAGGACGGTGAGTTTTTTTTTCTAATGCAAGGCTTTTCTGCTTTTGGTCTACCTCATGCAATCCAATATAAAGTGTGGGGCTGTATCGTGGGGAAGCTCGATATGATGTGCATAGAACAGAACAGGAAGAAGTCTTGCTGCTTTTCAACCACAGGAAATAACCTCAGAGGTGATGACGCAGGCCTCGGGGGAACACTCAGCCAAACTAACTCCAACGGCTGGTGAGATTCAAATGCAAGGCTTGATACATAAGAGGTTAACACTTCAATAGTAGTAGTAAGAAATATATATATTTTACGTATGCTTACGTACATGTCCTTTTAGAGCTTGAGGTGGTGCTGTCAGTTTTCCCACCAGTTACATAGTAATCGGTTTAAACCTCACCAGCGTGGGTCATGTTTTTGTTTCCTTGGGCAAGTTACTTCACCCACATTGCCCACTTCCCAGTACATGGTTGGTTGTGACAGGGAAAAAATATAAAAAACATCAATAATACATTGTGCTAGTGGTTCAAGGGACCAGCCGAAAATAAAACATTCTTTCAATGTACATTGTGCTAATGGTTGCCATAGAAATAGTCATAGTGGTAGTAAGCTCTGGTCATTCCTGATGTAATGCTATACCACATTGTACCAGTAGATGGAGTCAAGAGCTCTAACAGCTACATGTTTTAATGTAATAGTAAATAGTAATTGAAATAATAAAAGTTATTGCTTCTATTGTAAAAGGAATGCATTGTATAGAAAGTAGTTGTAGCTATAGCAAGAGTGTTAAAGAGCATACAAATACTACCATTCTACAAATCAACACATATAAGTACATCAACAGGGCCCTGGGCATAGGCGACCATCTGCTGGAGGGGGCACCAAATTGCGCTTTAATTTTCGAACCCCATGCTCCCGCCATGTATAACATTGCTGATTTTCAGACATAACTTTGGAAACGAAAGTGATAGAGACTTGCGGTCTTTTGTGTTGGAAACGGGAAATTTCGAGCTTTTGATCGACCCCTCTCTGGTCCTCTCACGCCTCTGGGGAGCCGTGTAACATCGCCGTGAACATTTAATTCATACATTTACTTCAGAAATAGAGGTTCCTCCTCCAAAATAACTGTTGTGTTCAAATAAAAGTAGCCCACATCCAAACAAAAAGTGCAGTCTTGCCAAGGGGTCCCAATTGGCTATCTGTACATCAATACATGTTCAAGTCAAATATACATACTTGGAAGACCTTGTGTGCAAAGTGTTCAATACATTTTTCCTTTTCATTTGTGAGTCCTTATCGGCACAATAAGGTGGATTTGGCCTTCATAATTCATACACTCTTTCTTCTGAGGAGGAGTAGTAGACAATGGAGAAAAGGGCTGAAGTGGATGTTTCAAAGAAGAAGACAGCAGTATAATGCCAACTGAGTATTCCAAAGAGTCGGATTTATTTGGACGATTGGAATTGGGAGAAATCCGGTTAGGGACTTTATCAGAACAGCGGGAGGGAGAAGCTAAGCCAAGCGTATAGATGTGAACACTGGCTGTCCTGATGCTTACCTGTAGTCAATGTGTGTCCTCATACAGCCTCTGCTACATTGTACGAAGGCATTCTGTCCATTCATTTGTATTGGATTCTGTCCTTGTCCTTCCTGACAATACTGCAGACAGTTATGTGGCTGTACAATATGTCTACATTTATTATGGCAATGTTTTAAAGCTTGTTGTTTGGCATTTTAATTTCAACAGTGTACAAAGTTGAATAACTTTTGTTGAAATATGGAGGATAATGGTTTGCTGTAATTCACAGTACAGTAATAACTATGTAACATGGCGATAGAGTGGAGACAGAATGGTAATTAGGGATAACAAGTGATCATGCATTTTGCTACACAATTATTAGCAAGAAAATACTTGCCACATTTACTGGTAATTTACTGGGTTAAGATTATGGCTATAGGGTTATCATATTGCCATAAATTAGTGTTGCGTCCTGTTTCTATGCAGTTAACATAATTATGATGTTATTACACCTTTAGGTGCCATTCTATTTCTATCCTATTGCCACACTATTACTGTGCTGTGTAAAGTTCTACCAATAATAATTAGAATCACTTCGTTGATGTATAAAGGTTTATTCATTCTATGTAATTTACATTGTGTTAATGTTTACATACATTTAATATAGATAGTGAGAAACAACTTATTCAACTTTTCAGTATATTTTTTCCAATTATTTTCAGTAGCCTCTGTTTTCCAATCCAACTTTATTTACAAGCATTATTGATTTGACAAAAAATAATAAAAACAATTGACACAAATAACTTCTGGCAATCTGTAGTTGTTATATTAACCCTTTAAAATAAACAAATGCATAATGTTTGGTTATTCTCGTGAAAAGTGAAGGGAAATCTGGGCAAAGACGTTTTTATGCTTTAGTCTAAAGGTTTGGCTGAATCTTCTGAAACTTTTGAGAACACTTTTATGGGAGAGTTTGAATCCAAACGTGATTCTCTGTCGGCAGCACCAATGCTGACCTTTCTGTTAGTGAAACAGAAAGGTCTGTTCCCCCCCCCCCCCCCCCAAAAAAAAAAATGTCATGACAACTATGGAGGAGATGGCCGTTACAGATACCCATAATGCGGAGATAATGAACTCTAATGACTTCTCTGCATCTGACTTTTCCTTTAGCCGGAGATAAGTTTCCACCTGGGAACCCAACTTATCACGGAGGTAAGGCTGCAAGATGGGCCGAATTTAGTGTCAGCAAATGTTGAATCTTTCATATTGTATCCTCAAAGGAACTATGTGCAGAGCAGGATTTTTTTTTGTTGGATCCAATGTTATAGCTCTATTTGCCACTAGATGTAGCCATGAGCTGCAGCTGTTGGGGACATGCAGCCACTTCTAAACCTGCTCCTGGACACCTATTTCACGATTTTATAAATGAATGTGTGTGGACTAAATCCCATGGAACGACTAAGAGTCTGCGATGGTTTATGGGGTTTCTATCAATTACACAGGAGACTTCGGGGCATACAAACTGGTGCACTTTCTGCAGTACACGAAGAAACGTTTTACTTAAAGATATGTCCCTTGCTGTTTAGTTCTTCTTCAGAAACACTACTTCAGAAACATTTGTCTCTATTGGATGTTCCACCATGATGATCAGTCTGAAGTAACTTTCTTGTGACAAATGATTATAGAGAAATGTTTAGAGCAGACGTTATCCTGTTGAAAAACATTCAACAGGAAACATTTGGATATTTTTTGAAGGATTCATTATGTGGAAAGCCCATTAAGTAAAAGAAGTGACATTATCCAACCAATTCCCATGTCATATCAGTATTCTCTGCCGATGGAAGCCTGCAGGGTCCTATGTTCTTCTTGTGAACTGCCATATTTTACCAACATCAATACCCTTACGCCTTTGAGAATTCATTTGATTGCATAGCCAGTACGGGCCCAATTCAGCTCTTATAGCCTACTCTCCAAATGTTTCAAATAACCTTCTGCCTTCTTTCAACTGCCATGACGGATTCTTTTTCTCATACATTGTACATTTACTTGCCGTGCAGAACAGTAACCAATCACCCACACATACGCGCACAGTAGACCACTCACACAATGGCCCGTGTGTGCGTGCGTGTGTAGCTTCACAAGACTATCACTTCCACCCACCAGCTTGGAAAATATTAACCTTTTCATCTCAGTTAACCTCTTCATGCATAATGCTTGCAAAGACACACATGTTGGGGCTGAAAAAAATTTATGTTGGGAGTTGTTTCTTCGCGGCGTATGCCCTGAAATGAAGATTCAGCTGCCTTCAAACATTTTAAACATGTTTGGAGTTAGCATCATTTAGTTGCACTTTGATGGTGAAAACAAGAAAAGAACTGTACATAGAACCTTTATTGGGTCTCAATTCCCACAAAATCTGTAGTTTACTTTTCCTTGTGTTTTTTAAAAACGTGTCTTGGACACGTTTGTCACATTCACAATCTTTAGTAAACAGTAATATCAGTAAACTTGGGAAGTGCTCAGTCATTTGGTAAAAAGGCCTCGCCCCTAAATACCGGAAATGAGATTGGTTGACCATCCCTTGCGAGCAAATTTAAAATGATTGCTCAATTGGAGTTGGAGAGAAAGTTGGAGGAATCTAATGATATATTTTGTTTCAGATTATGCACATTGAAGCGCTATAAATGTTTATTGCAAAGGTAAACAATAGATGTGAGTGTTGATCCTGGCATAGATAGTTACCGCGAGTAGAGAAAGTGATTTGCACTGTAACACACACACTTAGAGATTGAAGGTACTTCTAAACAGCGATACGCTGAAATAAACAATACTTCCAAAAAGACAAACTCAACATAAATAACAATCATTTTTCTTACATGGCTACTCTTGTAAGTTGCACTCTATATTTATTTTTGCCATAGGTTTAACTGCTTACTTAGTTTGGCTTTACCCAAATCTAAAAGCTTCTGGGCTGGAGTTTTCAGCCTATAGGCCAGACTAACGCCTCATTTGAAAGCTACAAAGACCTTCAAAACGGATATAAATTGATATTTTTCCTTGCATTGCTGCCATGTTGTTGTCACTTTATGAGGTTTTTTTTCCATTGCTTTTTTTTGTCTCTTTTTGTAACATTTTAGTTGCTTTCTTTGTTGCATTTTTACGACTTTTTTGTAATTTGAACTACATTTTTTTGTAACATTTTAGTCCTTGTTTTGTTACATTTTAGTTGCTTTTTTTAATCACATTTTAATCCCTGTTTTGTTACATTTTAGTATTTTTTTTGTAACACTTTAGTCGCTTTCTTTGTTGCATTTTTTGCGACTTTTTTAATAATATTTATTGGTTTATTTTTGGTCGGGACAGTGCATGTTAATGAACATACATGGGTCTCATGCATGTAAACAAGCCACACCGGATTGTAGCCTTGGGCTAATTTGCATCCGTCGTCCCCCATGCCACTCTCAAACACACTCTCATTCATCCAGGCCTATTGTACATGTTTTTAGTGGTAGGTGAAACCAGAGTACCCGGAGGAAACCTACACAGACACGGGGAGAACATGCAAACTCCACACAGAAAGGCCCCGTCCAGGTGGGAATCGAACCCGGACCTTCTAGCTGTGAAGCACGAGCGCTAACCGCTGCACTACTGTGCCGCCCCAATATTTTAGTAGCATTTTCATCCTTGTTTTCGTAACTCTTTTGATGCTTTTTTCCAGAAGCCTTTTGATTCGGGTAAAGCCGAACTGGAGAAAATGCACTGGGTTAAAGTGGGGGTCTTTTGTCTCACGGCTTTGGACCTGCCCGAAGCAAACTCAGGTTATGTGCCCTTTCTGACTGGATTCATTAATGACCTGGTTACTTCCCCTGCAATTTAAAGTAGCCCTGCGAGGTTTATCGTAATTTCCATTGAAATGGTCGCGATTAGCAAATTGTATTCTGTCTTGTGTACAGTATAAAACCTTATGACCCTGTCAGAATATTGTGCAATTTAGCATAATAGTCCAACCATTTCTCTAATATCAATCCTCCAAGCCTATGTATGTAGTATGTCAGTCTAGAAACTCCTCAGAGATAAAAAAAAAAAAAAAACCTTCAGCCCTGTATACAATCACTACTATCATACTGATGTCTTTTTCTTGCTATATCCTACAACACATTGGATTCCACTGACATGCACATAAAATAATCATTTACCCACATTTTCTCTTATCCGTTTCAACATTAACAAAACAAACACTAAATCACCAACAGAGGACTAAGCATCCTCCTCTTTTTTCTTTTTTGCCGTAGAGAGGTGCACACGGAGGGCTTCATTCATAATTCAGTGGCATGGCGGCGATATGAGAGAAGAGCGCATCTGTCTGCATTACGCCAGTGTTGCCTGCACGTTGCATCACCTCCCGGGCGCTTGCTTTTCTCCCCCCCCCCCCCCCCCCCCCTCTCTCTCTCTCTCTCCACTTCCACGCTTCTAATACTGCTGCCTATCAGTGGTGCTGCTGCTGTGGTCTAATTTCAGCTTCAGATAAGACATATTTGATTTCTAACTCGAGTCCTACAGAAAAGCCATGCTTGCCTATACACAGAGCATCACAAGCAGACATGAAGGATATGAAGCGCTCCCAACCCATCCCCCCCCGCCGCCGCCCCCCCCCCCCCCCCACACACACACACACACGCACACACACGCGCGCACACCCAGTCGACAAACGTCTCTCCCCACACAAAGAGCGGCGCGTGTACTTTATCACGCGCGCACGCACACACTCATAGGAGCTGGCTGCTGGTCTGTCTGACCTACTTTAGTTCTGTAGGCTGTGTGCGCTAATGGAGCCAGCGTGTATAGAGTACAGCAGCGGTGGTATTATCTGACTGTAGCAGATTTGCATTTCTGCCCTGTCACTGGCAGATGGCACCAGAGGTCGAGAGCAATGATTTTTTTTTTGTAGTAGTATAGTGTTTCTGAATCATCGTTCATTCATAATTGTTCTTTCTTGTTTCAAAAACAAATACATTGTCGAAATCGTGTCGTAAAGAAGGTAGACGAAGGTTCTTCATGTCTACTGGGTGTCACTAGTGCCTCAAGAGGCTTCGTTTGTAACTTACAATATGTTAACCTCTTAACCCCCACCAGAACCGAGTTTATTTTGTCCAGTTTGGCATTATCCAAATCGAAAAGCTTCTTGAAAAAAAAAAAAAAAAAAACGCGACAAAAACGTGCCGGAAATGCAACAATAACACAATATAAAAAGCGACAAAAACAAAATCATGACAGAGAAGCGTAAAAAAAAAAAGCAATGAAAAAAAGAAAAGAAAACGCAACCAAAAAGAGACAAAAACACCACAAAAAATGTGACAGGCAACGATCAGTTTTGTAGGTCTGAGCTTTCAAATGAGGCGTTACACTGACCTAAAGGCTGTAAAATGCTCGCAGGTGAGGCGGGGGGAAGAGGTTAACAGCACTGACATTACCATTACCATCAGTGAATGATTCCTTTCTAACCAAATCAGTATGAGACTTACCCGGAGGCAAAACATCGTCAACATTGAAACCAGCCAGAACGGGAGACAGTTCTGAAAACCTTGGTAGAAAACTCTTGAAAGCACACATAAAACATTAATAAACAAAGTCATTCAGTCTGAAGGGCGCAAAACAGAAGGTATTTCAATGAAAAAACGTAAAAACCCGAGAAGGATGGAGTCACTTGTTATGGAAAATATCCTCCACTCTGACCGAGAAACTAGCAATGATGGCAAAGATGAAGAGGTTGAGGAGGCTGATGGTTCTGCTGCAGTGGTGGAGATGAGATGATAATGGATCGAAGTCTTTGTGGTTGTTTGATTAGTTCCTCATGGACCAAAGAATGCTGTTGGGGATCTATAGTGGGTTTTTTTTTTAAACATTTTTATTAGGAAGTATAGAATTGTAAAGTTGAACTGCTCGTTTGGTGTCTAGATTTGCAACTGATACAAACAGTAAGGTAGACTGTAGAAGGCCCACTAAATTCAGGCTTAACTATTATCTCACGCAGGTTAATTAACAACTGACTGGGCTTGTCTGTTATCGCCTAAGGTATACAGTATGTGGCACAGGAAGATATGAGAGAAATATTGCATGTTCTTGTACTTTTGACTTTGTGGGGGCAAGAGTGGCTCAGATGGTCTTCTTCTTCATTATTAGTTTCATTATTATTATGTTACTTTTAATCACTTTTAAACATTCTAATAGTGATAATACCCATACTTATAATGTTATTAACCACACAGAAATAAAATGGAATAAACGAATACATTGAAAACGTATAATAAAAACGGTGTCAACATTTCGGAGTGTCTGGTAAGGTAGGAAGTGCCCCAAAAAAAAAAGAGATGTACCACATTTGAAGCGTGGGCAATAGGGCCATATGAAATTGAGTCGCGATGTACTTAATCGGGATGTCCCATTAATGGAACTCAGTGCTTTCCCGTGCAAACCTTGTGCTTACAGTAGTGTCTGGTTTGCGCTCGCTCTACAGAGGCCCAATAGGAAGGAAGCGATGAATCACACTCACTCATTTGTGGTAGCGCGGAGTGTTTGAGTACAGATAGGGCCCCTGGTTCACTCCCTCTGTGTCTGGCTCTCACGTTCTCATACATGCTGCTATCAGGAGAAAATCACAGAGGAAGTGACCAGCTCACTGTGCTTTGTCATGTTGGGAGTTTTGTTTCTGGAAGTCATTAAAAATATCTGTGTAGCTGAGTAGACTCCATAGCAAGAAGTGCAATTTATAAATGAAATTAAACCTAGCTGAATGAGATGTTTTTTCTTTTTTTTTTACATGGCTTGTGAACATTGACTGGTGGCAAAATGTACACCAATGAAGCTGTTCTGATATTTTAGTAGGTGAAATGTGGAACCTTGCCCTAGGTAGAAACGTGTATGGCGTCCTAAGTCATAAGCATAAACACCAATCATTGTTGGATTTGGTTACTGTCTCGCTGTGGGTGATCGGGGCATTCTCTTAGAGCAGGGGTCCCCAACTGGCGGACCTGGGTCCAGATCCGGACCTCCAGAGGTTTGAGTCTGGACCCCAAAGCCTTTCCATCCTCTCTATATACTTAATATCTCAGGCTGAATGAACAATTATTTAAAGAGACTAGATGCAATTTGGTCATTTTACGCTCATTACTGCCACCTCAGGTCTTATGCGTAACTGCAGTCTCTATATTAAGCTCGTGCATGACGGCACTTCGGCCCGAAGTAACAACTTTTTGAGTGACAGTGCAGGATTTTAGAGGCAGTTGTGGTGGTCTGGGCTCATTTTACACATTAGGACATGGCTGGAACATGTAGGGGGATGAAAATACATTTTTAAACTCTGTATCCCTTTAAACAATATTAGTAACATTGAAAAAAAAATGGCAAAATTTATTGATTCATTGATCAGCTCTGCTATGTAAATAGACAAACTATGCTCATGTTTTACATTTTTAAGAGCAATTACTGCACATGTCCAGACCCGACATATGTCGAAAGTTACGAAAGTAAAGTATGCGGTCCTCGAGCCGATTTAGTTGGGGACCCCTGTCTTAGAGGCACACCAACACCTGCCTAACAAACCTTTATAGTGTAGAAATAGATCTACTGTACTTGAATTACTTTCTTTCATCATTAAAAAATTGCTATTGCTGAGGTTTGGTGCAATCCAATGGTGGACCTAAGTCACATGAACCTTCTTATGCAAACTAGGGATCAATAAGAACACCACTCTATGTTTCATCTGTCTCTGCATCTTTGGCTTTTGCTATGTTCTTTTGACACGGGCCGACCCAACTCTCTACTCTGAGGTCTCTAGTGTATTGTGGCAAACTGCCAACAAAGCCACTCTTATTTTATGTCACATTTCTCTCATTAAGTTCCATTTCTGCGTTCTGTTTCCTTCACTCTGCGAAGGTTAAGTTCCAGTTCAATGTAGATAGCGCATGATTGCGATAAAACATAAATGAGTGAGCTCTTTTAAAGAAAATACCATCAATTATATACTATACCAATATACTATGCCCATATTAGTGTGAAATGGTATTGGGAAGTAGTAGTCTAAGCTAAAGGGCATTGCATATATCACATTTAATTTAGCCATGAGTGGTTTGTTAATCGTCAAAGCCATTAGCAAGAAGGACGGCAATTGCATGACTATGACCTTTTAGTGCAACACTTGTAATTTAAAGAAAACTCAGTTCTCGTTATCTGTTCCTTTAAACAACATTGACATTGCTGTTGTTATTAGTATTACAAATTGTTTAAAACAACATGTACACAACATGTATGGGGGTGAGATGGACAGATTAAAGTTCTGTCTGTAATATGTGCATTCAAGGCATATCTTGGTCTTAAAAAAGTACCAAGATACTGCACATTTTCACTTTATCTAATGCGGGTTCAGAAGGTCAACTGCAGAAGTATTTGACATTTTCAACTTCTGGCGTTTTTCCAAAAGCCCTTTTATTATATGCCCGTGGATTCTGACAGTAGAGCAGTAGTGTCATCCTCCGTGTTAGCCCTCTTGGTGACAGTCTGGAGATGGCCGCACCGTGCTGTCACCTCGCCAAGGCAAAACGTGTCAGTTCCACCTTAAAAACCTGTTAGCACCGCGCCTGTTTGGGCTCCTGCTGCCTCGCATTATGAGCTGAGTGGAACTGACATAAGCCCCAGTGTTTATCTGTGTTATTGTTGCCAATTTTATACCCTGCACACATGTTGTATGTCGGGAGGCCAATAATGTGCCTCACACTCTCAAAACAAGTGTAGGGGGATAGTATAAGCTTCCGGAGTCACTGCGAAAAATAGGCATAAGGATCACGGTTATAATGTCTAATCTAGTATTAAGAAGTGTAGCTAAGTAACTGGGGTGACTCAATGACTTAACCATGGGTCTATCAAGATCAGAAATCCTATGCTCAAATGACACAGAACACACACAAACAGTATTTGTCAACTCCAGTCAAGGTGAGTTACATCGCTAGCCCGGGCCAAAACCAATGCTTGGCTTTCTCTCAGTGCAACTTATTATTATATCAAAACATCAAAGGTCTCACATTATTTTTTAGACTTCCACATTATACTGACATTTCAAGCACATGGCCTGAAGAATTATTGTCTATGGGAGTAAATAATGGAATTACATTGGCAATTTTTTTTCTCCACGCAGTGCTCACACACCTTGAGACAAAAGGCTCTTATATTAGAATGCTAATTTTAGTTAATACATCTGGAGCTCAACACGTTTCTGTGTAACTGGCTGTTGGACTTTCTTACAGTTAGACCACAAGCAGAATGTGCAGGCAGTAAGGGATCCCCCCAAGGTTGTGTCCTTAGCCCGATCCTGTTTACTCTACTGACCCAGTACTGCACAGCTCAAACCTCTTCAAGTTTGCAGACGACACAACAGCAATGGGTCTCATCAGCAACGGCGAGACGAGCCTGGCATATGATGCACACAGAACCATCTCTCTTTGGGTGTGGAGGGGAAAAAGTAGATTGTTATGGACTTTCCAAGAGCACACATCCAGCATGCTCCTCTTACAATCAACGGAGCTCCTAGGAGTGCACATCACAGAGAACCTATCCTGGTCCACAAACACTACATCAATGGTCAAGAAAGACATCAGCGTCTCTACTTTTGCCGCAAGCTGAGAAGAGCCAGAGTCCCGGCCCCCGGCATGTGCACCTTCTACAGAGGGACAATATAGAGCATCCTGACCCGCTGTATCACTATCTACAAAGGTGCCAGTACTGCATTAAGTTACAATTCTATTTCATTTGCAATATCGCCAATCATCATAAATATGGATGCCTTTTTTGTGTCCTTTTTCCGCAGTGCTTGATATAGCCTTGAATGCCACAGGAGGATAACGTATGCCTGACATCCCGCTGTGTGCTCTGATTTGACTTGCTCCCTCTCACTGTTTATTTGGGGTTAAAAGCCGGGTGTCTCCGCGGGGCGTTGACTCGGGGTCATCTAAATCTGTCGGCTCGCAAGCTCACTCGTTTTCCCGACACAATCTGGTAATCTGTATCTGGCTTTGTGCGCTTGCTTCCCCCAGATTAGAGCCGTCATGTTTTTAAACCTTTTCTCACGGCTAACAATATGCCCTTTCCATCTCAAACTATATTATGCCACCTATATGTGTGTGACAGGCAGCCTATCCAGCGCGGGTTCACAGAAAGGACAACTCTGCTTGCTAGTTACAAAAGTGGGGGGCTTTAGCTCATTATCCGAGACGGTGCATGCATGTTCTATTCATCTATTAATTTGCCCATCAGCTCGGAATGTAGCTATATCTTCTCCAAAGCGTTTGAGAGGGGGAAACAGCTGCTAATCCTTAATCCGCACTCTGCTGCTACCCCCCCCCCACGGGATTCCGGCCCTTTAAAAAGCTGTGCATGGCTGGTTACTGTGCCTGGTTGGTTGGTTGAGTGGCAGGAGCGAATTGGGAGGATGGACCAAGCTTACCCCTGCAGTATAGGTCTCCTGGGGGCGCCACATGTTGTGCAAAGATACTGTGGAAATGTGGGGTGTACTCTTTGGTGGAAGATATACATTAAAGTGCTTTATTGATGCTGAACTTACTTTTTTGTTGTCAATTAATCATGTTAATACTATATTGTTGATTCTTATTGAAATTTATACTGGATTTACTCCTATGTCCAAAAAGCTTCAGTTGTCTCGTTCTGATCATTTGTTGCCCCGACATGTTGCTAATAGCCACCTGCTACAGTTTTTAGCTTCATGTCCACTGCATCACTCCCCTCTGTGCCACAGACGGGGACTGTGAAAAACATTGATGTTGCATCGCTATTAGCTGTTGGAGCCTAATAGGAATTGGGGGCAGGCTCCGGAAGTTTATGACTCCTATGGACTTTACATTTAACTTTAAGTCATTATTGATCGCAAGCTTGTCTTCACGTGTTTGTCTTAACACGCTACATCGTCCTATTTTTTTCCTTTTGTTGTTTTTTTGGGGTTTTTTAGGAGCTTTTTCCATCGCTATACAGTCTATGGCCACAGATTACAATGGTGTTCTGTGTGCTCTTAAAGCCACACCGTGTAACATTTAACCCAATGAACATAAGAAAATACAAGTATTTATTTTATTACAGAGCCAAATATTAAATTTAAATAAGTTCGGTCTTCATACAAATTCATTCTTTTACTACCCACTGCAAAAAAAAGCATTTTCTGTGTCTAGCTGGTCATTAAGAGCATGTTTTGTATTGCTGCTAACAGTATAATCCAAATTCCAAATGTTAGGCAGTGTGCCTTTAAGGTAGTGCTGAATTTCTATTTTCTATTCACCCATTTTCTATAACTATATATCATAGCTGTATAAAACATGGAATGTCAGTGATATTGTGTCCAAAATAATAGTTGTTTTGTGTAGCGAATTGCAGACGTCACAAGTCACCCAAAGCGCTTTTCAAGGAACAGAGGTGGGTGGAGTAGCCAAAATATTTACTCAAGTAAGCGTAACGTTACTTTATAATAATTTTACTCAAGTAGGAGTAAACAGTAGTGGCCCAAATAATTAATCAAGCAAGAGTAAAAAGAAGTACTTGGAGAATAAATTATAAGAAACGAAATTTGAACTAATGTGAAAATGTTTATATTTTCAAAGAAAATACCATAAAAACCTGAAAAGAAATTATTATGAAGAGTATACGAAACAAGACATTTTTTTTTTTCACACAGCAAAATTAAGATTAGTCACTTGAAGATTTACTCACAGTGGCAAGAGTAGATACTGTACTTAATTTTAATATTTCTCAAGTAGAAGTAAAAAGTTACTTAAGTAGGCCTACATGTACTTGAGTAAATGTGAGTACTACCCACCTCTGTCAAGGAACAATTATTTTTATTCACTCCATAAGCAACAGTATATACTGTATGTGGCCACAGCGAGTGGGGTAGACTGATGAAGCATGGTTGCACATATCTGCATCACAGGACCCACCAACAACCACTCATACACACACCGCTCACCCAGGCTACCTATTCCGTCACGGCCTCCCATCCAGGCACTAACCAGACCTATCGCTGCTCAGCTTCTCGGATCAGACGGGATTGGTTGTTCACAAGTACTTTACAAAGCCTGAATAAAACGCAATAAAGATAGACCTAGATATAAGGATGTCGGAAATGAATCACCGCAGCAGTAAAACCACCACACCCTCCCCAAGTGCATGACATTTTTCCCGTTAAATCTACTCTCCCTTCATTGTATCTTCAACATTTCTACCTACCAAAGTTGATTAAAAACCTATTCCTCACACCTCGCTCACTTTCTTTTGCCAGCTGTCTGTTTAATTGAAATGTATAGCCCATAATACAAGTCCATAAATGTTCATAGACTTTTAAACCGCTTGAAGCATAACATTGGACTTGCAGTAGTTATCGGCCAAACATATGCCGCCAATAACCTCATCTCACCTCCTGTGCCACTCAAGTTGATGCTCATTGAAGCTCAAATAACCCCGCAGACCTCAGATGAACAGTAGCCATGAGTCATAGACATTTCTCACCCTGACACTGCACATTCAAGCTGATTTTAGTGTTGCAATTAGATCTCGGAAGATTTTCAGAAACAAACAAAAAGATGAGAACTAGCCTGGTGAAGATGTATACATTTTAAAAACATGAATGGCAGTGTGCGGCGCGTGAGGATAGAGATAGACCAAGTATGCAGGATTACTCAAATGTGCGCAAAAGAAACAAAACACAATTCCTGGTATATTTTTTGATGAAGCTCCTTTAAAGCTGGGGTACCGGACTTTTTGTTGCTCTATCCATCCATTTTCTTCCGCTTTATCCGGGGCCGGGTCGCGGAGGCAGCAGTATCAGCGGAGATGCCCAGACTTCCCAAACCCCGCACACCTCCTCCAGCTGTTCTGGGGGGACCCCGAGGCAACACCAGGCCAGCTCGCAGACATAGTCCCACTAGCGTGTCCTGGGTCTTCCACGAGGCCTCCTCCCAGCGGGACATGCCTGGAGCACCTCCCGAGGGAGGCGACCAGGAGGCATCCGGAACAGATGCCCTAGCCTCAGCTGGCTTCTTTCGACGTGAAGGAGCAGCGACTCTACTCCAAGCTCCTCCCGGGTAACTGAGCTCCTCACCCGATGAACCTGTGCGGCGTCAGCTGTGATGCGGTCGCTGTATCGGACTGTTGTGGTGAAGAGGGAGCTGAGGGGGGCAAAGCTCTCGATTTACCGATCGATCTACGTTCCCACCCTCACCTATGGTCATAGGTGAGGTCATAAGATTACCCAAATCTTATGACCATAAGATTACCCAAATCTTATGACCATAAGATTACCCAAATCTTATGGTCATAAGATTTGGGTAATGGCTGGGCGCACCCTTTGACTTTTTGTTGTTGTAGAGTAAAATATTTGTTCCATCTCAGAGTATGTTGTAAACACAGCAAAAAAAACAGACCTTGTTGCATTGTCTTCACCTAAATGTCTATTGAGCGATTGAAGATACAAGTAGAATCTAAATTAGTGCAATTTATTTTGGGGGTCCGCTGTGCTTCCCTGCTCAAAGCAGTACACGGGCGTGAAATGTGCACGTAATGTAATTCGGATGTACAGGAGGGAGCTAGAAACAAGTTTGGGCCTGCAGCTTTAAGATGGTTTAAAGCTCCAAAAAGTCAGTTAAGCATTTAAAATGCTCCTCACTGGAATGCATGTCATATAATGTCTTGACAGTCGTTTGCACCGTTGCTCCCAACTAGAATCTCAAACCATGTGGGGCCTTTTTGATTAAGTTTGAGCATTCTTTTTTAATACAGAAATAATAATAAAACAATTACACATTCGACCAAAAATCCAACCTTTATGAAAGTTGTAGGTGCCCCGTCAGCTTGATTTCCCATTTGACTCTATGGGAAGAATTCTCTCTTGGCTGGTTTGAGGGGGCGGTACCCCATCCAGATTGCTCCCATTAACTGAAAGCATACATATTGGATAATCCTCCATCCTAAAAAAATGGGTCAAATGCAGTGAAGGACGCCACACTTTTCTATGGGGACAATACAATAAAGTCTACCTTAACCCTGAGTAAACCTGGTCGCCTTCCGAGATTTACAACCAAACTTCTGCTGACTACATCTTCCCTTTTTCCAGCTAGTGGCACTTGCCATCGACTGACCTCCTAAACGCGGATACATCAGCGGGTATGAGGCCAGTCCTGTCATCCATCAGGTATTCCAAACGCGTCTCCCGCAAGGTCTCGAGCACTACTTCACTTTTGAACTCATCTCAAAGTGTCAGAGCCCCGCAGCCATGTTTCTGTGGTGAACCGTCTTACTCCAACATTAATATCACTCTTGTCATTTCAGATAATGTCACAGGCACAGCCATCGGAGCCATAATGTTCGGAGTAAAAAGCCGAGATGTAGACAAGGGAAGTGAGCGCGCGGATTAGGGACTGTCATCAGCGGCCCATATGCCTTACATTACCCCGCTGATGACACGAGATGGAAGGAGAGGAGAGAGGGGCTCGGGGGGTGGATTAGAGGGGCTCTAAGATTTCAGGGTAAAAGTCAGGTATGAGAACAGGCCTGTCAAAAAGTAAAGCTGGAGATAATAATACATAGGCTCCTCCCACTGTCTGATGAAGAAAGGATGTGGTATGAAATGAGATCTTTGACTGGTGTCAGAGAAAGGTTTTTATCTTGAAAATAAATTGATTTAATCTACGTGCCAAAAATAAATCCCTTATTTATTTTTTTACATCCCTGTCTGATCATTTGGAAAAAATGTGGTATACATTTTATGTGGTCAGATGATGTATTTGTGGCAGGGACAGGTGTGGTCATGTGATCACATCACATGACCACACCTATAAAAGAGGGAGTTGTACATGCCCACTTCCTCTTCCTGAGCAGGCCTGTGCACATGTTGCTGTCTGGTGAGCTGAAGACATGTTGAAGTTTTAACACTTTTTATGTATCATTGTAAACAAAACACTGATGTACATTGTTTTATATTTTTTTAAGGGTCCTAACAGTCCAGTATAAAGGTATGCTTTTATATTGTAACTGTTTGTTGTTTTTACTAATTGCACTGTGCTTTTATAGGCTCAGTGCTGGTTGCCGTTTAGTTTTTAGATAGTTTACTGTGCCGTTTTTATTCATTTTAAACAATAGTTTAAACAATCTACCGACAGCTGGGGTGACAGGGGTTCACTTTAGGTGGTGGTTTTATTTGTAGTTTTGGTGGTGGTGGCACATGTGTTTATGGGTGATTTCTGTTATGGAAATGGTGTTAATTTGTGTTTGATCTTCTATTTTTGTTTTTCACTAATAGAATACCTCTCACATCCCAGCTCGAGGCCACACCATCCTTTTAACTACTTTTAGTATTTTTGTATTTAACTGAAAATAAACTGCCTTAGGGCTGTTGGACCCCACACTGACTGTCTGGCTTTGTCATTAAAGCTCACCTGTTCACTAAACACCTTGTTAGTGTTACATTTGGCGTTGTCGCAGGATCGAACAGTCAGTGTGTGGGTTCTATCATTATTTTTTTTCCCCTCTTTAGAATTTTGCAGCTAATTTTTTTTAGTTATATTAGCTTTGTTCAGTTTTATGTAAACGGCAATCAGCACAGAAGATTGGAGAGACCTACACCTCCCGATCTACAGACAAGCTTTGGAAGAAATCAAACTCTACAGACCCATTCTCAACGACAATGCCTGATTTTGATGAACAATTACAAACTATTCAAAACCAACTAAAAAGTTTGCAAGCTGAGAATGAGCAGTTTAGAAGGTCTATGGCCTCTTCGGCAGCTACCTCTAGAGTGGACCGAACTGTGTATATCCCTCGTGAAAGAAGGTGCCCTAAATTTTATGGTCCTCAAGATTCACCAGATAGTGTTCGTCTTGAAGACTGGATTGAAGAAGTGGAAGCTTGTTTGGAGGGCAGACACCTCTCAAGCAAAGAAAAGGCCATTTTCATGTTGGACCATCTAGGCGGGGAACCACGCAATGAAATCAGGCATCGACCACTCTTTGAGAGAGAGAATCCTGGTAAAATTGTGGACATTTTGAAAAGGTTGTACAGTGGCCACAAACCTATGGTTGTGCTGTTAAAGCAGTTTTATGATAGAAAACAACAAGATGGAGAGTCTCTTAGACATTTCTCACATGTATTAATGACTTTAATGGACTTTGTGCTTGACAGCGCCCCTGATGCCGTTCCTAATCAACAGACCGTGCTCAGGGACCAGTTTGTGGAACATGTGAGAGATGGTATGCTGCGCCGCCACCTTAAAGATGTGGTAAGGCGGGACCCAGGCATGTCATTAATAGACATTCGTGAGGAGGCCATTAGATGGTCAGAAAGTATTGATGGGGATGCTCACTCTCAGTTTGCCTATGGCTGTAATGCGGCTAGAAGTGATTTGGGAGCTGTCCCCCTTGTGTATAAACAAACATCTGTAGAGCTCCAGGCCATCACAGATCTCTTAAAGCAGCAACAGACTCAAATTACCACATTGACTGAACAACTTCAGTCATTACAGAGCAATTTTAAACAGACTCCTTCAAAATGGCCAACAGACAGAAAATGCCTCAGATGTAACAAAATGGGTCACATTGCACGTTACTGTCGTCAACTACTGCCTAGTGGCACTCAGCAGCAAACGCCAGTAGTCCAATCAATTCTCTCGGAGTCGGAAAACTAGCCCCTTCTGTTGTTTTGAGCCAGACCTCAGAAGGAGCTGAAATTGGCTCCACACCAGTGCCTTCTAAACTTTTACAGCAACTGGTGGGGACATGTACTGTAGTGGATTTGATAATAAATGGTGTTCAAGTACCATCACTTTTGGACACAGGGTCAAATGTAACAACAATCACCCATAGTTTCTTTGCTGCGCATTTTGACTTAAGCAAGCATGCCATAAATAACTGTAGGTGGCTAAATCTGACTGCTGCAAATGGACTGTCCATTCCTTACCATGGCTATGTAGAGGTGGATGTGACTGTTTTGGGAAGGACCTTACCAGCATGTGGAGTGCTAATTGTTCAAGATCCACAAGGGACCACTGCCTTCTCAAGGCAAAAACAGCACATACCAGGACTTCTAGGGATGAACGTTATTCAGCAACTCTATGACAACCTTTACAGGGAACATGGATCTGCAATGTTCTCTATCCCTGAAGTTGCACAGGCGCCTCCAGGCTGGAGGGAAGCTCTTCAACAGTGTCATCTGGTGGAAACGGGAGATGGTATCGCTGGTCAACTGCGGGTGCAATCCTCTGGACCACTGCTGATCCCCGCGGGCACAACTGTCATGGTCCCAGCCACCGGTCCAAAAGGTAAAGAGTACTGCACACAGACACTACTTCTAGAACAAGATCACAGCACTAACCATCTTCCTGCTGGCCTTTTGATCTCTACATCTTTAGTGTCTTGTGAAAATGGCTTGGCGTTTGTCCCTGTGTCTAATGTTGGCAGAGAGCCTGTTTATCTTCAACCACGAGTTTCTCTAGGCCTATTGCATTCAGTAGCTCTTGTGGATGGTAACGCATCCTCTGTTGTGTTTACGGAAGCTACTGATACTTATGGACAAGTTACGGTGACATGTTCTCAAGTTGCAGTCGATAATGCTCCCCTTGATTTAGACTCTGTAGATTTGTCCAAATTGACCCCTGCTGATGAAAAGGCAGTAAGGCAATTGCTCAAGCAATATTCAACAGTGTTTTCCAAAAATGATGGAGATTTGGGCTGTACATCACTCATTGAACATAACATCCCTTTACTTGATGATGTACCGACCAAACAGCGCTATCGACGCATTCCGCCCTCTCAATTTGAGCTTGTTAAAACTCATATCAGACAACTACTCGACGCACAGGTTATTAGAGAGAGCTGTAGCCCTTATGCTGCTCCCCTGGTTTTGGTTCTGAAAAAGGATGGCTCTCTTCGCATGTGCGTTGACTACAGACAACTGAATGCAAAGACACGAAAAGATGCGTATCCTTTACCTCGCATAGAGGAATCATTGGATGCTCTCTCTGGGGCTAAATGGTTTTCTACTTTAGATCTGGCGAGTGGATATAACCAGGTGCCAGTTGCAGAAAGTGACAAATCCAAAACTGCCTTTTGCACACCCTTTGGCCTTTTTGAATTTAACAGAATGGCCTTTGGCCTGTGCAATGCCCCAAGTACGTTTCAGAGGTTAATGGAACGACTATTTGGCGATCAAAGCTTTCAATCTTTGTTGTTGTACTTGGATGACGTAATCATTTTTTCTACATCTGTTGAACAGCATCTGCAGAGACTGGAGCTAGTCCTCAGCCGCTTACAGAAGGAAAACCTAAAGATCAAGCTGAGTAAATGCTGTTTCTTTCAACACCAAGTGAAGTACCTCGGCCATGTTGTTTCCGCGGAGGGGGTATCGACAGATCCTGCAAAAATCTCAGCCGTAGCAACGTGGAAGCGTCCAGAAACGGTCCAAGAACTAAAGTCATTCCTTGGTTTCTGCAGCTACTATAGACGTTTTGTTCCCGGTTTTTCACAAATAGCAGCGCCACTAAATGCCTTGGCTGCAGAACTGTCTCCAAAGAACAGGAACAGTAAGAAAATTACTGTGAAACATCTCTGGAGTGAGGTATGTGACACAGCATTTCAGACACTAAAATGTACTCTTACAACAGCTCCTGTGTTGGCTTATGCAAATTTTGCCAGACCATTCATCTTGGATGTAGATGCTAGCCATCATGGCTTAGGGGCAGTCCTATCACAGGAATGTGAAGGCAAAATTCGTCCTATTGCTTTTGCAAGCAGAGGCTTAAGAAAAACTGAGAAGAACATGCAAAATTACAGTTCAATGAAGCTGGAATTTTTAGCACTGAAGTGGGCTGTTACGGAAAAATTCCGGGAATATCTATTGGGTCACAAATGTGTTGTTTATACAGACAACAATCCCCTCAGCCACTTGCAGACAGCTAAATTAGGTGCAGTGGAGCAGAGATGGGCTTCTGAACTTGCATGTTTTGATTTGGAAATTAGATACAAACCAGGGCGCTCTAATGGAAATGCAGATGGCTTGTCAAGACAATATGTGACTTCAGAACAAATGGTGTCAATGGCACCCTCAACAGCCTTGCCAGGAGGTCTTAGAGGTGCCCTGCAAAATGACACAATCACCACTCACAACTGTATCTCCCAAGCAATGACCATCAATCCCTGGCCACCAGATATGAACCTCTCTGTTTTGCAGGCGGAGGACCCTTTAATTCAGGAGTTTCGTGTCTTTTGGGACAGACATAAACAACCAGATCAAGAGGAAAGGGGAAACGTGTCTTCAATGGGTCTGAAACTGATGAGACAATGGGACAGAATTGTTGAAAAACACGGCATTCTGTACAGGCAAGTCATACCACCGGAAGGAGGACCAGCAAAACATCAGCTGTTACTTCCACAATGCCTGCAGTCCGAAGTACTTCAGTCCTCGCATGACCAACATGGCCACCAGGGGATCGATCGCACACTGGACCTAATCAGAAAACGTTGCTATTGGCCAGGTATGGATAAAACTGTTCAGGCCTACTGCAAAGACTGTGAACGCTGTACCGTGTCAAAACGGGGACCGTTGCACCCACGAAGCTTTATGGGTCATTTAATGGCTAATAGGCCTAATGACATTTTGGCCATAGACTTCACTGTCTTAGATGCCGCCTCAAATGGTACAGAAAATGTCCTTATAATGACAGATGTATTCTCAAAATACACACAAGCCATCCCAACAAGAGACCAAACTGCCAACACAGTAGCTCAAGCTCTTGTTAATCATTGGTTCCATATATTTGGTGTTCCACGCCAACTTCATTCAGATCAGGGACGTTGTTTTGAAGCTAAAGTAATACAGCAGCTTTGCAGTATGTACAACATTTCTAAAACCAGAACAACACCCTATAGACCCCAAGGCAATGGGCAGTGTGAACGTTTTAATAGGACTTTGCATGACTTGCTCCGCACCTTACCACACAATAAGAAAAACCAGTGGCCAAAACATTTGTCTCAAGTAGTGTTTGCATATAATACTACAAAACATAATTCTACCGGACACTCTCCATATTTGTTGATGTTTGGACAGGAGCCAAAGCTGCCGATTGATTGTTTGTTGGGCACTATGGATGACAGCGCTGAGGAGTGGACCCACAACCATCAGGATGCAATGCAACACATCTACCAGGATGCAAGAAAGAAATTACAACTTGCCGCTACAAGACGAGCTACCCGCCATGATTCCAAGGTAAAGCCGGACGGCCTACAGCCTGGACAGTTGGTGTACTGCCGTGACCACAGCCATAGAGGCCGCCACAAAATACAAGATTATTGGTCCTCAGTACTGTACAAAGTGCTTCAATGTCCATCAGATGGTGGACCGATCTACACTGTGACTACGGCAGATGGTAAAGGGAAACAGAGACACATTCACAGATCGGAAATTCTCCCTGCCCAAGTCAGTCATACAGACACTGCATTGACTGTAGATCCGGGGTTGCCTGCACCACTGTTAACTGAACCGGATGATGTTCCTGAAAACTCTTTTGTCATAGTGGAACAAGCCCCCAACCAAAGGATTCAGTTACATGGAGAACTAGCTCGAGACCCTCCTCCACCAGTAGTACCAGCTGTAGGGTTACGGCGCTCCCATAGGACTACAGCTGGTCAGCATCATAATCCATATCATCTGCCAAAACCGCTTGTACAACAACAGCTATCTGAAGCACATGGAAGTGACTCTCGGGTAACTTTCTATAGGCCATGGCTTTAACGAACTCATCGACGGGACGTCGATCCAAAGCCCAGGGGTAAATGTGGCAGGGACAGGTGTGGTCATGTGATCACATCACATGACCACACCTATAAAAGAGGGAGTTGTACATGCCCACTTCCTCTTCCTGAGCAGGCCTGTGCACATGTTGCTGTCTGGTGAGCTGAAGACATGTTGAAGTTTTAACACTTATGTATCATTGTAAACAAAACACTGATGTACATTGTTTTATATTTTTTTAAGGGTCCTAACAGTCCAGTATAAAGGTATGCTTTTATATTGTAACTGTTTGTTGTTTTTACTAATTGCACTGTGCTTTTATAGGCTCAGTGCTGGTTGCCGTTTAGTTTTTAGATAGTTTACTGTGCCGTTTTTATTCATTTTAAACAATAGTTTAAACAATCTACCGACAGCTGGGGTGACAGGGGTTCACTTTAGGTGGTGGTTTTATTTGTAGTTTTGGTGGTGGTGGCACATGTGTTTATGGGTGATTTCTGTTATGGAAATGGTGTTAATTTGTGTTTGATCTTCTATTTTTGTTTTTCACTAATAGAATACCTCTCACATCCCAGCTCGAGGCCACACCATCCTTTTAACTACTTTTAGTATTTTTGTATTTAACTGAAAATAAACTGCCTTAGGGCTGTTGGACCCCACACTGACTGTCTACCTTGTTAGTGTTACATATTGGAATAGCAACAGGAATCAGAGGGAATTCACAATGAAAGTGAAGCCATCTTAGAGATAATAGCGACAATCGTAACATTTCGATTTTCTCACAATTGCTGTAACGAAGACTGACATTGTGACATGCTGCTGTGTGTAGAAAACCATACCATTTTAGAGCTTATCCGTGTGGTTTGATGGGACACCAACAGTCCAATCACAGCACTGTCCTCCTAACCATGGCTGCAGGTCCAGAAAGATTAGCCTACTTTCTCTGTTCTGTTAAACTACAATAATCTCTAATGTCTGAGCGGGCCATGGTTCATTATGTCACTGTGTCATTTTCCAAAGCTGGTAACTCTAGTGTGGTCCAATCAAAAAACAGGTGGACTTACATTGCAAAAGGCCGATCACTTGAGACAGCTGGATCTTCTCGACTCAAAAGGGCTGACCGTTTACTTCCTCAGAGTTGTGTTCTTAACTGAAAAAGGTGTCACATGATTATTAATACTATTAAAAAGCTTGTCAAGAGTACAAGTTCAACTCTTTGGATTTGCATAGCACAGCCAGCACAGCCTGATGCGCTGCGGATTACAGTTTATAGCCCATAGATGTACAACACTTACTTACAGTACATACAGCCCTTTCAATCACTTCAAACTCGGATACTGCTTCTATGTATACCATCTGTACAGCCGTGTGCTATTGTTAATAAAGGTCTTTCTATGTATTCCCACCTCAGGGCAGACATGCTGTTACCAAGCACAATGGCTGCATATGTCCTCCCCATTGATCACACAGGGACATGAGAGGGCAGAGGGCACGAGTAAGTGTTTCCATGCGCCCTATTCATGAACACACTTTCAGAGCACAGAGACAGACTAGGCTGCTAGATGTGAACAGGAATCACACCCACACACAAAGGCACAAGGGCACAGTGGCACTCAGCAGGACTGACAGTACAAGACATCGGAAGACTTACCAAGTATTTACCGAGATCTGGTTTGAAAAGGTGATACATGTTTTAATATGAATCTAAAACATGCAACAATGGTTTGGAAAAGACTGTATATAAAAGCTTTACTGATGTTGTTTATTGGGAATGGAACAGCAACATTTGAAGTGTCTCCATTTGATCAGATTTGCTTTTTGCAACATGTACAGTTGTGAGGATAAAAAACAAATAAGTACAAAAAATTGTAAAAGTAAATGGTTTGCTCATCGCATTATATTGTGTGGCTATTTACCGAAATACATACAGTTTGTGCAGTGCGTATATATTTTGTGCACAATCTTTTTCATTGCATATTCTCTTTTCTCCAGTTTGTATCACCATTATCAAATTGTTTCTAATATTGTATCACTACTAGAAAACAAAGTCTGGTTAATCTCCTCCCCTGATATAGTAATCCTTGTTACCTAGCCCAGTTCAAGCCTGCTGAATTCAGGTTTGCTCTTCAGACCTAAAATATAGGGGCAAATGTCAAGAAAGATGTGTATCGTATATTTGATAGCAGGTTAGATTGGATAGGCAAGAATGAAATTGAATTGAGCCCACCCTTGTCTTTAGCTAGAGCTGGCTCTGCTTGTTACTGTGGTACTTCATGCAACATTCACTTTGTGCAACTGAGTGCACATCACCTACGCTCCGAATGGGTCACAATACTCTTTCCACTTCCACTTCCTCTTTTAGTGAACTCATGAGTGCTTTCATGTGGTTATTTATTGCCCAAATCAAAAAGCAAAACTTTCTCAGGGTTCAATTTACAGCTCAGAAAAGCAACACAGTTTTCCATTTATTGTTTAGGAGAATCACAAACTGGTGTTAAACTCAACTGATACGACAATACTTCTGAGCAGTAGTCGAGTGTCACGTTTTTGAGACCAGGCCTCCCTGAAGTCCTCAAAGTCTCAGTCCAAGTCACTTAGGACTAGTTCAAATGAGTCCAAGTTCTAAATGTGCAAGTCATTAAAATATAGTCTGAGCCCAAGTCCGAGTCATAAGTCCAGCCCATTTAATTAGAGTTTTCTTATTATTGTCCTTAAAGTGATAGTCTGCAAGTTTAAATGTTTTATACATTTAATAGATTGTGTATAATTGACCACCTGGGTCCTTCGATCTCATTTGAACTTAAAACCACTTTAACCCTTGTGTCCAGATATATATTTCATTTATTTATTTATTTGAACAGGGACAGTGTACAATATACATTAGCCTCAGAAAGGAGAGATGCATTGTACCAGGTTATAGCACTTGTGCTAATTTCCACCTGCAGTATATATATATATATATATATATATATATATATATATATATCCATCCATCCATTTTCTTCCACTTTTCCGTTGCCGGGTCGTGGGGGCAGCTGTTGGAGCTGCCCAAAACACATTGCACCAGCCCCTATGGCTCCTCCTGCAGGTGGTGGGTCCACAGAAGGATATATATATATATATATATATATATATATATATATAATTTATTTATTATATATATATATATATATATATATATATATATATAATTTATTTATTATATATATATTTATATTTTTATTTTATTTTATTTTATTTCTGGCTTTTGTGCCTGTTGTGTAGCTCGAAATAAAAATATAAATCAATCAAATCAATCAATCTGGTCAGTTTCCAAGTGGAAATAGTCAAAATTGTGTGTTAGTGCAATTTTTGAATTTTCTCATAAGTTTGAATGAGAATAAATAGTTACACTCGTGGTCACTTGGGGTCATTTATGACCCCATTTTGTTTCTCTAATATTTCCCTCATAAAATTCTATCTTTAGTTTGACTTCATAAAAATGCACTGATACTAAATTTATCAGCTTTTATTATTTTTTGGGTTGGTGGGACATGTCGATTTTTGAGCCAAAAATGGCCCTGCAACACTGAAATTCTTGAAGTGGATATTTGATGAAAATAGAGGACTTTCCTGAAATAAGAGTGTGAGAATCGCAGTTTGACTATATTTCAAAACTGGGTTATGGCACTGTTTTTTGGGTCCTAAAACTATGAAAAAATGTGTGAATTCAAAATTTGGGATTTTGCCGTGGTCATAAATGACCCCAAGTGACCACAAGTGTTACTATTTGCTCTCACTCAAAAATAAAGCATTTTTAAAAAACAGCACCTGTTCTACCTTTGAGCCTCTACCTGTGCCCAATTCACCAAATACTTTGAATAATATCCACTTTAGTGTTGCAGGGCCATTTTTGGCTCAAAAGTCGAAAGTCCCACCAACCCAACAAATAATAAAAGTGGTCAATTTAGTATCAGTGCATTTTTATGAAGTCAAACTAAAGGTAGAACCCACATTTTCAAAATGTTATTTTATGAGTGAAATATTAGAGAAACAAAATGGGGTCCTAAATGAAATATTAGAGAAACCACGAGTGTAACTCTGCAGAAGGGTTAAAGCTTGCTTACAACAAAAGCGTATATAGATTCTGCCTGGCAGCTAAATGTCAATCTGGATGATGTCCGAGTCAGTTGTAGGGCTGGTCAAGTTGTAGTATGGGCCTTTACAAACCTAACACACACACATACCTGTCATGCACCAGCAGGGTGTCAAGCAGAGTCATAAAAGCCTCGACAAAGCTTCATAAATAACTGTTAAGTAATACCATTTCGTGCCATACTTTTTCTTGACTACATTTTTTAGGCCTATACCCCTCCCTCCCTTTTTTTTTCCACTGGCTGTCACTGCCTCTGCTAACTTACAGCGTCCGCGTGTGTGTTTAAGCTTTTGTTTAATTTTGACTTCCTGTTTTATTCTTGGCCTAATCCAAACTCTCCACAGCTGTGCAGTCAGCCAAGAGACCAGAGAGAAAAGAGAGAGGCGGGCTTGCCGGGGCGGGAGAGGATGGGGGGGGGGGTCAAACTGAAGGTGGTGGGGGGGTTGCCAGGTCCAGTGCAATCCCCCTCCCTCTGTACAGCTGACCAACCAACAGATGGAGGGGAAATGGGGTTACCGGCTTGGGCTTATCGTCTCTTTGTAGGCCAGACGGATCTCCCCCTCATAGCATCATTTTTGTCATAATACTTTCCCTCAATCTCCACATGTAGCGTCTTTTTTGTTGTTGCTTTCCCTCCATTCACGTGTATACAAAGGGCAAAGCAGACAGTGAGATTACTCCCCATGTTCTTAGTGGGAAACCATATGTTGAACATCTATAAACCAGGACAAGTGACCCAATGGTTCACGGCACAAGTGGACCATTGTCAAAGAGTACAGGCAACCAATTTAAAAAAAAATCTTAAATGATTTTGAAAAATATCCATCTACCATGATCAAACATCTGTTTCTTTTTTGCATGCACGCATGTTTTTGGGAACAATACAAAACTATCCATGCTGTTCGGTGATTGATTCAACATGTCACTTTCCACCCCAGCATGCTCTCCATCCTACTCTGCAATGTGACACTATGCAATGAAGCAAAAACTTTACATAGAGCATTTGTTTTGCTTAGATGCGTTGCATGTGGGGCAACCAAATTATGTTCTTTGGACAGTATACATATAGCTCGCAAAATTGATAAGGCAAAGTATACTTCATATTACCTGTATGGAAATGTCTCATTTGCATAGTCTGACCCGTGCAACCTTGCTGCTGGGAGGGCCTGTCAGGAACAGCCACTAGTAACCACAATGCAGCGCCCGGGACCCTTTCTCTTGCCTGTTGGTTCCACGGTAAGGGCAGGAGAATGACTGCTTGCTTGATTAAAAACTCGGGACAATTTTGACTAAATGAAAGATCAAAAGAAAATCAGTGCAAATTTTCTTCAGTTCAGCTATACCCAGATCAAAAGCAGCTCTACTTGAGCTTACAGCCTATTGGCCAGAGTAACCCCTCATTTGAAAGCTAAGACCTACAAAACGGAGTGTAACCTTTTGGTTGTGTTTTAGTCACTTTTCCAACACATTTTTGTTGCTCTTTCGTGGCTTTCTTGTTGATTTTTTGTCGTTTATTTCAGTTGTGTTTTTGCCACTTTTTTGTTGTTACTGTTGCTTTCCCGGTGCATTTTCATCTTTTTCAATAGCTTTTTTTGTCACTTTTTTCATTTTTTTTGTTGCGTTTCTGCACTTTTTCTATCTCATTTTTGTCACTTTTTGTTGCATTTTCATCACTTTAGTTGTGTGCTTTTGTGCCATTTTGTTGTGTTGTTGCTGCTTTTCCGCAGTGGTCCCCCCCCCACACTTTTTTATTTTAGATTTGGAGAAATCATGCTTGGTTCAGGTAGGGTTTAAGAAGTTATATAGGCCTACGTATACTTAAAACTTATTTAAACTAAAATCCCACAGCTACAGTGAACTACAGTGGCTTGCGAAAGTACTAATACACCTTGAACCTTTGCACATTTTGTCATGTTTACAACTCTAAATGTAAAGATTTTATTTTGCATTTTTTACTGAAAGTTCACACACAAGTAACAAACAACTGTGAAGTGAAAGCAAAATGATACATGATTCTGTTATTTTACAAATAGAAAAGTGAAAAGTGGGGCGTGCATAAGTATTCATAGTCAGTGCATTAAATTGCCTTTATAACATTCCTAATGCCTGCAGAATGTTCACATCTTGCCCTAACCATTAAATAGAGGCCACCTGTGTGTAATCTACTCTCAGTATAATTCTAGCTGTTCTGTGAGGGCCTCAGAGCTATGGTTGGAGTGTATTGGTCACTAAGCAACATCATGAAGGCCAAGGAGCTCACCAGAGAGGTCAGGGGTAAAGCTGTGGAGAAGTTTAAAGCAGCGTTAAGTTATACAAAGATTTCCCAAGATTTGAACATCTCACGGAGAACTGTTCAATCCATCATTTGGAAATGGAAAGAGTATAGCACCACTGCGAACTCACCAAGACACGGCCGTCCACCTAAACTAACAGACCGAACAAGGAGAGCACTGGTCAGAAATGCAACCAAGACCCCAAGATAACTCTGGAGGAGCTGCGACGTACTGCCGCTGAGCTGGGAGAATCCGTACATGGGACAACTAGAGTCGTACTCTACACCAATCTGGCCTTCATGGACGAGTGGCAAGAAGAAAGCCATTATTGAAAGGAGGCCATAAGAAATCCTGTTTGAAGTTTGCTAGAAGTCATATGGAGGACACAGCTACTGTGGAAGAAGGTGCTTTGGTCAGATGAGACAAAAATGGAACTTTTTGGCCCAAATGCAAAACGTTATGTATGGAGCAAACCTAACACTGCTCATCGTCCTGAGTGCACCATCCCCAGTGTCAAATATGGTGGGGGGAGCATCATGCTATGTGGCTGCTTTTCCTCAGCGGGGACTGGGAAGATTGTAAGAATAGTTGGGAAGATGGATGGAGCCAAATACAGAGACATTTTGGAGGAAAACCTGCTGGAGTCAGCAAGAGAATTGAGGCGGAGATTCACCTTCCAGCAGGACAATGACCCTAAACACAAAGCTAACTCTACAATGGAATGGTTTAAAAACAGACATATTAATGTGTTAGAATGGCCCAGTCAAAGTCCGGACCTAAATCCTATTCTGTGGAAAGACCTGAAAACTGCTGTTCACAAACGCTCTCCTTCTAATTTGACAGAGCTTGAGTTGTTTTGTAAAGAGGAATGGGCTAAAATGTCTCTAGATGTGCAAACCTTGTAGTCATACACCAGAAGACTTGCTACTGTTATTGCAGCAAAAGGGGGTTCCACAAAGTATTAAGTCATGCTGTATGAATACTTATGCACTTCCCACTTTTCTATTTTTTTGAAAAATAACAGAATCATGTATCATTTTGCTTTCACTTCACAGTTGTCTGTTACTTGTGAACTTTCAGTAAAAACACTTAAAATAAAATCTTTACGTTTAGGGTTGTAAACATGACAGAATGTGCAAAAGTTCAAGGTGTATTAGTACTTTCGCAGGGCACTGTATCTGCCAGTACTGCTAACATACAAATGAAGTCGTCTATTGATCAGATAAATATTTCACAAGTTGGCTGCCTGTGTGACTGCTCTAAACTTGTCTCTAGTCTGGGCCTGTTGCCTGTACAGAACACCCTCCTCTCTTCTCTCTCTTTCACTCACATTCATAATTCATGTCCTCCACTCTCATCCTCCAGATCACCCAATCACAGCAGGCCGCTCGCGACCGCTGCCTGTCTCATTCGTCGCCACTCCGGTTGGGTCTTTGATGTCTCTATCAACGTCAGAGAGCCCCGAGTCCCCTAATAGAGCGGAAGGGGGATTATACAACGGCCATGCCTATAAAAATGTATGTTTAATTCATGCTTTATTTTATTATCAAGGGACTTTGGGCTATATTAGAAGACTAAAAAAAAAGCTTGGGTTCTTGCCACTTCTTCTGCCTTCTATCAAAATGACATGGGGCTTAATCGTGTTAGTCTTTCGATTCGGGAGGATGTCAGAAGCGTACCCAGGGCTTAAAATGCTCTCTCCTTTGCTCTCCGCCTCCGGTGCAAGCCTTTACCTTTTCAGCTATATTAAATATGGTGGTATTTAAAGCCAAAGTGCGTAAAATGTCACCCAACATATAAAACACGCCTTTCGTTATATTTATTGGTGAAAAATACGGAAAAAAAAGAAAAAAACACTACACACGCCTTTACGATGAGTGGGCCTCTCCCAAAGGTGCGTCCATAGAGGTGTCGAAGCCTTGACAGCGGTTCACCAAAAAACATGTTTTTTTCAAAAATGTTACTAGCACATTGATATTGATGGCATGTTGTTTACGTTAAGAGTATCATGAGTTTATAAGCGCTCGTTGAGACGCTTAACATGGAATGTTCCGCAGCGTGGCTTTAAGGAAACCTCTTGCAAAAGCTGGAGTTGATTAACCTCTTAACCTCCACCATAACCGAAGGTATTCTCTTCAGTTCGGCATTACCCACATCTAAAAGCTCCTTCACGGGAGAGCCTCATTTGAAAGCTAAGAACAAAACGGATGTAAACTGTCATTTTGTTGCTTTTTCGAAGTTTTTTTGTGTGTGCGTTTTCGCCATTTTGATTTCCTTGTCATGATTTTGTTTATGGCCTATAGTCCAGTGCCATATGCCTCATTTGAAAGCTAAGACCATGTTGTTTCTGAAAATATGTGCAAGATCTGTGTGAGTAAAACACTTAAAGGGAAGGTTGTGGATGGGAGGTAAGTGGTTAAAAAAAAAAGTGGGGAAAAAGTGGCTTAGGTGGTGTGGTCGTCAGTGCAAACCGATCAAATTCCAGAATTGAAAAGAGCATCCTTCTATGGGGCTCAGACACTGCCAACCGATAGGCTATATATTTGAAAAGACCAAAATGACGTACACAAGATACAAGAACCCTCAAATTCTACATTGTGCAAATACTTTCGTAAAACGAAAAGCAACGCTGTCTCTGATACGTTAGGAAGAGGTCTCGCCCTGTGAAAGCCAGAGCCAAATCAAAATGGTGATTAAGTATCTTCTCAGACAGTGTTATTTGTTTTCAAGTGGGCTTCTTGGCCTGAACTGAACCCCCGTAATAAGGCCTTCATCACTTCTCCAGCACTCGTCCCACCCGCAATTTTCAGTCGTGACCTTTACAGTCAAACTTAAAGGGGAAAAAAAAAACGCATTATTTCCCTTTACGCTTAAGCACTTATGTACAGACTTGGAGACTGGCATGTCCATGGTGTTATTAAAGCAAGTACATTTGGTGAAATTGCAGCTCGAGACAACCGTTGCAGTGTAAATACACTCAACTTATATAGCGCTTTTCTACCTTTATCAGGCCCAAAATGCTTCACAGTAAGGAACCAGTCACCCATTCACTCTTTTCATACACCAGTGCACAGACACTGGTGTAGTTCTGCAAAAGATGACATATCAGCACTGACTTGAATTGACTCATGGCAACAGCATATTTCCAATTTAATGGTGAATTTTTATCCAGCATGAACCGCTAGGATTACATAAGACATGTGACGTCATTTTCCAAGATGAGTCAAAGCACTGGGGAACCCCACGCAAAAACCATTCGAGAGCTGCTGCTTAAGAAAAGACAACATTGCATACATTTATTAGGGATGGAACGCCAATTCCAGTACATGCAAATCACCATTGTCCTTTAAATGTAGTGTCAACATTATTGCAAACACTTGTCTCCCTGCTGTTTTGTGTATTATATTTTATTTAGTTTAAAAAAAAACATTAACAATTACATTATGGGTTGCGCCTGCATAATTTAAACAGTGGGGAATGGCAATGCTTAGACATCACAGTCAATCCCGCCCACCCCCAACCCACTGCCCGCATGCAGTTTGCACTGCACATAGGCCAAAAGTCACATGAGACAGCCTGCAAAGAGCACAAGAAGCATTCACAGTAAAGGAGAAGGATGGAGGGAGGAGAGAAAAAGAGGAGGAGAGGGGGAGAGAAACAAAGTGACTGCAGCACTGGCCTTGGTTTAGACAGGAGAAGGAGCAGCATAGTCCTACTATATCATTCCAACTTCTCCCACACTTCCACTCCCGTCTCCTGATTGTGGTACTCTTTCCATTGTCTTTGACACAAAGTTTGTTTATATATGCATGTATATATATGTATATACATATGTGTGTATGTATATATATATATATATAAACACATTGAAGCTACAGCACCTTTTCCACGGGGCAACAGTGTCAATACCTCGCACATGGTACATGGCTGTGCCAAAGAAAAAAGAAAATATAAAATATATTGGTCGAGATATTTATCTTTTTTCCCTAAAGTTGGCATTTGACATGATGATATTCTATTGCCGTCTGGGGGAGGGAAGAGACAAGCTTCTTCTGTAGAGTTTATATTCAAGTTTTCTCCTTTTTTCGGTTGATAATTTCTTCTTCCTGTTAAAAGAGTTCACACTTTCGTTATCTGTGTGTGGTGCTCTTCATCAAAAGGTTCATTTTCCGGATCAGAGTCAGTGGTGTCAGAGTATCTGTAATGGTCTGGCTCATTGTCGCTAACGTCCGGGGTCACTGATGTTGAGGTGCTCGCCTCCGAATTCGAGGGCTCCTCCACCGTTTTCGTAAAGTACAACTTCACCTGAAGGTCAGACGGAGATCACAGACACCAACGTTAGGGTCAGCCATTGCTTCAGAACAATACAGCATCAGTCAACCTTTTAAAATGTACATTTAACGCTTTCCGTTATAGTTTTGCTGAGCTTTGGTTAAAAAGATCAATGCGTCTGAAAATACTGCCCAAAATGCTTCAAGATTTGTCATTTGGATTAATGCGCATATTCATTAGAAATCTACGATTTATCCAAAGCACAAAATCTGCAGATGCATGGATAGATGACTGTTTTTAATGTAATGCTGTTAGACCCAGACATACCTTGAAGTTTGGAGAGAAGTAGCGGTTAGCTTTATCTTTGTTGGCCTTGTCCAGGTCGTTCTTGGTGAGCGTGAGGATGAGGTAGTCACGCTCTCTGTCACGCTCCCTGTCCCAGTCTCGGGTGTCCCACACGCGCTCCTTCTCGAGTTTCCTGGTGCCATCTCTGGCACTGTCCCTGTCCCGCTCCCTTTCTCGGTCTCTGTCCCACACCCGTTCCCTCTCTGGTTCCCTAGTGCTGTCACGCCGCTGTTCGGCGTTGGTCAGAGGGCCCTGCGGCGGCGGCTGCTGCTGCTGCGCAGGCGGCTGCTGCTGCTGCTGACAGTCCATGTCGTTCACCACCGACCCGTTCTCCTCGCGCTTCTTCTCCTCGTCTGGCCCCGGGATGAAGAACGTGTTCACCCAAAAGTGGAACATTTTGTCCTGTGAAACAAGTACAATACAAATCAAATGAATAGATGTTACATTATAATGTACTTGATCTATGTAACACGATCTGCATTGCATCATTTGTTCATTTCACACACTGGTGGTAAAGCATGAGCTCTGTTGTGTTCGACATTTTAAAGACTCTCAAGCCGTGAACAGTACTGTATGAACTAGGGCTGAAAGATATATCGTTAACGTTAGAGATATTCAAGATATTGATATAGAAAAAAAATTAACCACACTTTTGACGAGTATATTTGCCAAGAAGAGATGTTTTTTCAAAGACGAGGGAGGAAGGCTGTCCATGACATATTTGCTTAAAATATTACAGTAAAATACAGTATGATAAAAGGATTGAGGTCCTCCGTATTTAAGACTGTTAATCATGTGACTCCTTTAGACTAATATTCGAGTCTAAAGGAGTCACATGACGTTGATGAGCACCTGTTTTTTCCTGCCTACCAGTGGTGATCCAGCGAGCGCTCACCTTCTAAATTACAGTAAATATATGTAGCCTTTTTCAAGACACAATATGCAGGCCTCGAAGTGACTGATTACTTCAAGGGTGTTTTGATGCGAGTCATTTCTCAGCAAACTTGTACTCTACATTTGTAACGGCCGTCCCAAAGGCGGCAGTGCGACCCACCTTCTTCATCATCTTGTTCTGCTTATGGAAGAACTCCACCTTGATGTCTCCGCAGACGGGCAGGGGCTGAGGGAACTCGAAGAACATGTGCTTGTCCTCGCGCCGCGTGTGAGCAGGGTTCGACGTGTGGATCTTCACCTTCAGCTGGTACACCACAAACTGGGGGTCTGTGTAACGCACGGAGGAGTGGGGGCGGGACGGAGGAGTGGGGAAAGGAGATAAAAGGGGCCAAGGAGCGAGGAGAGGACGGCTTCGTTATTACAGCAAATATTCGAATGGAGCAGTCAACAGTACAAATGGTTTGGAAAAAGATTCAGACATCGTATTTCAATGTTCAATTATGTAGCAGTCTGACACTAAAATCATAAAAGGAAAAATCTAAAATCGTATTCAGACTATATACACAATCAATGTGTTACACTAGGGGTCAAAAACCTGTTTAATCTTTCGGGAATCACAATATTTACATTTTCTAGCAGAATAAGCATATTTGGCCCATCCACATAAAGTCAAGTTATAATTGGGTAGGCATTCTCTGATATTTATGTATCAGACTTGCACATAATATAGAAATAAGAGCGTGAATACTTTCTAAACCCCGCTGTTTCAAAATCATCAGCAGAAAAGGAAAGGAAGTTAGTGAGACCACAAAATGACCCAGAACCAGAGACACAGGACCCTATTCTGATTTGGCTCGAAGAAACCGTAAAACTTTAAACTTGGGGAAGGGGATTCAGTCTTCCCGTTATAGCTCCCCTGCTTGCTGGATCTCTGGGGCCACAAAATAAAAAACAAACAAAAAACAAAAAGTTAAATATCAAAAATGGAAAGTCTCATTTACCCCAATGCCAATTCCCTTTCTTGAAGCCCTGTGGGGTCGGCTCGCTCCTGTTTTTAACGGTACTGTCCCCTTAGAGAGAGAGAGAGGAGGTTATCACAAGGGCTGAGAGAAAGGGCGCGTGTGTGAGGGGGAGCGGGCGGGCAAAGGACACATTACACACATTACAGCTCAAAACGGCGGCCGCAGTCAGGAAGGGGAAGGAAGGGAAAGACAGGGAGGAACTTGAAGATGCGGACCTTTTGGCTTTCACACAAACTGAAATGTGTCGCCGAAAAAGGCTGCGCTCATGACATTTTACAATACTCAAGTTGGACATTTCTATGATAATGTGGAAAACGGACAAACTGGACCATTTGTTTCAGAATCATCCATTTGTCAAAATAGTAGCTCTCGCCTACACTTCTATAGACTACGTCATGTGAAAGCAAACCTATTGCTCTTCCTATTCACTACAGTAAGACAGTCCCTGGTGGTGCGGTAAAGGTGTCGTGTGTGGGGAGGACAAAAAAAATTCTAAATTCAAACTCAGAATAGGGCCTCTTTTTGTTTTCTTTTTTCTCAACAGAGAAAAAAAAATAAAAAAAGAGAAGGATCAATAGAGCGCGTGCTGTCAAGTACAGTGGGGTGTTAAAGACTGAAGAAGGCACAGAAATAAAGAGGAGCAGGCACTTTTTTTTTTGACAGTTACAACAGTTCAGAGACAGGAAGAGCACGGCCAGCGCTAGATAAAGCTGCTGCGCTGCACTAACAGACAGACATCTACCTGCTGTAACTATTCAGGCTATGAGTTTAACAAAGGAGAAAACCAAAATGAAAAATTTTCTTTGCCAATTACAGCAAACGACAAATAATTGCTACAAACTCATTCATTCATCTTCCTCCGCTCGCTCCATGAAAACCAGTATTCAAAGTACAAAATTCTATCTTTTAAAACCACCAAAAATCCTTAGAATGGCATTCACAGCAGAAAGGGTCCACGTGATTGAAACTCATGAGTAGGGTCGATGAAGCTCAACTGTCCTGCTCCTTTCAAAAGCCGCTCTAGTTTCACAAAATATAAATAAAAACATTTGAATATTCTAAACTAATGACTTGCGTTATGTTTGGAGCCGGAGCGGGTTTTGAGCTGCCCCCGACTTCCAAATGTGTTTACTTGACAAGAAAGCGATAAGTAAAACCTGTGTAAACTGTACTAGCGCTCATCTGTCCTCCCCGAGGTGCGGGTGCATTGCAGGCTCTGTGCGTTATGTGGCTGTGGGTGTAAACATGAAAAGTTTGACTCACTGCAGGTGCCCCCGCTGAACATGGGGAGAGTCTCGAACACCATTTTGTGGAAGAGCAGCGCCACCGGCTTGTAGTCCAGCTGGTTCTTCAGTAGGTAGTTGTAGTAGTGAACATAGCGGCGCTGGCTGGGGATTGTGACGCCCTGCAACGCGACGACAGCGTTTCAGTGTACGGAATGAGGAGACGGCCCGAGCGCAATACAGACTCATTTAGTGATACCTGAAAACCACTGGCCACTCGCCTTACCTTTTTGTCCCTTGTCCTTACTTCCCCGTAGAAGTCGAGCGCCTCCTGGGCCTCGACGAACTTGCCGCGGTGCAGCAGGTAGGCGCAGATCATGACTCCAGTGCGGCCCTTGCCCGCCTTACAGTGGATGGCCGCCACGTGATTGTCGTCCTCGCTCAGCCACTGGTCCAGGTCTTCGCAGAATGGCTTGATGAGCTCCAGCTGAGGCGGGTTGTGGTCTTCGAAGGGATATTGTGCAACTGCGGAAGACAAGGAGCGTGTGAGGGGACAGGGCGGCGGAGCACAGGCGGGCAAGATGCAGAAAATGTTTGATACGATCGACAAAATTATAAAAGTATCGAAAATATTACTATTGGAAGTCTGACAACTGGACCATTTACAGTATAGGCAACACTGACAACCCTCTTGCAAAATGGCACTCCGATTGAATTTCTTTGTAGGCAATATTTATGCCGTATTTGGTTTAATCTGATCCACTATACTGTGTTACTCTTGCTGCCCTTTCTGAGAGAAACATTAATCTTGAGCGAAACCTTTACAAGCACGTTCTTTTGAAGGGTTGATTCTCGTGATCAAAAGTGCCTTCGTCAATACGGAGATTCTAGGCCAAGGCTCTGAATCCAAGTGGTTTGTCAGATAGTTCAACATTCTACAGGCTGGTTTTGCAAAGATTTGGTTTAATATTGGGCTCGTTTTTTTGTTGCTGTAGGTGGATGGGTTTAATTCATTGTAGAGATATTTTTACTCAAACCATTCAAGGACGTCTGCATTTGTATCTTAAGCAGGAGGGTAATTAATTAGCTTCCCCCCCCTTTCTTATCATTGTTCTCAACCGCTATCACCGTATCAATGCATGACCTCCGATTTCAATCTCGCACGGTTCACCGTTTGCAGCGGTATAAACACGGTAGAAACAACGGCCCGGCAGCTCAAAGAGTGTCGGCGTGAAACATGTTCCCAAAAATCCTACCTCTGCAGTTAAATTTGGCAGCATCGTAGTGTCTTTCTGCGCAACTAAAAATGGGAAGAACAGAGTGAGAGTTAGCGATCGCTGAGAGAAAGTGGGTAAGTAAACACAACAGTTTAGGTACGGGGCACTTACAGATTGTAAATTTTATAATGGTTCTTGTGTTTCGAGTCGAGAAACCTGGGAATAAAAGCAAAAAGAGAATGCAGTCAAAGAATTTCTTGATGACACATAATTTCTTCAGTACGAGCGGCTTACCGAACCACATCATCTATATTATTTCTGTACACGCCTTCCAGTCTCTCGGCTGGAAATCCCATGGCAATGATGTTTGGGTAGATATCTGTTCAGGCAGGGGTCAAGGAAATGGGACATTATGCATAATGGTGCTCCACAGTTGGAATTACTGCAGCAACACATTGGCTTTTTCTCCCTTTACGTAAAGCAAACACAGCCATCCCAGTGAATCAGCCAGAACAGGCAACTTTGAGCTTGCAGTTCATCCTCTCTAGGTGCACACTTCAAAACATTAAGGGGTTAAATAAATACATGTTGATAATTTCTCATAAAATCTAGAAAAATTAGGACAGTAACAGTAACAAGTCCTCAAATTTAGGGATGCGCGATCCGATACTGGTATCGGATATCGGAGCGATACTGAGAAAAAAAAATACGATATCTGCCATCGGCTACAGATATTCAATACTGAACCAATACCAGTTTTGGTTCTCACCGCCTTAAAAACAACTTTCAAACCTCTACAAATGTATTTTTGATTCGGCGTGCAAAATGCCGCGGCTAGCAACAGCATGCTATAGCTAGCAACAGCATGCTATTGCTAGCGGTTACAAATCAAGGCTGGGTCAGAAACAGATAGAAATACTATTCACTTTTTCACTCAGCACAAACCACTTTTAAGTTTCTTGGCATCGGTTAATATTGGGTTTCTCAAACCCCCAATATCGGTGTCGGGAGCAAGAACGCTGGATTGTTGCATTTCTAATTGAAATGGCCTCAATTACAGGACAGAGCGTCTGAAACCAATTAGTCAAAAAGAATAACACGCAATCAAACAGAATAAACTATTTTGAGACTACTAAAAACCTGTACCGTTCACAGAGCAAATGACCCAGCGTCAGTGGAGAAAGGCCAGTTTTGGTGGATTTGAGCGAAGGCTTGAGCGCGTTCATGTGCAGATATGAGCGGAGATGGGCGTGTGTTCCCATGTTGTGACAGATGGCCTCGACTGTGAGAGGCAGGCGGGGAGGACACGCCGCTACAGTACTCTGGCTCTGCTCACATGTGGGCGCTCCCCTGACCTGCGTGTATTTTTAGAGCGGGTAGTTATATTGGGCGGATGGCAAATGTTGGGCTTATCTCGATTTGAGCGCGGCTGGGTCGGTCCGGTATGTGTACGCGAGGGGCAACAGCGAGAGACGGGAGCAACAAACGCGTGTGAATATGTTCTTAACAGAACACTGGTGCACTTGTGGCAAAGTGGGTAAAGACTTTTGCCTAAGGACACAATACTACGCGACGGCTAGAGTGGGAATTTAACTCTGCCACCATTTACATCAGTGGACCAATCCTGTGCCACAGAGCCTTCGCAGTCGCACAGTTTTTGACTAAGCAGCGATTCTGTGAAGCTGATGTTTCATTCCATGACTTCCATATGACCATATCCATGAGGTCTTTTTACAGCTGCCAGTTTAGACCGCCACATGTGCGGAAACGCAAAATAATTCGTTTTCCCTTTTAACAGCTCAAACATGTAGACAGTAAACATAAATTTAATTTAAAAACAAAAATCAAATTTAACAAAAATGCAAGATATTCCCGAACCATGCAGCCCGAGTGAGGTGGTACTATTAGTGTTAAAGGAAAATACCAAATCGGTTACTTGTGCCTCCTCGCTCCATCTTTGCTTACCTGCCTGACACATCCGTATTTAGCACAGTGCATTGAAACTGTCATGACGGGTTATATGCCGCTATACGTACAGCCTGCAAGTCTCACATCAGTGTCAAGTTTCAGGGAAAAAGAATAATTGAGTTGGCACAGGTTATGAGCCGCTCAGCTGCAGAACGCCTACCTGAACTCCAGTCTGCCTGCCGCCACGAGCTGCAGGATTTCACACTTAAAACCACTGACTAAAGGGCGACCTTTTCAGCAACGCTTCCTGTGCCACCGCATCAGAAATGGAAGACATAAATATTTAATTAGCTGTGAATTTCATTTGGAGAATTAGGATGCACGCCCCTCCCCAAGAGCTGTGGCTGTTTTTAACCTGTTCCACTCTACATTGGCCTATTCCGAAAAAAAGCATATCCATACTATTTCATAATTAGAAATCTTTTACAAGGTTTTAAAATACAAATTTACTCACATATGTGCTATTGGGGCTTGGGGATGTTGTGGATGTGGAGATTTGGAAAAAAAATAATTGTGGGCAAGACTAAATGTGGTCTGTTTTCAAGTAATTTGATTTCCGCCTATAAAAAACAGAAGAAAAGGAGCAAAAAAATCTTATTTTTACTGTAAAGAAGCAATATCTCAACCTAAATTGTAAATAAACCCTGTCATCAACATTTTCAGCAATTTTGGTGCCTATTGAACAAAGAATTGAAGGGTTTTAGAGATGTACAATATAAAAAAGTCCAGGCGGAGACCAGCTGTGCCATTTTGGCACAATTTGGCACAATTTGGCACAAAATTTGAAATATGGAATATCTCAATGAAAATGAAAATTTGGGATACTTTTACATATTTGGTCATGAAAATGCTTTTTTTTTTCTAAAAGTAAAGACACAATTTATATATTACAGCACACTTTATTGCAAAAACTATATACAGTAAACACACAGGTAATCAAAAGTAAAATAAAAGTTCAACAAAACTTTTTAGACCCTCACCTTAGTATTCTTGTCAAAGCAGCCTGTGACCTGCTCTGCACTCCAGATGAACCTGGCTGTGGTGATGAAGGTGTGCTTGGCTCACCAAACTCTTGTTTCCCATCATCACCATCACTGCTGTGGAATAAATCATAATAAATCTATGTTCAGATATGTGGTACAAATTTGGCACATAAGACTACAATGTTTTGTTTTTGACACACTGTGTGGACGTTACATGATCAATTGTGTCTCATATAGTACTGAAGTGATGGAAATAAAAAAGACAAATACTAATAAATCGGTTTTACATAGCACTTTCCCAATCATACTCCCACTACGCAGTGGGGCGTAGTGGGACAACTATGATTCCCACTAAATAGCAATACACTTGTCTGTACATTTTGAATTTACACCATTGACATAAAAATATACATTTACTTTACAAAAAAAAATATTCCTAAAACAGTTACCTTTCATCTGGCGGATATTCATAATTTGACCGGCTGGTTGTGGTCAAAAGGTCCGACTCGTCAGAAGAGGAGTCTTGAAGTACCATGTCTTCAAATGCCAGATCTCCAAGAACTATATCCCTTGTCTCCTGTAGAGTGTAAACACGCTTTTCCCTCTAAAAGCCATGGTGTGGTGACCAAAAGTGTAAAAATCTGCTCGAAAATACGCTAACTGCAACTTCCCCGTGCGTCATGCGCTCTGCGCGCCGAAGCTCACATGACTACGCAGCTTGACGCAGACGGATAACTCCACGGAATTTTATCCAATCAGTGAGCTCCATATATCCCCGGAAAGAGCACATTCTACAGAATCCAATGATACCAATCATTCTGTGACGGACAGAAGCCCTGGCGAATCACAGGCGAGCTTGTACAGACACTGCGTGAGCCACTCCGAGTCTCAGTTGCTGCGTTTTGCCCTGTTGTGACTGAAATACCGGGTCTTTTAGAGCCAAAATGGTGTCAAATGGACGGTGCCATCTTACTCTTGTCCAGAGAAAAATAGTTGGTACAATGGCGTATATGGAAAGAAAGAAACTGCAAAAGTAAGTCCGCAATTGCATGTTTTATTTTGATTTGCTGGTGTTTTTTGTGCAGTTTGATGCGGGCTCTGCTGAACATGTTTACTGCTGTGCAAATAAGCTTTACACCGATCGATTCAGTGAGTTGTTAGCTTTCTTTTGATATCTTCTTCGTAGTTCTGCGTTTCCTATTTTGTAAACCCAGAAGCAAAAACAATTACCTGGTCAAAACTTCAATTCTAGCCATGTGGTTGTTTTATTGCTAAGAGTTTGAGCTGTGTTACATTGATTTGAGTTTGGAGTGGATACTTTTGTTGAGGAGTTTCTGCTTGACAATTTGATGTATGATAAGTGTGTTTTGGTCGAAGCGGGTAGCGAGATACGTGCGCATGTGTGTAACGCAGCGGGGCTAGTCCCCGGTACCGGGTACTCGCGAGTTCATGAGGTTAAAGAATTGAGTTACAAGTTACAACAGGGGAATAGACGACTAAAACATGTTAAAGTAGGAGTGCGTAATCAATTGGGATCACATTAACATTCATGCTTTTTCTGAGCAAATCGCAACAATGTAAGATTTTACAGTATTCTTCGCAAAAACAAAATAAACAGTCTCCATGCACTGTTTTGTAGTGAACATATTTTTCTTCCCCTCTTGAAAAGTGCACCAAACCTCTACCAACACTAGTGTGCAACATCACAGTCTTAAAAGGTGGTCTAGAGGTCTACCCTCAGGATCGCTCTACTTCATCAGGCGTTTAGTGTTGGGTGTAATTCCTTAATGTTCAAGAAGACATGAGCAAAAAAGGACCCGATTTGGACCCCCGGCCTCTAGTTTTCTCCCCCTCCTGTAGTTGTTCTAAATTAATGTGATTGTTATAATTAAGCAGCTCGTGTGTCTGTTTCATCTCAAATGGCAACGTTCCCGGACATGTTTAAAATGTCCAAATGTGAATCTGGATTTTAATCACAATATTCGTCAGAAGAGTATGAGCAACATACTACAGATCTTCCCAAGGCACCTATCTGCATACTACTGTGATCCTAAACATTCCTGCCTCAAGGACTGAATTCAAACCAAATCCAGGTTTTTAACAGAGCCCTAGGACCTACTAGCAGAGTGATTCTAGTCGGTCTAGGAGTATTGTTAAAAAGCTCCAGCGCTCCCAGGAGAGCCTCGGCCCAGAGCGGTAAGGGGCTTGGTTTCTGCAGCTGGGAGGAAACGCACATGCGGGACCCCCGCCGGAAGCTCTGAGGAGGAGGAGAATAGGGGAAAAAAAAAATGCAGTTTCAGGCACGCCTTTTCTTTTAAAGCCAACCCTGCCTCCATGTGTAAAGCCAAATCCACAACTGAGAGCAGGAGAGCGAGAGAGAAAGAGAAAGGGGGGGGGGGGGGAGAGAGAGAGAGAGAGAGTACCGAAGGAGGGGGTTGGGAGAACAGGAAAGACGAGAGGGAAGGGGGCAAGTCGAAGGGAGGGAATGAGATTTAGAGTATGAGAGTGAAGAAAACGAGCGCTACAGAGCTGCTGGCTGAGAGGGCAGCCAGATACACGGAGCACTTAGACAGCAGTGCTGATACAAGATCACTGGCAACGCTATTTTAAGGGCAATTCCCAGAACTGTGATACTGCATTACATAACTGCACCTCCATATTGTTTTTAGAAACTATGCCAAAAATTATAAAAGGTTGACACAAAAAGCCCACAATTGAACAGATGCAGCTTTGGTTACGGAATAGACCGATGACACTTTGTAAGGAGTAGTAGCGCGCATCTTTATAGTCAAAGCTCTAGCGGTGGACCACAGACCTGCTGCTGACAGCATGACACTTTACCACACAAGCTCAACCCCAAGCCAACGCAATAAATATTCTAAAGACACACATTGCCGTCTGTCCATCTAGTGTGCGCGCATTTGGGGGCATTAATCCAAATTAACATTAAGCAACTCACTGCGCTCTCAGACTGCCCTACATTTGCTTTGCATTTAGTCCAACGCGATCAGGCAAACCAGCTGTAAATCTGGTTTTATCTCCGGCCAAATATGCATAAGTCGCTACTTTACTGCTAGTGATAATGCACCAGGGATCCAGGTCAGCTTTTATCAGCGTCAATAGAGGCTAGATGAGACTCCCACAACGCGAACAGAAAAAGAACAAAAAGGCTGGATCTCGTTTAAAACGTTTACGCGTAAATCATGTAAATCTAACGCTCAGTCTTTTACGTAATACAGTAATACATGGTTTACACCTAAATACTTCAAGATAAAGGATTGTCCTGATAAGGGCAGGACGTCGTTCTCGACCAGCGACATACATTTAAAGTATCAAAGTCAAAACGAATACCATTACGTTGTGCAATTAAAACGTATATTATAAGACGAAAAAAACATTTCAAGAAACACACTGGGAAATTCGCTTTCGTTTAGAACTCCTAAGGCGATCAAGTACTAGCATTTGAAAAAGGTGCTTGGACATACCCCAAATGCAGAAATCCCAAGGAAGGGCAGAAGATGTTTAGAGCTAAAATATGACTCTGACATTTGTATGTGCTGGTTTGACAGATCCACCATCTTTCAAACATGCTGCTGACAGCAGAGCTGTACCGTCTGACCAACTAGCCATTGAGCTAAGTAGCACCAGCGCTAAGTGCACAACATTGCTGTGTTTAAATTATAACCCACAATATAAATACTGCGTTTACCACATATCTGGAATGACAAAAAGCTCATAAAAAGGATACATGTTAAGTCCAGGTCGAAGCCGTCCTCCTGATATCTCCTTTTGTTCCGGCTGACCATTTCTTTTATAATCGCAGCCATTGTTGCAATGGTTTGTGGATTTAATTGTAAAATCAGTTTTTCTAAGGTTTACAGTTTAAATGAATGTGTCGCAGTGTGTAAATTGCTCACTGCAGTTACAATTTTGCAGATCCTCGAAGAGAGCTAGCCAGCAACGCTAGCGGTGGCAGTCGATAGGATTAGAAAGGTTTCCTGTGGATCATAAAGACGGGCCCTGCTCCGCTCCCCCGTGCAGGCCCGACTTTTCCAATCCTTGGAATCGTCTTGCAGCTCTGTACAATACACATGCAGTAGTCCTCGAGAAAATCCCTCTACATGCCAGGCAGGGTCCAGATCGAAGCCTCAACGGGGAGAGGATGGGGAACTCGCCGGTTCCCAAAACCCGTATCCAGTCACTCAGACGGAGCTAGCGGGCTAGCTAACCAGCTAGCCAGCAGCTAGCTAGCAACAATAGCTAATGCTACCCCCTTTTTCGATCCAAAAGCCTCCTAACGATTCAACATTGTCATCGACTGATTGCCAGGAACACATCCGAAGGTAAGTGACAGGCTCCACCTTAAATGTATATAAACTATACAAATACAACTACAGTGCAAGGATCGATTTGACAGGTCCGTCCCGGGGAATCATCTTTTTTTTTCTCGCTGCACTCGCTGCAGCTGAGCTCAGGCTTCCATCATGGCCTCCACCGAAGGAAAAAAAGAAGGTAGCGCAGGCAGGGATTTTAGAACAAATATCCCGCCGCTGAAACAAAATAGTCCCGCCACTTCACTAATTATTCTTCACAGCTTTGAAACAACCCACCCTTACTGAAATAACACAGCGAGTCGTAAAATGACACTGCTATGCTGGTTTTTAGTTTAGAATGTCAAAGACTTCCAAAATAGATGAATTGCGTGACTTTGGCGGAAGGATAAAGTGTGTCTGCGTGAAAAAGCTCCCTGTCAAAGTGATCACGTGTGAGTGTAATTAGGGAAGTTTGTAACATAATGTCACTTTTTCGCTGTTTAAACTGTCACAAAAGAAAATTCTTTGGGCCCATTGTTTATTTACCATTCGAGGAATTGTGAAATTTTTGATTTTAATGATTGGTAGAAATAATCGTCATTCTTCTAATTGAACCCCACACTTAATTTAAGCTGTTAATAGCATTGCATGTCTTTGACGTCAAAACTAACTATTTGATCTGCTGGCTTGACTTTGTGTTCTAGTTTTGGCCAACAATGACCATCAGTATTCACTTTTGATCTGCTGCTTGTAAATTTAAGGATGAATAGGCTGCAAAGGACTTTCACAAATTCTCGTCAAATAGACTACTGCACCTAACAATTTTTATGCACAAATATTGAAATTTCAAGTGTGTTTGAGTCGACACTTATAATCGACAAAAGAGGTCTCTGTGCGCAGGGGTGTGATTTTGTGTTCATTCATTCAGTCAGTCATTCCTGTACCAGCAGGGGGCGTTATTGTTCCACAGGTGCAAGGGCTCACTCAGATGTTGCGTTTAGGCTTGACAAGTTTGCTTGACAACTCCAGCAAAGTATGTATGTATGTATATATATATATGTGTGTATATATATATATATATATATATATATATATATATATACACTCATAAAATTAGAATATCACTAAAAAGTTCATTTATTTCTGTAATTCAGTTTAAAATGTGAAACTAATATATGATATAGACTCATGGCATGCAAAGTGACATATGTCAAGCCTTTGTTTGTTTTAATTTAGAAAATTTTTGGCTTACAGCTTGTAAAAACCCCAAAATAAAAATGTCAGAAAATTAAAATATTACATGAAATCAATGAAAAAATTCCTTCTGTGGTTCTCCTCAAGGTTTCTCGTTTCTCCCACCGGGTTTTTGAGGTTTTCCTTGCCGTGCTGGAGAGTCTAAGGACAGGGGACACCTACGCCGCTCGTCAACACCCACTGCTGACGCTTATTTGGACATTATGTTTGCCTGGATACTTGATTTGCCTGAACTTTATATTGTCTTATTTACTGCTCTGTTTTATTGCCTTAATGTTTGGTGCAGCCCTATGAGGCAACTCCTGTTCTGATATTGGGCTATACAAAACCATTGATTGATTGATTGATTGATTGATTGAGAAATGTGGGCCCTCTGAAAACTATAATCATGCATATGTACTTGGTTTGGGCCTTTTACGTGAATGACTGCCTTAATGCGGTTGCGTGGCATGGATGCTCTCAACCTGTGGCACTGCTGAGGTGTTATGGAAGACCAGGATGCATCAATCAGAGGAATATGACATCTGAAGCCCATGTCCAGGATCCGTCTGTGTGGGGTGGCTCTTGATGCACTGACTTCAGCCTCAGTCCACTCCCTGTGAAGGTCCCCCCACTTTTGAATAGCCTTTTCTTGACAATCTTCTCCAGACTGCGCTCATCCTTGCGGCTTGTGCACCTTTTTTTTCCACACTTCCCACATAAGTTGCACTTATGTGAAACTAGTATATGATATAGATTCAATCTTTTATTCAAACATCAGCTAATATAAAAACAAATGCCTTCCTTCAGTTTCATTTAACACACAACAACTCCCAAACTAGGTACCGTTTGTGCCAAAGAAATGGCCGTAAACCTGTTGATTATAAAGTCCTATGACGATTAATGAGATTGACCAAAGTAGAGATTGCGATTACGATTACGACACATTTCATTAATATTTGGTACCATTGCCTTTAAACTGTGTATTTTTGGTCAAACGTTTTGGATATCCTTCCACAAGCTTCTCACAGTAGTTAGCAGGAATTTTGATCCATTCCTTCAAACAGACATGGTGTTACTGAGCCAAGTTCGTAGGCCACCTTGCGTGCACATGCCTTTTCAGCTCTGCCCATTACATTTTCAGCTGGATTGAGATCAGGACTTTGTGATGACCACTTCAAAACATTGACTTTGTTATCCTTAAGCCACTTTGTAACCGGTTTGGCAGTTTGCTTTGGGTCATTGTCCATTTGGAAGGCCCAAGCTTTTACTTCCTGGCTGATGTCTTGAGATGTTTCTCTAATATTTCCACATAGTGTTTTCTTTCTTCATGATGTCATCTATTTTGTGAAGTGCACCAGTCCCACAGCAAAACAACCCCACAGCATGACATCACATTCGAAGCCATGAACGCAACCATGTTGTTTTTATATTTTTACGTTGTACATTCAAGTACACTCAGTTTAATGTACCTTTGAATAAATCAATAATGCAATGTTCCCACTGTGAGAATGGTCTATCCATCCATCCATTTTCTTCCACTTTTCCATTGCCGGGTTGTGGGGGCAGCTGTTGGAGCTGCCCAAATCACATTGCACCAGCCCCCGATGGTTCCTCCTGCAGGTAGTGGGTCCACAGAAGGACGCCCTCACGATTCTAACCGGGCCTGTTAGTCTCTCATAAGGGGCTTCTGAGCTACCATTCTGTGAGAATAGTATTTTTATTTAATCTTATTTGATTGACGGTCCCTGAGTGAATTTTTAAAAATCTTATATAAACAGTCCCAAAGTCATTTGGGAATGGCTTTCGCTTTATCCGGGGGCGGGTCACGGGGGCAGCAGTCTCAGCAGAGATGCCCAGACTTCCCGATCCACGCACACCTCCTCCAGCTGTTCTGGGGGGACCCCGAGACGACACCAGGCCAGCTCGGAGACATAGTCCCACCAGTGTGTCCTTCCATGAGGCCTCCTCCCTATAGGACATGCCTGGAGCACCTCCCGACGGAGGAGACCAGGAGGCATCCGAAACAGATGCCCTAGCCACCTCAGCTGGCTCCTTTCGACGTGAAGGAGCAGCAACTCTACTCCGAGCTCCTCCCGGGTAACTGAGCTCCTCACCCGATCTCGAAGGGTGCGCCCAGCCACCCTGCGAAGGAAACTCATTTCGGCTGCTTGTATTTGCGATCTTGTCCTTTCGGTCATTACCCAAATCTCATGACCATAGGTGAGGGTGGGAACGTAGATCGATCGGTAAATTGAGAGCTTTGCCTCAGACTCAGCTCCCTCTTCACCACAACAGTCCGATATAGCGACCGCATCACTGCTGACGCCGCACCGATCAGTCTATCGATCTCACGCCCCATCCGTCCCTCACTCGTGAACATGACCCCGAGATACTTGAACTCCTCCACTTGAGGCAAGGACTCCCCACCGACCTGAAGAGGGGAAGCCACCTTTTTCCGGTGGAGAACCATGGAGGTGCTGATCCTCATCCCGGCCACTTCATACTCGGCTGCAAACCGCGCCAGTGCGCGCTGGAGGTTCTGATTTGACGAAGCCAACAGAACAACATCATCTGCAAACAGCAGAGATGAGATTCTGAGGTTCCCAAACTGGACACCCTCCAGCCACTGGCTGCGCCTAGAAATTCTGTCCATAAAGTTAATGAACAGAACCGGTGACAAAGGGCATCCCTGGCGGAGACCAACACGCACCTGGAACAGGTCTGACTTAGTGCCAGCAATGCGAACCAAGCTCCTGCTGCGGTCATACAGGGAACGGACAGCCCTTAGCAGAGGGCCCCGGACCCCATACTCCTGGAGCACCCCCCACAGGGCACCACAAGGTCGAACGCTTTATCCAGATCCACAAAACACATGTGGACTGGTTGGGCGAACTCCCACAAACCCTCGAGCACCCGATGAAGGGCATAGAGCTGGTCCAGTGTTCCACGACCAGGACAAAAAACGCATTGTTCCTCCTGGATCCGAGTCTTCGACTATCGGCCGTATCCTCCTCTCAAGCACCCTGGGAACCAGTGTTTTATAATATTTAACCACAATTTGTCTATTTTAATACATCAATGATGAGACAATAATGTATTTTACTGCCTTTTAATAAAACACAGCACATGTAAATAGATTGCATAGTGTCTCTTTCTCTGTTAATTGTCTCAGTCACACATTTGCACCAATACAAGCATGTAGTCGATCATAACCAGAGGTACCTTACACTTTTACAAAACACTTAGAATGACATTTGAGGAAAAGGATATTTGCTACGTGTTTCTGAAACAGTGTAGGGCAAACGGAATTCGCTTGAACAAACACTAGGGATACAGAAGATGGAGCTGATGGTCCAAAACTCAATCTGTAGTCACATGTACTTCACAGTTGCAAAAAATAATTTCCTTTCATAAACATTTATATAAAAATGACAGATTGAATAAAATATATGTTATAAGTTAATATAAAAATCACATTGGAATGTAGTCATAATCTGATTGGGAGAAACCTGGTATAAATATCAATTGCTTACCCAGAAACTCTACTTCATTCATATTCATCATCATCAATCATCATCAATCATCTTAATTCCTATTATTAAACAGTAGGCTATGTGCTAATATCTGAATCACTTTTCTTTCTGTAGGGAGGTATAGTAGTCGACCAAAATCTTCCAGGCCTTAGGTGCCATGAAGCCATCGGGTGGACTCTCTCCTCTACAAGCCATGTTCCTCATTTTGGTTCCGGAGATAAACTCAAAGTCTGCATGTCTGGAAGGAAGAAAAAAAAATTGCTACAACATTAGAAGCGGTGTCTATCCAATCGAACATTGTATAATTGTATAATATTTAGCATTGCACGAATTATAGTATTTTTGATCGCCGAAGCATTTATGAGCACAAATCCCACATGACGAGACACTAGATTGTGTCCACCAGAATAAAATCGCATTTTCTTTTTTCTTTTATAATAATTTTATTTTTAGAATCTGCATACAATGGTTACACACATTATTGTTATTATTATTATTATACTCATCAGCAGTCTAATGTAATAAAAAACAATATCGGTATCATCCTGGTGGCAGAAAAAACAAAAACAAACAAACAATGTTGCTTTTCATTAATTAATTTAGGGCCAGCTCTTTCCCCCTGCAGAGATGACTGTCGCCCTCTGCTGGCAACGGTGCGGAATGGAGCATGTTGAAACGGCTCATTAGCAGCACAAACAGATGCAACATAGTCTCGAGGTGCAGAAATGATCCAAATGTAGTGAAAAGGAAAAGTTATTATGGCATAATAGCGTAGCTTCAAGGTTTTCACGATTTCACGCACTAAGTACACAATGTTTGAGAAAACAAAAACGCATTGTAGTGTTGGAGGGAAGGGATAAGGAATTTAAATATTTGTCCAGCCATTGTTCAGCCTTTGTGAACCTGCTGAAAAAAGTATATTCAAGAGTTCTTAATCAAAATTTCAGTAAAGATTGATTTCACATATTTCTATTGATTGTAAGTGTTAAAACATAATTTTATATTGTAGCTCCTTTAGTTCATTTAAACATTGGGCTGAGTCTCTGCGCTCGGCCCGTGGTGTGGAAGCGCAACATTGAATCATGTTTGCCCATAAATATTAACGCTGTAGCCTTGTTTCATGTTTAAATCATTAATGTGGATTATATGCGGTGTCGCAATAAAAACTGTTTTCCAGCACTGTTTAGTGTTTAGTTAAAATTGGTGAATCATGTGCACCACCTCCTGACTTGGTGTAGGATTTGAGTGCACCGTACGCCAGTTGTACGGTGCACTCAGATTGATAAATGCCAAAACAGGCGGTAATTTTTGGTACACCCCACATGCGCTCTGACTTCACCGTACACACGTTTGATAAACGAGGGCCACTGTATCTACCAGCTTACCGTTCTTTGTCGTAGAAGTCCATTGCTTTCTTGGTCTTGTTGTATGCTGCCACTCTGAAGGGAATGATCTCCACAGAGGTCAGTCCAGGAGCCATAGTAAGAACCTTTCCTCCATGTGTGGACTCATACATGTCCTTTTTGGTTTCTGGGTGGGGCATACCAGCAGGATCCCGGCCCACAATGTAAAAGTTGGACCCAGCGACCATTCTTGCCCTGCAATGCCACTGCACCTAAAGATAAAAATGATTGAACAGAGGAACAGTTTGAAAATCGACAATGAGGCAGATATCAAACAACACGATTTCTATTTAGTTTGCTTTTATCTATATTTTTCAACTCTAGTAGAAAACAAAGAAAACTCTGCACATGAACCTTCACAGATTTCCTCAGGAGCTGCCGCATCAAAAACAAGACCAGCTGCATTCTGCTTACATAGACACTGGATATGTAAAAGCACAAGTATGCAAGAAATGTATGCTTCAGTGGTAAAATGTTCAACTTTATGGCTCATTCAGATGTGTTGTTACTCTTGTGGTGTTCCGTGACTCATTTGCTAGTTTCATTACATGGTTCAGCATAATAGTGAGATTTAAAGCACAACATTTGCCTGGTGCAGTATGCCCTGCCTTCAGGTCAGGAGAGGAGTTGCCTTGCCTAACTAACCTCTGTAGGCCCAGCATACATCATGGGAGAGGGGAAGATGGCCACTACGGTGCTCGATGGTTTGAGGACCCCCTCTTCCAACACAGCTGTGTGCTGCCTCATCCTCCAGTCCAAAGGCACGTCATCGTCTTTGGTCCAGCCTCCCAGAGGGTGCAGCAGCAGAACAGGGTTCTTATAACCTCGGTCCAACAGGCGCCGCTCAGTGTCCTGCATCAGAAGAGCGTGGCCATTGTGCACTGGGTTACGAAGCTGGAAGGCAAACACCGCATCTGAAAGGAGCATGGTTAAAGATGTTATGTCAAATATCTGTGTTATCAAGATCCAAAATGTAGTGTCTGAACAAGACTTAGAGAGACCAATCCATGATTGTCTCCTACTGTAATGGCCTGTTCACTGGCCTCTGATCCAGAACGCTGCGGCTCGAGTCTTGACAAGAACCAGGAAATACGACATTATCAGTCCAATGCTCAGGAAGCACTGGCTTCCTGTCGCTCAGAGCAGAGACTTTAAATCAGCTCTGCTACATCTCTGACATGTGTCTTATGAACCATCTCAGAGAACCTCTCAGGTCCCAGAGTCAAGACTAAACGCAGTGAGGGTGTTAATGTAATTCATTCATGATTATTCAGTATAATGATGTTTTATGGACTGATTTGATCTACCTTGCATTGTGCTCTGCAAATAAACTTGACTTGCCTCTATTAATAGCCTTGGATTGAAACTTGTCACAATGTATTAGTGACCAAACCCACCCCAAAGCATCTGAAAGGCCCGCAGACATACAGCGCTGTGAAAAATCCTGATTTATTTTGCCAGTTTTAGAGCCACTGCACTCCTCCCTCTGATTATCAGGACATCCCATTCTCTCTCTGTCAACATTTTTAAGGCTTGGTCAACTGTGCATATTTTGGAATCAAGGATTAATCAATGCCTGTCACAAGCCACGTGTAAGTAGCAAGCGTTTAAGATGTTTTAGCAGCCAGGGAAGTGTGCCAAATGTGTGTTGAGTAAATTGTGCCTAGTAGGAACTCGTGCACTGTTTTGGGTCCCAAATCAAATCAAATCAAACTTTATTTATAAAGCGCTTTTCATACCAAAAGGTATCACAAAGTGCTTTACAGATAACAAACAGACAAACAGGTGCATGCGCTCACACACACACACACACACAATATATCATTAGGACTAAATAAATAGATGTCAGTTAAAAGCTAAGCTAAAAAGGTGGGTCTTGAGCCTGCTCTTAAATACATGAACGTTCTCTGCGGTCCTGAGCTCCTCTGGCAGGTCGTTCCAGAGGCGAGGGCCATAATATTGGCAAGACGCCTCGCCGTGAGTCTTTCTGTTGACTTTAGGAATAACTAGGAGACCCCTGCCTGAGGAGCGAAGGGACCGTGAAGGTTCATAAGGTAAAATCAGTTCTAAAGATAAGAAGGACCAAGACCATTAAGACATTTAAAAAACATTAAAAGAACTTTAAAATCGATCCTAAAGTACACGAGGAGCCAATGCAGCGACTCTAAAACCGGTGTAATGTGGTCCCGCCTCCTGGTCTTCGTCAGGACACGAGCTGCTGAATTTTGTAAAAGTTGTAAACCTGAGATACTCTTTTTGGGAAGACCAGAAAGCAGGGCATTACAGTAGTCGATACGACTAGTGATAAAAGCATGCATTAGCGTCTCCGTGTTGGCTCCAATCCAAAAACTCTTTCATATTGCTCACACAACACCATATCATGCAGAACTTTACCATTTTCCTTTTTCAACCTCCTCGAGATCTTTCTGGAAACACATAGTTTTCTTTCTACAATTTATCTGTTTTTTGTTTTGTTTTTGCACTATTTTGAAGTAGGTATATAACAATAGAAGTTTCCCAACCTGCTTTCATGTCCTTGAACTTTTGTTTGAGTTCCCGCGGAGTAAGGCGGAACTGGTCCAATCCATCGTTCCATCTGATTCGCTCCAGAACCTCCAGGTCTCCTCCCACCAGCCAGTCACCTCCCTCCATCACCATCTACAACATATCATTTTGCAATCTCAAAGTTCGTACCGTATGTTCGATGAAAACAGCTTTCCGTCTGTGCAAAAACAATATGCTCAACGATTATTATTGTAATATATGCTATAACAAATCGCTGTCACAGGATTAAACAAACAGGGTAAAAGAAAGATAGGATAATCTTAATTTCCTGTTCAGGATGTCCTCAAACATATATAGTACAAGTACAAATAAAGTGATTAGGATTAAGTTACAGAGAGATTGCCCAGCTGCTGTTGAATAGAAAAGGTAATTTGATCGTCATTGTTAAGACATGAATGTGTGTGTGTGTGTATAAATAAAAGCAGTGAAAAAGTTGAGTAGAATGTGGTGATATGGGTATTGCACTTGTACTGGAGAAATTCCTTGAGAAATTCAATGGTAAAATTGTATTATTAGGCCCGAGCAACGGACACGAAGTGCCCGGCGAGGGACTAATTAAAATCGTAAAAAAAAAGGGAAAACGCAAGAATTTAAATAGCAAACGTGGACCGATACACAAGTAACAGGTATCAGAAATTAGTGCTCCGGGAGGTCTAATTTTGGGTGGCGTTGGCAAGAGAAAATAATCAAAGATGGCTCAGTGGCGCCCCCTCAAACAGGCAGTTTACATTGAGTCAATGAGAGCCCGGTGGCAAAAAATGTCATGGTACAAAGGTGACACTGGCCAGGGTCATAGACCACGTCAGGACATGTAAGAAAATATATTATGAGCCCGGCCTAAACTCTACAGGAAGTCGGCCATCTTGGCCCAAACCTCGCACCGTCAAAATCGTACCTGTTGAACTTGTGACCCCTGATCCTCGAGTTTTCAATCAAAAGCTTCAATTTTTGGCCAAAATGTCCCAGACCCATGTGGCTTTCCAAATCCTCATTTCAATTTTGGAAATATTATTGGGCGTGGTCATGACAAGGCCGCAACTCAGAGGCCATTTTCAACCAAATTCAAAGTCTCATATCTTTCACAGAGTTTGTGGGATTGCAACGGCCCCAATACGGCGCACGTGCACATTCTCGAGCTGGACCTAACCATGTGCAAACGCAGCCACTATGGCCAAAAATGACCCACTGGCGCCCCCTTCAAGGTTTTTTCTTGAAAAATTCCAATCAAAAAATCCGGATGGTATGGAGTTGTGAAAATAATCACACAGGCCTTCCCCGTTATAGGGATCGCGTCCATCTTAGTGTGAGCTTTCCGAAAATGTATAACATGTGGGGGTCAAGGCAACCAGTCCACTTATACAGCCTGTTCAAGTGTGAGAACAGCGCCACCTGCAGGCTTAAGATGGCTTGTAAGTGGCCCGCCCATCCTCCGTGGAAATAGCCAGAGTTCTTCTTCTGGCAGCATGTTGGCCTCTGTCAGAGTTGCCACTGTCAGAGTTTCTCATGAAAATCGTAAATTTTCCCAAATACCCCCTTTAGTCACAAAAGCCACAGTTTTAGACTCATACGTAGATATACTACCCCTCTGTGACAGAAAGAAGCTTTAATTTGGACGCGTTTGCCTCCAAATTGAGCTTTTTTGGACTTTACAGTCATAGGAAGTTCACTTAGGCTGTTTCCTGTCCGTCTCTGCGTGTTCCCCGTACTATGTGGCTCTCACCAATGTATTCCATCATCTTTTAAGAGTTCTGCTGTGCTGTTGTGCACACCCGTGTAGCTCCATTGGTAGAGTGCAGGGTTTGCACTGTCATATTGCCGGTTCAATCCCCACCATGACTTTTTTTTTTTTCCTTTTCTTTTTTACGCAGTACCTACTGGGAAGAACCTGAATCGGCAACTATGCTCCCACCCTCATTCAAAACGGGTAACTACATGGGTAGAGTGATAGGTTCCCAACCATGGGATTGCTGGATCAATTCTCACCTTGACTCTTTTTTATTTTATTTATTTTTTACTCGCCAACTACTGGGAAGAACATGCATTGGCGCCTATGGTCCCACCCTCATTAAAAACTGTGAAAATAACCCCTCTCAACAAAATATTGTTTCACCTATCAAGTACACTGAATGTCCGAGGCATCCTCTCAAATTGTTGTCCCCCAGGCAAGTTTGCTCTAATTTTAAAAATGATTCAAATAATCTTGGCTCCCCGTTTTCTGCATATACATGAGCTTAGTGATCTTTATAATAGCAATCCAAGGTCTTTTCATGTGTACCCACCTTAGCTCCATGGGTAGAGTTCTGGACTCACAATCACAAGGTTGCTGGATCAATTCCAACCTTGACCTTTTTTTACTTTTTATTTGTATTTATGTTGTTTTTATTTGATTTTTTTACTGGCCACCTACAGGAAAGAACATAAATGAAACATGAAATGAGAAAATGGAGGGGGGGTGGGGAGCATGACCGGAAATGACCTCTCACTTGTGCTAGGACCTTGGTGCAGTAGGTTGCCAGTTCAAACACAGCTTGGATACTTTTCTAATGCTTTCTCTTTTCACATGGGCTGCTGCACTCTGAGCCTGATACAACTCAAGAATGAGCACCAAGTTATGTAGACACAATTATTTAATTGTCCACTTTTCTACGTTTCACTCCCTTTTTCCTCTTTACTTACTGTTAAGTGCAACCACACGGTACCCCGCACTTAGTAGGGTGGGTGATGTTACAGGCCTCACTGCAGGACTTTACTCAGGCACGGAAACCACTTGTACTTTGTAATTCTTTTATTTAAGTAGTCACCAGCAGGTAAAAAACCTTTAACAAAGGGGACACACAAATCCCACAATTTTGTCAACATAATGCATTTCACATAATATATTTTACTTTTGTCTTTAACCTCTGTTTGTACAATTAACTTAAATCACTCACAGCCATTAAATCTGTCACATCAATAAATTGCACATTCCATAACATAAACAGCCTGTCCTTTTAAATCTTTAGGATAAATCATTGTTTTCAATTCATTGCATTTCACATGTACAACAGTTTAAATCAAAAATACACTCGACACCTAATTCTAAACAAAATATATCTCCACTGGAGAATACAAAGGAAATTTGGATCAGTTTTCTTCCAGTTCAATAGTTCAGAATGAAGCATTTGTCCTACCAGCAGTTTCTTCGGAGGTTACTTTACGTAACAAACACCCTGCGTAGCTGCTGCTAACCATCAGTTCAACACAAGCTGTATTTCAGAGACCAGAGTATTTGTATTTTTTGGGGTGTGCACAGCTGATTGTCATTTCACTAACACTCCGCACCTGCTGCGGCGCGCACACAGTCAAGGCAGAGAGCGGTCATGTGACAGTTGCCATGACACTTACGAAAAGTCCTGCACTCTTAAATTTACAGAAAACAGTAAGATTGATATACGTTTAGTTGCGCAGTTTCTTGCAGCCTGGTTAGCTCCATAGGTAGAGCACAGGGATACCAATCAAGAGGTTGCCAGTTCAAGCTCAACCATGGCTTCCTTTTTTTTATTTTTTTATTTTTTTACTTTTGTAGTTTGGACTGGGCATCTACTGGGAGGAACATAAATCAAACTCAGGGATTTAACTGATATAACTGTGCATCAGACCAATGGGTCTGACCAACATATTATTTCACCTATCATGGTGGCTGCATGGCAGAAGCATCCTCTCAAATAGTTGGCCTCCCAGGAGAATTTGTGCTGGGACTTTCAGCCTGGTCGAAAACTCGACCACAGCAATTACTTTCTATAGGGTCTCATAGCTCAGTGATAGCAAACACATGTATATCAATTTTATAAGCAACCCGGCTTTTTTGCGGCTTTATAGGGTAGGCATTATTTAATGAATCATTTTGTAATCAGGGCAAATTCGACTGGGTGCCCAAAGAGCACCCAGCACCCACGGGATCGGCGCCTATGATTTGGCCTACATAAACATGTTTTTCCTCAGCATTTTATGGGGGAGGAGGGATAACAATGATTGTGTATGAAGGAAAGGCTACATAGTATATGCATAGAAGAAATGGGGGACAGTAGGGAAACAATTTACGCAAAACTGGGCAGAAATGTCGAAAACAATAAGGAAAATGGAGGTGGGAAAAATGACCTTAAATTACCTCTCTCCTCCAGTGAGGAGATTTAGAGACAAGTAGTCCACATCAGGCCACCATTGTTATGGAGGTATAGCTCAGTTCAAACATGGCTTAGACACATTTCCAATACTTTTTCATTTTCTTTTCACATATAAGCAAAATCACAATCTCATAGTGCACAAGCAAAGCACTCAAAGGTCAATTGGGATACATGTGCTGTCTTTCACTAGTCCCAATGTATACAGATGGTTTTACTAAAGGTTTGGCAATATTTACTGAATAATTTTTTACTCAAGGCAATATCGCGTGCGTGCCCACAGATTTGAGTGGGTGATCCAGTCCTGCAGCACCTGGGGCAAGAGTGAGGCCGAGGTGTGACGAAGGATCAGGCGAAAGTGGGCCGCGTTAAGGAGCAAAACAGACCGGGTTGGGTGTAAGGCCGAGGCCAGAGCAGATTTGGGCGAGAGTGGGCGGGGGCGGTCACAAGTGGAGGCGGTCGCAAGAGGGGGGCGGTCGCAAGGGGGGGCGGTCGCAAGGGGGGGCATTCGCAAGGGGGGGGCGGTCGCAAGGGGGGGGCGGTCGCAAGGGGGGGCGGTCGCAAGGGGCGAGGGCCTTTATCGCCGCGAGCGGCTTTAATTATTATTATTATTATTATGTTTAAAGCAGCATTATGCAACTTTTTGTGGAAAAAAAAGTTGATATTTGTGCGTATTTGACCTTGTAGTGACCCTGTAGCTGTATGATTGGATGATGCCTTTAATTTCCATCACAGTGGTCCCTAGGACGCTCCAGGATCACTTGTTTGGAAGGTTTTCACTGCTGACTGCAGCCTCTCACCAGAAAACCTACAAAACATTTGATCCTGGAGCGTTGCAGAGGCCACCGTGACGACTCATACATCCACTGGGTCACTACAAGATCAAATACGCACAAATATAAATTTTTTTCCGCATAAAAAAGTTGCATAATGCACCTTTAATATATTTTTATTTTTAACTGTACACATTTAAATTTGAGCAGGAGCATTAACGTTTGAGAGAAGACTGATTGTAATTGTAATTTAAGAACAGGTTTATAAATTCACCTGGCTTTTAGCAAAATAACATCCAATGGAAACAGGACATTTGTTGAAGCAGTCTTTGTGATTTGCTAATTGCAGCCATTCTAAAAGTGACCGATTGGCCAGTTCTGTTAAAAACACTAACTCGCTACATTCATTTGGGTTGAAGGGTTGAACTGTGAAGGGAACTACCTGCTCTGGAGAACTGAACTAATGCTGAGACAAGTAAAAGCTAATTATAAATTTATGAACTATTCTGTAATAATTCTCTTCCTCCTGATAGAGGAGGTTTGAAGCAGCTGGACCGCTTATCTCTCCTACACCGTCAACACTTACTTTCAAGGCCAAACCATGGAGCTAAACCTGATAAGGACTGAGCTCTCTGGATGCTCCTCTAACAATCAACAGTGCTGCAGTGGAGAGGGTGACCAGCACTAAGTTCCTGGGTGTGCACATCACAGAGAACCTTTCCTGGACCATGCACACTACATCTCTGGTCAAGAAAAGTAATCAGCGTCTCTACTTTCTCCGCAAGTTAAGAAGAGCTAGAGTCCCAGCCTCTGTTATGTGCAACATCTACAGAGGGACTATAGAGAGCATCCTGACCAGCTCCATCACTGTGTGGCACGGCGCCAGCACTGCCTCCTGCCGAAAGAGCCTCCAGCGCATCGTGAGAGCAGCGGAGAAGATCTGTGGAGCTCCTCTCCCCTCCATTAAGGACATGTACTCCCCCCGTCTCACCCGCAAAGCCGTCAGAATCACCAGGGACCCTACGCACCCATCACACAGTCTCTTCAAGGTAATGCCTTCAGGGAGGAGACTGCGGAATCTACGTGCCAGGTCCGGTCGACTGAAGAACAGTGTTATACACAAGGCCATCGGGAAGCTGAACTCTCTGCCCTCCCTCCCACTCCTCTTCCCCACCCCCCGCTCCATAATCAAGGATGACAGAAATCTAATTTCAAATCATTGACATGGTTTGACAGATAAAGAGTCTCTTTCTCTTATCGTTTGCTGATAAACTGTATAAATGACTGTCCAATAGTGTTGTCTACATATCCTGGTCATGATTTTGGCACTTTAGTGCAAATTAGTTTAAAGATCAACTTTATGCCTAAAACCTAAAACCGTCAGGGGGTGCCATCTACAGGCGATCTGTCTTTACTGCATTTGATTTTTGAATTTGGCGCCACTATTTGCGCAGGCGTGAAGCCGGACGTCAGTTGCCCTGCCGCTCTGGGCTATAAACGCGGCCCAGTCTCGCTCACGCCTTCACGCTGGAAGGGTGGGTTAGTTACTCTTTAACCTGATTGTAATTTCGCATATCTTCTTTTGTAAGGTGCATTGAGTTGCCTTGTGTACGGTGGCCGAGAGGGGTCACAACAAATACAAACGCCACAACACAACAACTTTGAGCCACAACACAACAACTTAACGAAAGCCACAACACAACAACTTGACGAAAGCCACAACACAACAACTTGACGAAAGCCGCAACGGAAGTGACCGGAGCCCGAAATGATTAGCAGGTAAAAACACTGTTACATGCTTTTTTACATTGTAAAGCGGATCAAATTAGCTTCACTACAGAGAACCAGTTGTAATAAAATATATTCAACAGAAGACTTCAAACTTATTGATGTAACCGGACTATTACGATGTTGTAGCTGTTCTAGATACATAAGCCTGTTTTGAAGCCTAACACACATGCCTCTGGATATATTTCACATATGTACAGTATATTTATATATGTATATATCACTGTCGGAAAACTGTGATCGAATCCATGAGACTACACGGGTCTAATCGGTGTGGCTTTCTGTGGCGCAGCTGCGCGCAATAGCCAAAGTACCGTCTGTCTATCTAATGGAAGTCTTCAATGCCAAGACTTCAACTTTTAGACAAGTTCCGATGCCCCCACACAGGCCTAAACGTTCTATTCCCATCCACAAACCAAAGACGCACAGAGCATGGCACGCGCAACATTCAGCTGCCATAAAAATTCATCAGCTATTTACTTTAATCATTTTGTAAACTAAACCAACAAGATAAGCCTAACAACATGGGGTACGAAATTCCGCCTCCATTTAGCTTGTGCGTAATGGCGAGGCCTGTTCCTATGAAACAAGAGAAAAATAAAGCATTTCGTTAAAACGCTTTCTGCTGAACTGTAGATTGCATAAGATAGGCTATATTCTTCCAGCTGTGTGTGCGTCATGTGATAGCAGGCATATTCTTTCATTTTGCAGGCTACTGCTGCAGCCCCTTTGACATGACATTTAAGCTTTTTAAACTTTAAGTTTTTAAATGTTAAGATAATCAACATATGGTATTGATAGTTATTAAATAATGTTCTAAATGTTAGATAAAGATAATTCTGTAAAGAGGCACATCTGAGTCTGGAGAATGGTAGATTCAGTCGGTCGGTGCAGGTGCACGAGTTGAGGACAAAAGTTCACGTTTGCCCCATAAAGACCGGGCTGCACCGGGAGGCGCAGGTGCTCTGGACTTCAACACGCTTTCGTGGACAGTGGGAGACTGGTGTCCTTTACCTGGAGCAGTTCTTGGGGACTTGCTGCACGAAGTGTCCCATATCCAGTGGTGCGTAAAAGAGGTCCGCGCTCATGGCGACCGCACGGTGAGAGATCTTTTGCGTCTTACTAACTTTGTGCAAGTGACAAATTACTGATAGCTTCGTTGGAGTAAAACATTTGACCTATTAAATTGACATACATCTTTCCGCTGAACTCGTGTAGCACACAAATAAACAAATAAGCAATTGTGAAGATCTCCGCAAATAGTTATTTGACCATTCAATACTGTTGTAATGCTTCCCCGTCCTTTCTACGAGTCTAAAGTACCCGCATGTGTAAAACCTTTGTGGAAGATCTTCAAAATGAAAAGATCTGCACATGACCATGCCATATGCCCCCCAATGCAAACCTACATGGCTGACCCAAAGGCGTATCTTTCCCCTCTGATTTGAGGCATGTGTGTGCCCGCGGCAGGTCAGTTTATGGGGAGAGATGCTGCTGTGGAGCCCCCACAACCCGTGCGTCCTGACGCACAGCTGCGCCACAGAAAGACTCATCGATAAGACCCGTGTAGTCTCATGAATTCGATCACTTTGGCGACAGTGAAATATAAATATACTGTACATATGTGAAATATATCCAGAGGCATGTGTGTAAGACTTCAAAACAGGCTTATGTATCTAGAACAGCTACAACATCATAATAGTCCGGTTACATCAATAACGTGTCAGTTTGAAGTCTTCTGTTCAATATATTTTATTAAAACTGGTTCTTGTTTGTGATCACAGACTATGCGAATACACGTCCGTGGGCAGAACATGAATTGAAATAAAGTACGTCGAATGAGGCGGCTAAAGCTGGCTTAATGATAGCTACGGTACCACAAGCCATTAGCTATTAATAAATAGACTTTTCCTCCTGGAATCCCTCGTTTGAGCAGCGAAGAATTTGTAGCTCTCTGTAGTGAAGCTAATTTGATCCACTTTACAATGTATAAAGCACGTAACAGTGTTTTTAGCTGCTAATCATTTCGGGCTCCGGTCACTTCCGTTTTGTCCGGTCACTTCCGTTGCAGCTTTCGTTAAGTTGTTGTGTTGTGGCGTTTGCATTTGTTTTAGCATTTGTTTTTGTTGTGGCGTTTGTATTTGTTGTGACCCCTCTCGGCCACTGTACTTGTGTATGAAATGAGCAGCATAAATAAAGTTGCCTTGCCTTTTGCGTGATGCTCCTTCCACCATTTAAAACTAGTAATTGCTGGTGAAACCAGAGTGCTCATCTTCCTCCACTGGGCACTCAAAGCACTTTGCATCAAGGAATCATTCGTCACTCATAAGTGTCTTACTCGAGGTTGGAGAAATCATTGACATGCAGGCAAATGCCGATACGAACAACTGAGCTACGGTTACATTTCAGCAGACAGAGCCTCAGAACACAGCGGGCTTGTCAAAGTTTTATCAGGATGTTTGAAAATGTTCTCGTAGTGTTCTGCGAAGACAACGCTGCTCTGGAGATAGTGAGATACATTCGGTGTCCGCGCAGTGTTTGATGTGCGCCTGGGTTCACATCGCAGCCCTTCAGTAGAATTTCGGAATGCATTTCTGCTAATACAAAGCCTCCTGTGGGGCTTCAGGTTAGATAACACTAGTGCTTTTTAAACAATGTTATTTTAGAGCGATCAATCTAGGTTTTCTGTTCAGAACCACTCGCTTGATGTGTGATGATGTGGTGCTGCTGAATCTGATCAAAGATGAGCCAGAATTCTACCAAATGATAACAAAAGCTGTCGGCTAGAGGTCGGCCAACATATCGGACCAATATTTGGGGATTTAACAATATCGGCTATTGGCCAATATAGTGCCGATAAAAGCCGATATCTCCGTGACTGGAAGTGATAGAGCCTTCCCGTTTTTTGTATTACAGTGAACAAAGAGTGACGTCATAATGAGTCCTCCCACAAGGACCTAGGCCTCGGGGGAACTGAGAAACATTGCAATGAAAATTGGTCAGCTACAAGTTTGTTAAATACTGCTGCATGTTATTTTGAAGCTAGGAACCTCGCTTAAATCGTTTTAACCTCTTGGATCGCCACGCAAAATGCCACGGCTAGCAACAGTGTGCTAACGCTAATGGCAGCATGCTAATAATAAATAATACATAAATACTCAGCCACTGCTGGAGTGACTGAGTATTTATGTAGTTACAAGATAATGGACCAGACATTTGGAAAAAAAAAATCAGAAAAAGAAAAATATCGACTGAGTATATCGGTATCGGCCATAGAAAAACCCATATCGGTCGGCCTCTACTGTCGGCTGATACAGAAAAATCCATCTGGTCAATTGTCTGTACAGTCAGAGCCGGTTGTTCCTATACGCAAACTACGCAAGTTACGTAGGGCCCGCGCAGCCGCAAGGGCCCCGCATCTCAAAACTCCTGCCTGTAGCTCCTGCCCCTGCTCTCTCTGTCTCTCAATAAAGGGACAAACATTATGTGAATGGGCTAAATGACTAAATACCTCCTTTTCAAGTTGCAAGAAAATATTGTTGACAATTTTGAACCACCGCGTGTGATGTCGCAGAATTGATCGCTTATTTATTGTGCGTATTGTAACAGCCTATTTCACATTGAAGACTTCAGACTGAAGAACAGGATGTTTCTCAGCCGTCCACAGGCCGATTTAAGCCAAATAAAAACTCAGAGAAAGGTTAGACTCTCATCTGTCTCACTTTGGGGAACTCGCTCTGCTTTGTCAAACGCGCTCCACGGAACGAGAAAGAACTGTTCGTTGCGTAATGCCACACCCCCTCGGAGAAAAAGGCTTTATAACAAAGTAAACCTTTGAATGTATTATATTTCATGGTGAAACCAGCTTAAAGAAGTATCTTACTGGGTTGCATGTGAATTCAAACAATGAAGTTGAATGTTTTTTGATAAGTTAGCCCTATTTGGATTCGTCTTATAAATCATCAAGGAAGATAAAGTTGCGGCCACGGAAGGTTTAAAATCAGCCCAAGAAAACTGCAAGATTTACGGCACATTTGAAGTAGCCCAATTGTGCGGGAAAGCCGCGGACCTGGCAACTCTGAAGAAGAGTTGAATCCTCACGGTTCTCAAGGGCACAGTAACTCTGGTTCTCTGAATGTGCTCAGTCTAAAACGAATTCGGCTACTCACATGCTAATTCTCAGTGGTAAGACAGAAATAACCAGTCAGGTGCAGGTTTCAGTTCGTTTTAAATCAGCGGTTCTCAAACTGTGGGTCAGTGACCAGAGATGAGAGAACGTGACCATTTGCCATTTACCATTTTAAAAAGCGGGGGAAATAGTACTCGTCCTAAACCCCAGTCTGACAGTGGCTTAGTGGTTAGTGGTTCTCACACAGAGGGGCAGGGCCTGAAATGAGGTCATTATGTTCCACTTCTACCCTGCTCTTCTGCACAGTGGAACTGTTTTTGACAGTTTAAATGGGTTCACTCTTCGTCGAATAGCCATGGGATGCGTAGGTACTGTAGGGCCCCCGGGTGGATTTTTGCTTAGGGCCCCAGAAAGACCAGCACCGGCTCTGTGTACAGTGTTATTACCTTAATATACGGGTGCTGTGGGCAGCTGGTGCCCCACTGCCTGGCACAGCGCTCCTCTTTCCTGTGTTCATAAAACTCAGGATTCCTCAAAATTGCCACGAGAGAGCCCTGGTACTCTAGAGCTACAGCTGCGCAGCCGTCCAGCTCCTGCTTGGTCTCCGTGCTCACAGGGAGGACGATGGGGATGGACTGGTTTATTGCTCGATCTGACAACAAACGTTGACACTTTTGTATAAAAACAGGCAAAGGTTAAACTGTTTTCTTTTACTGCTAGGTCATGAGTGATTTACCATCGAGGAGGCTGCCAAAATGCTGAACTTGAAGGAACTCTCTCTCCCTCATGAAGCCCTTGAGAGGACTGGCCCATCCTTCAGCCAACACCTGCACCCACTGTAGGTCCAACTGAGGGACAAGGACAGGGGAGTCAACATAAGCAATAACCCTGGGTTGTGTTTTGTATCATTCGTGCATGTTTGAGTAATTCTGCATGTTAAGTTGAGGATTCACTATACTAACTGTTGTCTTTTCAGCACTCAAATTACTTCCACCGCGCATCAATCGTCTCAAGTCTCGATTTGAAAATTGCGTCCTATTACCACAATTCCACTGTCTTTATATGCATTTATAAATACATAAATAAAGTCAGTCTGGCTTTATGCCAGGCCAACACCAGGAAGCCTAGCGAATGCACTGAGTGAGTGAGTGATTGGTGGTGGTCGGAGGGGCCGATGGCGCAGATTGGCAGCCTTTCTGCCGTCAGTCTACCTCAGGGCAGCTGTGGCTACAATAGTAGCTTACCACCACTGTGTATGGAATGAATGAATAATGCAATGTAAAGTGTCTTTGAGTGTCCAGAAAAGCGCAATATAAAACTAATGCATCATTATTATTATTATTATTATTATTATTATTATTATTATTATTATTATTATTATTCTTTCTGTAAACTGAATGTCAGTACTGAAAGCAATTAGGGGGGGGGGGGGGGGAAATGCAGAGAAGAATCTGTACAGTCTAATGTTTAAATGTGAGGTACCTTAGTGATGCTGATCTTGGGGAGGGTTTTTGCGTCGGCCAGGACAAGACTCAGCCTGTTTTCTGGGACAAAAAGCTCTGTGACCTCCTCCAGGATTTCACTCGGCACAATATTCTACAAGAAGATAGACAGATTAGAAAGGACACACAGGAAAAGCCACTAGCAAACGTCCAACAGGTTAGTAGCAGATAAATGTCAAGAAGAACCACCCAGCCACTTATTTGCATTGTGTAAAGATCCAGATCCGGCTGGAAGAAATTCTTAAACAAACTCAAACAAACTAATTTGTTTGAGTTAACTTTTGTTGGCAAATATTACGCAGTTAAAAGCGCTGCGCAGTGTGCATATACTGCAGAAATCTATTCTCTTGTTGGGGGTAGTTTGTAAATGGGAGTGGTGAATGCATAGTAAAATATTCTGCTCACCTGCTCCTGTAACATGTCCAACAGTTGATGGAGGCACTCGTTCACGGTGAGTTCTCCAGTCTTCAGCACCAGATCAGGGGCCTCCGGGCGCTCGTAATTGGAGTCGATCCCAGTAAATCCTGAAAACACGAATCAGTCATTACAAGAAAATGTTTATCTTTTAAAGGTTAGGGATACAAGGCCCAACATGGGGCTGGAAAATGTCCCAAACAGTTTGAAAATGATGCATAGAAACCATGTTTTACATATTCAGATCAGCAAATACAGCATGAATACATGAATAGAGCAAGAAGATGTGGCAATTTTGGATGATAAATTCTAACATGTCACAAGGTGGCTAAGTGTGGCACCGATTAACTACTGTAAGTCAGAGGTTGCCAGTGAAAACAACTGGTAAATGTTTTCTAAGGCCAGTGCAAACCTTTGATCTCTCCAGCGCGGGCTTTCTTGTACAGTCCTTTCACGTCGCGTTTCTCACACACTGCCAGAGAAGCGTGGATAAAGACTTCAAAAAATGGCAAACCGCTGCTGGCGTGGATCTTCCTGGCCTCCAAACGGTCCTGTGAATAGTGCACAATATTAGAAATAAAAAGAAGAAAAAAACAGTGCCTTGCTCGATAGCTAGGATTACGTAATTCATTGTATGAGTGAACAAGTGGCACCATGACATGGCAATTTTCTGACTTGACCTTGCATATGCCGTGACAAGAGTATATTAATAATTGAATTTTGTATTTTAGAACACACCCTATTACACTAATTTCCTCATAAATCAGTGTCCGAAGAGGTGATAGAGTTTTGCAAACCTTGTCGAAAGGCGAAATAAAGCTCGTAACGCAGACCAGTCCGGCATCAGCGAACAGCTTGGCCACCTCAGCCACTCGCCGGATGTTTTCTTCACGGTCCTCCGAGGAAAAGCCCAGATTCTTATTCAAACCGTGTCTGATGTTGTCTCCGTCCAGTGAGTAGCAGGGGATGGCGTGAGACACCAAGAACTCCTCCAGGGCGAAGCTCAGGGTGGTCTTACCGGCGCCGGACAATCCTAAGAACATACAGCAAAGAGTTACGGGCGAAAGCGATTGATTTGTATCTTTTACCCTCGGATGTAAGCCGTTCATTCAAACACGATCCGAGGAGGCTGTCCAGTTGAACTTTCTGACATAATAACTCGTTTAGTTTAGTTTGAATGGTATAAGTGCCTACCCCATATTCACATAAACATTCATGCATTTCAGAATATTGCAAGTGCAAGTGAGGACCGATGCAAAACATACTGGTCTATCATTTGAGAAGAAAAAAAAAAAAAAAATCCTCAATAACGCATTCACAGCACAGAGTTTTTACATGACTGGAGCGCATGTGTACAGCTGCAAGCATTCCCCAATCAGATTGATAATACTGGCAATACTGGACTTTTCCATGTACAATATAAGTATAGTAAACTATTTTATTTTCATAATCAATTAATCAGTCAGAAACGTGTTGTATTTGTGCAGTGTTTTCTTTATTCGCCTACTTTTATTCAAAGATAATCTGCATAACACCCATACTTCTATCGACTAAATAATATACAAGGAAATACAATAAAGAAATAAGTGATCTGTTTTATTTTATTTTTTACCAGTGAGCCAAATGGTGCACCCTCTAAAGCCTCCCCTGGTGCCCACGACTTGACCTCTCTTGTTGCGGCTCACGTGGTGTGCCTGGTACACCACGTTGGTGGACTTGTTGAGGTCCTGGAATGACAGATGGAATAAGCAAAATTTAGAATGACCCAAGTCTTTAGAAATTGTAGCACATTTATTCCCTGCTGGGTGGTTTTGGCAAACTGTCGGTGCGTCCCACCCTTAAACAGAAGGATAACTAATGGGGTTTTAAAGTAATGCTGTCAACAATCGGAGGGGGGAAAAAGTACACCACAGAGGTAGGGCGAGTGGAAAACGCATCTGTACCTCAAATGAATATTTACACATTTGATAGGACTGAAATGTTAATGTGTTTATTTTGTGGTATAGTTCAGAAAATATGTAACTGCATATTAGACTTATCCCTGGTATAAATTAACCAATTTTCTTCCCAAAAAGAGACTGACATTCGTGCAATCTTAGCTTAGCTTTTTCCCTTTTTTGGGGGGGGGGGAACTATGCTTGAAATGGTGGTTTGGTTACGTTGCATCGGGTGGTATAAATGGACTTGTGATTATGCAGGGCGGAGGTTGGGAGGGCGGAGGAGAAGACAGAGGGACAGTGTGTCCAGTGTGCTGCTGCTGCTGCTGCCTGGCGAACCACTGATGATGTGGCAGCGCTTAATACCCACATGTTCCCAGCCACCTCACCCCACAACACCCCACCCCTTTTTTTTTTTTTTTTTTTTTAAACCTTCATTAAACCAGGACAACCTCTGTAGATGAGGACTCAGTTGTGCGTGTTTTTAGGGATAGGGAATGCCGGCGCAACTTTCACCCCAAGCACATTTTATTCAGGACTAATCTGGACGTAGGAAGTGTCTAAATTTGATGCAAGTGGGACTCAGCGTACTTTTCAATGGTTTTACATTTTTTTAATGCCATCTTTAGTCAAGATGGAGCACTTGCACATTTGTGTGATGTTTATTTAATTCTTTGGTTACAGAGTGGATGGTTTCATTTCTCAAAATTACAGATTTACCTGCGGGTACAAAGTAACCTAACCTAACATAACCTGTGAATGAAGTAATCTAACCGCACATAACCTGCAACACTAAGTCTACACTGGGTGCAAACCAAGCGTAACATTAAATATGTCTGCAATCAAACACACACCCTTTCCCAAACCCAGCCCTCCAATTAGACACTCTCCAAAGGTTCTCTGTGACCCGTCGATTAGGTTCGCAGTTCTGGCAATGCCGTTGACATCACTCTTTACATGCAAATAACTACAATCTTGCTCTGCCATGGGACAGTGCTGTCAATAGTTATTGCAGGGTTCACTTTACGCTATATGGCAAAGCTCTCAAATAGGTCTCAGTTGAACATTTAAACACTGTTGTACATGAATGTCAAGTGAGCATGCCTAAATGTAGCTATTTCAGTAAAGAAAATAACAATGGATTACAATATTGGAAATGTTTACCTACTTGTAAAGAGCAAGATACAATAGCCCGCATTAAACATCAGGCCGCATTGTGACAGATTCCTGGTGAATAATTAGTGTAACCACAGACAATAACACTAATAGCATATTGTGTGACAGCCTAATACAGTGGTTCTCAAACTGCGGTACCGTACGTGTCCTACTGATGGTACTTGGGCTTCTTCGGGTGGTACTCAGGGTCATCCGCAATTTTTTCAGATTCTAATAGCAGATCATTTCATTTTTTTTAGTGATGCAGTTCAGTCCAGTCTAGACATTCAACACCCAGCTCCATGTCTAGATTAATATTTGCTTGGCAGTTCAAATGAGGTGGTCCTTTGTAGGGAAAAGTAAAAAATTTAAAATCCTATGTAATTAGCAGTTATACAGCACTACAAATAAATCAAATATAAACTCTCCTGTGTATAGTATATTTTGCCTTTACAATATAATTGACTGATTCGAGCTAAATCTATTGATGAATATGTGACTTGTGTGAATTAACTTTGTAACCAATTGATATAAATGGTTTTGTTCTCATCTTGCAGATGGTAAAACTGCTGTATGCTTGGCGCTTTAAGTTGTAATTACATTGTAATAGGGTTTGGCTTTAGATAAGTGTGTCACTTCAGCCAAAACCCTTTTCAGTCATTGTTTCATTGTTTTCACGTTTTGTAGTTAATCGCGTCTGTGTGAAGATACTGACTGAAAATAAACTAAACTAAACAATCAAGACTGTTACCAGATTACTCGACATACATGTGTGTCATCTTGAGTGGTGATGGCACTTGAAATATTATACCAAACCTTTTTTTTTTTGGCAGTCTATGGCAATGTCAATCTCTGACTTGTTCAATTCCATATAAAGGCTATATTTTCCCAAGCCTGCAGAAACTCAGACCCGTCATTGTGCCTACTATACAAGTCAGCCTCCCCACTCACAGTGCCTCCTTTCTACCCTCTCAGGCAGCTCGCTCAATGAATGGAACAAATTGAAGGGTATGTTACTCCCAACAAGCGGCCCATTCAGAACCCGAGACATGTATGTCTTCAACTGTATCACACAGGTGGACTTTTACGCGTACCTACACCAGACGACCATCAAGTGTCATCGCACCATTTCTCCAGTTTTGCACGAAAAAAACCCTCTTACCGACACTGACCAACTTTAAGACATGTTGATAAGACCGCAGTACGCGAAAACAACTTTTTACGCGCGGGGTTTGTAGCATTTCAAAGTAGTTTTCCCCTCACCACTACCAAGCAAATCTAACAAGATCTTACGCTGAAGTTGCTGGTCATGTTATCTTTACATCTTTACATACCGTTCGAAGCTTTTTTATCCCGGACATTTCTTCTTTGCAGTATAGCGCGCGCGCGCACACACAGCTCAGGGGGCAAAGATCACCAACAAACAAACACAAATCACTGCCCGGGACTTGTAAAAAGTTCGAGATACAAAAAAGTGTGGGCTGAAGGAGGCGAGGGGCTTTAAAAAGGGTCCTTCAAGACACGTAGCATGCCTCTTGTCCAGCCTCTAGACCAGACCTCCCTCTGCATAATGTGAGCGGGCGCAGCCAATGCTCGAGCAAAACGACACAGCGAGGGGGACGAGCTGAGAGACTTTGCAAGAGCTCTGCGGGTGGAAGATTGGGCAACATAAGCTTACTCAGTTGTGCCTGTATACTAGACGGTTGTGACTTTTGCGTGCCATTCAGGTTCGACACTATCATGTGCATATAGGTTGCTTTAGTGTTGCAGTTTTGAAATCGGGGCAAACGAGTTAAAGGTTCGCACGTGACCCTCAACACAGTGGACTGACTTAAATGAAAACAATAAAAAATTGCATTAACCTTGACGGGGCATTATGCATCTTTTTATGCTGAAAAAAAAAAAGTTGATATTTGTGCGCATTTGATCTTGTGGCTGTACGAGCGGCGCCTTTACTTTCGATCACGGTGGTCTCTACAACACTTCAGGATCAATTGTTTTGTAGGTTTTCTGGTGAGTGAATCTGTCAGCGGTGAAAACCTTCCGAACAATTGATCCTGGAGCGTCCAAGAGACCACTGTGATCGAAAGTAAAGGTGCCATGCTGACCACTCATACGGCCACTATGTCAGTACAAGATCAAATATGCACAACTTTTTTTCCACATAAAAAAGTTGCATAATGCACCTTTAACCCACACCTGAACCAAACACATTTCCTCCAGTTTTGCATTATTCAAATCTAAAGACCTATTTAAAAAGCCTCAAAATAGAAACCATAACGTGCTGGAAAAGCAACAAAAAAGCCACAAAAAATGTAAAAAAAAAAACCTGCAAAAATTTAATGAAAAAACACCCCAAAAAACTCGGACGAAAATGTGCTGGAAAGGCAACAAAAAACACAATAAAGCGCCGGAAAGGAACAAAAGAGCGGCAAAATAGCAACATAAATGAGGATGAGAGAGGAAAACTCAACAAAAATGTGACAAAGCGTGAAAAGAGCCTCAAAAACATCACAAAAACGTGTCAGAAAAGCAACAATGAGCCAACAAAAAAGCGACACAGAAAAGTGACAAAAATCATCAGTGGAGCAGTTTTCAGATTTGGGTAAAGCCGAACTGGAGAAAAATGTGTTTAGTTCAGGTGGGGGTTAAGAGGTTAAAGGTTTCAGAGTAAAGAAAAAAACACTATTCTGTGAATGTGCTTTACGTGTGGTTGAATTGACAACAAAAAACACAGAAATTAAAATTTTGATCTCCATCTACCCATAAGTAATTAGTCGGTCCACTGCCTTTTATTGGTTTTTGAGTCCATCACAAAAATATACACAAAACAAAGCCATGGAATAAACACCGTAACCTGGTTGATATGTTAAACAGATGAATAATCGCTGTCCCCATCTAAAAGGTACATTTAGGCCAACTAACAAAAGGCTTGTAGTGGTAATACTGCTCCTGTCTGGCTCTCGAGTGGGAAATACAATCCACTTACAACTACATGTACTTTTGTTGTGTAAGAAAAGTATTTAGTACACCAGTCATTGTGTTATGACACTAGAAACAGCAGAGGTGTAATTAGCGATGAGATTCATGGTTCTTTAATTGGTGGCAAATATGTTGTAGTAAAAAGAGATGTTTATATTATCTAAGTAGTAGGGCTGGGAACTTCGGTCGTTTAGTCGACTAATTGGTCGATGCCGTCGCGGTCGACCAAGATTTTCATTGGTCGACTAGACTTTACTATGCAGGGGCTTTCAATTACAGCATCCATCCGTTGCCGGGTCGTGGGGGCAGCTGTTGGAGCTGCACCAGCCCCTATAGCGCCCTCTGCAGTTGGTCGGTCCACAGAAGGACGGCCTCATGGTTCCAAACGGGCCTGTTGGTCTCTCATAGGGGGCTTCACCCATTCACTCTCTCATTCATACACCAGTGTACACAGACACTGGAGGCAAGGAGGGATGGTGTCTTGCCCAAGGACACAACGACAATGTGCACCTTCAGGAGGCGCGATTCGAACCCCCGACCTTCCGATCATGAGACGACCCACACTACCATCTGCGCCACCGTTTTTATAATGGTCTTTAATAATTGAATAATAATACTTTTTTTTTTGGTCGACTAATCGCTACATGTGCCATACTCTTGGTCGACCAACCATTTCCTTGGTTGATTACAGCCCTGCTAAGTAGTATCACTGAGATGCATATGTTTTAATTAATGTGCTAAATTATTTCAATTTTCTGTGAAAAAATTAAATAAAAAAGCTTTCACTCACATAGACTGATCTGCTGTTTCTTGTGTTTGATATGTTTGAGTAAAAATATTACAAATTCTGTTGAGGAAATCCGATTCAGCTAAAGATCTAGATTATTTTCTGCACAAAATGAAGTCCATGATGGTATTGGAGAAGGTAGTAATAAGTGTACTGAAAGTTTAGCAGTAATATAGCTTTGGTATAAACAGGCACATTTCCATTGCCATTTCTCCTATTTGCCAAGAGCACCAATATTAATGGAAAGCACTTGCAAATATTAAAAATGTATTCCGTATCATTCTCAAACAAATGGCTGACTTTCGAACAGTTTGCATTCAGTCTCAAAGTCGCACCCCTGCAGCAGCTCTTTGTAGCGCTCCTTCACATCTCTGTACAGAGGCATGGAGCTCTGTGGGTCACTCAAGCCCGGAAAGGCCACAGCCTTTTCATTGAGCAGCGGCTGCACTCTGAGCTCCCCGTCTCCACAGTCATACAGCGCCAGGACCAGGTTGGCAGTGTATGGTAGAATTCGGCTAGTGCGGAAACTGCGTTCGGTTTGAGTGGCATAGTTTTTGGACGTCAGGCGTTCGCTGTCCTTAAAGAAGCCCAGTAACGTGAGGAGAGGCAAAATGGTCTCGGCGTGGCCAATCTGGATTGTCGCCACTTCAGTCACTCTCCCAGACCTGAAAAATATATAAGTAAATATATATTTATTTGATGTATTTATACATACAGATACAATTTATCACAGGACAATTAATTCAACACACAAAAAATGTGTGTGGGAGATGAGGCGCACTGCACAAATGTATGTAGGCAGTCTTTATACGTAAGTGTGTTGCTCAAATAGGTATTAACATGTCAATAAATGTTTAAAATATGATGAAATTAGTTAACCTCCTACTCCCACCTTAAGTGCATTTTCTCCAGTTCGGCTTTACCCAAATCTAAAAGCTTACAGCCATGATGTCATCTGATTTTTATCGCCTTTTCATTGCTTTTTTGTCACTCTTTTGTTGCTTTGGTAACGCTTTAGAATACATCCCGCGAGTTCCAGGTGTAAGTACGGGTAACAAGAAAGTAATTTCACATGTAATAGTCCGGGAGCCAGGTCCCCTCCCCAGTCACATTTTTGCTTTAGTATTTTTCAGTAGAGTATCACATTGGTCATTACCAGTGGGGACCCCCCATTGCACCTCTACCACTATGGAGTACTAATTTTTGAGAGAAATATAAGTATTTTCTGCGGGGATTTCCCAAACCCGGAAGACAAGACGCTTTGATTCAGTTAACTCCGCCCCTCTCTCCGGTCATGCAATATTAGAAATATAAATATCGCTGCAAAAAGTTAAGTTATTTCACATAATGCAGTTATAAGGAGTTGACATGTGCAACACAGTTTTATAAATGGCTAACACGCGTTTTGATTGACTCACCGCTCAGCCTGGCCTCCCATCATCGGGTGTTTACGCGTTGGTTATAAAAGTTAATCCACTTTGATTCTGGCCAAGGTTCACCAAGCATCCATCAGGTTGGTTGATATAGTCGCTAAAAACCGGAAAGAAAATTCTGACGAAAAAGAAAAGCTTCTGACGAGTGCACTTAGGAAAGTTGAGTAGTCCTGTTCCTCTCGTAGCCAAACGCGCATCCGTGACATTATCGTCGGGTAAGAAAAAAAGAACAGGCGGTGTCCAGAGTAGGTTAGAAAGAGCTCCTTCCTCACAAACATGACTTCTGTTCGGACACTATGACGTAAAATACGTCAGAGAGTCACAACTCAGTCGTTTTCCAGGAGAGGGCGGAGCAGCTGCTCAGAGAGCAGAATTCAGGAGGATTACTTAGAACTGCGTGACTAAAGCCAAAAACCGCTCGGAGGGTGTTTTTGATAAGGAAATAGCATAACAACATGGTTAAAAGCTCAACAAAGTCAATTTCGCATGATATAGGACCTTTAACGGGCAGTGGCGTTTCTAGGACGTGGCCAGGATTTATGCTGGGCCACCCCACTCAGGGAGGCTGAGGAAGCATAAGGAAAAATTTGTGGCAGTGTTTTCTCATGAGCACACCCATCACCTGCACGATCATCAGAAGAAGTCTTTTGTTATACAGAGTCACATATTAATTGAATTTAGAACAAAGAAATATGTAATATGACAGTCTTGGGCTTCAGCAATTTTCTTTTCCATAAAGTAAACTATATATCTACAAAAATGCAAAATAAATGTCATCCAGATAAGAAAAGCACTTCACAAATTAGTGCATTATTGTCTTTTGTGTTTATCTTTACCATTTTAAATGTAAATAGAAACTGCCCCAACTCATTAGCTTCACATTAAGCCCAAGATGAGCTCTGTACCTCAAACGGATCACTAGCTATAACAGAGAAGGTGTTCATGCTCCCTCGCCAAGGGATGGAATTCTCATGCATTTGTCCATATGGGCCTGTGAGACCATTCCATGGAAAAGTTACACCTTTTAGGACTGCAAGTAAGGGATAATGCACGATGCTTTGCGTCGGACGGTTCACGCCTTCGCGTCATCCAGTTATTTCTGATAATGGACACCTCAGAGTGCATTATCCGGCTTATACAGTTGGATGAAAATGTATGTGAACGCTTTGGAATTTCTCCTATTTCTGCCTAAATTGGTCATAAAATGTGGTCTGATCGTCATCAAAATCATAAGAATTAATAAACAGTGTCTGCTCAAACTAATACCACCCAAACATTTACGTTCATATTTTAATTGGCCGTAACATGTAAACATTCACAGGACAGGGAGGAAAAAGTAAGTGAACCCAGGAATCTCGCTGAACTGCAGCAGTTTTGTAAAGAGGAATGGTCCAAGATGAATTCCTGATCGTTTGAGCGTCTAAACTGCAACTACAGGAAAGCAGTTATTGCTACAAAAGAAGGGTCAGCCAGGGGTTCACTTATTTATTTTTCCGTGCATGTTGTGAATGTCTCAGATTTTTCTGCAAAATATCTTGATAAACTTGTGAATTATTTTTTCTATTGATGATAGCACATTGTCCAGGCCCTGAGGCAACAAAACAGCCCCACACCATGATTCTCCCTGCTCTATACTTCAAAATGAGCATAGGGTTTTGATGTTGATGTGCTGTTCCATTTGGCCTCCACACATGACGTTGTGTGTTCCTCCAAAACTGTTCAACTTTGGGTCCAACAGTCCACAGCATATTTATCTAGTAATAAATCTACTCTTTCGCAAACCAACGTTGAACAGTAACATAATTCAACTTAACCTTTTTGGATTTGCTCTAAACTTGGCACAGTTGATGTTGATATACAAAATATTCTGTGAGTGAAATTTGAGCTGCATATCTTTTTTAATTGATGAGATTTAGGGGATTTCAAAGGGGTTAAAATCAGGCCTTGATGCAACAAGTTTCACTAACTTTAGGGACTTTGGATGTTTGTGACAGACTGTTGGGAATTGTATTACTTATTATATGTTTCGATATTATATGAAAAAAATTAGCAACATACAGTGCCTTGCGAAAGTATTCGGCCCCCTTGAACTTTTCGACATTTTGCCACATTTCAGGCTTCAAACAAACACAAAGATATTTATATCTTTATATCTTTGTGTTTGTTTGAAGCCTGAAATGTAGCAAAAGGTCGAAAAGTTCAAGGGGGCCGAATACTTTCGCAAGGTCATTGCAGTATCATCATTAAGTATGAGATATGACGGTTCAAACATGTAGGTGGAAAAGCAATATATACTGTAAATTGAGACCATTTACCATATAACCGAAACACATTTCAGCCTAAAAGGCCTTCGTCAGGTTATGAAGGATTTGTCTGAAGGGTTTTTCAGCCTAATTTCTAGCCTGATTTCTAGAGCTTTGAGTCCCCACAAAACAAGGGAACCTGTCTTGACATCTCCAGAATTACACAGACCAACGTTTCAGGAATCATCCAATTCACTTCTTCATTGGACCAAAGAATTTCAGTGCCTCTATATTGTTAAATGGCTGGTTATTAATTATTCTGAATAATTCTTTTCTCTATTCTGGATAATTGAGTGTTCTTTTTAAATTCAATCTGAACCAAGTCTGAGTCTATCTGCACCTATTATGGTTACGCTTTGGTTTGGAACAGGTTTATACTGAATACATCACATCTAAACCCAGTCTAACCCTAATAGGAACAGGTTTATGTGTGTGTTTATACTGAATACATCACATCTAAACCCAGTCTAACCCTAATAGGAACAGGTTTAGGCTCTGATTAGGTAAACACAGGCTCAGACTGGGTTAACTCACGCTCCAATTAGACTGACTCAGGCAGAGTTGCCAGGTCCTTGGATAGATTTGACTGCTGAGACCTGGCAACCCTAGACTCAGGTCACTGTGAAAAGGGGAAGGGAATCTTATTTTATTTGGTGCAAATGTTATATTTCATGGGACATGAATTTTATATTTTATGACAGAAGTCCCCAAAGTGCTTCTCAAAAGGAATGTGGATTTTCATTCACTTTATGCCGACTACAACCAGTTTCTCCTGGGGCAGGCTGACAGAAGCGTGGCTGCATACATCTTACTCACCACACACTCACTTGGGTCTAGAGTACTCAGCCGTGATAAGATACTGTTGTAGCCACAGATGCCGAAAGCTGTGGCTACGGGCATTGCCAATATGTAAGCAATAAATACCTCTCCAACCAACATCATTCACTCACACACTACATTCATACATAGACAATGTGGGTGAAGTTTCTTGCCCATGGACACAATATGCATCATATCACATGTATTTTTGTTATTAAACCACTGTATATCTCTTTTAGTGATGACACTGACAACATATTCGGGATAAATTGTCAAAGAAATGTTAGATGTAGAAATAAGTAATACAATTCCTAACAGTCTGTCACACTCGTCCAAAGTCCCTAAAGTTAGTGAAACTTGTTAATTGCATCAAGGCCTGATTTTATAAATCAGGCCTTGATGCAAATAAACCACTATCAATAGAAATGCCTGGAGTCATGTCTTCACTTTCACACAGTAATACTGTTGTCCTGCAACATACAAAATGTATGCGCAATACCACATTCCCTTTTGCCACAACTATGTGAAGCTCAGCACCATTAATTGCCCCGTTTCATTCACACTGTATTGGCTTGGCGGTTTTGTTGTGATTGTATGATGTCACTTTTGAATGAAATAATAAATAAATACATGAAAATGAATACCTTTACTACACCTTGACACGTAGTTACACGTTGTACTACCGTGTTACACATTGTTCCCCCCTTGTTACACGTTGTAAGAGTACCTGTACTTACACGTGTAATTACTTTCTTGTTACCCGTACTTACACCTGGAACTTGCGGGCTGTATTCTAAAGCGTTACCGTTGCTTTTTTTGGGGCTCTTTTTATTGCGTTTTTGACAAATTTTTGTCGCATTTTCATATTTTTTGGTCACTTTTTTGTTGTGTTTTTGTGTTTTTTTTATTGCATTTTTTAAACACTTTTGTGTCTCTTTTTCATAGGTTATTTGTCACTTTTTTAAATAATTCTTTCATCCCTTTTTGTTACATTTTTGTCACTTTTTCATAGGTTTTTTTTTGTCACTTTTTCAAAGTTTTTTGTCACCTTTTTCAAGAAGCTTTTAGATTTGGGTAATGCCAAATTGGACAAAATGTGCTTGGTTCAAGAGTGGTGGTGGTTAAGAGGTTTATTCATAAATACAGTGCCTTGCGAAAGTATTCGGCCCCCTTGAACTTTTCGACCTTTTGCCACATTTCAGGCTTCAAACATAAATATATAAAACTGTAATTTTTTTGTGAAGAACCAACAACAAGTGGGACACAATCATGAAGTGAAACAAAGCTTATTGGATATTTCAAACATTTTTAACAAATAAACAACTGAAAAATTGGATCGTGCAAAATTATTCAGCCACTTTACTTTCAGTGCAGCAAACTCTCTCCAGAAGTTCAGTGAGGATCTCTGAATGATCCAATGTTGACCTAAATGACTAATGATGATAAAAAGAATCCACCTGTGTGTAAACAAGTCTCCGTATAAATGCACCTGCTCTGTGATAGTCTCAGAGGTCAGTTTAAAGCGCAGAGAGCATCATGAAGAACAAGGAACACACCAGGCAGGTCTGAGATACTGTTGTGGAGAAGTTTAAAGCCGGATTTGGATACAAAAAGATTTCCCAAGCTTTAAACATCCCAAGGAGCACTGTGCAAGCGATAATATTGAAATGGAAGGAGTATCAGACCACTGCAAATCTACAACGACCCGGCCGTCCCTCTAAACTTTCAGCTCATACAAGGAGAAAACCGATCAGAGATGCTGCCAAGAGGCCATGATCACTCTGGATGAACTGCAGAAATGTACAGCTGAGGTGGGAGACTCTGTCCATAGGACAACAATCAGTCGTATACTGCACAACTCTGGCCTTTATGGAAGAGTGGCAAGAAGAAAGCCATTTCTTAAAGATATCCATAAAAGGTGTAGTTTAAAGTTTGCCACAAGCCACCTGGGAGACACACCAAACATGTGGAAGAAGGTGCTCTGGTCAGATGAAACCAAAATCTAACTTTTTGGCAACAATGCAAAACGTTATGTTTGGCGTAAAAGCAACACAGCTCATCACCCTGAACACACCATCCCCACTGTCAAACATGGTGGTGGCAGCATCATGGTTTGGGCCTGCTTTTCTTCAGCAGGGACAGGGAAGATGGTTAAAATTGATGGGAAGATGGATGGAGCCAAATACAGGACCATTCTGTAAGAAAACCTGATGGAGTCTGCAAAAGACCTGAGACTGGGACGGAGATTTGTCTTCCAACAAGACAATGATCCAAAACATGAAGCAAAATCTACAATAGAGTGGTTCACAAATAAACATATCCAGGTGTTAGAATGGCCAAGTCAAAGTCCAGACCTGAATCCAATCGAGAATCTGTGGAAAGAACTGAAAACTGCTGTTCACAAACGCTGTCCATCCAACTTCACTGAGCTCGAGCTGTTTTGCAAGGAGGAATGGGCAAATATTTCAGTCTCTCAATGTGCAAAACTGATAGAGACAAACCCCAAGTGACTTACAGCAGTAATCGCAGCAAAAGGTGGCGCTACAAAGTATTAACTTAAGGGGGCTGAATAATTTTGCACGCCCAATTTTTCAGTTGTTCATTTGTTAAAAATGTTTAAAAAATATCCAATAAATTTCATTTCACTTCATGATTGTGTCCCACTTGTTGTTGGTTCTTCACAAAAAATTACAGTTTTATATCTTTATGTTTGAAGCCTGAAATGTGGCAAAAGGTCGAAAAGTTCAAGGGGGCCGAATACTTTCGCAAGGCACTGTATGTCCTCATGTTTTTGCTACTTCCCAGGACTTCGTTGCTGCAATGTAGGAGCACTAGAGGACACTCCACGCTGTTGTGTAGCCCACAGGTGTGGTCTCTACTTAATTGTTAACTTTCTTTGGGCTGGATTGTACAGTCGAATCAATGTAAGTAGGTGTGCATACTTGTTCTCCTCTACTGCCTTGTCAAGTCGACTGAACACATCGTGGAAGAGAATACAGCTGGACTTGCTGTTGATATCATAACCATAGGCCCTTTTCCAGTACTGCTTCAAATCGTTTGCATACTCCATTACCTATGGGGAAGAGGGGGGTAGAAAGCGAAGAAGACATTTAAAAACTGTACATGCAGAAACCGCAAGTTACCTGAGAGTTGGGTCAACTTTGTAACAATAGACACAATAAACTCTGTGTAAATGCAGATAAGATGGATTTCTATTGACTGGATAGAACACTGGGGCAAACCAGGTTAAGAATAGCCCTCCGTTTTCACACGATGGAACTCAACGCTCTTGCTCACTTTGAAAACCACTCATGTTCGGGAAGAAATAGCTTTTCCTGCTGACTTTTCAAAACAATTCTAAAATATTACAAGTTTAAAGGCAAACCAAAGCTAATCACCAATTTGGTAACTACTGACCACAGGTAAAAAATTAACAAGACCGTTGAGCTTCATAGTCTTATATCAAACAGAAAAGAAATTATCCGTTATTCAGGCAAAGAACATTCAGTATGCTGTTATAGATTAGTTATCAACGAGCATAACGAGATAACAAATCTGCTTTTCAAAATAAGTGATACGAACACTCTGTTCCAATACCTGTGCATCAACGTCATCAAAAAGCCGGCACCATGGGGAGTTGACAGTCTTGATGGCAAACTCGTACGCGCACAAGTTAAATGCAGCGTCAGCTGATTCTGTGGGAAAATAAATACTCAATTACCCATAATATCAGCAACATGTTAAGAATCACGTGTGGCTAAATCCTAATGAATAAATAGAATAAATAAAATACTAAATGGTTATTGTCCAACAAAAAGTAATGTCTTTTGCATTCTCAATCATCCCAGGTGGTTAATTCAGTTCCCTAAAAGATAAAATAGTAACAAACAGAATTGATTCATCGACACAACTGAGAATTGTAAGTGACGTGGTAAAAGAACAGTCGAATTTTAATAGGATAAAATATACTAGAAATACCTGTTACAAAGGTGAACGCTACTAACAATGTATTACTGCTACTCCTATAGGCACACTGTTAATACTGCTCATAGTAATATAAAATAAATTCTCAATGGACAGGTACCTTAAAAAAGTACACTCAACCACCTCGGGCCTGCACTCAGGAATCTTGGAGTGACTTTAAACAGTAATCTCAGGCTAAATAACAAAATACTCTGTCTACACCTGTTGACTATTTCTCAGCCGGAACGACCTTAAAAAAGCAATCCGCAGCTTTATCAGTTCACTTTATTTATCCATTAGGAACTTCACTTGCAGAGGAAATGCCAGTACGGGCCCAATAATAACATGCACAGACATGCAACATCACAATCAACATGTCCTACAATAAATACATTAAAAACAAGAGGCCCGTAATAGACCTATTGTTTAGGCAGATGGAGTTAGGGAGCAAAGTGGAGATCGCCAATCACATCACTCCCGTCCTGTACGCTCTTCACTTCAAAATCCTGCTCTTAGGTTTTTGTTCCATCCACGGCAGCAGAGTCCTGCGCTCCTCTGCACAACACCTCCTGGTGGTCCCACGGTCAGTGGTGGGTCCGAATCTCTGGAACTCTCTGCCAATGAAGTTACACAACTACAACTGCCCCGTTCAAGGCCAATCTTTGTCCTGCACTTTGATCAACTGTAGTTGTTGTGAAGCACTTTATACATACATTGAACTGATTGAGTGGATAAACGTACTGTAGTAACCTTTCTCCTCAGTTGAGTATCATTTCGAACATGGCGCCATTTGTCAATTTCCCGTTTGATTTTTAAGTCACATATCTTTCCTGTCTTCATTCTCAGGTCAGTCGCAATGTTGGACGCAATCTAATAAATTCGCCTGCCAATCGCGCCCATAGGAACTCACGGGGATAACGCAGAGACCAGGCCGCAGACTACACGTCCTTGTAAAGAGAAGGAAAAGCGTGCTAAACAGTGGTTATTTTTTGAATGCTAATATTGCCTACCGTCTGTGATGTCACTGTAAGGCACCCCGAGGCGGTCGGCAATCTTCTCCTGTACTCTCCTCATCTCTGGGCCCTCATTGAACTTATCCAGCTCTGGTAGGGCTTTAGGGTTGTCGCTGACTTCCTTCAGAAACTTGGTGCAGTGGTCGAAAAACCTCATAAGGGCATCGTTCACCGCATGGTCAACCTCTATATCTGTAGATTGAAAAGATTACAGGTCAAAAGAGATGCTCATTGGGGATCAGGGTTACTGTTTGATGATGAATGAATTAACGGCTGTATGTTATTTTTGGACTTAAACTATGACTAAAATCCTCAGATATTTTTGTCGACTAAATGAGACTAAATAAAAATGAAAAGAAGAGACTAAAATCATCCACTGACAGTTTGAAAGAGCCTCAGATCATTTAAATCTTCAGCCAAAGGAACAGCTCTGAGCTTTGCTCATGTGGGAGAAGAAACATGAAACAGAGGACTGCAATTAAATATATTTATAATGAACATTATCAGTCTTAGTCGACTAAAACTAGACTAAAATTGAAGATAATTTTTTGACATAATCTTGACTAAAATTAAATAATTTTTTTGTAAAAAGACTAAGACTAAAACTAAATGAAAATATGTTGTCAACATTAATACTGGGGGAGTGTTGGTTACATTAGTAATGTACGGGCTGGCCAGGGGACATGACGAGAATTTTTTTCATTGTGAAATAACGCAATAATTATTGAAAAATAACGCAATCATGTTTGGTTAGCGAACGAGGCGGCTTACAGCGTCTACTTTCAGTTTAATGCAGCTAAAATCTGGAACAGTCTTAATGAGGATGTGAGACAGGCCTCAACTCTGACAATGTTCAAATCCAGGCTGAAAACAGCTCTTTTTACCCGAGCATATGAAAACTGAAAGTATTTTATCTGCACTCTTGCCTTTTACTGTAATTGATTCATTTTTATGTTGATGTTTTAATGATTGATTTGATCTGTTTTCTTGTAATTTTATGCAACTGTGAAGCACTTTGAATTGCCTTGTGTATGAATTGTGCTCTACAAATAAACTTGCCTTGCCTTACTCTACGCTCCACACACAATGGATCATGAATGGGGAAAATTAATTTACCTTTATTTCGAATTGGGTTTTAAAATACAAAGAATCAAGCTTAGTGCTGGCCAACAGACATGGTATTAATGTAGCCTAAGTGAAAGACATCTTATTAGCTTACGTATTATGTGGAAGCTGTACGAGGTCTTGGAGGGTGTCCCAGAGTCATGAGAGGCGATCTTGGAACCGAGAATTGTTATAGCATTTCAGGCTAGCACAGCCAGGCCCCGAAATCAGGAGAGAGGGTCACTCCCGAAAACCGATGTCTAGCTGATTGTGGAGGTGTCAGCCCCAAATTCCTGCGTTGCATAGCCCACGTCCCATGGACCTCATAGCCTACATAATACGCACAGATTTAGCACCTGCAACTTTCAGTCAGTCTCTGTTCAAAACTGGCCTGAATTTATGATCAACTATCCACTGTGAGGGTGATAATGAACTCCTGACTCATGCTTTGCTCACACGCTACAGAACAAGATGACTAGGTCATGGTAACAGTCAACACCATAATCATTCTGAACATAACGTGTTTACATGCACATAGACACAAACAACTGATTCACTGATAGGCTGTCACCCTCTCGGCGTGGAGAGGTGCAAGACTAGGATAAAAGAAGACGGTGGACGGGGGCTGGACTTCACCTCTTCTCTCTCTCTGAAGTCACCAGCTGGTTACACTGCTCTGTAACTTTGTAACTAGGAACAACGGTAATACAAGCCTTTCCTTTGAGACAACTTCTATCTCCAGTGTATGCTTTGGCTATATCCAAATATGTCTTCTCACGTGATACAAAAGAACCCAGTCCTTACACCACCAACCCGGGGGTGAATGTTGTCGCTTGTCCCCAAATAGCTGCGTAAGGGCGGTGCGTCTTTACGCATCTTACCCACTGCAGCAGCGCTAAGTGTCATTGGTACCAGCACGCGGACAGGCACCAGGTTCGTCCCGAAAATCTCCAGCGCTTCCACCCATCCCGTCAAGGAGCGTTGGCTTCTCTTGAATTAAAGGTTTGGCCTGTCTGAGAACAAAAACGACTTTCTCCCTGCGCACAACACCTGCACCTCTGGATCATTGTGCGCTCTTTTGGCTCGGGGATTACCAGCGCTCAAGTCTGTACTAAATGCTGAACTTATGAATTCTTCAACTCGTCGTAAAAGTCAATATGCCAGATAAAGTTAGGTCCTCTGAAAAATACTTCTTTGAAGTCTCCTGGCTTGCCCTCTGGACACACCGTTTGGATCCAATTTCCTGAGGATAAGGCATGTCTTTCTTTCTCATGCCTAAACCATTTTCTCTGCACTTGGCGTACATCCACCGGTATCCCTGCTGTCCAGAACCGTGCACACAACGGGAATAATTCTGGTTATGAATTCAACCAGAACCGCCATGCCTACAGGAATACCATGTCTATTGGCCAGCACTAATCTTAATTATCTGTAATTTAAACCCAATTCGAAATACAGATCAATTAAATTCCCCCATTCATGCTCTTGACGGGATGGGTGGAAGTGCTGGTGCATTTCCAGACGATCCTGGTGCTTGTCTGGGCGTGGTGGTTCCTCTGACACAGCGCTGCTGCAGTGTGGAGAAGATGTGTAAAGGCGCTCTGTTTGGGGACAAGCGATAAAATTCACCCGGGGTTGGTGGATATGATCATGAATTCAGCCCAGTTTTGTCAGCTAGACAGCGGTAGGGGAGGGACCCTCTTTCCTGATCTCGGGGCATGGCTTGCTAATCTGAAATTGCCTCTCATGACTCTGGGACACTCTTCAAGACCTCGTACAGCTTCCACGTAATACGTAGGCTAATGTCTTTCACTTAGGCTACATTAAAACCATGTCTGTTAGAAGCACTAATCTTGATTCTTTGTATTTTAAACCCAATTCGAAATAAAGGTCGATTAATTTCCCCCATTCATGGTCCATTGTGTGTGGAGGATGATAGCGTAGAGTCTATACGCTGTAGATGCTGTAAGTGGCGATTGCGTTATTTCGCAATAATGATTGTGTTTTATCACAAAACTATTGAGTTATTTTGCAAAACTATTGCGTTTTTTTCGCAAAAAGTTTGCGTTATTTCGCAAAGCATTGACAATAATAATAATATAACCGAGTAATGATATGATTCATTTATAGTAGGTAATTTATTTGTTGAGACATGACCACAGACATTCAACAAGAACTCAGCTAGGCTATATGAAGTGTTCAAAAGGGGGCTACTTTAAATGTTCCCACATTGTCAATAACGTAAACCATTAGTCAAAATGACACAATGAGAAGAGAAGTCAAAATTAAAGAAAACAAGGCATAGAATATTGTTTATTATTAGTCAAGCAAATGATGTAAAATGTGTGTTATTACCCGATACTACCCACTTCTGCATGTCAGGCAGTTTATTATATTATTGTCTGATTGGAACAGGGACGGGGAACTTGGGTGGGGGTCCCCAGATGATTTCAAGATGATATAGAAAGAAAAATACTACTGTTTTTAGTATATTTTTGAGTGCAACACGGCATATAATTTGTGCAATCCATTCAAATATTAAAAATAAACAGTTTAAATACATATTAATTTGATTTGGCCTAAAGTCGCATAAGAGGCAATAACTTTATACAACGGGGGTCCTGAGTTGTATAAAGTTTGGGAACCCCTGTTATAGAAGGCTATTACATGCACTGTTTGATTACCTCGGATGTCCCACAGCTCTGTCAGTCCTCTCTTGAAGGCCAGGGTACTGTTGACGCACCGGTGCTTAGAGCTGGTGATAAACGTGACTTTCCCCTCCCTCAGGTTTTCCTCTGAAACCAGGGAGGGGAACATTTTGGACAACCTCACCGCCAAATGCCTGTGGTCCTCGACCCCCTTCTGCACCAGCCTCCCATCCATGTCCTTCGTGTACCACATCCTCCACTCCTCTAGTATTTCGCGCAGCCAGCTCTGCTCGCCAGTGGCGGAGTTTTTGACGACTTTGTAAAACGTAAGCATCTTTTTCACGTTTTTGGTCGTGGGGTATCTGGTGCCGTGCCGGATGATGGCGGTCAGATGGATCGCGCGGCATCGTGGCGAAGGAGTCCGAATGACAGACGTGTTTACAGCGAGAATGTCCGCCAGGAGATGCGGGTTCACTTCCTCATACCTCCCTTTGGTGCTGAAGTATTTGGCGATTGTGGGGATACTGGAAACATCCGACGAGTCCACGCGAGAATAGCACAAATACAGTGTGGATATTAAGGCTAAAAACGCGAGCGTCCAAAAGGTGGGCATGATAGTTAAGTGATCTATGTACTTTGCTCTTCCTCTGTGGCGGTGGTGGCCCCCTTGAACACTGAGTGACGTCAGGGGTTCACGACTGCAAAAAGGCTAAAGTGTAATTAAGTATTGGAAAGTTGTATCTCGACTTACAGAGCGTGTTATATTAAATCAATATCAAACAAAACACAGTTACGTTGGGTAAACTATACAGCTGGGCACTCATCTGTATATATTTATGGTGCGTTCCAGGCAACTGGTATTTTTCCCACTTAAAAGTTACCAGTTACGACTTCAGAGCGTTCCAGGCGGTTCCAGGTGATTGAAGTCGTATGTAAAACAAAACTGCTAATGCTACAACAGTTAGCTCATACGACGCTAACGTTATATGAACGTTTCTCCATACCAGATATAATTAAAAACATGCGACATAAATAACGTTATGTTGAAAGCTGTGACCAAAAGTAACGTTCACATCACTGGTACAGTGGTTTTGTTACAGTTTTATCATTAGCTGCGCCACTTCACCGGGGCCGCCATTACTATCTCCATCCCTCGTCGCAGTCTTCAGGTTTCCTAGTTTACAAGTTGTAATTACCAGTTCGAGCGGCGTTCCCAGGCAATTTTCCAAGTGGGAAGTGGTAAATTTACCAGTTACCAGGAATGCACCATAGGTTGCCAGATAGGTTATGAGTATTTTTTCATCTAGCTCAGTCTTTTTTTTTTTTATTTTAGTTATATTTTGCCCAATGAGTCTTTCTTCCGACCTTTGCTGTGTTATTTTAAATGGGGTATAAATAATTAATATAATGTCAATAAGATACGAAGGTACGGGGAAAAAAATTCGGAAAACGGATCGAATTTTCCTTATTATTAGTATTCGGAAAATATATCTTGTAATTACGAAATACTATCTCGTAATTACGATATAATCCACGGAGGAAACAATTAATTCGAAAAATGCATTTATATTTTAATTCGGAAAACAGAAAAGATATCTCCTACGAGATAGTATACGAGATGATCCACTAAGGGTGGGAAAATAATTCTATTTATTTTTTATTTTTTACTGACTCCGTCGTAATAAGAGGCAGTAGTCAAATGAACAAAAGCTGAGTGGACATTTTTATTTATTATTATTAATTTTATCATTATTATCATTATATCAGTAGAGATACGCGGAGAATTAATACAATTTAACCGTGACAGGCAACATAGCAAAGGTTTTAGATGCATCTTGAGCACTTGCTCAGTCAACTTTGCCCAAAATAGTAGGCTCAAAGTTTACCAAAGTTTCTTTTTAACACCCGCTAGTACGAAATATTATACTCGGACGGATTTTTTAACAGGCTGTTTGTACAAAGTACGTTAATGTGGTTCTTAATAAAACTATTTTGTTTATCGTTTCGCCCAAAGCCAGCGCCATTTTGATTACTTCTTCTACCTCAGACTTGATATAACGGTGCAGAAGCGCCCCCTCCTGATTCATAAACATAATCTCTGTCTGACAGTGCATGATGTGGAGTAGCAGATCTTTGTGTACATATTGTGTTACATAATTTCATCATTCATAATCAACATATGAAGATATATGTGAACATGTATTTCGCGCAGCCAGTTCAATCCCAGTTCAAAGTCTTTCCTTCCAAGACATATGAACTGTGATCTAATTATTTCCTCATAAAGACGTCCAAAAGTGGTGACAATATTCAAAAACATGTGCGTGATAATGGTCAGTAGAAAATACTTTCAGCCATAAACATAATATGTCAGGTTTGTGAATCCAATCCCGGTGAAATAATTACCATTTCTTTTTAGAAATTTCGTTCAAGAACTGTTTTTTCCCCCATAGAAACACACTGTGAAAAGCGCTTTACTTGATTCCTTAAATAGAAATAGAAATGCTAGAACGTGAACGCAACCTGTGGCCTACATGAAAGGCAAACAATAGGCCTACAGTTTGGGTTGAATATTTATTATCTGTACATTTATTAGCATTTTTTCCCCTTATACATTGATCTAATTCTTTAATTTTAAAAGGGACACTGCGTAACATTTTGGACTATACTGTTGCCATCAGTACAAAACATGCTCCTAATGACCGGCTCGACATAGAAAATGCTATTTCTGCAGTGGGTAATCAAAGAAAGGATTTGAATGAGGACCTAACCTATTTAAATCTCAAATTCTGACTTTCTGAGAGGTGAGCTGCTCACAGCAAAGGCACATGTTTATATTTTGTTGGTACAATTATGAGATAATTTGTTTAAACGAAGAGGTTAGGTAGATTTGACATGTTTATGCTTTTGGAGTTAGAGTTTTAATTCAATTTCAATTTGATCGTTTATCAAGATATTTTCCTTCCTTCCTCACCTATATCACACTTCAAGTTGTGTTACTGTGACAGGGTGATGTCTTCTTTTGATCCACACATGATAAGATTATTCTGCTTCTCCCTTTAGACTTCAATAGACTAACTCCACAATGTGTTGAATGTTTAAAGTAGTATACAATTTAGGCTACTAATTCACTATAGGCTAGTCCGATATATTGCTCTTTATGGAGCTTACAACATAGACCCAATGTGAGAAGTCATAAACCTCACTCTGGTGTCACAAATTGCAGATCTCAAATTGCTGTTTTTTCCTAATTTACAGATTTCCAGTCACTTCTGGGTTTGATCCATAACAGGTAACTCACAGGTCTTAATCCAGTTGTCTATGTTGACACTCTGTTTCAAAGTCACATCCCTGGAGCAGTTCTTTGTAGCGCTCCTTCACATCTGCAAACAGAGGCATGGAGCTCTGGTTTCCATTTAAACCCGGAAATTCCACCGTCTTTTCATTGAGCAGCGGCTGCACTCTGAGCTCCCCATCTCCGCAGTCATGCAGCACCAGGACCAAGTTAGCCATGTACGGTAACATGTGGCTAGTGCGGAATGTGCGTTTGGTTTGTGTGGCGTAGTTTCCGGAAGTCAGGGGTTCACTGTCCTTAAAGAAGCCCAAGAGAGTGAGCAGCGGCAGGAGCGTGTCTGCATGACCAATCTGAATAGTCACAGCATTAGTCACCTGCTGACCAGACCTACATGGAAAAGAGATCAAAATATGATTATAAATATGTATAGTGCTGGGTCTACTACTCCTACTACTGCTGCATCTTATACTCTTTGAATTGTACTGTATTCAGAGAGCTCAAGTTCACGAGTGTGTTTTATTACAAATATTAATCAGTTTGATGATCAGTGTTGATGTAATATGATAAATTACATACAGTAGTTGAGATGCAGCCTTGTCCAGTCTTCTGAACACATCATGGAACAGGATACAGCTGGACTTCCAGTTGATATCATGGCCGTGGCCTCTTTTCCAGTATTCTGTCAGGTCACCTACATACTCCATCACCTGCTTGGAAGTTACTATAAATTGATTAGTTGACTTCGATGTATCATACTGTATTATAGGCTATACCTTGGCATCCTCCTCATCAAAGAGCTGACACCAGGGGGAGACTGTGTTGTTGATGGAAAACTCATATGCACAAAGGAAGAACGTAGTTTCAGCCATATCTGATTGGAACAACAACAACAACAAAAAGATAAATAGTGTGCCAGCAGCGCTTCATTAAAAAAAAAAAGTTTTGGAAAAAAATTATATCCCAAACATACTTTAGCAAAAAAAATAAAGAGAGAAAGAAAGAATGACGGAAAGAAAAAAGAAAGAAAGAAGGAAAGAAAGAAAGAAAAAAGAAAGAAAGAAGGAAAGAGGTAAAGAAAGTAAAAAGAGAAGGAAGGAAAGAAAAAGAAAGAAAAAAAGTGGGGAAGAAATTTAATATAAAATCTAAGTTATGTATTTAAAAAGTCAAATATTAAAGTGCTTGGGAAGAATTTCTCAAATAATTTGGTGTTTAGGGAGCAAAAACTTGAGAGCAGGAAGAATGGAATTGTTTTTTTCTTTTCTTTATATATTTAAATTTTGTCTTGGAAAAAAATATATTATATTATTATCTTCGTTATAAATACGGTGTGTAACTAGTAATTAAAAGCCATTTCCTTGTAGGCTTGCACAACAGATGGATAAATGGCTCCATCTAGCGGTCAAAAACAAAACGAGTCTATCACAATCTTATTGTTTTAGTAATTGGCCCATCATGGAACACTAATTAAATTGAATGTACTGTATCACCATAAGTAACATTGATGTGTGTAGCATTGAGTTTGTCCTTCATCTTCTCCAGGACCCTGCGCATCTCCGGCCCAGTCTTGAACCTGTCCACCTCCACCACTGCTGAAGAGTTGGCGTCGACCTCCTGCACCAATCTGGCACAGCGGTCGAAAAACCTCATGAGAGCATCGTTCACCTCATGCTCATTGTCTGTACCTGGGAAGAGAGCACCGCTGGTGTCATTTCAAAACTCCAATAAGGTATAAAACAACACCAAACCAAAAGTCCTTTTAATTTGTCTAATCCTTGTGACGTTCAATTTTAGGTTGATGGAGGAAAGTGGAGCCCCTGCAGGAAAACCAAGCCTGCACATGAAAACCCTAAACCCTCATCAATCATAGCGCCATATCTGACCACTAAACAGAGGGAGCAGTGAGCAAACTATTTTGTATTTCAGTCTTAATTTGACCCTATATGTTTTTGAACAAAAATAAAGTTTTCACATGCTTTTTGTTGTTGCAGCCATGCATTGATTGAAGTAGGCATTGGTGAAGTGCCCAAGGACACAAGAACAGTATGCACTGGATCTGAAAACTTTCTCCACCCTTTTTGTTCATAATAAAATAAATGTTATTCACTACGGCTGCAAAACATATTATTTTAGTATAAAGTTAATTGGTAGGTAGTTAACCTATTTTTTTGAGACAAAATATTTTCTATTGTGCTTTGGATATTTTTTTTAATTGGATCAAAGAATACATATGCTAAATTGTATATATATATATTTTTTTTAACAAAATCACAAAACACTCGTCTGCCCATTTGAGAAAATAATGTAAAATCAAACATTTTGGCCGCGGGAGGGTACTAGGACACTTTCTGAGATCCCGGAAGGGGACACTTTAGAAAAGTTTGTTTTATATATATACAATGTGTGAAAATCGGTGATTATCAGTCGAGTTGTCGACAAATTGTCTGGTTTACCTCAAGGTTCCATTCTGGGCCCAAAATTGTTTAATATGTATATTAATGACATTTGTAAAACGTCTCAAGTACTTAACTGTATCTTGTTTGCTGACGATACAAATATTTTTGCATCAGGAGACGATTTACAGCAACTGTGTTGGATTGTTAACTTGGAACTCAAAAGTGTCAACAAGTGGTTCAAACAAAATAAATTATCTCTAAATCGGAGTAAAAGCAAAATGATGATATTTGGCAACTGTAATTCCAATGCTCAGGAAGCAATTCAGATAGAGGGTGTTGTTATCGAGCGAGTGCATGAAATCAAATTCCTTGGTGTGATTATTGATGACAGAATTACTTGGAAATCTCATATTAAATATATATCTACGAACATTTCTAGAAGCATTTCAGTAATTGCAAAAGCAAAGCACATTTTAAACATCAAAGCTCTACATACCTTATACTGTTCTCTGATTTTGCCCTATTTATATTATTGTACTGTGGTTTGGGGTAGTACTTATAAAAACACAGTTAAACCAATAGTATTGTTGCAAAAAAGAGCTATCCGAGTAATTCATAAAGTTGGGTTTTTGGACCACACAAACTAATTATTTTTAAAATCAAAGATCATGAAGTTTTGTGACATTGTTGAGTTCCAAACTGTACAAATGTTATACAAAGCAAGGTATAAATTGTTACCAATCCAAATACAAAGAAGTTTCCAAGAACGTACTGGTTGTTATGAATTACGTGATGAAATCAACTTTAGGATTCAGAAACATAGCACAACTTTGAAAAGTTTTAGTCCAACAGTTAATGGTGAACAATTGTGGAATAAACTGGAGATGGAATTGAAACGATGTCCAAACATCAACCTGTTCAAATATAAATACAAACAAAAGACTTTTGAAATATACAGACAAGAAGAAATGTGTTGCCACTAGGGGGAGCAGTAGGATCAATTACGTGTATTTTTTCCTCTATAATCAAGGAAGAGTGTTGCTGCTTGGAACGGTTGTCATTCTATTGCTCAAATTTACAAATGGAGAATTAGGGTTGGCAGGTTATGGATCTGTTGAGAGGAATCCTCCCAACGGGCTCTAAACCTTGTTTGTTAATGCACCACTCAGCATAGAAACATCATCTACAAAATCAGCTGTTAGGGCAGCTGTGTGGGGGTTTGTTGATGGGGAGTTACTGCCCTCTTCAACTGGCCCGCTCTACACTCTGGCTTTTTAATGCACCACACTATGCAAGGCTACATCATACTTCACATATAACTCAATTAAATAAATATATAATAATAATAATGATGATAATGATAATAATAATGATGATGATAATTAAACCCAAATTAAAATTATACTGAGAATGGTAATGACAACTGGGAAGTAGCAAGATCTCGGAGTATAATATCTATTAATGTACCTTTTATAACATAAAAGTAACTCTCGGTAATCACGGGTAAAAATCTGAAAGAAATATATTAAGGATCACATTTTTTTACTTGCTTTGTACTAGACATCGTACATGAAACGAGATCGTTGTTGTAGTTGTGCTTTGTTTCTATTAATTATATAAACAGTACATATATTTTTGTAAGTTTGTAAGTTGGTCTGTGCTAATGTAGCTGCTTGAAATGTTCTTTTTTTATTTATTGCACTTGGGGGTGGGGGCTCATAAGCTTTTTGCTTCAGCCCACTCCCTTTGAGCACAATGTATACTGCTCAAATAAAGATAAAAAACAAAAAAAACGTTATCCTAGCCTCAAGTATTGAATACTGCTGTCTACTTACCTTTGATGTCCCACAGCTCTGTCAGCCCTGTCTTGAAGGCCAGGGTGCTGGTGACACACCTGTGCTTGGAGCTGGTTATGAACTTGGCAAATCCTCCTCTCAGATTTTCTGCTGAAATAAGTGAGGGAAACATTTTGGACAACCTCACAGCCAAATGCTTCAGCTCATCTACTCCTTTCTGCACAAGCCTCCCATCCATGTCCTCTGTGTACCGCACTCTCCAGTGTTCTTGCAGCCAACTCTTCTCACTAGAGGTGTTGTTAACAATAAAGTTGTAAAGCCAGTGCATCTTCTTAATATTCTTTGTTGTTGGATATCTTGTCCCATGTCTAATTAGTGCAGTCATATGCCTTCGCCAACATTGAAGACTTGGGAATTGAAGCGTAGAATTGTTTACAGCAAGCGTATCTTTCAACAAATACGGATTGACTTCTTCATACCTTCCTTTTGGACCAAAATATCTTGCAATTGTAGGGATTTCATCATGATCTTCAGAGAGGACATATCCAGATAGCAAAAAAATACAAACAATTAATAATAGTTTAAATTTTAAAGGCAACATTGCTTAGCATTTAGTGGTGTAGTCAAGGTCCAAATGTGTCTGAGGTCAGAGTCCAGAAGAACATGACGTGCAATGTTAACAAATAATGGTCAGAATTCAAATGTTTAATTCAAATTCACCTGTAATAGATTTTCCCGTGCAAATTAGCGATAAACATACTGTTATAAGTTCATGTGAAATAAAACACTATTTCTTTCTTTAATGTGCACTGACATGACCCATTTTCACCTAAAGTCAACCCAACTGCACCATGCTAAAAAGCAAATAGTCAAACTGATAAGAACTGAATGGCCTAGTTATCTCACTATTCAAATTCTTGTCACATTCTTTTGAATAGTACAAACAAAAAGACATATCATTCAACACTAGTGAGTATTTCAATGTACTGTAGAAAGAATATGCAAATGAGATATGACAAAAAACCAACAAACAAAAAATCTCCAAACAATGGGGCAACCATCTAAACATCCTAAACACCATTTAAGGTTTGGTTTGAATAAAAGATGCGAAAATGGTGTGTGCCCATTTGAAAACAATCACTTGAAACTGCCAGTAGTCTATACTAGATATTAAAGAGTCAGGATAGGGTTAGTAAAAAAAAAAAAAAAAAAAGTCCATACACCACATTTTGAGTGTACATTTTTAGGTCCCTAGTAGCCTGGTTTCCAAAGGGCAAAAAATATTTACCAAATATAGGGATTCAATTACAGTTTAAGTTTTGTAATCTTTTTTAGTCGAATCTTTATAATAAAAATCGTCCACAGTCTTTATGTACACAAATCACGACTACTTTCAGGAACAAAATGACACAATGTTGCTTTAAAATTGACACTGGTCGTCATGCCTGGGCCTGGCCAACAGAGGGCTACAGATGAGAGGGTCAGAGAAGTTCCAACACGATTCAGTCGTTGTCATCGATGGATGCCTTCAAGAACCCCGATATCACAGCTTTTTGTAGAACTATGATGCTCTTTACCTTTTTTTATTTTATTGTATTATTATTATTATTATTTTATTTATTATTATTATTATTATTATTATTTTTCTATATAAATACATTTATAAGTTAAATCGCTTGTGATTTTTTCCAATTCATTCATTGTGCTATTGTCTTTCATATTTTTTAAACTAGAGTGAAAACATACATTGTTACACTCATATAAATACACATGCCCGTAATTTAATGAATAAAACAATGGCAGTTAAGCTCACATACGTTGTAGCCACGCAAGCAGATTTTTTGTTCTTTAAAAAAAAAAAAAAAAAAGGTACCTTGCGAGGTGAAGTGAACGACGCTCCCCGCAGACCCCAAACGCGCGCTGGATGACGGCACGAAGGGAACTCCCCGCTCGTCCGCTCAGAAAACGCCTACCCCATGAACACACTGGAGAGATTACGCGCTCTGATCTTCCACCGTAAGCACGTCCTGGTTCCAGACGGAGCCATTTCAAGCTGATATTTTCTACCTTTCGTCTCCCAAGGTACGTGTTCACATCGCTTTGATTTCATGGCGCTGGCTGGTTGTCTCTACGCGCGCAAAGGCTTTCCACAGTTCACTAGTACGAGAGAGGCTCAAGTCGTGGCGAGGAGAGGTAACTGTGCTCCAAGTGTCATCCGTGTAACGCTACGCCAAACTCCCCGTGTAAACACCGTTATTGGATCTACTTTGCGGTTTGTGGAGCTGTTAGTCAAACACGGCCTTTTAGGAAGCCTCGGAATGGGCTAAATAGTCCCGCTAGTTAGCTATCAATACATTTGTGTCTTCTTCTGTGTGGATGGAAATAGTATTTGCTCTCGTCCTCGCATTTTTCCCACTCTTCTGTCGTATTTCTACTCTTGCCTCGTCTTTTGCCTAAAGTTGGCTCCATTTATATCGCACATTTTGGCGACCAAAAACTGGGTTTCTAGCTCGCGGTAGCCTGTTTGCTAGCCCTCCCAGAAACGCGCCGGAGAAGAAGACGCCAGCTTGCCTGCCTATCTATTTTTAGGTGACCAGGCTGTAAGCTCTTTAAGCCACCAACATACAGCGGCTGTCGAGGCCGTAATGCACATTAATGCAATGGTTTTCGCTCCATAAACTGTCCTAGTGAGTCGGTCTCTGTTTTTAAAATGCAAGTTGTCCTTAACGTGACTAACCACAGAGGGGGAAACCATCTGTGTTGCAATATGCATCTGTGGTATCACTCGTCAATATTGTGGTATTCAAACTATGAGCCAGTTTGCCAGTCTTCCTGCTAGCTAACATATGTTTGATCTTCCACAATACATACAGTGAGGTGGAGACGGTATACAGCTGGCTGCCATTGTTGCTGCTTAGCCAGATGAGGTGAGTCTTGAAAGGGTTTTTAGGCCATGTTGAAATTAGACAAATTAAGCACTTGGTGTTTGGCTGTTTCATCTTCCTGTTGTTGTTGTTGTTGTTGTTGTTGCTAAGTAAGTATTAGAATGCAGGCCCCGTCCCCCCCAGGAGATCTCCCGACCAGGGGTGTGTCTGTCTGTCCAAAGAAATACCACTGACTTCTTCACAGTGAAAAGAGGCAGCCAAAGTTCAGATTCTGACCACCAGAAATTGTGCTTGAGAAAAGTGTGATGGCATAACCTCGATTCTTGCAAGAAAACGATCGGGGACAACAGAGCTGGATTGTGTATGGGGAAACACACTTTCCACAGACAAAAACAGTGTGACTGCAGAGAGCGTTCAGGGGGCAAATGTTAAATGGAGTCAATGGGGTTGTTTGTTGTCAACATTTGCACAGCGAGCCTATTGCCAGAGGGAAAGGAAGAAGAAAAAAAGCTTGTCAGACCATCTACTAACTGGATGAAGTGCATCGACGCATTTTTACAATTTGTAGGAAACAATGACTTTGCTGTAGCTATGATTCAGCGTTGGTTTGAAACAACTGTCGCAACTGTCTTCCCAGCAGACTGCCCTGCATGAACTCGTATGAGAATGTTAGCAGAAGTTAAGTCATTTATAAATTAATACCCATGATTGTTCAGAGATCATGGATATGATTGTTCTCCCCTTCATTTTGGTATTCTCCTGAAGCATTGTCATTCTTCTGTAACCTAGCAAAAAGCTGACTGATATTACAGTATAACATGAGCACTGTAATATCTCGGGATCAGTGTGGATTGCAGTGCTTTATACAGTATATTGATTTGACACAATGGCAGGAGGAGCCCTTGTTCACCTTTTTATATTTACCCAGGTTTGGGAGTATACTTGCTTGTTTGATACCGCTTGTCACTGGATTATACCATTTATTCCAGCAATACTGTGGCTGCACAAATACATGCACTTTAGCTTCAGCAATTAATTTCAATATGTCATGTCATGCTACGTTTCCAGAAGCCATTATTTTGTTATTTTCCACCAAGCTTCTACTTTAATCTCCCTAAAACATTCACAGCAAAGAGTAAACGGGTTTTGTTGTGATTATGCGTTTTCCATAATAATAAAAAGTCCACTTGTAATTTTCCGTCAAGCTTTTGTGATTAGATGCAAGATTACTTTTGATCAAGTCTACATTTTAAATCGGGATGGTCCGATATGAAAATGTTCTATCTGATATTTGCCTCGCTGCAGTGGCCGATATCCGATTTTTGCCTATATTTATTTTGACGTTAAAAATCAATAGAAAGGCTCACTCAAATGTTGGTTTTCAAATTATCGTTCCACTATTGGAAAATAAACAATACAATGCTTGGTGTTTGGGAACAAATCTGATGGACTTCTCTGAGGACAGCTCTGTATGAAGCTTTGGAATTGCAAAAAACATGTCACTTTAACAGCAGAATGCGCTAACGATCGCAAATGCGTCTAATTAAATATGCACGAAAATGCGGACATCTTCACCGTTCATGAACATGACAAAAGTGGGCACAGTAAACGTGAATACAGCCATTATCATCACTGTAGTAAACCTACATGATGACAGAAAGACGATGTTTACGTGTTGTAGCCTTTAGCCTGTTAGAAGCTATGCTACGCTAACGAATTGAAAGTTATAAATCTGGCGTCAGGACGGAGAAACCTTTGCAACACTCACCACTCAGATGTAGCAACAATCCATCAGAAAAAGATTCATGTTAATCATGACTCAAAATAATGTTCTTGGAGGCAGTTTTAGTCCAGTTTGTAACCGCAGCAACTTGTTGCTCTCTATCTCTGTGGTGTCCAAGTGTCCGCTCCACTTTGTTTAAACCGAGTAAAAACATACTTTCTTTTAGCCTGGTTTTACCATACCCTCGTACTCATTTCGTTTTGTACAGAGAGTCCGGATATTCCAATGGCCGATGGCTGCTCTGTTTTACGACCGCAACACTGGAGGCCGCCATTGCTGTAGTACTTCCATATAGCCTCTAGTCTCCCATTGAAAAGCATTGGACTTTAGACGCGTTAAAACAACTTTAACGCCTGGTTTCTATTTTTTTAAACCCATTCTACGGCTACATATTCCTCCTGAGATAACGCTGGGTTAGTCACAATTAAAGAAACCAGGCAGGTTTTCAAAATGTATATATTTTTTGAAATCTTGTACTGAGGGTTGGACTGTTGGCATTGGAGCTGCGTGAGCTACACTTCACGCAAAGGCCGAGTCTACAGTGAAGATCCCGCCCTTATGCCCTTTTTAGGAACATGCTTCCTCAGAGCAGGGGAGGAGGAGTCTGTAAATCTGCCATGATTTCCCCCTGGATCGTGGTCATTATGGTAAATGGGGAGGATTGAGGAGTTGTCTATTCTTTTGTACAGTCTATGGGATTTTCAGCTACGTTAACAGGTGGGATGGGTGAACCCCTTTGAAACGATTTGGATCTGATTTTCGCTAGCGTTTGGTCGTGACGTATGTAATGCGCCCGTGTTGAGTGAAGCAACTATCATAACTCTTAGGGGCATTTCTTGCACATTCCAAGGCTTCAATGAAAATTTCTGGATATTTGAGCCGAGCCAGAACGGCTTGAAGAGCTTCCTTTACTTTCGTATCCGCCCCCATTACCGAACTACAACCAGCAAATGCGGCGAGAATGCTTGACGTCACCTACAACACCCTCCCCCTCGATTTTATGATCGAGTGTTACACCACGAAATGTATGTTCATAGACTCTTTCAATAGTTTCGTTGTCAATTTTAACTGGTAATTGTACATTCATTACACCTTTTCCAAAGAACATGGCTTTGACTAGTCAGGTCAGTGCCGCCCCTGTTTCACTGCTGCATGCATTCAAGTGCGCTACGACGCAGTAAATAAGTCAAATAATAAAAAATATCGGATAGATACTGATATGTGAAAAAAATGACATATCAGCCGATAATATCTGCGGCGCTGATATATCGGCCATCCCTAATTTTAAACAAGTCCTGTAGCATTAGCAATTTAGAGAGGACTGAAACATGAAATGTCCAAATAAAAATCATATGATGTTTTTGTTTATAAACGAAAACATATTCTTATTTTGATATTGGGGTTGGTTTGCAGGATTAAAAACCCCGTAGACACACTTCGTTTTGCGATTCGGTAATTTTCCCAACAAAGTGCATAAGACTGAAATAAAAATACAAACTTTCTGAAAAGGTTCAGGTTATATGGCCTTAGGCTGTCGGAAGTGTTACACCATTGTCAGTTTAGTTTTAGGCATATATTATCAAAGAGGTGAGATTGTATGACCAACAGGAATCACTGCTCTTCCGATGAACAAACCAGAAGGCCCCAGATGTCATCTCATCCATTACAGTGCTTATCAATTTATGGTCCTTTTAATGGGCTGAAACTCATTTGCCTGCTCTGCTTCACATTCACAATTGACCGCAAATACACCTAGATGCATTGCACTTCCAAATCAATCACTCCTTGTGTTTTTTTATCTGTTCAATCTATAACGGAGAGTGTGCATTACCTTAGCGCTGAGTTATTGTAGTTTCTTGTCCACCATTTATTTACTGCCCGCCAAAACTGTATTTTCATTGTTCATGCCCTGTCATGAATCTACCTGTTGAAGCTTAACATAGAATACACTGGTGCTTAGTAACAAATAAACATGTCTTATTGAAAAAAAGCCATAGAGAAACACTTGTATTTGCAGTGTCAATACAACTAACCAATCATTTGTAATCATGACATGTGCATCCCTCTATGCAGCCATCTTGGAACAATCTTTGAGCATTCCTGTCTTTCCACTAATTGGTAACACATGAAGTTGCTTCGATACTCGCATGACGTCCCAGTTTTCTCTGGCCTACAAATGTTTTTAGGAAAATCTAGGCTAGTAGCACTTTAGCATAACCTAGTTCTTGAGACATTGATAATAATGGCAATTATTCAAGTTAATAGAGAGCAACTGAGCATGGAGTTGAACAATTACTAAAGGTGGTCCTGACCTGCTAATGTATATTAAGCCCATGTAAATAAGTCATGCGGTAAATTTGCGAAATGGTATAGTAGATGAGTATGTAGAAACCAACTAAAAAGTAGTGCAGAAGACTTGAAAAATAAATAATTAGGACCCGAACAATCGGTCAAATTTAACCTCGTAATTACTGTAAGTCGCCATTGCGGCTGCTAGTCATTTGACGCCGACCCTAGCCTATCAATATACACGTTTAATCCAGCGTGTCGTGGTTGTGTCCATTGCGTCCCGTACGTCCCTTTTTGCAAGCATCTGGAATCGCGGTCCCAGAATTTTGGAATACAGTGGTCCCTCACTATAACGCGGTTCACCTTTCGCGGCCTGGCTCTTTCACGGATTCAAACCCTAGCCCTAGATTTGAGCCCTTCCCCTAGATTTTGCGCATTCCCGCGGAGGGGTAGGGTGTCCCAATTCTTTAGGGAGCGAGAGGAAGTGGCTATCTTCCCTTGAAAAGGCCCCTCGGCAGCAAGTCGGCTCAGGAGCAGACTTGCGGCCAAGGAAGTATAAAGATGGCGGCTGGAAGCGACGATTACAAAGTAAGAATATATATGCAAATAAGCCTGTAAAAAATCTTAAATGTGTTGGAATGTGTTAGATGTATATGCAATGGACTTTTAAGTTATAGTTTGAAAGTCGCTATTTGACGATGTTTGTAAAAATGCCGCGTGCTTCGCGAGGGTCTGCGCTTTAAGATACACTGACGGCCGGGTGTGTCCGGTGTACATGCAGATGTTTCGTGCTTATCCAGTTTCTCAATCTACTGACTCTGGTTCAAGCTTTCAGTAAACAAAATGGTCTCAAGCTGAACCCTTTCCCCTGTGGTGATAGAGGACTGAAAGTGATGCTTGTTTACGTTCTACTTATGTGACAGATGATTATTGTTTGCTCTATCGAAAACTGTAATGCATCATGATTAATCGTTTAACAATAGACTGGATGCAAACTATACAATCTGGATGTGTAGGCCGTCCTGTTTTTGGACACAGTGGTAGTTGGCAGCTAAGTTGAGCAAAGTGCCAAAATTAAAATAAAACAACATACCTGAAACATCCCGACCATTACAAACATAAGATGACCGCGTCTGCTGTTTTGTACATTTCCTCTCCATTGATTTATCAAACGTAGATAAATCAACATGGCACACACAACAGGCAGGAGCTACGCCGTAACTGGCATTTTCACACGTGAATGAAAATAGTATTTCGTGTATAAACGGTGTATTTCCGCTATCTACTAGACTGGGGTGAAATCAGACACATTGATGTTGCGCGTGACGTAAGGAACACGTTCTCTGCGCAAATTTGCATACTAGTGTTGTCCCATTACTTGGGGGATATTCTTCACTTGCACTTCCCTCATTGAGGCGACTCTAATGTGGAGGGATCTCATAGCGAGTGTTCTCAGAGCAAGTGAGAGAAAAGGGACTGAACCCAAGTGTACAACTGCATTTTTGGTAACTTAAGCTGGGGAATGTAGAGTAATGCACGTCCTTTTGTTTAGATTCTCATTGTCAACACTTGAGGTACTATCTCCCTGTCGTGACTTGTCAGGAGTTTCATTTCCATGCATGAACATTCCAGTTACACCAGCAACAAGAACAACTGCAGGTGTCGTAGCAAGTTACGATTCTTAACTTATTAAATGTCTTGGAGAGTAAATACTACGCTGACAGAAAAGGCGACGGAAGAGAGTGATGTTGTACATCCAGTTATACAATGGAAATATTTTTTTTCACTCAAACTTTGCAAACTTTAGCCCACAGTTAGCTTTGCCTGTTCGCTTCTTAGTGATTCTATTAGTGTGTATTGGTTGCTCCGACCCGCTGACAAGTTGCAAGCATGATTTTCTGGCCAGAGACACCAGGGGGAGATGAAAGACCCTCCAATCATCCCATTAACACTTGTATTACCCCCAGAGGGACTACGAAAAGGATTTATTAAAGGTAAAAACGTTACTTAGTACTGCTTTAACAGCAACCTTGGGAATCGGCACTCTTGAGTATTTTGCAATATACTTGGTCACTGAACTTCCTTTAGAGATCTCTTCATATTTACTCGCTGGTTTGTTTAGCGCGCCCCATGTGCAATAATACGCACAACCATTATTGGCATTTCGACTTTGTTGACACAGATGTGTGAAGAGCTAGCTGGATGCTGTGTTGTGCGCCAATTACTCCCAGGTGAAGAGTCCCACGGCGGCCTGTTCCGGAGCTGACTTCAGATGAGTCTGGAGGAACTGCCGCTGAGACGAACAGCAGGTACCAAGACGTCCTAATCAGTGACTCATAAAGCCACAGGTGGGCTCTCATTAGCTGATAGCACCAACGGCTAGAGTCGGAGCATTTTTCCTCTTCTCTAGGGATTTGCATAATGACGATATGTGGCAACTTTTCTGGATTTACCCTTTGCACTTTTATCTACTCTGCTGAGACTGCTGCCCCTGCGACCCGGCCCCGGATAAAGCGGAAGTAAATGGATGGTCTGTTATCTAAGAAAATAAGAAACGTTTGTTAGAAGGGAAGTGAAATTCTCCAACAGTTCCTTGGCAACAGCTGTGTTCAGGTTTGTTTTGGAAATGTTTTCACTGCATAAGCTTTTGGGTTTGGAAGGGTCTTAAAACTGGCTATCATAAAAGAAGGTTTTCCTTCATCTGTACTGGGTTTTCACCACTTGGTCAGCAACTAATAATCTCAACAACTCCAATAATTGATAGAAAATTATATGAATGGGAGTGCACACAAATTTGAAAGTAGCTTGTTTTGTCATTTTGCCTTCCCAAAGGATGCTTACTATAAGATTGGCTGACATAAAACTATTGGCATTATTTTATTAAAGTTTTAGAGTTTTGTTTCTTTAAAATGAGGGTAAGTCTACGGATTGCTTTTTATACAAGTGGTTATAGTTATCACTAGTTTCATTCTTCTGGCTATTTCATTATAGCTACTCTCCGTGAATAATCGCTTCCGTTCAGCCTTCCCAGGAAAATCCTTTATGTATACATCCATTATCTAAATAACATACATAATGCATCTTTATGATTTATTGAGCTTTGTAGACCAAAGTAATTGAGCTTTTGACTTGTTGTATTAAGACAGTTGTTTGCGAGACTAATAATAGAAACTCTTATTGTTAAAACTAGTGAGATAACTGTATTATAAAAGCTGCATCATCCAAAATAAATACTCGGCACCATGAACAATTTGCCTACTACAGTGTTGGCATCTGGTCAAAGGGATCGGTCCTATTCCAGATGCTTCTGTGACAGGCCTGTAATCTCCAACTATCATCATTACAAGATGATCAGCATGTTTCGGATCAGCATACCAGACATTTCTGGCTTTTTTTTTTTGGTTCACTTGCTGGCATCTAGTGGTTCCCTCTGGCTGTTCTTTGGACTACCTCACTGGATTGTCCAAACGGTGAGTAACGTGCCAGGATGAGCAAAGGACAAGGTTCATATTGTACTCTGAGAAGCGCTTGACAAGGTGAGATGGCTACGTGCTACAGTGCTTTACTGCCGGTCTTAGCTTGTGTAATTGACGTGTGTTTATTGCTACTGTTATGGAACCGTAAAATAAACCGATCAAGGTAAGGTGGCTGCTGGTCATTTCTTTGAGGCACACGATTTTAAAAGCTGGATGATTGAGTTTTAGATTGTGGGCAAGCTGTCTGCTGCTGGAAAATTTAGTTCACTACCCTATTGTGCAGAATTCATCAAAATTTAGTTATTGGGGTGAAACTGTGTCGATGCTATTTGGCAATATGGGCCAAATATGCAGAAAATTGGTCAAGAAGCCCCCCCCCTGTTCATGACAAGTGTGTTAGTTAGCAGTTTATATTTCACTCTAATCTTATTTTTTAATGCTTCTTGTTTAAAATGAGCACTGTCGACTATCTATTTATTATTACTATAATATTGTTGCAGTATTCTTCAGACGTATCCTAATTAGATATAAATTCTTAATCGATAGTATATTGCTACTACTTAAGTTTTTGCTGCAAGAAATATCTTTACATCGTTGAGTGCGAAGAGGCATCAACAGGAAACACATTAAAGGTTGCCTTGACAGTAACTTGCAGTGAATCTTGTGAAATTCAACACAAATTTCTGTTGACCTTTCCCAGATGGCTTGGTCTAATTTGGTCTTTCTCAGAAGCTGCTTGTCCATGCTGTAAATCCCGGACATTAGGCGACGTGTCACTGTAGCATGATCCTGTGTGCGGATCTATGACGGCTGCATACAGTTAATTTTTAACTGTGCAAGGCGGGATCAGTTGTGCAAATATTAGCTTGCTGTGTTGTCACTGGGTTATTGAAAAGACGAATGTAAGCCGATACAGGTGGGAGCGTGTGGTTTATTAGGCCCGAGCGGCCTGCCGTCGCAAGGGTAATGGCAATAGGTACAGTGCAGGTATAGTTTGGGATGAACACACAACATCATGTGTGGAGGACAAATGGAACAGCACATCAACATCTAAACCCTATGCTCATTTTGAAGTACAGATCAGGGAAAATCATGGTGTGGGGCTGTTGTGTTGCCTCAAGGCCTGGACAATGTGCTATCTTCAATAAAAACAATTATTCACAAGTTTATCAAGATATTTTGCAGAAAAACCTGAGACATTCACAGCATGCATGGAAGAAATAAGTGAACCCCTGTATTGAATAGCTGGCTGACTCTTCTTTTGCAGCAATAACTGCTTTTCTGTTGTTGCAGATTAGACGCTGACAACAATTAGGATGAATCTTGGACCATTCCTCTACAAAATCGTAGTTCAGTGAGATTCGGGCGGTTCACTTACTTACTTCTGCACTCTCCTGTGAATGTTTACATGTTATTGCCAATAAAAACATGATAAAATGTTTGGGTGGTATTAATTCAGGCAGACGCTGTTTAATCATTCCCATTAAAAATATACATTTTATTGACCTTTCACCCCCGGACACAACAAATGTGAGATTGGGCGTAACATCGCCCCCTCTAGGCTGAGAAGAAAAAAATGCACCGGGGGCGACGGTGGCGCAGATGGTAGAGCGGGTCGTCTCATGATCGGAAGGTCGGGGGTTCGAATCCCGCCTCCTGACGGTGCACGCTGTCGTTGTGTCCTTGGGCAAGACACTTCACCCACCTTGCCTCCTGTGCCTAATGTAGGTGGAAAAGCGCTATATAAGTTGAGACCATTTACCATTTTACCATTATGGGAAAAAGTGTTCCTCGGAAATGGATAAAATTCAGCACAAAAATAGTTGATGGCATCCCGGTAAAAAAGGCCAATTGGACCCATACCGTATTTTGAAACAGTGTTGTCATGGTGACGCCTGGGACCCGCGATGTTATTCTAATGGGACTGACGCATAAATCTCACATTATACACAATTACAGCGCGTTGGCGCCCTCTGTAATGCGCTTCTGGACAGCGGACAAGTGCTTGTGAAATAAAAAAAGATGATTGCTGTAAAGTGCTTTGAGTGCCTAATGTAGGTGGAAAAGCGCTATATAAGTTGAGACCATTTACCATTATGCAGGTTGGAGCCATTATTCACATGGAGAGGCTAAAAATGTAGTTTGGATATTTACTGACAAAGATTTATGGCACATCAGGGCAATAAAATGTAGTGTGGTCGCGCTAGCGCTCTTGGTAGGGTTATGGCGCGGCAATGGAGGCACTAAAGGAGGTACCGAGGGCCGTTCGATGCTGCTTGCGGCTTTAATTTTATTTACTTTTTCTTTCACATACAAACTGAACACTGCCCTGAGGAAGAGTGCTTTGTTTGTTTTATTTATTTATTTATTTGAGCAGTTTATCTGCTCAAAAGTAGTGGGCCAAAGCCAAAGGCTTATAAGCGCCCACCCCAAAAGTAAAAACGATAACATTGCATTTAACAAATTATGAACAAGGGAACATATGGCAAGGTAACAGCAAATAATAAAGAACAATGATAAAAAAAACAACAGCAGCAAAATAAACAAAAGAATATACAACAACACTCACAATGTCTGTTCATATTTGAGGAATATGGATTCTTTGTAGATCTTAGAAGTGTGCCAGATTTTTAGAGTTTGATGCTTTGAAATAGATGTTTCCACATTTCTACACCATGTCTTGTGGGACACGTACTTTTCAAGGTTGTTCTGGAGTACTGTTTATCGAAACTCATTTTACCACTCAAGTTGTATTTGACTTCTCGTTGGCAGAATTTTATTTTGTATACTTTCAGGAAGCGACTTTTGTGAGGCTTTGAACATGATTTAAGCCATCTTAAATTCAGTAAGGTCCTCAAAAGTCATTGTTTTTTATTTAAAGAATAATGGATGTGTCTGTTCACGGTATCCAGCTAAATGGATTATTCTTATTGCCTTTTTCTGAACTTTAAAGCTGTAAAACTTTAAAGGTTTAACAAAGCCATCATTCTCAAGAGGAAACCTTGCGTCTTTGTGTGCTGTGCATTGTACACTGTTCGGGTCAAATATGTCCCATTGGAAACTGCCCATTTAACTGTTATTGAATGGGAAGAATATGCGTACAATGGAAAGTGCCCTACACGCGGATAAATGCTGCGAAGGAGTGCCGATCGAACACCCTGGCTTGGAGTCGGATCAGCTGGAACACAGTAGCCCAGGCGCCGGGGCAGAGCGGCTTGGAGCTGCGGGGAGCACGCAGCGGAGGAACGCCACAGAACAGATCACTTCTCAAACGAGAAGTGCCACATTCAAAACCACTGTCACGGGAGGTATGACTTGACACTACTTCATACACTCAACCACGCTAAAGTTATTTGGGACGCTAAATCGAAACCTAAAGGTCTGCTGGGGGGACATTTAAATATTAGGAGTATTTCCTCTAAAACCGACCAGGTGGAAAAACGTCTTAGTGACTCAAACTTGGACTTTATTTGTCTATCAGAGACCTGGTTGACAAAGACATCTCCTCAGGCAGCCTACTGCATTCCAGGCTGTAGCATATTCAGAAGGGATAGGTCTACTGGTAGAGGTGGTGGACTACTTTTCTATGTTTTTAAAGAGCATTTACAATGCCAACAGATAAATGTGCAAGATAAATTGGATGTAGAGATTGAATGTGTGTCACTTCAGATGTAATTTATTGTAGTTGGTCTTTATAGACCACCTTCTGCTTGTGCCAAATTTTATACATCAAAATTAATAAAAAAAAATGAAATACTAAAGAAGTAATTGTACTCAGGGATTTTAATGTAAATTGGATAGAAAAAAATAGAAGGAATTAAAGGAAATAACAGGTCTTTATCATTTTTGAACGGCTAATAAAAGGACTGACAAGGATAACCAAAAAAAAATCTAAAACGCAAATTGACCTGGTATTTTCAAATAAATCTGACAGAATAATAAAATCTTTTCATTTTATCACAGGAATGTCAGATCACAATTTAGTTCTTTTATAGCATGGAAATTAAACTAAAGCAGATTTACATTTAGAACAAATAAGAGGCCTTTTATAAAATACCCAACAAAGATTTTGCACATTTAGACCAAGAGTTGGAGTAGGTAGACTGGAATGTTCTGAACTCTAATGATAGGCTTATTTTTGGGAGCTAATTAATAATGTTAAGGAGAAATGTATTTAAAAATGTGTTGATTTGAACAAAAAGGCACAATTTACCCTGATTGACAAAGGACATTTGGAAATTGATGGAGAAGAGATTATCTTCTTAAAAAGGCTTTAAAATGTAACATTGAAAATGATATGAGTCTATTTAAAGATTATTGGAATAAAGTAGTGAAAGAAGAACTAAGGACTTTGAAAACAAACCTTTTTTTATTGTTTTGATAAAACAGGTTAAAGGAAACAATCACTTAGTCTGGAAGCACATTAATACTATTTCTTGGGGGGGGGGGAACTCTCAGAAATGTTGTGAAATCAAAATACAAAATAAACAAAGATGAATCAAAGGTAGCTAGTGCTTTTAATATCTTTAATGAAGGCAAGGCAAGTTTATTTGTAGAGCACAATTCATACACAAGTGCTTCACAGTTGCAGAAAATGACAAGAAAACAGATAAAATCAATCATTAAAACATCAACATAAAAATCTATCAATTACAGTAAAAGGCAAGAGTACAGATAAAATACTTTTGGTTTACATATGCACGGGTAAAAGGTACTTGATTCATCTTCTGTACTCATGGTTGCACAAAGTATTAAGTCATGCTGTATGAATACTTGTGCATGCCCCACTTTTCACTTTTTGAAAAATAACAATCATGTATCATTTTGCTTTCACTTCACAGTTGTCTGTTACTTGTGTGTGTGGACTTTCCGTAAAAAAATTCAAAATGAAATCTTTACGTTTACATGACAAATGTGCAAAAGTTCAAGGTGTATTAGTACTTTCGCAAGGGACTGTATTTAGGGCAATCTTAACCCTCCTGCTATGTTCATCGTCAGGAACATCAATGGTGTTCCTCGGTCAGTTTTACTATGTACATGTTTAATTATCCAAAAGATGTCTGATGCATATTTGGGGATGAAGACCCCTGTACAGTATTTCACCGGTTTGTCTTGCTTGGAGGAATAGGGATACCAATTCCCTCATCTGGTTCAGAATCATTAGAATTTAGCTCAATATAGTCTTCGTCTTCATGTGTATATAAATGTATAGAATTGTACAGAACGCACAGTGAATGGAGTTCTGGAGGAATGGGTATGTCAACTTCTACCTGGTATTGCATGAAAATGAAAAAGAAAACCCCTCCAATTTGTTTATGTTGTAGTTGACACATAGGGCTACATTTTTCCTAATGGCGTCAGAGAGGTTGGGCGTGTCTCACAGTGTCAATTTCAAGGTCAAAATATAGGTACAAAGGTCATCCACCTAAAAAGTACCCAAATAGACTAAACTAATTAGATTCCTGATGGTCTCCCCTTTACAGAAATGCCAGTCTTTTTGAAAATTGGACCAGTGGTGGCTGAGTTACAGCAATTTGAAATTAGGCGGCCACACCCCTTTTCGCGAAAAAGTGAAACAATGAAATTGGGATATCTTGAAAACCATTAGTCCGATCAGTTTGAAATGTGAAATTCTGGCTTTTCTGGCCCCTGAGAATGTTTGTGAAATCTTGTGACCAGGCAGAACAACGTGAGCCTCCTCCAGAGGAGACTGTTATGTGAACTTTAGATCCTCCACCTTTGGACAGAATAGCTTCTCTGTGAAAGCTGCAGGGATGTGGAACTCGTTGCCATTAACTGTAGAGAGGAGCACCGTGCAACAGTTTAAACTTAACCTGAAGAAGTGGTTGAAAGACCGTCAGATTTGTGATCATTAGCAAAAAACTGGTTAATCGGGGTATTTCTGTTTATGTTACGGGTCAAATTGACCACACACAGGGAACCATTTATGTTCTCGCGGGAAAACTACACCCACATTCACTGGACACTCAACAGGGGAGGGGCAAAACGTATAAAAGATTCTCTACATGGGAGTCCTACCAACATTACACTCTGTCAGGCAGACTTTACAAAATGAGCAGCCGACGCAAAAGGATACAGTCCAGGAGGCTCTGGAACTCTTCATTGATGACAATGAAATAGAGAAGGATGTGTCTGGAGACAAAGACTGTCTTGAGCTAAATTCTGATTCTAATGATTATCATTTTGAACCAGATGAGGGAATTGGTATTCCTATTCCTCCATGCAAACATTCATGTAAAAAATGGTGCAATACAGTGGTCTTCATCCCCAAATGTGTGTCAGGCATAACGGTCTGCAAAAAACATAAAGACGGTGCCAGGGCCCACTAGGATGCTGGCCCGGATCTACAGGAGTGCAAAAGGGTGCATTGCAACCTCACTTTGAAATGTTTGCACCCTCAGTTTTAGCGGCATCACAATATATTTTAATGGCATAAATATGTATCATAAATCTGCAGTTGCACCTTTTTGGAACTCAGTCAGTTTGTTCTGGAGCTGGCGCTGCTAGGATGGCAGTGAGTCGGGTGTCTGACATCAAGTCAGCTTTTGAGCTGGTCTTGCCAGAGTCATTATTAGATCAAATAATTAGTAATGGAGTTGGTAATTAAATAGTCAGACTGCTTGTTAGGATTTTTTTGGTTTCAGACATCTTTTGTATAATCGAACATCTACCGGGTCAAATTGTACAGGTGTAACAGGCCAAATTAACCCCCGCCTAGATTATGGCCTAGGCCAAACTATACCCGGGGGGTATAAAATAGCCTGGGCAAGACTATACCCCTCTGGGCCGGAGTCTAACTTTTCACAGTCTGAACAGATGTTCAGATGTTATTGTTTATTTGGTTGGGCCAGCGCATGCTAATTAACAAGCCACACCGGATTGTAGCCTGGGGCTCAAAGTGGTTATTTAAAAATAAAATCAATCAAAATAATAATAATAATAATAATTATAATTAAGGAGAAGAAAGAAAAATGCATGACCGTTTTCAGAGATTTTGTGATGACAAATATGTTTGACGTTGATTTGACATTTGAAATGTGCAGCTATTGGTAATAACATAATACAGTCGCAATTTTCGGCACTGGAGATCGATACTTGACCAAAGCTCCAAAAAGACTTGACTTGCTGTTTGTGACTTGAGACTTATGCTGCGTTTACACATAAGCACGATGCGTTACGAATGTCATTTTTCCGTCATTCGTGACGTTCGTGACGTGACTTAACGCATCTCAATGGGATTCTTAACAGAACGCATCAGTTCGTGACATTCGTGACGTTCGTGGAGAAAGTTTTTGTCTGTCAAAAAATCTTCCACGAATGTCACGAATCACCCTCTGTTCGTGGAGTTCGCAACGGAGCGTGTCCTTTCGTGAGGAGTAGTGGCGCTTCGTAATTCAGCGCGAGAGCATTCGTAGAGCATTCGTGGAGCAGAATCACTGTTTTCACGCTCAAAATTGACAGAAACAGACGCTACGCCCAAAGTAAATGTTGGTACCTGCAGTAGCTACGCCAAGGAAAAGTGTCACAAAGTCGGCCAATCCGCGGTCCAAATCACGGACAGCACCTGAAGAAACACTTTCAGCACCCCGAGCCGCTGCCGCTCCTCGGGGTGCTGAAAGTGTTTCTTCCTCCTGCGGTTGTACCTGATGTTCGGGAGTTGGAGCCAGACGAGCCCAAAGACTCAGGGGAGAGCACGGCCTCTGCTCCGCCTCCAACCCGGCGGCAGAAGATCACTCCACATTCGCCCAATTCTTGACAGATTTCGGACAGAACGTGAATATTCCTAGTGACCCGTAACAGCCCGTGGCAGCGCGGGACACCACGCAGCAGCGCGCAACACCACGCAGCAGCGCGGGACGCATATTCGTGACCGTGCGTAATAATTCGTGCCATTAATCGTAACGCGTAGTAACAGGTCGCAACAGTTAGTGGCGGTGCGTGAAACCTCGACCCCGAATCATCAAATTCGTGATCCTTGGCCACGAATGTGCATTTGTGGCATTCGTAACGCATCGTGCTTATGTGTAAACGCAGCATTAACTTGGACTTGGGGCCAATGACTCTCAATGACTTGCTGTGACTTTATAGTTATTATTTATTTGAGTGTAACTGTTGAAAGACGGGATTCATTGCATAGAAGCGGCGCATCCATGTTTACGTATGGTAAACATAGATTATCCCGGGGTATATTATGGCCTAGGCCCCTTATAACCCCGGTCGTAGTCCAGATGGGGGGTATACTCTGAATGACAAATGAACATAACAGGAGGGTTAAGAAGGTACAATCTTTGTTTATTTTTTTTAAACTAGATATTTGTATTTGCAAGTGTAAATACTGTAAATATTGCATCTGAATGTTTGTTGAAGCGATCCTTTTGCCGGTGCTTTATCTTTTTTTTTTTTATTATTGTGAATGGACTTGAGTAAGAATGCTCATTGGCCACTGTTTAAACCTGCTGTCACTTTGCCTCTGTCCAGGGACGACAGATGAGGGACGACAGATGAAAATGAGCTTGTAGCTATCTCGGGTCTGTGCAACACATTTGTTGTGCAATGTTCCTGTCAAATAAATAAATAAAATGTGGATGTCGTAGTTTGATGCAACTTGAGCCAGACACAACTCAATAAAACTCATCGTGGGATCATCTTATGAATAACTGCTTTTTTGTGTGTGTTCCTCCTAAATCAGAGCGTCTTTCCTGGTGCTCGACTGGGCCATCAGAAATCGGCCTTGCGTATCAGATGAAACTTTTTTGGTTCATGAACTCCATTGGCCCCGCCACCTGAATTGTTCCCATAGAGGCAGTCATTTTTCTCGTTAAGTTTTGCAAGTGGCTGAATTTAATGGTAAACCGCCGGACTCTTGTTGCACATTAACTTGCTCTTTTGCAAGCGCAAGCCAATATTACGAGTGCTACGTAAATGATTATTGCGCCTACAACCAACAAAAATGCCTTCCACAAACTCAACCGAAACCAAACACTTTTCCTTGAGTCTTTGTGATCTATTCTACCGGCAATTATCAATATCGATTATCAACATGGGGCTTTTTAATCCAGAGACGGCCAATCCTGGGGCGCAGCAAAACATGGATCTTAGTTTGGAAGAATAAAAAGTAAACATGCTAAACTGTAAACGGAAATGCCATGAAACATCTCTGCAGAACTCGTGTATTTGTTGGCTGCAAGGGCAAGGCTAATTTCATATTGGCTGTGCACGTCGTAGACCACTTTTGATACAAGACAGGAAACGCATGCAGGGATAGATAAGGACAGGGAAACGGGTGGTGGCTCTGTCTGAATAGGTGGTTCAAAAATACTATATTTAAACGCGTTGTAGATTACAAGGATAGATGGTGGAAATGTGTATAGTGGATACTTTTATCTGATCATTCTGGGGGCAATAATAATGGTACATAATGAATCCAGGACATCCAACCTAAAGTTCACATTGACAGTTGTGTAAACAACTCGAAGTGCTTGGTATTTGTAGCATAAATATTGTCTAGTATCCAAAGCTGCTTCTGATGTTTCCTGGTGAAGTCATCCCTGCTATGTGGAATGGTGTGGGAGGGACAGCATGATCTAAAGATGGGCTTGATGAGCTGTATGTTTACGTTCCGAGTCCGTTTGACATATTGTGTGTTCCTTCCTGCTCACATGGCTAGCCTTGTGCTAAACTGACCTTCCCCCTCCAGGGAAACCAAACTCTGCGAAGAGAAACATTTGCCACGTCAGGACAAGGATAATACAGAGTCTATGTGTCTCTATTTCCACGGGCAACAACTAAACTCTTGATTCCAATCTCCTCAAGACTTGAATTTATTGCTGTGAAACTGCATGAATTAACATGCGCTACAAGGCACCAATTTTAATAATTTTCTTTTTATCATAGTTTATCACAACCTCTGTCAACGTTTTTATATCTAAAAAAAAAAAAAAATCAATTCAAAAGACTAAATTCAGTCCAGATCTCCTTTTTTTGGAGATTCTGCCAGTCCGATAAGTCATATTATCTGAGGCACGCAATATAATTAAAACCATTCATCTTCCATAGGACTGTTTTCTATATCCTTTGAAATATGTGAGTTAAAGGGTGACTTTTACCTCTCCTTACACTGTTCTTTTTGTATGCGTTTGGTCAATTATTTTGCTTTTGGTGTTATGTAATATGGTCTAGTTGACTATAGGGATGGGACGAAATATCGTTTGACGAAATATCGCGATACAAAACGTGACGAAATGGATCGAGTTAAAAAAAAATGGATCGCGAAATAAAAAATAAATAAAAAAACATTTTTTTTTTTTTTTAATGTAAAGCAGGGGTGGCCAACACGCGGCTCTCGAGCCGCATGGTAGCCTACATATTCCCCATAAACTGTAATAGTCTTTAAGAATCTTGACCACAAATCCAACCATAGTTCATGTGTTCCCGTCTCTACACGCATGAATGTCCGTATCTCCCTCCTCTTCGAGGCGGCGTGTAAAAGGTGCCCGTGCAGCAGCCTCACTCAAAGCGGGATGTAGTTAAACAACAGTCAGGCAGATCGTGGCACTGGGATCAGCTTCTGTGCTTTTCAAGTTTCTGATTAGCCTACTCTTTATTTGATGAAAGTTGGCCTCATATTCACAGAAAAAGATCAAAATTAGGAAATAGAAAAAAGCGGAGCTCTAATGAAGCATATGATGCGAAGCGCGACATCGTAACGCGGAAACACGCAAAGTCATTGACTTTTCTGTCACATGTGCTCTAACTGTAACAAATGCAACATAAAACAGAATCTCAGACGTCCTCCAGAGGCTCCTGATTAAAGCTTATGAACTTTGTGCAGCCTAGAGTGCGTCCTCTACACAGTCCAGTCAGGACCAAGCTGCAGACACTGAGCGCACAGGCCAGGGGCGAACCAGAGGAGGGGGCTCAGTGGGCAGGGCCCCTCACACTAACACACTCAGGCATTAAAAATAAAAAAATATAATTCTATCCCAGTCAGAGCAGAACAGCACAAAATGTCAGTTTATTTAATATACATTTATTTCAATCTTGGTGAGGAGTAAAACTATTACATCTAATACAATTATTAAAACAAAAGAAAAAGGCCAGGCATAAAGTTATACTTTATTGTGATTAAATATAACGGTCATATTATATTTAATCACAATAAACTACCGCCCCTTGATCTCGCGAATGATCGGTGCCTTTGTGGCTCTTCACAGGATCAAGGTTGAACATTTCGGCTCTTGGTCTCCGACTAGTTGGCCACCCCTGGTGTAAAGCGTCTTTGAGTGTCCAAAAAGCGCTATACAAGTTCGATGTATTATTATTATTATTATTATTATTATTATTATTATTAAATTTAAAAAAAAAATATATATATATATATCCGGGGAATGGTGCAGTGCGTCGTCATGTCAAGTCACAGGAATGATATGTTATTTTTTTTGAAGAAGAACCAGTCCTGAGATGCATTAACCTCGGGTTAGAGCAGCACTAAGGGGGTGTTCTTTTTGTGTTTGGCCTGTTAGGCCTCGTGTTTCCCTGTGTTCAACTGAAACAAAAATAAACAAGTTTTTATTATACAGTAATATTTTTTTCTTTTTTGATATCGTATCGTGACTCTGACATATCGAGGTGCATCGTATCGTGAGTTTAAGTGGGCAGCACGGTAGCACAGCGGTTAGTGCTTTGGCTTCACAGCTAGAAGGTCCCGGGTTCGATTCCCACCTGGACGGGGCCTTTCTGTGTGGAGTTTGCATGTTCTCCCCGTGTCTGCGTAGGTTTCCTCCGGGTACTCCGGTTTCCCCTACCACTAAAAACATGTACAATAGGCCGGGATGAATGATGTGAGTGAGTGGTTGGTGGTGGTCGGAGGGGCCGATGGCGCAGATTGGCTGCCTCGCTTCCGTCAGTCTACCCCAGGGCAGCTGTGGCTACAACAGTAGCTTACCACCACCGAGTATGGAGTGAATGATTAATGATGACAATGTGGCGCTTTGAGAAAAACTTGGTAATACAGACTTGTAAAGCGCAATACAAGTGTAAGGAATTATTATAATTATAAGTGTATCGTCCCATCCCTAGTTGACTATTGTTTTGAATGTTTTGTTTACTTTTTGTGCTGTCAGCACAAACTGATACGTGGAAACACCTGAGGGCTATTTCATAAAGCTGGCTTACTCTGTAACCTAGGTTTATTTGGCCACGTCTGGCTTATTTTGTAGTCTTTTCGGTTTCATAAACCAGGCTCACTCTGAGTCTGGCTCCGTTACTATGGAAATATAGTCCGAGAACTTGGCCTGGTCCGGACAGGCTAAGAGCAGACTGAGCGCAAGCTATGTTTCTTCTTCGTGGAATCCAACACCAATGGGCAATGTAAATGACAAGCAGGGTATTGCACTAAGCAGTGGTTAGTGCTCTCGCTTCACAGCAAGAAGGTCCCGGGTTCGAATCCCAACTGGACGGGGCCTTTCTGTGTGGAGTTTGCATGTTCTCCCCGTGTCTGCATAGGTTTCCTCCGGGTACTCCGGTTTCCCCTACCACAAAAAACGTGTACAATAGGCCAGGATAAATGACGTGTGTGGGAATGCAAGGATGTGGTCAGAGGGACTGTTGGCGCAGATGTGTGTAGTCGCGACAGCGCTTCTGTCAGTCTCCCCCAGGGGAAACTGAAGCTTCTAACATAGTTTACCACCACCGAGTATGGAGTGGATGTAAAATGCTCTCATGTAACGCACTTTGTGCCCATGTCTGTAAAAGGCGCTATAGAAATAAAGATCTTCTTCTTGGCGCCATCACCTGGCCAAAATGTATGTTGGCCTAAAAAAATGTGAAAAAGAAAACATCACAAAAAGCATGTTTGCGAAAACGAGTACATTGAAAAAATATATATTTTAAAAGGAAAAATACATGTATTTGCTAGAATGTATTACTTGAAACCAATTTTAAACTCCACTCATTGCTAGATGTTGCTTTTTATGTAATTTTAGCTGTAAAATAAGAACATTCCAATGATAGGATAAATTATTTTCTATTGGGGGGCCCTGAATGAATTTCAGATCGACGAGGGGGCCGCGATGTTCCGGACGTTGGGAATGGCTGCTTTATGCAATAAATATACACCAACATTGTCTTTGTCTCTCATCTGTGAAATACAAAGTTGCGTGACATATAAATGACATTATGTGTCATCAAAAAGCTTGTCCAATAAAAGGAACCTGAGCCCACAGGCCCAGTGCTTAATCTGTAAATTAGTAGTTTTGGAACACATTTGGTTTGATGTGATGGATTCAGGGAACGGGCCAAAACATTTGCCGGAACACTCTCATTAAACACCATTATATCAGATCAAATCATTGCCCTTTACCCTGAAAAACAGAAAATTGGGGGAATCCGTTCCACCAAACGGGGGATCAAATTAAGCACTGCACAGGACCCGCCCTCATGACCTGTGTCCTGTGTCAACAGTGTTTTCTTTATTTATTTTTTTATCATGTGTTTAAATTCCTGGAAAAAAAATAAGTGTTTAAATCCATAAGTGCCAATTTATGTTCTTCCCAGTTAGTGCCCAGTCCAAAAAAGAAAAAAGTCGAGGCTGAGATCGATCTCGCAACCTCGTGGATGGGAGCCCTGCGCTCTTCCTATGGAGCTAACGTAGCAGCTGGCGGCCTGTGGAGTCTGCTGCACGTTCACGCTTGGCCATGATTTATCAGTGAACTCTGTGATCGATGGTGTGGTCTGCTTATGTACCAGCAACTGCTCATTAGTTGAACCTGTCTTGAATTAGTGAGATTAGCCAAGCTCGGCGTCCCTTTGGTGAAGCCTAGTAATCGCAGCTTGAATGGTTGCGTAAGCCAGGATTTGGAGCCTAAGCCGAGCTTTACTGAGCGAGTTTTATGAAATAGCCCTCTGGGGTAGTCGGGCTGCAGCACTGGGATTGAGTTGGAGGGGGGAGGAGGAGTGTTTTGTTTTATTGTTGTTTCTTTAGGGTTTTGTGATCAATTATATATTGCTTTAATATGATTGGATTGTTGTTGGTATACTTTGTTGTTTGCTTAGATAACATTGTTTGTTATATTTTTGGTTGTTTTGTGACCAAGTCTCTCCCCCTTCCTTGAAGGCTAGTGGTGCGTTCCAGGTGGGTGAGGTGGAGCGCCAACTAGTACTCCTTGTGTAAAATTGTTCGGAGAGAGGGCAGTTTGCTTTGAGGCTGCACCACTTATTTTGTTTGTTTGTGTCCTGTATTGTTTGTTAAGTACTGGGCATTTTTCACATTATTTATCATTCTTACAATTGTAAATAAATCACTTTTGAGCTCTATTTTGATGCCTCCTCGCCTGCCTTGCCGAAACATCCGGCAACAACTTTACAGTGAGTAAAACCACAGTCAAAGAAAACGGGCAACAACTGCTCTGCAGATCTAACAAAATAGATCGTTGTCAGTTGAGCCTTGTCACACGGCAGCGGCGTTTTGCTGTAGTTACTCTGCCCCTCCCTGTCTGTGGGTTTACGTTACTAAGAAATGGAACTGGTGAGTAATCCGGCGATAGTCGTAATTTGAGCAAAAAAAGTGTTTCTCAAATCAGTTCCAGTTACAGCCATGAATGAAGCTGTACAATAAAAGGTGGGTTTAGGTTTCCGTGGTAACTTAAAATGTTTGCGGCTTTGTTTTCTATACAAAAGTGTGGGCTTTCTGTGGTGATTAAATAATGGTTACCATTCAATGACCGACCTTTCCCCATTGAAAGAATTAATGTTGAATTATGTGCCAAGACTATGTTAAAGGCCCTGTACCTGATATTATTCCTGATAATGGAAATTTGTCTTGTCCTCCTCCAATACATTTTAAATGTGTAAAAAGACACTGCATTAAGATTGTACAGTGTTTTTCAATAACTTGCAAGTTGTTGTTGTTGTTGTTGTTGGCGTTGTTGTTACAGGGACATTGAGAAGTGTCCCTGAAACTTGTAAAATCTGCTTATACACTTACAAACACTGAACGCAAACAAAAAAGGTACAGGTATATCCAAACAAAATGACTTAATAAAATTTTACTACTGGACTTATTAATGTTAACTGACACTGACAACCACGCCAATAAACCCCCCCTTCAGCCTAACAAGCTGATGAAAAGTCCCAAAGCAGCTGAGCATGAGTACCTTGAACAAAGGGGCCAAAGGCTGAGGGCGTTTCAGTCACAGCACAGTGAAACTACCTGGGTTGGAAAAGATGAGTGTGTTCTGTAAGTGAAGATGAGAGTGCGTTTCACTCTCTTCTATTGGGTTTTAGCCCAACTGCCAAATGTCTTACCACAGCATACTTTAACGCACTAAAAACGACAACCTTGACTTCTCCCTGTGCACACTCTTGATTGCTTCATTCATTACTTACACAAATTGTCCAAAACCTTAAATATATATACAAGTCAAATTATCCATAATCCCTGGAGCTGCATGCGTTTTTGTGGCCTAAACATCTGCTTTAAGGCGGGTCAAAACTTTATTGTCGCCTATTAAACATGCAGCATGGCTGCACAGTCTGTGGTCAGTGATGCAGAGCAGTAAAATGAACAATACAACTCGTCTCAAACTTGCCGTTTCATAAAACGCCCAAATAAGCAAAAACATGTTGCTATATAAGAACTTGCATCGAGAGTGTTGGATTTAAGTTTATGGGTAGACTTGTTCTTGAGTGTTCTTGAGAGCTGCCGTAACAAGTCAATCAATAAAGTTCCATCTTATCATCTTTGCACGAGTGGAAAAGATTTTGCTATGATCATTATGTGATAACAACACACGAGATGTAAAAAAAAAACAAGAGCGGCAGGGTTGTGATTTGTGCAACTAATGACGGGCCGTCACAATACCAGACTGCCTGGACTCTGGATGCTGGGTGGGTAAAGTCCACCGAAGAAGAGACGTCATTCACACGTTAATCGACGAATGCATTCTAGATGATTCTGGCTTGACGCGCCCACCTCTTTCAAAAAACAAATTATTTCTGAAACTTCAAAAGATGCCAATTCCAAACTGGACACACTATTGAGTATGTCAACAATAAGGCCAAGTTTGAGGAGAATCCGAGCTGGTCGAGCGGAATGGTTTCTCCCAAAATGTGTTGTATTTGCCTGGAATGACCCATAAGGAACTGCGTGTGATGAAACTCTCCCATATTTTATAGCAATATTAGCAATTGGACATATTCATATCAATCTAGCCTACTGGGGAGGGAAGAATATAAACAATATGCAATGGAATGCAGCGTTTACTGTCAGCAGACTTTTCAAAATATGTGCTCTTACAATTCCGTGAAATGGCTTGTTTTCAGAAGTTTTCCAGAGCGCTCGGTTGACGGAGCATGACCATTTGCCGCTGTGTCATGGGTTTGTGTTGTTTTTCCTCTGCTCCCAAAAATATATCAATAGTTGCTTAGAAGATTGCTTATCCCGTTTTGTTCGGCCCGAGGAAATAACAACTTATGTAGTAGCCCATGAACGGTTTCCAAACCAGAGGGCATTTAGTAATCAAAGTCCGATTTACAGAAAGTGTTCATTTGTTCGTGGCTTTATTGGGGGGAGAGATTATTTCCTCACTGTATAAGCTGATTTGGGGGTGGTGGGTAAGTGCAAAGGTCCAGTACAGCCCGCTGACTCTGTGACGGCTAATCTCTCGTCTGTCCCAATTGTGTGTCCTGCTTACAGATTGATGGCAGCCCCCTTTTGTGTCCCGGTTCTCCTTCATCTCCATTAAACACCCGCTCTGTATGTTAAACCGCGCTGCTGGTGCGATCGCCGGGGTGGGGATGTAACATTTCCTGTTGCGACTATTTTGAGGAAGCGTTGACGACTGTCCCAGCTGACACAAATGACAGTGACCCTTTGTCCTACAGAAACAGAACCTTGCTCTAAACTAATATCGGAGTGTGGTTTCCAAACTGACGCCCTCCGCCACTTGTGTTGTTTTTACAGCCTTTGAAACGGAGGGTTCTCGGGTCAAAGTGTTCCTCTGGCCGCGGCGGGGGTAAATCCTGGTCCACGTGTTTCCGACAGTCGAGGCTATAGTGTGGCAGCCGCCCGCTGACATACATGGACAGGACTAAAGTGAGGTGTGGCCAGATGAGCTCCCGTCGTGCTCTGCCCCATGTGCTGTCATGCCACCTATTACCCCTGCCTCCCTGCTAGTGTACTGTGCTGTTGGAATGAGCTGATAGAAATAAGAATGCGATACACTATGTGCATGTTGTCCTGCTAACCATCTTTTCTCCTGCCTGTGGCTTTAGATCGAGCCCACCCACTGGCTCATTGGCCTCATTACAGGGGTGGGGCCACTCGCTGCTGACCTTCTCCCTGATTTATGAGTTCCTCAGTGTCCTGCGTTTCCCCCTCTCTCTCGCTCTCTCTCTCTCTGTTTATCCAGGCAGTAGATCAGACAGCTCACTCCCAGCATGACCCTACTCTCCTGTGGTCACTAGCAGAACCCCGTGTGCCCACAGTGCCCTATAAACAAACCCTCAGATGTGCCGCTCGTGTTGCTGTAGACCGTTGAGAAGTAAATGCTTGGGTGTTTCTCTACAAGTGCTAAATCTTTTTTGTTTTTGTTTTAATATACTTATTTACAGAAGAAAATGACAAGACGGGCTTCTAACCCACCCCAACCACCATGCTAAATCTTTTTTTGCAAAATGTTTGTCTTTAGGATAAGGCCTTGCACTAGTCATAACCATGAGTCACATTTACTTCCTTAATTTTGGGTGTGTCAGTGTAATAAATGGATTCTGGCTCAGATGTATTTTTTGTTCTTTTGACAGGGCTGGACTTTGAGGAGAAAACCAATGAGCTGAAGAGAGCTAAAGCTCTGCACACTTCCTCTGTCGTCAGGAAGCAGCCGGGCTCCCTCTGTCACACTCACCATGTGCCAAAGCAGGAGAGGACTTAGCCCTGCCCCTTAGACACGTCTTCTGCAGTGTTCCCAGATCCTCCTCTGTCCCAGGATGAAGAAGGTGGACTCGTGGACGGCACAGGAGGTGTCCCATTGGCTGACTGAGGAGGGCATGTCAGAGTATGTGGATGCTCTCCAGGGGACCGATGGGCCTGGTTTACTCAGGCTTTCCAAGGAGGACTTTAGGAACACTCACCTTTCTCGTATCTCCTCTGATGGTGGCCAGCATTTGTTGGAGCGAGTGGATACGCTGTTGATAGAAAATCATATCGAGGCTCAAAAAAACGGCCATGCAAATGGGCACGCAGGAGGTCTGCCCAACGGCACCACTAAACCCCAGAGGAACGGTTCTCTGGGACTAAGGAACTACGAGAAAGAGATGGTCCAGATCCCAATCCCCACGAAGGAGGTCCGATCCTCATTCCCCACAGAGTGGGCCAAAACAGCAGTGTCCTTCATCTATGCAGTGGTGTGCTTTGTCACCACCACTGTGGTCATCTCAGTGGTTCACGAGAGAGTCCCTCCTAAAGAGCACACACCTCCTCTGCCTGACAAGTTCTTCGACTTGTTTGACAGGAAAGAATGGGCCTTTTCTATCTGTGAGATCATTGGGATGCTACTGGTGTTACTGTGGTTCCTACAGTGGCTGCTTCTAAAGCACAGGTACGCTTTTATCAGTTTAAGTTAACTTTCTGAGTCTTAACAAACGTCTTATTTTGCATTTCTTCTCTTTTCCAGGTCAATTATAGGCAGGCGTTTTTTCTTTATCGTCGGCACTCTTTATTTGTACCGGTGTATAACCATGTACATCACCACTCTGCCTGTTCCTGGAATGCACTTCAAATGTTCTCCAAAGGTCAGTCATGCACTTAACACTCACCTTCAGGCGTGCTGTGGCTTTAAGAGTTCATGAGTAAATCACAAGGCAAATTTACAAACTCCAAACCTCTGGAACAGGGTTGCCAGATTCTCAAAACCATTATATCGTACAAAGCTTCCAAAACTATCGAATTTCAGCACAAACTATCGTACACTATACAGAAATATGCCAATAGCGCTGTAGTACCTGCATGGCTCATATCGTCACCACCCCTAACTACAACACAGGCGTACGCACTGTCCCATTTATTACATTACGCACACACGACCTGCGGACCAAAGAGGATGCATCTGCCCCTTACGATGTTTCATTCTCAAGTTTTTTACAGGTAGAATGAAGAAGCGGGTAAATTACGGTGCCGCAAGAGGTGAGACGGGGTTACGTCTTGCTGACCAATCAAATGCCAAGGCGGTAGGATATGCGATTGTGTGGAACTGTAAAACTGATCCAGGGACAGTCTCTCCTTCTGACAGCAGATATTACGCCTACGTGAACACGGAGGCTAGGTCTGACTCCAGATCAGAGCGAAAGCAAAGCGCTGCTGAGAGGGGACGGTGCATTTAACCAGACTTTATCTGGCGCTCTGAAATTATCGTACATTTAGGGCTTTTTTAAATTATTGATCGTACATCGGACAGGGGTCAAAATTATCGTACAAAAACGCTAGTTATTGTACATCTGGCAACCCTGCTTTGGAACGAAATCATTCAAGTCATGTATCAACATGACTCGTTGTCAGCACTGTGAGAAGACGCTGTTGCAACATTGTGTATGGCACAAGTAGCAAAAGTGCAACCAAGGCTGGATAATGTTTAACCTATTTTATCTGCACTGTGTGTATTCCAGATACTGTTATTTTATAAACACATCTTATCTAATATGTAACTACTTGGTGTAAATTCTACCTTTCCACTGTTCTGTTCAGACTGATCAGTTTGGTCAGTGTTCAGAGTGCGTTTTACTTACATCCCCTGCTGGTGCCTGTGTTTCAGCTCTTGGGGGACTGGGAATCACAGATGAGGAGAGTAATGAAGATGATCGCTGGAGGTGGTCTCTCCATTACTGGTTCCCACACAATGTGTGGAGATTATTTGTACAGTGGCCATACAGTTATGTTAACCATAACATACCTCTTCATCAATGAATGTAAGTAGCTACAAATATGTAAGCAGTATATTTTTGGATAATTTTGTATACAGTACATGTTTTTAGATCTCTGAATTATGATTAAAAGTAAAAAGTGCATGCATGATCAACCAAGGCAATGCTTTTGTGGTTGGCTGGATGACCGCCTCCACTGCAGCTGCATCAGGAAATGCTCTGCGAGTGACATGAGCTCCTTTGCATTCAAGTGTCCCTGTTTCATCACACTTTCCTTTGCGTCGGAAAGGGTTGAGATGCTTACATTGTTCATTCAGCGCAGACTAAAGTGTAATTTCCCCACTACACATGGGGCCTCGCCTACACAACAGTGACATCTAGTGGTAGAAATGCCCACTCTCTGCTATGCATTAAACTGTGTGCTGTCTTCTTTGCAGACTCTCCCAGGAGGTACTGGTGGTACCCCTGGGTGTGTTGGGTGCTGAGTGCAGTGGGACTATTCTGCATCCTCCTGGCTCATGACCACTACACTGTGGACGTGGTGGTGGCTTACTTCATTACTACTCGCCTCTTCTGGTGGTACCACTCTATGGCCAACCAGCAGGTCAGTTTTCCAACATTCACTCATTATTGTGTATTTTTTGTTTTCTTCTAAATCTGCACTAAAGTAGTTAGAGGACTAGAGGGTTACTTCAAGTAGCAAATCACAGAGGCTTTATAGGTTGCCTAAATATTTCCATAGAGATACACTGTTATAATGCAAATCCATAAATTTTAAATCCATTTTTTAAAGTTTGGGTCCATACTCTCAAAGAAGACATTGAACTACAACAATATTAATCACATAATGAGTTAAAACATCTGTATATTAACCTTATAAAAGGCAAATTCTACCATAGTCCTGTCTTTTGTCTCCATATTAAACTATAGACACATAACAATTGAAGTGCCGTATTTCTGCATCTTTCTCTTCCAGTCGCTCAAAGAGACGTCTCAGAGTAACCCGTTCTCGCGAGTCTGGTGGTTCCGAATGTTCCAGTACTTTGAGGAGAACGTCCGGGGCGTCGTGCCGAGGAACTACCAGCTGCCCACGTGGAGAGGGGTCCAGTGGAGCCGGGGGGTTAAGTACAGCAGACTGGACCACCAATAAGCAGAGGATTCAGTGACTTCCAAAAGTGCAGTTTTTTTTTGTTTTTTTTTTGTTTTTGTTTTTTACCCACAAGACACTACACTCTCAATGTAGCGCTGTCTATTCACGTCCACCTGTGCAAATGGGTAACACTGTGACCCACTTAGTATTATTTTTTTTCTGTGTGTACAGTATATAATTTTTAGTTGTGTCCTGGTAGTACGTAAACAAAAAGCATTAATTTCTAATGTTTAGTGTCTTCAAAACTCTGGGCCACGGTCGAATATCCTGCTTATTTTTAGCAGACCAACAAAGCATTTCAGCAGAGTTTTCTTGCAGCACAAAAATGTAAATAATCATGTCTTCATATTCTTACAATTTTTAGTGCATATAGTGTCAATCAGAGGCTCATTTGATAACCAAAATGCCATTAGCATTTGTTCTTTTTATAGCAGGTTTCTTTTTTTTGTAAACTGTACTCGCTAAAATGAGTCAAATGTGCAAAAAACAAACAAAAAAAACCAACAAAACAAAACAACCTTTGTAAGTATGTCACAGACTTTATTTTTGGAAAATCAAATGATGTCCAAGTTTTTAGATTTTTACCTTTTACAAGATGGACAGCGAGAGCGTACAGAGCTAACGTAGTACAGCATTTCTCCAGTGCCTTCCTTCGCTTGATTGTAAAAAGAAAACGAACAAAAAAAAGTCAGTTCTATGTGTCTTGTGTCCCCTTCGCCGCTGTTGGACCCTCACAGCAGCAGGGGGCGGTACCTTACATAGTTTCAAAGAAGTCTTGTTCCCTTGAATGTATAATCAACATTGCCAGCCTTACCATTAAAATTGGTCTTCCCAAAATTAAGCGTGGTGAGTGAAATGTCCCGTTTCTACATGGATGCTTTAAGATGTCACGTCGTTTTGAAGAGAAATATGACTGTTAATTGTATTGTGTCTCTTATTATTTCAAATGATCCTGATCAAAGATGTTTTCACACCATGAAGTGATCGAACGTTTCACTGATCAAGTACGTGTGTAATTAACCACTTTGTTTTCCTTTGCAGATAAAGCAGTTTAGTTTTATGGTATAAAGGTGGAAATGTTTTTCAGTAGTTCAATTTGATGTGAACGGTTACATTCACTTCAAGAAAAAGCAGGCTACATTTTATGACTTCCTTTTCCATACCCAATTTCATTTGTTTTAATAAAGTAATACATCTATAAATGAGATTACTTAAATGAAAATACTTTTGTCTCTATATAAAGCATAGCAAACATTTGAAGTTGAACTACTGAAACTGGTTCCAACAGTATTCCTTTCCCTTTTTTTTTATTTTTGTATTAAATCGTATAACTTGTCTCCGTCAACCATGCTTAGTTGAGGAATGTGTTGTTGTACTTGTCATTGTCAAAATCAAGCTGCTTCTAGTATGAAGACGGTCTCTGTCATACTTTGTGTCCAAAGTGCAATGCAAACTTTCTTACAGTAAGAAGCACTAATGTGTTGGGGAACAAGCCGTTGCATGACGCACTCAGCCACGGATGTATTTGGCCGTATGTACACAGACAGAACCTTTTCACTTCACAAAAGTGAAATTATAATTTTTATTTTTTTTTGACTGGATTGTAAAATGTATTTCCTGACTATAATACGTCGGCGTTGACAAATGGAAAACTACACTCAAATTTTACATGAGCTCCCATTTTGAAAATACTTTTTAAAACGTTTTCTCTTGCCGAAACAGTATCTTTCTCCTGTAGCAATGTCCATCTATTTCATCCTTATTTCATCCGCAGGTTCTTCACATACGGCCATTTTATATCTGGTGATATGTTAACAATTGTCTGTTTACACAATGAGGCCCTCCAGATAAAATCAAGGAGCGGAGTGTGTCCAATTACGTGTTCTCTCCTAACTTTGAATGGTGGCTATATCTTGTATGTCGACTGTTCCTTCACTTTGTCCTATATTTGTGTCTATCCAAGATGTTTGCAAGATAATGATAAAGGGTTCTATTTGGGACACTTTGGAATAAAAAGATCTATAAACATTTCCTTTAGTTGCGTTTTGTACAAGTTTTGTAGTAGGCATTTTCCAATCAGTAAGAGGGCAATGAAACTTCTATACATGCTTACTACTGAAGGCAATTGGAGCACTGAAATGATCAAATTTGCCTTGATGAAAATAAGATTGAGGCACTCTTTGACAGACGCCAGCACGTTTTCATTGTGATCTATAGCGAGCACTCGCAGTCAACTTCTCATTTAGGCCTAATACGTTCAACAAAAAAATCTACTCAAGTTAAGTACAGGTCCCCCGAAACTCAATTGAAGTACAGTATTTGTACATTTTCTTAATTACGAAGTGCCTGAGTTTAAGGTACAACAAGAAAAATAAATAAAAAAATAGTAACATAATAATCATCGTCAGTCTCAAACTCCTGTGGAACACACAACATCATCTTCCCATTACCAGAAAACTCGGGTAAATAATTCATTGTATAGTGGATTTATGTGGCCCCTTATGTATGATGTCATGCACGTTACCTCTTCAAGCCAGTAGGTGGACTCGGTGAGTTTAAAATGAAATTGAATGTTAGAGCAATATACACAGAAGGCCTATACTACTGTGTCAGTGTAATTATCAGCTCCACCGAACTTGAGAAGTCTTAAAGGCACACTGCGTAACATTTTGGATTATGTTCTTTCCATCGATACAAAACATGCTCCTAATGACCAGCTAGATTAAAGGCACCTTGTTTCATTCATTTGTTAAAATTTGCTGAAATAAGCCACTTTTGGAGATCTGTGCTAGTTAGTTCAATTAAAATGTATCGGCACAAGAGCCATTTAATGTTAAGCTTAAAGCCACACCGTGTAGAATTTTACCCAATAAATAAAATTGAAATAAATACACGCATTTACTTTATAACAGATATGTGCAATTGTGGAAAAATACCTCCATGAATGTACAAACCAACGTGCTTTGGCTGCGAGTGCCTCACCTCTCCTAAAGACGTGACTGTAACTTTACCAGGAGTGGGTGCGTCTCCAGCCTGTCTCCATGGAGATGTCGACTAAAGATTTAAATAGGTTATAGGTCCTCTTCCAAATCCATTCTTTGCTTACCCACTGCAGTAATAGCTTCTTCTGTGTTGATCTGGTCATTAGAGCATGTTTTGTATTGATGGCAACAGTAAAGTCCAGAATGTTACGCAGTGTGCCTTTAACTGTTAACGCCAACTTATATTTCTTTGTTTTCACAGGTTTTAATTTGTACCTAAGCAATGGCAAGACCACAACTAATATTACGCCACAACTTCCAGAAGAACATGATCGTACTGTTGACGTCTCATTGAGGACCATGTGGTGACACGATTGAACAAATACAGGCAATTCCATAGAAATGCACAGATTTGAATATGCATGCATGGAAATGGACAGAATGAACAGAATTACTTGATGACTGAAACAAAGCACCACTTTATATGTGCAATGAGGGGAAGGGAACAGCAGCAACACAAAGCCCGCTAAGCAGATTTGGGCCTTTCAAAGTAAAAAAAATAAATAAAATTAAAGCCGCAAGCGGCATCGAGAGGCCCTCGCGGGGGTTCGTGGGCCGGTTGACGCCGGTTCCCGCACGCCGCCGCAATAACCGGGAGGCGCTGCCGCGCCCTACGTGGTTATAATGTCGCTGCCACCCTAGGTCGAGATTATAAAGGAGCAAAGGCGAGAAATGGCGCCTTCGGCGCTGATTACTAGTTTTTTTCCAAAATGGCCGACCACCTATTGGTTGCCTAGCAACCATGTAATGGAGGCCTCCCTTAGTGCCTCCATTGCCGCGCCATAACCCTACCGAGGGCGCCAACGTGGCCACACTACATTTTATTGCCCTGATAAGCCATTAATCTTTGTGAGTAAACATCAAAACGAGATTTTTAGCGTCTCCATGTGAATGATGGCTCCAACCTGCAGAGGGCGCTAGCGCGCCCCAAATCTTTTTTATTTCACAAGCAGCATCGGACGGCCCTGACGGGCCGTACTTCAATCACTACTGTCCACAAGCTCCTGACAGAGGGCGCTAACGAGCTGTAATTGTGTATAATGTGTGATATGCGGGTCAGTCCCATTGGAATAACATGGTGGGCCTCGGTCGTCTCCATGGCAACACCGTACAAAATACGGTATGGGTGTCATTGGCTTTTTGGATCGGGATGCCATCAGCTATTATTGTGCCGAATTTTATTCATTTCCGAGAAACTAATTTTTTTCCCATAATGCATTTTTTGTTCTCGGCCTAGAGGGGGCGCTATCGCGCCAAATCTCACTTTTTCACATTTGTTGTGTCCGGGGGTGAAAGGTCAATAAAATGTATATTTCCGATTTTTAATCGGAGTTCGTTTGTGCAAATGGGAGCATTTTGTTGTTTTCGGTAAGTCGCAAAATTCTTCATAAAGACTGCGGCTTCGCCGCAAACAAACCGTAAAACTTAGCCAAAAAATTTGGATAACTTTTGATGCCCCACATCTCGGGATGAAGTGGAGCGATTTTGGGCTCATTTGGTGAAACGCCCTAGGAGGAGTTCGTTAAAATGCGACGTCAGCGAAAACGCTGACTCACCATTTTCCCGACTTCCTGTCAAAATGGCGGAGTTCCGGTTTGTCTGGGGGCGTGGCCACAATAATATTTTTAGTTTGTCGTCACATGACGAATGTCTGTACCGAATCTCGTCGCTCTATGACAAAGTTGACGTTGGCCCCCTCCCCATAGGCGCAATGTATTTTCACTTTTGTAGGTGGCGCTGTCGCGCCATTTTTTATTTCCCCAAAACGAAACACACATTTTAATGAATTTTTCGCCGGATCTGAATTTTGGGCAAAGTTTGGTGAGTTTTCAACTATGTTCAGGGGGTCAAATTCCTGCTCAAAGAGCAGAAGAAAGAAGAATAAAGAAGAATAATAATATTTCTTGCAAAAACAATATAGTCGCTTTCGCGACTACAACATATTATGCATTTTTTTAAAGCTTTCGACTTCCCCTACGCACCCGTGGGGCTCGGAGGTGGATGACGAGCGCTTCGCGCTCGTCATCCACCTCCGTATGACAGTTGGCCATATACCCCCATTCATTTTGCTGCAATTATAAGTATAAGGGCCCACACCAGAGGTGTGGGCAGTCACTGTTTTACACGGTGAGTTTACGTTTGACATGGGGACAGCGCTTCGCGCTGTTTTCGTGCGCTCCGCGCACCTAGGTTCAGTGCGCTGCGCGCACTGCGTTGCGATTACAATAGGCCCTTGCTACGGCAGGCCGCTCGGGCCTAATAAAGAATTCTACAGGCAAAAAAAAGCTAAATTGCAGACATTTGTGGGGGAAAAGAGAGACCGCTGCATAGCATCTGCGGCGCGCGTTTAGCAATCATAAACCCTGAAGCAGAGCCAATGCTCAAACAGTTTCAGCGTGGTGGAGGCTCATTCATTTGTAAACATTGCCCAGGCGCTCAAAGCTGTGAAACATCCCCATGAATAATTGGAATTTTAGTTTGGCTATGTCCTAGGAAAGGTAGTTGTCAATTTGAACTGAACTAGTTTTAATTTTAGGTTGAAACTGAAAATGTATAGCGCCTCTAAGTTTTAATTCCCCGCTGTATTTGTTTACTGTAAAGTCAGCATTCTTATTTGTTACTATCTTCAAAATAGTCCTATCATAGGCGTTTAAGTCTTTACACTGATACAAATAAAACATTACACAAATTTTATGGGGGGTCCATACTACACGACTGGATTCAGTGCGATTATAGAACGTCTGGGGGTTCACACTTAACGACTGAGAATCTTAAGAGCGAACACACGACACGATTCTGACAAACAGCTGATGTTTGATCACACAGCACGTCTGTCCTCTATCCCGCCCTCCTCTCTCCCCCAGCTTCAAAAACTGACCCCAAATCCGCAAAGATGGGCCGTGTTTGTGAGCGTGCGAAAACATGTGCGTGTCCCAGTTTGGTCAGCGGTGTCAACAGTGTCACAACATCGCAGTGCAAGGCTCCTACTGCTACGAAGCCTTCAACTTGGCTATAGTTCTGTCAAATGGAGATAAAAGTCGGCGACACGAAGAAGCGGGACATATTCCAGTGGATTTAATAAGAAAAGGAGACGGGCCTCCGCGGAAGAGAGAGGCGAGGTGAAGCTGAACAGTCCGTCTCCAAACTCAGTAAGTGCCGCTAAACTCTGTTCGCGGTTGAAATGTAGCTTGAACAGGTGGTTCTCGTGAACGTTTAGTGATATAAAGTTGTGCCGTTTCGTGTGGGGCTGTTTGCCATGAAATGAGCTGTTTGTGCCGCTGTTTTTACGGAGAAATGAAAAAGGAGGCGCGGCGGGGTTTTTCTGTCTTTATTCCACCCTGTCATTGCCGCTGCAGTCTGTGTGTGCACATTGGGGACAGTAATATCACCCACGTTTCTCCTGTGCGTCCAAAATCGGGCATAAAAATCAAACATGTTTGATTTCCTGTGACTGTAGTCCAGTTGCGTCTGACTGCTGCCCACACTACACGATTCAAACGCGAGTCCAGTCGTGACCCCCCCACACTACAAGACACGACTCTCTGCGACTGCCTTCAACTAGACATGACTCGGGAAGACTCGGCGCGACTGAGAATTGAATCAAAATCGGCATAAAAATCGTGTAGTGTGTGCGCACCTTTAACCAAGTGTGTTTTCTCCAGTTGAGCTTTACCCAAATCTAACTCTGTGTTGTATGTTTTATGTCGCACGTTTGCACCGAGAAAAATTCCTAGTTTGTGAACCTGTTCTCAAAACATGCAATAAAACCCATTCTGATTCTGATCTAAAAAGTTACAGCCTATAGGCCAGTGCAACACCTCTTTTGAAAGCTAAGACCTTCCAAAACTCATCCAAATGGATCTTTTTCCTCACACGGTCCATTGCTTTTTTGTTGCGTTTTCTTTTTCCACCTTTTCCATCACTTTCTGTCAGTTTTCTTTTGCCGTTTTGTGGCCTCTTTGTTGCGTTTTAGTCACATATTTTGTTTCACTTTTCTGTCACTCTTTAGTCGCTTTTTTGTTGCTCTTTTGTCGCATCTTTTTCAAGAAGCTTTTAGATTTGGGTAATGTCACACTGGAGAAAATGTGCTCAGTTCCAACTAACCAGGTTATGTGCTTGTGTAGTATACTGTATGTTCAGCCGACGAACTACTAATGAATCATTTGGAAAAGCCACTATGTTCCATTCCCACGTGGCTGCTAAGAGGAGCAGGAGGCCCTCTGCTCCCTCGCTGAAAATGGGTTTATATTTATCTTTTCCAACCATCCCAAGAATCCAGCGCGGGCACTGGGTATGGAGTGCTCTGCTCATGCCCAAAACTCCTACACAACATCACTGTCCATGTGCGCGGCAGGGGGAGGGGGCAGTGGAAGAACTAACATCGTTCATTGGACTTGGATCGAACAGGCGGCGGCGAGGCAGGTGTGGAGACAGGAAGTGGCCGGCGTGTTTGCCTAACAGTGCGGGGGGAGTCCAAAATACTTTACAATCTGTGTCATGATGTAAATAGTTGACAGGTTGCGCTGCATAAATCATCGTCTTCATTTGCAGCAGATGTACGGGGGGATATTGCTTGAGGGAGGATGGAGCTTGTTGTGGGGCAGTGTTTTCGAGTTTTGTCCTTCACCCGACTACGTGCAGTATTTAATGGTTCTATCACAGGTTATGAAAAGGCGTCTGTAGAGCATTTGGTACGTCCATTTACTAAGCATTACGACTACTTTTCAACTTTTTGAAAGTAGTCTTTTCATGTTGCAGTCCCAGGACAAAACCGTGGGTTCAGGGCCAATAATTCAACTTCAATACTTCAGTACATATGTCCCATGCTTTTTCACTCCATCTTCTCCATTCTGAAGTAGGGGAGCCCGAGGTCAGTTGCTTTGCTTTGAGCGCTGTAGCTCCCTGATCTTTTGAGCTATGACTCTCAAATCTTTACTCAAAATGCCCACAATTTTTGGCTACAGACTGTACTAAATATAATTTCTGAGACATTAACACAGACACCATGAGATGTTCAGTGATGCTCGTGACGAATTACTTAGCAACAGATTACTGTAATCTATTTCCAAACAAGTAATCAGATTTAACTTACTTTTCCAAATCACTGTGAGCTACTATTTTGTCATTTTCCTTTTGGAAAATAATACATTTCTTTTGGCTTCTCGGCGAGTGACGTAACATAATGTGACATGTCATGTGTTCAGCCTAAAAACACATTGGTCGGGGAGAAAGATGGAAATACATCCCTTTTCTGAGTTGATATTAAAATGCACTTCCAATAAATCGAGTGTTGGTAAAAGGGTTTGTCATTAGTGTGTTGTGACAGTGGAGATGTTGTTGGCTGCAGCTGAATGTAACTAATAAAGTAACTTGTAATCTAACTTAGTTACTTCTAAAATCAAGTAATCAGTAAAGTAACTAAGTTACTTTTTAAAGGACTAATCAGTAATATATAATTTTTTTAGGTAACTGTGGGAACACTGCCTGTGTTACAACTGGCCCTACAGGCTGATGGGATCATGTGACACTTGCAGTATCTGGTCTCTAAGGCGGGGCCACACCGCCGGCGTGCGAAGCGCTGTGTTGCTGGCGTCAGCTGAGTTTTTACTTGGCTCTAATTGAAGCGGATTGGAAGTGGCCACAATGTCCGCGCATATGGTGGGCCGATATGGTCATGCTCACCACTTTCTTACGGCGCTTTTGACGCCGTATTTTCAAAATAAAACGTAGCTTTTGACGCCTCACGCCGACCGGTGTAAAATATATTTTAATAGAAATGCTAATGATCTCCACCCTGAAGTTTGGACAGCCAGTAAAATGGATGGTTTTGCAGCCAATGGGAACAGCCAAACCCTTCACTGCACAGCAAGAGCAGCACCATCGATGTCTCTGGGCTGAAACCAGGAGCATACTTCTGTGTCAGATAAGTTGTTTTCTACTGACAAATAAAAAGTGGTGTGCTCTTCCACTGTAACTAGATGTTAACATCTGTTACATCTAGTTACAGTGGAAGAGCAACATCTAGTTACAGTGGAAGAGAACACCATCCATTGTACTGGCTGTCCGAACTCCAGGGTGGAGATCATTAGCATTTCTATTAAAATAATACGCCAGTCGGCGTGAGGCGTAAAAAGCGTAGTTTTATATTTTACGCCGGTCGGCATGCGGTGTAAAAAGCGGCGTTTTATTTTGAAAATACGGCGTCAAAAGCGCCGCAAGAAAGTGGCGAGCATGACCATATCGGCCCATCATACAGACCAGCGCCAAGGCGCGCGCCGCTGCCGCCTCCGCCGCCTCCGCTCCTGAAACCAAAAATGGAACTCGAGCGCATTTTTTCCGCGTGTAGGCTGCGCAGCGAAGCGGCTTTCAGCACCAAAATATACAAAAAATAACTTTTATAAAGCAATTTCACGTTTATCCAATCTCATTATTGGAATGCATAAGTACATATAGGTTAATGCTTTTAATTACACAATTTTCCATGTCATACTTTTTTTATGCATAAAATAAAATTGTAATTTCAAGACGACATATCAGTTCTATTCCAATCTTATAATTATTCTAGTATTTCTTTACCAGAAGGAGATAGAAGTGATGTCACACACTGCGAAGACTTTTTTCCTTTCACGAAAACGAAAGCACATGTGAAGATGGATGACATACGCATCATCGAGGCCGTGGGCTTCCCCAAATTGTATAGTAAAGGACACCCAAACTACAAAGATAATCAAAAGAAAGAAAGAACCTGGCAGGTTATTGGAGCCATGCTAGGTTTAGACGGTATGTATTGTGTTCACAACATCGCTTAAAGTGATCTGTCCTGTTTTGTCCGACACTTTTAATTTGTATTTCACATCCTGCAGTTCCTGCAGTGAATAGAGGAGAGAAAAAGCATTTTGTCTCAAATGGGAGTTGAATCCATGAGCGCAGTTACTTTCAGTAACTCTTGTTCTCGGAATGTGCACGGTCTAAAACAAATTACTGTCAGGCTGATTCTCAGTGGTAAGATAAAAATATAACCATCAGGTGCAGGTTTCAGTTAGTTTTAAAGTCAGTGGTTCCCAAACTTACCATTTTAAAAGGTGGGGGAAAATAGACTAGTGTTGTCCTAAACTCCAGTCTGGCTTAGTGAGGTTATGTTCTACTTCTGCCCTGCACTACTGCACAGTGTAACTGTTTTTGACCATAAATGGGTTCGCTCTTTATCGAAGAGCCATGGGATGCGTGCTGTAGGCCCCCCGAGTGGATTTTTGCTTAGGGCCCCAGAAGGGCCAGCACCGGCTCTGCCTGTATCCAGAGGGCCGCTCAATGGCCTTCTTGCAGGAAAAAGTGCTGGATATTGAATCCAGGTAGCCATGCAAAATAAAGATTTGACAGAAAGTCACTGTTTTCCGTTTCTCATTCTTACTGGTGCCAGCAGAGGGCGCTCGAGTCAAGGCCAATATGAAATCCTGACCAAAACACTCATTACTCATACAGTGTCCATAAACTGTATCTACAATACATAGACATTCAAGATGAGTTATGCATGTTTTATTTTATTATTATTTTTGCTAAGGTGCCTAAAAGAATGTTCATGAGTCAGAACTATGCATATGTCCACCTGCAGTGTTGGGGGTAACGTATTACAAAAGTAAAGTTAGTCATTTATTAAATCTTTCAGGAATATAACATAATTACTTACACAAAATACGTTAATATATTAGTCATTACAATTTAAGTAACTCGAGCTAAAAGTGCATGTAAATGTATGAACAAAAAATTGCCAAACTCCCCCAAGTATAATGCAGCACCAAATCAAGTTGGACACTGGTGTATAAGATCGACAGTTGTGTAGCTAACAAAACAAAACACGAGAGAACGAGGACGGCAAAGGAAATCTTTGACCGCACTTTTGTTCGGTTGCATTATTACTATTGTCAGTTTATATTTTGCCAAATGTAACTCAGAAGTAACTCAAAGTAGTGTAACTTAGCTACATTTTGGTACCAGTAATATGTAATACAAACATATTACATTTTTAAAACTGATATGTTACAATAAAATAAAATAAAAAGCTCAACAATGTCTATCCTCTAGAGACCTCACACCATCACTTTTCATTTACAACATTTTTTCTTCACACTTGATGTTATTAAAGCTATTAAGATACAACACTGCAACACAACTCTTCTCTCTGAGCAATCCTCATTTAAAAAAGGCTTTTCGGACCGCTTTAGCCTATACGGACTGCTTATCTCAGCTTTAATAATCTACTCATTTTGCTGCGCTCCATCAGCCGGGGCCAGCGTGCAGTTCGAGAGCTTTTGACCGCTGGAAATTGCGCGGCAGTTTTGCGGGACTGTTGATTCATGGCAGCAAATTGGACAAGGTCCGTCAGCCTGGATGCCAAAGGTCAGTGTTGTTAGGAGCAGAGCAAAAACAAAGTCCTTTTTACCAACTGTGTGGTTGAGAGCGTGGAGTTTCTGACAATGTGAGATATGGCAAGTGCAAAAGTACAGATGGAGGGTCAGTGTTGCAATGGGCTGCAACTGCCGAGAAAACAAGGAGAAACTGGGACAGTTATAGGATTACCGCGATGTACATGGAGACGGCCTGTTGAGAGTGGAAGAGTAGTCTATGTGTGATTTTTAAAATATTTGTTGAGATGGTTCTGTTTAGAATGAAAATGATGAGCAATGTGGTCTGTGCTGAATGTCAAACACATTTACAAAGACAAACATAGTAATTTAACTTAAAAAAAAAAGTGCTTAATGATATTAAGTCACTAAAAAAATTGAAATAATTCCATCTGCAATGGTTGAGTAAATTCAGTAGGGTTCAGTAAAGGGTTCACCAGTTTTGTTCCATTACAATCTTAGTTATGCTTTGAAAGTAATTAACTGTCAGCTTATTAAAATAGTGCAATGGATTATGTATTTATTTAGTAAAATTAATACATATACTGTACACAATATTATCTCTATGAGCATTCACCAACAGAAACAAACAACAAAAAATATATGAAATAGAAGTAAAATATTATTATTAAAATAATGAAAACATGAGACCATGATTCAAACTCATCTTAACTTATCCAGCATCCCATTTATTAATAAACCACATCTGGTGATTGACGAGACTGTGAGAGTAGAGCGCTATGGTTGGTTTGAGCTGCCTTAAGACCTTTATCACACTGAGGGGAAAATCGGCTAAATTTAGCTGCTCATTTCCCGGTGTGCTGTGGACACATTCAGTCATGACATAATTGATGGCAACACCATTTTTCATTTGCCACTCGCAGCCAAAATTAACATACCATTGGAGGCCTGTGTTCTTCTGGCCATGTTTCCCATGGCCTTATCTACTCTTGGGCTTGTGTTTAGACTCAACACAGGGAGCGCCTGCAAACGTGGCCGAAGATTTTTGTATTGTAAAAGGATCTTGAGAAATCCAACCTTTTTAAGAGGAGCGTAGGGTTGTTGGTAAGCGTTTGTGACAAGTTCAACTCTCACCCTTTTGTGCAAACTGGTATTATCTTTATTCTAGCTTTTACCACTACTCTGGACAATCTTAGCCTTTGTATGTTCAGCAGTCTGACCTAAAATAACATGTGTGTCAAGAAAATATTGTAACGTTCGATGATATCATAAAATGCAGTAACACTAAAGGCGGTGTTGGGGGTAACGTATTACAAAAATAACGAGTTACAAAAATATATTAAGGAATATAAAATGTTACTGAAACAAAATATGGGAATATATTTGTCATTACAATTGAAGTAACTCGAGTTACATGTGCATTTAAACGCCCCCCAAATAAAATGCAGCAGGTCAACTCAAGTTGGAAGTTGGTGTATTTCGATCTGCAGTTGCATGTAGCTAATGTCGTCAAAACAAAACACGAGAGGATTTGACAGCGAGGGAAAAGGAAATCTTTGACTGCTCTTTTTCTCAGTAACTCAGAAGTAAATCAAAGTATGTGTCTCAGTTACATTAATACATGTTACATTTTTACTGTGCTAATAAAGAATAATACTACAATTTTAAAGTAACTTGCCCAACACTAACTAAAGGCCAGCTGAAGATGCACTTTCTCCTTTTGAACACCGGTGACCAGGGAAATGATGCGATAACGAAACTTACAAAAACATGTATTCAGGCAAACATGCCAGAGTTTTGGCATGGACAGAATAACAAGTTTGGTGAAGATGGTTAGACTGTAGAAAAACAGAGGAACTTCATGGAAGTCTCTTATCTTGGCATTTTTAGTGCTTTGTTTTTTTTGGAATTTTGGAATGAATGGAAGAGGCAGAAATAATGAATGTGCAGGATTACTAAAACATGCAAAATTCTAGGTATGTTTTTGATGAGAATATGATATTAAAAAATGGTTAAAAGCTCAAACATTGATTTTGCAAGATATGTCTTATAAATCCCATCATTATGCTGATCGATAGGTTAATTGTCACAAATACACTGGAGGTTGTGTCTCTTATTCATGTTTTCCTGTGTCCCAAAAAAACAGCAATACTCGAGTCCAATATGACAATAGCTCCGGACAACCAGGGAGCAGCTACGACAATCCTCAGAACCATGTAAGTCTCAATGGCCTATTGCCGGATGCGGTTTAATGTCTCTCCAGGACCAAATGTGAATTGTTTTAAATCATAATCCTTGGAGGAAAAAAAAAAAAAATGCTTTTCAATTGTAAGTTAAACGAAGCCTGGAAATGATTCTCGATACGGCAAACTTTCATGTTTTCCTTTGTAACGTTTTATCACTGAACCGTTAATCCATCTCTAACACTGACAACAAACCCAGCTGGCGTTTTGTGCCAGACCTGGAAATGCAGAGTAAATGACTGCTTCCCCGCTGCTATTTTCTGACCATTGTTTAAAATCTGGGTAGATAATAATAATAATAATATCCTGTTTACTGGCTTCAAACTTTTTTATCAGCCAAAGAAGGGAAGCGTGGACAAACAATAAGTTACGGTCAGCAAAGATATGGATTGCTTTTCTTGCTTGCACAGAGTTTCTTGTTTAATAAGAGAACTCACTAACTGAGAGGAGTCATTTTCAAATCAATTTTATCCTTGTCGAACTGACAAGGATAAAATTTATACTCTGGCCAGTTCAGTGAGTCGCCGTGCTGCCAATTACAGGGACGTTGCATGCATGTACAAGCAATTTGTTAATGTTTGTTGGTTTGCCATGATCGGACGGACCTTTATTTGAATTTGTTTTACAGGTGAGTCGCGGCCTCAGAGGGGGACCCTACTGCGCATGTTTTTAATGGTATGGGAAACCGGGGGTAACCTGGCTTGGGGAACTCATGCCGTTTCCACCAAAAAAGGCCTTACCGGACCTGGGAATCAAACCCGGGACCTTCTTGTTGTGATGCGAGCGAGCTAACTGCTGCATCACCGTGCTGCAGGTGGTCGGTGTGATCAGCACTTTCACCTCACAGCTATAAGGTCAGTGCGGGGCCTGTTGTGTCACCTATGGGATTCCCCAACCATTTTGAAACCTTAATAAAACAAGGGATTAAAATGACTCCCCTCACTCCAGTCATGTCATGACCAAGGCTTTCATCCCTAAAGAAGTATCATGCCCCTCTCCCACCTCCGCCTTTTTCACCCAAGGTCTCCCCAGCTTGGCCCTGACCACCGGTGCCCACAGCTGTTATCTCTAGCAGCGTCACTGCTGCTGTCTAGGACATTAGGGGCCTCTGCGTTGCTACCATGCACAGCAAACTCAAAACCAACCAGAGGTCCATAGAGGGAGTGTGTTCTTCTGAAACAATTAGTACTGTCAAACAACTTAGATTAGATAAGAGAGGGACAGTCAGACCGTCCAATCAAAGAACTCTAATCCATAAATCCATATCCCTTGCAAAAAGATTCCAACCACTCAAACACATATAAATCTCAAACATGCTGTACTCAATGTCAGATAATTAAAAAACAAGTCATTTTTAATAAATAGTTTTATTTCCTCTTATAATCTAGATTTTATGTTTTTAACTGAAACATGGCTTGACAAAAACACTGGAAACGCAGTTTTGATTGAGTGTAGTCCATCAAATTTCAAGTTTGTGTCTGAAACACGCCAAAACCAAAGGGGCGGGGGTGTCTGTGCCATATTCAGGGACAATATAGTCATCCACAAATTGTCATTTGGGGTTTTTCAATCATTTGAGTATGTGTCTTTCAAAATGGAGATGAAACAATCTTCCATACTTTATATGACTATTTACAAACCACCACAGAATTGTTTTATTGAAGATTTTATTGAATTACTTTCATTTATATTGACTGATTTTGATTGTTTAGTCATTTCAGGTGATTTTAATGTGCATGTGGATGTGACCAATGACAGGCATGCAAAAGAATTTAGAGATGTTCTTGAAATGTTTGGTTTAACTCAGCACGTGAGTGAGGCGACTCACAACAAAGGTCACACTCTGGATCTAGTTGTTACAAAAGGTGTTAATATATCAAATGTGAATGTTGTTGATGTTGCTTTATCTGATCATTTTTGTGTCTTCTTTGACCTGTCTGTTACACCTGATCAAGGTGACAAACGATATCTGTATGAACACTAACGCAGGTAAGGTCTCAGTTTTAGTTCTGCTGGACCTGAGCGCTGCCTTTGACACAGTGGACCACGGGATCTTACTTCACAGGTTAGAAAACTGGGTGGGAATCTCTGGCACTGCTCTAAACTGGTTCAAGTCCTATCTGGAGGATAGGACGCACTTTGTCGAAATTGGCAACTGTGTCTCAGACAAAATTTCCATGACCTGTGGAGTCCCCCAGGGGTCAATCTTGGGACCCCTCTTATTCAACTTGTACATGCTTCCATTGGGTCAGCTAATAAACAGCAACAATGTGTCGTACCACAACTACGCAGATGACACTCAGATCTACGTGTCACTGACGGCAGGTGAACAGGGGCCTGTAGATACACTCTGTCACTGCATCGAACAGAGCAGTTTGTGGATGCAAAACAACTTTCTCCAACTAAACTCAGACAAAACTGAGATCATTGTTTTTGGCCCACAGACACAAAGTGTTATCAGTCACCTTGAGACTCTCTCTAAAACCAAAAAATCAGGTTAGAAATCTAAGAGTAATCATGGACTCAGACCTGAACTTAAACAGCCACATCAAAGCAATAACATCATCAGCTTTTTACCATCTGAAAAACATTGCTAAGATCAGAGGAATAGTGTCAAAACCAGACTTGGAGAGACTCATCCAAGCATTTGTCTCCAGCAGGTTAGATACTGTAACGGCTGCTCACTGGCCTTTCTAAACGAGCTGTTAGAGCTGCAGTACATCCAGAACGCTGCTGCTCGAGTCCTGACAAGAACCAGGAAATATGACCATATTAGTCCAGTGCTCCGGTCTCTGCACTGGCTTCCTGTCACTCAGAGAATATAATTTAAAACAGCTCTGCTTGTGTACAAGTCTTTTCATGGTTTAGCACCAAAGTACATCTCTGACATGTTAGAGCCGTATGAACCATCTCGGGCCCTGAGAACTTCAGGGAGGGGTCTCCTGGTGGTTTCCAGAGTCAATAATAAACACAGTGACCATTCTTCTTGGCAAAAAGCCTCCAGTTCCTATAGGTTCCTGGGCTCTTTTGCATGAACTGCAGACTACATGAACAGCTCTCCCCACAGTGGCTCAATGATATTGAGGTCAGGAAACTGAGATGGACACTAACGGGACCTTCTCTTTATTCTGCTGGAGCCAGTGGCATCAGTGAACCACCTCCATATTTCACAGTAGGTGCACTTTTTTGTTGTCAACAAGGCCTGTGATAATATTCTGCCAGGGTATGTAAACCTTTGAGCACAACTGTACATACACACACACACAGTTATCATTGTAACAAAGCTATACATTTTCAGTAGATACCTTACTGCAACCCTGTCAAACATTCCCGCCTCACATCAATCTACAGCTTATTCGTAGCATATTGTCAATCACCATGAGTGTGCACTGCTCTGATACTGACTCCGACTCCTCTATGGTGTTGTGAATCAGCTTTCATTGTGCGCCCGCTCAGCCCCTGGGTCATGTACTCGCTGCAGACCCCAGAAGCCACCGCGCTGCCTTTGATCCAAATGACAGTGTGACTTTTCAGTCTGGGGACTCTGGCATCTGGCATAAGCGGCGATTTGGATGGACAACAAAGCTTAGGTTGGAAACGAGGGAAGAGGAGGGAATGTTAGAAAGTCACTTCAAATTGTATTGTGATGTAAAATATGTATTTGGTGTTTGTACATTTTAGATTGATAGGAATGTGTGCAGGGCCGTTTCTTGTATTCTGGAGCCCCTGGCAAAACACTGTCGTAAAAATAATAGCGTCAATGTCACAATCGACTGAGGGTGGACAAAGTATCATCATGCATGACTGTGGCTTCAAACTAAACCACAGCAGTGATAATGTTTACGTTTTACAATTTGAAATAATGTAAAGAAAAGACTGCAAGGTTTGAAAGACTGAGCTAGCCCAGGTTTCCATTTAGCCCGAAGCAGCAGTGGGATATGATAAAACAATGAATGCAAGCCTACACTTTTAGCTAATGGCACGCTAATTGTGTATGGACTTTTTCTTATTGTACAGTACTGTATTTTACTTTTAAGTTCTTTTTTTTTAATGTGGCATTAGTTTGTTTTTATGGCATGTAATGTCCTTTTACCCTTTGATAGTGCACGTTGAGCTCCTTGCACAGTTTTATACTGCAAATACTGCACATACTTATTTTATTTTGTTTTACATTTATTTAACCAGGAAAGTCCCACAAGCTCTTTTTCAGCTGAGTCCCAGCCCCACACAGGATCCTATTGTACATATTAACAGCTTAACATACCTCAGTATGAAATAAAATAAATAAATACTGTGCTTAGGCTCACTTGTATTAAATTGATTGTACTTAGCCAACTAAGTTTATAGATACAGTAAGTGCCACCCAATGTAGCCTATACTATTTACATGACCAGGTCTTAACCAGTGCAACATACAGTGAGTGCAGCCTACAGATTTTTAGTGAGGTAGAATAGACCTCACTCTACTCTACTCTATACTCCGTTTTAGTAGAATAGAGTGAGGTCTAGGTGAGGATGTTAATGTCAAGCCCTGGCCCCGGTGAACACATTGTGATGCCCGAACTGCTCAGTGAGGGTCCAGTGAATGAATATGGCCTTTAAAAAGCTCTATTACGCAATAAAATCCAGGAAATAAAGCTTGGAAACGCTTTAGCTAGAAGAAGGAATGACCAAAGTATTCAAGAGATTCATAATTGTACCTTATCCTGTACCTCGTTTTTCTTCTTAACTTTTCGGTCCTTCTGGTTGAGAAACATTGATCTGTAAAGTGACTACAAGGCAGACATCTTTCATCTTAAAATAGCCTGGGCACAATATTTGAAAGATAATGCAATAGCTAAAGGACGTTTATCTTCATAGATTTCACATATCGCTCCGTTTATCTCTCCGTCTTCCACGGGGCTTATGAAAGTGCTAAAATATGAGGAGTGCTCTCGCAGTAATTCACTTTTCACAATGTGCATGCAGCACTTTCACTGTGAACAGAGACAAGTGAGACCACAAGGGGGTCAGCATAAGCAGAGGGGAGGAGCTTATTTCTCATCTATTATTTGAAATGACTCAAATCACAAAAACGGCATCATCATCAAAATGAACGTTTATGATGTTGTATTCAAATGTTTGTGAATAAAGCAGTCATCAAAACATTTTTTATTCTACTCAACTCCCCCATTAAAGTTATTAAAATAGTTATTACGAATGTTTTTTTGCCTCAAATGCTAACGGATGATTCCTGGCGACTGAAAGATGGCGTGCAAATGTTTGAAACTTTCAGTGAATGTATGGAGGTGCTGCTGGCCAAAAAGGCAATTTGGTTTAAATATATAACATCAGTCTTTCGAGATAGATATTGATCAGTTTCTGCCTACATTAAGTACAAGGAAAACTGTTTCTTATCTGCTAATATGGTAGCGCTGGGACAAAATATTGTATGACTGAAGTACCTTCATTGGAGATGGACAACTCCTGTACGACTGAGAACTTACACAGACAATACTTTCAATACTTGTGTTTGGAGCATAGACATTATATCAATAGACTCCGTCTCCTCACTCCTCCCCGTTTGCCATAATAACTACGTTCGAGAGGGAAATCATGTCGGATCTACAGACTCCTCCTACCCTGCTGTGACTGAGCAAGTTCCTAAAAAGGGCATAAGGGCGGGATCTTCACTGTAGACTCGGCCCTCGCGGGGCACGTAGTTCGGTCGTAGCCGTGCCTGCGCCATTTGCTCTAATGCTAACGGCCTGTCAATCAAAGTCCGGCCCTCATTAGTATACAAGATCCCTAAAAAGTACCTTATGAACACCAGCCTGGTTTCTTTAATTGCAACTAAGCCAGCGTTATCGTAGTAGGAATATCTAGCTGTAGAAAGTTCTAAAAAAGTAGAAACCAGGCTTCACAGCTTAAAACGTGTGGAAAGTGCAATGCTATCTAATCGAAAACTAGATTGTTTTGCCGCCCACATATGGAGGTACTGCAACAATGGCGGGCAATGGCGGCCCCGAGCGTCGCGGTCACAAAGCAATCGAACCAGCGGCCATTGGTTTGGGGCATTTTTATCCTGCGCTCCTTTGTTTTCTAGTAACAGTCACATAGCACTTTGTTACATTTTGTATTAATGCACTTTTCAATCTTAACACTTCAATGTCAAATGGCATGTGGTTTATAAACTTCAGACACATGACTGTTTTCTTTTTACACATTGTAAGATAAACATATTACTTATCATAATTACTTACTGTAGCACAATATGTATCGGATCGACCCCTGAGTATCCGATCGTGCTAAAGTGTATCGTCCCAGTCATACGGTTGGCTGATTTTCCTGTGTTACCATGGAGATCAACTGCGACGCGTCAGTTTTCAAGATGTGCAAAAGTTCAATTTTAGACATTTTTTTGTTCCAATTTTGCCTTTTTTCATGTCTCGTTTTGACATATTTATGAAAAACAAATTGCTCACATTTTTTGTTTAAATTAAATTTTTAACGTGTTGCAGCATTGTGATTGCAATTTTTTTCTCATGTCATGCAGCCCTTTATTATCGTTATTATTTGCATGTCACGCTAAAGATTTTTGACTCCACTCAGTAATGTTTTTTTCTTTTTTAAGCATAATATGCTGCATGTTGAACGCTTTCCCTCAAATGCGAACAATAGCTGACAGACGGCTGAACCAAGCTAATCGCAGCCTTTAAGTTCTTCCATTGTTAATCTTGTCTTTATCCGCCTGACACATTTGTATGCTGTCTGCCAACACTCCTGTTTCAGAATTGGCCAAGGTGACTTGTTGGTTGAGATCAGGGTAAATCTATTTAGCATCAGCACTACTCACAAGGCGTCATATTGGCATTCTGTAAAGACACTTATACTGCTCAGTTCTGGGATTTGAGAGACAGTGAGCAGCCCCTCTTTCATCTCTTCTGTTGTAAAAAACAATCTACCAAGCAGACAGTGCAAACTGCTCTCGGCCCGTGGGAATATTACCTCCTGTCTCTCTATAAAAAGGCTGAAAATGGCCTCATGTCAAACAATGTTAGTCAGATAGCCACACACCAGCAGAGGCGGGGAGATCGACTCTGTGCATGGCGGGGCTGAGTACGCTGAGTCATACAGATATAGTATACAGTAAAAGCTCAAAGGTCACGCTAACAGGGGACTGTGTGCTTGATTTATTCTTGCAGCACAGATCAAGTCAAATAGAATGGAAACATGAGGACTGGGGCTTTCAGTAAGCAGAACTTTAAGGCAATGGTCCTCATGGCTTTTATTTCTGTTTATCATGCACGGCTACCACATGTATGGTAGTTATGTCATCACGCCAACATTTATGTATGGGTTGGTTATAGCCGAATCTGAATATAAAAAATAGCTAGGATTTACATTGCACTTTACAAACCTGTCAGGTCTCTTTATTTCCATAATAGACCATTATTGACAGGTTAGGGTTATGGTACATAATTGAACCATACCCCTAAAGTTGTCTTATGACGCAAAATGGGCAAGGATCACACCTCTGTATGACCCTCATGGCGAGGTGCTGACATCGCTGCGATACTACCCTGTGGTGCAGTGGTTCCCAACCTTTTTTTCCCTGGAAGCTCTCATGCACGTTCAAACCTCCCACTCTCTTGGTACAGCAGTGTTTTTGGCCTTTTTCCGCGAACTGCTTTTGTAGTTTCTGTGTTCTATATTGTTTTAGTAGATATTTGTGTGCGCTTTGGGCCTGATAAAGGTAGAAAAGCGCTATATAAGTTGAGTCCATTTACCATTTTACATCTTTGCTGTGTTTTTGAGAGGTTCAGTGGATTTTGCTTTTTACTGCTAAGAGTCCATACTAGCAATGAACTAAAGACGTTTGAAACCTACAAAGTTCTTCTTCTGAAACACTGAAGAGGAACCCTACTTTTATTCCCCATATTATTTAATTATATGTCTATGGTCATTCATCATTCATTCTTTTTCCACACTTCTATACTTTAAAACAATTAAGTTTGAAATTCACCTATTTACAACTAGTTAGAAAACAGAACTTTCCTTGCTTTTCTTGATAACATTATTCACTTTACATGTGAATGGGAGTGACTGGCCGGGCTTTAATCAACCAAACATATTCAACACTGCACGACTCAGGGGCTATTATGATAATTTTTTTATGTCATTGAGCTGAGTCACCCGCTGGTTAACAGTGATACCAGATCATCCAGAAAGTATTAATTGGAACCCACGGTCACTTGGCATTCCCTGGACAAATTACCGAGCCAATATTACTCGTTACGCAACAGTCGGCCCGCCTTCACCCAAGACTTTCTAATGTGTCTTCTAGTGTCACGATCAACCCGGGCGCCATTCAACTCAGTGGAAGCGATGGCCGTTGCGTTTGCACATATTACATCAGTAAGCAGCAGCAGTAGCCCTCGGGAGGCCTGTCCAGATATTCTGGGTTAGGTCCGCTGGCGCCAAGTGATGTCGATTGAAATGGAAGAGGTCGTGGCTGGCAACAAGGCAACGGCAACCAAACCCAAAAATTATATAAAAAAGAAGAAGCAGCAAAGATAAAACCCGGCGGAAGTGTGTCGGCAGTTCCTGAAGCTAAACCCGCGGGCCAGATGGTGTCTCCCCCTCCACCCTGAGACACTGCGCGGATCAGCTGGCTCCCGTCTTCACAGACATTTTCAACACCTCCCTGGAGTCATGCCACGTGCCGTCCTGCCTTAAATCGTCCACCATCGTTCCTGTCCCTAAGAAACCACGGATCACAGAACTTAATGACTACAGGCCGGTGGCGCTGACGTCTGTGGTCATGAAGTCTTTTGAGCGCTTGGTCCTGTCCCACCTCAAGTACATCACCACCCCCTTCTTGGGCCCGCTGCAGTTCGCCTACAGAGCCAACAGGTCTGTGGACGACGCAGTCAATCTGGCCCTCCACTTCATCCTGGAGCATCTGGACTCTCCAGGAACCTACACCAGGATCCTGTTTGTGGACTTCAGCTCTGCCTTCAACACCATCCTCCCTGGACTGCTACGAGACAAGCTCTACCAGCTCAGCGTGCCCGACTCCCTCTGCAGGTGGATCACTGACTTCCTGACGGACCGGAGACAGCACGTGCAGCTGGGGAAGATCATCTCGGACACTCGGACTACAAACACAACTCCTCAGGGCTGTGTACTTTCCCCCTGGCTCTTCTCCCTGTACACAAACTGCTGCACCTCCCTTCACCAGTCCGTTAAACTGATCAAGTTTGCGGACGACACCACCCTCACCGGGCTCATCTCGGACGGTGATGAGTCCGCCTACAGAAGAGAGGTGGAACGGCTGGCGTCCTGGTGCAGCCACAACAACCTGGAGCTGAACGCCCAGAAGACAGTGGAGATGATCATGGACTTTAGGAAAGACACAGCCCCACCGACCCCCCTCGCCCTGACAGACTCTCCCACCCCCATTTCCATCGTGGACTCCTTCCGTTTCCTGGGCACCACCGTCACCCAGGACCTCAAATGGGAGCAACCATCTGCTCCCTCATCAAGAAGGCCCTCAAACAATGGCAATAAAAACGATTCTGATTCTGATTCGAAACAGGCTGCATCTATTTTCTTTTTTTGTAGCAAGGTGAAAGTATGTTCCTTTTGCAGGCATTTGGCGGGAAAAAGAGACTGGTGCGTGCTGCGTATTATGAGCGATTGTGAACCTGGAAGTAGAATTGATGTTACAAACAAGTAGCCCAGTGGAGGATGATAATATAGCGTCACGAAGAAGAAAAAAAGAAAGAAAAAAGCCATTTTATTTTACTCAATGTTCATGGTTTGTCTAAATTGGGTCAGACCCTCCCACTTCTTCTCATTTGTAAATTTTTTTCCTGTAGCGCCTCTTGTGAAATGTGTAGGTCGCAAATTTCTTTAGCTCATAAGCTAGCTGTTTGTTTACCATAACAAATCTGGGTCCTTCATGGCTATAGACTCTGCAGTAAAAAAAATCTACTGAACCTCACAAAAAACACAGCAAGGATATACAAAAGTATCCAGTAAAACAATGTATAACACAAAAATTACAAATGCAGTTTGCAGAAAAAGGCACAAAATGCCAATGTACCAAGAGGGAGGGAGGTTGCTTCTTGTTTATGCGTTTCCCTGATACGCTGTTTTGAATAAAAAATATAAGAAAGGTAAAAAAAAAAAATTGTTACTCATCTTACGACCCCCACTTTTTTAAAATTCATACAGAAAGCAAAGAAACAAGGGGTAAAGAGCTCAAAAGTTTACATGCATGAGACCCATATCTGTTCCGACCGGATAAATCAATAAATAAAATAAATAAGTAAAACAAAGGCTGTGATGGATTTGCTGGTTGGGACGAAGCACATCGTTTTGTTTTGTTTTTTCCCCCACAAAAGAACAGACAGTTGAGACAAGAACCCGCCCCTCAGTCCTTAACAAGCCGAGGGCAAATGTCACTCAGCAACGTTACATTTTACAAGCTTTAATAGAGATGACATGGGCCTCGAGAAAAAAAAAAGAAAAAAGTCTTCCGTTCGTAACTCTGACATGTTCATATGTTTCCCTGGTGCTTGCATGTTAATTAAATTAGCGCATCGTTCCGGGTGTAAACGTTTGCCTCATCACCATCTGTGGGTTCCTAATGGCTCACACATACAGTTTCTATTTTTAGATTACATATTCTCACCATTTATTAAGTGACAATGACGCCGCAATATTGTCTGCAAGGGAAAAAAATAATGTATCTGGGGACTGTTGTCTGTTGTAGATGCAGTGCCATCTCATAAGCATATGACTGGGTTGGAGTTGTAGTCAAAAGCAGGTTTGTATGTCCACTTAAACATCTTGGAATAATCAAGTCGAGTCATCTTTCATGCTACCTGGATTTCTTAAATAAAACTATAACAACTTAAAACACAGAGCCAAACCAAACTCGTACAAGAACACCGAATGATGTGATGCTTTTATCATTAAATATAATAAATCAAACTAAGTGCATCGGTGGCTGTTATTTCATCATCCCTTTCGACATAATGTACCCTATACAGCTGGAGCTATAGTGAAAAGGAACAAAAGAAAAGCTTTCTATGGTTCATGCTGCCCGGCCTGAACAATAATAACAAAAGGTTTTGTTAGATGAGCACTGCTGGCTAGGTACTTTTTTTGACATAACGGGCTGTAGCTATTATACTCAGATGTACTTAGGTCACCTAGATCAGAGGATCACAAACTTTTCAGGCCGTGACACCAAAAATTACCATGGAAACCCTACTGTATACACAAATGTGCACTGTTAGAGCCACCCCAACACATTGTATATTGTTAGAAAGCTTTGTATGTCCTTTGTACAGGACAATAGGATTCAGATAGACTGCATGTAAACAGCCTGACTTACAGACTCAAGACCAATGTCCACAACAGAGGACATACAGTGCCTTGCGAAAGTATTCGGCCCCCTTGAACTTTTCGACCTTTTGCCACATTTCAGGCTTCAAACATAAAGATATAAAACTGTAATTTTTTGTGAAGAACCAACAACAAGTGGGACACAATCATGAAGTAAAACGACATTGATTGGATATTTCAAACATTTTTAACAAATAAACAACTAAAAAATTGGGCGTGCAAAATTATTCAGCCCCCTTTAAGTTAATACTTTGTAGCGCCACCTTTTGCTGCAATTACTGCTGTAAGTCGCTTGGGGTATGTCTCTATCAGTTTTGCACATTGAGAGACTGAAATATTTGCCCATTCCTCCTTGCAAAACAGCTCGAGCTCAGTGAAGTTGGATGGACAGCGTTTGTGAACAGCAGTTTTCAGTTCTTTCCACAGATTCTCCATTGGATTCAGGTCTGGACTTTGACTTGGCCATTCTAACACCTGGATATGTTTATTTGTGAACCACTCTATTGTAGATTTTGCTTCATGTTTTGGATCATTGTCTTGTTGGAAGACAAATCTCCGTCCCAGTCTCAGGTCTTTTCTCCCAGAATGGTCCTGTATTTGGCTCCATCCATCTTCCCATCAATTTTAACCATCTTCCCTGTCCCTGCTGAAGAAAAGCAGGCCCAAACCATGATGCTGCCACCACCATGTTTGACAGTGGGGATGGTGTGTTCAGGGTGATGAGCTGTGTTGCTTTTACGCCAAACATAACGTTTTGCATTGTTGCCAAAAAGTTAGATTTTGGTTTCATCTGACCAGAGCACCTTCTTCCACATGTTTGGTGTGTCAGGTGGCTTGTGGCAAACTTTAAACGACACTTTTTATGGATATCTTTAAGAAATGGCTTTCTTCTTGCCACTCTTCCATAAAGGCCAGAGTTGTGCAGTATACGACTGATTGTTGTCCTATGGACAGAGTCTCCCACCTCAGCTGTACATTTCTGCAGTTCATCCAGAGTGATCATGGGCCTCTTGGCAGCATCTCTGATCAGTTTTCTCCTTGTATGAGCTGAAAGTTTAGAGGGACTCCTTCCATTTCAATATTATCGCTTGCACAGTGCTCCTTGGGATGTTTAAAGCTTGGGAAATCTTTTTGTATCCAAATCCGGCTTTAAACTTCTCCACAACAGTATCTCGGACCTGCCTGGTGTGTTCCTTGTTCTTCATGATGCTCTCTGCGCTTTAAACTGACCTCTGAGACTATCACAGAGCAGGTGCATTTATACGGAGACTTGTTTACACACAGGTGGATTCTAGTTATCATCATTAGTCATTTAGGTCAACATTGGATCATTCAGAGATCCTCACTGAACTTCTGGAGAGAGTTTGCTGCACTGAAAGTAAAGGGGCTGAATAATTTAGCACGCCCAATTTTTCAGTTGTTTATTTGTTAAAAATGTTTGAAATATCCAATAAATTTCATTTCATGATTGTGTCCCACTTGTTGTTGGTTCTTCACAAACAATTACAGTTTTATATCTTTATGTTTGAAGCCTGAAATGTGGCAAAAGGTCGAAAAGTTCAAGGGGGCCGAATACTTTCGCAAGGCACTGTATATGCATGGGCTGAGTCTCAGGAGGACAACAAAAATGGAAAAAATTAAAAATGTTAAGCAAAAATAAGTATCCATTTTTCTTTTAAAATGTAGAATAGAAAAAGTACCAGCTGCAGCCATAAGGAGTCGGTAAAGAAGCCTTTCTAACAATATGACATTTCCCTGTTCATTCTGCTTTGGTGAAATGCTGTGGCTTCCTTAATTTACGGACCGTGATGGCTTGTTACGGGACAGTCACTTCTAGTGTGACAATAGCGTGCGAAACAGCTGGTATACATTAGACACGGGTATTAAGATCAAAGTATGTGTCTCTGAATAATGTTACCACTTGGTTGGTTTAATTTGTATAGCGACAGACATAGTAATAACCTAGATATTATCCAGACACCAGGCCATGCAAGACCATACCTACCCCCACTCAACTATAGAGGTTTGTTATGATATTATGACATCACATGAAGACACAAACTTTCCCCAGCTATTCCGCCAGTCATTTTCTCCTGTTTGCTTACAGCCCTCCCTTCAGACACAGTGTTTTTCTACCCTTGTCCAGTGAGCTGGGCGTGGGGCATCTGGGGGGTTGTTAACGCCGTTGATGACATGCTGCGGGTGCGGGCCTGTTGAACATCCAGCTGAGCCAGGAATGTGTGGAGACCTTATGGGCACGGAATGACCCGGGATCAGCCTCTGAAACATATGGGAGAGGGTTATATACAGTAAGAGTTATTGTATACAGGTATACCAATACAAAGCTGGGGGACCAGATTTATTCCCATTTTCAAACCATGAAAAGAGGAAGGAGTTGGGAGTGAAATGTTAGCTGCCCCAACTTGTTTCTGGCACTCACAAAATACTCCTGCACTTACCAAAATACCACTTACCACTTACTTCTGAGTTAGCAATCAATAAAAATGCGCCATATTTGACTTTGGCTATATGCTAATATAATGCATAATTTCCAGTGCGTTTTCAGCTACAAAAGTTGTCGAACAAAGCTGGGCTCTATAGAGACCGGGTAATGACAGCACGCTAAGCCACACCATCTGAGGACCCTGCCTTAGGGGGTCTACCGCAGTGATTTATGAGTGTCCCTGTGATGTCCCTGTGTGTCTATCTTTAGCTCCAGCTTGGCTTTTTTATGAGGAGAGGGGGATTGTTGTCAAAGCTACGGCCACAGACACTCTCAAATAGAAAATACTCACTACCAATGTGACGTTATGTGATTTCTCCCCAGAGGCTGAGCAAACCTGCTTGGAGTGCCGGGAACCCCCGCCGAGATAGGCATGTGTCTGAAGGGACTTGGGGAAGCGATCCATCTGCTACTTGTCGTGCCATAAAACCACAGGAGAAAAGGTTTTCGAGTTGTCATCTGGGTTGTTTCGAAATGCAGACGTTTTCACCTCTCATCCTTTCTACAATGGAAAATGTCTGCATGACACACATACAACCACAGTCATAACACAATGGCATAATAATAATAATAATAGCCAATGATGACATTGTTAAACCATGTGGGCCTCTTTGCATGATCTCCCTGTGTCCTGATAGGTCTCTCCAGTTTCCCCATCCACCCAAAGCATGCACAATAGGGTAGTCTTCCCACAGTGCGTCCGCCTTCTGCTTCTAACAGGTTGCCCGAGCAGCAATAAAAGATGGGTCAAAAGAAGATGACAAACTTTCCTTCATGGTACAATTATGTATAACCTTAATACCATTTAGCATTGTTGTTTCTCACCCCCTCTGAGCGATTCATCTCTTTTTTTCATTTCTTTGGCATAGCGTGGCATGAGCTGTCAGGTCGTGTTATGGATGGCCCTTGCGTTTTTCTGATTGGTCAATCTGCCTGTTAATGATGTCCTTCGGAAGTACATGTCTTTGTTTGGGGTGTAGGTAAAGTTAAGTTATCCTTTATTAATCTTTATAGAGAAATTCAATTTCGTGAGCTGCCAGTGTGGGCCGGCGCTCGGGGACCCATCACCATGATGTGGGGCCCGTCTAATGGTCAGAAACACCTGGCTGGAGGATTCACCTATTGCACATGTTTTTAGTGGTAGAGGAAACCTGATCTGAGGAGTACCCAGAGGAAACCTACGCAGACACGTGGAGAACATGCAGACTCCACATGAACCTGGGACCTTCGAGCTGTCAGGCATGAGCGCTAACCGCTGCGCCACCGTGCCACACTGTGTAGGCTGGTCAGGATAATCTCATAATGGAACATGCAACATATTTCAGCTCTGTTGCTGTGTGCAGAAACACCATTGTTGTCAGCAGAGGGAGCATGAGCTGGAGTGAAGCAGTTGAAAAAAGATTAAAAACTGTTAACTGCCCATTAACATTGCATGCTATTGCAAAGGGAATATTATTAAGTGACGATGTGTGAGTGTTAAAAATAGAACGGAGAAGCTGGTGGAACAGAGTATTTGAGCCATTCTTCAGAAGGAGACACACTAAACAAGCAGTTTACTCAAACATGTGTGACATAGTGAGTTCTTCAGTTAGGTTGGTCTCCGCTCTTCCGCTGGGGGCGCTACATTCTCTCTCCTCTTGCACTTCCTTGTTTTGGTCCTGGCTGGTAAGCCGGTAATGCTAGCTACCAATCGTTCTAAATGTTATTTGAATTAGTCCTGATCAAAGCCTGTAGTAATGGTCCTGGGGGAGCATGCTGACAGCAGCTGTAGATTGGGCGTGTGGGATCCCCATTTGCCCAGCTAACGGACATAGCAGTTAGCATAAAGACTGCCCTAATGTACTGTATAGCCTACATTGTTTTTCTGTCAAGGAGAATAATTTGTCTCATTCATAAACATGGGCCTCATTCATAAACATCTTCTTAAGAAACCTCAAATCCGCTCTTACGAAGGCAGACGTTATTTGATAAAGACGAACGTGGGCCCTGGATCCAGCGACCTTGTGTTCCCGAGGCGCGCGCTCTGCTTGGTGAGCTAACCAGCAGAATGTTGCGACGCCGCCGCATCTATTTAAACTGACTCGCGGGAAGATATCTTTTTAAACATTTTGTAATGAGAGCTAATTCGCGGGTTTAGGTGGGTCCTTGAGCGCGTTGCGCCGATTATTTTGGAGTTTTGTTGGTTATTATTAGTTTTGGATTTGTGTTTCACCAAAGTGAAGTGAGTCGTTTGATTAAGTTTTCATACCAATGAAAACGTTACGGTGGACGGGCAAATCTCATAGGAACAAAAACAGTTAGCCGGCTGAAAATATGGTTTGACCCCAAAAAAATTGCTACAAAAGGTTTTTCAATAGTTTTCTGTAGTATCAGGTGTGCTTATTAACATAGTAAAGGTCTACCACAATCTGACCACTGAAAAGGTCTAATTTTCAAGATGGGTCGCCAAATCCTTAAAATGCTCATTACTCCTTTATTATTCATCTTAGACAAGTCATTTTGGTGTCTAACCCCATGTTTTGGGTATCTAGAAATCCAATAGGCGTGTTCAAATTGTAGTGACATGATTGCATAATTGTGAAATAGAAGATGGAGTACATACTCTGTAAATTAACATTAGCGAAGTTGTCACGGCAACGGCACACATTTTCAACGCAACCTTACATCGCCTCCCAGAGGCTTAGAGGGACATGGATGGGCTCATTTTAAAGCCCCAACCCTCTTCTTCCCAACGCAATAAAGGTCTCTATGAAATTTACTCGCAGATATATTCGCTAAAGTCTATGAGGTGAGCGACCATGTCGGCCCTGATTGAATTAATAGTGAGATGATTACAATTACAAAGTGATTACAAACCTCGTATTTATTTTTGAAGAACTACCTTTGATTTGCACCAGATTTACAAATATATCCCTCGTGGTGTCCTTCAATTTTGCACCCTTTAAAGATCCTAATGTAAAAAAATTTACACTTCAAAAAAGAGCCTGAAAATTACCACACATTCATATTTTTGTCTGCTTCATTTTACAAAAAATGAAAAAATTTGGATGGGCTGCAGCTCCAGTGGCTTTCGGGTCAAAATGACCCAAGGGCACCACGAGGGTTAAATTCACACTCTTCCTCCCGTAAAGGTTGATTATGTGGATTGTCACAATTTTCCACTTATGGTCCACAAGCAGGATATGGTAGTCCATATCCTCTGAAACTACACTTACAGTGGACCATCTGCAAGAGACTTTAGTGGCAGCAGTTTTATCTCTGCGAGTAAATGTCGCAGAGACTTCGCCTTTATTGCGTTGGGAAGAAGAGGGTTGGGGCTTTAAAATGAGCCCATCCATGTCCCTCTAAGCCTCTGGGAAGCGATGTAAGGTTGCGATTTAAGGATTTGGCGACCCTCTTGGACGCCATCTTGAAAATTAGACCTTTTCAGTGGTCAGATTGTGGTAGACTTTTAGTATGTTAATAAGCACACCATTTTTTTGGGGTCAAACCATATTTTCAGCCGGCTAACTGTTTTTGTTCTCTATGAAATTTGCCCGGGAACACAAGGTCGCTGGATCCAGGGCCCACGTTCGTCTTTATCAAATAACGTCTGCCTTCGTAAGAGCAGATTTGAGGTTTCTTAAGAAGATGTTCATGAATGAGGCCCAATGTTATCGTGACAGAAGCCTTTCCAAAACAAATTATTCTCCTTGACAGAAAAACAATGTAGGCTATACAGTACATTAGGGCAGTCTTTATGCTAACTGCTATGTCCGTTAGCTGGGCAAATGGGGATCCCACACGCCCAATCTACAGCTGCTGTCAGCATGCTCCCCCAGGACCATTACTACAGGCTTTGATCAGGACTAATTCAAATAACATTTGAATTAGTCCCAAAACAAGGAAGTGCAAGAGGAGAGAGAATGTGCGCCCCCAGCGGAAGAGCGGAGACCAACCTAACTGAAGAACTCACTATGTCACACATGTTTGAGTAAACTGCTTGTTTAGTGTGTCTGCTTCTGAAGAATGGCTCAAATACTCTGTTCCACCAGCTTCTCCGTTCTATTTTTAACACTCACACATCGTCACTTAATAATATTCCCTTTGCAATAGCATGCAATGTTAATGGGCAGTTAACAGTTTTTAATCTTTTTTCAACTGCTTCACTCCAGCTCATGCTCCCTCTGCTGACAACAATGGTGTTTCTGCACACGGCAACAGAGCTGAAATATGTTGCATGTTCCATTATGAGATTATCCTGACCAGCCTACACAGTGTGGCACGGTGGCGCAGCGGTTAGCGCTCATGCCTGACAGCTCGAAGGTCCCAGGTTCGTGTGGAGTCTGCATGTTCTCCACGTGTCTGCGTAGGTTTCCTCTGGGTACCCAAAACACGGCGTTAGACACCAAAATGACTTGTCTAAGATGAATAATAAAGGAGTAATGGGCATTTTAAGGATTGGACGCCATCTTGAAAATTAGACCCTTTCAGTGGTCAGATTGTGGTAGACTTTTAGTATGTTAAGCACACCTGATACTACAGAAAACGGTTGAAAAACCTTTTGTGGCAATTTTTTGGGGGTTAGGTTTTTTTTTTTTCATATACAGCCGCCTAAGTAGCCTCCACACAAAATTAAATCAAACCATTGTTAATCAATGATTGTAATCTGGTGCTATTTTAGAATGTGACACTGGACAAAGCATTTTCTGTAATCCACAATCTAGGGATTAAATGATATTAATAAATGTTTCCCTACTCTTCCTGAATTGACCACACTGATTTATTTAGACTTTAGCGTGAGACTAGCTTAGCGGGAGTTAGCAATTTGTTCATTGTATTCATTACCACAGAGTGATCTGTCCTCCCAGTTCATACTAGTTGATCTCTTACTCACACTGAGCTGCACAGGACTCTCAAGTGCACTGACTCTCACTTTGGCCAGAAATATTCAACCTCTTTTACCACAAAGTTTGGTGCAGTATCACTCTTAATGTTGGAGTAACTAATGTGACAATGCGGGGAATAAAAATTGGCTGTCTAATGTTTTGAAATGGCACTAAATGAGTGAACGCGTTAATCGTACATCACTTCTACATATGCATGGATGAAAGAAAACTGAATTCCACGTATGTAAACAACATGATGCAATTTAAGGCTAAAGTAAGGCAGAAGTAACAAGTTTGAGCACATAAATATTCCAAAGGGGTGCACCGAGCTCAGAAGGCCGTGAAGTGACTTATAAAGCTTCAGGGGACGGACGGTTTAATCTAGATTAAAATGACAGGCCTATAATAGCTTGTCTGGTTTGGTGCAAAATGGGAAACTAAATCAAGTAAGACAAATCAAATGCAAAGTAAGTGTGCCGTTTTATAAATAAAATGATCATTGTTGCCATTGCAGCAATGTGTGAAATGCAGGACATTTGATCACTCCCCTTAATGTAAAGATCAGTGGACAGGACTCACATCCTGAGTTTTACCAATAATTTGTGCACTTGTCCCAGTGCTGTGTTACTTCGACTTGAGTCATGTTTTGCCTACTCTTTGCATTCGTGCTGACATTGTGCCATCTTCAACCAGCGCTTGACCTGTTTGACTTTAACCAAAACAGACAGAACTAGTGTTCAGAGAGTTCTCTTCCCGTCCCAGTCAGCGCGGCTCTATTCTTTACCCACGCACTCAACATGCCAGTCAAGTTGTCAAACGCACCCCCAAAAATAATCTCATTTTATTGTTTTGACAACTGACACTTTTGTTCGCGCTGTAATGGGGTTATTTCAGCCCACAATCACTGCTCTGTTTTTTTTTCTTTTTTTTTTAAAGCTTTGGATTCCCAAACACAGATGTCACCAGAGCAAAACGGGTCTCAAAAATGGACGTAATTTTGGCAAAATTGTTTTGAGAAATGTCAAAAGAGATAAATGATGTTTCGTTGGAGTCATCACAGTGCACATACGCAGATATTATAAAAATATCGCTACTTTGGAGGTTGCAACTTTAAGGTCCTGCTCGATCAGTTTGCAACTTTGTAAAGCTTGTTCAGAGCGTAGGTTGTTGTGGGTAACCTTTGAGACTGGCAACAAATATTAGCTCCCTTTTGAATTCACATGACACCAACGTTATTAAGCTTATCATATCAACTGATGTCTTGATTTCTGAGTCATGGCGATCTACACTTTTCCAACATGATGGAGAACTGCATGTTTACATAACTGTACATTTTTTTCAGAGGTCAAATTTGCTGTTTACCCATACCTGCTGCAGTGGCTCATAAAGGTGAACATTTGTTGAGCAGAAATTGAACTATTTTGCAAACAAAAACGCAAGATGTCTATTTTATAATTGTTAATACACTGCCAGAAAAAAACAAAACCCACGGAGTTGCCACAAAAGAAAATGGTCACACCCTCTAAGATTTTGATGAACCGCCTTTAGCTTTGATCACAACACACATTTGCTGGCATTGTTTCAATAAGCTTCTGCAATGTCACCAAGCTCTTGCATTTATGATGGGAGAGTGTGACCACTGTGCAGAGCCTTCTCCAGCACATCCCAACGATTCTCACTGGCGTTAAGATCTGGACTCTGTGGCGGGCATTCCATGTGTCAAAAGGATTTCTCGTGCTCCCTGAACCACCCCATGAATCCTGGCATTGTCATTTTGGATTCTTAGTGAAATAAGTAAAATTACAGCATGAAAAAGGCAGGTACCATATTTATTTATACATTATTTATTTCTATATATGGACATGCCCGTTGCACCTATTATTCATACTTACAGTATTTTCTTGACAAAAGAACCAATAAACCCTAGGACTCTGTTTCTATGTTGCCAAAGGTTATTTTTAGTTTATATTTTGGAGGTGGCTGAACCCGCCCACTGCACGTAAAGCACAATCACACAAAAACTCTTGACTATGACAGGTGTGATCATTCAAACATCAATCTCACAAAACACAATGCCTCCTGAATACCAGCACTGTATCCTGTGGGGACTTCTTCCAGTAAGTCACTAAATGCAAGTCTCGAGTCAAGTCCAAGTCGTGAAGGTCCAAGTCCCAAGTAAGTCCAAGTCAATTGGTCATGGAGTCAAGTCAAGTCAAGTCGTAGCTTTTGTCAAGTCAAATCAAGTCATTCTATAGTCGGCAAGTCTCCTCAAGTCGCATACGGTGGAGTTAGGCCTAAATTAATAAGCAGCTTATACCGTTAATAAGAAACTTATACCTTGATTATTGATTGATTATTATTCTAGTCTGCCTGAACCTGCACCCCTGTGAAGCATTAACTATTCATGTTTTTGTTATGTCATGTTAGCATTATGGAAAGAGTGCTTGCCCTCAATGAATAATAATAGTTTTATATAACGCTCTTCCAGAGGCAATGACGCTTTCAAATTTAATTGAATATTAATTAATTCAACTGTAGCCACAGCTGCCCTGGGGCACAGACATCACCAAGGCCACTCTGACCACCTCTCACTCGCTCCTACTACATTCACACAAGGTTAAAGAAGTGCCTTGCCCACGAGAACCATATAACTGTCTCGATGTCAAATTTAGGATTATGTCGCACAATGGAAAAGAGCATTTTATCCCTATAGACTTGCAAGCATTAGACCAATTCCTTGAGATATAGTCATCATCCCCCTGAACACAATGAGCTGAATACCTGATGCATTTTTCTTGCTACCAGCTGACAGCAGAGAAAGAGAGCGAGAGATAGTAGTTTGTTGCTGCCGCCGCTGGAGAGGATTGTGCTTAATGGAAGTGAGACTGAGGCTGAGCACGCTCCCTCCTTCAGTAAACTGTACCATATGGCGGCTGTGCATCCGAGCTTTAGACCTAAGATTTACAGCTCTACGTCAGACAAGAGAGATGCCCCCACAGATGTCAGAATATCCATATCACCACGTATGAAAATGGGACCTTGGACCTTTCGTAAAACACTCCCGAGTACCACCTGCCTTGAGGATGCTTTAGAAATTCTGATTATGTATAAAACATACTGTATAGATAGCAGTGTACATGCATCAGAATATACTGTATCTCACAATACTGTATCTTTTAGTTCTAGAGTTATACCTGGTGATGACTGCTCACCCCCATTTTATTATCTGCTTTGGTTAAACTCTCTTGGCTCATGGCGCAACGACTCCTTCTGTTTAAAAACATCATCGTTGTTCTCCTGTACCGCTCAACAAGCCCTATCCTATTTCAGCCACACGTATCACACTTCCTCTCTCCCATTTCCCAACTCCTCCGCAGCAGTGGAGCCGCGAGCCTCCTCACCCCTTCCATCGCCACCTCTTCACCACCACCAACAACAACACATGCATGACCTCTCTTCTTCATTTAACTTGGTGAGACACTGCAGGTGAATAAAATAAATGTCCATTTGGAACGTTTTCTCTATAGAATCCTAGGGTGAAGGCAAGAAAGACATAAATAAATAAAAAAAAATTGTATAAAATGTTTTCTATTAGTTATTGTTTATGTTATGTTGTGTTTTACTAAATATTTATTATTTAGGATGCCCTTCAAGACTGTTACAGACGAAGCAATGGTGTCCGAGAGGATAGATGATAAATAGGCAGGAGTCTCGATGTCTTATAGGATTAGTTGATTTACAATCAGGCGAACCATTCAAGTCTGCCTATGCTTCCACATGAATCCACACATGAATAACCTCTGTTATGCTTCATACTGATATGCAGGGAGTCATTTATCATGGCGCTAAATAGCTGGCGCACGCTGAAAAATAAAATATACTATTGTGCTGGCATTTTGCACTTAATTGGATGTAATACCGTATTCACCTTATTCCGCTCCGCCCACTCTTGCCTGTTTATGCCACAGGTCGACACTTCCACTGTATTGACACTTCCTGTAGAGCGCGAAGTCCGTTCATTAAGCGGAAAATGAGGGAAAATGTTTGCTGCTAAGATCTGATGTTTAGTAGATTGATTTGTGTAAAATCAATCTAATCCTGTTCATCCCCTCCTGGAACCGCCACCTTAACGTGGTGGAGGGGTTTGAGCGCCCGAATGATCCTGGGAGCTTTGTTGTCGGGGGCTTCGTGCCCCTGGTAGGGTCTCCCATGGCAAACAGGCCCTAGGTGACGGGTCAGACAAAGAGGGGTTCAGAAGCCCCTTATGAGAGACCACCAGGCCCAGTTAGAACCATGAGGCCGTCCTTCTGTGGACCCACCACCTGCAGGAGGAGCCATAGGGGCTGGTGCAATGTGATTTGGGCAACTCCAACAGCTGCCCCCACGACCCGGCAACGGACCAGAGGAAGAAGATGATGGATGGATCTAATGTTCATTTGCACCAACAAGTCAACACTGCACCGTTTCTCTGCGCAGCCTGAAAACAGCTTTGTATTCGTGTAGTAACTGATTTTTCTCTTGACTTCTGCAGTAAACTAATAGGAGTGAAAGGGTGGGCACAATTGCTTTGCACATGAGCACTTGAGGTGGTACTACCGCACAGCATGAACCAATAAACAGCGATTTAATTTTATTCTCTAACAAAGACTCTTTTGAAAAAGGTGGTTTATCGTTGGAATCCAATTGCGTTAATTTCATGTCATACGGACAGGTGTAAAATTGGCAAACTTGCCTATAATATTTTGAGGGACAAAATCAGATCTATATATAGAGCCATGTTTTTAAATGCCCGGGTTTATTTTGTTGAAATATTTGATACACAATTTGGGATGTTTGATATCTCATTTAGTCTTTGTAAATGTCATGGCAGTGGAAATTTGCCTTGTTCTGGGGGAGTTTCAAAATTCAATAAGTCGGGCAAAGATTTAGATACCAACAAATCCTTTAACATTTTGGAAAAAAAAAGGTTGTTGAAATTTAGAATTTCAAAAGCAACATTTATTTTTCAAAGTTACATCGTTGTGTAGCCAAAGTCCAATCCCCACACTCCTGACCAAAACATATCACAGCTCCTATTACCAGTAAATTGGATTTTAGCGCTTTCATTGAGAGCGGTCTTCTCATGAGAAATCAGACAATAATCGGACGACCAACATAATCAGCAGTATTTCTATGCCCGTAAAACCCCTGATTACCTGTCAAAGTTCAGGTCTTACCTCTTTGGCATTCGCTAAGTCGCTCCTGGTGGAAATACAGACATCAACGCGGTCATTACTTTTCACCCAGAACTAACAATTACATTCCACCCACGCCAGCGCAATGTTAGCTTTTGCAGCTAAAAACCAGCTGGGTAAAAGTGCAAGGCCATTTGTCTCACTATACGGCAGATTCTCCACAACTTGCCTGATAATTCATTTCCACTCGCCTCTGTCCCCTTTGGACCAGTGCCAATATCGAGAGGAATGCGCACAGTATTTGCAAGCAATGCGAAGTCTGTCGGGGTGAAATGGAATTACATGAAATTTAGTGAGTGACGAAGCTGAAATAAATGAAAGTGGTGCAGTCACACTACACTAGGGTTTGTTGTACACACCACTGAAGGCCTAAATTAGTGAATGTTCAAGGGTTTTCAAACACAGACAAAAGTTCTATCATGTTCTATCCCTAAAAAAATAGATGCAATGAATTATTGTCACATATAGATCAGTGGCTCTCAACCTTACACCTATTGACGAGTCATGCCCCACCCCCAAAAATGTACATTTCAGCTTAACGTGATTGTCTTTGAGTTTGAATGTTTTATAATGTGTATAATTTATCATCTGGGCCTGCAAAATGACACAATGTAAATATGAAAACATCTCGCTATTTTGCTATGGGCGGTTGTGGTTAGCGCTTGTCTTTCACAGAAGGTCCCGGGTTCGATTTCCCACATGGACGGGGCCTTTCTGTGTGGAGTTTGCATGTTCTCCCCGTGTCTAAGTTTCCTTCGGGTACTCCGGTTTCCTCTACCACTAAAAACACGTACAATAGGCCAGGATGAATGAGAGTGTGTCTGAGGGAAAACGAATGGAAATCCTCCTAAGGCTTCGATGTATGTATGTATCCATGTATGTTTATTATCATGCACTGTCCCGACCAAATAAATATATAAATAAATATGATTTGATCCCATTATAATATGGAATAAAATGCAGCATTTTTTCTCAAAGTGCTGTTATTTTATTTATAAAAACAAAACACTGGCCGAGACCTGTGGTTCCCAAAGTAGCAGGATGATTTTGAGGCAATATATTTTACATTCCTGACATTAAATGTAATGTATTTTTGATTTTAGTGCTATTAAAAATGTTGTCAAAATACAGTATATCCAAACTAACATAATTAAACTAGATTTGAGATGTTTTGCATCAGGTGAAACTTGGAAAAGTAGAATATGGTTAAAAAGTGCATTCATTTCTGTTATTCAACTTGACCTGTGAAACCAATATATTATATAGACCCAATACATGCAAAGTGAGATATGTATAGCCTTTATTTGTTATCATTTTGATTATTCTGGCTCAGCTAACCCTAATTAAAAATCTCATAAAATTCGAATATTGTGAAAATGGACTGTAAGCCATACTCATCAAAATGATAACAAAGGCTTGACATTTGTCACTTTGCATGTCATGAGTCTACATCATATATTAGTTTCATATTTTAAGTTGAATTACAGAAATAAATGAACTTTTAAACGATATTCTAATTTCCGAGTTTCCACCGTAAATGCTACATTTTACAGAAGGGGGTTGAGTGATTTTGGGGTCGAGGCCTAAAAAGTTTGGACCATGTGATACAGAAGGTCACATACTCTATTCCTGCACCATAATCGACTTATGGTAAATGGTCTCAATTTATATAGCGCTTTTCCACCTACATTAGGCACTCAAAGCGCTTTACAGCAAGGATCGACTCACCCATTCACACACCAGTGTTCGCAGACACTGGACACTTATCCGAGTTTGCAATTGCTTTTCTATTGAATACCGGCATACTGCCTTTGCTCTGCCCGATCCTGTCAGACCGCGGAAGCTAAGCAGGGAAGGACCTGGTCGGTACTTGGATGGGAGACCGTTTGGTAACACCAGGAAGCCTAGCGAATGTAGTGAGTGAGTGAGTGGTTGGTGGTGCTCGGATGGGCCAATGGCGCAGACTGGTTGCCTCGCTTCCGTCAGTCTACCCCAGGGCAGCTGTGGCTACAATAGTAGCTTACCACCACCAAGTATGGAGTGAATGAATAATGCAATGTAAAGCGTCTTTGAGTTTCCAGAAAAGCGCTGTATAAAACCCATGCATTATTATTACAACTACAAATAATCTTTGTACATTTTTACACCAGTATATCAGCCTCTGCCTGAAGTCTATCCAGCTTACTACACTCATATTCGCTTTGTTAGCCCATGTACAGGTGACTAGATTAGCCCCTGTTGTTGTATTGGCAGTTACTGTAGATATTTCCTTCTCCTCTGTCGGGAAAGAAGCTCTGTCAGAGGAGAGATGCCGAGGGTGAAGTGACACTCACACCTTTAGCGTAAATCACACTCTTCAAATAGAATCTGCGCAGAACGGATCAGACTCAACCTAATACCTATGTATGTAATAAAGATCTTCTTCTTCTTCTTCTTCTTCTTCTTCTTCATTTCACCAGGGACATCCCCACTGACTGTTTGCTCTGTAACTTTGCTAAAGATGCTGAAATTGCAGCACTGTTTCATATCTCTCGCCGCTTCTCTCCTTGATTATCATAGCCACCCGATTCCCCACGCGATCCTAATTAAAACTCTTTATTTACCACTGATACTTCCGCGGCCACGACCTGCGCAGCTGCCGCCTCCTCCCCCCAAAGCGCACATGCCCGGCGGCGGTATAAATAAATAAAAGTAAATACTCCAATCCCCTCGTAATGACAAGCTCAGGCCCAGAGCGTCAGACAGCTCCGGACAGGCGTGAAGTGAGGCGCACAACTGGGAACTCACAAGATCTGCTCCAGCGAGAAGGTCATTTTTTATCTGCAAAAATAAATAAATCAAACAAACCAAAATAACGTTCGGAAACTCAATTGGACATGACAGGGCAATAACGGAGATGATGCAGATTGCGAGTGGAGAGTGTATTCCCCTTCCCAATCGCCATTGCACTGCTACATTGTGTAAATAAAGAATATTGAAAGGGGGTTTTGCAAAAGACGGGAATGTAATAAATTATTGGTGTTTATAGGATGGCCATACTGTTTACATGGAATTGTACCAATGGAGGAGTGCATTTCCCCCATTCAGTCACGGTAAAGACACGTTTGGTATGATGCAAAAATGTAAACACAGTGTAAAGTGATTGCGACAGTGAATATCATACAGTATATGATTGTGGTTATAAATTGTGGCTGTTGGGCATCTTTACTTTGGCAATGCAATAAGAGAGGGCTGCACCGATACCACACTTTTTCGAGTACTTTGATTTGAGTACTTGCCGATACTAAATACCGATACGAGTACAACATACTTCAACATGCTAAGTGTATAGACTGTTTATAGACGGCAGATTGGATTGAACATATGCTATTTTTCATTCAGTATCATTTTAATTTGTATTGCCTATAATACAAATTGCCTATAACTGGGGCGACGGTGGCGCAGATGGTAGAGCGGGTTGTTGTTGCAGGAAGATCGGGGGTTCGAATCTCAACGCCTGAAGGTGCACATTGTCGTTGTGTCCTTGGGCAAGACACTTCACCCTCCTTACCTCCAGTGTCTGCGTACACTGGTGTATGAATGAGAGTTTGAATGGGTGAAGCCCCTTATGAGAGACCAACAGGCCCGTTTGGAACCATGAGGCCGTCCTTCTGTGGACCCATCACCTGCAGGAGGAGCCATAGGGGCTGGTGCTATGTTATTTGGGCAGCTCCAACGACTGCCCCCACGACCCGGCAACGGACAAGTGGGAGAAAATGAATGGATGGATGGATGCCTATAATGTCCTTATCGTTGTTTTCCGAGGCTTGTGATTTGTTTCTTGGGTTTGTTGTTGATTTATAAAGAATCTTTATAAAGAAGACAGAACAGCCCATGTCCACAGGTTACTCAATACCGGTGCTGTATTAATTTTTCTTTTTTTTTTATAGAATAATAGTATTGAGATAGTTATTTATTATTACTACCACAACTAACTTGGCCTCGTTTTGCATAAGCCTAATAGCAACTTAGCCAGTAGCCTACAGCATTTTGATTATTTTTGCTGCAGCTAAATTTCGCTCTAAAATTTACATGCTGTATCTCTTTATTTAGCATATTATGAGTACATTTTAGTCACTGGATTAGTTTTCCAATTGCATTACGTCCCTGAGCATAAAGCGGTTTAAGAATCGCCAGACTTGTTAGCAGCTAGTTAGCTACATTAGCCTGTCGTCTTGTAAACGCTGCAGACCCACAATTAGCTCCGGGTTAAAGGAACAGGCCACAGTTTTTCCATACTGAGATATGTTCTTACCAGAGTTTAGATGAGTTGATACGTACCTGTCTGGTCTTTTCTCGGTCACGCAAAACGACCAAAGATGTTGTTAGCATTTGGCCTCTCCCAGCATATTCCTATGGCTCCAAATGGGATGAAGTTAGAAGTGACCATGATCTTCCACGGGCACAAAGACCAGACAGGTACGTATCAACTCATCTAAGCTCAGGTAAGCTGCTGCTAAATGCGCACAAACATGGGGACAGCCCTAGCCTTATGGGTGTTATGGGTGATGCTCATGTGACTGGGGTAATTAACAGTGCTGTGAGTCAGGCACAATACACCTGGAGGATGACGGGGAAAACCGCATTCCGAAACCGCGATCTCTGACCTCGACAGAGCCCGTTGACACCCCTCCACTGTTACAGGAAGAGCGGCTCCTCCTGACATAGCTCTAACTGGCACGGATCATCCTCAATATCATCACCTCAATATTTTTATTATAGTATATACCGGTAGTATAATTTAAGCTACACTGCGGGATGTTCCTGGTTATATGTTAAGCTATCCCAAGAGAAACTTAACTTTTGTAAAAGCTCAAAGCATGCCAGTGATACACAACCTACTCTTAAGACTTACCTCGATATTGACAATGCTATTATTTTAGTGTAGCAGGTTTGTCTATGCAACAGGGGGGAAAAAAAACTAATAGTGTAATGTCTTTCTCCGCGTGATGTCTTTCCCCATCCTCAATATGTATCATGAAAAAAACGCTTTGGCTCTACAAGATTTTATTACCAAAGCTTCGAAAATATCGGCCAGTATAATGATTAATTGCACATATATATATATAATAACAGCTGGCTCTTTAAAAGTCTTGATGCACAATTTTAAATATTCTAATTGGTGCCATCTTCAATGAAGGTACTTGATTCATCTTCTGTACTCAGTAGTTGAAGTCCTCGAACGTTTCGCCTCTCATCCAAAAGGCTTCGTCAGCGACAAAGGTCCCACTCTGGACGCAGCTGAATACATAGACCAGCGGGGAGGAGTTAGGGTAGGCCCGGCTCCTCCTCTCTAATCACAGCTACTCTCCCCCGTGGGTAAACCCCTTTGAAGTAGAGTGTCTCTAACGATCTGCTCACCTCAGTATCGGTCAGTCCTGTCCTATTCATAGATGATCACTACCCAGTACCTGTCCTATTCATGGCTGATCACTGCTAATTACCTGCCTATTGTTCTTTTGTTGGCTGAGGTGCCGTCTCCTTGGACTGGCCCCGCCCTGTCAGTTTCCCCCCGAAGGAGATTGGAGTACAGTAACGGAAGATTAAATCTGAGGCCACCATTCCGGTTCTTGGCGGGATTTTCTTTCCCGACAAAAATAGCTTCTTTAACCTCTTTCAAACCAACGTTCTTCTTTAGCTAAAAAGTTGACCTCCCCATCCTCAAAGGAGTGGTTGGAGGCTTTGAGGTGGAGGTGCATCGCCGACTGGGGGCCGCTTGTGCCTTCTCTTCGGTGTTGATAAAGTCTCTTCTGTAAAACTTGTTTCGTTTCTCCAATATAATGTTCTTTGCATTCTTCTTCTTTGCATTGAATAGAATAAACCACATTGCTTTGTTTGTGGCTCGGAGTTTTGCCTTTGGGATGAACTAATGTTTGTCTCAGTGTGTTCACCGGTTTGTGGTACACTGGAATCCTGTGCTGCCTAAAAACTCTCTGAAGTTTCTCTGAGACCCCGGCTACATACGGCACTACAACTCCCTTTCTTCTAATTGGTGCCATATTTTATCTATTTTTACACCAGGGTTTTGAAAATGAGGTGCCCTCATATGACGGCAGAACTGAAAACATGACTTTCAGAGAAAGGTAATCATCATCTGTGTGTAATTATCCTCTCACCTTCTGCTGACACATGGACGGCCGCCTCGAAATGCCAAACATTCGTAAACACACAGATTTGCTCTCGGTCGTTTCATGCTGTTTAAACATTCTGACACTTTCAGAGCTGTTCCACTGATTGAAACTCATGCTGCGGGTGTGTATGGTCTATTTTGTTTTGCTGTTGTTTCCTTGTTGCTATTTTGTTCCTTTTGTTGTTCCACTATGTTCTTGTGAAATTATGATTTTAATTGTATTGATTTTGATGGTGGGCGCTTATAAGCTCTTGCTTTGGCCCACTCCTTTTTGAGCAGAGTGTTTGCTGCTCAAATAAACAAATAAACTAAACTAAACTAAACTAAACATGTGGACAGTAGAGAGACAGTAAGATGAAAACCATCAATCGGGTTGAAACAGTTTGACCTATAGGGGCAAATGAAAGCCAAATGTGATGAGGGAAGTGAGAATGGAATAATCTTTACTCCGCAAGTGGTCCTCCAGAACTCCACGATCGTCTGCATTACGGCACAACTGCAGGCTGGGTTATAGGTTAAGGCTTCAAAACGCCTGGAACTCTTGCATTGTCATTAGCATTCGTAAACTGGAAGAGATAACACGCTACACGTGGGGGTCTATAAAATGGAGCGGTACAATAGGCAGAGTTCATGTTCTAGAGGAGGGCAGTTGGAGAGCAGGCTACAATACAACTCAATGGGAGAGAATTTTTTGTAATATTTCTGTAATTACTGTCTATCCTGTGGAGAGAAGTGGCAAACTGGCACAGATCTACCTCATAACCAGAAATGAAGGTGACATCCATTGCCAATACAGCCCCTTGAAGGCATGATAAAAATCTACTTTCTTAGTAATAGAATTGAAATCGATTGCCTAAGCTAACTATTTGCATTTATATTAGAAAAAATGACCATGCTCAACACTCACTCATTTACAGATTTCTTTCAACCTAAGGTATATTGCCAATTCTTCTGGATTGGAATCTATGCGTTTGTTGCCGCCCGGCTGTGATCAATAGTGGATGATCTGCAAGTGCCGATTACTCCCTGTGCCCATGAGGGACTCGAGTGTTCAAAACTAGATTGACTGAAGAGCCCTCTGCCTCTACACCAATCAGTCACACATATGTCTCTGTTACGCGACTTCATATTCCGCTATTAGGCACGAAATGTGGAACAACGTATCACATCATCCTCACCTATCTGATTTTGATGCTACTGTAGCAGGAAGCCAGGAAGGAAGTATTATTATTGCGTTTTGCTAAGTCAATTTCCTGGGCCCTGCGTGTATCCATCTCCGAGGCGAGGCTGCGGCTCGGCTATCAAGTTACATTGCAAAGCCACGTTTGCGAGATGCCAGCGTGTGTGGTATAAAAAGCTAAAGTGGACGATTTTGAATATCTGGACCTGCTGTTCCCATGGCGCACCTCTCTCTCTCCCTCTACTTGTTGAGCTTGTCTAACCCAGTGGGAAAGCAGGCCCGGGCAGGCAGGTGACAAACAGACGGAACATTGCAATCCCAGGAGAGATACAGTCTCCCTGGTCTAAAGGCACCTGGAAGGTCAATGGAGTGTCTCATAGGAACATTATGACAGCAGATGCTCTGTTTCTCATGGTGTCTAAATTTAGGATAATAAACGGAGTGGAGGTGGAGGGTCAGAATTCTAGCTGATAGACAGGTGTTCAAATACTTATTTGCAGCTGTATCATACCAATAAATAGTTACAAAATCATACATTGTGATTTCTGGAATTTTTTTAGATTATGTCTCTCACAGTGGACATGCACCTACGATGACAATTTCAGACCCCTCCATGATTTCTAAGTGGGAGAACTTGCAAAATAGCACGGTGTTCAAATACTTATTTTCCTCACTGTATATATATATATATGGAACTATGATGCGGGGCATATTGTTTTAAATGTTGTAATCTGTAAAGCACTTTGTGATACCTTTCGGTATGAAAAGTGCTTTATAAATAAAGTTCTATTGATTGATATGATCCAGTGTCAGAGGAAAAACACTTGACCCACCCATATGGATGTGCTACTGTACTGATGACTTTCTATCCATCCATCCATCCATCCATCCATCAATCTTAACTTCTGTGTTACCAGATCGCGGGGGCAGCAGTGCTAGCTGCCCTGATCACTCTGCACCAGCCCCTTCCGGATGTTCTCGCAGGTGGTGGGTCCATAGGCCCATGGTTCAACAACACTTCTCCAGGGTTTGAGTTTAGTAACTAAGCACTAAGAATTTGGAAGATGTAACTGGCCTTGTTGGTTCTCAACTGTTCTTCATGTGACCAGTCAGCTAGAACCTTTTTGCCATTGGAGACCCTACCAGCGGTGTCAACACAGCTCATTTAGGATCATGGTCAAACCCTTCCACCACACTCGTTTCCCTTTGCTCCATACCAGATTTGTTTCCCTGTGCATTGGTCACACAGTTTACCAACTCTGCTGGGGTAGCCTGCCAGGAGCAGTAGGGGACCACAGTGCAGCTCCCGGGAACCTTCTCCAGGACACCTTAGCAGGAGGGTAGGCCTATTGTACATGTTTTGTGTTGATGGGCGAAATCAGCGGAAGCCCACACAGAACGACCCACATGATCTGGGACCTGAACCCAGGGCCTTCTTGCTGTGAGGCAAGAGCATAAACCACTCAGCCACAGCGCCACCAAATGATCTGTCTAGAATGATATTGTCTAGAGACTACAGTTTTATGCGCCAGCACTGCCTCCAGCATCGTGAGAGCAGCGGAGAAGATCTGTGGAGCTCCTCTCCCCTCCATTAAGGACATGTACTCCACCCATCTCACCCGCAAAGCCCTCAGAATCACCAGGGACCCTACGAACCCATCACACAGTCTCTTCAAGGTAATGCCTTCAGGGAGGAGACTGCAGAATCTACGGGCCAGGTCGGGTCGACTTAAGAACAGTTTCATACACAGGCCAAATAAAAAAATCTTGAATCTTGAATGTTCTGTTCTATCAAAGTGGGCTAATGGCGGATTAGTGGCAGCCCCGCACAGAAGGTAAATGCCTGTTCTGATTCTGGTTAATGCTGTTTTCTGAAAATCATTACACAGATGGTCACGCTTACATGGATATACTATACCTTAAAGGGGCTTTGTGGAGTTTGACAGTTTTGTGTTCGCAGTTGCCCTCTCAGCCCAAACGCGTAGCTGCAGCCTCGATGATAAGCTCGTGCATGAGGCGCTCAGGCTTTACGAGCACCAGAAATAACAGTCCCGTCCTGGCCAATTTGCAGATTTTCAGGCGTGACTTCAACTGAGGTAAGAAACGTTACTGTTTTGTAAGATATTTAGACCAAATCAGTTCGAGTGTATCAGATGCGATACTTGAGCAAATGCAGCAAAGTTAATCGAGTGAAGAAGCCAAATAATACATATAAACGAATAATTGAAGTTTGAAGGAGAAACAAATATTGAAATAATAAAATAATTCCACTGGTAGAAATGCTACTAGGAAAAGCCTAAATTGTCTCATCGTCAATTCCCTGGGCAGAAAGTTAGCGTAGCTAACTCGTAAACTATATTGTAAACGCCACATGTCCACTTTTTGTACTCGTTTCACTACTTATAAATCCGTGACCAGTCATGCTTATTTTGCGGCTAAGATTAGCGGCATCATTTTTGCCCATGTAAATACAGCACCATTACCACCGTTACTGCTCAAATGTTTTGTAGGTTCAGCAAAATTACTGTTATTACTGACACTACTAGTCTGCTACTAATACTACACAACTTCTCTGTAAGTATGAAACTATTAGATCAACTATTTTGGTAACTTCCAAATATGATTATTTTATGGCTTGGTGAAACGGCCAGGGCTCATTCTACTCACCAGGGCATTGCTGGAGCATGTATGAGGAAGACATTTTAAATTTGTATACAATTATTTGGGGTTAAACTTATGTATAGTCCCTTTACAGATCTATTCAATTGAGCGTGCTAATAGTCAAGTGTGCCCTGATAGGTGACCACATTTTCCAGATCAATTCGATGTCATGGTCGAGCCTAGATACATACATTTTTAGCACCATGGTGGAGCCATAAAAGGTTATTTGCCTCCACACTGTCTGTACATACTGCGACGGGCGGATGTAGTTCTCTATAAAATTTTACATTAGACATTTCTGATTTTATTGTACTTACTCGAGGCAATAAATAATTACAAATTGTCACACGCAGAGTCAATCTTATCTCAGTTAGTCCAGCTGATATGACTTTTGCGCTTCTGGGCCCAAACTTTCCTTTGGGATCGATACAGGATGTGTCCAAATTAGGCTGCAGATCTGGGGCATTTTTAACTTTGTGGACAAAGATAGTTACTTTCTACAACCATTCTCAGGGCCATTTCATCATCCATCTACCCAGGTTTGGTCGCGGAGGCAGCAGTCTGAGCAGAGATTCCCAGACTTCCCTATCCATGCACACTTCCTCCGAATCTGTGTGTGTGTGTGTGTGTGTGTGTGGGACCAGCTGAGAGACCTAGTCCCGCAGGACCTTCTTCCAATGGGACGCGCCCATAACACTTCCCAGGGGAGACGATGGGGAAGCATCCGGAACAGATCCCCGAGCCACACCTCACCTGCCAATCTTGCAGTAACATCTAAATGTTTAGTTTGGAAGACGATCATATCACAATATATTAGTGGATATTGAATTGTAATGTCGGATTTGCATAACTTTGGGGCTTTTCATCACTTAGCAACACTACCGGATGAATAATTGAATAAATAAATAACCCCCCTTTGGACCTCCCACGGGACGGGACCTCAGTTTGTCAGGAGTTACTGGAACTTCTCTGTCCAGCTTTTGGTTGCTATGTTTCCCCACGCGCTGTTCCCGGCATCACTGCTGGGGGTTTTATGAATGGCTACATAAATCTTTGAATGCAAGTACGCGAGTGGGTGGTAATGATGTGCAAGCGTATGTCTGCGTATACCCAAGACCCCCCCCCTTCCCCCCCTGTCTCGCTATCTCGATCGTTGTAAGAGAGAGGGAGAGCGAGCATCTTACAGGAAAACAGTGACTAATGTCTGCCCTCTTGTCTTCTGTAATCCGATCGGTCCCCGGGGGAAGCTGGAGGGCACTGTCTTTTCACTGCCCAAAGATGTTGCACAAACCGGCAGGACATTAATCCACCGCTACAGTTCTAATAAGTGGCGGCTGGTGGTCAGATTGGGCATGGCGGGGTTGCAAATCATCTCTGTAGTGTCATCGTATTAGAGATGCAGATAGCATGTCTTGACCCGCATTATTGAAAAACTAGCGGACATGAGCTAGAGAAGCGTATACTTCAATAGGCGTGCAGTATGGATTGAATAGAAATAAAAGATTTCTTAATGATGCTGTATTTATTAGCCATCGCTTACATTGGACATCGTGCTATAAAGTTGTCCTCACTCTGGCATATTACAGTAAAGGCCGACAGCCCCTTAGCCCATTAATATTATCCCTCTCTGACTCACACACACAGCCCCCGCCGTCTGCCTGCGCTCGATAATGTTCATGAATGGACGGAGCCAGCCTGCGTGCAGTCATAGTGTCTCTGGCCACAAGGTTAACTGGCCTCCATTACCTAAGCCACAGCATCCAGGGGAGATGACCCGTACAGCGCTTAAGCTAAAACTGGTAGCGCCGCATTACTCAGACTACGTAAACACGGAAAGAGTCGGATGAGATAAGCCTACTCACTTTCGGACCACACAGTTTGACAACTGGTGAAAGATGGTAAACAACACAGCCATATATAGTTTAGTTGAGTTTATTTGTTTATTTGAGCTGTTGAAATTCTGCACAAAAGGAGTGGGCTGAAGCAAAAGCTTATGAGCGCCCACCTCCAAAATCATTACAATAAAAACATTATCATATCACAATGGTACAACGGAACATATTACAAAGTACAAGAGCCTAGGAACACAGCATGCACACAAACACACAATGTTTATCTATTGTAATTACATTATCAATCATACATTTAGCACATCACATTTTGATTTTTAACACGGACCACACTTACAAGGCACTGTTTAAAATGTTCATATAATTAAGTAAGGGATAATGCATCAGAAATAACTGGACGATGCGGAGGCGTGAACCGTCTGACGCGAAGCGGAGGACGGTTGCTTCCGTGGAGTCCAGTTATTCTGATAATGGACACCTCTCTTATACCATGGTCCGGCTAACTGAAACTGTTCATTAGGGCCTGTTTGCTTATTTTTTTAAGTCCTGGGCAGGAGTTATTTGACTTTTTAATCAGTTTTACCTGAAACTAGTTCCAGCTCAATTGTTTATCGTTACTATGGGAACAGCTGCGGTGGAGTGATATAGAACGTGATTTAACTGTTATTTAACTGTTTACGGGCTGGGTGCACATTATCATTTTTTAACGGACACCTTCCAGCCAATCAGAATCGAGTACTCACCCAGACAATGGTATACCTGAAATGAACAGAACCGGAAACAAAGCACAACTACAACAGCGGTCTCGTATCAGGTACGATCTAGTGCAAAGCAAGTGACCAAAGGCGATCATTCAGATATTTCTTACAGATGGTTACCAATGCCAAACATAGTTACATTCCATGGAGTCACTAGTTTTGTGTTAAAAAGGCACATTAATATACATACATATTATCCATGATCTTGCTACTTCCCAGTTCTCAATATAGTACTAATTTGTGTACAATTTTCCTTCCTTTTTATTTTATTTTATGAACAATGGATTATGTAATATGTGAGATGTGAGATGTAAGCCCTACATTGTGTAGTGCGTTAAAAAGACAAGGTGTAGATCGAGCCAGTTGAAGACAACAAGCCCCCACCCAGCTGCCCTAACTAGCTGATTTTGTAGATGATGTTCCCATGCTGTGTGGTGCATTAAAAGATGAGGTTTTTGAACCCGTTGGGAGGCATATAGTTTAGGCGTAGCAACAAGACAGCTTTCTTATTGACACCACTAACAATACTTCTTGTCCTGGCATTCTCCATAATTTGATATTCATAGAAGAGTTCCTTAAAAACTAGAGCTAAACCTTGTTTGTGATTGGTCTTTCTACCACGTAATGTTCCCTCATCAAAAACACTACAGTTGTGTTTTGTCGTTCACTCCACTGTCTTCACCTTCTCGCCAAGGCTCCTGCTTCCCAGCACAGTTTCCCCTTTCTCCGCAGAGCAACAAATGCAAAAATGTCAACCGGAGCTTTATAAAAAGATACGCTGCAGCAGCTTAATAATGCTAAAGAGCCAATATCCAATAGCATGCTATATCCCCAAACCCACAGAGGCAAACACTGTTTTGATGAGGAGCGAAGAGAGGAGAGTCTTAAAGAGGTGAAAGTTACATTCAAAGAAGCTGTTTTGGATCAATGAAAAAAATAAATGTAAGATAGTGGACAAGATGTCCTAGAAATGATATCAAATATCTTAAAAAGTATTATACTGCCCATTAAATAAGGCCTACTTTTGCTGTGTTTCCACGTATGCACGCTTCAACCCAGCATAGTTTGGCTGCAGTACGCAGCTTTGCCCTTTACTCGTCTATTATTTCCATCAGAAACGGAACGCCGTATAGTTGTGGACGAAGCTCCCATGGATGGAACTGGCATCTCTTCAAGGTATTGCCTTCAGGGAGGTCCACAGGCCAGGTCCAGTCGACTGAAGAACAGTTTTATCCACCAGGCTATCAGGAAACTAAACTTTTTCAAACAATTTAGATTTAAATGACAATAAAAAACAAAACAAATATGAACTTTTATTTTTTCTAGCTGCGATGAAAACACTGTGGAGAAATACTGCCTTTTGGTGGGTTTTGTTGAACTCTAAAGGTGCAGATGTTATGCTAACACCAGTTTACGGTAAGTTGTGTTAACAGTGGCGACGTCGGCAAAATCACCGTTTTTCAGTAGCAGTATAATGCTGTGGTTCGTAGGACTGTTTTAGTGAGGGCGATCCTCTTTGGCCCAGTCAAGCACGGTTCCAAAACGTACCTGGTTGACACGGGTTGACCCTGCATGGTGTGGCCAGTGGAAACACTAGACTACACATAGACAAGCAGTGAGTCCCTGGAAAAGGGGATATTGTGATTTGTCAACAGCCGCAGATAACAAGTATAACTTCATACTTTGATGGCGGAGGAGTTTGAACACATTTTCATGCAACTCTTCCTGATATGTGAGTTCCGAAGGTTCAAAAATGAATGTCTTTTGTACGAATCTGTGATGCTAACGAGAGTCAGCTCAGTCAATAGTAATGCTGTTCCTCCCACGGAGAAAACACATGTTCAACTGCCCCGGTGTGACCTGTTTCAATGTTATTAGCCCTAAATGTGTGAGGATGGCAATTTTGTGTTTGCTACAGGAACTAATTTAAATGTCTGCTTCAACTGGGCTTTTTGAAGAATCCTCCCAAATCTCAGTAATCCCTTTCTCCCAAAACAACAACCAAACAAGCGTCAAACCTCTGGACAACATTTTTCATTTTGCACAAAAACAGAACAGAAAGTACAAACAGCTCCTTGGTTATTTACGTCTGGAACGGAATTAGAGCTGCAACATGCACCACGGAAAAGAAAATGTTGAAATGCTGTTGTGCAAAAGGTTGAATATGTAGGATTTTACATAATACGTTTTCTTATGGTTGTTTCATCTTCACCTCAACCTATTGTTTAGCATACAGCTCTGGATATGAAAACTGTCTTTTTTTTCCTACGCAATATTAATTAGTATTTTGCAATAATGGTTCTTTGTGTGTCTTTCTTAGACATGATATCAATGGGCCTGCGTTCTTTGTGGGGAATCTTCCCCCGACGGACAGGGCCGACAAGAGGCGATAGTTAATTTTCCTCCGCCATAATGGACACGCTTGCCTGCTGCATCCATAATGAATCCACAAGTGTTTTGCACATTGACACTAGCGACGGCGCGACCCCTCGTCACGCGTGTCGTCTTCCTCTGAAGTGTGTGGGACGGTTGGTAGAAGGAAGGCAGGCCGGGAACAGCCAGGGGATGGTCCGAGGGAGGCTGTGGAGAGACGTGTGAGCTATAGGGGCTTTCGTGAACAATCAATGCTAAAGAGAAGAGCGGGTGTTTCTTTTCTTCTTTCTTTGGTGAAATTAGCTTCAGGGACAAACAGGAGCTAACACGCAACTTGCTAGCAAATACAGTACATAAATTAAACAGCTATTTTTTTTCTTTCTACGTTTATGTATCTTGCACATTTGTACAACACTGTTTGCAGATGGAGTGAGTAAATGTACGTATCTTTCCCAAGTGCACAAAGTAGTCAGGATTTCACCAAGTATACTGCCTCAAATGAATGTGTGTAGTTGGACTGTAAAACTAATATTGAACTCATATAACCTGTAGCCCGGGTGTTCATACAGTCTCAAATGAAGTCAGCTTTGGCATTTGTAAGTGAATAAGTTTCAATTTGTGTTGCTTAAAGTGACAGTGTGTAAGATGAGGAGAAAGAGACATTTCCTGGGCAAACAATTACATTCCCCCTCCTCCCCTACTGATTGGACCTGAAAGCCACTCCTAGTTTGCAAAATGAGGAAGAGAGAGACAGAAATTTCAAAAGTAAGCGATCAAGCTCCCCCAGATTGGACCTGACCAGCCGGTTCGTGAAAAGCTCGTCTCATTGGTCAAAGTGATGGGATTCTGATTAATTGCTGTGATCAGCAAAGGGAGGGACTCTAGACAAAATCAAATTGGAGGCAATCTATTACATTTGTAAAACACTGAAACCTACAGACTGTCACTTTAACAAGATGCTGGCCGACGGCAAACACTGTCACACTGTTCTCTGTTATTATCCAATCATAAAGATGCTATTAACTTCTTAACCCCCGTCTTTTCCCCAGTTCAGCTTGACCCAAATCTAAAATCTTCTCGACTGGAGCTTACAGACTATAGACCAGAGTAACACCTTATTTGAAAGCTAAGACCTACACAACTGATTGTGACTTTTTTGTTGCATTGTCGTCATATTTTTTGTCATATTTGTCTAATTTCTTCATCCCTTTTTGTCCCTTTTTTGGTTGTATTTTCATCCCAAAATGTGCTCGGTTACCGTGGGGGTTAAGAGGTTAAATGTGGTTTATCTGACATGGACAGGTCATCTGGACATACATTTTGTGTGCAGACAAAACACTGTAACAAAAACAATTTGGGTATTGATTGACTTCCCCAATGAGGTCAAGAAAATATATTACAACTTCTAATGTTTTCAAACCCTCTCTTACATTAGAATTATTCATGCACCCATCATTCGGCTAATTCAAATTTACAATATTTAATGACTAATTAATGCTAATTCCTCCTTAGAAAGTCTTCTCTCTGTAGCCACATGTCTGCAAGCAGTAAAAGGATCCATACCAGATAGCGACTTCGGCCTATTAAATAGGACTTTACAACCATGGCAATACCCCTCCATATGGGACAATCTGAGCAAATAGACTCAGCCTTAATAAGAGGTGCTTGGAATAATAAAAAGCCAAGCACTACAAAAGGGCTGATATATGCCACTGCAAAAAAAAGGGAGATCCTCAGCACTCCCTTTGATTTATCAACACACTTACTGAGTTGAACCAGATTTCTCAGGAAAGGTTTTTAATCTCACAGTGAACATGTGTGAGAGACTGAGTATAGGAGCTATTCTTATCCCGCAGTCACATGCGCACGGAGCGACATGGCGAGATGTGTCTGGGAAATTTAAACGGCTAATTATGTGGAATTTGTGAAAGAACAGAACTCCTCGGGACGATCAGTAATGGCTGAAAAGAGGGAAAGCTACTTCAGTCAGGTCACAGAGGGGTTTGGGATTGTCAGCGAGCAGGACAAGGCTGGCAGAAGACGTACTACCAAACATTGTACTGAAGTTCATCAGTTCTTTATTACTGTTTATTTCATTGTTGTAAGGAGCTTTAAATCTACTGTTTACAATCGTGTATGTGGCAATGTTGGAAGATTGTAGTTTGGATGGGCAAGAAGGGATTGGATCCTGTTTTTTTTTTTTTTTATTATTATTTATTTATAACTTTTTTATAGTTACAACAACAATAACAATAAAACAACAGACTGGCCTGAGAAACATTGATGTTTGATAAACCACGGTTCCAAGACACTTAAAGTAGCTCAAGTCCAAAGTGAGTGTCCGTTTGAGTCTGTTTGACTCCTAATACCAATTGCTTCCAGTGGCTTCTTCCAATTGTCTATAAAAAGCTGAAAAGTACCTTTAATATAATGTCCAAGTTTAATCATTGTTACAAGATCTACAATCAGCGACTTCCACAGAGAAATAGAAGGAGGATCATCACCTACCCACTTTACCATAATACTCTTCCTGGCTATCATCAGCAATGGCTGAACCACATGCTCATTTTGTTTAACTGATACAGGGATGCTACCAAGTAGACACATCATTGGATTCCCCATAACCTGCTGACCTATGGCTTTACTGATATTGGCACAGACCCCATTCCAAAATGTTTGAATGTGAACACATTCCCATAAGCAATGGTACCTCGTGCCAACATGATCTTTACACTTAGGGCAGTTTGGTGATGAACCTACATTGTATTTGCTGTAAATATTAGGAGAAATAAAAACATTATGTAAAATATTGTACTGTAATTCTTTAAACCGATTACAATTTGAAATTTTTTAAGGCAAAGTGAGTATTTTATCCCATTCCTTTGCATCTATTTCACGCTTAAGCAGACCTCCCCAAGATTGTCTTAACCCTGCCAATTTGTCCAGACTAAGAGAGTATATTTCCAGATAAAACCTTGAGATAAAATGTTTGTGATCTTTATTTTTGATAAGAAAACTCTCCAGTTGATATGAATCTGGGTACAATTTTAGAGATTTTGCCTTCTGCTGTACATAGTGCCTTAGTTGTAAATATTTATAAAAATCCTTGTTCGGTATATTGTACTGAGACTTTAAAGTTTCGAAAGATTTGAATTCTCCTTGAGAAAAAAGGTCAAAAAACCTGTTGATCCCAGCCTTGTACCATTTCGTAAAACTTGTTCCCTTAATTTCAGAAAAAAGATGTGGGTTGTTTATAAGTGTGGACAAAATATGAAATGATTGGCTGCTTTTGAAAAGTTTTCTCAATCTATCCCAAGCCCATAACGCATTATACAGCAGAGGGTTATTTTTAACTGTTTTCGATCGTCCACTCATCTTAACCCCTAGTAAGTTGACAGGTGATGAAGGTTTGCACAAAACAGTTTCAATGTTCAACCATGGTGAGTCGGAGTTTCCATGTATCCAGGCAGATAGGATCCGAGCTTGAATGGAAAGGACGTAATGTTCTATATTAGGCAGGCTCCATCCACCCTGTTCTTTAGGCAGCTGAAGTGTCTCCAGTTTAATTTTTGGCTTCCTTCCTGACCAGATAAAGTCCACCATGGCTTTGTTAATAGTTTTAACATCTTCAGATTTCAAAATGACAAAGAGCATACATGTGGGGTACAATATTTTAGGAAGGATGACCATTTTTATAAGATTAATTCGGCCCAAAAATGATATAGGAAGAGACTTCCACCTTGCCATTGTTTCACGAAGCCCTACAATCATCCCAGTTATATTCTCACTGTATATCTGGCTCACTTGCGGCGTAACCTTGATTCCCAGGTACATAAATCCTGACGGCTCCCAGCGAAAAGGCTTAACATATGCAGGTTCTGCATTTCCCGATTCACCTAAGGTCATAGTAACCGATTTGTCAAAATTAACTTTGTACCCAGAAATAACCCCAAACTCTTTTATGCATTTGATCACAGCTGGCAGAGAATTAGAGGGATCCGTCAGCGTCAGGAGGGTGTCATCTGCATAGAGCAGTATCTTATGTTCTTTCTCTCCGATCTTAACCCCATGAACATTTGGATTTTGTCTGATGGCCATAGCCAAAGGTTCGATGGCCAGAGCAAACAACAATGGCGATAGGGGACTGCCCTGAGCAGTTCCTCTTCCCAAATCAATAGGTGGGGACAACAGACCATTGGTTAAGACAGATGCTGTAGGTGCTTTATATAACAGTCTGATCCAATTTACAAAATTTTGACCAAAGCCGAATCTCCTCAATATTTCAAACATATACTCCCATTCAACTCTATCAAACGCCTTTTCGGCATCCATAGATACCACTACCCCCGTCGTCCGAGTAGAATTGAGAAAGTGAATAATATTAAACAGGCGTCTGGTGTTATAATAGGAATTACGGCCCTTGATAAAGCCGGTTTGATCTGTATCCACTATTGAGCACATTACTTTCTCCAACCTGATGGCCAATATTTTTGAAAGTATTTTATTATCAACACCAAGAAGGCTGATAGGTCTATATGATGCACATAATTCAGAATTTTTGTCCTTTTTAGCTATAAGTGTAATGTTTGCTTGATACATAGATTTAGAGAGCGTACCTGCTTCAAAAGATTTATTAAACACTTTAAGTAGTAAGCTGCTTACTTTTCCCTTCATAACCTTAAAAAACTCGACAGGAAAGCCGTCCGGGCCGGGACATTTCCCAGACTGAAGTGTATCAATTGCTTTGTCCACCTCTAGCTGAGTTATAGGCGACTCCAACAAATTAGCTTGAGCTTCAGATAGCTTAGGGAACTGCAGATCACTCAGAAAAAGACCAGAGTGTAGCCTTGAGATGTCAATCTGAGAACTGTATAAGTTAGTATAGAAGTCTCTGAAACATCGGTTGATTTCTGTTTTCTACACGCCGTACACCACCAGAGTCCATAATTGATGTTATAAAAGTATTTGATGGAGCACTTTTAGCAATACGAGCCAAGAAACGGTTAGGTTTGTTAGCGGATTCAAAAAGTCTTTGTTTGGCAAATAAAATATCTTTTTCAGCTTTATGTGTTATCAAGTTATTCAATGCTGCCCTTGCATGTTTTAGTTCACTAATAGTTTCAGAAGCCTGAGTTTTATAATACTTTATCTCCAGTTTTTTAAGGTTGCTTTCCAATTCTAATTGTTTTGTTAATCTTTCCTTTTTCTTGTGAGCTGTATAAGAGAGAATCATACCTCTCATGTAGGCCTTATAGCAATCCCACACAATTCTTGGGTCAATCTCCTCAGTGTCATTACATTCTAAAAATATCGTTGTTTGCTCTGTAATAAAATTTACAAATTTATCATCTAAAAGAGACCACATACTCATTCTCCAAGACCTAGAGCGCTCAATAGCACGTAAGGGCTTCATACTAAGAGACACAGGAGCATGATCAGATAAACCTATAGGGCCTATATTCACTTGTTCTGCAAGTTGACAAATATTTTTAGAAATGAAAATATAATCAATACGAGATGCAGATAAATGGGGATTTGAGTGGAAAGTAAAATGTTTCACGAGTGGATTATAGTGTCTCCAAACGTCGACAAGATTAAGTTCACTAAGTATCTGTAGGAGTGCTTTAGAGTTCTTGGTGAGAACCGAGTGTGGGGGAAGCCTATCCAACTCAGGACATAAGACGCAATTAAAGTCACCAGCTAGTATCACGTTATCACATTCCATGTCCACTAATGCACCAAGCAACTCTGCATAAAACTCATCATCTTGTAAATTTGGAGCATAAACATTGCCAAGAAGAACATTTTCACCATGTAACACCCCTTTGACTAAAATATATCTCCCTTCCTTGTCCTTATGGGTGGAATTAACAGTGAGAGGGAGATTTTTATGTATTAGAGTAATAACTCCTCTCTTGTTTGTAGCATAAGATGAGTAGAAAACTTGACCTACCCATTCTCTGCGATATTTCTTATGCTCATCATCAGTTAAATGAGTTTCCTGCAGAAAGGCTATATGGATCGATTCCTTTTTCAGAGAATTTAGAATGGACTTTTTCTTAATCACACTGTTGGACCCCTTAACATTCCAAGTACTTATCTTAAATGACATACTTCAACTTGGAGTATATTCCTCACAACGCTATTTTTAAATACAGTAAATAAGAAAAATAGGCCAGTCCGTAAACACAAACAAAAACACCAACTCCAAAAAACTGGTTCCAGGCAAAACCAACACACAAGGCCTGGACCACCCATCCCTCTCATTACAGCTGAGAGCGGCAAATAAAAATAAAGAAAGAATAAAATAAAGCAAAAATAATGCACTAGGTGTGCTCTACTCAAAAGCACAGCCAAAGGGGAGTCCCAAAACGTCCCCGCACTGGATTAATCAAGATATTTACATAATGGCTCAAGTTTTTCAGTCAAATACCACAGTAATACAAAGCCTCAAATAGTTCGCCTACGTAACAGTTGAGTCGTTGCATCTCGGTTTATTTGGCTCCCGGTAGCTTCTCCACGTAGTCATTTACATCCTTCGTGGTCTTGAGAAGGAGACTGGTTCCATCGGGTCTGGATATCTTGATAGTAGCTGGGTATAAGAAGAAGTATCTGATCCCCGCGTCACGGAGCGCTCTGCGTGCACCGGAGGACTCCTGTCTCTTCTTCGCCACCGCCGCGGAGAAATCCTGGTAAAAGTGCACCGTACCTGTTGCGGTGACCACTGTGCCTTTTGCCCTCGCAGCTTGCAGAATCCTCTGGGCATCAGTATAATAGTGCAGCCGGACCAATACCGCTCGCGGTCCCAGCGCACCCGCGAATTGCAGCTGCGGTCCGCTGCGGTGCGCCCTATCGATGACAATGTCCCGCTGCAAACCCAGGACCTCCGGAATCCACTTTTGAAAGAAGTCCACTGCAGAGGGTCCCTCAAGACCCTCTTTGAGACCCACAATTTTCACGTTATTCCTCCTGCTTTGATTTTCGATCGATTCCAGCCTGTCCAGAGCTCTTTGAAGTTGTGACTCCAGTGCGCTAATGCGAGGCTCACTCACCGCAGCGTCTTCCAAATCCGACACCCTCTGCTCGACCGTGTCCATACGCTTTATTAAATTATCGAATTTCCCAGAGAGCTCATTCAGAGGTTTTAGCTTGTCGTCAAGCATTTTGGATATGTTGGCTGTCACCTTATCCACAATCGAGTCATTTTCATTGACATGTTGGTCATCTGGTAGGCCAACGTCCTCGGCCTCGCCCATGGACTCTTCCTCGTTGTTACCGCTTGCTAACATGTTGTTACAGCTAGCTTTAGTTTTTGCTCCTTTTTTACCCTTTTGTTTCTTTTTGCTTGTTCCAGACTGCATGAAAAAGTCTTCCAGCGACATCATACATACACACGAGGCAGGTTTGAGGCAGAATGAGCCTAAAAACAGTATTTAAAACAAATCCAGTGCGGAGACCAAAAAGACTATTCGGCTCGGCGCATCACGTGACCCCCCTGGATCCTGTTTTTAGTTTTATCATTTGGCGTGTTTTGGTTCAGTGATATTTATCTGTCATTGTTAGCCCTTATCGTCCGACCCCGTCACAATAACGACTACAGGGAGGCGTCTGACGTATAACGTCTGACTAATAAATGTAGATGGACCGACTACATGCAATAGTACCACCTCAGGGTCAGCACTGTGTAACTAGCCCTTGACCTCAGCCCCTTGTAGTCCAGACTCGGTCTCTTAAAGGCACGCCGTGGTATCTGGCTGCAAGATGTGAGCCGGGGAAGTTGAATTCCCTGGGGCCATATGTTTGGCCAGGAGATTCCCAAATGCCTTGCTGTGAGTCCTCTCGTAGTTTTGAACAGTGTTTTACAAAAGTCATGAGTTACAAAGACATATTACATTTTTCAGTAACTAAGGAAAATGACATAATATTAACACAAAATACACGAGAGAGTGGGGGGAAAACGAAGGACTTTTGCTCAGTGGCATTATTACTAATACTGTAACTACTCATTTTTAATACTGTAACTACTAATATGGAATATATTACAATTTTAAAGTAACTTGCCCAACACTGGTTTTGAATCAATAACAGAGATGGGTCAGAATGTCAAAACCCAAACATCACGCCCAAAATCAAGGAAGTTGGCAGCATGGTCCATAAACCGACGCTGAACTTAAAAAGTAAAATTATTCAGCCAACCAAGTAATGTTGAGTTTTATATTACATTCAACTTGTTCTTGCTAATAGTGCGCGGTTTATATTCATGATAACAGCGAAGTTTACGTAGATAGCCACTAGAACAAGTTATAACTTTACAATTAAGTCGTTAATTTATGCTGGCGGTATAACCAAACAACATGAAAATAGAATAGGGGACAAAAATAAACAGTGCATTGTGAAGTTTCATCGACGTTTCAAAGCATGCATTTAATTTTAAGTGATTTTAATAGTGGAAAATACCAAACAGCTGTAACAAAAAAAACAAACACGCGAGGCTCTCCTCTTCTAAGACCTGACTCGTAACTTTGCAAGGAGATGCCGACAACAAAGAGCCCCATTGAATACATTTAGTGTATTTGTTGTTAATAATGCTTACCTTGAAGCACATTTAGCTATTTACGGCATGTGTGATTGTGACAAACAAAAGCATATTGAGTGAAACAGTTTGGTAAGGTAAATAACTAACTATACTTGATTTAAGATGATCACTTCTTATAGGTAATTATTTTTTTGCCTCATCCACACGTTAAACCCCATCAAGTGAGCAGGCATAATGGACATTTGCCCATCTCCATCGCGCCGGTCAGCCCTGTGTTGTGACGTCCCGCCGCATGACACCGGTGAGTCCTGGGTCAGCACAGGACAGGGGCGTGGGGCACGAGAGAGAGAGAGAGAGAGAGAGAGAGAGAAAGAGAGAGAGAGAGAGAGAGAGAGAGAGAGAGAGAGAGAGAGAGAGAGAGAGAGAGAGAGAGAGAGAGAGAGAGAGAGAGAGAGAGAGAGAGAGAGAGAGAGAGAGAGAGAGAGAGAGAGAGAGAGAGAGAGAGAGGACAAACAGATCTTTGACAGCAGCGGGAGCGCGGGCAGGCGGCGGCGGAAATAGCCTCTGTATCGTGTGCGCGAGGGGCGGTCAAGGAGAGTGGAACTGTCTGGGCTCTCGTGTCCACTCGGAGCGTGTGCGCGCATTATACGTGCCTGCCTGCGTGCGTCCTGAGACCAAAGGGGAGGGCGCGCGGCTGTAATTGGTTTCTCAATGAATTCTCATCAGCCGCTCCCGGGGGGTTCGGTGCTCTGTGGCGTGTAGCGCTGCCTGCTCTGAGCTGCTGGCGTGCTCCGAGCGCCACTTTCGGACGCTTCTGGTTAAATAAAAAAGTACCCGTGACAGGGGGGGAGATCATAGCGCCCACTGTTTCCCATCTTTCCGGAGCCGGGATTTCTGGTGTGTTTTTTTTTTTTTTTTTTCATTGAGTTCCTCCAGCCTGCACACGGGGAAGAAGAAGAAGAAGCGCGGCGACTCTCTGCTGTCAAACGGAAAAGGGAGCGCAAAGTTTACCACCGCCGACATGAGTGACCTGGAGGAGGACTTCGCCAAGATCCTGCTGCTCAAGGAGGAGAGGATACGGGACTTGGAGCGGCGTCTGGCGGACAGGGACGAGGAGATCCAGGAACTCAAGAGGAAGCTGCACAAATGTCAGTCCGTGCTGCCGTGCGCCCCGCAACTTATCGCGCCGAGGACCCGCAGGGCGCAGGGCATCTCCGCGGAGCCGCAGACGCAGCAGGACTTGTCCAGGCAGGCTTTTCGGAAGTTCGCCAAGTCAGAATGGTGAGTACGTCTGCGCTTATATCTGCGCGCGCTCTGACACGCACCTTTTGGACCACCGTGTAAACTTGTTTACTTGTGCACCAAACTCCGCTCCACTCCACTTTCCGCACTGCCTCAGCACCCCCTGCGTGTTTGTTGTTGTTGTTGCTGTGGTGGGAACAGTTAGGTTGGGCCATGAATGGACTGGGCACTTCTTCTTCTTCTTGTTTCATTCTTTGAAGCCGATGACGCAGCTCCGAAGGCAAGGCGAAAGCAGCTTCAGAAAAGAGCTCCTAATTGATCAGATCCATCACGGCGGTCCCACGGGACGCGGACAGGAAGAAGCGCAATGCATTATTGGCTTTTAGTAGCTGGACGCGGAGGACCAGAAGTGCATGTCTGAGGATATTTAATACTCCATTAGAAAACGCTTTTGTTTGACCATATGCTTCCTTCATCACCTTGAGGTGCCGGTTTTAGCCTCGCTCGAAACAGCGCGCGTAGCGACGGCAGGGATTATGGGGGAAGTTTGGGTGCGTTCTGTCCTTATTAGAGCGTCCTAATCAGAAACTGATCTAAACAGATTGCTTCATTAAGTTTATAAACACCAGCAGAGTCAAGCGTATAACTTGATTAAAATGCATTGGGCAGTTTGGGTAATTTTATTTCGCCGACAAGACAGCTTCCACTGCTCATTTGCATTTGGAAATTGGGGGCACGTTGTTGTTTTCAGGCAGAGGAACAGCCAAGGCCTCAGGTGATGAGAGTTCCCTTAAGTTGTGATGTTTTTATTTAGTTATTTATTTGTTTATTTATCTGTTATTGGGCGCCTGGGGGCATTCTGCAGGGCAAGGATCTCAAACAAAACTTTTTGGTGCTTTATTGCGTGTTCTGTGATAAAATAAATAAATACAAAATACATACCTCGTGACGCCAAGATGTGTTTCTAACATCCAGAAGCCTCCAGTGGGTTCTTTCTGGCCATTTTTAGAGCTAGTTGCCTTCACTTCATGCGAGAACAAAGCTGACGCTCGGTACGTTTTGAGTAATCCATTCCTTCTTCCACGCTCCAAGCGGCTCCAGTCCGTAATTTCCTGGATTTTGTTGAGGGAACTCAAGCCCATAATCCACCTGTGCATCATTTCCGAACTGTAGAGTGTGTTCATCACGGCGTCGTGGACTTGCTGGCATGCCGTTATAGCTGAAAGTGAAAACGGGTTTGGGCTGTTTTGGGAGGTTTTCGTCCCCACGACGGCCTGCAGTGGGCGCTCTGGGCCAATTGCAAATCCTGATGGGCTCAGTTTCTCCCGCCTTACTGTCTTTGGTTTACATGATCTAAATAAAACGTAAAATATTGCCAACATTATGAAGCCCCGACAAACCTAAAGTCTCTGCTCTTGTTTTAGAGCCAAACTTTGCATCGCTCGGCCTTGCCCCCATAAAGTTACTCCCTGAAGCGAGAAATCAATTGTTTACAACTCTTTAGACGAGGCAACAGTATTCGGGGTTATCAGTATAGGTCGATAGGCGCATGCACTCAGGGGCGAGGACTATACGAGCGGGATAGAGGAGCATATTGCCCCCCCCCCCCTCTGCCCCTCTTTTCGGATGAGCTTGTACGGGACAGTGCATCAGTCTACTCGGGTTACCGCGGCATGGTGCTCCGGATCCTGTTTCCATCGATTTGTAGAGGGGTGGAGGAAAAAACGGCTGAGCCAGGATGGTTAGGGAGGTGAAATTCAAACCAGAGGTGCTTTGAAGGACACGGGACGCGGGGAAGGAGGCAGGATGTGCAACATGCAAAGAGTACAGACTCGGGGGAAAATGCACATCGGGCAGGGCTGGTAACTTTACTGATGAGTTGGCTATTGCTTGTGAGGATTTTGAATGAACAATTCTGTAGATAGAATGTAGGGCTGTGCAATTCATCACAATCTGGCAAAGGCAAGTTGATTTCAGAGGCGGGCCGTGGGGTTTCAGTCAGGGCCTTCAGTAGCGGCCTGGGTTCACTCACTCAAACGCATATAAACGTATCGACAATAGAAAGGCGTATGGATAAAACTGCTTTTTTTCCCGTGGCATCTGAACGTCAAAGGATGGGTCAAGAACGCAAACCAAAGCAGCAGTGCCTCCGCCCCCAAACAAAAGCAAAAACCTTCGGGAACACAAGACGCATGACGGGTGGAGACGGGCGCATTACAGTATAACGTGGAAACAGAGCGAGACACCCAGAGATCAACCCAAATGCAAAATCCAAAGTAACAAAAAGATACTAGACTTACAGTTTGGTGCTCAGAAATGCCTTTTTAGCGCTCGTAGTCTCGGACCTGTTCCCTGCCCGAGTCCCAGTGGAGACTTCCTCTGTCCCTGAGGCGGAACCACTCACCACAGGTGTTTAAGGTACTTTGTGAGCAGGAAATTACAGTTACACCTCGACAATACCAATATAAGCAACTCAACTGTACATTAGACACATTAAATATACTATTAAGACATTATACACTTCTTTATTCTTCATTTGGCCGGGGCTGGCAGAGAAGGCCCTGCTGGCCCTGACGGCCCACCATACAGATACAACTCAATGCACCCTGACCAAGTCTCGAACGCGTTTTTAATTCAACAAGCCATGTGAAAATTAAGACTTTTCAACTTTTAATCATCAGAGTGTCTGCTTTTGTCAAGCTGGCAGACCAGATCTCTTATATAATTTGAAGTAGAAGCTCAACTAAATCCAGTTTCTTCTTTTAAGTATTTTGCGGAAAAAAAATTGTAATCCCTTTATCTCAAATTATTTTAACCTCTGACCCTGACTTAACCAAGTGCATTTTCTCCTGTTCCGCTTTACTCTTATCTGAAAGCTTACAGCCTATAGGCTAGAGCAGGTATGGGCAAACTTTTTGATGCAAGGGCCACTTCGGGTTTTCGAACTCGCCAGGAGGGCCGGTCCAGTTTGGAGCATTTCAAACAAGTTTACTCTCACTTTGACTGTAATGACACATTACAAAAGTGCAACAAATTGCAGCAGTTATGTCGTATCCTTCTTCATGTCAGTGAAAATATTGATATTGATCCCCCTTTAAACCAGGGGTGTCAAACTCATTTGGGTCGTGGGCCGAAATCCAGCTTCCTCGGTGGGTCACAGGCCGCATATAATGTAAACAGGAAAATACTATTGAAAAACATTTTTCCAATAAATGAATAATAATGAGCTGTGATTTTAAAATAGTGCTGATTTGGTCAAAAGCCCGACAGGACTGTAATAAATAATGATAACGGCTTACGCTTGTATTGCGCTTTACAAGCCTGTGTCACAAGTTTCTCAAAGTACACTGTAGTCATTATTCATTCACTCCACACTCTGTGGTGGTAAGCTACTACTGTTGCCACAGCCGCCCTGGGGCAGACAGGCCATTTAACACATGGCTATAATGTGTTACCCTGATATCTTATCATGTCAGTGCCCTCTGCTGGACACGTGTGAAATGCTTTCCTTTTTTTTAAGGTTTGTGGCCATACGGACTTTGCAATGCCCAATCCAGACCTTGGAAGCTAAGCAGGGAAGGGCCTGGTCGGTACTTGGATGGGAGACCGTTTGGTAACACCAGTGAGTGAGTGGTTGGTGGTGGTCGGAGGGGCCGATGGCACAGACTGGTTGCCTCGCTTCCGTCAGTCTACCCCAGGGCAGCTGTTGCTACAATAGTAGCTTACCACCACCAAGTATGGAGTAGGGATGTCAAGATTAACCGGTTTTACGATTACCACGATTATAAAAGGACGCGGTAGGTTATCCGTAAGAATTTCAGAAGCCACGGTTTACCGCGGAAATTTTTTCCAGCTGACGTACGAGCCGCTGCGCGCCTTAAACAGTGCGTAAACTCACCGGTAGTTGAGCAAGGCAGAAGAACGCTCTCCTCCAGTGTTGTATCCACCCAAAAACGTCAGCAGAGTGGGACCTCTTTAGGGTCCAAAAGATGACCAAGGCATTGTTATTGTTGTTGTTGATGGACGTCCGTTGCAGCAAAAGGCGCTGATATCGGCTACGTCAAATATAAACTACATCTTGGTGATAATCTTTCGCTGTAAATGTCCAGGTCAAGGTAACAAAATGCGTACTTCCCAAAAATGTTGTCCAAATATTTGGAAATAGCCGCCACAACTGGCTCAGGATGTAAACAAAAAGCTAACGTGCTCCGCTCTGCTTCAGTAACAGAAAGGAAAGTGAAACCGCGCACATGTGGAAAACAGCTGTTCAAAAGAGTCTCTTAGTCACTTTGTAAACATGTTTCATTCTCTGTTCATCAAAACATCTGACAAATAATTAAACAGCAGCATAACCTTTGAGAACATAAAACCTAGCCTAGACTGTGGCCTAATAATACATAGTCAAATAATTATGGTCATTATAAAGAAGTAAAGTTGACATTGTTTTTTATTATTCAATGTAAGTATTTTAATGCAAAACAATCTTAAAGCATTTTTCATTTTTAGAAACGGTGAATGTTTACGAGTTCAAGTATTAAAAAGCTTTTTAAAGACAAAAACTAAAAATATCAGTTCTTTCCTTTCATTCGGGCAATGATCATAAATAATCGTAAAATCGCAATATTTTCTTTCACAATAATCGTGACTCAAAATGTTTTTATCGTGACACCCCTAGTAGGGAGTGAATAAATAATGCAATGTAAGGCATCTTTGAGTGTCCAGAAAAGAGCTATATAAAACCGATACATTATTATTATTATTATAAAATTGAAGTTGCCCCCTAGAGGCTGGAATGAGCACACTGGTTATTTCCTTAAACATGCATAACTCCGCACAGGAATGGGCTAGAGACTTACTTTTTTTTTGACATACTCAGGAATACAAGTCAGGGGCCGGATTTAATCATCTCCTTGATGGGGCCTTAGTTTGCCCACCTCTGGGCTAGAGTAACGCCTCATTTGAAAGCTAAGACCTTCAAAACTCATCTAAACTGATCTTTTTCCTTGCTTTATCATTATCATTGCTTTTTTGTTGCATTTTTCTCACTCTTTGGTGGCTCTTTTGTTGGGTTTTTCCTCACTTTTTTGTCAGGTTTTCATCCTTGATTTCGTCTCATTTTTTGTCACTTTTTAAAGAAGCTTTTAGATTTGGGTAAAACCAAACTGGAGAAATTGTGCTCGGTTCAGGTTGGGGGTTAAGAGGTTAAATGGATAAAAATACATCAGCATTCAACTTTCTGCACTGTTATTTCTGTACTGAGCATTTGGCAGGTGACCGTTAATGGTTTTAATGCCAGATGCCCTTCCTTTCTCAAACTTGACGCTTCCACCAAAAAGTACAGAATATAATATTGATTGTTGGAAGTTTATTGGATGTTCCCAAATATGTTTTGAATATTCTGTAAAGCCATAATAAAAAGCCAGGGGTAACATGGAATATAAAAAAAAACGTAGGTCAACCGGGAATTGTGCATTGCAAGATATTTGAAAATCTCTACTATGATAGTTGGCATGATGTTAAAATACACATGGATCTATTGAAGACGGGTACTCTTTCTTTTACACCCACCAAACACATGAAATGTTTTCCCATACGTTGGCCAGGCTTTAAATACCAAACCGCTGATGAGTACCATCCTGTTGTGTGCTGTGGGGGCCGAAGCCTGTCCCAGCTGTCAGCTAATCACAGGGCTAACGCTAACATCGACAGACAGCCCACGGAAACGAGCTACGGAAGCACGGAGAGGACATCAATACTCTACACAGAGAGGCCGCGATGTGTGAGCCCAGGAATCAAACCCTCAACCTTCTTCCTTTAAGGCACAGATAAAAAAGAAAAAAAGTCTGACACATATATATTACCCCCGGAGGCTTTAGCAGAGGGTGTGAAGACGGGGGAGTGACATCCAGCAGATTGTCAGAGCTGTGAGTCAATCTCGAAACGCTGAGGCTGTGTCCAGCATATGTGCGACTGCGTAAACCTCTAGTGCAATAGACCAATTCTTAAATAAAGAAATACAATCATAATACTACTAAATATCTTTGAAGAGAGACATTATGATATAAAGCTTGCATTTTGCACACTGTGACACAAACAAGGTCTTAACCTCTAACCCTCTGCTTTAATCGAGTGCATTGTATCCAGTTCAGTGTTACCGAATCTAAAAGCTTCTCTTTCTTGTCTCTTTCTCATTGCTTTTTTGTTGTGTTTTCATCACTTTTTTGTCGCCCTTTTGTTGCTTTTTCATCACTCCTAAGTCGTGCTTTTTCGCTCTTTTGTATTGTGTTATTGTTGCTTTTCCGGCATGTTTTTGTCGCTCCATTGCCACTTTTTCTTGTGCTTTCACTCCCGTTTTTGTCGCTATTTTTGGTTACTTTTTCAAGAACCTTTTAGATTTGGGTAAACCAAACAACTGGAGAAAAAGTCCATTTGAATAATCGCTGCTAACATATTTAAAATGAGATGCACCAGTCCGTTTATTGAACACGACTTTATGTTTGGATTTGTCATTCACTTTGATACGCCCTGTTGCTCAGTCTAAAGTGTTGCGAAAGTACAGTGGCAGAGAACAAAATGTTCCCCATAGGGATTAGAGCACTGCGAACACAAAATACCAGCTGTATATGTAAACCGAACATGTTAGGATATGCAGGAGTTGCAAAGAGAATGGTGGGAAGATTAACGTATGGATGATATGTACAGTGCCTCTCGAAAGTACTAATACACCTTGAACCTCTGCACATTTTGTCATGTTTACAACCCTAACCATAAAGATTGTATTTAGATTTTTTTACTGGAAGTTCACACACAAGTAACAAACAACTGTGAAGTGAAAGCAAAATGATACATGATTCTGTTCAATCCATCATTCGGAAATGGAAAGAGTATAGCACCACTGCAAACTCACCAAGACACGGCCGTCCACCTAAACTAACAGACCGAACAAGGAGAGCACTGGTCAGAAATGCAACCAAGTGCCCCAAGATAACTCTGGAGGAGCTGCGACGTACTGCCGCTGAGCTGGGGGAATCTGTACACGGGACAACTATAAGTCGTACTCTACACAAATCTGGCCTTCATGGACGAGTGGCAAGAAGAAAGCCATTATTGAAAGGAGGCCATAAGAAATCCTGTTTGAAGTTTGCTAGAAGTCATATGGAGGACACAGCTACCATGTGGAAGAAGGTGCTTTGGTCAGATGAGACAAAAACTGAACTTTTTGGCCTAAATGCAAAACGTTATGTATGGCACAAACCTAACACTGCTCATCGTCCTGAGTGCACCATCCCCAGTGTCAAATATGGTGGGGGAGCATCATGCTATGGGGCTGCTTTTCATCAGCGGGGACTGGGGAGATTGTAAGAATAGTTGGGAAGATTGATGGAGCCAAATACAGAGACATTTTGGAGGAAAACCTGCTGGAGTCAGCAAGAGAATTGAGGCTGGGGCGGAGATTCACCTTCCAGCAGGACAATGACCCTAAACACAAAGATAAATCTACAATGGAATGGTTTACAAACAAACATATTGATGTGTTAGAATGGCCCAGTCAAAGTCCTGACCTAAATCCTATTGAAAATCTGTGGAAAGACCTGAAAACTGCTGTTCACAAACGCTCTCCTTCTAATTTGACAGAGCTTGAGTTGTTTTGTAAAGAGGAATGGGCTAAAATGTCAGTCTCTAGATGTGCAAACCTTGTAGAGTCAGACCCCAAATACTTTCTACTGTTATTGCAGCAAAAGGGGGTTCCACAAAGTATTAAGTCATGCTGTATGAATACTTATACACGCCCCACTTTTTGTTTTTTAAAAATAACAGAATCATGTATCATTTTGCTTTCACTTCACAGTTGTCTGTTACTTGTGTGTGAACTTTCAGTAAAACATTCAAAATAAAATCTTTACGTTTAGGGTTGTAAACATGACAAAATGTGCAAAGGTTCAAGGTGTGTTAGTACTTTCGCAAGGCACTGTATGTCTTAAACAATCCTATACTAATAAACATAATAATACTTATTATTATCGCTCAGCAGGTTGATACAATTTCAAAAGGGCAAAATAGGTGAAGTGTCTTGCTTAAAAACACAATGACTGTGTGAAAAGACAAGAAAGGAATTATAAACCTTCCTGGCATAAGACGGCTCTTCCCATACACACGATCAGATGCAAACCTCTGAGCCATGCACAAACTCTCACCCTAACCCGGTGTCCAGCCCCATTTAGTAGAATTAGCCATTTCATTCAATGTATTAATATTACACATTGTAGAACGAGTTGCTCATAATCCCTGACAACTGGTTAAAAACTTTACCTTGGACCATACACTGTGAGTTAAGAATGGACTATGTGAGGGTGGCTTCCCCCATAGCGTTCAGTGCGGGCTAACTGAAGCCCGTTCATGCTAGCAATCTTTGCTCCTATATACAGTATATATAATAGCGTAAATAAGCGTTCACTAAGGAATGAGCCTGCCACCATTTCATTAGGGCTTCCGGAAAAAGTAGGCCACTATTGTCACGTTTTTGTATTTCTAGTTTGAAAATATAAATGTATTACAAGTATCTTCCACTGAAGCAAAGCCAGAGTCACTCCCTATCGGCTCAATGCTCTTGAAATATTTATTTTTATGAGTGAGACACTGCTAATGCCTCAAAGGAAAACAATGAGGTCAACAGGACAGCAGCAGTTTGACCCAAACCAGAAATAGGCCACCCGAAACACATGGCATAAAAAAAAAGAAGAAAGAGACTCTGGCCACGGCTGGACTTAAACACAAACTACAGCACATTTAACTGAGCCACTCAACACAAACGTATTTGTTCTTGTCATCGTACAGTTTGTCCTTTTACATGCATCCCCCACACAAAAAGTAACAAATACAGACTGTTTCTGCACCAAAGGTCATCATGCTCTCACCAAGCCGGCAAACAGCAATGTATCTTTTCTTTTTTTACAATCAGGTCATTTAGTTACATCGATTGCCTTCGATATTTATACAATCTGCTAAAGATTGTGCCCTTTAAATGTTTGATGAATTTAGTGTTTGCATTTTTGCTTCAAATACCCTCCAGATATCAAGATTATGCCTGTCAACGTTTCAATGTGCCGCTTCCATGACCTCATATTTGTGATATACTGTTACAACTTCACCAGAACAATAAAGAAATAATGAAATCAATCCCCGGAAACGCCCGTCCGACCATGCAAAAATGTGGATATAAATGTCAGTTAGGAGCCCGTTTTTATTGCAAACAGCTGCTCGTGAAACGGTGCGTTCTGATTCTACAGGGGGAGCGACCAGCGTTGACTCTTTGGAAACAATGTGTGTCAGAAATGATTTGACAATTTGACGTGGAGAGGGCTCTCGGTCAGTTGTGGAAGACATCTTTGCTTGAACTATTTTATAATAATCAGCAACCGATACTATTTAAGGTGACAATGATATTCACTAACACTGCCAGGTCACAATTTTCTCACTTGTGTAAAAAACAATCTAAATTCTCACCGAAGTAGAGAGTATAATACTATGCTTGATCTTCTGATACACCTTGGAATACATATTGGAGTACGGTTACAATTACAAGAGTGACTCTTGTTCATCAGAGGTGGGGGGCAATTTGTTACATTCAAGTACATGCACTTTGAATGTAACTTTGTGAAGTAACTGTACTTCTTGGAGTATTTTGATCACACTGTCAACTTTTTTTTTTTATGAGTGATGAGTATGTTCACTACTGACCGTAAGAATACTGTTTTACTTTTACGTGGGTTGTTATTCGGGCCGCTACTGTCAAAATTAATATAACTCTTACTTATTATAACATTTTGGCTTCTGTACCAACCTTGGCCTATTATTACACAAAAACAAGTACGACGAAATTAGAACACGTGTCCTTGAGTTACTAATTGTAAGACATCTATCCATGGATTAAGTTATATTTTACTCTTAGATTTAAAAAAAAAAAAAAAAAAAATGATGATCTTGATGATGAGATTTGTTACTCAATCCACAAGTACACAGTTTCTCATTACAAGAAAATTTCACTTTCTAGATGTTTGTTTTGCAGCGTACAACTGCTACTACTACTACTTTTATTAAGTTCTATTGCAACTTCTATGCTCGTAATTTGAAAATAAAATTTGAAAAAAAAAATAACTAAAATAATAATACATAGGCCTTTGAAAAATGTACGGGAAATTGAAAGAACCCATGATATTGAACGTTTGAACTTTAGATTTCAAGTAAAAGTACAGAAGCTCAGTACAACATGCCGTTAATACATTTGCTATTGTTAACCACAAGAGGGCAGCTGTGATCTTCTCTTAGCACCGTTTTGCTCGTCTTCTCTCCATTTGTTTGTGCATGCTTCACTGACAGGACTGGGGGAAAGCACCGTGCCCCGCTGTCACCACCTCTGCAAAAACGAATCAATCCTCCACCTCTCCAAAACCTATACCCACATATACCTCTCCGCCGTTGTTCTTTTTACGCACAGTACGCACGCCCGGTGATTCCCCTCTCATTCGATCTCTTTCATTATCAGGTCGACCTTGACATCTACCAAAAAAAAAAAAAAATAATACAAATAAAAAAAATGTGTGGGGGTCGATTAGCCGCTTGACTTCGTGCCAATAAATGGAAATACAAATAATAATAGGCTTTTAAGATTTTAGGATGACTCATTCGGGTAACGACACGGCGGGCAGACAGACACGCATAAAGTGCAGACGCGCGGGAGATTAGACGAGGGGAAAAGACGGTGAGGTGCTACGAGGAGACAGAAGGCAGGGAGGGGAGAGCTGAGGGGAGCCTGGGGGATTTGCATGTCTGCCTCGCTGTGTGGGGCAATCGTCTATTTTTTTTTTGACGTAGCTGTTCACAGTTGGAGAGGGAACGCGCACAAGTTACCATATTGAACAAGCTTTGTTCAATGATGACTGAACCAAGCTTGTTCAGTCATCATTGAACAAAGCTTGTATGGTCAAAAGCTCCCAAAATATCTGACCCTCCAAACTGGCCTGCCACCAATTATCAATTTAGGTCTAAACCGGGTCTAGAAACGGACACAAATTAGACTCAATGATGTTAAAACTGGGTGTAACCATGATTACCCATGAAAAAAAACACACACTCTTAAAGGCATTACTCAAAGAGATTATATCTAATTCAAATAAACAAAGACTCAAATCGCAGCAGACCATGTACCAAAACGGCACCAGTGGGGAATAAAGTCTGAGAACCGCTGTTCCTGAAATAGGCTATATAAATGTATGTGTTGTGCATAATGAGTTTGGCAGGATTAGTTTACCCCAAAATACTTTCAGAAAAACATGAGCGTAAAGAATGCCTTCACGGTGGGGGTGCGCGTGTGTGCCCATACAGCTGCAACGCCAACACCGCGTGCTGTACTTAATGCACTTGGAAAGTCCTCTGCGCAAACCCCGCACTTCATTTAACGTCAACATTGCTCCAAGTTCCGTCCTCTCCTCCTTTCCCCTGTGTACTGCGCGCGCTCGGCGGCCCCCGGGGGCTATCGCGGAGGTATGAGGGGCATGATGACACGCTGCCTCTCTCGCTCCCTGTCTCCCGGGGGTCCATTATTCATGTGAGACGACGACGAAGCTCCCGGTGCGCCGGCCAGACTGCGCCGCGCCGCCGCGGTACTCCTGCGGGCGCCCTTCTCTCTCCGCGCGCGCTGTGTCGCACGCGGATAGGACGCTCCTCCGCGATCACACGGGGAGGGAGGGGAGGAAAAGAGGAAGGGTGAGAGGAGAGAGGGAAGGGAAGGAGGGAGGACTGCTCACACGCGGGGAGAGAGAGAGAGAGAGAGGAGGAAACTTTGCCTGGTTGTATTTCAGACGCGCCATGGGCTCTCCTTAAGCGCTGTACCCAGACTTGGAGGAAGAGGGATTTCGTTTAAAAAGCGGGAGCACCAGACGCGGACAAAGTTTTGCTTTAATTTTTTTATGCCTGGCGCTGTGAAAGTTCGCGGAAGTGAAATGATGGGCACGCTGCGCGACCTGCAGTATGCGCTCCAGCAGAAGATCGAGGAGCTGCGGCAGCGGGACGCGCTGATCGACGAGCTGGAGGCAGAGCTGGACCAGAAGGACGAGCTCATCCAGCGGCTGCAGAACGAGCTGGACAAGTACCGCTCGGTCATCAAGCCCGCCACGCTGCAGGTCAACAAGCACAACCAGCTGCGGGAGCACCAGCGCTCCAAGAGACAGGCCATCTCCGCAGAGCCCAGCGCCAACATCCTGAGCCACGACAAGCTGCCGTTCTACGACAAGAGCCCAGAGTAGGTACCCCGGAGTCAAAAGAGAAAGAAAGAAAAGGAAAGAGAGAAAGGAGATACGGGAGATTCCTCTGGCATCAGCTATGACGGTGATTCTATTCGAGGCTGTCGGATGCGTAATAATGTGTACAGTGCGGCGGCGGCAGCAGCAGGTGCAGCACCTGTGGCACAGATGGGTCGGGTAAAGCAAAGTCATCTGAGGTACGAGGCGCATTTTTGTTTTGGACAGCTAGGTCTAAAGGGCGAATCTGTAAACTTTACAAGCCAAAGCCATTGCATCGAATACATTTGAACACTGCACTACACGAGCCTAAGCCTGCAACTTTGATCATTTGTGTTGCTATAATTCATAGACACCAGCACCTGAAGGAGCATTGTGATAAACCCAACGTCAAGGCGGGCGTGAGGATCGCCAAACTTTAGCGCCATTAGGAAACTAACAACCACAGCAGTGCCACAAAACTGAAAACAGTGAAATAACACGCGTGCTACCAAATAGATGAAATGAAACGCGTCACATATAGCTGGAACCAATGGCGAAAGGCTTGGGATGCGCCTTAGGTTATTCTTGACTCTGCCAAAAATTGTCACTGACTTCGCTTCCAAGACATTTTTCATTTACCATTTCATCATCCCATAACTTATTAACACAATACTGTCATAGAATTGCAATTTTCGTATGACATATTGTGTGAGAGATTCCCCAAGGCGGACAGAATAGAGTGTCGGGCTGTCGAGGTCAAGTTTACGAGGCGACTTTCTTTTTTTTCTTATTTTTACGTGTAAGAATTTTTAGAAGCAGCAATATCTGGTTTAAAGCCGCACTGCGGAACATCCCGGGTGATTATGTAGCTAAGCTGTTGATAAACTCCGAATGATCATATTTATCAAAATGAAGCATTTGTTTGGCGTCCTGCATTCAAATCAAAGCGGCAACATTTCCAGAGACGAGCTCACAGCAAAGAGACGAGTATGTAGAGAAGAAAGCCCGCACATGTTTTTTGAGACATCTTTCACCCAAAAAAAAAAAGAATAAGTAAAAAAAAAGAACTACTTTACTGTCTGTTTCGTGGCATGTTGCGCAGTGTGGCTTCAACCGTAATCTGTGTTGCAAAAAATATTGAAATCGGGAGAGGTACAAATACAAATGAGCAGGGAAATGAGCAGGCGACGAATGGACTTTGGTGTTTGGGAGATCAGCGATAGCATGAAGGTATACGGATATATAAGGGACATCGTCACCTGTGCATTGATGGAGAGGTTGTGGAGGCTGATAGTTCTGCTGCTGTAGCTGAACTGATTGGATGGAAGGGAAGGAGATGGGGAGGCTGACAAGTTTAGTCGAAAAGGGAAGAACCTGTTTTAGTTTCTAATGGCTCTAACAAAAGGCAGAGCTCCCCTTTGTTTATCCGCACACGTCTGCCCGTCTCTCCTAAACCAAACACCACTGTCCGGGGCTTGACTCGAGTTTAAGTTGGGTCTTAAATAGAGCACACGGCCGTGAGGAGACGCAGGTGTTTGACACTGGGCTTCAGGATACACTTCCTTCCTGCAAAGCCTATGATCAGAAACAAAAAAAAGTATTCTGCTTGTGAACAATTAAACGCAATCTTCACAAACTTTTTAATGCAGCCCTTTGGTTCCTAAAATCTACGTTTGCAGTAACTTTCCAACGCACAATTTCCCTCAAACGGTTCAGTATGAAATGGCGCTTTATCTCGGCCCGCAGACTCCCCGCAATCTCCAAAGTGAAGCGGGTTTCATAAAGAGATTTCGGTTGCCGTCGCAAAATGTGACTTATATTAGTGCTGCAGACCCTAAAATAATGTCAAGTTTAAAGAAAAAGAGTCATGCAAAGCCTAAAACTATTGGCATAAAATGTGGGTCAGTAGAAGAATTTGCTCCAGATTTCACGCGGAGGTTTTCTAATCTAAAAGTAGGTCATGGAATATAAGGTTAAAATAGCTGACTACCGAGTAAAAAGCACAGCGTGGCACAAGAACTAAAGCCCATTTTTCCTTTAGCACTTGTTGATTTACACCCATTATGTCCAGGACTGGCCGTTCAATCCCCACCATCCCATTGTGCGCTGAGCAAGACGCTATAGGCCTGTTGCACTGACTGAATCGTCTGCTTGATGTAGGTCAAAGGTCGCAAAGCACATTGAGTGACCAGAAAAGCAATTAAAACCATTGTTAAAAACTAAAAAATCCTAATCAGACCTCATTAACTCCAATTAATTCAACAGGCTGTGCATAATTCTAAGGAATGTATTATTAGGTAAATTCGTGTCAGCTAAAATTACCATTCCGTTCACTCAAACCACCGGAATTTCATGGCAGCCGCAGTATCTCCCGCGACCCACTGCCAAGGACGGGAGCCAGCCTTGTGCATCGTCTGGAACCCTCTTGTTCTCCCGCCTTGTTGGGAAAACCTGACAGCAGAAAGGCCGTGGAGGTAAACAAACATGGCGCCTGCATGAGATGTGTCAGATATGAATGTCATTACGTAGTGTAGACAAGTCAAACAAACAGAGCTCCGGGGATTTCATCAAAAGGACCTCCCGCGACATTTACTTGGAAATGAAAAGCTATTAGTCTTGCTTGCACCTGTCAGCGCAGCGTGGCGGAAACGCAGCAACATGAAGCGCGCACACTTTTGTATACCTGGGGTTTGTTGGCTCGGAAGTTTGGTTCCTTCCGTTTCCTTCGGTAACATTAGTTTAGACCTAATGTTTCAACTTGGTTTCGTCTCAGGAGACATGAGGGGCTGGTTTAGTGTGTCATGTTTTCTCGTCAGCTCGGTCTTATAAGCCAACCCCGATGAAACAGATTTTTTTGGATGTCACATGGCACAGCGTGGGGATTGGAAACTCGCCTCGACGATGCGATCGTTCAAAGAGTCTGTCGCTAGGACCAAAGTTTGCCGCGGCAGTTTCAGGCTTCAGACGGTGTGCATTTAGCTGAGGCAAGTGCCGCACGGAAGTGGGGTTTATTTCTGCGGAAAGGTCCAGTGAAAGTATACTGTAAAATGCAGAGTCAGACCCGCTCATGTTGCTTGTGACTCTGGCGGAGGTGCGGTGTTGACGAGACTCTGGACAGAGATTCTAGTTGCAGCGAGAGGATGGCTCACTCGGCGACTCGCGTTCCAACGTATGAAACACTGCGTGATGACGGTCGCGGCTCGGCGAAGGGGGAGATCTATAGGGGCAAAGGGCGACTGAGTGGGTTTGTCTCCGCCCTCCTGGTTTGCTGGGGGTCCTACACTTCTAAACATTTCAATCAGGGAATATTCTCAAGATGTTTTGGCTACGGTTCTACTTTTGCGCGGATTGGCAGTCTTCCAACATCTGCCCGCTCCCAGCTGCCAAACAGGGCATGGATCGAAGCGAGTGACCGCTCGTGCTGCGTGATTCGTTCGCCGTTCCGCCTCGAAAATCCTGCGCAGTGTGACTGAAGGCCTGAATCTGGATTCAGAGAGAAGTCCTTTTGTTTAACCACTTAACTGCCACCCTAGGGTTAGGGTTAAGGATTAGGGTTAGGGTTAACAATTATTTACATCCAAGTCTCAAAGCGTATTGACTGGAGAGCTTATAGTCTAAATGCCAGTGTGATACCTAATTTGAAAGCCAAGACCTTCTAGTTTCTTAAAATATGTGTGAGTGAAACACAACTTACGTTACATTTGCCGTTCTTAACCCTAATTATTTCCTGATTAGGGTTAACTAACCCTAACCCTAGCCCTAGCCCCTTGATCAGGGGAGACGGCAGTTAAGGGGTTAAAGCCATGTTTGTAGGATCTGGTTTTGTTCCAGTTTTGTGCTAATTAATTTACACTTTGTTCTGGTTCAACTCTTTGATCTGGTTGAGTCCTGGTTTAGCTCCATACTGGTTCAGTCCACCCTCTATTTTAGCCATAATTTTTATCTTCGTTTGACCTGCTTTAGATTAAAAAGAAATACATAATTTAAATTTCTTCCTGTTTCTCCAGCCCTCTCCGTGTATTGGATGTAAAATCGGCACTCACCAGGCACGGGTCTCGCTCACCAGGTGCAGCGTGCTAAAGTGCTAAAGTGATCGTGTCATTAGTATAATTAGCTCTAGCGAGTGTCTGCCCATCCTGATTATAAAGACCTCTTCTGCCACACAATGGACTCCAAACCTATTTTTTTTTTTTTCACGAGGATTGCTGAGTACTTCTGCTCCTCAATTATAACTGCGTGCAATCATGTGTCACTTTGAGAGCGATTCCAAACTGGAGTGATTTCTGAGTGCCGCCAGTGACAACATAAGCAAAAAAAAAAACATCTATAGCTGGGAATATGCAGCGGAAAATGTAACTCAAAATTTCATTAAAAGCGTTGCAACTGTCGCCCCAATTTTATGCACAGTACATGCGTTTCGTCTTAACTTTTTTTCCTCTCCCCTCCCTTCGAAACCTTATCAACTTGAAAACATGAAAACGCACAGTCGGGCTTCTAATGTACAGCGTGTTTCTCTTTGATTTATGAGTTGAAACCCAAGTGGAATTGTTCTAAAGTTGGCTAATCAAATCAGAAAGGCTAAGAAGTTTTTTCAAAGGCGCTCTATAGCAGTGGTTGTCAAACAGTTGCACGCCTACTGGGGCCTGTGCGGGGTTTGCAAGTTCGGCTCGCGTCAGTGTGGATTTCTTCTGGGTGCTCCAACCTAAAGCATGCACAATGAGCTGATCCTCCAGGTTGGTACTATGAACTATGACTCTAGTTCATAATCTGGATGAAAATGCAGAGATGATTATTCCTTAATATGTTTCATCCAGGCTTTTCAATCTAGCTTTGGACACCTAACCCTTGATATGTTTCGCCATCTAACTTTAAATAATGATTATATCTAGAAAATATTAGGACTTAAGATCTAGTTATCCAAAAGCCAGCAGAGGGCACAAACCTGACCGTCGCTCCGAGTGACATATATTGAATTGTGAGCTGCAGTTTTGAGTTCATAAGAGGGAGAAGAACTGAATATGCAGGATTACTGGAAAAATGCTCCATACCCAGATCTAAACATTCTTGGTAGTCCCGTTTTCGTAACTTGGCCGATTTGATAGATCCATCTTTACTGCTATAGATACAATTAAAGCCAACATGTTGTTTATAAATTTGGCATTTTACGAAATATAAAAAAAGGCACACAAAACATGACAACAAAATCAAATGTGGCTTATGTATATGCACACATTGGTTAATGGCATTTGAAAAAGACCAGCCTCAGCCCCCAATATATCGTGCTAACATGGTTTGCATGTTACAGGCTCTTTAAAACCAAACCCACTGCTTCAGCCCCAGACCTGGCCTTGCCCTGAAGTAGATCCACTATAGTATGGAAAAATAAACAATGATAAGAGATGCTTGCATGAATGCCTTAGGGACCACTACTCTGTGCATCACTGCTTCTCAAGTTCCTTTTATCCACCTACCCAACCATACCCCTCTTTCATCTCAACTGCTCCTCCGCTCAGTCCTTCCGTCTGCTAATCTTTGTTTTTTTTCCCCCTTAAAAAAAAAAAGCAGCATATTTTCTCCTTTTAAGGAACTTGCCAGGGCCCCAAAGTTTGCCGGAGGAAAATATATCATCCTCATAAAGCGCCTGGTGTTTGTGAAAGCCCGTGGCCAGACGGACTGTTGAGCAATGCTGCAGTCTGCTCTCCTGGGTGTAATTGTGAGGGAACTGCGGATTGGGAGATAACTTTAGGGAAATAAAGATGTTTAACGGACAGAGCTGCTTTTAAAAGTTCACCACACTGAGTTAAAATAGCATTAAAAAACCCCAGTGGGAGCTGTCACTTCAAATTAATCTGGAATTCAATGAAAGGGCATCACGCCGTACTTTGGTGTAATTGAAAATCAACACTCAGTCTCTCCATATGGGAGCAGGGCCTGTTTGTCACATTGGTATCTAACGTGATACCAATGTGGCGATAATATTACTGAACATCAAGTTTAACATAATACATTTTCATTCACTCAAAAAAAAACATTGAAATAAGGAGATGATTTGTCTTTTTCTTTTTTTTCATTTGTGGAATTTTCCAGGTTTCTAATGTTTTTGTTTTAAAAGCCTAGAGGTGAATTCTTTCTGAAAAATCAAATCTTTTGCAAAAAGCTATGCGATAGCTTTGAATTGAATTAATATTGAGCTATAAAGCCAACGCCATGTGAGAGCTCAAAGTTTCTTGCCAGGCCTAAATTGTTCTGTCAGAAAATAATAACAATTGTGACACATTGGCACAGTTGGCAGTTAATAACTATTTATTTCAATAAAATAAAAGGGACACTTGTGAGCCGTTCTGTTAATAGGCTGTTGGATTCTATCATAGTGTCGGGTAGACTGGAGCTATTTGTCACGCAGGGTAATTTGTCACATTGCTTTTTATAGCCACGCTAGAGGGCGCTGTACAGTGGTACTGATGTATAATGTGTGTATTGGTATTCTTCTTCTCTTCCAATTATCATTTTTTCATTTGGACTGAAGACATGAGGAGAGGACAACTTTTAATAGTTTTTATGCCTTCCTCAAACTTGAATGTTTGGGTTATTTTTGTATTAAGAGCTTTCCTTTAGTTAATGCCTTAAACAAAAGACACTGATCTGAAATACAGAGACGTTAGCTTTGATTTGAGCCGTTTCAGAGCTAGCGTGCTAAAGCTAGTTTGTTAGCTAGCTTGCATTGTTCATACAGTGGACACTCGGGGTTATTTGTCACATGGGGTATAAATGGGGGGATTTTTTTCTTTTGTGTCTAATATGTTTTTTGATCACTTTATTTGAACACGAGCTTTTATAGAGGCTGTATGTTTGGGTAATTTTGGTGAATGTGTACCTTTTACACCTCACATTTCAAGTTAACATCACAAACTCCATTAAAATCAATAGTGACAACCAACCCCAGACATTGTGACAACCTGCCCCGCACATGGGGCACATTGTCACAGTAGATTTGCATGTGTTTGACGGTTAATAACTATTTATCTCAATATGATGGAAAAAAGAGAGCGAGGTCTACTTTTAATGCAGGTCTGACGCTTGTGGGATTTTCTGTTGATGAGCAGCGAACTCGAGGAAAAAAAAGTGTGACAAATAGCCCCGGTCTCCCCTACTAGACATGAACATTATGAATGTCTTCAGATCTGATGTTGTGACAGCGCCCAGCGTTTTTGTTTTGTTTTTGTGGGGGACGTATACTTGCCCTTGTAGCAACATTTCTGTATTTATCAGAGCTTTAGTCCACAAAAGGACAATAGCGTAGCACCGCGCAGCTATCTGTGACAACTCCGAAATCATTAAGCCTTTTTTCAAATGAAGAATGGACCACAATTGGTGCCTGGATAATTGCTGACAGATTTCTTTATCATCTAAAAAAATGTATACTCTGACATGTACTTTCTTTTCTATTGTTTTACAAATGAGGCCTCGGGAGTCTTATCCGCCAGACAGTTCACCCAAAGGGTTCTAGTGAGGCAAAAAACACTCCCCCCTCTTTTATTCTGTTTTTCGGCTTGCCTCTGTTGAAAGATTGACACACACTGTATTTTCTGTCTGGTATAAAAATAGGTGCTAAGGCCTAATCTCCCCTTTTTCAATTTTCGGGAGACGCTTCCTTGTGTTCTCAAGGGCATGGCAGCAGTTTAGGCCATGCGCCGCACTTGTGTCTGGACTAACAGCAGCGCGGAGCCCGTGGCTTGTAGCTGTCAGCTCAACATGACTGAGGCCGTTTCTATCTTGTACCTTATCCCGAGGCTATCTGTTCAAAGACATTAATATTTTAATTGATGTCTGACAGTTGGTTTTCTGGGGCCGGCCATAAGCACGTTCTGGGATTTACTGCAAAAGATACCGGTATAAATAACATTTGACTCAATGTCTACAAAATGTGCAAAGAGTTGTCACGTAAACTTTGTAATGACTACTGGTAGTTTTTTTTTGACTCGGCTTATAGCAAACAACATGACAGCCAGCGTAATCGAGCAATTGGCAAACTCGCAAGCGCCATTACCTGGAGTGTTGCTATTTTGAACAAGAAAGCTATTTTTATTCAAGAGAACGGCCCAAACGCATTTCCCGGTAAGAATCCGCTCTGGCTTAATTGATATTCAAGCATTCTGTCTGGGACGGAGCCCACAGCTAATCACGGCGTACGCTCGGTTTTAAGAAAAATGTTTGAAGGTTTTGGCTGGGAAGTTCCTCACTCCCGTTCGTATCCGCTTATCCCTTTTTTCTATAACTTGGCAGATATGAAATAGCAGCATTTACGCCAAGATGTGACGGTGTACGTTCGTCGTGTTTGGTACAACAGCAGTGCACAGAGGGTCGTCTAAGGGCTGTCGCAATCAAATACAAATTGCATTTTGTGTACGGTCAAAATGTGCACTGTGGACTGACCTTGACTTAACAAAGCGAAATTGCAAATCTGACAGCGGCACGTGAGAAAAACAAGCAATCGCTTTGTGCTGTTTGCAATATATTCTGAACTGTTTTTTTTAGCAATGTCAGGAGGCTAATTGTTGTGACCAGGATGTTCGGAATATAGAAATCATAGAAATGTCTTTATCTACCTGAGCCTGTTCCTACAAACGACTTCCCGGACCTGTTTGAGTTACAGTATGGCGAGGGGTTATACATTGCCATTTTGATAACCCTAACCCTAACTCTCGGAATGACGGGGTTTCGGTTTGGAGGGCTGTCTAAATGGAGGTTTGTCGGAATAAGAGGCCATGGAGAGGTATGTCATGTCTGTTTCAGTTATATACTGTAATTGCTGTAGTTGCTCTATCACAAAATGATGTGTTTGGTGACCAGTGGATGTGTATCCGAGCCCGCGAAAAGCAGAAACTTAACTGAATATGATTTAGCATGTAGCTCAGAAGTGCTAATTCTTAGCTGAAGTAAAATCTCAAAAGATCTATATATTCACTAACGATTTCAAACCAGGCTTTGACTTGATCTAAATATGGTCACAGGGACATTTCACAAAGAGGAACTTGATTCAGCTAAACCACAATGTGAAACTACCAAAATGGGATGAATAGGAAAGTGATTAGCCTACAAATTGTCCAAAGGCAGGTGAATTCCTCAGTGAGATGTAGCCTCGCTGGGTTCTCCTCTGACTGTCCCAGTTTTGTCATGATGGGGATGATTTACGTTCCCATACTTTCTACTAAGACATCTGACTATTTATGCTGCTGCTATATCTAATTCATTACACAGAGATCATATGTTTGGGCATGTCACATATCTTTGTAGTACGCCACATTTACAATTACATAGTGGTTCTATTCTTGGGATACGTGTCTTTTTTTAGTTGTCAATTTAGCTATGCCTTTTATGCGCAGCACTGGAACGGCGCATACATGATCCTCCATAATAACGCTGACACTCATTTGGCTTCTGTTGCTAATGCTGTTGTCTTGCCGTGCCTTTATCTGCAGACCCCCCAACCCTCAACTAGTCTACAAAGGAGCTGTCGTCACAGAAACATCATAGCACAGGGTTGAAGAGAAGTCACTGAACAATGATGATTGAATACACATTGCTGTTTCTCGCAGAAAAGGATTAACAGCGGCGCGGTGGATGCTCATTAGTCTGGCCAACCAACCCGACTTTATCTGTGTATTCCTTGCAGAGAGGTTCAGTCTGGGAATCCTCCACAAAGGTTTAAATCTTTCCAGTACAGAGACACAGCCCATTCCTTGAACTGAATGCTAATTCAGTTCATAATGGTGGATGCAGCCGATCGATCTTTCGCTACTGAGCTCCTGTTTTTGAAGGACAAGACCACTTAAAAATCAAATACATTTTCTTGCCTTGGTACTGGATTTCACCATGCCTGTCTGCTGTCAGACTGGAGAAAATGCAAGGTCACATTCCATCAAAGCATTACCAGAATAAAGTCGCTTGCAGACTGTAGGCACTCGGCATTGCTTACTGTAGTCACAGTCTAGAAAGGACTGCCGGCCCCGTACCTGTGTAGACACTTTTTTGTCTGAACAAAAACAAGCAAGAAACTTTCCCAACAAATCCTGAAAGCAAAACTAAATGCTTATTTCACTCTGTTTATGCTTCTCTGCTACATCCCCCTACAGCTAGAGTTGACTGAGAACGTCCCTTTGTGGCTGTTTGCCCTTTTAGCTTCTGGGCCCCTCAGGTGATGAGCACCTACAGCGCTGCTACCTTTTTCTGTGTAAAAGGCCAGCGCGCTCAGATGCCGGTGTGCTCCATTGAAAGTACTTCAGTGCTGCCTGTCAGACGTACCAGCGGGTGCGATAAAGAGTGTTCCCCTTTTATGAATTAGGAGATACTGTAAAAAGCCTCACCGCAGGAGGAGAGCCATGTCAGATTAACCCTGATACATAATATTAACCTAATTCAATACGAAGCCGGGATAAAGCCGGCGCCGCGGCTAAACTCCATATATATACCATGTTTTAAATGGAAGAAGGGCTTCTTAGCTTCAGTGGCTGCCTGTTCTGTGAGTGGGTGGATGGCCGGGTGAAGCGTGACGACTGGTTTTGACTGGTTTGGCAGAGGTTCCGCTGCACTGGACAGATGGACAGACCTCGCAAATCTGCCCCAAAAGCTCTGCACCTGCGTGGGCCACGTCAATGTCATTTAAAGTCATGAAGTCTTGACAAGTATGTTTTCAGATGATGTTTTTGCTATACAGTGAGAGACGGGCAGTGGTAAATTTAATTTCAATCTATACCTTGTTGGTTCATACATGGGTGAATGCACTTCAATTTTTCTGAAACATAATCCCTACAAATCGGCATATTGGATTCATTCAACATTGTCAGTGTGTGAAGAGGCTTATAAAATGACAAACATGAACTTACAGCTCCTGTTACCTGACATGGATGGATCAGTCCAACTCTCTGCTTTTATACATCTATGATAAAAGATCAGCCTAACTGGTGTTTTGTTGTACACATGTCTATTAGTATTGATACTCCAATACCTGGACGGGGCCTTTCTGTGTGGAGTTTGCATGTTCTCCCCGTGTCTGCGTAGGTTTTCTCCGGGTGCTCCGGTTTCCCCTACCACTAAAAACATGTACAACAGGCCAGGATCAATGAGAGTGTGTTTGAGAGTGTGGGATAACAGATGCAAATGATCCCATAGCTACAATCTGGTGTGGTGTGTTCATTTACATGCTCTTTCCCTACCAAATACATGATACTGAAGTAAGTTTATTATTCCTTCTACCAGCAACAGCAAGCCCCCCTCCATGAGTTTTCCATTGTAGTTATGGTTTTCAAAGACGTCAACCATGACAGACGTTACTGCTGCTATCACAATGTTTGCAACTCCTTCTTCTACTTGGTTTACTTTCGCTACTAAGAAGAATCCTGCTTCTATCAATGCTCTCACCGTAGGCTACTGTATCTTTGTTTACCGCATGCTAAACTCTTTGGAGACACTTAAATTTCCCTTTGCTCACTCGCCTAATTTCTGACATTAGCTAGCCTTTGCCTCCTCCCTACTTTGTGCTTACAATTAGCCAAATGGGACTTGTAGCCGTGTGTATCCCCTCAATTAGCTCGTAGCGGAAACACTGATTTCCCAAAAGGTCAAATTATTCCTCAGACATAGCGCCCGCTTTCATGTGGCGTCTCTCGTTTTTTAAGCCAGGGCCCACGAAGCTCTGTGCGCTTAATACGCATATTTGTAATGCGCTAATAGTTCTGTGGTTCGAAGGCCAGCTTCTGATGTTCAGCCATTTGAATCCATTAGCTTTGCCTCTCGCTGCTTAGTGACTTGTTTAACAGTTTGGTGATAATAAAGATGTTGGCCTAAATAGCTAGTGAATGAGGGGGAAGGGTCTCAATGCTCAAGTGCTATACAGTCATTTTAAGCTTGTTTAAGGTTTCATGGGTCCTTGGGACTCAATGTTTCTGTTCCACAGTTGGTTGGGATGTTTCCTCACCAAGTATGTTGGTCTTTAATGGAAAACTGTAGTGGCGAGAAGCTGGACTGTTGGCTTTAACCAGGACATTCTTTCGGTGAGGCTTAAGCTCTATTGTGCAAAAATAATGTTGTTTCTTTTTATTTCTTGAAAAACATGACCTTGACGTGGAACTCTAGTTTCTTTGCTGAAGAAATGCAGTAAGATTTGGCTTTGTTATTGCGAGACGCTGTAGGTGAAGAAAATGTAAGTGTTCAACTTTATTTTGGACTCAAGGCCCTTTTCCTGGATAGACAAAGGAACACACACACATAAAATGTAAATTCCAATCTTTTGCTTTTGATCACAGAAATAGATATAAATCCTTTAATTTTCGTCCTCTTTCTCCGGGACTAGGTAACAAAGGCAGAGATGCTTGTACTTTCACTTTTTACAAACACTTCATCCAGCAGCTTTTCTTTCTTTTAATGTTTTCATGGGCTTTACCAATAAAGTTGATATTGCTTTGACATTTCATGTGTAACATTTATTACAATGAAGGCCCCGGAAACGGACAAAAATGGGACAAAAAGTCATATAGCTTTGTCTCTCACCCTCTTAGGTCCAAGGAGCTGATCAAGGAGGCCATCAAGGACAACGACTTCATGAGCAACCTGGAGGCTTCTCAGATCCAGGAGATCGTGGACTGCATGTATCCCGTGGAGTACGCCAAGCACAGCCTCATCATCAAGGAGGGAGACGTGGGCTCGCTGGTCTACGTCCTGGCAGGTAAAGCAGGCGTCTTCTTACACCTAAACGTTTGTGATCAGTCTTTGAAAGAGTTCCTGTAGGCCTGACAGCGGAAAACTAAAGGGCATTTTTGATGAGACGTTTGGGCAGGCGCGATGATGCATTCGGCACGGCAGATAGGACAGACTTATTTTTTTGCCTTTCATGGCACACTGATGTCTCTTATTTACGGTGCATCCGTTGAAATTGGTGTGGAATACGAAGTCGTAAAAGCGTAGAATAAAGACTCTCGCAGATGAAAGCAAATAGTTTGAAAGAGCGCTCTTGTCTGTCCAATAGATTTGACCCTGGCCTCTTAAGTAAAATGGTTTGATAAAGCAATATATAACCACCAGTGGGCCCCATAGATGATTGAATTGTGTTTTTTTCCCTGAAATAGAAGGCTATGTGTTTTGATTGAGGCTGTGTGTGATGGCCAAAGGGTTTTTTACTGCTGTGAAGCTTAGTAACAGCATATGATTGCGTCAACGAGTAATGAGTCTCTGATAGCCACTCAAGAAGGAACCATCGGACAGAAGTCTAGTCTGGCAGACGTGCTTTTGCGCATTGCACAATTTCAAGGGCTCCCTCTGCTGGCCGCATGAGAAATTACCTTGGTTACAAGCCATAATTTTTTAGGAAAATCCAGAATGGACCACTTCAGCAGTGGAATAAGAAAAAGGCCAAATTGAACGGGGTTGCGCAAAAAGTGAATTAAGGCGAGTATTGATTTTTTTGAAAATTTTTAGGTGGTGTCAGTGTATAAAAATGACAAAACCTACCCTGTATAGGGCTGGGCAATTAATTGAATTGAATTAATCGTCGATTTTAATAAAGGTTGGTCACGATAATCGCGTGGTGCGTTTTAATCGAGGAGAATTGGCCAGTCCTGTCGCGCTCTGGAAAAAAATATGGACGGCGCAATGTTGCAGCGCCTGTCAGGTCAATCCCAGGGTTACTTGGCCTGAGAGCATGAGAGGACCTGGTGATTTTATGTGTAAAATCAAATCAGCTACAAAGTTGCTTAACTAATCTAAAGGGCTAAACAGAAACACGCGAGGAGCTGTCAGAGGACCAGGACGCGCGCACTGGGTTGAAGAGTTTATACCTTCGAAGGGAAAAACTATCAATCGCTATTTGGACCATGTGGATTTGTTTTGAGGCTGCAGCCGTGGATTAGCTGGACTTCTAAGTTTCATCGTCTTTTTTACTAATAAATGCACGGTTTACTCATTTCTTTATGTATTAAGTTGTTAACCTCAAAAGGCCATAGTGGCAAAAAGATAAAATCGAAAATCGAGATCGAGCAATATGGGGAAAATAATCGTGATTATTTTTTTTCCATAATCGCCCAGCCCTAACCCCGTACATTATTTTATGATGTTTTGTTGCCAGCGAGGCGGAGATATCCCCGAAGTAGCTACAACATCGCTTCGCAAATCCGTCTTTCCCTCGCGTATTCATTCACAAATATTGACTGATTTCACATCCACGTGTCCTGAAGGGTGTCCGTGATATGGTATTTTTCCTTCTGCGACCGGTACAAATGTGCCACGCACTCGGTAGAGAACTTTAGGGCTGGCTTTCTCAAAAGGAGGTTTTTGTTCCAGTTATAGCTATAGCTTCGATCTCCAAACAAGGCAAAATTTGGCTTTTTACAGATTTTTTTACCTATACATTGCAAAAACTAAACAAGATCTCCAAAATATCCTCTGTCAACAACATAAATCCATACATTTAAATCTGAATCTATCCATTATTTAGATTTCATCGCTGAAAATATGTTTATCTACAAAAGCCTTATTTTATCAGTAATGTTCAGCAAAAGGGGATCTGAGGCACTGAGGTCTTCTTCAGGGCATATGCCCTGAAGAAGACCATTGTTAGGTCGAAACGCGTTGGCATGTCCATTTAAATAAAGGACTTTTATATTGCAGTCGGAGTGCCTCAGATCCCCTTTTTTTGTTCCTTTGTTCCTGTAGGAGCCATAATTGAATTAAGTGGGCTGTCACTCATGACTGGGTGGTGACGCGCTATGTTCGAGGTCACGTGTGCACGGGCGGAGTTTTCATAAGGCGCTCACCTCTTTTAGTGAATGAAACCAGTAGTGGAAAGAGGGGGGCCGGGGTCGCCGTAGTTTTTGTTGACCGTTCGTTTGTTTAGTTACATCGTTTTCACCGGATTACATGCAATACGTGTACACTGTTACCATCTGCTATGTATGTGAACCAAAGACACTCTTTTAATTAAATGCCACAAAACGCATTTGGTTGAAGTCTGTGCTTCTGTGATATCCAAGCAGCGCGTCATACAAATAGAACGAACCCAAGGTTTTCCTCTCTAGCGACAATAGGGCTTGGAGTCGCTACATTTAGTCAACAAAAAAGGGCATTTGATGAAAGCCATCGCTCGCAATATCAATCCACTCGGAGCACGTCAAGTAAGTGCAGCAGTGATCTACGCGCTGGCAAAGCACCGCATCAAACGCGTGGAGGCCAGGTAAGCTTACCTGTGGCAGTTTGTATGTGGATACGAAATCCTTATTGCAATAATACATGAAGTATTTACATGTGGAGCATTTGGATGAAAGGATTCTTGTTGGATGCCCGTGCGTAAAGGTGGATGTTCGCTGCTATTGACGCTTATGCAATGTGGATTAAATAATGCGATGTTCAGACGGAGTTTCATGGGAAATGACAACGCTGCTTTGTTGAAATGAAAACGATGTATTTGTTGCACACCGGATATATGAATTCAATGGTTCACTGAAAGAAATAAAGGAGAAAATGAGTGAAACAAATGGTGCAGCCTCGTGTCCTGACGCAAAACCAAAAAGGCAAAGTAAACTCACGGAAAAAGCGTTTTTCCTAAAGGTGGAAACATTACAACATGAACGCAAAGGTTTTGTGAATAAAATGAAAGCCTTAATACCGGAAATGAAAAGACTCATGCATGAAAAGGAAAATGTGTCTCAAGTAAAGAAATCTCTTGGAGCATTGAATGAATTGAGTGAAAAGGCCATCACCGCGCACGAGGAAGTGTTGCCCTTATTTCCAAAGGATAAAACTGCGCAACAAACGGAATGGTTTTCGAGCATAATGACATACAGTGAAACATTTAAAAATGATGTTCAAAAGTGGCTCGATGAATGTGAACCCGATGAAGAAGATTTGTTTGAAACAAACGGAAACCCATCCTTGGCACGAACAAATGAATCAAATGGAGTAAACGAACATTGTTTGAGCACAAAGGAAACGGCTGATGAACTAAAACCTTCAGACAGTGCGTCAAATATTGGAACACGTATCTCACTGTCCAAATTTTCTACCACTTCTTCTGCACGTTTAAAGGCTGAAGTAGAGCTTGCTGCTTTGGGTGCACGACAAAAGTTATTGGAAGAAAGACACTCACTGGAAGAAGAAGAAGAAAGATTAAGAAAAAGGAAAGAGAAACTGCAATTAACCACGGAAATTGCTGAGAAAATGGCAACATTGAACATTCTCAAAACAAGAAGTTCTACGAGTGGAAAGTCATCAAAGGTTTCAAATGCAAAAGCGGCATCACATGTCTCAAATGGAATGGATTCTTATTTTGAAAAGAATAAGTCTAAGCAGACTCTCAATGTTCATGTAGGAGAATTTATTCCAGCAATGCATGTAAAAGAAAATGCAACCAAAAATGACGGAAAATACTCTCTCAAATACACAACAGCTCCCTCTGCTGGACAAAATTCAGTGCGTTCTCTGGACTTGGCCAACACACAGCTCGTGCATGGACCCATATTAAACACACAAGTAAATGAAGATGTGGAAAATAACAATGAAGTTTTGGGAATCATGAAGAAGCAGAATGAAATAACAACTCTCTTAATTCAGCAACAATGCCTTGCTGCTCTGCCAAAGCGAGAGATCCCTGTGTTTGATGGGGACCCATTAATGTACCACACCTTCATAAAGGCATTTGAAAATGGAGTCGAGAGAAATACATATAATAATTCAGATCGTCTATATTTCATGGAACAGCACACTAAAGGCCATGCTAGAGAACTGATCAGGAGCTGTCTACATATCAATCCTGACAACGGATACATGAGAGCAAGAGCTTTATTGAAGGAGCACTTTGGAAATGAACAAAAGGTTGCTGCGGCCTATATGGATAAAGCCCTCTCATGGGCCAACATCAGGAGCGAAGATGTGAGAGCACTACAGGATTACAGCCTGTTTCTTCGGGGCTGTTGCAATGCTATGGAGGATGTGCAATACCTGCATGATTTGGACATGCCCTCCAATATGCTGAATATCATAAGAAAGCTTCCTTACAAGCTCAGAGACAAATGGAGGAGCCGAGCTTGTGATCTGCAAGAACGTCAGGAAAGGAGAGCAAAGTTCAGTGATATTGTGGATTTCATTGAAAAACAAATAAAAATCTTAACAGATCCTGTCTTTGGCAGTATTCAAGACCCCCCTACAATAACTAGTAAAGTCACATTCAAACCCAAGTCACAACCTCGCCCTAAGGGAGCCAGCTTTGCCACTACAGTGGGTGCCGCAGGGCAGAAGGCACAGTTTGAAAACAAGGATGTGAAGGCACCAGAACAGAAGATGTGTCTCTATTGTGGAGCAGGACATGCACTGGACATGTGTATGCAGTTGGGAAGGATGGCACACGAGAAGAAAATTGATTTTCTAAAGGAAAAGGGAATTTGCTTCAGTTGTTTGTGTACAGGACACATGAGCAAGCACTGTCGCAAAAGGATTTCCTGTATTAAGTGTAGCCGTAAACACCCTACTGTCCTCCACAGAGAGCCTACGTATAGTGCCGTGCAGACTGAAAGGAGTGATGAGGTCTCTGTTGACAATACACTGGTATCGAGTGGCCTTACAGGGGCTGGGGACCAAGATTGCAAGCTGCCAATTGTGCCCGTTCAAGTTAAATCAAAGAAAGGAAGCAATATAGTCACAACTTATGCATTTCTGGACCAAGGGAGCACTGCAGTGTTTTGTACGGAGTCTCTGATGAACAAGCTCAACCTGATAGGAAGAAAAGGAAATATACTTCTCCGGACGATGGGGCAGGAGAAGGTCGTGAGAAGCAACATGGTGTCTGGGCTTGAAGTTGCTGCACTGGATGGAGAGGAGTTCCTGGAGCTGCCGAAGGCCTACACACAGGAATCCATGCCAGTGTACAAAGGAAATATTCCTACAAAAAGGGATATAAGAAAATGGCCTCACCTGATTCACGTCCACTTACCACAAATCGACGCTGGTATAGAGCTCCTGATTGGGACAAATGTGCCAAGGGCCCTGGAGCCACTAGAAGTGGTGTGCAGTGTAAACGGAGGACCATTCGCAACTAGAACTATGCTGGGATGGACTGTCAATGGACCGCTTGGTGCCGGCAGCAGAGAGACGGTTGCCTACAGTCAGCCAGAATTAACTGTCAACAGAGTTTCAGTCGTGAATCTGGACGAGCTGTGGCAGCAGCAATTCAAAAACGATTTCCCAGAGAACACCATGGATGAGATGCCTGCTCTGTCACGAGACGATCAAAAGTTCCTGGAAAAGGTGACAAATACAGTAAAACAAGTGGATGGGCATTATCAGATCAGCTTGCCATTGAAGCAAATGAACATCAAAATGCCTAATAACCGGAAAATGGTTGTGCAGCGCTTATTTCAGCTGAAGAAGAGGCTGCAGAAGGATCGAACCTTTTTCGCTGAGTATACCACCTTTATTAACGAGCTTGTGGCTAAGGGCTATGCAGAGATAGTGCCTGAGGAAGAGCTGGAGTGTGGCAGTGGCAAAGTATGGTATATCCCACACCACGGAGTTTATCATCCCACAAAAAAGAAACTCAGGGTAGTGTTTGATTGCGGAGCAAGCTGTCAAGGGACATCGTTGAATGCTCACCTCCTACAAGGCCCAGACCTAACCAGCTCCTTGATTGGTGTGGTGACACGTTTCAGGAAGGAACCGGTGGTGATAATGGGCGATGTGGAGTCTATGTTCCACCAGGTGTTGGTCACCCCCAACGACAGAGATCTTCTCAGGTTCCTCTGGTGGCAAGATGGTGATATGGACAAAGCACCTGCTGAGTACCGGATGAGAGTGCATTTGTTTGGGGCCACATCATCGCCCAGCTGCGCAAATTACGCCCTCAGAAGGTGCGCAGAAGACTATGGGCATCTCTACAGAGAAGAAGCCGCACAAAGGCTCCATCACTGTTTCTACGTAGATGATTGCCTCGTGTCTGTGGCTACTGAAGAGGAAGCCGCGTTACTGTATCAGGAGTTGGTCTCACTGTGTTCTAGAGGTGGATTTACTCTCACAAAGTGGATGAGCAATAGAGCAGCAGTCTTGGATGTCATCCCTGAAAATCACAGAGCAAAGGGTATGGAAACGCTGAATATGGAATTCGATTCGGTGCAGGTGGAGAGAGTGCTGGGAGTTGAATGGTCAATCAAATCGGATAAGTTTAAGTTCAGAGTCCAGATCAAGGAAAGACCACTCACCAGAAGAGGAATGCTCTCGACCATTGCCTCCATATATGATCCCCTTGGGATGCTCAGTCCTGTGATTCTAACTGCCAAAAGGATAATGAGAGACCTGTGTAGGAGAGAAATAGGATGGGATGATCATGTTCCTGACTCCATCGCAAAGCAGTGGTTAAAGCTAATACAGCAGCTCCCTCTGCTGGACAAATTTGAAGTGGACCGGTGCCTGAAACCACAAAACTTTGGAGATGTCTGTACAGCACAGTTGCACCATTTTTGCGATGCAAGTGAAAACGGATACGGAACAGTCACTTACCTGGTATCAAAAAATGCAGATTCAGAACTTCACTCTGCTTTTGTGATGGGGAAATCTCGTGTGGCTCCTCTCAAAATGGTAACTATTCCCAGGATGGAACTCATAGCAGCAACCATGGCAAGCAGAATGGATGTGCTCTGGAAGAAGGAGCTACAAATGGAACTCGTCGAATCAATATTTTGGACGGACAGTGAATCAGTCCTTAAATACATTCAAAATGAGACTTCACGGTACAAAGTGTTTGTGGCTAACCGGGTCTCACAGATATTGAAAGCTTCCAGTGCTGCTCAATGGAGGTATGTGGATACGGTCAGCAACCCAGCAGACATAGCGTCCAGAGGGGTAAAGGTCGAGGCATTTGTCAAACACGCTATGTGGCTGTCCGGACCTCCCTTTCTTTTACGTCCAGAGAGCGAGTGGCCCGTCAGTCCTCAGGACCTTGGACAGCTCCCTCCCGAAGATCCCGAGCTGAAGAAAATTGCTGTGGTGAATGCTGTGCAGACGGAAGATCCCGTTTCATATCTGATCCAGTACTTTTCCTCCTGGACGCGCCTTAAAATATCAGTGGCGTGGCTCCTGAGAATTAAGAACTGGCTTCTGTCCTGCGTGAGGAAGAGGAGACAATTACACCAGACACTGTCACAATCTATCCTCACGAAAGAGCAGCAGAAATCCTCTGAGGACGAGGAAATGGAAAGATTCAAGAGGACCACCGTTGCACACACGCTTTCAGTAGAGGATTTGGAGAAGTCTGAATTGGCTATTATAAGGTACTGCCAGCGAAGAACATTTCCAGAGGAACTGGCTAGTCTGGAAAAGGGGCAGCCGGTGAAAGCAGCTAGTCACCTTCGTAAGCTCTGCCCGCAGTTCCTTGATGGAGTCCTGAGAGTTGGAGGTCGTCTCAGCAAACTTTCTATGCCTGTGGAGATGAAGCATCCAATTATACTGGCCAAAGGTCTCCATATAACAGAGCTCCTACTACAGCATGTACATCGTCAAGTGGGGCATGCAGGCCGTAATCACATGCTGTCAAAGCTGCGAGAGCGATACTGGGTAACCGGAGCCAGTACCGCAATAAGGAAGGTGCTGTCAAAATGCATTACCTGTCACCGCCTGAATGCTCTGCCAGTTCACCAGCAGATGGCGGATTTGCCTCATGAAAGAGTTGTTCCTGATGAGCCACCCTTCTCTCGTGTGGGTGTAGATTACTTCGGGCCTTTTGAAGTAAGGAGCAGAAGGAGCATGGTGAAGAGGTATGGTGTCATTTTTACCTGCCTGGCCATCAGGGCCATACACATTGAAGTTGCTCCATCGCTAGATACTGACTCTTTTATAAATGCGCTCAGGCGCTTTCTTGCAAGACGAGGACAAGTTCGAGAAATCCGTTTAGACAATGGCACCAACTTTAAAGGAGCAGAGCGGGAGCTGAGAAGTGCTATGGAGCAATGGAATGAGGAACAAATCAATCATGTCTTGCTGCAGAGAGGAATAAAATGGAATTTTAATCCACCCACTGGCTCCCATCATGGAGGTGCATGGGAGCGGCTCATAAGATCAGTGCGCAAAGTTCTTAACTCCACCTTGAAAACTCAAAACCTGGATGAGGAAGGACTACAAACTTTGCTGTGTGAGGCTGAAGCAATCATAAATAGTCGGCCAATCACTAAAGCCTCTATGGATGTTAATGATCTGGAAGCATTAACTCCGAATCACCTGCTGCTTCTGAAGAACTCCCCATCACTGCCGCCAGGAGTATTCCAACCCACAGATATGTATGCGCACAGGAGATGGAAACAGGTCCAATACATGTCGGACTTGTTCTGGAAGAGATGGGTTAAGGAGTATTTACCTCAGCTTCAGGAGCGCCAAAGATGGACGGGAACAAAGAGGAATCTCACAGAGGGAGATCTCGTCCTCATTATGGATAATACAGCGCCACGGAACTCGTGGCTGGTTGGACGAGTTATACAAACCTTGCCGGATCGAAGAGGACTTGTTCGCCAGGTGAAGATCAAAACACGGACTAGCTGCCTGGACCGGCCTATCACCAAAGTTTGTTTGCTGCAGGAGGCTGAGGCAAACTAGGTGCAGATAGTGCTAGGCCTCAGCGTGGACTCGGACACTTTTTTGGGGCACTTGGGATTACTATTTTTGCTACTCGTTTTTTGTGGATTACTTTTTTTTGTGACTCTTGACACAGACCATGAACTATTTTTTTGGTCATTTTGGACATGACTCATTAACTCTTACTCTACTTTAATCAAGAAGATATCAGATTGGACTATTATGGACATTTAATGATGATTTAATTATTCGTGGTAATCATGCTTGCTTTGTTTATGTCTCCTATACTAGTCAAAGTGTTGGTAATTATTGTGAAATAATTAAGGGGCTGGTTGTGTAGGAGCCATAATTGAATTAAGTGGGCTGTCACTCATGACTGGGTGGTGACGCGCTATGTTCGAGGTCACGTGTGCACGGGCGGAGTTTTCATAAGGCGCTCACCTCTTTTAGTGAATGAAACCAGTAGTGGAGAGAGGGGGGCCGGGGTCGCCGTAGTTTTTGTTGACCGTTCGTTTGTTTAGTTACATCGTTTTCACCGGATTACATGCAATACGTGTACACTGTTACCATCTGCTATGTATGTGAACCAAAGACACTCTTTAAATTAAATGCCACAAAACGCATTTGGTTGAAGTCTGTGCTTCTGTGATATCCAAGCAGCGCGTCATACAAATAGAACGAACCCAAGGTTTTCCTCTCTAGCGACAATAGGGCTTGGAGTCGCTACAGTTCCATTAAGTCTTATACCTGATCTTCGAAGAGCACCCGCGCCATACACCTTTGGACCTGCAGATGCACTCACCTTCTTCTGTTTTTTAATGTTCAGCAAAAATTTGAAATTGATATCTCTAAATCAAATTGTTTTCCCTATTCACCTGCAGAGCGAAATACTACTCCAGGTACGTGTTTGACGAAGGGACAACGTTATAACACTTGTGTATAAAAGCCTAACCGCAAAATAGAAGAGAAGGGCCTTTTTTACGGCGTACACGTTGCCCGCCGAGTGCCCATCCAACCCTGTCCTCTCGCTGTTGTTGTGATGTAGTGGTCAGTCAGGCGCAGAGCCCCAAAAAGACACGAGGCTTCGGCGCAGACAGCTCGTACACTCTCTGAGATTTTGTCAAAGGGTGGGCAATAAAAGTTGGCATTTAAAGGTTAATATTTTACGAGGGGGAGCGCGGCTATTGATCGAGGGTTTTGGCACTATATAGAGTCGAGCATCTTCTTTGGATTACGGACTCGCCGTGGCATTTCTAGCTCTGTTGTCCCACGCAGGTCGATGCCGATGCCGTGGTTTGGAAAAAAAAGTATGAGCTATTTCTTCATGTGCTGAAGTTTGCTTTGGGTGAATCAAGTTATTACTGCTACTGAATTTTAAAAAGTTGATGGTGTTATATCCAGTTACATGTTTATCATCCTTGGCTCACAGAAACAGAGTTCTGTTTTTTATTCCTGCAAAGTGTGATGAGTGGGTGGTGCTTCAGTTTTGGCCAATTTACTGGTAGGTTTAGCCTCCAGCGAGGTACTCCTAATTATGACTCCGAATCTGGGGAAAGATATGTTGCTCACGAGCCACTGAGGCATTGGTTGAATGCGGGACAAATTCTCGATGAGACAACAGTAAACATAACCAAATGATGAAGCTATCGTCAGTGAAAATAGTTCTGCAGATACAGCCCTTGATGAACCTTCTTCAATGAAGGTACTTGATTCATCTTCTGTACACCTCAACTACTGAGTACAGAAGATGAATCAAGTACCTTCATTGAAGATGGACAACTCCTGTACGACTGAGAACTTTCACAGACAGCCCTTGATGAAGCGACTTGGTTAGTAGCAAAACATAGTTTTTTTATTCTAACCAGGAAGATCCCGCTGCTTCGATTGATCGGACTGTAATGTCATGTGCATGTCAATATCAGCTCGGCCAAACGTTAGCAAAGAGCGCCGAAACAACCGTCAGACTTGCCTCTCGTTCTGTAAAATCCGCGGCATATACTTGGCCCGTGCAGTGGGTGAGACGAGGCAGACTCCTCCTCGGAGAATCGTCTCTGTTTGAATGCCAACACAAATATTGTGGCTGCATGCGCTCTGTCTTCATTTTAGTGACTCGGGGGCCTTAGCTGTGGCCCGGATAAGAACCGTGACTTTAAAGGTAATTATATTTAGGGGATGGGTCAGTCTGATTGATCGGGACTTCTCGGTAAACTCGGGGGGAAATTGAGTTTTCTAATCGCTCATGTTTTCTTTACTGTAGACACGGCTCACTGAAGCCCCATGGAGAAATGCTGCGTACCACTTAAATGTCAGCACGCTGCTTAAAGACATTTGCAATATAACTCAATATCAATTTCCTGGTGGACCAAATAATCAGCCTAAAAAAAAATTATCTCTTTGGCATATTCTAATCTTTCAGTCACGACTAGAAATCAGAAGATGAAGTGGACCAGAGTAGATCATCCAATTGTGCATATTTATAAGTTTCTCTTTGTGGACAGAGATTTGCATATTCATTTGGCACAGGTTGCAACCCCTTCCATCTGGGCTTTGGACCAGCAGTAGATCATGTCGTTATCAAATGATAAATAATGAAAATGTTTCTTTTGGTGGACTGTTTGAAAAACAAATTTGAGATGTGGGTGTTATGTTTTGTTCTTCCCCAGCAACATCCATTTATAATTGCGTCTTAATAAATCTAATTGATGTTTCAATCTGGGCACAGTTGCGGTTACAATTCCCAAAGAATCTCTCTAGACCTAACTACTCACCAAGATCCTGAAGGAAGATCTGGAGATGTGTCCCCAGGGGCCCGGGGTTGTATCAGCGACCAAACCTGCCCATGAGTATGCAAGACCGCCCCTTTTGCCCTCCCTCACTGAAGAGCAGCTCTGAGGGCGTGGATTTTATATTTGTCATTCGAATAAGCCAAATATAGCCCGCCTTACATGGAAAAACAGCAGGGCCAACCCGTGGACAGTTTATTTTATTTTTATTTTTTTTCACAGCGGAAAAGCTTAAAAAACCACAGAATTAAGTGGGATTACAGCGGACCTGGCAACCCCGTCAGGGGGCTGCTCTGGCATCTCCTAGCTCCCGACAGGTTGCTGAGGGGTTACATTTTCATATGTAGACAATAGGAGATCAAAGCCATATGAGCTATAGGCGACGTCTAAACCCGGCGCAATGAGACAAAACATGCTAATGATGTGTTTACCCCATACAACTGTGTTTACCCCATACAACTGGACAAGAAAACACAGCCGACTCTGTGTGGGATTTATGGATAAGAATGCACTATATAGGAAAAAAAAATACATGTGTGCTTTCTAACCCGACCCACCCGCACCTGAAGTTTGCCTTATATTTGAGGCCCGCGCATCACTAGAGGACAATGAACAAAGTACTTAATTTTAAATGTGTACTTTAGAAGCTCACATATGAATTAACATATGAAATCTAAAGCCTAATGATGTGGCTGTATGGATTACCTAAATGCATATATTATATAGATGAGGTATACAGTAGTTCTTATTGTATTATTTGAACAGGGACAGTGTACAATATACATTAGCCTCAGAACGGAGAGATGCATTGTACCAGGTTATAGCACTTGTGCTAATTTCCACCTGCAGTCCCTGGGCCTATTGTACATGTTTTTAGTGGTAGGGGAAACCGTAGTACCCGGAGGAAACCTACGCAGACACGGGGAGAACATGCAAACTCCACACAGAAAGGCCTCGTCCAGGTGGGAATCGAACCCGGACCTTCTAGCTGTGAAGCACGAGCGCTAACCGCTGTGCTACTGTGCCGCTTGTTAAAAATAAAAATACTATTCTGTATAAAACCGATGACACTATCCGCCAAATTGACTGATCACTTTCGTCATTGTGTATTGACTTAAAAAAGAGAAACAAAGAACTCTCACGCTTTACCTTCGCACTTCTGTAAAATGCATAACGCATGTAAAGCTGAGACGAGAAGGCGCGCTCTCACGGCTTTATGTCAGGCCTGTAAAGAGCAGATACGCAAAGACAGGCCCACAATCCAACTGGCAAAATGCAAATGACATGCAAAACATGAGTTTCCCGCAGAGCGCACCGGGTCGAACGTTGCGCTCACAAGTAAAAAAACTAAAAGTGTGTGAGACTGAGAAATAATAAATGTTTTGACAGCTTGTAAGTGACACGGGGAATTAGATGATGGATTTTTCATTACCAGTCTGACACAATAAAACAGAATTCTAAAAGAAATATGGAGTTGCTAAGGAGGAGAGGAGGAGAAGAGATTGTAATCACGGTCTGCGACGAGACTTTGGAGAGGAGGTGAGTGGTCATGCTATAGGTCGCAAATGGGGACACGTCTTGATGAACAGGTTCCCCTCGAATGCCAGCGGAAGACGGCAATGAGACGGAATTATTGTCAAGGGCATTTGTGACGTGTGAGATGGAAGCGCACATTCTTGAGGAGATTTAATGTAACAATGGTCGCGTGGCGTGAAGGTATTAGGCATGTGTGCTTCGGCTAAAGGAGACAGGACTCATAAAGTGGGAATATCCGGGTGCCGGCTGTGCATTATGAATGAGTATTTAATGCAATGATTCATGCTTTAGATAGCCGATGTAGATGGATTTCTGTAGCTGGTGTGGCATTATCAGTCATTTTCATTATATTGTACAGATATAAACATTTTCTGGTTTAATTTAATTACAGATTACTTCGGTTGTTACCGTTATTTGCAATTCTCAATAGGACTGCGTTCAATCATGGCAATATTCGAGAAGTGTCTGGAAAGGGTGTAAAACAAGATGTAAAAATACCAAATCATCACTAAAATGGAAGAAAACAATGACTAAAACTGAACATTTGCACATTTTTAAGCTTTAAAGCTGTCGGCTAAATAAAAAGGTGTAAATGCCAGGGATTTTGCACTAAATGTTTTGCTATGGATATTGCGTCACCTAACATGGCAGTGACACAAATTTGTCGATGTACTGTGTAACCCTTGTCAAAAGCACCTTTTATAGAGATGTTACCGGGCAACTGTGAAATACATAGGATCCGTCAGGTGCGACCGGGGAGTGAATGAGTTGGATTATTATTCATGAATCCACTTATGAAAAGCTCCGACCCCATGAGAGCGCGTTGAACTGAAGCCAAGGTAAACGTTTCCAGTGATATTTAAACATAAGAAATATATGGAAATTGTATCAACTCCCACCCACTGGCCTCCCTAGACTGTGTATTGCCCATATCTATGCAAAAACCCACTATAATTGCTTCCAATCTTTTATCCTAAGGACGCACTTCATACTTTTTTATCTTCAATTAACATACGGCCACGCAACTTTAAGGCAGCAGATTATCTCTTAGGGCCTGAACTGGATTTCCATTTAAAGAAAACATGCTCACAGCGCTGCCCGGGAGTTGGAGACAATGCAAAAAAAAAAAAGAAAAAAGAAAAGAGTCTATGGGAGTTTCTAATCAGGAGTGACAGGCAGCAGGGCCCGTGCTGCGCCGTGTCACACCCACAGCTGCGGCGCGCTCTGTCCGACATCATTTTCCTATCAAATGAGCTGTTCCGCTTGCCATTGTCGTCCGTTATTGCAGAGCTGGCCGCGCTAATAAGCCGTTATAGGGAGGGGACAGAGACAGGAAGCGAACGCGCCTCTAAAGAACTATGATTGTTTTGTTTTGTACACGAGTGGTTCCCAGGTGCAGGCAGGTTGTGGAGTGAAATGAAAGGTAGCGCTGAGTGGCAGTATATAGGGCAGAGAGGTACAGTTTGGAACACTATTGATGCAATTTGACCAATCAGGCGTAACCGTACGATCAACTGCCTGTTATTGGTTGGTTCCAATAATGTCTTTGTTGGAAATCACATGCTGCTGAATTACAACTCTCCCCGTGTGAGTCACCTGTTGCTGCTTCAACACTGATCTTTCCTTTGGATGATATTGACCGTGCACATTCTAGCCGCTAACAAGCTGCATCACAAACGATGGCATCTCAGTTAGTAGAACATTCGCCGCCTCTGCCTTGGGGTCTGGATCTGGCCTGGCACGAGCCAGACTGATCCTCCATGCTAAGAGATACATGGGGATGCAGTCTGGAATTGTGCGATTTGAACATAGACTGTAAAAAAGAATAGACAGCTCCTCCTTACTCCTCTCCGTTTACCACAATGACCACGTTCGTGGGGGAAATCATGGCGGATTTACAGGCTCCTCCTCTCCAGCTCTGACGAAGCATGTTCCTAAAAAGTGCATAAGGGCGGGATCTTGACTGCAGACCCGGCCCTGCTTGGCCCTCGCGGGGCGTGTAATGGGCGTTTATTTCTGTTGTAATCGCGCCCATGGCCAGGCAGCGACGTAAACGGCCGGGCATTAAAGTTGTTTTTAACGTGTCTAAAGTCCAATGCATTCCAATGGGGGAATAGCGGTCATATGGAGATACTACAGCAAAGGTGGAGCAATGGCGGCCTCCAGTGTCGTAGTCAAAAAGCAGAGCAGTCAGCGGCCATTGGATTTGAATTGCGCTGACTCCGGCAAAACCGAGACGAGCCAATCATAGCACCGGAGGCGCAAAGCGTAGGTCTTTTTGTGTTTGATTGGTTGGCTCTCGTTCAAACTGCGATAGTTAGCCCCGCCTTGAATCTTGATTTGGAAATTGTGTCCTATTACCACAATTCCAGACTGTCTTTATATTGTATTGTTTTTATAAATACATAAATAAAGTCAGCCTGGCTTTATGCCCGGCTAGTCTGGAGTATAGGCATGATAATAATTCCTCCCCGTTTGCCATAAGAACTACGTTCGAGAGGGAAATCATGGCGGATTTACAGACGCCTCCCTCCCAGCATGTTCCTAAAAAGGGCATGGGGCGGGATCTTCACTGTACAGTCATAGCCGCGCCCGCGCCATTAGGTCTAATGCTAAAGGCCTGTCAATCAAAGTCCAGCCGTCATTAGTATACAAGATTTCTTATATGTACCTTACGAAAACCAGCCTGGTTTCTTTAATTGTAACTAAGCCAGCGTTATCACTGGAGCTATATCTAGCTATAGAAAGTAAAAATGTTTTATCGTCTATAAAGTGCGACGGTATCTAAAGGAAAACTAGCTCCATATATGGAGGTCCTGCAGCAATGGCGGGCAATGCAACCAGTGCAGCCAATGGCCATTGGTCTGGAGTCTGAGAGTGGTTGGTAAACAGGAGGAGCTACGTCAGGGTTAAACCGCAGAATTTGCCGTCTTTTTGAGTCCTTCCGCGGGTGAACAAAGCCATACTAGGGTTTTTGGCCATGCTGTTTTCTTTGTAAAAATCAAAATCATTATTTCCCGTAAATCTCAAATCCAATCTCAAATCTCAAAGCTGCTTTTTCAGTGAGAGGGGGAGCAAGAGGCAATTCCGCATCATTGGAGGAGTGCAGTGGCTCTGTAAACAGGTAAAAGACAGCGGGTATAAATGTCCACAAGTTTTGGCCGTTTGTTTTTGTTTTCCGTGCGACTGGCAAGTTAATGTTGACAAAAGTTAGCTCATTAGCAACAGACGTCTCTGGTTGGGCACTTGCTTCGAGAGCAAAAAAAATCCATTTCTTGTTTGGAAAGCACTGAGGAATAGCATTGGACGATGAAATGTTAAAATGTAATACAGTGGAGCAGACAATTGTTTTCCGAATCAGCTTTAGCCTAAATGCGCACCCTCTTTCATTGTTTGTAAACAGACAAAAACGTCTGATCTCGACCGTTATTACGTTATCGTTGCTACAGTGCCTTTAAATCTGTCAAAATGCCTTACCTCCTCCCCAGTCATTTGTGCAAAGCTGAGCTCACATCTGTGTTCATTTCTCCAACACCGCCCTCCTAACATGCCAGGTACCACCGGGCTTGTATCAGCTTCATGCTTGGCTGCCATTTTTTACCCACGATTTCCAGGCCATTCCAGTTAAACAACCCACAGCAGTTATCTTTTGTTACAGATGCGGCAGATAATTGGAGATTAGGCACAACAGCAGCCGCTCGATTGGAAGAAGATCTTGGCACCAATTTTGCGCCGTGATGAGGTTGGCCTGCCACAGACATTTTAATGATATTTTGTTTGCACCAATCGAGCCGGGGTCTCTGCTTTTAAAAACAAAAAAAAGAATGATTGCGATGGACGAGACAAAAGGCCGACGTTTTCATGGCGATGAGATGAGGTTTTTTGATCGGCCGTGGCAGCGGTGTAGAGACGGGCAGGTGGCTGGTAATGATCATAAGCATTGTAATTATGTTACGATGAAGTGTTTCCCCACAAACACGGGCATATAGCAACAACATCCAGACTCTCATTAGTCTCTATTACAAAGGGGGCCTTCATATGCAAGAATGCGGTGTCCAAGCACGATATTATTACAACTTTATGGACAAATTATTCAAATTTCCTTCCCAAAAGTCCATGTGTACGTGACTTGGAAGTATGTTTAACTATGGCCCTGTCCCAATAGGAAGGAAGGACTTCATTTGTTTAGCGCCTTTCACAGACACGTCCATGATGTACAGTTTTAACGGAAAGTCCAGTATAGCAAGGAACTTCCGGAGCCTGAGCCCATTTCCTGTTAGGCGTCTGTTAGCAATAACGATGCTACGTCCATGTTTGCCACAGTCAATGATTGCTCCACACTTTCCTTTTGGGACGACAGTGGCGCAGATTGTAGAGCGGATAGTCTTGTGACCGGAGGGTCTGTGGTTCGAATCCTGCAGGTGGACACTTTTGTTGTGTCCTTGGGGAAGACACTTCACCCTCCTGGCCTCCGGTGTCTGTTGAATGAACGAGAGTGTGAATGCGTGAGCGCTTCCTTGATGTAAAGTGATTTGAGTGCCTAATGAAGGTGGAAAAGCGCTATATAAAAAGGAGACCATTTACCACAGCAAAATACAAGGTCAATGTTTACTGGGAGCGCACAGGTGCAAGTATTGGGACAGAGCCTGCTAACTTAGTCAGATTACAACATATTGGAAGTTTTGATTATTTAAAGTATCAATTTCGACAAACAGTGAAATGTCTCTACATGTTTTAAATTTAATTACAAGATGCTCATCATGCTCGATGCATGTATTGGAACATTTGGGAAGAGCAAAATTAAGTTCAGTGTGAAGCGTTTTGAGCACATCCATGCACTTCCCTTCCTTCTGTGCCATGCTCTGTTATATCAAGCATGTCACACCTGATGCCGCCCTCTACCATACATGGAGTTACTCTCTACTCCAACAACAGTGGGACGGCCTTTTATTGTGCTCCTTTCGTGGAGTTCCAAATATAGGCACACAGGAGAACTACTGTGCATAAGAGGCCCCTTGTGAAACAAACCAGGAAACAAACCTGGCACCTTCTTTCTGTGTGGCATTTAAAAAAAAGTCCAAGGTTTTCTTAACTGGCTCTTAACTTTGGCTAAACTTTAGAAAAAACACTTTACCTGAGTTATCGACTGTTGATTCTGATGTCCCGCGCTGACAGTCCTTTATAAATGACAGCGTGAGGCCAAACAGTTACAGTCAGCGCTCGCTCTGCCAGTATGAACAGTGTACTCCTTGAAAGTGAACCAAGTCAATATTTACGTCTGAGTGCCGTTCCGGGCTTTCTCCCTTTGGAAGCCCCGGGAGTGCACTGGTGGTCTTCTGGTAAATAGTGACAAAAATGTGTAAATAGGATTTTAAAGCCAGTAGATGACTTTGAACCGTGACAGCTCAATGGCCGGCCTGCTGAGTGGGAATTCCAGACCAGCCGCCTGTTGAATTAAACATTTTTCTTCTTTTATCGTGTGATATATTGACGCTATGAAGGACATCGTTTTCAGGATAAAAAATTTAATATTTATATGCATTTCTTTGTTTATCATGGACATTTCTGTAGTGTGCTAAAGTTAGCTAGCATCGCTATTGTAGTGCTTAATAACCTCTTAACCCCCGCCTGAACCAAGTGCATTTTCTTCATTTCAGCTTTACCCAAATCCATTAGGTCACAGCCTGTAGGCCAAGCTAATACCTACAAAACTAATTTAAAGGATCTTTTTCCTCGCGTTGTCGTCACTTTTTTGACATTTTTTGTTGGGTTTTCATCACATTTTTGTCACTTTCTGATTGCTCTTTTTTCACTTTCTGGTTGCGTCTTTTGTTGCTCTTTGTCACTTTTCTACACTTTTTTGTTGCGTTTTCGTCACACATTTTTTCCCACTTGTTTACATAAATGAAACAAGTGACATCCTTGTTTGTCTCAGATTTTTGTTGCTATTGTGACCATTTTTTCCGTTTTCAGATTTGGGTAGTGCCAAAACTGGAGAAAATGTGCCCGGTTCAGGTGGGGGTTTCAGACGTTGAATGTTGAAACGTCTATGTAAAGAAAAGACAGTAAGGCGTGAGAGGCTGTTTCAAATTGGCCTGGTGCGCCCTCTGCAGGCGTCAGTGAAAAAAACACGTGATGGAAGAGGGAATGCTTTCACTTTTAGCTAATGACATTCCTACAAATTAATGGCGCCGTGATGAACACACTTTTACGGGGTTAAAATGTGGAGGTTAGATTTGTGTACCACCTACGACGCAGCAAAATCCAGGAAATGTGGATTCGGAGGCGCTTCAGCAGTAGAAGACGAAACGCCCAATGTGAGCAGAGTAACTCAAAACAGTGTAAGTGACGTGAAATACTAGTCCTTTGACAAACATTATAACATCAATTTACATGTCAATTTTGCCTGATATAGCTCTGAAAAGTCCGACTAAAACAGCAGAATCATCGGTGTACAAGATTTTACGGTTGGTGAATCTATAAGACAGTTTGAAAAAAAGTCAATAGATTGTACTGCCATTTTGTTGTAAATACTAAATATAAAAACAAAAAAGTGATACCCTCATGCCACAGCATAGCTAAAAGTTGGATTGCAGAGTGGTTGGCAAGAAACCTGTGTTCTGCAAACACTTCCTCCCATATGTTACAGCGGGGTTTCTTGACAAACAGGTTTAGATGGAGATAGTATTGTTACTAAAAGAGTGTGAAGCAAGTGTAGCTACAAAACCCTCTGCCAGCATGTCTGTCCTGCGGCAAACTGGTCACTGACCATATTGTGTGTCTACTGTTCCAGCCTCGAGCTTTTTGTCTCTGCTTGACCACAGAAAAAGGAGCAGAAAAAGATCCAGAGCGTATAGAGGGGAATGCAGTCAGGCACACAACTCTTTGTTTTACAAATTTGAAATTTTAGACATGCGTAGCCGCCATCAATATTGATGAATTAACTTTCTTGTTCCTGAGAGTATTGTCTTTTTTATCGAGAGTGCCATAACCTTTGCTAGATATTTGCATAGGCACAGGAGAACTTTACTAGGTTATTATCTGTTGAACAGTTCTCCTTCACACAAATAATGCACTATGTGAGAAAAAGTGGATAAATATGAACCCAAACTGACTGCACAGGGGAAAGCCGTGCCAGGAGGTGGCATGAATTCGTCATATTGTGAGTAAATAATGCATTTCCCTGTATTTGTTATCTTTTAGGCACTTCTAGGCTCACTGTATATTTTATTAGTTTGTCTGAGCCCAACAGGCAGGAGAGACAAGCGGCCGCTGGCAGTATAAAACAGAGGGACTTGGTAAGAAGACTACTGTGAAGACTATACTCAATATTTACAAGTAAATAAATAAATAGATAAATATTGAATTCACAAGCAAATACATACATAGATTTTTAAGACTGTACTCAAAATTTCTAAGTAAAAACATAAATAGATTTGGAAGACTATACTCAAAATTAATAAGTACATAGTATTATGTTTCTTTTTCCATACTTTCATTGTAAGTGATTTAGTTTAGATTAATAATAAAATGGTACACGATTGCTTTCAATTTACAAATCAATTATGTGGAGCACGGCAACATGCTATATTTAGTTTAGCCGGCATTTCCTGTCTTTTGAGTGTAAGAGCTCTACCTAAATCATTATTTGGCCACACTTAGCATTTGTGCTATAACTGAAAAAAATCTAAATGTATGGAAAACAGGTAAGTCAGCCTCAACTTGTGCACACTACAGTAAAGGCCATTGTAGCCTGCATGAAACAGTTTAAATAAGGCACAAGAAAAGTGCATAGCTGGCTCTGAGCAAAGACGAGACATGCTTTGAAATCAAGGCAATTTGAGACATGAAATGATCGAGGGAGCGCACTTTTTCAACTCAAGGTTTTAAGGGGATCGAATCGAAGAGAAGTAGGATTTACTGTTCAGCATATTGGTCCTGGTGCCAATTATTTTGCTTTGCCTCTTGGTAGGTAAAGCTGACATAATCAGCACACGACAGAATAACTAGATTTTGCGAGTATGAAGGCATCGGAAACTTGCTCAAACAAGCACAGAGCCACATCTCACAAGGGCTACTGCACTGAAAAAAAGGAAGAGATCAGAAAAACGAGCCTGTATTGCCTGATGTTTTACAAGCTTTGTTATTTCCTATGTAGTAGAAAAGACCATTATTAGCCTTTGACAGATATATAAAGATCATTATAGGTTTCTTATAACCTACATTACTAGCTACATTACTCTTTTGTCGAAAACAAAAACATCTAAGTATTGGGAACATTGGAATATTATCGCATTATCGCAAAGTCCTCAACTTTTACAACCAACCGTTTTTTAAAAAGTTAAAAAAGTAGAATGAACATTCACAAACTGCCAACTTGAAGAAAATGAAGAAATGTGTTAACTACCAAAACACGTCCCACTATTATATACATTTTAAAGCCGCACCACGTAACACGCGACCCCATAAACAGAATAAAATACAAGCACTTATTTCATTATGGGCGGTCATATCAGTAAAAAAAAAAAAAAAAACTTGCCTCGTGACTTTGCTGGGAACGGGACACCAGCTCATCTCCATGATGATGCCGCTGATTTGCGTTGAAAGTATGAAGCCAAAAGTAAGGTTCAATAATTTGTAGCTTTATTTTGCAAATATTGGTATCGGATGTTACGTTTAAGTTGACTTCATTTTAGTTGCTGTATATGACGCAATAACATGTCCTTGAATGTTCCACACTGTGGCTTTAACAGATAACAAGCCAGCAATAACATGCTGAGCTGCACAATATCACTTCGCTATCACACAGCCAGTTTCGAGTTTGACAGACGCCAGCAATCTGCTTGGAAGCTGGTCTTGCTTTCCTTTCCGCTTATATAAAGCCAGTAATTAACGTTTGTAATCATTTATTCCATGGCACTTAAAAACCATGATGGATGTGTGTTTGTGCGAAAGCCAAGAATGTTCCTTTTTTAATTTTTGGTCTAAAGTCATAGTGACCAGGTAGTGGGCCTTCCTATTTTTCCTCCCACTGATAATCCCCTGTAGATTATAATATAGTAGCACCTTATCACCTCTGTCACCTGTGGCTCCCGGGGCCGACCTATTAAAAACGAACTCCGCCGTGAAATTGCGCTTTTTCTTTCTTTTACAAAGAAACATGGACGTTTTCCCTCAATAAGACTGCAAAAAAAAACCCGAATATCTTTGATATAGGATTTTGGATAGTGTGTCTTGTCTTTCCGTGCCAGTTGCAGGTTTGGTGCCAAAAATGATAATTGGAACAGATAGGGAGGACTATTTTTAGCTGCGTATTAATCCAGGTTGTGAGCAATCTGTGCCGCCGGAAGCCAAAACAACAGGACTTTGATGCACTGTTCTACCACGTCACATATACGCAAAGTCTTCGGGGGAAAATAAAGAAAAAAACTAAAAAGTAACCTGTGGAACTGGCATCTTTTTGGCTATATTTACATCTTAAGAAATGTTGTTGCCAAATTCCCGGTTGTAGCATCTCTATCCATTGTTTGCTGACTTTGAACAGTGATATATTACATGGCAACCCGTCTGCTCCAGCGCATGTCTTGAGTTTGAGTCCAATTTTTGCCAGTTTGCCAAACTTCTCTCACTGCTCTCTCCCACTGGAGCCGTGCTTACTTCCCCTGCATTCTCCTAACGGGGAGGCAGGGGCAGCGACCAAAAGGCGGTCAAGATCAGTGGCACATCACTTTAGCATGGCTGTTTGAGACTCGGGCTCCCTGCCGTGTTTGCCCCGCGGCTAAGTCACAGTTTGAAGGCTCCTGTCAAAAGTTTATCACACCCACGTGTTCGGAGCGGAGCGGGGTTCTTCTTTCTTAAGGTTACTTACTCTAAACAAACACATTTGCGTTTATCTTTTTGGGCAAAAAATAACAGAGCTGTGTCAAAAAAAAAAAGTTATGCTGCGTTTAGTCCCACCCAGCGCTGACCACCTTACAATGCAATATCTAACAGAATAGCAGAAATAACTGAGAGTAAAGTAATTACTAACATTTTTGTAAGAGGATGGATTATTGATTGCATTACATAGACATAGAAGAAAGCAACAATAAAGCTGTCATAGCAGCATTTATAGTACTCGTGGTGGAAATAATAGTGCATCGATTTTTAAGTTCTCTCTGTTCATAAGTCATAGGTTACACCCCGGGTTTTATCCAAGTAAATCGACACATTCTCTTTGCCACATAGTTCTTATTGTTGTCCCTAGACGCTTTGTACTGACGCGATCGCTAAACCCTCACAATGGCCCGTAAGTACCTACGTTATTGATTCCGTGGGGAGCTTGAATCAGGCCAAGTGTCTCTATAATAATAAAAGATGTGCCTCTACTCCCCCTTCCTGCCCACACCCTATCCCTTACCCAACCCATTCACTGGGTGCTCACTGTCCAATGAAGCACGAGAATTGCACTCTTCTCGCCGGCGCCACGGACACCAGAGGGAATCAATGGAGGCACCTGAGTGTAGAACATGATACAGGGGTTCGAAAATTAAAGTCACTACCATGGCCGGCACTAGTTTTCTTTATGTTTTTTTTCTTGCACTTTTTCATATTGTCAATGGGCTTGCAACGAACATGGTCGATTTTGCTCATTGTGTTTGATTACTATAGGTTCAGCTTCTAGAGGGGCACAGTCCAGTGTAGAAAAGGTGTCTCCAAGAGTACTGCCATACCTGACATTTTGGTATCGGACAATACCAAGCGAATACTGGAACCTTTCTCCGCCGTCGCTACACGCTGCCACATAAGCTCATAACATCTTAAAGCACCTGGCAGTCTTCTTAACAACGCCTGGAAAAATACCTATTAAAATTAAAATGGCAGCTCCTCTTCAATAATTAGGATTATAGATGAAGTTATTGTTTTTTTGTACACACAGCATTTTTTCATTAGAAACCAACATTTTGGGGAAATTTTCCTTTCTCGCCTAATATTTTGGTGATAATAGTGGCAAATTCTTAATGATTCTTAACATTTACCAACAGATAAACATCCTGGCCATTTATATTTCAAAGATGTTCTGTTTATCTGTAAAATTGTAAATATTAGGGCAATTTTACTGTGGTTTTCTTCAACGTTTTACAGAGGGACTTTTTGGAGACTCCAAATGGCCAAATTTGGATACATTTGGATAGGTTTGAGAAAAAATTAATAACTTTTGAATGCTTCAACTTACAGAGTTCATAAGGGCTCTATGGAAAGGTAGGACCAAGGTGAATCAGAATTGTGGGGAAGCTGACCACGAGTGGTCGAAATGAGCAGGCAGACTCGCCAAGTATAACTCAGGCAATAATATTCTTCACACAAGAAACTTCTCCATGACCCATGTCACCTGCATGAACAGAAATGGCTTCCTCCCTGTGACTACAAACAGTTAGCTTTTACACCTCTCCTAAATGAGGAAACAACCTCCCACAGGTAAGTACCATTAGCTCGATGGGTAAGTTCAAACAATAAGTTTAGCTGGCAAGTTAACATTTTACATAAAACAAGTTGGTGTTTAGTCCACAAATGATTAAATCAAATGAATGAAGACAAAATAGAAACCATATGCAAACTAAGGAAACTCAAAGCAAAGTTTAAACCAGTTTTCCCCCTGCCACATGGTTCAGCCTGCGCTTCCAAAATGGAACCATGCCTTCCCTTTGTTCCAGCCATGTGGTACAGGTAAGTGTGTATATAAAATAAACAAAGTTTTAAATGGCCGATGTGAAGTGTAATCATTAACTTAAACAAATGAATGAATGAGGTGGGTTATTGTTAGCTGATGGATATTGCAAATGAAACAAAGTGTCCAAAATAAATACTGGGACAAACCCACTTTGTCACAAGAGTCTACACTTTTCATGCCACTCTGAAAAAAGTGGCATGAAAAGAGCAAATAAAAATGGTTGCTCATTTGTGCTGGCATAGAAGACAACTTTACTTGGTTTCTTGTAGATAAGCTGAGTAATTACAGAGATATTAGCCAAACACCAGGTCCAAACCCATGTACTTGATTAGTATTAGTCGCTGGCCACATTGGCGCGTATTTCTTTTATTCCTCTTCCTTCTTATTGAATACAAGGCCGTTTTTTGTACAATGCCATTCAATCACTATGGCCTCAGTGTGGGCCCCCTTACAGCATTTGATTCCCGACGCTCAGAGTGTTATGAGCGTATAGGAGGCAGCACTGAGCCCACTGATTTCTTTATCTTTATTGTATAGTGCCAGTTTTTTTTATAACACTATGAAGTACTGACATCAAGCATTTCTGACACTTCAGAAAGTGCTCTTTGGAAAATTGTGATACAAACAAACCCAGTTGATACAGTGAGCGCCTAATAGCAAAATTCTTAACTCATAATCTATGTGCTCTATATTTTTGCTTTCTACCACACCATTCATCACCATTGACCTCCCATTGCAATTTGAGCTGTACAGCCTTCACACCTCATCCCATCACCCGCTTCTGTTCACTCTTCCTTGTTTAATTGGACCACTCTTTACCGATACAGGAGTATATTACAAACCAGTGCAAGCCAGGAAAGTGAAGGAAGGTTTTTTATGCTTCTGTAGCCTGTACCACCACTGAGTACAGTGAAAAAAGGGAAGTGGTTACTCTTTTTCTCTCTAATGCATCTGGTGGCAAAGAAGGGGCTGTGTATCATCCTCCACTCCAAAGCTTTTGGAGTTTTTTTCCCCTGACATCTCTCAAATCAAGCCTGTCCAACTCGATATTTTGATAAATTAAGTAGGTCTTCTGATCTTGTCGTTTGACGTCACAGAAATGCATTACCTGAAAAATGGTGACGAAGTAATAGAGATCAAACTGCTCTGGAAAAAAAGGTTCTTGAAAGATGTATCATATATAGAATATGAAGCCACTCAGATGTATTTGCTGATATCTAAACATTCCTGACTTGGTTTAGCAACATTACATTTTGTATTTGGCCCTGAAACATGTCTAATGGTGATTGTAGGAATAGCTCTCATGTTCAACCATTACTGTGGGTATTTGTGACCATCTTCATCATCAGTGAAGCCTGAAGTGGAGTGAAGTAGTGCTGCTCGTACTACTAGAACCATTTATTTTCAGAAGGGCCACAGTGCTACACATGGCTCTCATCGAGTTCATAATGGAACTTTTTGTGTGTGAGTCCAGTGGGGAATAGGCTAATGTCCATGCATGGGCAACACAATTACATACACTATAATGAAAATTCTTTGAACAATTAATGTTAAAATGTTAGAAAAAAAGACAACAACCTATTTTGATTATTATTACCTATTTTGGTGGGTTTTAGTTGTATTTCAGAGACCCAGTTTTGAGCAGTTCTACACTCAAATTGCATTTATTGTTATAACGGTGACATTTATTTGGTAGCATGCCGTTTGCTACACTCAAACTGCATTTATTATGACATGTATTTGTTAGCATGCCATTAGCTACACTCAAACTGCAGGTTTTATGGCACCATGTATTTAATAGCATGCCGTTAGCTACACTGAAACTGCATTTATTGTTATAACGGCGACATTTATTTGGTAGCATGCCGTTTGCTACATTCAAACTGCATTTATTATGACGCCATGTATTTGTTAGCATACCGTTAGCTACACTCAAACTGCATTTATTACGGCGCCATGTATTTGATAGCATGCCGTTAGCCACACTCAAACTGCAGGTATTACGGCGCCATGTATTTGATAGCATGCCGTTAGCTACACTCAAACTGCATTCATCACGTTGCCATGTATTTCTTAGCATGCCATTAGCCACACTATGACATTTCAGGAGTGTAACAAGTCCCAGTAAGTGCAAGAAGCAGACATAGTGACAGCCTGTGTCTTACTTCCATCTAATTGGACTAGGATGAGTCAGAATTCACACATAGGCCGTTTTGCATAATACATCGGCCTGGAGTACAGACTTGGTGCACGATGTCATCAGCTTTGGTAAAACATGACACAGCAAAACGGAAACTCAATACAAAACGACACACAATTGGTAATTGTCCAATCAGACATCCTAGCAACCGTTACTATGAAGCCAGGTCCGTCTCCAATGCAAAACAATGGGACATACCATCAATGAGCACTGGGCAGGATGCACTTTTTTTTTTTTTTTACTGCTAACCACCAAAAACCCATCAGACAAAGAAGAAGAAGCAACATAGTGAAGCGATCTGCCTATGGAGGATGTAAATCAGACACTAGGTACCACAGGAGTGTGTCGGGGGGAGTCCAGTTATTTTCCTTCCTAAAGCGAAAACATAACCTGAGCACTGCCTACAATGGATCAAACAATGTGGACGGTCTACGCCCAGCTAAATGTCTCCAAAATAAACAAGCATACGTTTGCTGTAAGGCAAGGCTAGGGCCTGGCCGCTAGGCTAACACCATAGCATGCTAACATCTAGTTACTGACAGTCACATAACGTTACACAAACTTTAACTGCGGCTTTTACGAGCCTACAGTCACACATGTTTTTGTCTCCCTTTATGATAAAAGTAGTGTGCATTTTGTCACGGTCCTGATAACTGGCTGTAGCTGATTGTCATTGTGGCACCTGTAGGTTTAGCTAGCGTTGGCTAACTTTAGCGCACCAGAGAAATGCACGGAGAAATGTTCCTATTTTTAGAAATACTAAAAAAATAAGAGGGTGCTTACCGGGCAGTGCAAGAGCACGACTGGTCCACAAGGCTGTGCTGTTGCATTTAAGGAAGAGATCAGAAGGTTTCTTTGATATTTCTGGAGACTTGTCTGTAGCTTTAGTGCCAATAGTTGTCGTTTATCCCTCGTTGGATAGTTTAATATCTTGAATATATCCCTCCACTGCATACTGTGACTCCTCTTGCCCCGATCTGGAGGATATCACACGCGGTATTGCTCCAAAAAATGTCACTGACATACAATCTGTTGCGCTGCCCGTGTTTTATCATTTGTTTGTCGGGCGTAGTAACAGTAACTAAGGGGTGCGGGGCTTGGCAAAAGGTCAATTGAGCGTTTGTAAAACACTTCTATCTTGTATAGAACATTTGCAAAGCGGTCGTCATCATTTAGGAGCACCAAAGTAGCTATGAACATTGCTCGGCTCATGAATATGTTTAGACCTTTGTCCCGAGCCTTCACCAGGAGTTACCAGGAGTGTTACTAAATGAAGTGTCTACCACTGCTTTACTGTACAGATGTTTATAAATGTTTAGTTTAGTTTAGTTTATTTGTTTATTTGAGCAATACACATTGTGCTCAAAAGGAGTGGGCTGAAGCAAAAAGCTTATGAGCCCCCACCCCCAAGTGCAATACATAAAAAAAGAACATTTCAAAACATTTCAAGCAGCTACATTCATACAGACCAACTTACAACAAACAACAAAAATATATAAACTCTTTATATAATTAATTAAACCAACGCACAGCTACAACAACAATCTAGTTTCATATACGATGTCTAGAACAAAGTAAGTCAAAAAAATGTGTTACTTAATATATTGCTTGCATATTTTTACCCGTGATTACAGAGTTACTTTTATGGTATAAAGGTACATTAATAGATATTATAATTTGAGATCTTGATACTTTCCAGTTGTCATTACCATTCTCAGTATAATTTTAATTTGGGATTAATTATCATCATCATTATTATATATTTATTTAATTGAGTTATATGTGAAGTATGCTGTAGCCCTGCACAGTGTGGTGCATTAAAATGCCAGAGAGTGAGCAAGTTGAAGAGAGCAGTAACTCCCCTTCAACAAACCCCCTAACAGCTGATTTGTAGATGATGTTCCTATGCTGAGTGGTGCATTAAAAGACAAGGTTTAGAGCCCGTTGGGAGGGTCCCTCTCAACAGATCCATAACCTGCCAACCCTAATTCTCCGTTTGTGAATTTGAGCAATAGAATGACAACCGTTCCAAGCAGCAACACTCTTCCAGATTATAGAGGAACAATACACATAATTGATCCCACTGCTCCCCCTAGTGGCAACGCATTTCTTCTTGTCTGTATATTTCAAAAGTCTTTTGTTTGTATTTATATTTGAACAGGTTGATGTTTGGACATAGTTTCAATTCCATCTCCAGTTTATTCCACAATTGTACACCATTAACTGTTGGACTAAAACTTTTCAAAGTTGTGCTATGTTTCTGAATCCTAAAGTTTAATTCATCACGTAATTCATAACGACCAGTACGTTCTTGGAACCTTCTTTGTATTTGGTTTGGTAACAATTTATACCTTGCTTTGAATAACATTTGAACAGTTTGGAACTCAACAATGTCACAAAACTTCATGATCTTTGATTTTAAAAATAATGAGTTTGTGTGGTCCAAAAACCCAACTTTATGAATTACTCGGATAGCTCTTTTTTGCAACAATATTATTGGTTTAACTGTGTTTTTATAAGTACTACCCCAAACCACAGTACAATAATATAAGTAGGGCAAAATCAGAGAACAGTATAAGGTATGTAGAGCTTTGATGTTTAAAATGTGCTTTGCTTTTGCAATTACTGAAATGCTTCTAGAAATTTTTGTGGATATATATTTAATGTGAGATTTCCAAGTAATTCTGTCATCAATAATCACACCAAGGAATTTGATTTCATGCACTCGCTCGATAACAACACCTTCTATCTGAATTGCTTCCTGAGCATTGGAGTTACAGTTGCCAAATATCATCATTTTGCTTTTACTCAGATTTAAAGATAATTTATTTTGTTTGAACCACTTGTTGACACTTTTGAGTTCCAAGTTAACAATCCGACACAGCTGCTGTAAGTCGTCTCCTGATGCAAAAATATTTGTATCGTCAGCAAACAAGATAAATTTAAGTATTTCAGACGTTTTACAAATGTCGTTAATATACATATTAAACAATTTTGGGCCCAGAATAGAACCTTGAGGTAAACCACAGACAATTTGTCGACAACTCGACTGATAATCACCGATTTTCACACATTGTTTTCTATTTTTTAAGTAACTGGTAACCCACTGTAGAGCTACCCCCCTAATTCCATAAAGTTCTAGTTTATTAATTAATATATCATAGTTTATTGTATCAAACGCTTTACTCAGGTCAATAAATAACCCTATTGCACATTTCTTGTTATCTACAGCATTAGTTATTTCTTCAGTTATATCAAAGAGCGCGTGTGAGGTTGAGTGATTGTTCCTAAACCCAAACTGATTGTCCGAGAGTAAATTACACTTTTCAATAAAGCTGTCGAGTCTAGAGTTAAAAACCTTTTCTAAGATTTTAGAGAATTGCGGTAAAAGGGAAACAGGCCTATAGTTTGTAAAGAGATGTTTATCTCCTGCTTTGAACAGAGGAATCACTTTTGCTACTTTCATACTATCAGGAAATTGTCCAGTTTGCAACGATAAGTTACAGATGTAAGTTAACGGCTTAGAGATACTTTCAATAACAGTTTTTAAAGTTTTCATGTCCATGTCATGGTAATCGGTCGAAGTTTTATTTGTACACCCTTTAACAATTTCCAGTATCTCCTTTTCCTCCACAGGTTTGAGGAACAGGGACATAGGATTTGCTTCTATCAGATCACAATTATAGTTCTCAACGTTTACAATTTTTGCAGCAAGGTTCGGTCCAACATCTACAAAGAATTTATTAAATGTTTCGACTACTTCATTCATATTATTTAAAGTGTTATCCTCATCTTTGAAATATTTTGGATAATTAATCGTTCTTGGTTTATTTCTAATTATACTATTTAAGATGTTCCATAAACCTTTAATATTATTCTTATTAGTATCCAACAACTTATTATAATAATCCTGTTTACATTTTCTAATGATACCTGTCAGTTTATTTTTATATTTCTTATATTTATCCTCAGCTTCTTTTGTTCGGTTACTTATAAAGTTTTTGTAAAGATTTTTTTTTTTCTTGCAAGCATTTAGTAAACCTTTAGACATCCATGGTGTTTCTTTACACTTTCTGTTTTTACTGTATTTCTTCATTGGGCAGTTTTTGTCGTATACCTTTTGAAATACTCGCGTAAACTCATCATAAGCCATATTCGTGTCATTCTCTCTGTACACAATACTCCAGTCTTGAGCTAAAAGCTCCTTTTTAAATGCATCAATAGTTTTCTCTGTTTTTACCCTTCTAAACCAATACTTGTTTTCCTCTTCATCTTTTACATATCCATTTTTATACATAACGAAAACTGGAAGGTGATCACTAATATCATTTATAATTAACCCGCTGACTGTATCACTTTCAATTTCATTTGAGAAAATGTTATCAATCAAGGTTGCACTATGAGTTGTTATTCTACTCGGTTTAGTGATTAGAGGAAACAGACCTATACTGAATAAAGTATTTATAAATTCGTCCGTCTTTTTATGTTTATATGGGTTTAACAGATCGATGTTGAGGTCTCCCCCCACAAACATGACTTTATGATTTAATCCTGAAAAGTGCTCCTCCATCCAGTTAGAAAAAACATCTACATCAGAGCCAGGTGTTCTATAAATACAACTCACAATAATATTTTTCTTTTTTTGCCTTGTAATTTCAACAGTAAGGCATTCAAGTGTATCATCCACCACCATTGTCTTATTTTCCATTACTTTATAACTATAGTTGGAGTCTATAAACATAGCTACGCCCCCTCCATGCTTGTTCCTTCTGTTCATACTTATAAATTCATAACCATCAATAGAAAACTCAAATTCTCTGTCATTATTGATCCATGTTTCTGTGATTAGAATGACACTGAATGGTGTGGAAAACTATTTTAAGAAGCTTTTGATGTGGTCAAAGTTTGCATAGAGGCTTCGACTATTGAAGTGGATTACAGTGAATGCCTTAATGTTCTTAAGTTTACTATTGTACAGATCCTCTGTGTAGTATTGACAGTCATTGGTAGCTCTAGTAAAAAAGTTATTTTCCGGGTCGATGTCGATCTCAGTGTTAATGCTTAATATATAGTTATTACAGTCTGTGTGGAACCTTGTCTACGTTATTTGACTCATCAGAGTAACATGTCATTAAGCTAGGATTTCTTGGCTGGAGGATTTGCCTCTTGCTCATGTCTTGAGTTGCAAAGAACAGCATGTGGAGCAAACCGAACCAGCCATGAGGCGAACATGTAAAACCTCACATAGGAAGGCTTAGACCCCACACTCATGTCACTTTCAACCTGTTTTCTCCTATGTCTCATAGTGCGACATTCCGCAGTTACAATCTATTATCTCCTCATCATTACTATTACGTAATCAAAGTCATCCTTGTCCAAGGCCAGTCCGGGTACACGCTCGTCTACAGAACTGAAAGTGAACCGATCTGCCGTCGCTCCATTGTTGCCTGGCAACTTAGCTCCATCAAGGGCGCAGATTGTTGCTGCCGTTGCTGTCAAAGTAGCATTCTGGGAAATCGCACAGTAAAACGTTGAGCCTCTTTGAATTTCAGAGTGAGGAGCCCTGGGAATTCCACTGTAGCCTAAAAAAGATGCAAGAGCTAAAAACTCTCCTCCAGTCAGGGGCTGCCTGATGGGAATTTTATCAAGAGGCAAATGAAGGGGCTTAATGCACTTTTTAATGAGAGTAGATGGCTCTTAAAATTTTGTGAAAGCTTTTAGAAATCTCTGTGTGTAATTTGCAATGATATATCAAGAGCTTGGTGATGAATTTCAAGCTAGTGATAGTCCATCCATTTCCATCAGAACATAGTTAACATAGTTAAAGCTAAACTTGTTTACCTTTAATAAATCCTTTTCGTAGTCCCTCTGGGGATAATACAAGTGTTAATGGGATGATTGGAGGGTCTTTCATCTCCCCCGGGTGTCTCTGGCCAGAAAAACACATTTGCAACTTTCCTGCCACCAGACCGGAGCACGCAATAGAACCACAAAGAAGAAGCTCACAGGCTAACGGGCAAAGCTAACTGCAGGCTAGCGCCACTTTAAACAGTATTTACAGCCAAGTTTGAGTGATGTTTTTTCATTGTGTAATTGGATGTACAATATCCCTCTCTCCCTTCGCCTTTTCTGTCAGCGTAGTATTTACTCTCACGGACAATTAATAAGTAAAAAAAAAACGCAACATGTTATGGCACCTGCAGTTGCGCTTCTGGCCCCTGGGGGCAAGAGTTACTTAGTACTGCTTTAACAGTTAATTATAGTTAATTATATTAAGATTTGCTGTAAATGTACTTAGTTGTCCTGGTTTGACAGTTTTTATGTTATTTATTTTGATCTGTGGGCACAGAAAATGACATACTAAGAGGTAACATTTTCATAATTACTGTCATACAGCCATTCTGTACCAATGAACCATGAATACGTTCCTTTTCTCTTTTCCAAAGTAATGTTCTAGGAAAGTGAAAATTGCAACTTTTCTTCATAAAATTGTCGTTGATGGCATTGCTGTAAAGAAAAGAAAATCAATACCTACTAGGCTTTATTCCATCAAGCTAAGTCGACTGATTGTGTTTTTAAGTTTGCTACTTCATATCAAGTCAGGCATTTCACGAATCCACAGTCACACTGCAGTTCAATTTGCTAGAAACAGTTCCGTGACGATTACAATATTCATTTCTTTGGTAAATCATGCCCCATTCCACTGTGTTTTCTCTTTGACCAAAACATGGGCCTTCAAGAACTGCTTGAAGTCTCAAGTCTCATGATTAGAACATTCACGTTACTCACGCTCACGAGCAATTACCAGTATTTACGACAGCGCTTTCTCGAATTGTAAAGGGCAAAGAGAGAACAAGTTAATAAGTTGTGAATGAATTGGCATTTACATTTCCAGTTATAAATTAATAAAAATAATGAACCGTGGCATTAGGAAGGAATGTGTTTTTCCAATTGAATGTAGTAACCTGTTTTCCCTCAAGTAAATCGAGTCATGTTGTCATTTATGTGCAAATATCTTTCCAACGCAACTAATAGACTCTCAGATACACGCATGTGCCTCAAGCTCTTCTCTTTCCATTCAGTTCCTTTCACACTCTGCATCCATTTCTTTGATTTCTCCACTATATTGCTCATTCATGCACCTTCACTCCCCAACTTTCACCCCAATCTGTTTCTTGTTGCTTGCCTCCTTCCATTTCCCCATCACTTACCTGTTGCCCATTGTAAGTCTGCCGCTATTGTCTACCTTTACCTATCTACCCATCCATCTCTGCGGCTATTGTTCGAGGCTGTAAGTGTTTCTGATTAGCAAAGGCAAAGCTCTCTCTCCCTTTTATTTTTTGCCCACGATTTTAGAATAAGAATTGATCCGATATACTCGCTCTGCCGCGACAGAGTTTAATGAGTTGTTCGCCGATGATCCCTGCCGCCTTGATCCCCTCTGTGGCTAACCCCCGTGCTCCGTAGCCCCTCAGCCGGAGCCGAGATTTGAAAAGAAAGACGGGGAATTATGCAAACGATTCTCAATTCAATTTCGCCTGGACCACGGTGAATCTCGCGCCGACTTTGTTTGCGGAGCTACAGTAAAGCATGGCAGTGTTTATACAGTGGGCCTATATGCAAACTGGTAAAGGAAGTGTGCTTGGAGTGGATAAGCTGTCTTTGCAGAGTTGAATGAGTGAGGTGGAGGCACGGAGGGGAAGCCCGATTTCAATTTGCTTCCGGTTGTACGGAGAAAAGCGTGGAGTTTTGGCCTGCAGAACCGCTTTGCAGTTGAAAAAAGGTCTCGGGGGAAGGTAAATGCTGATAAAGAGGTGCGCTTCGGGACTCGAGCAGCCAAATGTAGGTTCTGTAAAATTAAGTCAGTTCCAAATGCACCACCAAACTGCTATTCGTGCTCACATGGATTTGAAACCATCTATAGCGTTGATTGGTTTTGTTACTGATTCCTGGTGGTCGGAGTGAGTGACTTTACTTTAAATATTGTACCAAACGTGATGACGTTCAAACCCACAACTTCTGAGCTGAGAACTTTGTGAACAAGTGGGAACATTTATGTATTATCTCAGGGGCAGCAGAGGAAGGGAAGGAAAGAGTTCAGCTTTACCCAACACACATTTAGGTTGTGAGACAGGCACCGTCTTCTCTCTAATGGTGGGTCTGAAGGGGATGTGAGGTGGATGATGGGACAAACCTGTCCACTCTTCCGCAGTAAAGACCGTTGAACAGATTAAAACATACCCTTGCCATTTTTTCCGTCTTGATTAAAAATATCTCCACACAGAACACTGCAAGCACAGAATGGTCTCCACAGCACCATGTAACTGATGAGAAAGGAGGTCGTGGGACATTGATATGAAGTAGGGTCTGATTTTTTGTTCCTTTTTGGCAACATGTGGCATTGACAAAAGTGCAGATTTGCCACAGATGTGGGAGTGTACGTGCTTGTCTTGCAAAGATGTGCAGACTTTGACCTACAAAAAGAAAGGCAGTGCAGAGTTTGTCTTCCCCTGACACCTTTAAACAGAATAAGTAATTGAATTAGTGTCATGCCATTCCTCTGGAGGCTTAGAACCTCGATTTGTCCAAGATGAACAAAGGCAAAAGCTGTCTTAATATTATACTCGCGGACCATTTGGGCTCAGCTTTTATGATTCTGATATCATTGCAATTCCTGTGTCTGACAAAATGTGACAAATTGTTTGCCATTTTCAAAACTGTATTGAATAATGGGACTACAATCACAAAGACTAGGGCCTTTTTCATGAGTGAAAACACTGATCCCATGATTGAAGCCAGTTTGCCACAAACTGCTGACTAACTCCAAAGAAATGTGCAATAGAGTCATAATTTTCTTTACCGACTCCTTTTGACTAGTTGGATTGTCTCACAATGGTAAAGAAACTATTCAACTCCGAAGCGTATAACAAATCTGCGCCAAAAATGCAAAATGCAGGTCTTGCTTGGAAGTGAGTGATTGGTGGTGTTTACTAAGGCAGTTGGTGCAGATGTGTGCAACCACACTTCTACCTGTTGGTCCCAAGGGAACCTATGACTACACAGACCCATCTTATCACCACCGGGAATGGAGTGGCTAAAAAAATGGTCCCAAGGGAAAAGCGCTTTACAAGATTCCCTTCTAGAGCACAACTGTATCGCCACACTTTTGACGATTATCCTTAATTTGTCAGATGACACAAGAGCCCCCAGTTGAATATCTTTTTACAAGGCATTGTGCTGAGTTGGAGCTGATTTTTCTTCCACTCAAGGAGAATTATAGATTCCACAGTTTGTCAGACCCTACGTCACAGTCAGACCCTATACCTCAGAGGGGCCTGCAATCAAAAATTATGTGTCCAAATCCATTGGCATTACTCATGACGTAATATTGCTGGCATAGTATTTTATTTCATGATGGCTTTACAAATAGAAAGAAACAATCAATTTCCTTCATGTGAAATCAACAAAGCCTTCAATCCTGTGCGAATGACTCTTATTGTCGAGCATATCTACATGCGCAGCGCGACAATTGAACCAGCGAATAGAATGGTGACTTGTGAGGTGGCGGCGGTGCGGTGAAGTTATTTGTATTCTGGGATTTCCAACATGGCCGGTGCTTCATCCTTTGACCGAGCATGTGTGTGTGTGTGTGTGTCTGTGAGAGCTGTGTGTTTAAATGTCATTCCAATTACAGGGCTTCACACTTCCCCCCCAGATGACACCTTAATAAAGCTCCACTGAGAAGCCCATTAATGTTATCATGGACGACCAATGGCTGGAACTGGGGACTGGCTCACTTATTCTAATAGCTGGAGTGCACTCGCAGGCTATTTTCCAAGTCATAACAAATTCTTGTTAAAAGTGTATTAAGCGCCTTGATAACATTCTTATTAGGGACCCCTTTAAATTTTTTAGCTTGTGCCTGAGATTGCCCTTGGTTTCTCACTACAATTCAGAAGTTGTGTGTTCAGCTGCATGAATGCATGAGCACCTGGAATTTTACTCATAGCCAATTATTTCTACCATCCAACTTTGACCACAGTTGTTTATTTGTAGTCCATCATTGAAATATAGAAGGCGTTTTTTGCTGAAATAACCTCATGACATTCAGAGCCAACTTTATATCTTCACTGATTAAGAGCTTTAGTGCTTCGCCTTTTGACTTGTCAGGGGATGGCGCTGTTCCAAGTGGCCATGCTAAGAACGGACCACGTGTTTCTCTGACTGGTTGATCCACCTGTCAATCACGCTCATCTGAACACCTAGATAAGACAAGATCGCACTATCTTGGGTGCTACAAAAAATCAAAATGAAATGCTACAGATGGGACAACACTACCCAATTTAAGATGAAACTAGAGTCCCATCTCTTGCGTCAGTCTTTTTCTTGAAGATTGCTTGTGATAAAGGATCTATTGGAACTTCAAAACATGCATCACTGCACACTCGTTGGCAATGTAACCAGCTCAATTATAAAAAACGAGCCAGATGGAAAACTCTGCAGACAGAATTGTTCCTTTGCAACAAAAAAAAAAAGAAGAAAAAAAAAACATAACAAAATTGTTTTATTTTCTGTGGTCGATTTAATGAATGTATGATATTGGGACTCTATTGTTTATATAGATGACACATTCTAAGTCAGTCACCTTCTAAGTCACCTTCTAAACCAACCAGCCACTGGTTGGTTTAGAAGGTGACTTTAAAATAAATTCCTTAAGACCTGCTTGATGGTTGGATTTGAAGATGCACCTTTTCCATCAGACTGCTATAATGAATTAATTATGGCGTTGGCCGGCCTTGATTGAAAATGCTAACCCCTGCGTCCCTCTTGTTCACTCTAAATTTTGGCACAAAACAAAGTTTAATTGTTTCTGAAAAAACCTCCCCAAACCTAACACCTAAGCTATTTTATTTTTTTCTGCTTCTACCTATTTTGAGCTAGAGGTCGGTCACATTAGCCAGATCCTATACAATTGGATGAAACTAAACACCTGCTTTGAAGAATGACTGCTTTTTCTAATACTATCAATGCCACTTTTATACTACACTTTGGTACACACATACGTACTGCACTTGAAGACCAGTTAAGTTCAACAGTCAGTTTGAGTTATGCAGACACTTCGGTGCAAGGACAGCACTGCCTCGAGGCTTCCTTCTTTCAATCACACATTTTTTTTGTCTTAAGCTCTGGCACTTTTATATCCAAATATTACTTCAAGGCAAACGTAAATGAAAGAGTCTTGTTATACAATGAAACGATTCAAGTTGAGAAACTTAAAACAAAATGTCCATGTGCGCAGCAAATATCTGTGCAGTCGTTGAAAAATCACCGGGGTCACTTTCAAATGCTTCTAAACGCTTCATGACTAAAAGCGCTGACGCATTTTCTGGTTGTTCCTCCAAGAGAATTTCCTGTCACAACATTCCCTAAAGTGTATTTAAAGCCATTTGCGAAATTGTGTTTTGACTCATTGGACGGTTAAAATGTCTCCCAAATATTAAATAAAATGTCACCGGCAAAACAAACAATCTTTTACAACAGTTAGAGGCGTCAAGGCTGAGTGGTTCTATTCCATACTGTGATGCAAAAACAAAACAATATGATATTTGAGAATGTCAGAAATAAAATCAGTGTTTCCTTTGCGTCAACAGTTGTTGAGAGCCATTATTTAACACAATGGAGTTCAACAGGCTGCAGTCTATACTGTCACGTTTATCAAAGATTGGAGTCCAAGGTAGCTGTTTTGTCACTCAGTCATGGAAAGTATTCCAGTAAATGTTAAAATGATATTCTATTTTGCAGTTATCTCTACTTTCTACTCCACTACATTTTTTAATTGAATTATACTACAGTAATAGTATAAAGCATTTTGATTTAAATGCATGTATCCCTCTCCTCTTTGTAGATACATAATCTGGAGATATAAGTGTTGGATATTGCAACACCTAATACTGCAACAATGATACTTTGGCAATATTGTCATACTTCCGATCTAAGCAGAAAGTCAGTGGAATTCATACTTGTTGGGATGCAGGGCGTTTTACATTTCTTAAGGAGAGAAACTGCTTGGAGCGACTGTGGCTATGGCCCTCGAGTGAACGCTCTCTATGCAAGCAGCCCGAATGCACAAAAGAGAGGCATGCCTCGCAGGTATTCAGATCTCTGGAGGTTTGAATGGGCATGCTTCCTGGCTGCTGTGCTGCACGACCTCCTACATGAATGAAATTGTGTTTTGAGCCAGAGCATATTTCTCAGGAGCGAGACAATGGTGGCTGAGGATAGGCAACTTGTCTGTGGAGTTATCATGAATGAGAAAAAAAATGTCTACAGAAACAAACAAACACACAAAACATAACAACAAACCATGACTGCTGGGTACCAATGTGGCCACAATTATACATCAGATTAACAATCAGAACGGCTTAGCTTTGGAGAATCAGCAGCAATCCCAGCTGATGTAAGCAATTTATTTTCTTAGTAGAGTAAATGTGTTCTGCCATGCACTGTTAGTATCGAAGTATAGCGGGTTTTTTGATGACCGCTAAGACTGTAAATCAGCGCAGGGTTTTCAGAACAGTGTCTCATTCTGAGCTCTGGCTGAAACGCGCATCTTATTGACTCAGGTGAACAATCGGTTTGTGCGGGAAGGTCCAGGAACACGTTTGGGGAGTAGCTAAGAGATTCTACTCCACTTCCTCCAACTTTCAAGGTTTGAAAATGGGGTAACTGAGGCTGTGACATATTTGTTCTTTCACCTCGCACCCGTGAAGGTTTTGATTTCCAGGTCGTCTGGGGACTGTAGACTTTTCTCGTCATACCTGAGTGCGTTAAGTTAAGGCGCTGCCATCACTCGCCGCTTCATCGAAAAGTCTACCTTCTAGCCTTGACCAATATTTGAACTATTCTCATTCATCACTGTCATAGCAATCATCTTTTTCGCTAAATCCGCCGTCCCAATTTCAAACCACCCCTGCCCTTTTGTAGTAATAGACAGTCTTCCATATACTCCAAGCTAATGATGTATCAGCCCTATGTAACTATATATTTCTCTTGAAGTTTGCGTAGTGCCCCGGTAAAGGCCAGAGTCATCAATCAGAGCCAGTGCACCCTGTGTTGTCAGAGCTCTCAGAGATTCAGGCTCCTCGGGCTCTTTTAAAGTTCCTTCCCTCATAATTACAGACTACTCCGTCTCCTCCTCTTTGATCTCGCTCCATTCTCCTCTGCCCTCGATTGGAGCCCTGGACTTCAGGGCTGCTATCTGTCCGTCAGTGCCCTGGGGTTCGGCACGCTTATCGCTGGATATTTAGCACCCGGAGATTCTAAGATGGATGGCGTGGCATGGTGACGATGCTGGCTTATGTAAAGAGGGAGTGGTACGAGTTTCGCGAGTACATTCTGATTCAAAATGTGGCAAAGTAAAGTCTGAACCCAGTCAAAAATAGGGTTCATTAAGTCCCTACGTGAAAGTTATCCCCTCAAGCTCTCAGTTGCCAAGCATTTGCATTTGACTCATCCCGGGAGAACATGCAAACTCTGCAAAGACCGCATGGGGTCACCACGGTCTGGGAATCAACTCTGGGTCCTTCTTGCCATGAGGCATTCAGCCACTGTGCCACCAAAGTTGAATATGTTTTGCCTCTTACAAAAAAGCTCTGTCAATGCTGGGGCTCCCCTTCTTTAAAAACTGGAATGAGTATCCTCCTGAGGTGAGGAGTTAGGTAATTCAGTTTGACAATGGAGTGTAACTGAAACTGATCAAAGACAAGACAAACCGCAGGAGTAAACCAGGTCTAACCAAGACTTCAGCATGCATTGGAATTAAAACAAGGTCTGAAACATAAACTCTACTTGAGACAAACTACAAACTTAGCAATTTCCAAACCAGCAATAAACTAGGTCTTAATCGACCTGACTAGTTCAATCCGGCACTAAACCAAGACAGTTTACTAGGAATAAACCGGGTCTAAAGCAGGTGTGCATACAGGACTAGATTAAAAAAAAGAAATGAAAACTATTTCCAAACAAGGGCCAGGATGATGCAGTGATCTTCATGTATAGATTAAACAGTGGATATTGGTTCTGAACTTACAAATGGCTTCAGTTAAATAAGATGCAGATTTGGCTTCAGAATAGAGGACTCATTCTGAACTCAAAGAAGAAAAGAAATCCATGAACCAAGACTAGATCAACTGTTTATAGAAGGAGCAGAGAACTGGAACTAGTATGCCACTTTAAATTATGTTGGGGTATACAGTATATTTTAATAAACACATACAAAAATTCAACCAGCAAAATTTTACACAATTATATTTTAAGTGAGGCCGTAAAAGCTTTTTTTTCCCAGTAGTGCGCAATCTGAAACTTCGCTACGCTAAAACCAAGAGAAGAAACTCTTTAATGGCTTGCGAAAGCTGGAATAATCTTCCTTTGTGGTTTCGAAAAATGTGTCACTTTTTCTGCTTTTGAAACACAAAAAAAGGTTGATGGCCAATCAATTCCGTGACTGCAAGATTTAACTAAGACTGTCTAATGACATGTCAGCATTGCTCTGCCTTTTCATAATGTGTTCTTATTGATGTATTTTATGTATTTATTGCTGACAATGAGGACTATGGATGGATATTAGCTTTAAGCTACATCCAGCATATTAACACTGATGTTTTTGGATCATATCCATTCATTAATATGCACTGTGTTCTTCAAATAATGAAGTGAAAAATAGATTTACTGAAAGAATACAATTTTTTCCAACATTTTTTGTAATCATTTTTACAATTACTACACATTATGTAAGAATTGTCATGCATGCCACCAGCATCCAGTTTGAGGACCTGTGATCTTGTCTGGTGCTATAGTGTCACTTCCTCACGTGTGATGCCGCGCCAACAGCTTGTTCAAACGGAAATGAGTAGCGCCTTATTGGCGTTCAACTCAATCCGCCATGTTCATTTGCATTCTGATGCAGACGATCTCCTAATTACCCGAGACCTCCGCATAAAGCGTTACAACGTGCGCACATGGCAGGGATGCTAACCACTAATTACGACGCTTCGATTTTGTTAGCGAGTTTACAATTATTATTTTCCCTTTGCTCCGGCAATCAATCAGTTTGCCCACTTGTGACAATAATAATAAGTGTTTGGTGATTGCGCGGAAAAGCAGAGGGAATTTCAATGGTGCAGAGGGGACAGGATGCATGTGGGGATTGGATATTTCACCTCATGTGCTCCCTCGCTCTCCGGAGTCGTGGGTGCGTTTCAGGTCAGCGAGCCGGATAGCTACAAAGGTAGACAGATGGCATTACAGGTTGTGCTTTTGGCTAATTTTTCTCATCTTCAAGGCCGGCTGATGCAAAGGGGTGGAAAGCAGCTGGCCCCTGTCCTCCCGAGGTGCCAGGACATTTGTTCTGTGTCATTACGTCCGACCTAAGAAAAATAAAGGCAGTGAGGTTTTGCAGCGAAGGCGAAGCAGGGAATTCCCAAGAGGAATAGTGAGATGGGGTGCTGTGTGCTGAGGCTTTCATGTCTACGCTATAAGAACGAGGTAGACTTTATAGGAGCTCGTTCTTTTAAGAGCTTTAATGGAAATGCTGACTGAATTTTTATGGCGCTCTCCTGACAAACAGATCGTCTAACATTTATTTAAACCGCGCATTTCGTACACAAGGCAACTCAATGCGCAAGAAATAGGAGATACTTGTGAGGTAATGGTTTTACCTGCATCAACTTTGGCGCTTAGATGAGGAGGCTGATTGTTCTGCTGCTGTCATGGAGTTGGGAAGGTGGGAAGGCTACCGCAAGTAGAGCAAAAACAGCAAGATTATGGAGGGGAGAGAGTGCATTTACATGAATGGCTTGAGCAAAGTTGGGTACTGAAGCACATTTACTTATGTTTCATTAGTCATAGTATTTTGAAGTATCAATATTTTTGCTTTCTTGAGAAATTGTTTCTTGACTAAAAGACATCTTCCTAAAATGTGAAAAATTAAGTTTTGACTGTTGGATTATGTCTTTATTAAACCAAAAACCATCCCATCCAGTTTCTTCCACTTGTCCGTTGCCAGGTCGTGGGGGCAGCTGTTGGAGCTGCCCAAAACATTGCACCAGCCCCTATGGCTCCTCTTGCAGGTGGTGGGTCCACGGGAGGACGGCCTCACGATTCTAACCGGGCCTGTTGATCTCTCTTCTGACCAAACCAAAAACGTTTAAGATAAACAGTCACTCAGTCCTCAAGTACGTAATATTTTCATCAAATACGTTTTCTCTTTTACCTGAGTAAAAGTCAAAGTAACGTTTATCTTACTTGAATTCATTTTTTGGCTGCTCTACTCACTTCTGGGCTTTGAAGATGATTGGTTGAGATGCAAAGGTAGCAGGCTGCGATTGGTAGGAAATACAGTCTCCATGGGTGAATTTGCTTTGGTTGCCAAGGGAAGATGTTTTCCAAACCTCTTCAATCAACTCAAAAATGTAATAGCTCAAGACCAACAACAGGTCAGACTCTCTCAGAAGCTTACTCAACCATCTTAAATCCTTGCTATTTAATTCAGAACATGCATCTGGTCTCCATGGGCTGGAGAGGGATTTCTTGGGTGCTCCAGACGTGGATTAAACGGCCAATGATGCAAGTAAAAGACAACTCAATTACTGACTACGACTTGTCAGACAGACGTTCACAAGGAGCTGTTTTCTCATAATTTAGAAGCAATTTCTCACATTCATTTCCAAGGCTGTTATACAAGTGGAATGCAGTTGTGGTGAGATTATGTACTAAAACATTTCTGATTCCCGTGTGGTAGAACGGCAGCAATGCTACCTGAACTGTTGAATTGATTGTTTTCCTTTGAGATCCATTTCAATTCCTTACGCTTCAGTCCAAATCAAAGCAATGCATCTCGGTTGCAATGATGGGACCATCACCCTGGCAGAAGTCATACTCTTTCTGAAACATTTCCAATGGGAGCGCTAGGTCCTTTTGTGAAACAGCCAGTGCTGACGCGACATCAAACGCTAACCACTTTGCCCAATTTCACATTTTGGGCTGACGCAATTTACAAGACCTCTCAGAAAACTCCTTTGTCAAAGTGTCTTGTAAAAGGCACAACACATAATAGGCCAGATGGCAATTCGTAACCCTGATATTTTCGAAAGCCATGTCAGTCCTCCCCATCGATTTAACCTAAGCTTTTTCCAGATGAACTTTGCTTGGTCCCATGTCTTCTATTCCCACAAAAGTGCGCTAAAAATGTCAACTGGCAAAGCATGCTATTATTCCCCCTTCGCTGACCCGAAATAAATTGCGGACTAGAGTTTCTTGCCACCAAAACCCATATGTTACTTTATCCAAGTGAATTTGAGATATTATATTTTCATTTCTGTAATGGACTGAAAAGGTTGGGGAAATGGAAGATGTGGTCACGCTTGTAAGTGCGTTTCTCGGTGGCACACTGACTCCCAAGCTTCTTGTTTCTTCGAGTCCACTTAGTTGGACTCGGAAAACATAAAACCGCCGTCAATTGGGAGATTTCCAATAATATTCCAGGCTGACCTCTGGAGTGCAGCGTTATTTATATACAATGGCTAATGGTTTTGAAAGGGACACCACGGATCCTGATAATCGGCCCTAAAATTATACTTGGCTTAGCGGAAAAACCTTTTACCATGTTACGTTATTGTTATAATATAGGTGATTTGAGGTTTTTATGAGATGATCAGAGGTAATTTTATGCCCTTCGTGACCATAGCAAAATTTGAGGGAGCAGACTATGTGTTCTCCATAATGACAAGGGCATTTTTATGACTACAAAGGGTCCATTAAACATAATTATTACACAAAATTAGGTTTTTGCCATGCCTGGGGAAAGATCCTCCATGTTGACTTATCTTGTGGATATGTTTAAAACTTATTTTCTTTGTAAGTTCACACTCCTCCAGTGGTGTTCCATCATAGCATTTGTTTTCAAAAAGTAGTCATCTGGACTGGATAGTTTTGAATTAAAAACGTTTCACCTCTGAACTGAGACGTTTTTGTCACTCTATTCTGAAAACTGAGTTGAGGCCATAAAGGCAAGACGAGTTTATGTGATGAGCTTAATTTGTACACAAGGCAATTTGCAGTATACTATTAAGGTAGTTGAGTAGTGTACTTTTAACAGAAAAATGCAGATACAATCAACTCATAAAACATAAATACACCCATCCATCCATTTTCTTCCACTTGTCCGTTGCCTGGTCATGGGCGCAGCTGTTGGAACTGCACAAATCACATTGCACCAGCTCCTTATGGTTCCCCCTGCAGGTGGTGGGTCCACAAAAGGACGGCCTCATGATTCTAATCGGACCTGTTGGTCTCTCATAAGGGGCTTCTGAACATAAATACAATCAATCATGAATTTAATGGATTACATTAAATGCGAAGAGTCAAGCAGTGTCATTGTCACAGCTAAAAAGAACTGGATTTGAACATTGTCCAAGTTGAGGCCTGTCTCACATGTTCTGGAAATCTGTTCTAGATGTTATTAGCAGGAGACCTCTCCCTGAGGTTCTCAGAGCTGAGATGGTTCACGTGGCTCTATGTCAGAGATGGACTTTGGTGCTAGACCAATAAGGGACTTTTACACAAGAAGAGCAGCTTTAAAGTGTATTATCTGAGCGACAGGAAGACAGTGCAGAGACCTGAGCACTGGTTGTATTTCCAGGTTCCAGACAGGACGAGTTGAAGTGTTTTGTGAAGCTCTTTGGGTGACTTGAGTCATGTGAAAAAGCATTATAGAAATGCATACAGTATTTGCATCATATTTCGTTTGGTAAGGGATTGAATGTATGTGGTTGCCATAAGTCTAAATTGAATATAAAACCTTTCATCATGATTGAATTTGGTTTGTTTGAGATGGGCCTAATGTGGCCATGTTATTCTTTACAGCATTTATTTATGGGATAATTAGATCAGACTGATGCATTGTATGTTCTGCATTGTTTCCTATGGACAGTTTTTTGTTTTGCAGCTAAGCAGTTACCATTCACTTTCTCATCTAATTTCTTTGTAATAGATGTAAAGGTACTGTTAACTTAAGTAACATACATTTCAGGATTTTTGTTCATGGCACTGTAGTTGATAAAATTCAACATTATTAGCTGCATGAATTCGTTTGGATTTCCTTTACTCCCCATTATTCTCTCCACACAGAGCAGTCACTAAACCCAGTCAAATACATTACATTACAAACATACTTAGTTAAGGGATCGCCACCACCCATTCCGGTGTCATCCATGTGTTAACAGAACCATGCTCCAGTTAAACATGGAAGCAGACCTTGAAGTGGTGTCGTTCCGCTGGGAGCCCTCTCTGAGATTGTTCCTGAAGCTCCCCCTGCATTCAAATGATCTCCCATTAGCAAAGCACCGTTGCCTCTGGCGGCGACAACATGCTGCTGCTACGGCAATAATAAAACACAAATGGCAAATGGCACTTTAGTTTATAGGCGTCTTATCCCCCATCATCCTCATTTCAAAACATTTACATTTTTTTTTTACACCTCAACCTTGTTTTTTCGTTATTTTAATCATTGTACATTGAGAATAATATTCTCGATGTTCTCGATGTTGTCATGTTGTTACATCATCAGATATATATCTCTCGATGAATCTTCTGAGTATTTTCAAATCAGTAACACCCCCCGGTTATTTATCTATTATAACACAAAAACTAGATGGGATTCAAAATAAATGAATGCAGCATTGTGGTTTCTAAACTTATTTTGTGACTACTGTTTTTTTTTCCTGATCCAGATTTTCTATGAAACTATTTTGTCCCCAGGCGAACTCAGGCAGGCATTATTAAATCAAGCCCCCATGTTATTACTTCTAACGAAGTTCCTGCCTTGATGGCTTTAAACGGCGTCCCAATTACGTGCATTGAGAGAGACAAGCATATGTATAACCGCTATCTCAACCAGCAAGCCTTGTCTGTTTAACTTTTCGTAGATTTCATCCCAGTGGCCATGTGGAAAGGGGCTCAATAGAAAGGATTAGGATTTATATGGAGTTTTGGGCAGCATTAGGAATCATTATGCGGTCGGATTCCTTACCTGCCTGCCCATAAAGCGGCAAATTAAAACAAAGTGGCGCATAAAAGGAAAGGAGCGGGAATATAAAACAGGAGGAGGAGACAAGGCTTTAGTCTGCATTTCTCTCTGTCATTTTAACCTTGAGGGGTTATGCAGGGACACATGCAAATTTGCCAGTATTGTAGAATGAAAGGAGGCAGACAGAAATGTTTATAACACCTTAAAGAAGAACTAAGTAACTTGTTTACCTTAATACATCCTTTTCATAGTCCCTCTGGGGGTAATCCAAGTGTTAATGGGATGATTGGGGGGTCTTTCATCTCCCCCTGGTGTCTCTGGCCAGAAAACCACAATTACAACTTTCCTGCCTCCGGGTCGGAGCCACCAATACACACTAATGGAATCACGAAGAAGAAGCTAACAGGTTAACGTTCAAAACTAACTGTGGGTTAGTGCCACTTAAACAGTATTTACAGCCAAGTTTGAATTAAAAAAAATATCTTCATGGTGTAATTGGATGTACAATATCCCACTCTCCCTTGTGTTTTTTGTCAGCGTAGTATTTACTCTCACGGACATTCAATGAGTAAAAAACCGCAACATGCTATGACGCCTGCAGTGGCACTTATGGCCTCCAGGGGCATGAGTTACTTTGTTCTGCGTTAACCTCTTAACCCCCACCTACACTAGCAAATTTTCCCCAGCTATTATCAAGGTGTCCAGGAATCACCCAAATCTAGAAGCTTGCTGAAAAAAGTGACGAAAATGAGATGTAAATGAGAATGAAAAAGCAACAAAAGCGCAAATGTTGTTAGCATTTAGCCTCTCCCAGTAAAGGTATAGCTCCAAACTGGGGTGAAGTTAGAAGCTACCAAGCTTTTCCACGTTTTCCCCTATTTAAATACAGTGACGTAAGCCTTTACACGATTCAAGTCTAGTTACACAAAATCAAACCTGTTGATTTTCTAAGCGGATAAAAAGGGAACCTATATTGTGAGGCGTAATAACACCAGGAGTACTTTGACATTGGTGCAGTAATATCGTCAAAGTACTCCCGGTGGTATTACTCCTTACAATATAGTGCCAGTTAGGCATCAAGTCGTCTAAGGTAAGGTAACAACATATCTCAGTATGTAAAAACGGTGGCCTATTCCTTTAACAGTTGGTCAGATCAAATTAAATTCAGTGCCCTTTCTTTCCCAAAACAGACCTTTATTGTTCGCATTAGTAGAAGGTTTGGTACGGGGTTCCTACATTTGACCACCCGACAGTATCTGACAGATAAACTTGTAACCCAAGGAAGTCTCCAACAATGTCCAATGTGTATGCTACTATTCTATTCCAAATGTCTAAGCCACAGCACTCCTTTTATTTATAGTAACTTAAGTTGGTATTCCAGAAAGCTCCTCTGACATGGATTTGCATGTGGTACAGTTGGCAGGCCACCGAGACTATTAGCTCCAGGCGGTTACATTGAATTGAAGTTGTTCTGGGGGGAAAATAAAAGTAAAAAGTACACTGAAAGCAGTGTTAAACAAGGCCAGACGGCACACAGTGAGGAAGTCTACGGCGAGAAGAGTGCCACCATCTTAAGAGCTTATGTTCTTTCATTGCTATTATTTTTTCCGACGCTGAGCCCTAATGGAACATGCAAAGCATACAAGTCTACTCAGCTCCTTGAAGCAGAGGGAACCGTGGCGAGCTTGCGGTTTCGAAAAGCAGATCTCGACCCTTTGTTGAAGGTGTCAAAATGTTGCCTTCAGGGACTGCTTGTCCGCTCTTGACACCGAGGAGTGTGTCTGATGGTGGAGGGAGGTCTGCACTAGGCTTTCATTGTGAACCAGGGGATACTTTTTTGTGTCTTTTTGTCAAACTGTCAAGCTGAAACAAACAAAGCAGTGAAGAGTTCTGAAATCCAAACAATCAGTTTATTTTCATAAGGCTAAAATGGAAGTGAATTCATGACTAAGAAAAAAAGAGTTTCCGCACATCTTCAAGGTACCGTGCCTTTTTGTCTTCGGCTCTGTTGTAAAAAAAATAAAAATCAACCTGAAGTCAGATGGATTTTGCGGTATGTTGCTTCTTGCGGTATGCACATTACGGCGGTGATTATAATTTGGCGAGATAAAACTCTGCAGGAAATGAACTATCAAACTTTTTTTCAATAGCGGATGCAGCCTTATCTAATCGCACACCGTGCATTCCACCAACAACCACAAGTAGCTGAGATAAGCTCCCCAGCAGGTATCTAAATCCTTTGTAACCAGTTTCGAAATGTTGCCTTCAGGGAAGTCTTGTCTCCTCTTATTGCCTAGGTGCGCTTCATCACTTGCTGGCTCTGCCTTTCTTATGAATAATACCGGATTCTCAATGGAGTTCACGCTGTTTCCAAGCACATGCATGACCTTGATGAAGCCTATATATAAACAACAGCTTCCCCCAGACAGACGACCGGAGGGCTCTTGGCTGCCGGAGTACACTTCGCCTGCTCACTCTGGGGGATGTCAGCCCGGCAGCGGTGTGCATTATGTGTGTCCTCAAAATATATCAACAGCCGCTGGAGAGATTGAGACTTTTTTTTATTTTACTGTAGTGTTGACCAGACGAAAAAAGATTAGGAGAGTCATGGAGTCTGGACAAGTTGGTAGCAGACATCAAAATCAATACTTATGAATTAAACTGACACTGCTAATCGAAAAGAAGAGGGTGTAAGTCACAGAATGGAATTGATTGTGCGGTAACGCGATGTGAAGTGAGAGGAGCGTCAAAGTAACGGTTTTGCAAAACTGTCAGTGATGTTCTGTGATTTATTTATTTCGATCAAGCTTGTCATCCATCTATCCATCCATCCAAAAAATAGTTCTACTCTTTATTTTGGTCTAACCACCCATCAATCAATCCATCCATGTGGTCATTTATCCACCTATCTAGCCCTCCATCTATCCATCATCCGACTATCTACCCATGCGTTCATTCATTGCCTGTGTGAGCAGTGTGGGAGTCCGTGGTTGGTGGTGGTCATAAGAGTCTACGGTGTCTACGGTCGACCACAAGACATAGTTTAAAGATGCACTATGTAACGTTTTATGTTTAAAAAAGTTGATATTAAAACATATTTGGCCTTTCAGTGACCCAGCGAATGCTTGGGTGGTTAGCATAGCGCCTTTACTCAATATCCTGATGGCCTGTAGGACGCTCCAGGTTAAATTGTTTAGGTTTTCACTGCTGATTGAACCGTACCCATGGTTACACAAACATTCTATTCAGAAAACCTACCAGAAATCCTAACAAACCTGAAATAAAATTGATCCTGAAGCATCATAGGAACCACCGGAATGGAAAAGTACCAATATCATTTTTTTTTCTCTTTACAGAAAAAGTTGTATAGTGCACCTTTAAGTATGGGTCTATAAGTTTTTGACCCAAATGGAATTCCGTATTTTCTCTTGATTTTTACTGTTTCATACCATTTGGTCGAAAAGAGCCAGCTGAGGTGGCTAGGGCATCTGTTTCGGATGCCTCCTGGTCGCCTCCCTCGGGAGGTGTTCCAGGCATGTCCTATTGGGAGGAGGCCTCGTGGAAGGCCCAGGACACGCTGGTGGGACTATGTCTCCGAGCTGGCCTGGTGTCGCCTCGGGGTCCCCCCCAGAACAGCTAGAGGAGGTGTGCGTGGATCGTGAAGTCTGGGCATCTCTGCTGAGACTGCTGCCCCTGCGACCCGGCCCCGGAAAAAGCGGAAGAAAATGGATGGATGGATGGCATACCATTTGGTTAATGAGTGTAAATCATGAAACATGCGCACGAAAGGATTTTTCTTTCACCGCCATGTTACACAGGATCAGGGATGGCTCATTTGAAAGCTTGAAAAAGTTTCCGATCCAAAGTTACGAGCGACAGTCAGCAATATTGTAGCCGGTGGGGGCATGGACTTCACGGGGTAAAACAAATTTAAAAGCGAAATTTGGCACCTCCTCCAGATGGCGCCCGAGGCATAGGTCACCCTGGGGTTGGCCCCGCCGCCACCAATGCTGTAAGACCAATCCAAGTTGCCAGTTGTGAATGTTAACAAAGGTATGTTCTTACTTCAATGACGGTGCTTGTATAGAAAGAATAAATCTAGGTGTTTTTGTTAGCAGAGCACGTTAACAAGGGCTCTGATTTAGTCCCACACAGCCATTGATTTAGTCCGCCACAGCACATTCTTCTCACTAAGCTCCAAATAAGACACTTGTTACTGAAAATGTCGTCATGAGCACACTGTAAATCCTAATGGTCTATGACTCTGGCTCTCCCTGCACACTTCTTTTGTTTTTCCTTAGCCCCTTCGCTCGGCGTAAGAAAACATCAGCGCCCCTGCATTCCCTTCATGTTGACATAAATGATCTGCCCCTCTTGACTCAGGCTCTGGTCAAACGTCCCATTTGTCCCGCACTTAACTTTACGACTGTTTAAAGTACTGTAGGCCGGCTGGTAAATGCTGTGTTTACATTGTGCGCGGGGAGATGGGGAGGAATATTTAGTTTCAAAGCAAAACGGTGTACGCTTTCCTGTCAGGAGCTCGTAAAAGGCACGTGTGCCCATGTATGTTCCTATTGTGAAATATGTGTTTTACTAAAGACATCAGCAGAGACATGAGTCAGAAAGCAGTCGGCTATAGTTTTGCAAGTTGAAGACGTTTGCCTTTTAATTAGCCACTCATGTTAATATCCCTACAACCGTTATCCCTAAGCCTGCTCTGAACTGTCAAAGCCTCTCGGATAAGCATGTGAAGCTTTCTCAACTCAGAACACTGGCTCCAGATAACTACTTTTTGAAACTTTTGTTTGCAACTCAAGCCAGAGTATTGCCACTTCAAAATATAATTACAAGAATCATTTTAAAAAAACGTGCCGTGAACTAGCTTCTCTTTCAGGTAGGCTAACATAACAACAAACTACTGTTCTGCAGTAAGGCTTTAAAATACCATTCTTCCGTCACCCTCATACCGAGAAATGATCAGATTCTCCTCTATGGATGAGTGAGTTGAGAAACACTCACGACTTGGTGCCTATGAAAACCGACGGCGAACTCCACAGACAGCCTATAATCTGGTCTGCATTTTTATCAGTAAAAAGTAAAAAGCGAGGGGGTCTGGCACACCTGAGTAACCACGTGAAGGAGTCATTTGCGTGGGCTTACTCCTAACAGCTCTTTCTTTGACGTGTGTGTGTTGCAGACGGCAGAGTGGAGGTGCTCAAAGAGAATGCTCTGCTCGGAGAGATGGCGGCGGGGAAGGTGTTCGGAGAGCTGGCCATCCTGTACGACTGCACCAGGACCGCTACGGTCAAAGGTGAGTGCATGGTTAGAACACGAAAACTGTATGCTTCAATTTGTGTTTTTACTCTAAGTTGATGGGCCAAGCAGTCAGAGCAATCAAGGAGCTTCCTATTCCATTTTTCCAGCATGAAGCCAAAATGTAATGAATGATAATATTAGGAAAGTCTTATAAATTGGCAACTGTGGCTCAGTTGGTGAGAGTGTTTGACCACGGTTCCAGAGGTCAGCAGTTTGTAGCGCTCTCTAGCGCAGACTGTTGTGTGTCCCTGCGCATGCGCTATCTACATCTTATTCTATTATCTGTGGTAACGCCACAGCGCCACACACGGACCTGGTGGATGAATCGCAGCGATTTTACAGACATTACTGGCTTTATGTGGACACACATATTTACTGAGCTGGCTCCATGTTTACAAAGGACGTTTCTGAAATGATTAGCGTTTGTCTTCATGTGGATATAGTCTCAGACTTTGTTTATTATTACCCTAAATCAGGGGTGCCCAAACATTTTGTCTCCGAGGGCCAAAATGAAAAAGTGCCGGTGGGTTGCGGGCCAAACACGGCGATGTCAAGCGTGAAACACACAACTGCAAATAATAATAGTAACTTTATTTTTCTATATATATTTGCATTTGATTATATCTATGCAAATAACATTCTATATTAAAACAAATGTTAACTATGGCAAAAGCCTAGTTTTAGTAGAACAAAATCAACAATTGTAGCAATGTGTAAAAAACAACACCTGTATCTACAGCACCTACAGTGACTTTACCTCATTAATTTGTTAACTCAAAGAAAATGCCATATTAGATCATTTTGAAAGTGTCAGTTAAATTTTTAACATGAGATTTGTTGATGTCAACAAACTTTGCCATAAAAGTTGGAAAACTGGGAAAGTTGATGTTACAACGCTCTGTGATAAACACCAAGACACCACAACAGTGTTTCCTTAACTTTGTGAAAGGAGTGAAACAGCGCCCCCATTTTGACGCTGGTGGCCAAAAAGTGTACTGCATTCATATTTACCATTGAGAATGAATGGGAGAGAGTTAGTATTACCTATACAGCTCAAAAGTAGGTCACTCTATGGCGGGCCAACATAATTGTTTTGCCCGCGGGCCCCACTTTGGGCACCCCTGCCCTAAATGGAAGAGTAACTGCAATGGAATACAGTTACTCAAAGTTAGTGTTCGAAATAATGTTGGTTCATGTATTACATTTTCTCCATTGCCCACTGTCAAACTATGTATTCAATAAAAATTGCATTATTCAGTCACTCCTCAAGCCGGTTATCGGTTCCCACGGCTGACATACATGATCACCACCGATCACATTCTTCAATCGATTTACTTTTGCACCTCCTAATATCGCAGCATGATGATTGATGTCTCCTGCTCAAAAAAAAATAATATGAACTGATTAAATCAGTCTGAACCACTGACCTTCCAGTGAAAGAACTGTTCCATCACCTGGGTCCAAGTCAATATTGTGAGACTTTTTTTTACTGCAGCTACTGTCACATCCTTAAACACAAGAGCGTCTCTGTCGGAGTGTAACACAGTGACGTATTGTCTCCTTCTCTTTCATGAGCAGCCTCCACATTCGCGCTCCACATTCCCAGCTAAGTGCGCCTCCTCAGACTCCCACTGAGCTAAATGCCAAAATGTAGTGGCTGAGCCGGTTTTCATGTCAGCCCCTGCTATGAACCATGAGCTCTGGGTGAATGGGCTGTCTGTCAGCTCTGTCAGGCCCCGCTGTGAGAGGGCTCTGGCCCAGGGATGGTCACACGGCGCTGGCAGCGATTATGGCTGGCGTGGTAGAATGCAAAAGCGGAGTTAGGTTTTCTTCTGCAATACATACATTCGAGATAATACATTATATTAAGTGACCACAGCCCCTCCAGCATTGGTCTTCCAAAGTTCTTCCAAACTTGGATGTGACAAAGTGAGTTCTAAAAAAAAAAGAAACTGTTTTCCACTGGAACTCTCGAAGGACTGGACTTTTTGTTATTTTATGACCCTCCGGTTTAGGGAATTTCTACAGATGTTTTTAGGTAGGCTTGAATGCTGATACCTGTCATTCCTGCTCATTACATCCTCCAGTGCTAGTTAGTCAATGGCTAGTACCATTGTTGGAACCCCAAATTATGGCAAAAGCAAGAACATGAAAATGAATAAAAACTTCAGTCAGGTTCCCCTGGTCTTTCAATCCATATTTCTCTGCATGATCAATTTCCTGCATGTGCATCCCCCAAACCGAGGCGTAAAAAACAAGCACGAGGCGTAAAAAACAAGCAGTCCAGCGGTAGGTCAGCATGAGTGACTTTGAGGCATTGCCGTAATGATTAGCCGTATTGCTGCTCGCACATTCAGCTGGAGTGACCCCCGGCAGTCAGCACTACACCTCACTACACCGTTTAATAAAACATTTATTGACCGCCAGCACACTGAGCTGCTAATTCTCTCCACCCGGAATGCAAATTGCGCGCGTGACCCTGATATTTACCCGAGGTCCCCGAAGGCATCGCGGGAGCACCATACCAACAGGCGTAACGATGATGAGGATGATTGCACAGTGGATTAGCCGACGCGCAAGACCCTCCCTTTTGTGGCGCGATCCTGTGGCACTGACCGCTCAACCTTAGCCAACTTTGGCAGCGGTTGCTATGGTGACAGGCAGCACCTATATGGGATAAAGTATTCCCATTTCAAGCTTGTCTCTTTCAGTTGCCGCATCTTGATTTTCTTTAAAAAAAAAAAAAAATTGCGCCTGGCTCGATATAGGATTTTCTTTTCTCCCGTGAGGGCAGGGATAGACTTTGCCGCTTCAATAAAAGGCACAGCATGGGAGATATGAGGTAACATAGGTCTACACGGGCACAGGCTGGGCACACGGTGGCCCGTCTATCTTTTCTCTTTCGACATCTGAAGAAAGATATTTGCTGTCTTTGGTGTCCACATGTAATTCATACATGTAGTAGAAGATACCTCTCTGCAATTGGCCTACAATGCTTTGAGACTGAGTGAAAATGCAATAAATATATATATATTTTTTACAACCTGTTACACATTGCAGGTTAGCTGGATTCAAACCTCAACTTCACCCAGTTTGCTGTTACCCGAATAACGAAAAAGCGTCTAAATATCGACATAAAATGAAGTGAAAATGAAAACAGCCATAAAGAGAAACAAAAAATAAAAAAAATGAAAATGTGACAAAAAAAGAGCAACAGAAAATCTCCTGACTTAAAGCCTCAACAACAATAAAGCCTCAAAAAGCAACATAAAAGCAATTAAAATGTGACAAAAGGCCACAAAAAGTTGACAAAAAAAAGCGATGGAAGAAAAGTTACGACAACATGGCAACCACGTGAGGACAAAGACCCTTTGAAATCAGTTTCGTAGGTCTTAGCTTTAAAATGAAGCGGTACAATGGCCTAAAGACTCTCGTCCTGAAGTTTTTAGATTTGGGTAAAGCTGTACTGGAGAAAATGCGCTTGGTTAAGGCGGGGAGGTAGGAGGTTAAGTTGCTTGGAGCGCTTTCTGTTGGCAGTGGGAGAGATTAGCCAGGACAAAACCTAGGTACAAGCCACCACATTTTAGCTAATGGCATTCTATCAAATCAATGGCGCCGTGATGAACATTGCTTGAATGCAGGACAGCTCCGACAGGGAGCTAATAACCCTACCCCATATTCAAAATACAATTATTGATTATCAGCATTGATAATTCGAAGCTTTTGCATGTCACAGGTTGAACATCTGATGAGACTTACGTGACAACTTACAAATATTAAAAAACATAGAGCGAAAATAGAAAAGTTTGTGATTTCTGAGTGTATTTACTTAGTTTTATAGTTTTCTCTTATTTTTTTATCATTGCTTATATTACCATTCTAGTCACCATTCAACCAGTCAACCAAAGTAAACATGAATACTTAAAAGTGGATGGAAGCAAAATACGACTCCAGTTATGTTTTGAATGAGGGAACAATGTTATGACATGCTCAGAAAGGTACATGTTGCATGATATGTTCCCTTTCATTCTATTAACTCATTATCATTGCCCAGCACTCTTGAAATGTAAACATAAAATGATAATGCACACGGTTCAACCCCCAATTAACCATGTTCATGCACGGAAAGGACACATAGGCTTAATTGCATGTTGTGTCCGTGAGCGCTGGCTCTGAAATCATATGCAGAAGTAATTATAGAGGGGGCAGAATTGTGCTGATGAGATTGCTAATGCGCATGTGAATGTGAGCGAGCAGGTCCCTGTGCAGTCCTCTGAGGTAACGTACACCGTGATGGCGCTAGCGCTGACTAGAAAGAGCGAGTAGAGACGCGGCGTTTGCACTGAGTGACCCCAGTCACCCGCCGTCAGAATTCATATCCATACAAAACCCCACGGGGTACACATGCACTCAGCAGGGGGGTACTTGGAAGTATTACAGATCTAAAAAAGAAGGCAAAACTGAACAGTAGATGCTGTTTTAAAAGAAAAAGTCTTTTTAATGATAATGTGCAGTAAAAGGTTGGAATTTCAGAGTTTGTTTTCTGTATTTTAACACAATACACAACTAAAAAACAATAAATTGGAGTTTAGCGGATCATTTTCTAAATAATTGCCTGCACCTTTACAGTTTAGGGGGTACTTTGAGTAGAAATGAAGGACTCAATACAGTAGGTATTATTATCTGGAGCAAGCATTCCTAGTCTACACAAGTCTTTTAGCTTAACATATTTTTCTCTTATGGCAGGTCTTACTGGAAAAACATTAATTGTTTCTGCAAAACAAGAATTATAAAAAAAAAAAAAGAAGCAAACTCAGCATGGTCTTCTGGGCATTGATTAAAAGGCCCAGCCGTCCATCAGACAATAGGTTAGTTTGTGTATTTGCTGCGACTAGAAAAACTGTCACAACAGCCTGCAATATGACGTAACATAAGTAATATTAAATCATTATATTTCCTCTAAAATCCCTCCCTTTGCTGATCTCAACTAAGGCTGAAACGACGCGTCGACGTAGTCGACGTCATCGATTACGTAAATACGTCGACGCAGTTTTTGTGCGTCGACGCGTCGCTTGTTTACATCATGGCGGCGCGCGATGCTGGCGATGCGAGCGAGGGGAAAAAGGCACGCCAAAAGTCATCAAAAGTGTGGGAGTATTTCCAGAAACGGCCAAATAATGTTGTTTATGCACACTGTGTCGAGCGGAAATGGCCTACCACAGCAGCACAACGGCTATGAACGAACATTTAAAACGAAAACACCCGACAGCGTTCATGCCATCGCCATCAACCAGTCAATCGGCCGCGTGAGTAATTTTCATTACACAAAAACATTAATGTATTATTTGTATCTGCGTTGTAAATTCATAAACTAAAGCACTGTTCCGCTCTGAGAGGAGTCAAAAACGCGCGTGTCTAACGCTACATAACGTTACGTTAGTTGTGTAACTAACTAAACTACCTTTGTACAACATTAACAGTTATGTACAAACGAACAATTAACTTTAATCATACAATCATTGTTGTGTGCTGGTTATTTATTTTTTATTTTGCGCATTTTAAAGCAAATAAGCAATACTTTTACTTTTATTCAAATGTTTACAGTGAGTGTTCCAGATTTGCACATTTTATAGGCTACTGAGTTGCACATTGAGCCATAATTTTATTTGGTTAAATAAAAGCCATGCCATTTGAAAATACTGGCCTACGTCAATTTTTTCCCCTTCATTTTAAATGAAAAAATAATCGGTAAAAGGAAAAATAATCTATAGATTAATCGAAAAAATAATCTATAGATTAATCGAAAAAATAATCTATAGATTAATCGATAGAAAAATAATCGTTAGCTGCAGCCTTAATCTCAACAACTAATCAGAATCCCCGACGCCATAACTTTGACCAATGAGACGAGCCTCCCTGTGAACCGACCTGTCAGGTCCAATCAGGAGGGAGGGGGATTGCATCGTTTATGTTTCAGATAACCTGGAACATTTCAGTGCAAATTCAATCATTCATATATTCCGCATAATTCACATCAGACTAAAATGAACTTAATAGCCAAAATTGTACATTCACAAAAAAGTCAATATCAATGGATAGCATTTTCACAGTAATTTTTACATAACGCCTGCACTTGCTCTGCGTCAGGTCCCGTGGTTCGTAACATACAGAGATGAGTGTGGTAGTGCGTGCCACAGTGCAGATGAGGGACTAATGAAGCGTTTAATAAAGTCCCCACGCTCGGCTCTGCCACACTGAATATGTGATTAAAACTTAGTCACAAGAAAAACAGGGCCAAAGATTCTTAGATAAAAAGCCCCTACAAAGTTTGGTCATGTTGATCTCGATTAGCAAACATCATTTTCATCTTGTTGGAAGTTTGTGAGTACAGTCAATGACTTGCATATTGTGTTTGAAAAGGTACTACAAAGTCTGTAGTCAAGTTTATAGTGAGCCAGAATGATATACCCTATATGTTGTACCGTATTTTTTTACTCGCTCCGGAGTATAAGTTGCACCAGCCAAAAAATGCATAATGAAGAAGAAAAAAAACATATAGGAGTTATAGTCCGGAAAATACAGTTTCTCCACATTCACACATTCAAGCACCGCTTTCCCAGATGTACCCTATGTAGTCAAAACTTTCAGTATTTTTGAAGTGAACTTGCATTTGAGCTCTTTGGTATGCAGTTGTATTTTTCAGAATCATCAGAGGGACTAAACAATACATGTCGGAGGGGCCAGAAAGCATATGTCACTTTGTTTATTTATTTTTCTGGTTGGGAGAGATATGTACGATGGCTTGGCTTGGCCTGAACTGAAAAGTGATCACAAATAAAAATGTCATTGTTTTGAGGATAACTTGGCTGACATCTCACTCTATACATTGGCCCGTTGCCACAGTCCCAATTCCTACTATAGGAAGGGAAGCCCATAGGTAAGTAAACAAAGCATACATGTTGGATGGAACAATATCTGGATTACGGACCCCATGAGGTAAAGTGGCACATTCCAGTCGAGTAAACAGCAGATTTTTAGCAAGTCAAGGTATCAGTTAAAATGCTGTGCTGCAGCCTGATTCAATAAATACACATCAAGTGGCCTCTGCAAATACTTTGTTGTATTGTTTATCAAGAACAGAATGTGCTGTATCTTTCTATCCACTTTAGTCTTTGCAAAAAAAAAAAGAAAAAAAAAAGAAGATTAATTCCACAAAATAACCAAGCTGAAATGATGATTTATTTTGTCTTTTTCCACAGCGCACGTTCCCAAATGGAATTCAGATGCGCGCTGAATATTTCCCGCAGATTTCTGACTTCATTATGTGTGCGCTGTGGCATTTGGCTCGTCTCATTTCAAAGACGTTATCGGACTATGATTTCAGAGATTTATCACAGTGAGAGTTGTGTCGCGCTTTTTCAGGCTGCTGTCACAAATCACAGCTACAAGTATTATTTTAGAAGGAATTTACAGTGAATAAAGCTGGGTCTAAGTAAAAGAAAGTGATAGAGAATGATACTGACCACAACAGAAGTAATGTGCACTGTGCACATCTTTTACAATAACACTGTCTGTGCCTCCTCCTATCTCGCTTGCACAGATCTCTGTAACGGGCTAATCATGTTTGATTTCTGTTTCAGAGACAATCTCGTCTGGTGTCTTTTTTTTTTGACAATTTAATCTCAAGGAAATCAAACTTTGTGATGTTTTCCCAATGTGACGCCAACATAAATGACGAAATTAACATAAACAATTTTTGACAAAGTACGCAGGTCGAAGCAGGTTATAAATACTGCATAGTGTCTCCCATGATTTCTATATGGTGGTGATGGTAAGGGGCAGGGGTGGATAGACCACGTGCTGGTGTTTTGATCACGTTTCTGCCGTGTGGTGAGACCAGCGCTCTTTGATACCAGCGCCAGAGCGGCTCCAATAGTCTATGGTGTTTACTATACACCGGAGCGGGGCAGCAGGATGCCCTCCCACACTGTTGCCAATGTGGCTTCAAGTGCAAACTAAATGCGTTTAATACTCTCACTGCTGAAATATTATGGAGGGTCCGGTGATGCGCGGGTATCAAAAGCCAGCCTCGAGCGCTTCACCCCCGACCCAGCTCAGAGCAGCTTCAAACACCCAGAAGCTCCCGAGTCTGTGTGTGTGCAAACACGCAGAGGAGTGCGGCTCTAAAAACAGCCACACTCCTGAGGAGGAGTCGCTGTGCGGGCAGCACTTCACTGAACAGTTAAAGAATAATACAATCCAAGTTCATAACACACTCAATACAAGTTAATATACCTACAGGCCACATTTCTCTTGGTAAAGCTGACCGCGCACAATGAGAAACGTCCAGTAGTTCCAGCGCTGATGGCGCTTCTAATGCGCTTGGAACAGCATGGACATAAATGTGAGATAAATGTTGTTGGTGCGGTTATACTCCGGTGCGCTCAGTAGTCAGGAATTTACGGTACATGCCAGCTACATCGTGAGTTTAGTATTAAGTGATTCAATTGATCAATTGATTGATTGACTGATTAGTTATTAGTTTTTCCAATTATCTTTGGAAATTGGATCAATACCGTTTCACTAGTTTCAAACACAGATCAGATGAGCGAGAAAACCGTTTTCCCGAAGAGAATCCTCAGCTCAAAACAACCCAGTCCAATCGACTACTTCGAAATCTTTACTCTGACGTGTTATGTGTTTGATCTGCAAAAATGTCACCCCAAAGCTAAACGTCCCTATTCTGATTTTCCCCTCATAGCAAAGAGGAAATACTGGACCGTGAGAGGAGACAATCATTGGGCCAGACACAAAAGTGATAAATCCAGAGGAGCGCTGACAGCCACCTCCAGGGAACAGACGGATATTAGGACTTCAGCCTTTAGTCAGTCCAATACAAAGACAGCAGCCCGTTGAAAACGTCTCAATAGCTACATCACAATGTCACCCTTTTGAGGCGACGGGGCACGGCGGCGATGTGCGAATTAATTAGTGCCGCTAAAAAATTAATCTTTGAGCCTGAACTGAATGGAATCGCGTACGTATGGTAGAGGTGTCATGTTGGTAACTCGATGTACTGTCCATTAGCGTCTGATGCACACGGTTAATGGCGCAGAAATATGTCAGAATGAATTGAGATATAAGAGGAAATGAAAGTGTGTGGCCATTAGGTGCATCTGTCCTGGCTGAGAATTTAGCATTTAATATCAAAGCACAGGATATCATTGTGCAACTGCCAGAGCACATATATATATATATGAGACGCGATCATATCTGTGGTATATGGCGGATTGATGTTATCATAGAAGTACGGACCATATGCTTTGAAATCCTCACTAGCAAGGATGTGGAAACTAATATCATACGGAATCTTGAACATAGCGTTGTGGTAGCACTTGATGATACTCATGTAAGGCTAAGGTTATTTTATAAATACGATCAAATGTGTTTTTTTCCGGTTTGTTTTTATGTGACCATGGAGTAGTAGACACCAATTACAAGGCTGAAACAACTAATCGCTTAATCGACAATTAATCGATTATTGAAATAGTCGACAACTATTTTAGTAATTGTTTAGTAATTAATAGTTTTCTGGTTTACACACACTCAAATAGAGCAAAAATTATGTGAAAATGTAGCATTTTTGATTAAATCCTACATTATAGTTAGGGTCTGTAGTGTTTTGTAAATTTCATGAATATCTGTCTGTGTCTCATCCAATCAGAGAGCAGAATTAGCGCTAAGAGCCTCCAACAAACATTTACTTTACGTTTACTCCATCAACACGTCCTCAAGTGGCGCCACTTTAGCTTTATGTGATATATTTTTTTTGGGGAAAAAAAAAATTTCCCACACAATTCACAGCCAAGCGATTAATCGTAAAAAAATAATCAGTAGATTAATTGATTACAAAATAATCGTTAGTTGCAGCCCTAATTACAACACAATGGAAAACAACTTTAAAAACAAAAGTTCTGCTCGCGCTTAAGCTTCATTTCAACAGATACCCATTGATGAACATTTACTAGGAGCGTGTTCACCATCATTTATGAGTAAAGGGACCACACTGCTGGTCATTAGGACACTCTAAGGGCCGGATGAGAACTCTAGGAGGGGCTAGTTTCGGACCGCGGGCCGTCTGTTTGCGATCACTTTTGTTTAGATCCGGGATTTTCACCCAGTTCCACAACGCAAGTCCGGGGGTGACATGGGAAAATGTATGATTTATATGACAAATCCAAATGGGGCTAAATGATCAAAACACATGAAATTGAATTGTTGGAAGTCATCTGTAACCCAGTTAGACACGGTGTTTGAAAATGTGTCAACAATGTTTTCCTTGAAAAGGAGGTATTTTGGCATTAACCTCTTCCCATGATGTTTGCACCTGTCTTAAGAGAGGAGTTGGCACTTAGACAGGCAGACAGACAGAGGAGAGAGGAGACTGATATAGGAGGAGTATTTTTTACTTCAAGCAGGATGTGTTTTATTTATGTTGGAAATAGATATAGTCTAGTCTGGGCTAAAATAAGGTGCAAGAAAAGAATAGAATTTGCCCCTTGACGAGAAGTAAGCCTGCCCAATGGATTATTAATTTGGACTTTTTTTCTAAAAGGCTATTGGCCAACATAACGTGCATCATTCTATCAATGTCCTGAATTAGTATTTTTACCGCTACTCTTTTGGTATGAGACACATTTTGACATTAGAGAGAGAGACAGAAGAACTTTATTGTCATTAATTGTATAGTGAAATTGCAAAGATCAGATGTTGGGTTAGTCCTGAGAGCGCCAGACCGACCAGCATGTTTTTGGTGGTAGGGAAAACCAGAGTACCAGAGAGAAACATACACAGACACGGGGGGAGAACATGCCATTAGGGTTAAAGTCCAGATATAACATATTATATGTAGGGGTGGAGCTGGAAAGTTTAAGAACCACTGATGAAAGAGATATTCACTTAACTCGAATATTTGGTAGTTTTATTCCTGCAATACCAGCTCAAGACCTATGCCTTTATGCTCTGGTGCCAGCAAGACTCCTCACCCAACGTTTTCTGCAAATATAGGCCACCTATTTGCATAATAAGAATCATCCTTGAGCGTGACCGAAATGTGAATAATGCATCCCGATTTGAAAAGGGGCAGATTGTCCAGTTAAGCACGATACAAGACCACTGAATGATTTGTGTTGCCACTACGAACCACACTCAATCTAAGGCTCATTCTAAGGCTATTATTACACTTTGCAATAATGCCCTTGCCTGTAAAGTAAAAAACATCGTCGCACCGAAAACATAATGCCGACCTGCAGTAGCGCGTTGGCTTCAAAAAGTCTTCAGATGAAGTGTGGAAAAAGTCAATAGGGGGCTGCTCTGAACACATCGACACCACAAAGTGAAATGGATGTGGGGAGAGCCAGGGGAGTTTTGAAGGGGACATAAATGTGGTACTATTTTCTTCCAGATCCGCCCCTCTCTATCTGTGTCACTTCGACTTCTTGTAAGCACCATCAAACTGCTTCAAACTGAAATTCTGATGGTTAGGAGTCCTTGTGTGAATGACAACAGGCACTGAATTTTTTTGGGGAAAAAAGTGTTTAACAGTATTGTCTTTGCACTTGACTGGGTGTAGCAAAAGGATCAAATAATAACTAATATGAGCAAAAACAGCCATAACAAAATTAGTGCCTGTATTTTATTCTGTTGGGTGAAATGTAATGCAGTACGGCTTTAAGAAGAGGAGAGAAAATAGCAGGGGGGTAACTTGAAGGTTGGCAGTTTAATCTCACTTGAATTATATTAGTGTCTCTGGTCAGAAAACCACCCTTGCAGCTTTCCCTGCCTCCGACCCGGAGCACCAATACACACTAATGGAAGCGAACAGGCTAACGGGCAGAGCTAACTGCGGGCTAGCGACACTTAAACAGTATTTACGGCCAAGTTTGAGTGAAAAAAAAAAATCTCCATTGTGTCATTGGGTTGTGGCACAATGTACAATATCCCTCTCTCCCTTTGTCTTTTCTGTCAGTGTAGTATTTACTCTCATGGACAATTAATGAGTAAAGAAACACAACATGCTACGACACCTGCAGTGGCGCTTATGGCCTCTAGGGGCATGAGTTACTCAGTTCTGCTTTAAAATAGGACCACAATTGGAGCTTATTTGTTCAAAAAAGGACAATCTTGACTTTTAATGAAATCGACTTTTTTTGTATCTATATTTTTTTTATTCATGTTAAAAATGGGGATCAAATAACAGGAAGTTAGCCGCAACATCTGTGAACAGAGCCTTTTAATTTTCCGACTGTCCAGAGAGAAGAAAAGTAGTTCACTCAACATTTCCCACGCAGCTGTTTCAATCCCGTGTTTCATGTTTTAGAAATAAACCACTTAAAGCCACCGGCTTTACGAGTTGATGCATCGCTGTCTGGTCTTTACGCAAGCCCTCAGTCACGTAAACAGAGCACAGACGGCATAATATTACTACGCCTTGCAATATAAGAGTATGCAATATAGTAGTATGCAATATAGTACCCCTTTTAATCCGCTTAGAAAATCGGCATGTTTCATTTTGTGTAACTATACTTGGATCGTGTAAAGGCTCATGTAACCGTTTTTAAATAGGGAAAAATGTGGAAGAGCTTGGTCGCTCCTAACTTCATTCCCGTTTAGATCCATAGAGGAGAGGCTATATGCTAACGCCGTCTTTGCTCTGTTTGCGTGACTGAGCGCAGGCGTAAAGACCAGACAGGTACGCAGCAACTCTAAGCTAAGGTAAGAACATATCTCAGTATTTAAAAACAGTGGCCTGTTCCTTTAAATCAAATTGTTACGATAAGAAGACGCTAACGTTAGCTGCTTACCATTAGCTTGAGCTGTTAGCCTCTAAACCCCCACCTTAACCGAGCTCATTTTCTCCAGTTTGTGTTAGTGATGCTTTTCCGGCACGTTTTTTGTCACAGTTTTTGTAGTATTTTTTTGTGGCTTTTTCTGCCGCATTTTCGTAGATTTTTTTGTCGTTTATTGTCACTTTTTCTCATGGTTTTTTGTTCATGCCTCATTTGAAAAGCTAAGACCCTGTAGTTTCTAACGATACGTGCAAGAACTGTGTGAGTAAAACGCAGCTCACAGGTGGTGGATGGCAGGTAAGTGATTTTAAATGATTGATGATGAAAAAGGCAATATTTCCAAGCCGTTTTCTTCAGTCATGTAAAAAGCTTGTTGAATGAAACTGATCTGACTAATATTCATTCATGTATATTGTCGCTTGAATTTGGTCAGTCTAGTTTGGCGAACTTTATCGGAGATGCAGTGCACTCACTCTGCTGGTGTTGTGGCATGGAGAAAGTAGTGAGTGGCGTATCCGAATCGCCAGCTTGAGTCAGTGCACTATATAGTCTACTTACTATATAGTTTGGCCCAATAGTGAATGAGGAAGAAGCCACTCCAAAAGTGAGAGAAAAATTTTTTATATATCTTTACAAATCGCCTGAAAGTTGGCCATAACATGTTGTCGAGCGGGCGCGGTGATTGACATGTATGTTCACGTAGTTTGCTCTATACCAAATTGAAAGCGTGTGATTCATTCCTGTGCCAGACACTGAGTGAGATTATGCGCGCCTCCTTCTTAATAATGATAGTGCGGACGTCAGCGCGGCTCGTGCAGTGTCATAACTTGAGCATATGGAGACCCTGACACAGTTCCAGGTAGATGACAATGTGTCATGGTGGAATGTGTGCGTCTCTATTGCCCCCAGCTGTATCGCCGCCACCTGCTCTCATTTGTCTGTTTAGCAGTACAAAAAAAAAAGTGCAGACTGGTCAGCCATGCGTTAGAGGAGCAGAGTGAGTGGGGAAACATTACTCAAGAGTCCAAAACCAAAACAGAACAAATTGTGATTGGTTGCTTGTTTTCAAAATGTGTCTAATTCATGTCCACTTTTAGGGTACGTGGTTGGGTTAGATACAAACTGGTCCATATATTTGACAACAGCTGGTAAAGGTGTAAAAAACTCATTGTTGCCCTATACACGCGTATCATTGTATTGAGCCGTGACTAACTGCATCATTTACAGGGGGGTTTTAGTTTGTGATCTGCAAAAAGTTTGCAGCTTGTGATCCAGAGATCGCTTTTATGGAGCCCAATTCCCCATATGTCCGGCCTGTCCCTCTGTGCATGAGTTTGTGAATGATTAAAACTAAACAAAAAATGTCATGACAGCTCCAATACTGATGCCTCTTGCAGATTGGCATGCTTGAAAGTTTTAGGCAACTTTCAAGCCCTTTTTGGACGGAATCAAAGCCGTCCATTCAACTTTTCCAATTTGTAACGGAAGCACGGTGAAGGGCGGGTTAGACACTGTCTTCCATGCAGGCCCCGCCAGCTTAACAGACTCTGACCCACACTTCACTGCTGGTTAGTACCTGGATGGGAATAGCAAATATTTTCACATTTATAAAAAAAAATAAAAATAAAAAACTCTTACTCACCCTCCACGGGTGGTCTCTTTTTCCTCCAAGCTCGGGTCCTCTACCAGAGGCCTGGAAGCTTGAAGGTTCTGCGCAATATCTTTGCAGTTCCTAGAACTGCACTTTTCTGGACCAAGATGTCTGATGTATTTCCTGGGATCTGCTGTAGCCACTCCTCCAGTTTGGGGGTATATATATATATATATATATATATATATATATATATATATTATTGTCTGTGTAAGTTCTCAGTCGTACAGGAGTTGTCCATCTTCAATGAAGGTACTTGATTCATCTTCTGTACTCAGTAGTTGAAGTCTTCAAACGTTTCGCCTCTCATCCAAAAGGCTTCGTCAGCGATAAACGTCCCACTCAGCGCGCAGCTGAAGATATAGACCAACAGGGAGGAGTTAGGGTTGGCCCGGCTCCTCCTCTCTAGTTATAGCTACTCTCACCTGTGGATAAACAGCCTTTGAAGTACAGAAGATGAATCAACTACCTTTATATATTATTGTTACGTTGGTAGGGATGTAACGATTCATCTAAAATCGATTTAATATGCATAAAATGTGAATTGATGTAAAAAATAAAAGAATCGATTTTAAAGCCACCCTCAGCTACTCCATTTTGCGCGACCGAAATGGACCGGAACATAGCTCGTTGTTTCTAACAACGTTAACTTTTTCTCAAGACAAACTCCACACCTTCCCCGCCTCACCCCCAACACACGCCACACCATGTAAACACAAACACGTGCAGGCATCGAAGCAACAGACGCAGCTAAAATTAGCAGCTACAAGATTAGCGTTAGCAGCTAACGCAGAGTTTAGCCTTTTGACAGAAGTTTACCAAAGATCGTAAACTGACAAACATCTGACCAACCTGCTCTGATTCTGCTGAAATCCTCATCAAATGTCCGTTTGTCAAATAATCCAACACCTACAGGAGCTGCCATGTCTTTTTCCTCCTCATGTTTACAAAGGCTGCACCGGAGGCAGTGAGGCGTTCGAGTGTGAAAAGAACTGCACTGTAAAATTAGTTCTAAATGGTAGTATTATGTTCAAACTGCAAAAAAAAAAAAAAGGTTTGGTAAAATAAATATAATCTCAAAATGTTTGCTTTGCTACACATCTTATTTATGTTGAAAACATGTAGATTTACAAGCACTCATTTGATTGATTATAGTTCATTTTCATGTCTTGTAATTTTTTGTAATGTAAGGTTATCTTACTGAGACAGTTGCAGTTTGTTACAAGGACAACAATGCACATGTTAAAACAAAAGCAACATTGGTATGAATGAGTCATATTCTTTTCTTAAAAACATATTTTTTTTAAATCGGAAAAAATCAAAATCCGGAACTTAAAATCAGAAATCGAATCGAATCGGGCTTGAGTGAATCGTTACATCCCTATATGTTGGTGTATTCCAGTTTGTTGAAAAACCACATAGCAGCCATTATTGCTAAAATATTAGTCATGTGATACTAACAATGACTAAAAGTTAAAAACAAAGAAAACATAGGGAAAAAAACAGTGCAATCAAAAATGCTTTTCCACTAGTGCCCTATAGTAGTTCACTGGTCCTTTCTATATCATTTGCAAAGGCAAGTGGTCGCGTACATAGCATATTATTACATACATTCCTGCAAGAGCAGAGCTGACACTTATGTGGGGCTCATACAAGGAGATAACCTGCATTCGTATAGAATAGGTGCTTCACTTTTCCTACCGGGCGTTTTTGTTCTGCCTCTTTCGTCTCGCTTACACATCTGCACATAAAAAAAGAAACAAAACCACAGAGCCGGGATAACTGCTGACTAAAGGTATAATCTATGGAGCTGAACCTTGTCATGGCTATCTATTTTTGGAATTGCTGGCCCTTTCTGAAAGTCAAGGAAGAAGTAATAGAAAATCGAGTCGAGAATAACAATTAATCGGATGTGCCAGTGTTGAGGGAACAAGGTCGGGTTTACATTTACCGTACTGTGCAAAAGTCAGTGTTTGTTGCTATGAAATGCATTTGAAAAAAATGTATAATATTATGGCGAGATACTGTAGGTGAAAACAGTGGTCAATGTTGAGATTTGAGCTAGTTTTCTCTCTTAACATCTTAGTATTGATGTTAAAGCAAAAGTTCATTCACAAATATTGACACAGATATTATAATATTGACACCTCAGTTTTTCAGAGGGATTTTTTCATATCTAATTCCCAGTCTGATTTATTAAAAGCTAAATGTTTCCACTTATAAATAGCTCATTCAAAAACTAAACAACCTCTCCAAAATCTCGTCTGAAAAAATCTCACCAACAAAATAAAACTATAAACTTAAATCAAAGACTCTATCCATAATTTAGATATTGTCGCTGAAAATATAGGCAATTTTGGACATGTATAGAATGACAGAAAACTTGCAATACATTTTTCTTTCTCAGATTTACGTCAATCTGCAGCAAAAAAATTAATTCAACCGCTATTCACTTGCACCTTATATGGTCAGCTCTAGTCACAAAATCTACTCAAACTAAAATATAGACATAGAATAATAACAGTTGACAGCCAAAAAATGGTCAGGGGTTTCTCAACTGAGTCCGAATATCACATGCATTTTGCTCTATCAGGTCAACTTTTTGAGATACAGCCATAGTGTTACGTACGACTACGTTATTATGAATTCTGCTTATCAAATTTGATGGAGTAAATAAAAACTGAATGACTTTGGATACGTTGACTTTTATTTCTTGAGGAAAACGGAAAAAACGTCAAGGGTTTCTCGGCTGATGATCCGCAGAAATTTGTTTTTGACGCAAAATCGATTTTTAAAGCATTTCTGTAGCAAAAAATCCAGACCTGATTGAGCAAAACCAAGGTCATTTTCGGACTCAGAGCATCAAAATGAGTTCAAAAATTCAGCTGGAAAACCCTGGACTATTTTCAAAAAATATTTTTTTGTTACCCAGTGTAATCATCAGATAAATAGATTTTAAAGCAAAATAAACAGCTTTTTTAAACAGTTTTCTTCCCCCATGAGCACAAATGCAAATGTATGAGATACCGTATTACGACAGTGATATATTTTCAATCCCTGACATCAGTATGCATAATATGTGATCCGTATGTGCAATTTACTTAAGAAACATACCATCTCTGCATACAGCGTTATATATAATGCGCATGGACGTATAATTTCTTCTCATTACTCCCGTAACGTGCAATTTATGACCCACTGTTGGTTTTGGCAGCGAATCGAGACACTGCATGGGCAATATTACTCGACCGTAATTAATTTCAAGGCCTTCGTTCATTTCCTTTTTTTGTGGCAGCTATCTAAGGGGGTACATGAATTACTCCTTGATGACGAGATTAAACAAAACAAAAAAAGTCAATTTGGAAAAAGTTCAGATTGTGGCGTGTAGTGGTGGATATTGCTTTATTTTTAGCCTCCTAACTCCTAACCGCCGCCTTCTCCAGTTCAGTTCTACCCAAATCTAAAAGCATCTTGGCTGGATCTCACAGGCTGTAGTGTAACGCCTCTTTTGAAAGCCTAGACCTACAAAACGGATCTAAGATTTTTTTTCTCGCTGGTGCCACTCGTCTATTCGTATTCGGTGCTTTTTCGTCACGTTTTTGTTGCTCTTTCATTACTTTTTTGTTGCGTTTTTGTCTTTTGTCTGTAGATTTTGGTAACTGGAGAAAATGTGCTCTGTTAAAGGAACAGGCCACTGTTTTTTTCCACACTGAGATATGTTCTTACCTGAGCTTAGACGAGACCCAAAGATGTTGTTAGCATTTAGCCTCTCGTCCTCTCCTCTATGGATCCAAACGGGAGGGAAGCTAGAAGCGACCGAGCTCTTCCACGTTGTAGTTACACAAAATTAAACATGTCAATTTTCTAAGCAGTTAAAAAGGCGAACTATATTGTAAGGCGTAATAACACCTTAGGAGCGCTTCGGCGTCCGCGCAGTTAAGTGAAGATATTACTCAGGGAGTTCTCCACCGCATCGTCTGTTTTGTTACCCTGATGCCGAGCCGCTTTATTTCCTCTCACACCTTTGTTTATTCGTGACCTCTGTGGCTTCCGCGGCTCGATACGATCACCTTTAAATTAAAAAAATAAATAAAACAAAAACAGCCGCGCAATCATAACACCATAATGGGATGCTGACTATTTGCATAAACATGTTTCCGACTATTTAAATTTAGCTCGGAATTTCCCGCAAACAAAACGCGGCGAGGTTTAATTCGGTGCATCATTATGCGAGCGCAGCGGAATAATGACACGGCGCCTCACGCATGGCATCACCGGGAAAAAAACAACAACAACGCTCAAATGTCTCTCTTCTCTGTGATAGAAGGATGAAATGTCTTCTTTCAGAGGGGGGAGCAGTAGCGTGTGGGGCTGCACGATTTTGTCCCAAAAAATAACCTATTTGCAATTTTTCTGACAATTTGCGAAAGCTTTAAAAAAAACATATAATAAAACCTTAAAATAGCGACAAAAACGAATGAGGATGAAAAGGAGGCAAAACAGGTGACAAAAATGGGACGTAAATGAGCGTCAAAAAACCAGACAAAAACGCAACAGAAAAAAGTGATGACCAAAAAGTGATGAAAAGGGAACAAAACAGGCAACAACAAAAAAAAAAAAAAAAAAAAAAAAGTGATGATAAAGCAATAGAACTGGTACAAAAAAGTAACAAAAATGAGATTACGGGAGGATGAAAATGCAGCAAAACAGGTGACAAAAGAGCAACAAAAAAGCGACAAAAACAAGACGTAAATGAGGATGAAAACGTATCAAAACAGGTGACAAAAGAGCAACAAAAACAAAAAAATAAAAAAGAATAAAAAGTGACAAAAACGTGACCAAAAAAACTACGAAAAAAGTCATCACGAGGCAAGAAAAAAAACCTTAGATACGTTTTGAAGGCCACAGCTTTCAAATGAGGCGTTGCACTGGGCTGTGAGCTCCAGTCGAGAAGCTTTCAGATTCGGGTAAAGCCGAACTGGACAAAATGTGCTCGGTTCAGGTGGGAGGTAAGAGTTTAATATTTTGTAGCCCGTTTTATTGTTCATGCAATTGAGCCCCGAGCTGCACATAGTGTAGCCTATACTAAAAGTGCTGTCGAAAATCAGCAACAAGGAGCAAACGGCTGCTTGTTTGTCGAAAATCCGCTAAAGAGATGTTGCGATCAGGCGCGGCTCGATACAATGACACGCACGTGCAGCGATGACGAGCCCGCAGGCCACAAAGATAACACTTGTTTAGGCGGTTCGGTATTCATTGCAAACAGCCTCTCCTGTTTCCATGGCCACGACAGTAAAATACAGCATGAATGTAACTTTGCTCCACATGATCTCTGTCAGGGTCACCTTAAGACTTAACCAGCTCTGCCATCAGACTCATGAAAGGTAAATAACCCGTTTAATAACCCGCTTCCTGCCATTTGCACTGAACTTGGCTGTCGTGGGGTGCATTTTTATTACACAGTAACATTTCAGGTTTTTTATTATTTTTTTTTCATCATTTGCAAAACCTCTCTTGAAGGTAGTGTTTAATTTTTCTATGACAGTGTCGAATTTCAAGAAGAAAAATGAGCTGAATCAGATTTAATATCCTGGCGCACCGTAATAAAATTAAAAAGGAATGAAAATGAAAATTAGTCCATACACTGACCCCTTAACCGATTAGCTGCTTTACCAATGGGGCGTTCGCGGACAGAGGGGAGGCACCAGATGGACAGATTGACCTGGCTCTTGACACCGTTGCTAATTGGCACACCTTTAATTGGTGACAGCGGGAAGAGCCATATTTGGGTCCGCTCGCTAACGTGCTAACAACTGCAACAAAGGAGGGATTCTCTCCTCCCACACTCTCTCGTCGGGCAGAAGTTCACCTGCTACACACCAAGTTACGCATCGGCCAAGCAAGCGCTCCTGGGCACTCCTTCACTGGACTTGCAATCGACAAACAATGGAATTGTTGGGGAATGACCTGTGATAGATCAGTGAATACACATTTCAATTTTAGCTAAAGGGATGCCAGCGAATCGATGGCATTGTGATTCATTCAAGATTCAAGATTTGTTATCTGTCAAACCATGTGAATGATTTTAAATTGTATTTCTCTCATCCTTGATTGTCGAGCGAGGGAAAAGGGGTGGGAGGGAGGGCAGGGAGTTCAGCTTCCCGATGGCCTTATGTATGAAACTGTTCTTCAGTCGACTGGACCTTGCCCGTAGATTCTGCAGTCTCCTCCCTGAAGGCATTACCGTGAAGAGACTGTGTGATGGGTCGCTGATGATTCTGACGGCTTTGCGGGTGAGACGGGTGGAGTACATGTCCTTAATGGAGGGGAGAGGAGCTCCACAGATCTTCTCCGCTGCTCTCACGATGCGCTGGAGGCTCCTTCGGCAGGAGGCAGTGCTGGTGCCGTGCCACACAGTGATGGAGCTGGTCAGGATGCTCTCTATAGTCCCTCTGTAGAAGTTGCACATAACAGAGGCTGGGACTCTAGCTCTTCTTAACCTGCGGAGAAAGAGACGCTGATTACTTTTCTTGACCAGAGATGTAGTGTGCATGGTCCAGGAAAGGTTCTCTGTGATGTGCACACCCAGGAACTTAGTGCTGGTCACCCTCTCCACTGCAGCACTGTTGATTGTTAGAGGAGCATGCTGGACCCGTGCTCTTCGAAAGTCCACAACAATCTCTTTTGTCTTCTCCACATTTAGAGAGAGATTGTTCTGTGTGCACCACATGGCCAGACTGCTCACCTCACTCCTGTAATTTGACTCGTCTCTGTTGCTGATGAGACCCACCACTGTTGTGTCGTCTGCAAACTTGATGAAGAGGTTTGAGTCGTACTTTGGAGCGCAGTCATGGGTCAGCAGAGTGAACAGGAGGGGGCTCAGCACACAGCCTTGGGGAGCCCCTGTGTTCAATGTGTGTACAGCCTCTGGTCTCCCCGTCAGAAAGTCCAGCAGCCAGTTGCACAGGGATGTGTTGATCCCCAGGTGGAGCAGTTTGTGTGTTAGCTGCTGTGGGATTATAGTGTTGAATGCGGAGCTAAAGTCTAAAAACAGCATTCTAACGTAGTCAAAGTAGTCAAAGTGATGAACACACTTTGACAGCAGAACCCCTCTGATCTGGTCCGGTCATTATGATCTGTCTTGGTATACAGTGCCACTCGTCTGCGCACACAGTACATACAATCATTCATGACAGAACGTTTACATTGTGACATAAAGTGCCACATCTGCAGTGTCTCCATAACGTTTTTCTTCCAGTCCCCCAGAAAAACATCCTAATTTATACCATTGTGAAGTGCCACAGAAATTGGAATGAGGAGTTCCTACAGAAATTTGAACCTTACGCCTATTTGGAAGATTAATGCAAAGACATTTAATTCTTTTGTTAGCGCCATACTAATTTCCTTGCAAATATGATCTCATCAAGCAGTTTACATCCTTCATCTCATTTTACTTCTTAAGCACCTGTCCCCGTGTCCTGTACAGTCAGTGTTTATGCTGCTCTGATGGAGCTGAGCGTAAATAAAATATTGAGTCCACCGTGATATAAAAAATGCGATATGCGATACGATATGGCCCACCCCCTGAAGCACCTTCCTGGAGGTAACACTAAACATTCTTCATATAGGACATGTTGTTTATCACAGGTGATTCTCCTGGACAGTGCTAGGACTGTCCTCTCAAATATCATCTGGAGTGACGGAATCTCCACAGTTCCAACTATTCTCATTTCTACCTGCATAAGTGTCTGTATTTTAGATCTATCTTTTACAGAGAGTGCTCTGAACCAGACAGTGATGCCATATCTTAGCTCGCAAAGATGGCACTGTTCCCTCCAAGGCAGGGCTATAGGCAACGTCAGCCCCGGAGGCCAAATTCTGCTCACCAGCTTAAAACCTTTGGCCCCAAGACAAGAAGATTCTGAAGAAATATTACTTCATAAATCAGAGACCAAATACATGACAAAGTACTCTAAAATGTGGAAAGTGCTGTCAATATTCACATTTCCCGGAAAAACACCCTATTAGGTCATATGACATACAAAAGTAATACTTGTAGAAAAAAAAGTGAACAGGATTACTCAAAACGCCGTGAATCAAGCAAAAACTCTACTCAAGGTTTTTACAGGGTTGATTTTGCAGTCTCCTTTTAAATTCGTATATGAAAGTTCTACCCATTGTTGTCACGTTCACGCCCCTGAAGCTTTGTTCGGCGGCACTGAATCCCTGTGCCGTACACTCCCCACCCTTTGTTTGAAGCGCGTACGCGTTCTGACACCTCACCGCTGTCACCTCGTCATGGCCTCTGTCAATCTCTCGCGCCGCCTTCAGGTCCCATCTGGATCAGGACAACGCAAACACCTAACCTTGGCCTCAAAGTGTATGGGGGGGGGGGGGGGGGGGGGGGAACAAACAATAAATAAATAAACCAGTATTCCACCAATATTGTTTGTCTTCTTTGAGAGACATTTTATGACAGTGATCGACAGGGATTGGATGAGCTGTTGGCGCAGATTGGCGGCCGTGCTTTCAGATGTAGCTTCCTGTTGAGAGTGGGGCGTGACTGGATGATGCAAGAAGTTGGGGAGCGTCTAGAAAAACGCTGCGAGACAAATGGTTGATTGTTAATTCCGCTGGCAGTGTTTTTGCACACCACTTCGCTAGTCTAAATGAGCCTATTTCATCTGATTTGTTTGCATGCTACGTCTTTCCGACATGCCCACTGAACCAATATGCCTGCTTGTATAAATATATGCCAGAGTGATTTTGCTTCACTTGGCTGGGCACTCACAGACCCGTACGTGGAGCCAGAGGTAGCCAGAGAGCCCCCACTGCGCTCAGTACTCTGTAATTCCAACTGTCGTCGTGACTGTTGGACACGCAGGTCAGCGAGTGCCAGCTCTCAGCGGCTGCCGGCTTCGCGAGGGGGTGGCACCCTTGCGATAGAAGAAGAAGAAGAAGAAGAAAAAAAAGAAAAACTTGTGCGTTCTCAAAAAAATCCAAATAAACTCTGCCAGTATTTAAATGTTGGCACTTCATGCCACTGCGCTTCTCCAAGAATGTAAAGTTGAAGAGATGGTGTGATATTTTTCTTTGGAAGAACTGCAGTGGTAGAGCTGAACGATGTTTCCGTAGAAAAGTTACTGACATAGTTGTTCACAGACGATAAGAGACTTTCTTGGTTGCAATTGTTTCGTTGTTTTCCAATATTATGTATGTATTACGTTACAATGTTGTTTCCTCATCCAAAACATGCCTGGAGTTGTGTGCACGCATATTGGAGTGTTCGGTGAATCTTCTGCGGAAACTATTCAAAGTACCGTGAGGCCAGACCTATTTTTCTTTCGCACCTTGGCCTTCCCTTCCCCCCTGAGCTTTCAGTCGACCTCCTGTCCACATCTCGATCTGTAGCAGAGGACACGGCTCACCTCTCAAATCTATACTGTAACTATGGGCCCAGGGAGGCTTTGGAGTTCGTTTTGATGGAGGAGGGCCTTAAAGGTGTTTTGAAACAGTTCAGATCAACAAAGCATTATCCAACCAACACAAAGTAGAAATGATCAAGATGTGTGAAACAAATGCACTATATCCACACTTTAAGAGTTATTTTATAAGCATAAGAAAATAAGTTGTTGCCGAGCAGCACGGAGCATTTCTCTGCTCAGTTTTTTGTTTACAAATGTTGGTACAATCAAGCTGCAAGTGAATGATCAATCAAAACAAAAAAAAAGGAAAAAAGACAAAATGTGAGGCCCTTAACAAGAAGGCTGCGCACCGTGTGTTTTCCCCAATCAGCCGCTCCTCTCTCTATAATCAGGTGTGACCAGGGGAGCTGGCACCGACAGTGATGGAGGAGATGTGCGCATAAGAATGCACGAGACACACGGCTTATTTATGCAGCATTCCACAGCAGAGAGCAGCAGCACATCCCTGCGCTCTTTTGGGCGGCACGGTAGCGCAGCGGTTGGTGCTCTCGCTTCACAGCTAGGAGGTCCCAGGTTCGGGGCCTTTCTGTGTGGAGTTTGCATGTTCTCCCCGTGACTGGGTAGGTTTCCTCCGGGTACTCCAGTTTCCCCTACCACCAAAAACATGTACAATAGGCCAGGATGAATGATGTGTGTGTGAATGCATGGAGGTGGTCAGAGGGACTGTTGGTGCAGATGTGAGCAGTTGCAACAGCGCTTCTGTCAGTCTCCCCCAGGGGAAACTGAAGCTACTAACATACTTGCCACCACCGAGTATGGAGTGGATGTAAAATGCTCTCATGTAAAGCGCTTTGTGACCATGTCTGTGAAAGGCGCTATAGAAATAAAGATCTTCTTCTTCTTCTTTTCCACCGTGTTTTACAAGCGACTTGTAAATATTGTGAACCAAGGAAAACTGATCTGGGAAACAAACAAAAAAACATATTCCAAAAATGACCACCCAAAAAAAGGTTTCTTGGACCCAAGTTTTTTTAATTTTTATTTATTTATTTATTTGAGCAGAAAAAAAAGACATGTAAAATTTGAAAACAGAAAAAACAAGACTTTTGCTCAAAAGGAGTGGGAAGAAGTTCAAAGAACTAATATTTGACCTACCCCTTATTTCTCATCCAAGTAACATCACACAAAAAATAAATACATTGGAAACGTGTTATTTTTGTCCATTGTCATGAAAAACTTGAGAAAGCTGACCTGATTTTAGGGTCACACAAAATTAATTCCCAACACACTAAAGTTTACTGTTGTCAATGTTCAATAATACAATAGAGTCTTAACTTTCTTTATAATACCTCAATATTCATAGCCGGGCAAACCCCACAACAACAACAAAAAAAGCGCGAGTGTGTGCCTGTCTGTGAAAATAATAGTAATTATGATACTTCACTAGCATAATTTTTAAAGATAATGTCTTTACATCATTTTTTAAAGTGTCCCAGTGTTTTGCTGTTTTGTCTCTTTATTTAAGTCATTCCACAATGTAATTCCTGCTTGGGAGATACACATACTTTTAAGGGTGGTGTGAACACAATGTTTCCTCATCACAAATTCTCCTCTTAAATTATAATTTCCTTCTCTACTGCTGAACAATTATTGTGTGTTCCTGGGGAGAAGGTCACGACTTGCTTTGTATAATACAACAAGAGTTTTAAATTTAATTAAGTCTTCAATTTTCATTATACGAGATGCTAAGAACAACTCATTTGTATGGTCCCTAAAACCAACGTTATGAACGATTATTATGGCTTTTTTCTGAAGTTTATAAAGTGGATCCAAATGAGTTTTATAAGTGTTACCCCAAACCTCCGCACAGTAGCTGATATAAGGGAGAATTAAAGAACTATATATAATATGTAAGGCTCTATATTTTAGAGCCTTACATATTAGGGTGACTGATGGTTCTTTGGCCACCCGTGTCTGCGTAGTATGTGGGTGAGGAATATTGTTTATCCATGGAGCTAAACGATTGTTATATTTTTAGTATCGCTTGATCAATCCAATCCAATCATCACAAGGGCTCATTTACCGTATCGTTACAGTGCATGGTGTCAGGCTCAAAGCAAAGCTGCGTGACTCACTTTTTTGGCGATGAGATTTTTACAGACCACAGTCACAGTTTGAAAACCACTGACTTAAAAGCTAAAGGCTAAGAGCTGGCCCCACAGCTCGATCTTACATTACTCTTTACATTTTATTTATTTATTAAAAACTAAACGCTTTACCCCGAGGCAGTTTCCCAACAACTTTTAATTACAAGTAACTTCACACTTCTGTTGAAAATGTAGGTCTTTTTTTTTTGTCACTAAAAGATAACTCAATGGGCATTCTCAATTAAATAAAACATTAGTCACTAATTAGTTTCCACATTTCTCGCAGCCCAAATGTTGCTGAAACAGCTCCGGGACATGTTTTTGTCGCTCAAGTTGACGTGTGAAGTTTCATACAGTGGGATATTCACTTACGGGATAAAGAAAGTGGGACAATGAGAAAAGGCCGGATGGAGAGTGGCTCTGGCAGATAAACTCCTCGGGGACCAAGTGGGGAAGCTCTTGTTTCCAGGGTTGCCATAGAAACACAGGCATCACCAGTACTCGGCAATGAATGTGGCGGAGAAAATGCTAATGTGGCAGGACAGTTTCACCAAGGTGCATAAAGCGGACAATGACGACAAGTTGTGATCCTTAACCGGTTACCTGCCACCTTAGGGTTAGGTTTAGGGTTAGCAACTATGCATATCCATTTCTCAAAGCGTATTGCGTAGAGCTTACAGCCTATATACCAGTGTGATACCTCATTTGAAAGCCGAGACCGTCTAACGTCTAAAAATATGTGTGAGATCTGTGTGAGTGAAAGACAATTTACATCATATTTGCCGTTCCTAACCCTGTACCTATCTCTAGCCCCCCTGATCAGGGGGGACGGAAAGTACCAGGTTTAAAGAGTGCAAAATCAACTTTGTACGAGCATTTTTACCATGTTAAGTTGTTCTCTCATCAAAACACATACCTGAAGCTGTGTGTTGAGCCGTTCCTTTATGCTTGATCTTTGGACCTTCCATTGTGGCGTCAATAGAAAGGACAAACGTCATTCCATTCTAATGTAGGCGGCAGTTAGCCAGCAAGCTAGTCTGCATGTCGTCAGTCCATTAACCACCTTTAGATGATATAAAAGCATAGTTAGGATAAGAATCTTTTGGTATTATACTTTAGATAAGGATTTGCGTATAAAAGTGATGCCTATATGGGTGTTCATTATAGGCGAATTATGCAACTTTTGATGTAAAAAAAAAAAAAAACGAGCGGCTGTATGGGTGGTTAGCTTAGCACATTCGCTTTCCATCCTGTGATGCTTCAGGATCTATTTTATTTCAGGTTCTTTTCTTTTCGGAATGGAACGCTTATGTAACGATGGATACGGTGCAATCAGTAGTTAAAACTTCAAAAGCAATTGATACTGGAGCATCCTACAGGCCATCGAGACGGTAAGTAAAGGCGCTATGCTAACCACCCTAACATCCGCTGGGTCACTGAGAGGTCAAATACGTATTATACAGCTTTTTTGTAATATAAAAAGTTGCATAGTGCACCTTTAAGTATTAATAAGGTATAAATACACATTAGTAATTAAAAGGCTATAAATAATATGCTTATAAATATATTAAAAAAGCTTCTTATTATACTATTATCAATTATAATGCGAATAGGCCATGGACAATATGCTTATTCATGGCTTACCCTAACACTAATAACTAATGCTAATGCTTACTAATGCTTATTAATACTTAACGGACACCCCTTAATATAAGAGTCAGAAACACATCTAATGGCCACTAAATCTTGCTATAGTTTAGAAAGACCACAAAAATATATAATAAATTCCATGAAAATGTACACATGATACCTCGCCATACTGTAAAATAGGGCCTGGCTTCACCATTCATTTAAATGGGGATACAACGTTCAATTCAGTTTGATTTCTATTTTTTTTTTTCCTATTTATTCATATTTTGTCACAGTGCCTCAATCTTTCTTATTGAAATTGTACCATTCACACTGCGAGGCACTTTTGCTGAAAATGCCAGTGTCGTACCTATATTTGAATATGTGTGGCGCCCCACTGCTGTTGTTTTCTGCTCTTTGAAATGTGCACAGCTGTGGTCCCCGGAACTCTAACCACTCATCCGCCGGCGCCTCCGCTCGGACTTGAAAGGTTACGAGACACAGACAGAAACAATACTCAGTCACCGAGCGTAAGGAAGGCCCCGCAGGTAATCTGTCACACTGTCTGAGCGGGACACTTTATGCTAATATCACCGGCGATAGCTTTTAATATTAACAGCAGTTTGACTGGAGAGGAGTGAGGGGCAAATCGGGACAAGGCTTGTTTATTAGAGTAGGACAAAGAAAGATCCGTGGTGGGTTTGATTTGAGTGCAAAGACAAGACTTTGCTGAACTGAAAGAGAGTGTAGTCTTGGTCATATATTTTTTTGTAACTCTCTTCACTGTCAGGAGAAGTACAAAAGTCTCTATACCCACTCATTTTCTACTCAGGTGTTCTCAAAGCCACAGTAGATTTTCTTGGAATGGGGTTGAATGAGGTAAGTGGCTTTCGAAGGTCAGTAAAGCCCTGCAATAAAGAGTCAGACAAGGGCACGTCTCGTCGATGAGAAAGTAGATGGTGTCAGGAAGAAAGCGCCGTTTATTCGTTAAAAAAAAAATAGGTTAAAGAAGGTTAAAGAAGAGTGATTGGGATTGTTAGAAAACGCTGCACTGAATCCGAAGGTGCTGCAGTTGTGTTGCCTTGTAGTCGCGAAGCTCTGGTGGATGTTCTTTCCTCTCGCTACAGTGCTGGTCACGGGAGTTGCTATACGAAAAATGAATGGGGCTGTAGAATTTGAAAACATTGAAGGAAGGAGTCAAAACACTGCAAACTGTTGCTGTGCGAGATACATTTTTTTTTTTTAAAAGGCTCGACGAATGTAAAATAGCAATAACAGGTAATAGAGATAAGTTTTCACCTCGACAAACACATCTTGTTCATACCGACCTTTAGTCATTTTTAAGTAAATTTGCTTTATTTTTTAGTATGTTCAGCCAAGTACATTTTTCTATCTTTAACATTGTAATCAGTATTGTTGGGTTCAAAAGCAATAGCAATGCTAGAATTATCCAGCCTTTCATTTCCGAAAACATTGTTAAACGCCTCGTCTCTCTTCTTCAAAACACGAGTACACCCTGGGCTCCTGCTGCGATCGGGCTTTTGAGGATAATGAGGCTTCATTTGAAGAAAGAAAAAAAAAAACCTCCCACGAGGCGGTTGAAAAATGCAGAGAGGTACTGGCGTCGTTTAGCACCTTTTAGAGAAATAATCTGTCTGTCTGTTTGAGGAAATCCTTTGGCGTTGAAGTACTTGAGTAACATTTGTGTTTGCCTTGAGTCCAGAGGGGCGCTCGTTCAATTCTCGCCCGAGGTTCATGCTGGTGTAAAAATCAGCTATTTGACCGTGTGAATGATTTGTTTTAGCAACTACAGAGTAAGAAAAGATGAAATGCAACGCATGAAACCAGCCATAGATTTGGCCAGGTTAAAGTAGGCAAATCATGGATGTTTCATCACGGTACCTCAACGTTAATATCGTGCATTTTATTGTACGGGAAAGACAGTAAGGTGAGAGAAACTGGGCTGGTCAGGATTTTGAATAGCCCTGGGCAGGCAGTAGTGGGAAAGACGCTGATTAAAAGCAGAAAACAAACAAGCTTTCACTTTTATTTAATGGCATGCTAACATATCGATGCCGCCGGGGTGAGCACACTTTGAGCGGCAAAACTGCTCAGAACTGGTCCGATATTGGCTTGTGGCTTTGTGACAGGAGGGCAGGCCAGTTTGGGCTTTATCTCGCCGCACTCAATGGCAATGGCTCAAGTCAAAATCTTCATCTGACCTTCGCGATTTATATGCTATGCTATGACACCGTGAGCACTTTTTTTCTTTTGCTTACATTCTCCCTGCGTGCCTTCTGACATCGATCTGTGCCGAGTGTAGCCCTTGCCTCAACTTGTCAGCGGCGTCACAGAAAACCCGGCCGTTCCAAATTTCACATGTTGTCAAGCGCAGTAACAGCGATTGCATGGCCAGGTTTGCTGTCACTGCTTCCAATCTGCTGTCGCTCTTCTCCTCTGAGGTACGGCAACCCCACAGCTCAGTGACAGTGCCTTCAGCACCATCGCACCTTGTTCCTTCTTATTACATTTTGTGACAACGTTTATATTTACTCGACTGTCTTTGGTTATGCTTTCACTGGAGAGTACGGTTTACTTTTACATCAGTTATTTAGTCATTTAGAAGTCCTTGAACACAACAACAAGGGGTCGCTGCTCTGTATTCTAGGACCCGGTGTTGTGTCTTTCGACTTTCCAACCCAGTTGCGCCATGATCCCGCCCCCTATATTGTTCTAACCCTAACCAAATCCCTTTTCCTAACCCCAAACTTAACCATATCCCTGTCCCTAACCCTAGGGTTAATCCTAACCTTAACTCCCAACGCTAAACATTTGCAAAACTACACAATTAATTTAATAAAGCCAACTGAAAAAGCTGCCTTTGGAGTGTCATCCAACGAGAGTTTGCGGGGTTTTGGATTAGCTTCGAGAGTTCCGACGGGCACGTTTGACCGGTACATTAACCAATCAGAGTTAACGCAAACGCATTGGTTTGCTTGTACCCAGACAAAACATTGAGGGCTTACCCGAGTGCAAAGACATGAAAAAGAACAAATAAAAATCACAACTGAGAAACGGCGTCATCTTCTGCCACATCAGCGGGCAAACAACAAAACTTTACTGCAGGGAAGTTACAAAGTTTGCTCCGAATAAAGAGGATCTCACGTCTTTATGTAAATGGTAAAATGGTCTCAACTTATATAGTGCTTTTCCACCTACATTGGGCACTCAAAGCAGCAAGGAACCTCTCACCCGTTCATACACCAATGTACGCAGACACTGGAGGCAAGGTGGGTGAAGTGTCTTGCCCAAGGACACAACAACAGCGTGCACCTTCTGGAGGCGGGATTCGAACCCCCGACCTTCCGATCATGAGACGACCCACTCTACCATCTGCGCCACCGTCGCAGATGGTAGAGTAACTATCAACTTAACAGCCGTTTAAACAGGGGGCAGCGGTTTGTATTTCCATGCTGCGAAACGTAATAACATCATCATCACAGCCGGGTGTGTAGTCACTCCTCCATACGTCATACTCGAATCCAATCGCTCTCCCCTGAGGGTAAGGGAACCCCCCGTGTCGCAGTGACAAAGCCTCCAACGCCATCGCACCTTGTTCCCCTCTTATTACATTTGGTGACACGATCGATCGCCCGGCGCCGCGATTGAGGATCAACTCTGCCAGCTGATTGGAGCAGGGATAGGAGCCTAAAAATAAACGCCGGGCCGCGCTGATGAATAGCAAACACGGCGCACTTCCTCCGCTCGATCCGCTCCAGCCGCGCACGGCGAAAAATTTATCTGGTTATTCAAACACATTTCCTCCCCGGCAAACGGCCCCTGGTTGATGGTCTGTGCAGATAAGAAATTGAATGGCAAACAGCGATGTCGCAATGTTCAGTCTGGAAAGGTGTTAATTAAAGTAGTGTTTGGAGACGGTCAACGTTTGGTTCTAGACGGTAGATATTTGCAAGCTGTGGACTGGAGTTTTGCATATGTCATTTTGAAATATGTTTTTATCTCACAGGTTATTTTTGAGAACATTTGAGAACTTTGAACAAGAGGCGAGACAGCTATGTGGTATCAAATACTTTTATTTCAGATGAAAATTCATTTGAAAAAAAAAATTGTCATGAGTTGTCGCATGCAGTTGCTTTGCTTCCACCAATCTGTAATTGTTATTTTCCACGAAGTCAATAGGAAAAACACGAATGGGATTTACTAAAGAACAAAAGCGAGTTTTGATATGGGCAGAGCCATATCGACACTCACTCTGTTCAATATGTTCAGAAAATCGTGTACTACTATTGAACATTTAAAAATGACTTTAAATAGACCTCAATGCCTCACACGGTGCAATACAAAAATACACTGACTAATGAATACAAGAACCCAAAAAAGACATAATGAAGGACCCACATCCGTCAGTCGATCTCACGCTCCATCCATCCCTCACTCGTGAACAAGACCCCGAGATACTTGAGGCAAAGCTCTCGATTTTCTGGTCAATCTACATTCCTACCCTCACCTTTGGTCATGAGACTTTGACTGAAAGGACGAGGCAGCGTTAACAGGCGGCCTAAATGAGATTGGGTGAAGAGCTCAGTTACCCGGGACGAGCTGCTCCTTTACGTTGAGAGGAGGCGGCTGAGGTGGCGCGGGCATCTGTTTCGGACAGCTCCTCTCTCGGGAGGTGCTCCAGGCATGTCCTAAAAGACCCTGGACCCACTGGAGGGACCATGTCTCTGTGACCTGGCGTCGCCTCGGGGTCCCCCCAGAACAGCTGGAGGAGGTGTGCGTGGACTTGGATGTCTGGGCATCTCTGCTCAGACTGCTGCCTCCACGACCCGGGCCCCGGATAAAGCGGAAGAAAAAACAAAATGACACAAAAATCTGTACGGTATAAAAGTCTTCTCTTGTGTCAAAAGCCAATGAGAACAGGTGAGTTTTCAGTAACATTTTGAACTGCTCCAGGGACGGCACAGCTCTTACAAAGTCAGACTATTTTTCAGCTGAGGTAGAGCAGCTATTTCCAAAGTCCAGCTCCCCTATAGATCAGTAATAACAGAATGTTTTTCCTCATAAATTACATTATTTTATTTTATTTACCTTTATTTAACCAGGAAAGACCCACTGAGATTAAGAATCTCTTTTTCAGGGAAGTCCTGGTCCCAGAGGGGAACCTGTTGTACATATTTGTATCTGGAGGAATAAAGATAAATCACTTAAAACAGCCAACATTTTATTTAACATTCCAAAGTGAATTCTGTAAACGAACGCCGCAACTCGTCGAAGTCGATCAAGAATAAAACTAAACGACGTCGACCATTTCCCACCCTGCAAAATGAGGGCGTCTCAGCGAAGACAGCCTTACGTGACCCAAATGAATCAATGATATCGGTCTATTTTAAAAGAGGCTGCGTCTCACACAGCGGCTTTAGTTGAATATTTCATCGAGTCAGCAGCACACATCTAAAAATAATGACACGGACCATGGCTGGCGCACAATGACTAAAATGACATCCATGGTTGCGAAAGACCTCGCGCGATGCGGCTGAAGGTTTCCCCCGATGGCTTCGATGAAATTTGAATGGGCGACAGGAGCGCATTCAGTTATGAAAGAAGGGATCTGCTTCATGAAGACGACGTGTCAATAATGATATCCATAAATCGTGTGGAAATAGTTAGGACATTGCTCCATCCATGTTAAAAGCTGAACGTTGATATTCCCATCCTTCTGATGCCGTAAGAGAATGGACAGTTGTCTGTGTGTGGAGGAAAAGTTCACGGCACTTTGACGTCTCTGTGTCAGCTCGGCATCTAGGTCTCCACATATAGCAGACCTTGCCTGAGGCTGAAAGCAACACTCTCTTCTTCTTCTTTTTTGTGAACACAGTTTTGTTGTGAATTGAACATATGGCACTTTACAAAACAAGTCGATGTAGAACAAGATTCACCATAGGCTCCCTTCGACAGACTGTCACCGTCTGTTTTTTAGTTGGATCATATGAGATGACAGGTTTAGTTTCCAAAAAAAAAACGCTGCATTTCTTCTTCTTCTTTTTTTAGTCTGTGCGCTACTTTTACATCACACACCAAAAAATGGCAGAGCTTCTACTAAGATGACTGTGTTTGTGAGAGAGTTGGCCGGCAAGATTTCTCTCTCAACAGAATACGAGCAAATGACTCTGACTTGCTATATTTAGATAATGTAAACAGCTGTAAATTGTGTTCCGCGTGTTCAGAACAAAAAAGTAAATGCATCGAAAATCTCATCAAGTGTACGGTGTGGAAAGGTTTGTGTCCTCTTGTATTCATATGTCCAGCCCCAAGTCTTGAGTGTTCATGGCCCCACAGTGAGAAATAAGGTAACAGGAGAAGATGTAGTTTTTCTTTCCTTTTGTTAGAAACGGTGCCTTATATGCCCTTCAAAATATGAACACACACACACGCACAGGAGGATAACAACTTACTTCAACCTAACAACATTCATACATCAGTGTCTTTTTTCGCTTCCTGGATTGTTCTGAACCAGGCGTGAATGACCAGTTTATTCCATCCGTGGGTTTCTTCTTCCCTGATGGCACGGGCATATTTCAAGAGGACAATGCTGGGATTCATCGGGCTCACGTCACACGATCTTGGGGGAAGATGAATGCAACACGGGATCTTTACACTGCTTTGCCCTCCCAAGCAGTGTATTAACGCCGTTTTTTTTCTTTCTTTTTTTTTTTTTTTGATCTATATTTGCAGCATTTTTGCCCTCCCATGTGTAAATTAGCATGTAGCCTTTGATTAGCTGCCAATGCCTTCCATCCATGCGACTTCCTGTGTGTCCCCCTCGGCCACTGGATGACTCTATCACCCCCCCTCCCCACACACACCCACACCAACACACACACTCTCTTTCTCTCTCTCTTCGCCTCCTTTCCCAGATGCAGAATTAAAACTGAGCTCATGCCGCTCCGTCGTTTGATCCCGTCGTCACCGAGCGGCGGCGTGTACTTGTTTGTTGTCAGCGAAAGCACAGCAGTGTTGCCCCCGGGGAGAGGGTTTAGGAACACCCACAAGTCTCTCTCGATTTTGTGCTGTGAAAGAGGTGAAAGGAGGTGAAAGAATTAGATGTTTTTATCTTTTAATTAATCTAAAAAATCACAAGCCGAGTTTATGGAAATAACACGTTTTGCGCTTTTGGCCACAGTGCCAAAAGCTAGATAAGATGTTGGCTGCATCTCAAAAACCAAGCCTATAGTGCCTTGCGAAAGTACTAATACACCTTGAAATGTCATGTCATTTTGTCATGTTTACAACCTTAAAGATGCATAAAGATTTTATTTTTAATTTTTTACTGAAAGTTCACACACTGACAACTGTGAAGTGAAAGCAAAATGATGCATGATTCTGTTATTATTCAAAAAATAGAAACCGAAAAAGTGGGGCTACATAAGTGTTCATACAGCATGACTTATTACTTTGTGGAACCCCCTTCTTCTGGGGTTTGACTCTACAAGGTTTGCACATCTAGAGACTGACATTTTAGCCCATTCCTCTTTACAAAACAACTCAAGCTCTGTCAAATTAGAAGGAGAGTGTTTGTGAACAGCAGTTTTCAGGTCTTTCCACATATTTTCAATAGGATTTAGGTCAGGGCTTTGACTGGGCCATTCTAACACATTAATATGTTTGTTTTTAAACCATTCCATTGTAGATTTCGCTTTGTGTTTAGGGTCATTGTCCTGCTGGAAGGTGAATCTCCGCCCCAGCCTCAATTTTCTTGCTGACTCCAGCAGGTTTTCCTCCAAAATGTCCCTGTATTTGGCTCCATCGATCTTCCCAACTATTCTTACAATCTTCCCAGTCCCGGCTGAGGAAAAGCAGCCCCATAGCATGATGCTCCCCCCACCATATTTGACACTGGGGATGGTGCACTCAGGACAATGAGCAGTGTTAGGTTTGCTCCATACATAACGTTTTGCAAACCCAACAACAATGCGGTTTTCGTCCTGGTCGTGGAACACTGGACCAGCTCTATACCCTTCATCGGGTGCTCGAGGGTTTGTGGGAGTTCGCCCAACCAGTCCACATGTGCTTTGTGGACCTGGAGAAAGCGTTCGACCGTGTCCCTCGTGGTGCCCTGTGGGGGGTGCTCCGGGAGTATGGGGTACGGGGCCCTCTACTAAGGGCTGTCCGTTCCCTGTATGACCGTAGCAGGAGCTTGGTTCGCATTGCCGGCAGTAAGTCAGACCTGTTCCCGGTGCGTGTTGGGCTCCGCCAGGGCTGCCCTTTGTCACCGGTTCTGTTCATTACTTTTATGGACAGAATTTCTAGGCGCAGCCAGGGGCCGGAGGGTGTCCGGTTTGGGAACCTCAGAATCTCATCTCTGCTGTTTGCAGACGATGTTGTTCTGTTGGCTTCCTCAAATCAGGACCTCCAGCGCGCACTGGGGCGGTTTGCAGCCGAGTGTGAAGCGGCCGGGATGAGGATCAGCACCTCCAAATCTGAGGCCATGGTTCTCCACCGGAAAAAGGTGGCTTCCCCGCTTCAGGTCGGTGGGGTGTCCTTGCCTCAAGTGGAGGAGTTCAAGTATCTCGGGGTCGTGTTCACGAGTGAGGGACGGATGGAGCGTGAGATCGGTAGACGGATCGGTGCGGCGTCAGCAGTGATGCGGTCGCTGTATCGGACCGTTGTGGTGAAGAGGGAGCTGAGCCAAGCGGCAAAACTCTCGATTTACCGATCGATCTACGTTCCCACCCTCACCTATGGTCATGAGATTTGGGTAATGACCGAAAGGACAAGATCGCGAATACAAGCGGCCGAAATGAGTTTCCTTCGCAGGGTGGCTGGGCGCACCCTCCGAGATCGGGTGAGGAGCTCAGTTACCCGGGAGGAGCTCGGACTCGAGCCGCTACTCCTCCACGTCGAAAGGAGCCAGCTGAGGTGGCTAGGGCATCTGTATCGGATGCCTCCTGGTCGCCTCCCTCGGGAGGTGTTCCAGGCATGTCCTATTGGGAGGAGGCCTCGTGGAAGGCCCAGGACACGCTGGTGGGACTATGTCTCCGTGCTGGCCTGGTGTCGCCTCGGGGTCCCCCCAGAACAGCTGGAAGAGGTGTGCGTGGATCGGGAAGTCTGGGCATCTCTGCTGAGACTGCTGCCCCCGCGACCCGGCCCCGGATAAAGCGGAAGAAAATGGATGGATGGATGGATGGATAACGTTTTGCATTTGGGCCAAAAAGTTCAATTTTTGCCTCATCTGACCAAAGCACCTTCTTCCACAGTAGCTGTGTCCTCCATATGACTTCTAGCAAACTTCAAACGGGATTTCTTATGGCCTCCTTTCAATAATGGCTTTCTTCTTGCCACTCGTCCATGAAGGTGGAGTACGTCGCAGCTCCTCCAGAATTATCTTGGGCCACTTGGTTACATTTCTGACCAGTGCTCTCCTTGTTCGGTCTGTTAGTTTAGGTGGACGGCCGTGTCTTGGTAAGTTCGCAGTATTGCTATACTCTTTCCATTTCTGAATGATGGATTGAACAGTGCTCCGTGAGATGTTCAAATCTTGGGAAATCTTTGTATAACTTAACACTGCTTTAAACTTCTCCACAGCTTTATCCCTGACCTCTCTGGTGAGCTCCTTGGCCTTCATGATGTTGTTTAGTGACCAATACACTCCGACCATAGCTCTGAGGCCCTCACAGAACAGCTGGAATTATACTGAGAGTAGATTACGCACAGGTGGCCTCTATTTAATGGTTAGGGCAAGGTGTGAATATTCTGTAGTCATTAGGAATGTTATAAAGGCAATTTAATGCACTCAGACAATGTTGTATGAATACTTATGCACACCCCACTTTTCACTTTTCTATTTTTTTTTTAAATAACAGAATCATGTATCATTTTGCTTTCACGTCACCGTTGTCTGTTACTTCAAAATACAATCTTTATGGTTATGGTTGTAAACATGACAAAATGTGCAAAAGTTCAAGGTGTATTAGTACTTTCGTTAGGCACTGTATGAACTTGGAGTACATGAATTATTGTTTAGAAGACTGGATTGTTTCCCTACCACTACCATCAACTCTTTTCTTCCTCTTCTCCGGCTTCTTCTTCTTTTGTCTTCTTCTTCCTTCATCTTTGCTTTCTTTCTTCTTCTTCTTTGTTTTCATGTGGCTGTATTGTCAACATACAATAAATTCAAAGGCTTAATTTTGATAAGATGTTGGTATTGAAAAGCACATAAAATACCAACGTTGATTCCACAATGCAAAAGATCACACTTTTTTTTTTACAAGTTGAAACTAAATGACTTAGTGACAGCTATAACCTTTGACGCCGACACCGTGTCGCTCTCGGACCGACTTGTACAAGACTAATAACAATAATTTGTGCTCAGACGCCTCCATCGGATTGACACGGGACCCTCCACTTTTTCGAACGAGGCGAAATGTCAAGCAGCAGCAGCCAGGGAACAATGAGCTAAAAGGGGCCTACAGCTGGTCCCTTTTCTGCCTGCCTCTTCCACACTCTCTCACATCAATGGCTCTCAGCTCTTGATCGGAATCAGAAGTGAATGAGGTGTTTCGGAAAAGAAAAACCCTGCTGAGCTGTTAATTACTCAGCAGAACCACGCGGTGCACCGGTGTGGAATATTAAGTATCTATTAGCATTAGCAGGTGTTCCTTTAACTCGACTCCCACTTGACAGCACTTTAACATAAGCTTTTAAACAACTTTGGGCACTCCAACATTTTTTTTTTTTTTTCACACAAATATCTTCATGAGCTCCATCATTCATGGGCTCTTTCAGATCAGAAAATACTGGGTCAATGGCAGGGGTCACGTCTTTGGTTGCCCTCCCAATGATGGTTCTCCGTACAGCCGGGCGTAGGGGGTGAGTGTCCTCTTGTTTATAGGGGAGGTGTTTCGGGGCACGTCGTCTGGGACACTCATCCGAATCATCTGCTCCCTCCTCCGCTCACCCCGCACAAGTCGCGCTGGCAGCTGCACAATGCATCGCTTTTTTTTTTTTGGACTCTGTTTCACGTTTGCTTGACTGAATTAGACAGTTTGGTGTTGTTGATAATTGTAATATTTGGGGATTACCTTTTTTTGGCAGCAGCAAAGTGCGTCTTTGAGTGACCTTTGTTTAAAGCCACACTGCAGAACATCCTGGGTCACATCAGTGTACTTAAGCACTTGGAATTTCTTCAGATTTTACGATAGGTTAGTTTTAATTATGGGTTAGGGTTCAGTATTTTAGCTATATTTTGAACATAACAAACGGAATAATCTATGTGAAGTTGCTCGCCTCACTTTGTTAAAATGTTGGCAGGATCCTCGACTCTGGGGCACTCGGAGCAGGGGCTTGCTGGGACCTGATTTCGGCCTGGGAATTTAATGATTTATCAGTCTACGGAGTTATAGCACAACTATAATTCACTGGCTTCATAAACCAGAGAATGCAGGTTCGCAAAACTCAAAAACATGAACATGCCATGAAGACCAAACATGCTCTGAACTCCAACCATGTTATTTTTGCAATAGGCAAAAAAAATAAAAATAACATTTTAAAAAGGACATCATGTTATAGTAACTCTGATTGATGCATTCTGATGTTGGGTCCTCAGGGAAAAACTCATCCACGCTGCCATTGTGAGAATGTGGCGTGTGAGTGAGTGGTTGGTGATGGTCCACAGTGACGCAGATTGGCATCCACCCTTCCAGCAGTCTACCCCAGGACAGTTGGTGTGTGGAATTGTTATCTGGAAAAGTGCCAGACTACTGTATTTTTTCAGTATTAGCATTCATAATTTTATAGTATAGGAAAGGGATTGTAAGTCATCATCTGTACTGGGTTATTTTCGCTCTAAGAACGTTTCACCTCTCACTTTACAGGCTTCGTCAGCAACAAAGATTTACTTAATTCTAAAATGTACTACAGTATATCCATTTAAAGGCACACTCAATAAATAGAATCAAATACAATCATTTATTTTATTACAGATATGTTTATTCTTGAAATACTGGGAAAAATGGGAGCTGCTCACCTCTCCTCAGACCCGACTGCAACTTTACAAGGAGCGGGACGTCTCCGGCTCGTCTCCATGTAGATGATCACTAAAGGCAGGCAAATATGAGATTTAAATAGGTTAATCAATATCCATTATGCATTGCATAATAGCAATTTGTTTGTCTAGCTGGCCATTAGGAGAATGTTTTGTACTGTTGGCAACAACATAATCCAAATTATTACATAGCCCAACAGTCTACTTAAAATAGAAATCATTCAAACTCGACTTTGACTTTTAACCATTACATTTCCTAAAATCAAAAACATATCTTAAGTTGTGTTGTAATAATCCTGGTCACTTAAAGCTAGGGTACCTAATTTTTTCCTGTTCAAACTGTGATTTTTTTAAATTGAAGACACAGAACTTCAAAATGCCCTATAGGAGTAACAAAGCAATAGAAGATCTGAGGCACTTTCAACCTCAAGCAGTCTTCATCAGGGCTAGTCCTCACTCCACCTGTTCGGTGTGAATGTTTTAGTTTTGGCCCAAGCTCATTAATAGCTCTCACAATCCTTCCTGTACATCCGAATTGTTCAAGTAAATTATTTATATGCACGATTCATGCTCAAGTACAGCTTTGAGCGGTGGCAAAGTGAAGCACGGGGGACCACCTCTAAAATAAATTTAACTAATTTAGATTCTATTTCTATCTTCCAAGGCTTAATACAATGCTCATTGAAGGCAATGCAACAAGGTGTTTTTTTTTGCTGTGTTTGTGAAGGAAAAAATACATCTACACTACAACAACAAAGTAACAAGTAAGGTTCCCCAGCTTAAAGTCATTTATTTTTCCAATGACGAAGCGCCGATTTAGACATGGCCATAGATTTGGTATTGTGCCATAAGCCGAAAATGAAAGCTTGTTTTTTATGGTTTAACTATTAGTACTGAGGTAGCCAAAAAAAAAAAAGTTTAAACCTCAATTAGGCTATATGCACACTATATGCCACTTTAAGTTAGAAACCCCATCAGATTCCCTTCAATGTCTACTGAATATTAATGATTGTAATTTTGGACAGACTTCCTAGCATGTTTTTTCTTCCTTTTTGGCGGCCTTTCTCTGTCTGCCGAAATGACCTGTCCTGCTTTCTCACGCTCTGAGCCCCACTACAGATGTAATCAAACTTGGCTGGTGTTATTAATGACTTTGGGGAATGGAGAATTGCTCGTCTGCCCAACAGCGCAGACGGCTACACTTCACAAAGGAGGACACACAGGAAACCCCATATCTGTAACATCAACATTTCCAGTTGGTGAGATTGATCTAACATGGGAATCAAACTGCCAACTTCTCCAAATAGTGAGTGACTTGCTCCATCTCCTGCGGGGCAGACCCTAAAAAGAGTGCCATATTATATCAGAGTATTGCAGATAGCAGGGATTGCGGATGGTGAGTGTAGCCAATGCTTAATCTTTTGCGAAACATTCAAGTGATTAACTTAAATGGTTGCGCTGTGGCTCACAGCAAGAAGGTTGTACGAAGTTCAATGCCAGTACCGGAGGTTGCATACTGTGGATTTTAAAAGCTCAGAAGCCAGGTCAAAACGTTTTGGCTGACTTCCATGACGTCATCTGCTTCAGAGAGACAGCGGACGATCAGATGATTTGTTCTTTTCTGTCTGATAGGCCCAACATTGACAATAATTCATTAACAGTGTGGTGTAATACCTCAAGATAAAAAGGATGTTATTGTATACATTTCAAAACGCTTAGATTTTGAGAAGGCAAACATCAGTTCTATTAGCTCTGTCAAATGCTAAACGGTGACATCAAAATCCAGATATAAACCCACAAAATTTGCAACATTTCAACTCAGCAAAGGCGAAAAACCTCATTTAGATTCTCCATCCTTGAAATGCATATTTATGAAAGGTAGAAATGACACCTACACCGAGAATGAACCACAATTAATCTTACCGAGAGACAATGCCAATCATGGCAAGGACCTGCAGACTCCACGCTGCTGTCATGTTGACATTCATAATTACACACTCTGAGCATACCCCCTTCATTAAAAATAATCACGGCAAAAGCCTCTTCTCTGTGTTGTGTATCGGAAATGTCAAACAGCATTCGTCGCTCTACAACTCAAGGTTAATTGTTGACAAGTGCTTTATGCTCATTCACACTCAAGTCCTAGTCGCTGACATTGCACCAAACTCACTGATGAATTCCGCTGCCATAGTAACCGCTCAAAGGACACACACAAAACATGACCGGCTGACTTTGTTCAAGTACAACACATTAAATTGAGTTTTTTCATTGCAAACATAAAAGTATACAGTCATCCCCAATTATAAGCCTGGTTGATAGAAGGCGATGCTTTCAATTTGAAGTGTATGAATGGGAAGTTTTGAATGCATGCATGCTGTAGAGCTTCGGATGGTGTTGTCAAAAGAGTCAAATACTGGAAAGCATATAGAGCCTATAGAGAGAATTTTGATCAATAATGTTCAATGGATACAGATGACACTGTTATGATCTGACTCAAGACAGGAGGGACCCAACTAACAGACACCAGAACAAGGAGGTAGAGGTTGAGGAAGAATTTATTGTCCAGGTAGGTGGGGAGCCGGTCCAGGATGATGAGGCAGGTAATCTCCGACTGGTAGTTGTCCAGGAAAACGAACAGCGGTGAGGACTGGGGGAACACAGGAGGCAAATGAGAAATATTCCAAGACGTATACAAGACACAAAAAAAACCTCCCACGTCGGCGAACATCCATGACCCGCCTCACCGTAAAGGCAGGATGGCCGTCGATGACCCGGGCGGGAGGAAGGGGATAGGCCGGAGGGCTGAGAGGACAGGCCGAGACAGGTTTGAGGAGAGACACGTGAAAGGACGGGGGCAACTTCAGACGAACAACAGATTGATTAATAACCCTTTCAATAACATAAGGGCCAATAAACTTTGGTGCCAGCTTCTTAGATTCAACCTGAAGAGGCAGGTCCCGGGTCGACAGCCAAACCTCCTGTCCAAGCACATAAGCCGGGGACGGTCTACGATGCCTGTCAGCCGCAAGTCGATTCCTCGCAGCCGTGCGCTGAAGGGCAGCCCGGGCAGCCTGCCAGACACCCCGGCAGCGCCTCAGGTGAGCTTGGACTGACGGAACCGCCAAATCCCGTTCCTGATCCGGAAACAGAGGTGGTTGGAAGCCCAAAGACACCATGAACGGAGACATACCAGTAGCCGCGGATACCAAGGAATTATGGGCATACTCGATCCACGGCAAGTACGAGCTCCATGTGGACGGGTTGCACGAAGCGACACAGCGTAACGCAGACCCCAAATCCTGATTGGCACGTTCCGCTTGACCGTTCGATTGAGGATGGTAACCTGAAGACAGGCTGACGGACGTGCCCATGGCTTGACAAAAGGCTTTCCAAACCTGAGAGGTAAACTGAGGACCTCTATCGGAGACGATGTCAACTGGAATGCCATGAAGTCTGTAAACATGAAGGACAAGCAGGTTAGCAGTCTCAGTGGCTGTGGGCAGTTTCGGTAGGGGAACGTAATGAACAGCTTTGGAAAAGCGATCAACAACTGTAAGTATGACAGTGTTGCCCTCAGAGTCAGGAAGTCCCGTAACGAAATCAACAGAAATGTGGGACCAGGGCCGCTGAGGAATGGACAGGGGATTAAGCAGACCAGCCGGAGGTTGATGACTCGATTTGCTTCGGGCGCAAGTGGCACAGGCAGCGACAAAAGAACGAGTGTCTTTACTCATGGAAGGCCACCAAAACCTCTGCTTGATGAACGTAAGGGTCCGGAGGAAACCAGGATGACAAGTGATCTTGGAACAATGCCCCCACTGAAGAACCTGAACCCTTTCGATCTCCCAGTGCACCGCACCTGCCAGGTGAGGGGAATAAGGAACCTCAGATGTACTGTTCGGATAGTCCATGACACATGAAGCGGGCAGGATAGGCTCGGGCAGAGACACAGTGGTGTCCGGAGTGGACTGACGTGAGAGGGCATCCGGCTTGACATTCTGGGATCCAGGTCGATAGGTAAGGACGAAGTTGAACCTACCCAGGAACAAGGCCCATCTGGCTTGTCTAGAGTTCAATCGCTTGGCGGAGCGAAGATAGGCCAGGTTCTTGTGGTCGGTCCAGATGACAAAAGGATGTTCCGCTCCCTCCAGCCAGTGTCTCCACTCCTGCAAGGCCAAAACAACAGCTAAAAGTTCTCTATTGCCAATGTCGTAATTTACCTCCGCAGGAGAGAGTCGTCGAGAAAAATAGGCACAGGGATGCACTTTGAGATCCTCAGTGGAACGTTGGGAGAGGACAGCTCCAACACCAGTCTCAGAAGCGTCAACCTCCACGATATATTGCCTTGAGGGATCAGGGTGAGAGAGGACAGGTAATCTCCGACTAGTAGTTGTCCAGGAAAACGAACAGCGGTGAGGACTGGGGGAACACAGGAGGCAAATGAGAAATATTCCAAGACGTATACAAGACACAAAAATACAATGTAGCGCAGCCAACTAGATACCGTGTAACGGAAAGTACAATCTGGCAGAGTCTGGCAGGTGAGCTGGGTCTTTGAGCTGGAGGGCTGATTGCAGATCAGCTGCAGCTGCTCCCGGAGACTCCGCCCAAACATACACACCCACACACACACACACCCAAGGAAAAAGGAGGGGAGCTGGGAAATGGAGGTGCAGCAGTGTCAGAGGGGTGTGACAGACACTATGGCGGACAATGAGCATATTTTGCACACAACACAATTAAAGTAGGCCCTGTAGTTAAAAGAAGAGTTTTATGAGACGTGAAAAACAGGCACTCAAATCTGTAAGCATGAAGCTAACGTTTGCATCATGGTTAGCATTCTCCATTATTGATGTATCTATGGGCTGTTGAACCTCTTTGTTCCTCCCCGTGTCTCAAAATGTTTAATTTGGTAGAAAATAATAAAGAGTAGTTCTTTTCCTCCGCTGACAGCTATGTAGTCTGTATCTATTTCAAACGCTCCCTTCGGAATTCTACTGAAGCTGCTTTGAGGAGAGAACATTTCCATTGTGGATGAAAGAATAATCGTGCTAAACAAAAGTTGCCTTTCAGAACTCCAAGGGATTGGCAATTTGATCCCAGCTTCCACTAGAGCACATCTTGGTGTTGTAGCTTAATGTGTCCATCTGGGGCGATAAAATGGTGGTCGGAGGTGCAGTTTGGCAGCCCCACATGATGTTTCCCGTCAGCAGTCGCCATTGAGTGTGACGGTGGAGAGAATGAATCGAGTCATTAACCAAGTCTTGGAGAAGCCACATGTTTTGTGGTGAAATGTTGGGATTACGTCAAGAACAGCCAGTGGGTAAGATTGACTGTATTTACACTAAACTTGTGTTGCTTATAACAAAGAAATGTGTTATTATCTGATTAGCTGTACCCTTTTTTGTTAAGATTCAAGTTTTTTCTTTTTATCATCACAGTCATCCTTCGGTGTCAAAACAATATATCCCATAAGTATAGGGTCAACAAAATACAGCATTTTTTGCCAAATTACTTCTTTTGGGTTTGGTTTGTTTTATAACCATGATACATCTGGTACATGGCCTTTAAATCATCCAATGAATGAAAAGGATATAGAAAATAATTCACAATGTCGACAGATTTTGTTTTACAGGTGCAATGCCATTTGGCGCTTCATTACGTTTGATTACCTCATTCCATCCGACGCCCTGAGTCTGGCGCACATCAGAACATAAAAAAATTATAACATCTGCCGAGCCTAGACACTCCAGATGTATATCGCCTCACAGACAGCGTGGGAAACAAAATCACCTCGCCGATTCTACCCTGTTTTTTATGTAATTCAATCAGGAGAAATTCGATTACCTACAGACATACAATTTGCATACAAACCTCCGGGCTGAGATTCGGTCCTAACAAATTATCACGGGGCAAAATGAAAGATAGACTCTTTCGACTTCAATGAATTCCTATTGTGTTTGCGGCATTCACTTTTTCACGCGGAATAAGTTGTGTGCTCGGGCATTTCCGCGCTACCGAGCATGCAAATGGTTAGGATGATCATTATTGAGCAAAACAAGAAGCTTGTCGGCACGCACAATCAACTTCATTGATCGAGGGGCGGGGAGTAATTGGAACGCATCAAATGGGAAAGGGATTACGGTTATTAAGAGAAGTGTGGAGAAAACCAGGCAAACACGAGGGTGCCCTGAGGTCGAATAACTAGTCATTAGAGATTTAAAAGACTCAAAAGGTATTATGTGGCGTGTGTGCCTCTTCAAAGGTTAATTACTATAGACTTACAAGCGTTAAGGTAAACAATGAAAGGAATCGAAATCAGGACTTTCTTGCTTTGATACAAAAGTGCTAATGGTAAATGGTCTCAACTTATATAGCGCTTTTCCACCTACATTAGGCACTCAAAGCGCTTTACAGCAAGGTACCTCTCACCCAGTCATACACCAATGTACGGAGACACTGGAGGCAAGGTGGGTGAAGTGTCTTGCCCAAGGACACAACGACAGCATGCACCTTCGGGAGGCGGGATTCGAACCCCCGACCTTCCAATCATGAGACGACCCGCTCTACCATCTGCGCCACTGTCGCCCCATAATCATTTACTGCTTCCCGCAGCCAACAACCCCTCCGTCAAATTTACATGTGTAATTTTCTTTAAATTACTCTTGGGTAATCAAGGAAAAACAGTTACCCACTTATGACAAGGTGACCAGATCAATAATAATAATTTCACCAGCATTGCTGTTGTGTCCTTGGGAAAGGCACCTTCGTGAAAAGGCAGCCATATCTCTGTCAGACAACTGCAGGGAAGCGGTGTGTACAAACTGTTTTTATTGAAAAGGTGGATGAATGGTTATCGTTTCAGTTGTATAAGTGCTTGGTGAAAATTTCAAATTAAAAGTGCATTTATATACAAAATTGTGCCGTGACTATGAAGTGCAGCCACATATCTACATATATATTTCTAACAATGTTAATATAAAATTATTAAGCTGTATTAAGCTTCAGCATTTTTTGCAGTCAGGTTGTATTTGTATCTTTTGGGAAAGTAAGTGTGTGAGAGAATGACAGAGAAACAGCACAATCTTTACTCACAGTTTCAAAAACTACACTAAAGCTTTTGACAGAGTTCAGTATCACAGGCTGCTTGACATCATGACTGCACTTGCAACAGACAGCTATATTACGACTGCAGAAGGTGCATCAAATACTGTCAATATCAGTATGGGAGTGTGACAAGGGTGCACTTTATCCCCAGCACTCTTTACCCTACAGTGAGTTTCTGTATGATGCGCTACAAGACTGTAAATGGATCAAGTATAACAAACATGCAATTTTCTGACTTCTGGCTAACAATGTCAGAATGTCTCTGAAAGAAATGCTGGACTCAATTTGCTTTTAGTAAGGAGCAATCGATGGAGTGAAAAGCCAAAACGACCAAGACAATGTGTGTCACGAAGACTACACCGGACAGTTTATGATTCTTTTTGTTTTTTGTGCAATACATTTTTGCAGCCATATTTTCCCTGTTATTCACTTTTTTCTTAATAAAGTCTCTAAAGACTGTGCCTGTACCAAGACCCCGCATGAAATATGAGAAGTCCATGCCATAAAAGATGTAATGTCTGTATAGCTCTACTTCTCCTTCCACTTGTCACAACCCATTTCTTTCTTTTTTATTTCTCTGACCTATACCTTTTTCTTCACCCTTACTCCTCATCACCCTGAGCAAATGCTTCTGCTGCCGTGGCTGACGTTGTGACTCTTCATTACAACACACATGAGTCCTGTACAGTTCAAGTTCTCGTTGCCATGTACAGTTCAAAGTTCTCTCTCTTGCGCACTTGTATCCACCACTGCCTCTCATTCTCAAACCCATTAAAAATGCAATATGGCTACTCGACAAAGCCAGATGATGCGCTATGATCATCAACACATCCATCTGACGCCCTCACCGCTGGATAACTAGCTCCCCAGGTCTCGGCACAATCAAGTCAAATCGGCGAATGATTCGTTTACCGGCAGTGATTCTCCAAGGGCTGGCTACCTACTGTATATTAGTTTCCTGTTCTCCGTTATTCCACTTCTAACTTTCTGTGGCAAAAGGAGCGGTGACGTTTAACCTCCCATGCATTGCTTGAGGGTCAAGTCAGAATTGCAACAATAGCCAGTTTTCTCGCTTTGTCACTAGAAAAAAAAAACTATTGCGACATGTGAAAGAAATTCTGTTTTTGATGAGATGTAAAATATGCAATTAAGCCAATGCCAAGGGGAACATGGCCATCTAATAATGAGAATATCAGCAATGCGTCATGGAATCATCCTGCTGCACTTTTTCCAATTGGATTTTTATGCAAATCTTCCACAAGATGTTAAGTGCAGTTTTCAATTTTCATGTTTGATCAAATTCAGAGCCCTTCGTGACATGGCTCAACAGGTATGAAACAGTATTCAACTGCCTGGAGGGTGGAAACTCAAACCGCTGTCCACTGGAGAGACAGCCTCAAGGGTCAATATAGATTATTAAAATTCTGTTTAAAATGTTGGGATCGGTTCTGTATCTTTAAAGAGCCTGTGCTGCTGAACTTACAATTTTTGATGACATGAAGGAGTTCCCACAACAAAAACATTTCTGCATTCATAAACAATCTGCCTGGAATTGCTTGCCCCCGATGTCACGAAGAGACGCTCACCCGAGTGTTTAAGTTCAGGCAAAACTTATGATTATTTCAGTACTCCAAAGCCAAATCATTTCTTGCCAATAACTGTCAGCCATTGTTTATAGTATTTTTCTCCCCTCTGTGCCAACAGAGGACAGGTCTACGCATTTTGTGCACTGCAAAAACTAATCTAGAAACGACTAAGATTTAAATGATTTGAGTGACTAATTTCAAGAGAGGCAAGTTTTTTTTTCCACTTAAATTAAGACTCACAAATTAGATACAAGAAAGTCTTAACTTGAAAAGGGATTGTGGATGTTTCTTTCTTAATTTAAGTGTAAAAACTTGCCCCATGGACAGATTTCAAGAAATTAGTTCCTCAAATCCAAGACAAAAATGCTCTTTTCAAGAACATGTTACTTATTTCTAGGATACTTTTTGCCGTTTATGCTTGGAAATTAAGCTGCAATGACTTTCTTACTTTTGTGTTCGGAAGATAAAAATTTTTTTAAGAAAAAAGAAATCCGAAATACCAAGGCTTATATAAAAAGGCATTATAGATCGCTGAATAAAGCATAATATGGCAGCTGCCACCTTTGTTTGCTGTTGTGTCTATGTACTAGACACTTTCCACTTTTGATCTTTTTCTACTTGCCATTGCTTGTGACTGCCAAGGAATAGATTGTTTCTTGAGGGCCCACTGGAGAATGTAAAACGCAGTAACATGTAAGCACAACATCAACCTTCAGGACATTGTTGACAGCCCATCACGGCTTATGAAGAGTACATACATTAGCCAAATATTGACTTTTCATGTTTATGTGCACACAGCGTTTCCTTCATGAAGGTGTATAACTTTCAGCTTAAGCATATTTAAGAGATCCTAGCTCCAAGGTGTGTGCGAGTGTGGTGGCGCTGGCGTTCGTAATGAGGTCACCGCTCGTGTGTTTTGGCCCTGTTTTCAAGCGCTGCCAAAATCGGCAGAGGGAACTGTTTGTGACGGTGGTGAGCGTGCGTTTATAGGAGCGGAGAGTACAGGCTTATAAAGCGCTGCTTGTCAGGGAATAGATAGCGCTGTTTATGCAGACTCAACTTGGCAGGTATGTTTACGAAGATGGCGCTCCAGGACGGGGAGAGAGAATGATAGGTGCAACATCACATGGGCGACATTTGTATGACCTGATTGAGAATTATGTACTTAAGCTGCAAACTGGAAAACATTAAATTAAATGGTCAAATAAATGTCATGAAACAGAGCACACCAAGTTCACATGTTCTTCCCTCGTCTCGGTGGGCTTCCGTCTGGGGCTCTGGCGTCCCTACATCAACCCAAACCATACACATTAGTACTCCTGACCATACCTGATAGGTTGCCCGAGCGGCAGTGACTATCATTCCCCCTGGGGATAATACAGTCATTCAGGATGTTTGACAAGATTGTGTTGAAACTGAGAGAATGCCAAAACTTTGAAGCACGTTTTAGCCGATTTTAAAAAGGTAAGTTAGAAGTCTGCACTTCCTCCTTAACTTTATAGGCAAAAGTCAAACAAGGTATTCATAAGCACTGGTCTGCTATGGTAATATCTATTATCTATCCAGAGATTTTGTTACTCCATTTTACTTGCTCACTGTTCTGAATAATAAAACCAAATACAATCATATATATATAATATATTGTCCCATTCTCTTTCTCTGGCCTGCAGCAAAACTTGCCGGTGTTGAAAGCGAGCAGACATGATTCCCATGATCAATAAGTACACTGGCGCGCTGTGGGTGTACGGGACACAGTGAAAAGCTTTGCAGCATTGAGTGAAAACACTGAGTCGACTGAATTTTGATATAACATGTTCCCCTGGCAGAAGCGCTCCCCGGGGATCTCCACTGCTATTGCGAGGTCAGAGCCCATATAGTTTCACTTTCTTCCATTGTATTATTCCACACAGTTTGAAGCACAGAAGTCTTGTCAAAAATCATTGAAATGCTGTCACACTTTGTTCTAATCGAGACACAAATTACTTTTTTTGAGCTTTTAACAATTCAAAGCGCTACAGTAGGCCATCATTCATCCCCTGCCCACACTTGATGTTGGCAAGAAGCCGCCTCTGTGACTATAGCTCCCCTGGGGCTGCCAATCTGCACCAAAAGCCACTCTACCTCCTCCAATCATTGACGCCATATTTAACCTTGCAACCACTTGCAAAAAAAGGCACCACATATAAAATAAAAAACAGGTCGACTGCGACAACAGACAGTGTTTAACTCACAGTGAGATAAATAAAGTTTGTGTGGCGAGCACTAGGCTGTCCACACGGCAGAAACATGATCCAACAAAAAGCATGTGTTACCTATGTCCCTAAAGTTCAGTTCTCAAAGGGAGGGGGTATTATGCAAAATCTACTCTTTCAAGCTTTTTACCATGTTACAATGTTGCTGTCTCATCATAAACATACCTGGAGTGTTTCGAGCTCCTAGCGCAATTTAGGGTAATGTTTGGATGGTCTCCAGTAGCTACTCCTCGCAGCGCGAGAACAGAAGCTCTTTTGTTTCCAAAAAGTTCCTCCTGAGGTCCTACATATCCAGGAAATGCTTTCGTCGCCTCTCAACCTCTTGCTAAGCTTAATCCTTTCATGCCTTTTAGAGCCGCATGCACTGCACAGATTTAATATTTTTATTCGTTATTGAAAAATAGCTGTGTAGCGCTTACCATACTGTACATTAAAGCTGAATTCTCACTGTTTTTGTGACTTTCACACCTTCCCTTTTTGAAACCTCAAAGAACTTTATTTGTACAGCACCTTTCATGGTCATGGTCACAAGGTGCTTTACACGGAACAATTTTACATTCACTCCATACTCGGTGCTGGCTACAGTTGTGCTCATACCCTGGCAGAACTTTAGATTTTTTTTACTATGTTTCAATATGACAGATAACACAAAAGTTTACAGTTTTTAATACCGTGTACTGCCACCTTTAACATCAATTGGAGTCTTTTGTGGTAGCTGGATGAGGTTCTTTATTTTTCCTGATGGTAAAGCAGCCCTTTCTTCTTGGCAAAAAGACTCCAGTTTCTATAAGTTCCTGGGCTGTGTTGCATGAACTGCATGTTTGAGCTATTGGATATTGAGGTCAGGAGACTGACATGGACACTAATGGGACCTTCACTTTATGCTGCCACCCATATTTAACAGTAGGTATGGTGCACTTTTTTGTTGTCAACAAGGCCATAATTGACAGGCTATGTAAACCTTTGAGCACAACTGTATGTGGGTTAGACTGTGGGGAAGACAACTTAATATGTAATGGATTTGTGGTGTGCATGATCCAATCAGCAGCAAATGCTTCTCCAAAAGTGCATCCTCTTCCCGACCAATTGAAGCTGGAGTGATCCCAGATTGATATAAGAGCAAACAGTATTATTGGCACTGAAATATCAATCTGGCTCTTACCAGGTTAGTGTAATAAAAAAAATGGGTGGATGGGAGGGGCTTATGGTAGCTTGCGTGGAGGATCAGGAAGTGAAACTACTGGATCTTTAGTTTTAGCTGTTTTCGAGCAATGTTGCATTTTCTAACCAACAAAATGTAAAATAGTGATAAAGTTGTGTTTGACATTATTACCAAATACCTGCATAAAGCCTAATGCCCCCTCTTTAAATATGCAGCCGTTACTTTTGTATAGCTCTTATGTATTTTAAAAGAGTACAAGTGCACCTTTTTTTCACCTTATCTTCATAAAGTTGCCACTTCACTGGTGTAAAAACAAGACTAATCTTCTCCACCAGAATATTCACATAAAACGTACTAATTATTCAAAATGCAACCTGTCTTACGCATTTTAAATTTCTCATGAAGCCACTGACTCCAGATGGCGACTATAGCGTCTCAAACATTTGATGCAGCTGTCACTCTGTACCAGTGCTTGTCAAACTTTTCCCAGACAAAGTACTACCTAAAAAAACGGAATCTGGCTCACAAGGTAAAATAGCACACGATGGCTTCATGGTGATTGATTTCCCCCTACATCAACTCATGAACATGAAGAATATGAATCCAATTAGGTGATCAGACTTTAACATCGGGAGAAGGTCATTGGATGTTCCACTACGAGGCCAAAATAAACTAGGAATGGGCCTAAATCCTAAAGAAGTTCTAGATGAAGACTAACTCAAGCCATGGCCAAATAGATATCTTCAAATAAAGCTAATCTAGAACTGCAAAGAAAGCCAAGTTTACCAGAAACGTCCCACTCTTTGAGGATCACTGCTTTATACACCGTTCCTACCAGCAAAGGACTGAACGACACAGTGCAGTAAGGACTGAGTGAAAACAGGGGCTACAGAAAGTCAATTGCAATCTTCACAGTAAAGTCTTGAACTCTCAAAAGGTTGGTGTTAGCTATTGTTTTAATGTTTACTAATGGCCCAAGAGGGTTTATAACTGACCGTCTCAACAGTCACTGAAGCGTAGCCTGATCAGAAAATAACCATATAGTGGACATTTTGAACCAGCACTTTTCAAACGCTTCCAAGTGTAAGAGTCTACAATCCAATCCAATCCAATCCAACTTTATTTATAAAGCACTTTAAAAACAACAGCGTCGACCAAAGTGCTGAACACAACAATGAGGATTACAGTAATAAAACAGTAAAAACAAAAGTACAAAACATTCGAAAGTCGAACTTCTCAGGTTGTGTTAAAAGCCAAGGAAAAAGGGTGTGTTTTAAGAGAGTATTTAAAAGGAACAAGAGACTCTGTCTGTCTGAGGTGCAGGGGCAGTGCGTTCCACAGTTTAGGACCAGCAACAGCGAAAGAACGGTCGCCTCTGGTTTTTCTTTTTGTTTTGGGAACAACCAGCAAAGACATATCTGCTGACCTCAGGGAGCGTGCAGGGGTATAGGGCTGCAACAGGTCAGACAGATACTGAGGAGCAAGACCATGACGACATTTAAAAACAAATAAAATTATCTTAAACTCAACACGATATGAAATGGGGAGCCAGTGCAATGACCTCAAAACAGGTGTAATGTGCTCTCGCCTTTTGGTGCCAGTTAAAAGGCGAGCAGCAGCATTTTGTACAAGTTGAAGTCGAGCGAGAGACGACTGATTGAGTCCAAAATAAAGTGCATTACAATAGTCTAAACGATTTGTGATAAAAGCATGAATTAAAATCTCAAATAAATGCTGAGGAACAAATGGTTTTGCTTTGGACAGTTGCCTGAGCTGATAAAAGCTGGACTTTACAACAGATCTGATCTGAACGTCAAGCTTCAGAGCACTGTCCAGCTTCACACCGAGGTTTGTCACAGTTGGCTTTAAGTATTTTTCTAAAGGACCCAAATCCACAAAAGAGGAGGGGGCATCTTTTGGGCCGAGCAGCAAGACCTCAGTCTTTTTGTCATTTAAATGTAGAAAATTTAGTGACAGCCATTCATGAACTTCCTCAATACACTTCAAAAGTTGCTTTGTACAATATCCATTGCCATGTTCCAACGGTAAATAAATCTGGCTGTCATCAGCGTAGAGATGGAAAGCAACATTGTGCTTACGCAAGATGGACCCGAGCGGCAGGAGGTACAGTGAGAACAGAAGAGGGCCAAGTATAGAGCCCTGGGGCACACCATATTTAATGGGAGCAGTGGCGGACTCTACATCTCCGATTCGAACACAAAAACTCCTGTGCGTAAGGTAGGACCTAAACCACTTAAGGGCACTACCACGAATTCCCACCCAGCTCTCCAAGCGAGACAGAAGTATCTGATGATCTATTGTGTCGAAGGCTGCGGTTAGATCAAGCAGGACAAGTGCAACACAGTGGCCAGAGTCTGTGGCTAAAAACACATAATTAAGTACTCTTAGCAGGGCTGTCTCGGTGCTGTGACGATTCTTGAACCCTGACTGGAACGTCTCAAGAATGTTGGACTCCTCCAAAAATGTTTTTATTTGGCCGTAGACCACTTTCTCCAACACCTTGGAGAGAAAGGGGAGTTTTGAAATGGGCCTAAAATTTGTTAAAATGGATGAATCAAGGCCAGGCTTCTTAATCAGGGGTTGAACAGCAGCATGTTTAAAACAAGTGGGGACTGTCCCAGTAGTTAAACTACCATTGATAATGTCAACAGCAAATGGCGCTATAGTGGGAAAAACTTACTTAAGAAGTCTGGGTGGAAGTGCATCGAATGGTGAACCAGAGGGTTTCATTCGACCAACTAAGTCGCTCAAAAAGGGCAGACTAACATGCGCAAAATTATTAAAGACAGCAGTACAAGAAAAAGGGATGGATGGGTCAGAAGTGGGCAGTACAATGGAAGCCCTGGTATTTTCTACCTTATTAGTGAAGAAGCTTGAGAACCTTTCGCATAATTCCACAGAGGTTTCCATACAAGATGGTCTGGGAGCATTAAGCACACAGTCAATAGTCTTAAACAGAAAACGAGGATTATGACTGTTTGATAGAATAATATTGGAAAAATGCTTAGTTTTTGCATGCTTCACAGTTTTTTGATAAGTGCACCAGCTTTCTTGAAGGATCTGAAAAGAAACTTGTAGCTTGTCCTTCTTCCACTTGCGCTCAGCTCTCCTACAATCACGCCTGGCAGTGCGTGTTGCCTCATTTAGCCAAGGTTCACTTTTGAGCTTGGGGAGCTTTGTCTTGAGTGGGGCAACTACATCCAGAGAGCTTTGACATAGTGAATTAAAGTGAGAACAAAGTGTCTCTAGATCTACATCACTGTGCCTAGACCCCGAATAAGCCATAACCTGGTTTTGGAGGAAGACGGTGGAGAACTGCGCAGCAGTGCTAGGGTTAATTACACGACACTGCCGCGCTGCGGCGCACGGTTCAACCACCTTGCACAAGACAGGAATATCAAAATCAACTGGCATATGATCAGAAAAGAAGGCCTCATGAACAGTCACATTGGAGGCACTAAAGCCGTGTGTTAAAACCAGGTCTAGCGTGTGTCCACGTTCCTGGGTCGGCCCAGAAACACACTGAGCGAGATTAAAAGAGTCAATAAGATTGAGGAAGTCTTTTGCCAGTGGCTTATCAGGACAACACACATGTATATTAAAATCCCCCACAATTAAAACTTGATCATATTTGGGCATTATTTCGGAAAGAAAGTCAGCAAAGTCCGTGATAAAGTTCTTATTATATTTAGGCGGTCTGTACACAACAGCACACAACATCCGCGGAGACGAACCCAGTTCAAATACATTTATTTCAAAGCTCGAATATAACGCCGTTAGCGTGAGTTGCTTACATGTAAAGCTGTTTTTGTACAGTGTCGCTACACCACCACCCCGACCAGTTATCCTCGGGGAATTGAAATAAGCGCACTCGGGGGAAATAAGTTCAGCAAAAGCAGCGGACTCACCGACAGCCATCCAAGTCTCTGTGACGCACAAGAAATCCAGCTTGAGGTTTAAGAAGAAATCCTTCAGAATGAACGTTTTGTTGGCCAACGACCTAGCATTCACCAATGCTATCTTGGCTGTAGCCCGGGCTGGGGCAGTAGCCGCAGGAGGAGCCAGGCACAACGAACGCAGGTTACGGGCGTTTACTCCACGCCGCTCAGGAACACGAAAGGGCAGAGGGCGAGTCGAGGAGAACGCACCCGAACTCAGCTGAATCAGGCAAGGAGAAGGGGGATCCAGGGTGCGCCACGGGATGAAACGATGATAATCCGGTTCAATATTCTCCAAAAGGCGCAACGGGGTGCGGGACATCGCTCTCAGTTTCACCAGACGACCGCTCCGTTTCCCCCGGCGTCTGCGTGCTCTGCGCGGAGGAAGAGCTGGCCCGTGGCGCAGGTAAGCCGGTATGCCAGAAAGGAGTGGGGCAGAGAAAGTCTTCTGGCCATTGTGCTCAAACTTTACCACATTATCAAGTGGAGGACGGAGATTCACAAGCGTTTGGCGATCATACACAATCAGAGAATTGACTTTGGATGTGACAATCCATAAAAACAATAAAAATACAGCTAACGCCCTGAGAGAGAGACAGCGGGCCGCACACACTGGCGCCATCATCAATCAGTTCGCAATCTTACAAAGGTGCAGACTTCAGTCATCCGCCGGGCACAAGGAGCAAACGAGAAAAGACGCAATTACTCCAAACCACGCATGCCAGGCTCTTACTCTCGTTTAGCTGTTGTTCAAAAAAATCGTGCAAAACATTCAAACCCATGAGAGAAATTGGCGCTTTCTTCAGTATCAAGGTTAACTGGTCTTTCGGCAAGGAGGAAATGTGGGGAGGAAAAAAAAAACCTTCCCCATTGCGTGACACAATCTTCCTGTAATCCGTTAAAGTTTGGGCGCCGCGGGGACACGGCCAGATCGCAATCAAGGGAAGCCTAATTAATTCTAAATGGTTGCAGGCAAGTGGACGTCAGAAAGCTAAGTCGGCTCCTGCGGGTTTCAGACTCTCCGCTTGTGTCAACGGCTGCCTTAAAAGTTCAGGGCAAGCAGTGCTTTTGAGCGCTTACAATAAAAGAGAAAAAAAAAACCTGCTCAAGTCATCTCATTGGCATAACCTAACCCTAATTAACATGCGGTAAGATGAGAATAAGGAAGTCATGCAGAAAAGGTGTTCCAACAATACAAATTGAACTGCCTGCTGAGGAAATGCAAATTGCGCTAAATCCCGTGTTCCCAATCAGCAGCTGGAGCTTGTCTTGGCTCCGGGTCAGAGCCGGAAAACGGGACGTTGCAGTCTAATAGTCCACTGATTTTTCACTTTGGGGAGAAACAACACCTGGGCCCTAGGTCAAATTCTGTATTGAAATGTGCACGCAGCTGTACCGGACCATGAAAGGCTAATAATTGAACCAGAGGAATGCAATATTATGGGACGTCAACATAAAAGAAACTCCAAAATGTTCTTTTCTCGTTTCTCGTGAAAATGGACAAGTGGTATTTAGGACACACTCAGGTTGCAGAAGGCTGTGGTTTTAAAGACAGGTTATGAGTGCGCTAGCAAGGCTACGGTGTTGCTAAGCGAAAAGCTGGCATGGTAATTTCGCGAGATAACTTACGGAGTTTGAAGGGAGGGGGGAAAAAAAACTATTGGAGGTGCATCTCCAACTGCACCTCTCTAGACCTGCGCTCCTCCCAGACGGGGACATTATTGCAGGTACATAATGTAATAAGACATGAGACCCAAACTCTAACCTTAAGTCCTAACCCTAAAGGTCTTATGTCTTATTACATTATGTACCTGCAAAGTACTAATACACATTATTCCATTGTGTATGCACTACATACTGTAGATACAAGTTATTACAGATTGTTATAAAGCAGATTACATTGCACTAAATAAGGTAGTGTAAAATAAAGTGTTACCAGATTCTGTAGCTTGAGGTTGATCGACACATCTAAATAAAACCATTTATAAAATCAACTTTTAATCATGAGTCGCAGTTACTCCCTGATTTTTTACGGCGCCGACATTTAAAAAGCTCTGAAAATATTAGGTTAATGAATTCCCTTCATTTACTGCTCTTTGTTTTTTGCCTATACTCGAGAGAAGGGCCCGGGCAGCCATAAAGGCCCCTGCAACGCATAAACAGAAACCCAATGAAAAGGATGACTAATCAATTACATCTTTTTTTCAGAGCAAGTTGAAGGGGAGATTTCAAACTCACAAAGGCATAATTACAGCCCATGCATATGCGCTTTATAAATAGACGGGAGGCATCGCTTAATGTATGCTTGTCTTTTCCATTGCAGCCGTAACCGACGTGAAGCTGTGGGCCATCGACCGGCAATGTTTCCAGACCATCATGATGAGGACGGGCCTAATCAAGCAGACGGAGTACATGGAGCTGCTCAAAAGGTAAAGGCGCGCGAACAATAGGCCGTGGCGGGCCGCGCGCCGAACGCATACGCAAACCTGACGGGGCTTTGATTTGACAGGCAATGAATGATCGGATTAGCCCCAAATGAATTCACGGGGAATCAACGGATGCCGTCTGCCTCCGTCGCTCGCTCGCTTTGAAGACTCCTTTTTGCACAAACATTTTGGAATAAAGAAAACAAATGCGCTGTGGTGTGTGCCGTGGCATCGGCGATCACCACCCAAACTATTTTGGGTCCTGCTCCTATGTTACGTGTAGACGTAACATAGGAGCAGGACTGACACAATGTGATCTCATTTGTTGAAAAAGCTGAATTTTACGTGACGAAAACGAATGAACATAAGAAATAGCAAAACATCAACAGGCAAGATGAGTAAGATGTTTTGAGCAGCAGTTGGAGCTTATATTCTTTAAGGGTGCCGTTTTATTTACATATTTGAAAGGATTATAAATAGTCTTTTGAATAGTTCCTCGAAATGAACGGATTCTAAAGCTATGTGCTAGAATGCTTCAAGTCTTGGCAAAGCACATACAGTCTTTGTGTCTCTTGGTACACTTGGGTTGTATTGCACCCAGTGGCACAGGGAACATTCCATGGGGAGAATAAAGACTTGATTCAATTAAATTCCAACAAACGTAACACCATCTGTGAAAGTTAAAAAGTCAGTGACTTCTACAAATGGGTAATGATCCCCCCAAAAAATCCACCATGGATTACATGAAGAGCTGAAGATTTTTTCATGGCCTTCACAGTCTCCTGACCTGATCATCATTGACGATCTGTGGATAAACTTCCAAAGAGCAGCAAGGCGGCCCTGAAATATCTTTGTTCTGAAGAACTTTGTAATGAAGATCAGGCAAAAATTAACTTAAAAGCCCTCCTTTGCTGTTCCACACCGCACTCGCATAAAAAGTCAAACCAGTGAGCGGACATAAAGATGCATCTCGTCTTTTGCAAAATGCCACACTCCTTCCATCACCCCGCTCTGGTCTCCATTACGTGTTGAATTCCTCACAATATATTTCATGGCGGCAGAATGAGGCGCCGACTTCCTCTCGCACAAAGCTCCGTGAATCAGCGGGATCATGACGAGAATCTGTCGCTATCCGAGGGAGCCGTTTGAAGGCAGATGGATGCATTGAGCTGTCACAACTCCGTAGCATGTCCCCGTCTTCAAAGCAAACAGGCACACACACACACACACGCTGGGAACTGAAAAGTGTTGAGAAAGTCAAAGGAAAGTTTGCATCACGTCTGTGCTGCACTGTAAATAAAACAAATTTAATTTGGTGAATGCTCAAGTAAAAATGTCGAACTTATTTGCATTGAATTGTATGTTTTAAAAATGCTAAATATTAATAAACTCCATTCATCCATCTTCTATTTGGCCGAGTTGTGAGGGAAGCATAGCAAGATGATCAAAGCGTATTGAAAATAGGCTTCACGTTCTTTCTACAACATTGATTACAAGTACAAAGTTGCTTCCATTTACCAAAGCAGTTACTGACTAGATTGAATGTCTTTGTTTTTTGTTTTTTCAGGCAGAGTTTGCTTGAGCTGAAAATCGCGATGAGGTTTACAGTGAAAACAAACCACTGTGGGCCTCCCAAGTTTGAGACTTTGGGACAGGATGTGAACACTGATCCATTCTGACCTTTGCATCCTCCTCTCCACCCGACGCGGCGCTGCTATTTTGAACAAATAGTGCATTGTCAGAAATAAACACATTTATATAGTGCCTTTATGCCTCAACTGGGAACTCAATGTCCCCATTCAAGCAGCACAATCATAATCCATTGTACGCAAATGATGTAGGCTGGGCTTTGCAGTCACTGGGATTACAATGCAAATTAACATTACGCGCAACTTCTTTGGGGCACTGACAATGTATGCCTTACAAATTATTTATCTGTATGGAAAGTTGGCTTAAGCGCCCTACATGGCGGCAAGGGCAAATACACAAGCCTCCCTTTTTAGCCAAAAGCATGCTAGCAAATCAATAAACACAGCTTGAGTGTAGAATAGGGCTGGGTACTGGGTGCCAGTACTTGCATTATGTAACTTTTTATGTGGAAAAAAAAGTTGATAATTTTGTGTATTTAACCTTGTAGTGACCCAGCGGCTGTATCAGTGATCAGCATGGCACCTTTGATTTCCATCACAGTTGTCTCTACAACGCTCCAGGATCACTTGTTTTGTAGGTTTTCTGGTGAGAGCAGAAAACCAGCAGTGAAATCCTTCCAAACAATTGATCCTGGAGCGTCCCAGAGACCACTGTGATGGAAAGTAAAGAAGAAGAAGAACTTTATTTATATAGCGCCTTTCACAGACATGGTCACAAAGCGCTTTACATGAGACAATTGTACATTCACTCCATACTCAGTGGTGGTAAGCTACGTTTGTAGCTTCAGTTTCCCCTGGGTGAGACTGACAGAAGTGCTGTCGCGACTGCACACATCTGCACCAACGGTCCCTCTGACCACCTCCATGCATTCACACACACATCATTTATCCTGGCCTATTGTATATGTTTTTAGTGGTAGGGGAAGCCATAGTACCGGGAGGAAACCTACGCAGATACGGGGAGAACATGCAAACTCCACACAGAAAGGCCATATTGACCACTCATACAGCCGCTGGGTCACTACAAAACAGAACAATGATGGTAATTTATTCCATAGAAGATCATTTCTTTTAAATTTGTATCATTTATTTGAGCTGAAACAACCAAGTCACTTCCTTTAATGGTTAACAGGCATCAAAACTTGGTCTCAAAAAAGATATATTTTTTCAGTACCTGCTTTAGATCATTTCCTTTTTTTCATCACCAGTAGTACCTAAAAGTTTTTTGACTGGGTCCATTCTGTGTTGAGGACACTTCCAGATACCATCTATTATGCAACATAATCCAGGTAATACAAACTGGACAGCTTCTGCAGTAGAAGAAGGAACGGGCCAACGTAAACAGGATTAAACGACGTGAAGAGACGTGCTACTCTGCGTATGTTTTTGACAAGGGAACAACATGAATAAGGTCTGAAAATAAGTACATTGGAGCTCATGCGTCAAAGGGGAATGTTAAAATAAATAAAGCACTAAAGAGCATCATGGAAGAAGAGTCAAAGCACAGTTCAAACAGTATCAGTCTGGCCATTGACACTCTGGCCATGAAAACTTCCTGTGTGAGCTTGGCCTGCGGTGCAATGAAATGTACAGCACATTTCCCCTGCAGCAGGGAAGAGAGGAGTGGAAGTAGTAGTCGCAGTAATAATTCAAGAAAAAAAAGTTTCTCTTTTCAATAGAAGTTTGACATTTTGGAGTCTAAATGTACCGCTTGTTGTGCCTGTCAGCTGCTACGTTTACACCAAATGAAATTCAGGTCAAAATGTCAACAAAACCATCCATTTTATTTCCAACCTCCGCCCGAGCAGCCACACTGAAATTGCTCATGTCATCCAAGCACACTCCTGATGCAGATACAGTTTCCAATTTTTTTTCCCCCCCCCTTTCTTGTAAGACTGCTTGCAAGATAAATAAAGCTAAAAATAGACCTCTCGAAAGTCTCTCTGCGCCAGGGTGAATGTCCTTTAGCAGCTGTTGCGTAACCCTCCGGCGGATATGTAAATATTTATTAGATCTACATGTTGAGTTTATATTGCGCTGGTGTGATTTATAAATGTTTAATTCTCAATGCACCGGCACAGTCCACTCTCTTTTTGTTCACAATACGACTATAAAACTAAAAGTAAAAGAAAGATCATGTTATATCCTCATCTAAAAACTTACCACGGTCCACTCGCACTCCCCGACCAAACCAAAAAGGAAAAAAGAAAGTCTGCTCTCTCACCCCTTTTCACCCAGCGCTATTCTATCCAATAAAAGGTTTTGGTAAATGTCACACGCAGTAATCATAAAGTTTCTTTGAGTTCTAGACTCAAAGAAACCTTCACCAAACTTTTTATGACCAAACTCTCTTCCCTGCGCAGATTAGCGACCCTGAAGCATCCTAAAGTAGTTAGAAAAAGGCAACAACAAAAAAAGCTTATGATTGAACCAATGGCCGCTGCTTGACGACCACGACTCTAGGGGCCGACATTGCTGCAGTACAAACATATAGGGGCGGCAGAATGAGCTAGTTCTCCATAAGCTACCATTGCACTTTAGACGCGTTCAAAACAACTTTAAAGCCTGGTGCCTAATCTTCCTAAACTTCCTACTGCTAGATATTCCTCCTGTGATAACGCTGGGGGAGGCGCAATTACAGGGACCAGGCGGGTTTTCGTAAGGAACATTTTAGAAATCTCATATACTAATGAGGGCTAACCAAACTAGAGAGTCTACAGTGAAGATCCCGCCCATATGCCCTTTTTAGGAACATGGGTAGGAGGAGACTGTAAATCCGCCATGATTTCCCCTCAAACGTAGTTACTATGGCAAACGGGGAGTGGTCTATTATTTTATACGGTCTATGGACTGAACGCAATACTTTTCCTTAATTATAAATACATGGAGTTGTGTTTTATTTTATTCATTCATGTTTCTTGAGTCCTATACTGTACGTCCTGGCAGTTCCTCTCATTATTTAGGTTGTCACTTTTGACTGTTTTAGTGCTCAAAATGCCTCCACTACAAAGGCTGTAGTTGGCGACTCAGTTGGTTTCAGCCCCACCGCGTTGTTGAACGTTTCACTTTTTATGTTGCTTGGATTGGAACTACAGTACCCATGATGAAAACAAGATACCAGCCACCAATTTTAGCCAATGGTAAATGGTAAAATGGTAAATGGTCTCAACTTATATAGCACTTTTCCACCTACATTAGGCACTCAAAGCGCTTTACAGCAAGGAACCTCTCACCCATTCATACACCAGTGTACGCAGACACTGGAGGCAAGGTGGGTGAAGTGTCTTGCCCAAGGACACAACGACAGCGTGCACCTTCAGGAGGCGGGATTCGAACCCCCGACCCTCTGATCATGAGACGACCCGCTCTACCATCCGCGCCACCATCGCCCCACAATGGCATGCTAACAAATCCATGGTGCCAAGAGAAATGCAGCATGGGCGCGGTACCGCTCAGAACGGGTCTAGAGATGATTTATGAGCTTCAAGGTTCTGTCTAATACACAGCAACATTGGGGAAATACAGATTAGAGTAGAAGATACAACCAGAGCAGGATTGCTATTGCAAGGCAAGGCAAGGCAAGTGTATTTGTAGAGCACAATTCATACACAAGGCAATTCAAAGTGCTTCACAGTTGCATAAAATTACAAGAAAACAGATCAAATCAATCATTAAAACATCAACATAAAAATTTATCAATTACAGTAAAAGGCAAGAGTGCAGATAAAATACTTTCAGTTTTCATATGCTCGGGTAAAAAGAGCTGTTTTCAGCCTGGATTTGAACATTTTCAGAGTTGAGGCCTGTCTCACATCCTCATGAAGACTGTTCCAGATTTTAGCTGCATGAAACTGAAACGCAGCCTCACCGTGTTTAGTCCTGACTCTGGGAACCACCAGGAGACCCCTCCCTGAAGTTCTCATCTCTATTGCAACAACACATCATCCGTGTAACTAACCTGTCTCACGACGGTCTAATCCAATCTCACGTTCCCTATTAGTGGGTGAACAATCAAACGCTTGGGGAATTCTGCTTCACAATGATAGAAAGATCCGACATCAAAGGATCCAAAAGCGACGTCGCTATGAAGGCTTGGCCGCCACAAGCCAGTTATCCCTGTGGTAACTTTTCTGAGCCGAGGCCCCGCTTTCACGGTCTGTATTCATAGTGAAAATCAGGCTCGAGCGAGCTTTTGCCCTTCTGCTCCACGGGAGGTTTCTGTCCTCCCTGAACTCGCCTTAGGACACGTGCGTTACTGTTTGACAGGTGTACCGCCCCAGTCAAACTCCCCCCCTGCCACTGGGTTACTCAAAACTGTATAACTGAAGCATAAACAAGCGCATTTTACAGCGCTTCCATCAGTGCCAACTTGACTTGCTACATACCGCCCTACGACAATAATGCCCAAAGTAAGGCTTAACACAATGGTCTTAATAAGAAGCTAAGTCCCCCACTGGCCGTGTAAAACTAATTAAGCCCCGAGAACACAATGGCCGCTGAATTGGAACATCATCACAAAGGGGACGTCTCGCGCATGTCAAAAAAAAAAACTGTAACCGCTTTTGATCCGGCGTAGTTTTATGGGGCTTAGTGGTAAAATAAAGTGGTCACTGGTCAAGAGTACAATTGGACGAGATTTACGCCATTACAGACATGAAGCGTAGAAAACGAGTAGAAGCGGGATGAGGGGGGGAGCGAGAAAGATGTTACAATGTGATAAGGGCTTTGTTCGCCAGTGCTCTTGGCAGCTTGATAAACATTGGGCTAGTTTTTATTTGGTAGGCTTGATAAGAGTGTTAATTCAACCCGAGCGCCAAACGGAACAAACACCAGAGGCGGCACATCTGATAGCCGTATGGGAGAGCGAAGCTGCATTTGGATCAAGTAGAGTGCTTGATACAGGCTAGGGTTTAATATTGCTCTGAATACAAGATTGAGGCATTGATTTGTGTTAGTGTTTTTTTTTTTTGTCTTCATCTCTTTGTACTCGGGTAAGCCGCCATGTTTGTCCTGATACACAGAGACCATGCGTTTTTTTTTTGGGAATGGTTTATCCGCCTGTTGTTAATCCTGGCGATACCTATTGTGGGGAAATCTGTTTCGGGTTTGTCTCTCAGGAGGAGGAACGACAAAGTGATCCGTGCATTGTGTCAGAGTGAGACGGCAACAAAGCTTTAATTCATTTGTGGATGGACAAAGATTTGGTTACACACGTTAACTAACAAAACAAGGGACATCGCCTGTAAGATCGCACATAAAATGTACGCAACGTCACGTTTAAATACGATATACTGTAGATGTTCATACTGTCGTAGTGTTTGCTCGGCACAGCAAGAAAAAAGAGCCACGCTTGTTTTGGCATTGCTCACGCACGAATAAAACTTCAGTTTTCTCTATAGATATGCACATGAAAAGCTTGAACTGAACTCAACTTGAATTGAACTTTAAGCATAGAGTTTTTGTGTCAATATATTTTGTCTTATTATATTTCACATTAACCTTTTTTTTTTTTTTTTTTTTTATTTATTTATTTATTTCTTTTTTTTGAGCCGTTTACATTTTAACATTCACATTTACATCATTCTATTAGAGTCGCTCCAAAAAGAAAAGGAGTAGGCTGAAGCCAGAAGCTTATATATACGCCTACCCCGTAATCACTATGATATACATTTACATTTCCCGGTGATACTGCACAATCAGTCCGTATCCAAAATAATAATTCCGAAAAACAAAACAAAACAAAAACAATTACATTTACTCAAGTACATGAACTTGAGTAACTTATAGAAGTAACTGTACGTCTTAGAGTATTGTATCCATACAGTACTTTAACATTTTTACTGTACTCTTACGTGAAAAAAATAAAATAAATAATAGTTACATTTTCCATCCGAAGAAAAGCTTCAAAACATCAAGAAACAACATTCACCTACGGATTACTACAATTAATCTTCTTTGAGTTTATCATTAAATGGACATAAAACAAAACTTACTACTACAGAGTTCAAACTGGAGAAATGTACGGATTATATATCAGACTTGATCATAAACTGAACAAGGAAAAAAAAACAGCACAACTATATCAGTCGTCTTGTTTCTGCAATGTGCTACAGGAAGCCCATCACCAATGCCACTCTTTGCCGATGGTCACTAGTCACACTAATGCATGTTCATTGGTATTCTGTGGTCTGGCTACTTCACCTTTGTCACAACCATCTCCGCTGCCATACATTTTATGTTTGAGAACGTGTATGGTATTTATATTTTAATTTTTTTAATATATAGGTTTTTATATTATAAATGATTGCCCTATTTATTGTAGTGCATTAAAAAGCCAGGGTGAAAAGTGGCCCATTGAGAGTGGTACATGCCCCCAATCAAAAAGCCCCCACCCGGCTGCCCTAACTGGTGGAGTTTGTGGATTTTTACATCCTAAACTGTGTAATGCAGTAGACAACGGGGTTAGCAATGACAACCATAACAAGTAGCACCACCATATACCTCAGTGATTTTGTAATTTCCAAATTATCTTAATAAATTAAATACCTTCATCAGCACTATATTCTAGTAGAATTTTTTCTTTATACTTTTTCTTGAATTTATAAAGAGTTGGGCACTGCTTAAGATCCTCCTCCAACCCATTCCAGAGCCAAACCCCTTTCACAGAAACACACATACTTTTTCTGGTTGAATGCACCATCTGCACTTTAAAGATCAGACATCCTCTTAGATCATACCCCCCTTCTCTTAATTCAAACAGTTCTTGAATTTTAGCTGGTAACAATGATTTTGTAGCTTTGTATAATAATTGTACAGTATAAAAGTCAACTAAATCGTACAGCTTTAACAGATTAGATTGCAGAAATAATTTGTTGGAGTGCTCATAATATCCAGCCTTGTTAATTGTTCTAATTGCTCGCTTCTGGAGTATGAAAAGGGAATGTAATGAACTTTTATAATTGTTACCCCAAATTTCTATACCGTATGTCAGATACGACATGACCAAAGAACAGTACAGCAGATGAAGCGCTTTGTACTCTAGCACATGCTTAGTTTGATTAATCACTGCAATACTTTTTGAAATTTTATTTTGAATGTGACTGATATGCGGTTTCCAGTTCAGTTTATCATCAATAATCATCCCCAAAAATTTGTTTTCAGACACCTTTTCTATTGTAATACCATTTATAGCGATGGCTCGATCCTGATATGTAAATTTACCAAACATCATTACTTTAGTTTTATTTAAGTTTAATGAAAGCTTATTGATATCCATCCATGATTTTATCTTAGTCAATTCCAGATTTGCTATATCAATAAGATTGTTATAATTATCATTAGAATAAAAAATATTGGTGTCATCAGCAAATAATATCATTCTTAACACTTTAGACACATTGAATACATCATTTATATAGAGATTGAACAATTTAGGACCCAATATAGATCCTTGAGGAACACCACAAACTATGTTTTGACATTGTGACTCCCACGCCCCCATCTTAACAAACTGCTGTCTCTCTGTTAAATAGCTCTGCATCCAGTTCCCAGCCACTCCTCGAATACCATATTTTTCCAATTTATTAAGTAAAATGGAATGATTAATTGTGTCAAAGGCCTTCTTTAAATCAATAAATATTCCAATTGCAAATTTCTTTTTATCAAGATTTGTAGTTATTTCTTCCACAGCTTCCAGAATTGCCATTGTAGTAGATCTCTTTTCTCTAAAGCCATATTGACTTTCATTCAATATCCCACATCTATCAATAAATGTTTCCAACCTTTTGCTAAAAACTTTTTCTAATATTTTGGAAAATTGGGGGAGCAGAGAGACTGGTCGATAGTTCGTGAAGATGTTTTTGGAACCATCTTTGTATAAGGGTATTACTTTGGCGATTTTCATTTTATTGGGAAACACTCCAGTTTGAAGAGACAGGTTACATATATAAGTTAAGGGTTTTACAATAGTGTTGATTACCTTTTTCACTATTATCATATCTAAGCCATGACAATCAACCGAAGATTTGTTTTTACATTTATTAACAATGTTGAGGATATCAGACTCACTCACACCGGAGAGAAAAATTGTCTTTGGATTCCTTTCTATAAATGATTCATCCAGTTTATCATTATTATGCTTTGGAATTTTCTCTGCCAATTCTGGTCCAATGTTTACAAAAAAATCATTGAATTTATTTACTATATGCTGCATATCCGAGTTTTCTTCATTGTTGATAACAAAGGAATCTGGATATGAATTCTTCCTTTGGTTAGCTTTCAACAAACCATTTAATATGCCCCAAATCCCTTTCATACTGCTTCTATTCTCATTTAATCTATCTGTGTAGTACTTTTTCTTGTTTACTCTTATAATATTTGTTAATTTGTTCTTATACGATTTGTAGCAATTTTCAGCTTCTTTTGTCCGTAGTTTTATACATTTTCTATATAGAAATTTTTTTTTTTTACATGCATTTAGTAAACCTTTCGTTAACCAGGGACATTTCGTGAATTTCTTCTTTTTATAGTATTGTTGCACAGGGCAATGCATGTTGTACAGTGAACAAAACCTTTCTAAAAATATACCATAGGCTTTATCCACATTTCCCTCAGCATAAACACAATTCCAGCTTTGTTTCAATAGGTCAGTTTTAAATGTATTTATTGCAACCTCTGATCTTAACCGTACATAAACAGGTTTTTGACTAATATCTTTCATTTTATAGTTATCATCATAAATTGCAAAAACTGGTAAATGGTCAGATATGTCACATATCATTAATCCACTGGCTTTAATATATTCTATCTTATTTGTAAAAATATTGTCTATGAGTGTGGCACTATGTTCTGTTACTCTACTGGGCCGAGTTATAGTTGGAAATAGGTTCATACTGTACATTCGATTCACAAATTCCTCTGTTACTGCATGTTTATTTGGATTAATCAAATCTATATTAAAATCACCACAAATGAATAGTGTTTTATTTATGTTTGAATACAGTTTCTCTATCCATTCAGTGAATATTTCAATACTTGAGCCTGGTGGTCTATATATGCAACTAATGATTATATTTTTTTTCTTTTCACATGAGATTTCAATTGTGACACAATCTAGTACATCACTTATTGTTAGTGACATACTTTCCACTTGCTTGTACTTGATTGATGTATGGATATATATAGCCACACCACCACCTGTCTTATTTTCTCTATTCACATAGTTCAGATCATAACCATCCATTTCAAATTGAATACCTTTATTTTCCTTAAACCATGTTTCTGATATTGCTACAATACTATAAGGATGTTTAATTTGCTGTAAATATTCTTTTATGTGGTTAAAGTTAGCGTACATGCTTCTACTGTTGAAGTGTATGAATGACAAAGTCTCATCTGAATTGATCATATTATATTCTTTCTCCGAATAGTATTTACAATCAATGTCATGAACTGAAAAAAACATATTATCAGGGTCCATTTCAAAGTCTGGATCATGTTCATTGAGATTAGTGCGGTCATTTAACCCCAGCACAAGGTGTTCATTGTCCATAATCCTATGAAGTATTCCTATGTCCTGATGGTCACTGTTAGTAAGAGCGTTGCTAAAGGATGTCATTTTAGTAGGTGTTAGGTTATAGACGCAGTTACCTCAGTCAAATTTATTCAGCTCCTCCATACTTCTTACAACCAAGACCTTTGCATGCTCGGGGGCTCCGTTCAGTTTGATAAAAACTTTACAGTTACTCACCCAAGTGCTTTGGATCTTGTCTTGCTTCCTTAGGTACCTGGCTTTTCGTGCAATTTCTCCATTTTTCTTCGTTAAGTGGTCGTTCAAGTACACATTTGTCCCTTTTAAGTTCCTTCCTTGTTTCAGCAACGCAATTTTCTTTTTCCTATTGGTAAATCTCATGATTACAGCTGGCACGTCGTTCTCTCTCCTCCGGGGGAGAGGGTGACAGGCCTCGATGTCATCCAGATCCAGTGAGATCCCTTTGGACTCGAGAAAGGCTGCTACTTGCTGCTCTGCGGAGCTCACCTCCAGCTCGTCGGGCTCCGTCCTGTTGACGCCGGTCACAGCCTTGGCATACGACCGGGGCTTGACGTTTAGCCCTGTGATGACAACGTCGTTGATCCTGGTGTACTGCTCCAAATCCTCCACTCTCTTCTCCAAGTTTGCAATTGTCTTATCTTTCTCCTTATTTTCGATTCTCAGCTGTTTAACCTCCTCCATCAACTCGAGGAGCTGTTTTTGTTGATCTTTGATTGCAGTCGTTTCCTCCAACAGAAAATCAAGTGACTTCCTGATTTCTTCTACGTCCTCTGGTGATTTACGTCTCAGCTTATCCTGCTGCACTTTTATTCCAATAACTTCATCCGAGAGCGTTTCTAAGGACTTTTTAAGATCCTCAAAATCGTCCGCGGCTGTGTTTCTTCTCGTAGGGGGCGGCATGTTAGCTGGTTAGCTTCATTCCATGGATTGCGATCAACCGGCATGCACCGTGCCCACCGAGCTATAACCTGATGTTTTGGTTTTAGAGCGAGAGACTCGAGGAGACTGAGAACACTTTGTCTTTGTGTCTGTGGGACAAAAACAATGATCTGTTTTGTCTGACACTCAAATCCACATCACAGATTATGTGGATTACTGCCCCAGACGTGACTTAACCATTTTAAACCTTCTCAGGAGAGCATGGAGTATGTTGAGTATGTTACTTTCCCTTATCTAACCTTCTTTTGTTTGTTCTTTAATTGTTTTGTTGGCAGTATATATATATATATATATTAGTTTATCCATCAATCATGCCCATCAGAACTAACTGTGGGGATTAATAAAACGTATACCTTATCCTACCTTAAAGGCGCATTATGCAACTTTTACACGAAAAAAAGTAGATATTTGTGCGTATTTTACCTTGTGAGGACCCATCAGCTGTATGAGTGGTCAGCATGACGCCTTTACTTTCCATCTTAGTGGTCACTACAACGCTCCAGGATCAATTGTTTTGGAGGTTTTCTGGTGAGGGGCACCGTCAGCAGTGAAAACCTTCCAAACAGTTGATGCTGGAGCGTCCTAAAGACCACCGTGATGAAAAAAAGAGGCGCCATGTTGACCACTCATACAGCCGTTGGGTCACTATGAGGTCAGACCAATATCAAGGTTTTTTTTTTCACATTAAAAGTTGCATAGTGCAACTTTAACCTCATAGAGATAATACTTTGTCAATCTTCTTCCATTCTTTTTTTCAAATGATTATTAATGTGTTGCCTTGATCCGTGCATTCATTTATATCTTTGGGTATGCTGAGCTCTTGATCCACTTACCATATTCCTGCCTTTATCAAGCCATATATTTCAATCTGTGCATACTAATATAGTTCAAGGGCCGTCTATCTATTGTTGATCTGCCTTGTGCATAGACATACATTATGACGTCCCAACGCTTCCTCCAGCGTCTTTTAGGCTGCAAAAGAATAAATCGTACATGATCAAATTGAGTGTTATTACATTTTTTCTTTTCTCCGCAGTGTGCCTACCTTCCACGATCTGCAAGAAGACATCCTGTGCAAAATGGTGGACATCCTCGAGGAGGTGAGTGCCGGGTTTTAGAACACAGCTGCTGTACAACGCGCCCTCGGACACGTCCTAATAAAGTCTTTTCATGGCCGCAAATAGAATGAGCAAGCGAGCGAGATGGCAAAGGGAGGAGAAAAAAAGAAGTACAAGCGGGGTGTAAAAGTCGGCACAAGAAAGGTCAAGAAAAGTATTGATAACGATACAGCAGCAGCAACCTAGCGAACACTTTTCTGCAAAGCTGAGCGAGTATTAAAGGCCATGTATGTTTTTTTGTTTTTTTTCATACTTTCAAACCACGACATGAAATACAGTCTGAAAGATCATTTCTCATTCTTGTTATTTGAATGCAGATTTCTCTTGTCAAACTGTTCATGTTACTTGTCGTAGCACAGGTTTTTGCTTGTTCAGACAGTGTCAGTAAAGAAAGCATCACGACAAGTGGCTCGAAGAGTGACGCACCACCAACGTCAATCATGTGCAGTTGACTCAGACTGACTTTACAAGCACAATATCCTTACTTCCCGGCTCAGGCGCAGTGATGGTAGATACTGACCTGGCAAATGTCAAAGCAACCTTCTGTGGAACGAGCCTCGCCAATATAGAGAGACAGGTTTGCCTCGAAGCAGAGTTTTTAAATGCACGTGACAGATAAATACACATGTTGGGTATTGTGTAACTGGCAACACCACATTTAAAATCATAAAGAAAATCATAACATTGAAAACTATCTAGTCTCTATCTAGTTTACCTGAAAACGAGACACTCACAAGACATTTTTTCCTTTTGAAGGCAGAAGCATCTGGAAACCCTCCCACAGCAAATCATTCTTAAAGTCAGATCTTAGAAAAGACCAATCACAGCTTTTTACTTGTAGCGTGCCCTTCAAATGAGAAACATTTCCTCTGAAATGACTGTCAATCAGAGCCAACTTGAGACCGTCTTGCATCTGATTAACAGCATTTAGTGCTTAATTGTTGATTGTGCAGAAATGAGAAGTGTTTCTCAGTCTTAGTCCTTGCGTTGTTCCCTTTTACTCGCATAAAGTGCTCATGTTTGTTTGAATGCGGAGGCACCATGTGTTTTTTCTTCTTTTTTTTTCGGTTGGTCGATAACAAAAAAAAAATAATTGTACAGAAGAGGAAAAGACCGTTGGTGGGCCAGGCTAGTCGTACACAACCATTGTGTCAACCTTTGACAACTACAGCAAAATAACAATTTCTAGTTTTGTTGAAGAGAAATTGAAAAATGTTTGAATCTCTTTTTAAAGAACATATGCATGAACAAAATTCAAAGTTAGAAAAACATATTCACCTGCTGCTTTTCACGGTCTGTTGTGAATAAGAGTCTTTCCACATTGTATAACCTCACCTTTAATAACAGTCAATAGAAGTCACATCAGGGCCATGTTTCCTTTGTTTTTTTTTTTTGTTTTTTTTTTTCTATTTTGTCTTTATTAATGTGATTTGAACAATTATCATTGTTGGACTAAATACCAACCTGTTTTATGTAAAATGTGAACTTGCCAGCTAAACTTATTTTGGGAATTTACCCATCAAGCTAATAGTACTTACCTGTGGGGAGGTCTTTCCCCATTAGGAGAGGTATAAAAGCAGACTGCTTGTAGTCACAGAGAGATGCCATTTTGTTCATGCTTGTGATGTCTGTCACTCAGAAATTCTTTTGGTGTAAAGAATACATTTGGCCTGGTAGGAACTATACTTGTTGCCAAGTCTGCCTGCTCATTTCAATCATTCCTGGCCAGCTTCCTCACAGCGCCCAAGCCCGTAAATTGGATTATGCAAAACATTATTCAACAGAAGTACAGTACTGCTTTCAGATTGGATTGGTGATATGAATTTATTTAACAGGTTCCTCGAATTATTCACATCCAAGGTCACTTTGCATACCTGGACAAAGACAAAATAGTGTTAGTAGATATATTTATTTCAAAGATATGCATTTATATAGAATAGTGTCCATAATGAAATACAGACTGACTTAATCATCCCTCTAGGTAAATTAGTTCTTCACATTTGCGACAGTAAAATGTTTGTCGGCTTGTGCACGAATAACCTTTTCATGCTCTTTTCTTTGTCGCAAACAGACTACTTATGAAGAGGGGGAGTACATCATCCGGCAAGGCGCCAGAGGAGACACCTTCTTCATCTTCACCAAAGGGAAGGTGAGACTGCCACCGAGATAAACCAGAATGAAAGACCATATCTACACAGGTTTGCTGAGAACTATCCAGTATCTTTCCCTCAGACCGACTCAAAACAGGTCATTGTTCATTGTATTGATAAGCACAGGCCAAAAATTGGAAGCCAACGACCATACATTCAGAACTCATTCATACAGACAAGGTGGGTGAAGTGTCTTGCCTAGTAAGGACACAATAGCTTGCACTTACATCAATGGAAATCAAACCCGGCAACCCATGATTTAGGCTTGTTCACCTCAGTCCACCTGTTTAACCTGTGTCAGTCATCGCTCTTGTTCATACTGATGACTTTAAAATACTTTAGAGTGCAGTAACAGCACTCGCCGTGTTTGAACGTTGGATAGAAATACCGAAGTGGACAGACTCTCAAAAATAATAAAAAGTAAAGTTTAGCACAACAATATTGCCAGACGTACCCTCTCTGGAGATTTATGTGACACCTGTTTTGTTTTTAGCATGTTAGTAATCACGGAAGTGTATACGGTTCATTCATGTATGTGTTATTTTTTCACTGGCATCACGCTATTTCAAGATAATTTCATATTCGTACAAGATTAGGGATGCGTCAATCTGATACTGGTATCGTATATCTGAGCCGATACTGGATAAAATAAGATATCGGGTATCGGCTACAAATATCAGATACTGATTCGATACCAGTTTTGGCTCTCACCGCTTTAAAAACATAACTTTCACCAACTAAATCTAAGTGAATAATGGGCATGCTGTATATCATTTTGAAGGGAAGAACCTGGAGAACCCAGTCACTTAATTTTAACCTCCGCGGCTAACAACAGCATGCGAAGATACATACATTACTTCATGATTCAAAATTATCACGTTTTTACATTAAACCAATTTATCTTGAAATAACGATGATGCGAAATCATCATATATTGGGGTTTAATGGGAGTTGTATGTCCTGGTTTGGTCTTTTTTGTGTGCGTCCAAGCAGAGTAGAATCTGCATTTCCTGATCCTCACATAAACCATAAACTTCGGTAGATCTGAGTCTCTTGGTCAGAAGTAAGGATCCCAACAGATTTGGTACAAACATGAAATGATCTTGAAATAACGTGACACCAGCGAAAAAATAACACATACCAAAATGAACCTCGGTAAGTAATGCATCTAGGCCTTAATACCTTTTTTTCTCGCACTCTACGGGATTTGCAAGCGTGGAACGCGGCTTTAGTGAGCAAATGTCTTTACCGACTAAAGCGATTGCCAATATTTTCTTGTTAAACGTAAACAGTGCGGCACAAACCTTGGAGGGAAAGCATAGAAGTTCAGAAAACTGTTGATGCAAGCGTGACCTTTTCAAAGGTTGCAATAGTTGCCGATTTGCAATGAAAGTGGAAAATCAAATCAGTGTGTGTATGAAAAGGCACATTGTTTTCGCAAGTGTACTTCAACATAGCAGCTATACATTGCCATAAAAAACATAGTAATTGGTATAATGCCTTTTATTATCAAGAAAACACTTTCATAGTGTTTCTTTACTGGGTCAAGGTCATCTTTACCATTGAATAAATGAGGTGTCCTATTTCCAGATAATTACAAAGTTACTGCACTTTTAGGGAGCGTGCAATTTCCATCCTATTATCCTCCCTGCTGTAAAGTGCTAGCAAACAATCATGTAGCTTCTAAAGGAGACGACTTGCTTAGGCTGATATCTTGTCATCAGTATTCTGGGGGAGACAGAGGGGAATCAAGCATCTTTCATGTCACCTGCCATTGTGACAAGGACACACACAGGTTTCTCTGTCCTTGTGTCGTCGTGTGGCATGTTTCCAGGTCATGATGCCTGCATGTATTCAGCGGAAGTCCTCCTGTGTTCCAGTCAGTTCACTGTGGTCGTCATTTGCATTTCGAAAGTATTATCGGGAAAAACTGGCGCGAGGAGCTCAAGCGCTGCGAGCATTTTAACGAGACAAAGCGCGGAAAGACGAGCTTAAAGACGACACAATAAAAAGCCAAGGAGCAGAGCAACGGTAAAACACTGTCAGAAAATATGCAGTAAAAAGGTAAAAAAAAAACAATAAGGTCAATGTTGAGTGTTGCTCACAGCCAGTAGCGCACAGCTCAGGGTAAGAAGCTTTTACGTGCCGAGGTGTTCTCTTTCAAACATGGCGGTAAAGTAGCCAGGGTCATCCATGATTTGCAGGACCTGGTTAAAAGTTGATTCAATAAAATAGGGGTTAGGCAGGTGCACATGTGCTCAAAAACAACTTTAGGTGCAATTGTGCCACATGTAGCAGTTGATAGAGCAGTTAAACACAGGTTGTTGAAGAGGGGGTATTAGGCCTGGTCATGGCGACGCATAAACAAGAAGCAACCTTTTCCTCTATTGGTACAGTGGCGTCTTTTGTAGTTTCTGTGTTTCACATTGTTTTACTGGAGACTTTTGTACATCTTTGCTGTGTTTTTGTGAGGTCTTTTTAAGTAAGCAAATGGCTAGCTTATGAGCTAAAGACATTTGAGACGTGTCTTCTTCTGAAATACTGAAGAGGCACCAAGAGCCCCCCCCCCCCACACCTATGGCACAGTGAAGGCATCACAAGAGGCGCAACAGGAAACAAAAAAGAGACAGAAGATGGTGAAATACTGTTATGGGGTGGAGGGAGCTAACCAGTGCAGGACACTACGCTCTGAAACAGAGATAGCTGCACCATTTCAGAGGAGCACTGAAGGCAGCCAGCCGGGTTTGCCCCGGTTTCCCCTTCCTCCAATAACATGGTGGTCAGGTTGGCCCACAATGGTGGTGTGCTCAGCAGCTCAGCTCAGGACTAACCCAACACCTTACTTTTGCAGGTATATTGATATAAAACAGCTAAAAAGATAACTCAAAGATGAGCTAAACGCAGGTCCAGGTATTTGATGAAAGAACAACATTGTAACGTGATAAAAGTTTTAAAAAGATTGTTCTGTATATTATATTAAAAAGAGTGATATCATGCAAAATCAACTTTCATTTTTAGCTTTCTGGATTTTGTTACATCAATGACGAACACAAAACGTTGTATTTTTTTTTAAAGAACATTTTGGCCTGTACGCTTTATTACAAAGGACAGCGCAGGGTGAAAGGGGTTGAAGAGTGGGGGAGGCTGTGTCATGTTGTGCACATTTTTAAAGCCCATAATCCATCACCAAATTAAGTGTGTAGCCACAGTGACAGCGCGAGTGCCGTGAGCTGAAAGTGACGTTTTCATTGTTTTGAAATCCGTCATTCCCCCTGTTTCACTCTAAGGTTTTTAAGTTTCAATTAGGGCTGCATGTTTTCAAGTTTTTCATTAACCGTTAACCGAGGCCATTAGCGGTTAATACCCGGTTAACCATTAGTGTGCAGACTAACCAACCCCCACCCCCTGCGTGCGCTGCCCCCTCCGTTACGTTATACTGACAGACGCAACGTTTTTTTTATTGTTAACACCTTTATTAAATGGCTTTAACACATTTAAAACGAAATTAATTTATAGCAATAAAATGCAGTGGTAACGACAGTGCAGTCAAAATAGATCTTGCGTTCACGTGGTTAGCACGCTTTTTTTGAAACATTGTGCAAAGAAACAGTCATTCATGCGTACTACTACAACAACACTTATCTCTCCACTACGTTTTAACAATAACGAGAAAGGCGAGTTGTGTGCCTTTAGCTTACCTAGCTACCTCCTTAAGTGATGCCCCGGGTGTCGGCCGTTGAGATGGTACAACAGCGAAGTTGAAGTATATCCAAGCACTGCAATGCAATTCTTGCCTTTTGATCCGTCATTCTCCGTTGTAAAGCGCTCACACGCTGTGCCGTTTATGGTCCGCTTCATATTGAAAAGTTAAACTAGCTAGCCATGCGCGATGACGGCTTCTCGTGAACAAATGTTTGGGAGCTCTCTGGCGGTCTCTGGTGGTGCAAATTATACACGCCAGTTAACCGAGCAAAATGCTTTTACTCGGTTACGCAATTTTTAACGGTTAACCATGGACACCCCTAGTGTCACTCTGACCATTTTTTTTTTTTTTAAAGCGTGGGAATAATTTCTTTGCTGACTTTTTACATTTTTTTTATATATCTAATTTCAAAGTAATTCTTCCCACTGAGAGACGACCAAAATATGATTTCTCAAACTAATATCCTAAGCGCCCATGGAGATGAGAATTTGTAATTTGTTGTGGATATTACATTGCCAAAAATAATTGCACCCTTTTGGCTAATTTGTCATTTGGATTCAGTTCCATTCTTGCTCTCGAATTTCAAACCATGATGCGTCGACCTGGCTTTTCAAATGCCCTTGTATACACCCACCACCATAATGGACGTCAAAGCACTGGAAAATGGGTTCAAACGTAGATCCAGGTGCAGTGTTTTTCATTCCATTACTGCTGATCGGGGATGACGCCAATAATAAATGCTTAGTGCAATCTGGGAATGAGTGTAACACATGTGAATGGGCCCGACTCAACATCATTTCTGTCGGTACAATAATGATTATTCTGCTATAGAACATGTTATCTATTCATCTGACAGCACTGGAACTCGCGAGGCCGATTGAGTTCAAATGTTAAGAAATATCGGGACAAAGCAAGTATCAACCTCTGAAGGAGAGAATTTGGAGTTTTCAAACTTTGCCAATACTTGGCACAGAATGTTAGCCAGTGTGACTTTGAGTTTAGAGAGATACTGAAAGAACGTCGGAATATTTGTCCTGTGCATTTTACCCATCCATCAAAGTCTCTGTGGGCACATGTCAGGATTGTACTGTCGAGACTCTGTTCAACTTATTAGAGTACCAACTAGCTGGAGAATTTACCAGACAGTATGTACGGAAACCAACAGACACCGGGAGATCATGCATAAAAGCGCTAAGGAAGAGTCAAGAATCAAACCAAAGACCTTCTAGCTTCATTAGAAAACATTCCAAGCCAATCTTCACTCATGTTTGAGCAGTGCCTCATATTCTGTACATTTCTGAGGAACTTAAAAATGTAAGACATCCTTTTTTCGTCTTGGCCGTGCATGGTACAGTCGGACAGACGTAAGTTTCCCCCAAGGTAGACTTGAACCGACAAATATCCAGCTGACCTTTGGAGTTTTGGCACAGCTGCTTCCACGTGCCTGGGCTTTGTGCGCATTTCACCGACAGCGCACTTTGTCTCGAGGACATTCCCCTGCTCTGGAACCAGACCGCAAACAACAGATCGGGCTTTTTTTAACCTGTCACTGACACCACCTGACGCCCGCACAATAAGCACTGGAGGTGGACGGAGCACCTGCGCCCCCTGATATACTGGACATACAGGGAGGAAAGGGCTGCTGGTGTCACAGCCATGGGAGGATATTTTCGTTAGGGGGTGCTGAGAGACAAGATTGCCCCCTGCCTACTGGGTTGACAAGGACTGGACGGTCTGCGATCTTGGCCCGTCTGCTGAGGGACCCTTCGGCCCTGGGTCTCTATAGCCTGTCCGTCCATGGGAGTGGATCTCTCCTTCTGTGGTTCTCCCCAAGGGTTCTCGTTTCTCCCACCGGGTTTTTGAGTTTTTCCTTGCCGTGCTGGAGAGTCTAAGGACAGGGGACACCCGCGCCGCTCGCCACCACCCACTGCTGACGCTTATTTGGACATTATGTTTGCCTGGATACTTGATTCAACTGAACTTTACATTGTCTTATTTACTGCTCTGTTTTATTGCCTTAATGTTCGGTGCAGCCCTATGAGGCAACTCCTGTTGTGATATTGGGCTATACAAAACCATTGATTGATTGAAACGCTATTTCTGTGCTTATTTCATATTTATTTAATAGTGCCTGTAATACGTAAACAATCCAACAGGGGGTGCTGTAGTGCCCTCAGCACCCTGGGTTCCCGCGGCCTTGGTTGGTGTTGAAATGTTGAAAAGGTACTATGGAAAGGTCATCAAATCAGTAGTTCCATTGCGGACACCTCCTATGGACAATACATTTAAACTTTTTTTGCACCCCTTTTTAGCAATTATTGGACACACGTTTTGCCTATTTCTTAAAATGGGAGCAGCTCCATAAACAAAGCTTAACAGCTAGCATGGATGATATTTTTTAGATCGAGCAAAGCCATGCTCACTCAGTCCATTGACTCTTCAGTTTATGGATCAAAGGGGGGAATTCATCCATCCCCGTGGAGTGAGGAGGATGAGAGCCGTCTGCTCAGTGCCCTTCACACAGCTACACACAATATAGTGCAGATAGCGATAAGATAGAAGAATGAAATTACAAAGAGGGTGCAATATACGTAGCTTTTTGTGGTACATCAAAGACAAACATCAAACATTTACAATGAGGTACAGCCAGTAGTTTAGTCTGTAGTGCAACAGTTCTCAACCTGGAGGTCGGGTCCCTGCTCCGACAGTGTTCTGGATATCGCTCCCCGCTCTTCGCTCCCTTTATCCCTGTATCTCCAGCCTGATATTTTGGCTCTGGGTAAAGAACTTCATGCAATTTGTGACTGGTTGTGAAGGTGAAAAAAAAAAAAAAAGAAGGAAAGTAGTGGTTCACCCCATCTAAATAAAAAGTGATAAGGTGACAGATAAAGGCAATGAGAAATAGCACATCTCCGGCCTGCATCTTAAAAATGTAATTGCCTGCCAAAAGTCCATTACGAGAAGGTGACTTAGAAGTGACCCATGATCATCAGCGCATTGGTAAGAGATTGTGGTTCAATACTGTACACAAGAAGTATAACTCTATTTTGAAGGACATGATTAAATAAATTGTTCACCTTCAGATACAGAAAGGTTTCATATATTTTATCGCTACAAGTGTCTGAATGTAGCAACACAATAGCAACCACCGGCGGACAGCCATGGACTTCATTTTTTCAAAGCAAATTGAACTGCTATTTAGAATCCATCAGACTTCTTATTTCTAACAATTTTGCATCTCGTCTGGAGTTGCTCAGGTATTTTGTACCCTACAGTCTAGCGCAGTGGTTTTCCTCTGGTTTAGCTTCAGGACACACCTTCAATGTCAAGATTAACATTCTAAATATTAGGGCGTTCTAGGGAAATTTTTCTTTTTAAAAATGCATATGAACATGAAGTCGAGAAAAGAACTCAGGAACCAGAGGCAACTCGAGTCTTCCCACACTTGACTGTGGAAATCAACTGAATTCTTTATTTGTTGAATTGTTCAAATTTGAGCCTTGCGGTTAAATACTGCCTCTTTCATAAGTATGCTGTTATCTTTTGTTGCCTTTGGAGTTACATAGTAATTGGGAGAAATTTACTAACACTAAACATGTTAATAAAACTAATTTTAGTTTAGTAACCTCTGTTAGTATGCCCATTGTACACCGCACAATTGTGGCCATCTGGGATTAAAGATCATTTGGTGGGGAGAAAATCTCTAGTCGCAGCTGAAAAATACAGGTCACAAGGCTCACAGTGAGACGGGGATTAAATATAGAACCAGCGTATGACCAAAGATGAGCTGCCAGAGACATCAAGCGGTGTTTGATATTTTGGAATCTTGAACACAGCATCCTCTCGCTGCAGCTATAGGGTCTCTGTCGAGCGTGTCACAAGCAGACTACAACACTGCAGTGCCCCACCTAATTCGAAAGCAACTGTGCCCTAAAGGTTACAAAAGCACGTGAACACAAATCAGGCTTGGGAACACTGATGTCACATCTCGGAGCATTGATCCTTTGGCCAACTATCCAAAAACCAGCAGACACAATTAAACAGCAGTCACTTCTTGGGGAAAAGCTCAACTTCACAGCAAAAAATGATTCGTCAACCCACCAACCACTTGTCTCGCGGACAATCAGAGACGACTCACGAGATCTGCAATCTTCTCCAATGATCACTTGCTCTAGAACACTTGCACCCAGCGTGGCAAGCCATCGGAGAGACACACTTCCATCACTCAAACGTCAGAGGGCTAATGAAGTGGTCACTACTGCCTGGCTGCCTCCGCACTCAGGGGTAAGACACCTGTTCCGAGGGGGATAGGCGGAGATGCACTGTTCGTCACGCCATATGCTTTCCCAATGTCTCTGTGAGCTTTTGGAAATTGCTACTTTATTAAGACGTACATAGCAATCTGTTGAGGTGATGGACTGGTTCTACCCGGAGGCCTTACCCACTGGTATGTTTTATCATCGAGACAAAAGATTGAGAGATCATGAGGGTGGCTGATTCAAACCTCATCTGAGTATAACAGTCACAGTACGACAGGATAGGCTTCTGGCATGAATGCAAGAAGCTTTTTATTTAGCCGAGGAAAGAGACAATGTTGGCTGCATTCATTCCTTACACGTCAAAAGTTTTGTTTGTAAAGCAAACAAACAAAAACAAAAAGCCTCCAAAATGCATATGCAGTCCGACTAAAAGAGAGGCTAAATGATGAATACCCTTTTCTCTGATCTAAAATTTGTTGTGTCTTTTTTTTCTTCTTCTTTCTTTCCCAGGCGGACGTGACCAGGTTCGAGCGAGTGGGTGGAGAAGCGGTGTACGTTCGCAGCCTGGGAAAAGGAGACTGGTTCGGAGAGAAAGTGTTCCAAGGGTAAGCTCCCCCGAAACAACGCTGTCTGATAGAAAGTCTCCCTCGTCTCCTTCTACTCTCGTCTCCACCCTCAACAGCTCGTCTTTCTCATGTTCACTCTGCCTCTAGTATTCTTTCGAAGACGATTACTTGCACCTAAATTTCGCTTGTAAGTCAGGGACGCAATTTTTTACTGCTGGCCCGTGGGCTCGGATGAGAGAGGACAGGTGGACTGGAACGCAGGTGTGTGAATAACAGAGCCCGAGAGAGAGGCGAGGTAGCAGGGAGTAGAGGTGAAACACGGTCGTAGGATACCCATCCTTCAATGCAGCTGTGGCAATAACTCAGGGCGGTGTAGTGTCTAACTCATTCAGATGAGGAGCCAGGATCTTGAGGTACAACATTTAAACTCCACATAGGAAAGCCGTAATATTCTCCATAGGCTCCATTGATTGAAGAGGAAGACCAGGAGGAGATGAAGTTACTTGGTTTTAAAAGAAGAGGATGCAGAGTAGGATAATAGGTTTATGTTAGATCCATCACGAGAAGTTGTTATCCAACACTTAATCTTACTGAAAAATGTAATGAAATCGTTTCTTCTCTTATTTCCCTCAAGCTGAGAAATCCTAATTACAATCATCTTCTGTTAAAGTACTTTTTTTTTCTCTCTCTCCCTTTTTCACGCAATCACAGCCAATCAAGTGTTTTTGATGTTGTTGTTTTGATAAGTGACAGTGGAGAATCTTCTCCATCTGAAGTGACACGCCGTCTGTGCCTTAATTTGAGAGCTGCCGTGTCACCGATAGCAATCTACATAGAAAATTGCTACTGTGATTGGTCCGCGGAGCTCGATAGTCATGCGCCGTTGTGCCGCTTTGATTCAAGACAGTGTCGTGGAGACGCTTATGGCTTTTCTGTAGGCGCTCCGTGCGAGAAGAATGTGTTTGTGTGACGGGCAGGATGCATGTGCGTGTCCTTGGCAGAGGAAATGAATGAATGGTCTTTGTTTAGGCAGAAAAATATGTGTGGGTGGAGAGTGTGGCTCTTAGAGACTAATGAAAAGAGTAAGGAAGCAGTTCAGCAAAATGCATGTTAACGTAATTGAAGCAAGTATGGTCTTAAGACGAGGCAAGCGTGCACTCAAAATGAAAGACCAAAATTCGCGTTTCATCCCAAGACATCGTCAGCTTCAACATCTGCAAACTTGTGCTAAAAGTAACAACACGCTTCATGGCTTCACATAATGAGTCCATATATATATACATTCGTTTGTTTGTTTTTAAAGTTTTAAACTTATACTTTGTTTACAACATACCATAAAACAACCAGTTTTACAAATGCATATTGATTGAAATGCACCCATATGAAATGCACAGTATCGATATCGGCTAATATGACCTCAAAAGTATTGGTATATTGGTTTTAAGAAATGTGGTATCGCCCGCTACTAACTGCTCCTACCATGAATACTACGCCAAAAAAGGACACGATGACACTATCCACTTTTAACAAAATGTTGCAAATTCAAGTCATTCTTTCCCCCCCCTGTTTTATTTTCATTCCATTTTGCAACCAGAGGGCTATACTACGAAGCTGGTTGAACTTAACCTGGATTTGTTCCTCTAACCCGGGTTGACCAACTGTGACATGGATCTTTTGGATAAGTGGCACTGGTTCCTGTGAAACAGGAGGAGTCAGCGCCAAGCGGCCAATCACGGCAGAGACACAGTTCATCTGAATATCTAAATCTATCACTAAACTCATGATGAATATATTATACAGCGCCGTCAACAGCACAAGCCTGAACCAAGCAGCACATAAGGAGTACACATTTATGACGATTTTTATTACAACTTAAATGCAACACTCATAGTATCATGTGAACGACAAATATGCCTTTATTTCTCCATCAGCCACATGTGGAGAAAAACTTACAACACGATGTCGGAACTTTAAAAAATCCATGCGCGTTTTCAAATGAAGAACTTAATTTCGCCGCTAGTGATGTGACGTTCATGACAGACCGGCTCCAAAGCAGAACAAAGTAACTTTTGTACTTTAATAAATCCTTTTTGTAGTCCTTTTGGGGGTAATTCAAGTGTTAATGAGATGATTGGGGGGTCTTTCCTCTCCCCCTGGTGTCTCTGGCCAGAAAACCACACTTGGAACTCTTCCTGCCTCCGACCCGGCAGCCCCAAAACATCTCCCTCGCTTTGGCTTGCATTTCTGAGGTTTATGACATGTCAGACAGTGAGTCCTGACTGTAGTCTGTCTACAGCAAAATGAACATTTTGCGAAAGTTGTTATTTGGTAATCGCGACCAGAAGAAGCTAACCGGCTAACGAGCAAAGCTACAGAACACTGAGATCGACATCGACCCGGAAAATAACTTTTTTACTAGAGCTACCAATGACTGTCAATATTACACAGAGGATCTGTACAATAGTAAACTTAAGAACATTAAGGCATTCACTGTAATCCACTTCAATAGTCGAAGCCTCTATGCAAACTTTGACCACATCAAAAGCTTCTTAAAACAGTTTTCCACACCATTCAGTGTCATCCTAATCACAGAAACATGGATCAATAATGATAGAGAATTTGAGTTTTCTATTGATGGTTATGAATTTATAAGTATGAACAGAAGGAACAAGCATGGAGGGGGCGTAGCTATGTTTATAGACTCCAACTATAGTTATAAAGTAATGGAAAATAAGACAATGGTGGTGGATGATACACTTGAATGCATTACTGTTGAAATTACAAGGCAAAAAAAGAAAAATATTATTGTGAGTTCTATCTATAGAACACCTGGCTCTGATATAGATGTTTTTTCTAAGTGGATGGAGGAGCACTTTTCAGGATTAAATCATAAAGTCATGTTTGTGGGGGGAGACCTCAACATCGATTTGTTAAACCCATATAAACATAAAAAGACGGACGAATTTATAAATACTTTATTCAGTATAGGTCTGTTTCCTCTAATAACCAAACCTAGTAGAATTACAACCCATAGTGCCACCTTGATTGATAACATTTTCTCAAATGAAATAGAAAGTGACACAGTCAGCGGGTTAATTATAAATGATATTAGTGATCACCTTCCAGTTTTCGTTATGTATAAAAATGGATATTTAAAAGATGAAGAGGAAAACAAGTATTGGTTTAGAAGGGTAAAAACAGAGAAAACTATTGATGCATTTAAAAAGGAGCTTTTAGCTCAAGACTGGAGTATTGTGTACAGAGAGAATGACACGAATATGGCTTATGATGAGTTTACGCAAGTATTTCAAAAGGTATACGACAAAAACTGCCCAATGAAGAAATACTGTAAAAACAGAAAGTGTAAAGAAACACCATGGATGTCTAAAGGTTTACTAAATGCTTGCAAGAAAAAAAATAATCTTTACAAAAACTTTATAAATAACCAAACAAAAGAAGCTGAGGATAAATATAAGAAATATAAAAATAAATTGACAGGTATCATTAGAAAATGTAAACAGGATTATTATAATAAGTTGTTGGATAGTAATAAGAATAATATTAAAGGTTTATGGAACATCTTAAATAGTATAATTAGAAATAAACCAAGAACGATTAATTATCCAAAATATTTCAAAGATGAGGATAACACGTTAAATAATATGAATGAAGTCGTCGAAACATTTAATAAATTCTTTGTAGATGTTGGACCGAACCTTGCTGCAAAAATTACAAACGTTGAGAATTATAATTGTGATCTGATAGAAGCAAATCCTATGTCCCTGTTCCTCAAACCTGTGGAGGAAAAGGAGATACTGGACATTGTTAAAGGGTGTAAAAATAAAACTTCGACCGATTACCATGACATGGACATGAAAACTTTAAAAACTGTTATTGAAAGTATCTCTAAGCCGTTAACTTACATTTGTAACTTATCGTTACAAACTGGAACTTTTCCTGATAGTATGAAAGTAGCAAAAGTGATTCCTCTGTTCAAAGCAGGAGATAAACATCTCTTTACAAACTACAGGCCTGTTTCCCTTTTACCGCAATTCTCTAAAATCTTAGAAAAGGTTTTTAACTCTAGACTCGACAGCTTTATCGAAAAGTGTAATTTACTCTCGGACAATCAGTTTGGTTTCAGGAACAATCACTCAACCTCACACGCGCTCTTTGATATAACTGAAGAAATAACTAATGCTGTAGATAACAAGAAATATGCAATCGGATTATTTATTGACCTGAGTAAAGCGTTTGATACAATAAACTATGATATATTAATTAATAAACTAGAACTTTATGGGATTAGGGGGGTAGCTCTACAGTGGGTTACCAGTTACTTAAAAAATAGAAAACAATGTGTGAAAATCGGTGATTATCAGTCGAGTTGTCGACAAATTGTCTGTGGTTTACCTCAAGGTTCTATTCTGGGCCCAAAATTGTTTAATATGTATATTAATGACATTTGTAACTCATCTGAAGTACTTAAATTTATCTTGTTTGCTGACGATACAAATATTTTTGCATCAGGAGACGACTTGCAACAGCTGTGTCGGATTGTTAACTTGGAACTCAAAAGTGTCAACAAGTGGTTCAAACAAAATAAATTATCTCTAAACCTGAGTAAAAGCAAAATGATGATATTTGGCAACTGTAATTCCAATGCTCAGGAAGCGATTCAGATAGAGGGTGTTGTTATCGAGCGAGTGCATGAAATCAAATTCCTTGGGGTGATTATTGATGACAGAATTACTTGGAAATCTCACATTAAATATATATCTACGAAAATTTCTAGAAGCATTTCAGTAATTGCAAAAGCAAAGCACATTTTAAACATCAAAGCTCTACATACCTTATACTGTTCTCTGATTTTGCCCTACTTATATTATTGTACTGTGGTTTGGGGTAGTACTTATAAAAACACAGTTAAACCAATAATATTGTTGCAAAAAAGAGCTATCCGAGTAATTCATAAAGTTGGGTTTTTGGACCACACAAACTCATTATTTCTAAAATCAAAGATCATGAAGTTTTGTGACATTGTTGAGTTCCAAACTGTACAAATGTTATTCAAAGCAAGGTATAAATTGTTACCAAACCAAATACAAAGAAGGTTCCAAGAACGTACTGGTCGTTATGAATTACGTGATGAATTAAACTTTAGGATTCAGAAACATAGCACAACTTTGAAAAGTTTTAGCCCAACAGTTAATGGTGTACAATTGTGGAATAAACTGGAGATGGAATTGAAACGATGTCCAAACATCAACCTGTTCAAATATAAATACAAACAAAAGACTTTTGAAATATACAGACAAGAAGAAATGCGTTGCCACTAAGGGGAGCAGTGGGATCAATTATGTGTATTTTTCCTCTATATTCAAGGAAGAGTGTTGCTGCTTGGAACGGTTGTCATTCTATTGCTCAAATTCACAAACGGAGAATTAGGGTTGGCAGGTTATGGATCTGTTGAGAGGGACCCTCCCAACGGGCTCTAAACCTTGTCTTTTAATGCACCACTCAGCATAGGAACATATTCTACAAAATCAGCTGTTAGGGCAGCTGTGTGGGGGTTTGTTGAAGGGGAGTTACTGCCCTCTTCAACTGGCTCACTCTCTGGCTTTTTAATGCACCACACTGTGCAGGGCTTTCATCATACTTCACATATAAATCAATTAAATAAATTATATAATAATGATGATGATAATTAAACCCAAATTAAAATTATACTGAGAATGGTAATGACAACTGGAAAGTATCAAGATCTCAGATTATAATATCTATTAATGTACCTTTATACCATAAAAGTAACTCTGTAATCACGGGTAAAAATATGCAAGCAATATATTAAGTAACAAAATTTTTTGACTTGCTTTGTATTAGACATCGTATATGAAACTAGATTGTTGTTGTAGCTGTGCGTTGTTCCAATTAATTATATAAACAGTTAATATATTTTTGTTGTTTGTTGTAAGTTGGTCTGTACGAATGTAGCTGCTTGAAATGTTTTGAAATGTTCTTTTTTTATTTATTGCACTTGGGGGTGGGGGCTCATAAGCTTTTTGCTTCAGCCCACTCCTTTTGAGCACAATGTGTATTGCTCAAATAAACAAATAAACTAAACTAAACTAACAGTGGGCTAGCGCCACTTTAGCAGTATTTACAGCCGAGTTTGAGCGGGGAAAAAAATATCTCCATTGTATAATTGGCTTATGGCACAAAGTATAATATCCCTCTCTCCCTTTGTCTTTTCTCAGTGTAGTACTAAAAAAAATTAGCAACATGCCACAACAGCTGCAGTAACGCTTGGGGCCTCTAGGGACACACGTTACTTAGTTCTGCTTTATGGTGAACGGTTCGAACCGGATCTTCATTGTGAAAAGAATCCCCCCTAAACAAACTACTAGATTACTAGTTACTGAAAAAAGTAATCCAATTACAGTAATCCGTTACTTAGTAAAAAGTTACTGGCATCACTGGTTGTGGCCCAAGATTTTAGTCACAAACACGTTTTTCAAAGAGTAAAATTCACTCCCTTTGTGATTTTAAAAAAAGTGCCTTTTATCGATCGCGCCTTAAGGTCCGCACACACTACAAGATTTTTATGCCCGATTTTGATACAATTCTCAGTCGCGCCGAGTCTTTCCGAGTTGTGTCTTGTAGTGTGGGGGGTCACGACTGGACTCGCGTTTGAATCGTGTAGTGTGGGCAGCAGTCAGACGCAACTGGACTACAGTCGCAGGAAATCAAACATGTTTGATTTTTAAGCCCGATTTTGGACGCACAGGAGAAACGTGGGTGATATTACTGTCCCCAAAGTGAACACACAGACTGCAGCGGCCAATGACGGGGTGAAATACAGAAATACCGCGCCTCCTTTTTCATTTCTCTGTCAAAACAGCGGCACAAACAGCTCATTTCATGGCCACAGCCCCACACGAAACAGCACAACTTTATATCACCAAAAGTGCACGAGAATCACCATTTCAAGCTACATTTCAACCGCGAACAGAGTTTAGCGGCACTCACTGAGTTTGGAGACGGACTGTTCAGCTTCACCTCGCCTCTCTCCGCTTTCTCCGCTGTCTCCTCCGCTGTCTCCTCCATCTCGGGGCAGAGGCCCGTCTCCTTTTCTTATTAAATCCACTGAAATATGTCCCGCTTCTTCGTGTCGCCGACTTTTATCTCCATTTGACAGAACTATAACCAAGTTGAAAGCTTCGTAGCAGTAGGAGCCTTGCACTGCGATGTTGTGACACTGTTGACACCGCTGACCAAACTGGGACACGCAAAGGTTTTCGCACGCTCACAAACACGGCCCATCTTTGCGGATTTGGGGTCAGTTTTTGAAGCTGGAGGAGAGAGGAGGGCGGGATAGAGGACAGACGTGCTGTGTTATCAAACATCAGCTGTTTGTCAGAATCGTGTCGCGTGTTCGCTCTTACGATTCTCAGTCGTCAAGTGTGAACCCCCAGACGTTCTATAATCGCACTGAATCCAGTCGTGTAGTGTGGACCCCCCATTCTATATAAAATCGTTTAAGACTAGAAATATCGCGTAGTGTGTGCGGACCTTTAGATAGTGTGAGTTTATTATAATGTTATGTTAAAAAGAGCCAGTCTTTTGAATGGCTCTTTGAAATGAACGGATCCCAAAGACTCGGCTCCCAGTAAAAAAGTGCTTCCTCCTCCTCACTCCCTACGTACAGAGTTTGGGTGACAAAGTGGAGGATTCTCTCCTCTGATTGGTCAAAGACCCGCCCTCTTGTCAAAGCAGGGAACTAAACCAGTCTAGAGCAGGTTATGCGCCAAGGACATGTTTCCAACGGAGATCTACTCGGTTAGAAAGTTAGCCAGCTTTGTAGTACCAGGGTTAACGCTAAACTTACCCCGCTGAAATCCAGAATCCAGAATGTGAATAAATGTGTGAAGGTTTAGGACCTGTGTTAGATACCAAAACAATTCACTTCTCAACTGTGGCCCTTTGTGTCACCTGGTAAGCGTCCCAGCATAATTGCCATAGTCATATTGTGGGATAATGAACAAAAACAACAACAAAACCCTCATGAAGACGTCTTTGAGTTCCCCTATATAAAACCCTCTATCTCGCCCCCCGAATTGTGGTTTGAAATGGCACAACGGCCATTACCCTCGAGTGTTTCCTCCTCAGCTCCCAGTTTGCCCTGTCTCGGACTGAGCACACAGCCGCTCATATGACACTGGGACCTTGAGAGGGCTTGAGAATGGTTTAAAGTGTGCTATGTCTACAAAAGGTCAACTATAAGCACTGTGCACCCGAGAGAGAGAGAGCGCGTGCCGCATGCTCGCTCGCTCGCTCGCTCGCTCGCTCGATTGAATGAATGATTGCACGGCCCAAGGAACTGCCGGTGTCGTGGAAATGTCTCCATCTAGTGGCGAACAGAGGCAAACAACTCCATCTGGACATCTGGATAGTGTCGTACGAGTGATAATAAAAAGTAGGGGCTTACAGTAAGGCCAGATGGAAGATAAAGTAGTGCTTTAATCAAATCCTAACTGATAATTTTGCACGGACTATTTCCGGTTCAAAGCGTCCCCGAGCGTTCGTGGAAGAGAGCTGGTTATTGTTGACGTATAGCAGCTGGAGGTGAACAGATGGTGAGTTTTGTGCTTGTTTATTAATTTATTCATCTTTTTTGATGACTATGGGGTATGGTGGAAGGCAGGACATTAAAATGCATAGGAGACTTGGGAGGCCGGGGGACACTTTTATCTCTTGTTAGCGGCAAATGGAAATTCGATCTTTTCTGAACTAATGGGTAAAAACAGCACAGGATTAAAGAGAAGATGACACTAAAGACCGGTTTGGCTCATGAATTAACTCACGTATGAATCGAGTAATGTGGGCAGCAGTCATATGCGACTGTGGTCTAATGTTTGTTTTTTAAGCCTGATTTTGGACGCACAGGAGACACGTGGGTGATTTTACCGTCCCCAAAGCGAACACACAGAATGCAGCGGCCAATGACAGGGTGAAATAAAGACAGAAAAACACCGCAGCGCCTCCCTTTTCATTCCTCTGTCAAAACAGCGGCACAAACGACTAATTTCATAGCCACAGCCCCACACGAAACCGCACGACTTTATATCATCAGAGAACCACCTTTCCCAGCTACGTTTCAACCGCAAGCAGAGTTTAACGGCGGCACTAGGTGAGTTTCCAACTACTTTTCTCTGTTAGCTTCCCTCCGCTCTTCACTTCTCCTCCGTCTCCTTTTCTTATTAAATCCAAAGAAATACGTCCCGCATCTTCGTGTCGCCGACGTTTATCTCCATTTCGACAGCATTGTAGCCAAGTTGAAGGCTCGTAGCAGCAGCAGCAGCGTTGAACTGTGTTGCTGCCTTCTCCAGTTCAGCTTTACCCAAATCTAAAATCTTCTCGACTGGAGAGCGCCAGCCTCTAGGCCAGAGTAACGCCTCATTTGAAAGCTAAGACCTACAAAACTGATCGTGACTTTTTTTGTTTCATCGTCACCGCATTTTTGTCACATTTTTGAAGCATATTTTCGTCTTTTGTTGTTTTCTGAGTTTTTTTTTGTTGTGTTTTTTTTTCACTTTTTAAGTTATTGCTATTTGAGGCTTTTTTTCTGGCCATTCTTTTGCTTTTTCATCACTTTTTTATTGCGCCTTTGTTTTTTGGTCACTTTTTTGTTTGTACTTTCATTCTCATTTTCGTCGCTGTTTTGACACTTTGTTCAAGAAGCTCTTAGATTTGGGTGAAGCCACACTGGAGAAAATGTGCTCGGTTCAGGTGGGGGTTAAGAGGTTAAAATTCTAGTCCTTACTTCTCTGCCTTATATATTTTTTTTTTTGTAACATTTTATCAGTTCTATTTGTTATGCAGAGTACAAATGAATCAGGGCTCAACTGTATGGCGTGTATAATTAGACTGAAAAAGGCTATTCAAAGCGTTATTATTATTGAGGCCATTATGCTTTTGTGTATTCAACAGGACCGCATGCCGTCTTCAAATAAACCCTTTGCGTCGGCTTTGCATTGTTCCCGCTCCACGTCCTTTGTCTCGGAAGTGTCCCGAGTGAAAGCCCTATTGAAATATTGAAACGTGCCTTTGATGGTCAAGCATGTCTCCAATTTAAATGATTGAGACGGCGGCCATCTTGGAGGACAGAGGCTTTTGATCAGGGGGCTCTCAGGCGGCGCCGTCCGTCTAATTAGAAGTTAACAGTGTGCGTCTGCCCCCGTGAAACTCAAAAGGATGTGCTCTGAACTGTGTGAAGGCGCAGGCTTTGATCCTCGGGGCATAAAATAGAATATATTTACAAATCAAGAGAATGGACATGCCTGACATAAATGTAATCAGCCTTACAACCACACAACACACTTTTGGGTCCCCAAGTTGAGTTGGAATTCTGGTTTGGATGAATCTGTAAAGGTTATTTGCGTGAGGTATAGTGCCAGCATAACAGAAGAGCAATGCAATCGATTTATCGCATTTCAGGAGTATGACCTTTGTCCGCTATGCCGAAACAAATTGCATTTGAATATTGTATGGAGAGTGTCCAAAAGGTAAAGCAAATACATGTGCATGTAGCACACCCAGGCCTTTAGCCGAGGGTTAAAGTGGAATAACATGATGAAACTGTTCCCACTTCAGTGAAAATAATTTATATTCAGAAGTAGAAAATGTGGCAACATAATAAATATGTTAAGCCATATTTGTGTCAGTTTGAATTTAAAGCTACAGGGGTGTGTTGACACTTTTCTTAATTATTTTTTTAAGTGTGGATAAGCACTTGGTGGCAGGTATCATTGCTTCTTAATTGCCTTAAAATGAGTTCTGTCTCTTTAGAGTGAGCTGGCTGTGTTCCTAAAGGACTACCATTCTTACTACTGGTTGTACAGCTGCCAAAAAAGCACAAACTGGTGGCACAGGCGCTCTTGAGAGGCACTTCAGGCATTTATTCCTTTAACAACAAAGTAATTAGGAAGCATTAGACTTTTATCAGACTTATATCCGGAATTAGAGACACTATACCAAAACAAACACTTCATGTCATTGTATACCTTTTTTATGAGAAATTAGATGGCGATCGTGTGCAATTGCTTGAAAGTCAATACGTTTAGGGCATGTTCTCAGGATTGTTCGGACATCAATTCTGGCTGAGTTTATGCGAATACCATGGATTTTCCTAGTGTTGGTATCAGCGGGTATCTAAATCAATCCAGCAATCCTTCAAAAGTCACGGTAAACAATGTATTTTCATTTAGTTCATCTTTATTTAACCATTTTGAAATTAAAACTGACTGAATACACAAGTTATGTGATCCCTTTGATGGTCCCACATGGTCCCAAATTGTCACATAACAACAATGCTGAAAATGCTTGTTGCGATCAAGCTCAGTGCGATATAATCGGAGTGGTCTTTAGATGAAGAGTCTAAGTCCTTGGTGGTTACTTGGGATATACGAATGCCTACCATGCAAGCTAGCAGCTGTGTACCTCTCTGACAGACACTAAGCCTCGAGGTATTGGCACTGCCCGTAGCTCCAATGCTCCGCCGATCGTTCCCACCAATTCTATCTCAATGTGGTGATGACTTGACGTCATCACCATAACCCCTTCCTAGGACACCGAGCTCACCGACCAATTATCGCTTTATATGAACTCTTATCTTACTGAAAATCAACACCACTATCTCGAAAAGCGGACTAGGACAGTCCCGATACAGCGCGCACCTGCCTGTAGAGATGTCCGCGGTGGATTTCTTTTCACCCGTTGTCGCAATTAATTTAAGCCACTCCGTCCTTGGCTTAGCGTCAGACTTGAGGCCCAGAGCTGGCATGACAATGAATGTGCTTGACAGATATTGTCCGCAGATAGGGTTTCACAGGGGAAAGCCGCTAGCATCAACGCAGTGGCACACTACGTTGTTTAGCCGGGCCCGAGCGCGGCACAGCGGGACAGGTGCGGCGAGTTACCGTCTCATATGAAACCACAGGGGTCTCTTAAGCATGAGCAGAGATTATGTAACTGGCATTTTGCTGTGCTGTTGTGACAGATCGCCATGGCTAGGCCAATGTAAACATGGCGCAGTTACTTATTTTAATAGTTGTTTCGAATCCTTTGTTAGTGGAATGTTAAACCATTTCACTAATTCTATCTATTCATTTACAAGAAAGTGGCACAGCTAATGGAGTTAACCTGAGGCTAATGTTGCTCCAAGGACATTGTTTGCTCGCTACAAACACAATTGGTATGCCGTGAAAGTTATATATGATATGATCCCATCTAATGTTCATGATGTCCTCAGGAACAGTGGAAAACGTTTTCCCCGGTTGGAAAATGTAAATGAACGCTCGCCCAACTGAGGAAAAACACTGGGGAACCTGACTGCGGAAATCAGCCCATTTGTTAATGCCGCATTTAATGTGAGTTCTTTGGTTAGACACTGCAAACTTTAGTTTAGCCTGGTCTAGGGATGTCAAGATTAACCGGTTTTACGATTACCACGATTATAAAAGGACGCGGTAGGTTAACCGTAAGAATTTCAGAAGCCACGGTTTACCGCGGAAATTTTTCACGCTTATGCACGAGCCGCTGCACGCCATAAACAGCGCGTAAACTCACCGGTAGTTGAGCAAGGCAGAAGGAGCTCTCTTCCAGTTTTGTATCCACCCAAAAACGATTGAAGTCAGCAGAGTGGGACCTCTTTAGGATCCAAAAGATGACCAAGGCGTTGTTGTTGTCGATGGACATCCGTTATGCAAACCCTGTCGCAAAATGCGCCGATATCGGCTACGTCGAATATAAACAACATCTTGGAGATAATCCTTCGCTGTAAATGTCCAGGTCAAGGTAACGAACTGCATAATTCCCAAAAACGTTGTCCAAATGTTCGGAAATAGCCGCCACAACTGGCTCAGGATGTAAACAAAAGGCTAACTCGCTCAGCTCTGCTTCAGCGACTAGCAGGAAGGAAAGTGAAACCGCACACATGTGGAAATCAGCTGTTAAAGAGTCTCCTTAGACACTTTGTAAACACGTTTCATTCTCTGTTCATCAAAATAATTAAGCAACAGCTTAACTTTTGAGAGCATAAAACCGAGCCTAGCTTGTGGCCTAATAATATATAGTAAAATAATTATGATAATTATGGTCATTATAAAGAAGTAAAGTTGACATTGTTTTGTATTATTCAATGTAGGCCTATTTAGTTTAATGCAAAACAATCTTAAAGCATTTTTCATTTTTAGAAACAGTGACTGTTTGTATTAAAAAGCTTTTTCAAAGACAAAAACTAAAAATATCAGTTCTTTCCTTTAATTCGGGGAATAATCGTGAATAATCGTAAAATCGCAATTTTTTGTTTCACAATAATCGTGACTCAAAAAATTTAAATCGTGACACCCCTAACTGTAGCAGTGTAACGTAAATATTACAATTATAACAGCTATTTGCAATTTTTGTACATTATTATGTACACACACGACATATACTACCTGTCGTGTGTGAAAAGATGGGCAGCCTCATGTTCCAGGTCAACAATGACAAAAGAAGGTTCTTGAGTCACGAGTCACAATGACAAAAGAAGAAACTTATCAATTTCAATATGAATCACAGAGTGTAAAGTTTGAGCAACTACAAACCAGTCAGTGGCTTATGCCAGTTCCAATCTCCGGTCTCAGGTCTGACAAATAAATCCCGCAGATGCTTCTGGAAATTACTGCAGGGCTGGCAAATGCTACTGTGGCCAAACAACAGCAACTGGTGGGACAGTCCCAGGCCAGACTATTGCGCTAAGAGCCTTGATGCAGGTCATGGGGGGGGCTTACTAAAGAAATATGTCCCATGCAACCTGCCGGAGCCCCCCCCCCCCCTCCTCCAACTCAAATACAACTGTTAACACATGCCCGATAAACTCTTGCTCTTAATGTATTTGCTTATTCCACACACCTTCTGAAATGAGCTGCCCCACACCGTCTATGCCCTTTATTTTGAACGGGGTGAAGGGTGTTGCATGAGGCGGGGGGGTTTTAGCGCATTTGCAAAAGGGGGAAGCAGAGGGAGTTGACATATCATGGAGAGAATTGTCACCCCCAGTTCATTGGAATAGACTGCTGTGTGGAGAGCGATTTGATGCCAGGGCTGGAGAGAAATCGTATTTGAACGCGTGCAACAAAGAAAGCTTCAAGATTCATTCTGCGCCGGATCAAGTTTGGCGACTGGAGATGGGGGGGATTATTGGGAAGATGTGCCTTTTGTAATTTTTTAGTCTAGTGGAGCAGTTTCGCGCCTTGTGCCGTGCGGAGCTTATTGCAAAATTGGGAGTTACTTGCTTTGGGAAACGCTGAAGGATGGAGACTCGGCTCAGCAGTTCCGAAGACTCGTGCGGATGGAGTGATTCTTCTGAGGAGCTGTCATCGGATGAGGAAGCCGCTGACAAATATAATAAAGAGTAATGTCAGTCGTACAGTGTGAGAGTGAGATATCTTACTGTGAGCCACTGACATGTGAACAGAGGGTCGGGATAGGTGCAGAAATGTGAAAACGGTTTGATTAGCCTCTCAGCTTGTTTTCCCGAGTTGGTTAGAGTTCATGTGCTTTTCATGTTGGAAGGTGGGGATTTTGATGTGATCGAATTAACTGAGCTAACCCACTAAATTAGGTGTTAGCGTCTCAAAAGCTTTGGGTTGTTGGTTTTATAAAGATATGTGTGGAACTTATGGAAGTTTCTTTTTGTTGGCATTGGGCATTTCTCTCATATTAATGAGACAAATGTTACTCGACAACCCACAGTAAACTCAAGAAAGTAGCAGTCTTATACCATAAAACTCACATTAAATCAGCTGATTCCCACGGTCAGGTATGGAAGTCGGGAAGCTGGGGAAGTTCTCCAGTAGTTTTCCCCAGTTGAGCAAGCGTTTTTCCAAGGACCACATGAACGCAAAACTGTATACACCTGTATATCGATGGTGTATACGTTGCCGTAGCAACACTATGCACCACTATCCGTCAGCAATGGTTAAAGCAGAACTAAGTACCTCATGCCCCTAGAGGCCAGACACCAGGAGGAGATGAAAGACCCCCGATCATTAACACTTGTATTACCCCCAGAGGGACTACGAAAAGGATTTATTAAGGTAAACAAGTTACTTAGTTCTTCTTTAAGTTTAGGGAAAGGGTTTGAGTGGGTCTTAGAGGGCCTAAAGCAGTGATTTCTGCAGTAGCTCTCTCCAAATACACAGTATGTTTCATGAGTCATATTTTAGATGCATTTTCCTTTTTTGTTTCCTTGACTTGCTGAACACAATCTGTAAATATTCCGATAAATAAAGTCAATTATAAATAAGTAATTTTCTTGAATATATAAAAAAAACATTGGCAACTTGGCAACTAACTCTTGGAAGTGCCTTCCAAGCTTGCTGTTTTGTCGAATGCTTTTGCTCTCAAGTAAAAAGAAAGTACTTTATAGTTCCACCCAAGGGAAATGAATCGGTCAAGAGCAATATTTGTGGCTATTGGTTCAAATTTAGATTTTAGCAACTGATCAGATATTTGGGCATGTAATCCAAAACAATGAATTCCTTTCTCTATTTACGTTTCCGCCAGTGTCGCATTGAAAGACACAGCGGGGCTTTAATTGTGTGTGTCCCGATTTATTCTCGGCAAATACTGTTCCATACCCATGTTGACAAAGCTGCTTAAATTAGACAAGAAATAAAGGCTGTTGTGATGCTCTGCGCGCCTGTGTCGTTTCAAAACAAACCGCACGGCCTAAACTAAAGCTTTGTGTTTTGTCTCCACAGAGAGGACCTCCGGACGGCCAATGTCATCGCAGCGGAGGCAGTGACATGTCTAGTCATCGACCTAGAGTAAGTAAATCCACTCGTGTTTTCATACGCCCCTAATAGCAGCATTAGTCATGATGAATGCGATCTCGCTGTGGGTACACTGAGCCGCAGAGAAATCATTTGGATATCGCAGCCAGCTTTGCTTTGTTGGGTGTTTAGCAAGCAAAGGTCAATTTGACCGCTGGGCAAAAGTAAAGGACAATATCATTTTTTTTTCTGATCATAAATCCGTTAAATGAATGCAGCAGATGTGTGGGAGGGAGGCCCAGAGGGATAGTTTGTATGCAGAGCACTGAAGAAGGAATTTAGGTTATTACGATATATATGTGACATTCATAGTGATTGATAATCTCATTTGCGTCCTCAGTCATCCAGGCTGGTCAGAGAGCAACAAATTATTACAAAAATGCACAAAAATCAATTCCTGCATAGAGTTTATAAAGCACTCCCGACGCTGGATCTCTTGATAATTCATATAATTTATCAGTTTAGTTTGAGCTTTATTTAGGGATTAGCTTTTTTGAGCTCCTGATCCAAAATGTTGACGCTTCGTTCAGGCCGATAGCGATCCGAAACAGTTTGCATTAATAAAATGTTATATAATACATTATTATATTTAAAGGGACTAGATGGAGGTTGTCATTTGTTGTCTGCCACCTCAGGTCTTACACGTAACTGCAGTCTCTATGTTATGCCCGTGCATGACGATGGAGATAGTTTTGAGTTGTGGTGAATAAGTCTGGGCTTATTCTACACATTAGGACATTGCTGGAGCCAATAGGGGGTGAAAAATACATCATTTAAAAAAAAATGTATGCCGTCTAGTCCCTTTAATAATATATAATATATAATATAATATATAATAATTTTAGGCTATACATTTTTCTATTACAGGCTTCAGTATAAATGTGCAAGACATTTTTGGATTTGGCTTTGAACGTTAGATTGGAAGGTAATGTTTTATAATTGCAGCATTTTAAACTCACAAAACAACAGCAAAGCAGATGATATTATCGTTACAGCTCTACCTGCTTCTAAAGGCTATTCAGGTCTATTGCATTATGTTTATGGCCTGCATAAGAGATAAACACTAGTAGGAGCACATGGCTAATTATTATGCATAAACAAAAGTATGAGAGCGCTCTCAACTCCGTTGTTGGACTCGATTCTTTCTTTTGCTACTCTGTAAAAGCTAGAGGCAGCACTGCAAAGGAAACAAGGAACTTTTCTCTGCCATTGTTTTTAGCGGCTGCTGATTGTCCTCTCTGAGTGTTCAAGCTGCAGGTGTTTGTTAGCGGCAGGTTCGCGGTAGTAGCCTAGCTTAGCAATAGCATTGTGGTTACGGTCCCGAATCCGCTGTAGATTTAGGACCACATATTTACGCCATCCGATCCAGTCATTAAATACAATCCTATACTCTCAAAATGCCCGGATCGGCTACCGATACCCACACTGAATTTTGGAACGGGACATCCCTAGCTTTACAGTATTGTCAATTGAAACTCATAGTTCAAAAGAGGAAAAATAACTAAATATGTGGTCAATATGGAGCAGTTGATTCCACAGTCTTCTCCCAGATGATATACTGAAGAGGCTGTGAGATATCGCTGATTACTCTTTCCACATTGCTGCAAGAAATTGTTGGTCAAACAAGCACTGTCCAGATCACTGTTGTTTTACCAAGTTTACGTGAACCAAAAAACAGTCTTGCACAGTGCACTGAGAAGAGCGTAGTTCAACTTGATTTTTAAAGAGCGGACGTTGGCCACCACATTATAGATCTTTTGCGTGTTTTCTTGCTAAAAGTCTTGATAAAAAAAAAAAAGCCAAAACGACTAAAGTGAGCGCTCGTTCCTTCCCTTGAATTCATTTGTCATATAGTTTTGTTCAGGATTATTCCCAAAGCTTGTGAAAAGTTACCCGGCCAAAAACTTCAAATGCAACTGCGACGTATCCAAAGCAAACCCAACGCCAACATGCCTTCATTTATGTAAGGCTGATATTATTTGTCCGGCATGTATAGCGCGGCTTACGGTTCATCTCTAAAACAAAGTGCTGGTCGTGGGAGCAGGGAAAGTCAGGCGGGTTGAGATCAGATCAGATTACCCGGACCTCCGGGTGGCCCCTGGGAACCCACAAATGGGACTTCCTCCAAACTGCCAGAGGAAAGACAGGGCCGAGCGAGTGAGGGAGTCATGTCATTACTGTTGTCCGTCAGGGAGCGCCTAATGCCATCACTGCCCACGCGGTTAAGGCACGGCATGGGCCTTTTGGACACGGAGGCTACGGCAGACACGGCGACTGCCTACTTTTGTTTATGCCCTGGGCTTAGTAGGTGCGATATATTTAACTAAATGGTGCAGTTAAAAAGGCATAAAAAGTGAGACTAAAACTATATGGACAGTAAAATACAATGAAGAGACTGACCGTATTGAATAACAGAATGAACATTGATCTTCATTGAGTAATAGAGAGCAATGTTGACTTTCTTCACTCTATAAAATTTGACTGATGTGGAGGTCTGTGCTGAGTAAATGCCAGTTAAAAATAATTTTATGTTTACACCCCCATAGACCTAAACTCTCAGCTCCACAAACAAAAAGTCCCACCTGGGTTGGGAATTGAACCCGGGGCCTTATTGCTGTGAGGCTGTGAGGCTGTGAGGCGAGATGGCAGTCACTATGCCATAACAGTGGTCCAGTTTCGGCCTTCTACAACTGTGTTTCCCAACCAGGGGTATGGGGACCCCAGATAAAAATAAATAAAAAATAATGAGTAGAATTTCAATATTACTTTCCAAGAAAAGTTCGTTTTAATAATGTTTTTTCAGTAAAAAGGTTTGATAGTGTTATTTTCTAAATGTAGCTAAAATACTATGTACATGACACTAACATAATCTATTTGCTTTGCTAACTCCAGGATCCTGGAGTTAGGGGGTACTTGAAGTATAAATCAACGGCTCAAGGGGCCCGCAAGACAAAAAACTGCTCTACAATTATGTCCTGAAATTGCTTAGCTGAATGGACTATTCAGTCTTCTCAAATGTTAATGGAAGCTCTAGTAGTCAAATGAGTAAGACATACTTCAGGTTTCAGGGCACTTAGACTGGAATAATGTAGATTTTAGATACATTTCAGCACGGCCAATGATGCCCCTGGGTGTGTGGATTTATGTGCATTCTTTTTAACTACAAAGAACAGCTAAAAGGTGAAGAAAGGATAATGGCACGAGAGAACTGTGGAGCTGGAGAAGGCGCTGCAGGGAGTAACAGAACTGCAGAAATGAGCAGAAGACTCAAACATTACTGTCTCCGCGGGAGCATATCCTGCTGGGCCCGTCCTCTGATGCCTGATGAGGCTGGTATCCAACAGCCTTCATTTTCCTCTGGGATATTTAGTCTCTTGTACACATCATTATAGCTTTAAGAAGATGTGAGAGAAGCAGCGAGAGAGTGTAATTTTTATGTTCGCATTCACGTAGCCCTTTTTTATTTTGATGAAGTATTGACAGCAAAAGTGTTTGTTTGATCATTAAAAGTGATGCTCTAAAATATTTTTCTGATTTTAACCACAATGTAAAACACAGGAGTATTTATTATCCTTGCTGTAAAGCGCTTTTTGGCCTAATGAAAGTAGAAAACCGCCATATAAGTTGAGACCATTTACCATTTTGCCAATAATGCTTTGTATGCAAATGACAAAAAAAACAGTAACAATTCGGATTCTAAAAAGCTGTTATCCGGTTCCGGTCTTAAGATTTTGAAATCTCGTCTAGAGGCTTTATCATTGCATTGCTTACCTGAACAAGGCTTACACCTTTTCCAAGTTTTATAACTTTTTTTATAATTTCTATTTTAATTCACAATGGTTAAGAATCTGTTTTTATACAAACGTTCCTTAGAAATCTTTCTTTCAAAAGGGACACGTCATACAACTTTATTGAGCTTTAAACCATGTTAATACACTGTTCCTTGAATAAAACCACAATTACCAAGAGTTGCATTTATGCTTCATTCAGTTAGAATTGAGTAACCCCTTTTACTTTGATCTGTATTTCCTGGATATTGTGGCGTAACAAACAGAACCTCAAAGTGTCTTCCTCATTTTGATAGGCGAGTTCTGCTCTGCTCTGAAGGCACCATTGATTTGTTAGCATGCCGTTAACTACAGATGGTTTCTTGTGCCTTGTTTTTGTCATTGGAGGGCGCTCCAATAATCCTCCTCCTCACTAAGCAAGTGTCTTCCTTACATGCACACGAAAAGATGAGGTTTGCAAGCCACAATTACACGTGTGCCCGCTTTAAAAATGCATAGCGTTTTCTAATAATACTGTAATGAGCATGCAACTCCCACGTTTCACTGCAAGGCCTCACTTCTCTGTGGAAATCTCAAAGTCTAATCACAAAGCCAGTGTCTTTTCATCACGCATCGCACCAGGACTTCTGTTTTATAATTCATTCATTCAAATATTCATGCACGGCTTCTACTTCGGTCCCCAGAATCCCCACTCTTCCAGTGTCTGCGAGTGCACAAACTTGCACCTCTTTGGGTTTGAGCGGTCTCTGTGCCCTTTCCAGAGATTATGAGACCTAAAACATTTAAAAATCCATGTTAAATATGGAGTTCTTCAAGGCCACGTAGCGCTGTACGATGAAGGTTAAGTTGACGTGACATTTCAACGCACTGAAGAGCAGTTTGGTATTTGGTATTGTGGAGGAGGCGTATTCTGTGTCCAACAAAGGTTGATCTCATCCAAGTAGATACTTACAACATTGAAAGTTTAAAACATTTCAACTGGACATTTTTTTTCAGATAGTTGCCCCACGATTCTGTGGCAAAATATCAAATGTTCTTTTTATATTTTCAGATCTTTCAACAAACTCATCGGAGGGTTCGACGATGTTTCCAATAAGGGCCACGAAGACGCCGACGCTAAAGCCAAGTAAGCAGAGCGCATTTGTTTTATTACCTCCCAATTCTCCACGCACATTCATCTTGTGGACACGTATCTGAGGTGGGGTGTGTTTTTGTATTATATTTACTCAATTAATCTTCGAGGCATGTGGCAGATTTTCATTAAGATCAGTGTCAAGATGGAAGGACTAATATTTTCTTGTTTTGGCATTGACCTTTCAGGGAAAATATACACGCATGCTAAACAAATCCGTTGGGTTCTAAACAATTAGAATGTGTATTGTACCACGTTCTGCATTCGAAATATTTTCTTTAACTCAATCTGCGCTAAAGGGGGACTGGCGCCCAGATTTCCCTCTCCTCAGACACTTCCTCTGGCCCATTTTAGTGATGGGTTTCCAGTTTATCCTGTGTGTCCTTAACTGCTTGACAGCAGTCGAAAACAAGTCTCCCAAAGAGGCTTTAAATCAAACTTGCAGCCAAATTTTATACCCACTGCACAACAAGCAATAACAGGGGACAGATAAAACTCTCTTTACAAAACATTTCTCCAAGAAGATAAAGCAAGCGCTTGTTAAAACAGATTTTGTGCAAGAAAACGTTCAAGCAAAAGGAAAAATATTTCATAGCAACATGACTAACATGCTAACGTCAAATGGTAATGAATTAGCGATGTCTTGCAAAGATAAATATTCAAACTGTATGGGCTGTTTGATATTTACTTACAACATATCAAAAACTCTGGGCCTGTCCAGATGAGACTTCTGTGTTTATGACTGAAAGCGTTTGAGCCTTGAAGCAAAAGCTAATATTAATTTGACGCTAAAATGGCACCAGCATCTGAACACATTTTTCATGAAAGACAATCAATTCAAGTTTTCGTCTGTGTTTTAAATCATATTTTTTGCATACTGAGATATGTTCTTACCTGAGCTTAGATGAGTTGATGCGTACCCGTCTGGTCTTTACGCGAGCGCTCAATCGCGCAAAAACACCAAACATGTTACGGTTACGTGAGCGGTGACACGATCCAAGTATTGGTACACAAAATTAAACATGTCGATGTTCTCAACGGATAAAAAGGGGTTGTAAGGCATAATAACACCTTAGGAGCAATTCGACGTCCGCGCAGTACAGTCAAAGTGCATGATTGGGGGGGGGGGGGGGGGTCTTTCATCTCCCCCGGTGTCTCTGGCCAGAAAACCACAATTGCAACTTTCAAAATGCTAAAATTAAGTATTTTCTTCCCCCTACATGTCCTAATGTGTGGAATGAGCCCAGACCTATTCACCACCTATTGAAATCCTGCACTGTCACTCAAAAAGGAGTTAATTCGCAGTATAGAGACTGCAGTTACGCTGAAGACCTCAGGTGGCAGTAGCGAGTATAAGAACGTCAACTTGCCCCTTTAAGTAACATAAAATCAGCCAGTGCTAAGTATTTGTTTTTACAGGATTATAGACCAGACATATGGAAAAATCGGCCAATTAACATCTCAAAATATCGGCATCGGCCCAAGAAAAACGCATATCGGTCCGCGTCTAATCCATTGCACAGTTTACTACCAGCAGAGATGTGCCTTCAACCAAATAGAAAAAGTAAAGTCCAAGAAATAAAAAATAAATAAAAGTGCTACTGATGCCATTGTTGAGCGTGAAGACGGTGGCAACAACCCACTCATTACTGGTGTCAATCTTCCAAACGGTCCGTCACACACTGAAAATATGCTCTAATTGGTCGGCACATTCTACCTCTGCAAAACGGAGACGCATTTGGAGAAAAATACATTGCTCTGAGATGAGGTTTCTGAAATCTGGAAAATGTTTTGACGCTTTGGACCATTATTTAAAAAGAATCCCTTGCAGCGTTTTTTTGAAAAGAATCCAATGGGCTCAGGTGGCGAGGCAGAAGGAAGCGATGACCCCTGACTTTTCACGAGGAGTCAATATCCTGTATATTTACCGTCGCTCTGGAAACGGACACAGCGGCAAAGCCTCGGGTCGCTTTGGCGCAGAGGCCGGGGATGCTGTTTTTATATGTTTGGCGTAGCGCGGTAGTACAAAAACAATGGTCCGTTCGCTATGCTCTGAGCCGAGGTGCGAGGAAACCCGAGCTCGGTAGTATCCACACCGAAAACAGCAGGCAGGGTACAGTTTATCACAGAAGAGACGGGCATTCAGATAAAGCGAGAAGGTGAAAAGAGAGGGCACACTATACTGGACGCTGGCAATCAGTCATTGGGTTTCGACAGCCAAGGAGCAGGAACAGGTGAAAACAAGGGTTATCTGGACAGAATGAGGGCGAATGCGCAAAATGAGAATGGTATGTTAAGTGGTTTCACATACGGTGAAACTTTGTGGTGTTAGAAACTTTGAAGAGGTTTTATCTAAGCCTATAATACATCACCAGACCTGTTCTGAGCTGTTTTACAATCCCAGTGTGTTCATCATGGCGGCCACTGACTCTCTAGCTGCTGTTAGTTGGAATGAAACCTTTAATTCACTGTCATTCCCATACTGACTGGCCGAGTCTCTCATTACTGTCTTCTCCTTACATAGGCAGCTTTTAAATTTCAAAACATATATATCAATACTGAAGTACCCAAAAGAATGTTATGAGAATCAATTATGCAAAGTCCATTCTAATTAAAGGGATAGTCCATGAGTTTGCAAAATGAAAGGGGTGAAAGATTGATTTCAAAAGTGAACAGTCAAGTCCCCTCCTGCTTGGACCTGAAAGCCAATTCTAGTTTGCCAAATCATGAGAGAGACGCAAGAAAATATTCAAATGTAAACGGGCTCCCTCCCCCACCTCCTGATTGGGCCTGACAGGCCGGTTCACATGAACTCTCCTCTCATTGGTCAAAGTGATGGCACCGGGGATTCCGATGACTGTCTGAGATCAGCAAATGGAGAGACTTTATATATTTTATTTAATGATACTTATGTTCCGTCAAATTACAGGCCCAGGTGGTGAATTATATGCAATCCATTACAAACATTTAAACTTACAGACTATCACTTTAACAATTCTGTTGTGTTTGAGAACGTTTCATAACCAAGCTGAACGTGAATTCCCTATTTGGGAGTGGATAAAGCAGTGAGAGCATATGAAACCAAAGAGGCTAGTCTTTTTTGTGAAAGAGTAAATGTGGAAGTAAACTGTTTTTGGGAGGCTATAGGTTGGCATTTGCTTTGAGATGTTCAAATGCAAACCCAGAGGTTCAGGAATAAATAAACCAAATCAGGCATTTTGAAAAATGCTCCAAGAATATTGTTTATGTAAGTTAAGTTAAAAATAAAAGTAATAGTAATCTGGACTGGGTGTTTGGGAGGGAGGTGACGATGTTTTTCACCTGCTAGCCAAGGGGCTTTGTTACTTCTCATTCATTGAAGAATCAAGTAAATAATGTCAATGTGTAGCAGGTGCCATTATTGAGTGAACTCAAACCCTTCTCAATGTCACATTATCACACACTTATTTAAACCCGTTATGACTAATATATAAAGTTTCTCTTCTCCAAAAACTGAAGCATTTCTCCCAAACAGACTGAAGAGTGTTTGTCAGGTCTCAAAGCTCATCGGCTTTGGAGACTTTGGCAATGGTAGAGCTCTCCAAATAATAAATATCGGCACTAAGCGATCCTACGCAAGCCGTCAGTCACGCTTTGCATCCCGTCAATCAGCTGGGATCCGAACATTGGAGCAGAAACAGAGGAATGAGAGAGCTGAGGTGTAATGGCTGAGCCCAGTGGGGCCTCCTGGCGCCGGGCCCTGGCATGCTGCCCGATGGACTGACTGGCACTGCATCTGCCGGCTGCCAACTGACGTCCTTCGAGACAGACAGCGTTACGATCCTTGAAAAGCACATCTAAAATCTATTTAATGCGTCTTCTGCCACTTTGCACGCTATGTTTTCCCTATTCCCAAGTGGACTATGGGCCAGAGCCAGCGCTCTGTTCGTTTGCTCCCCCAAATCTGTCACATCAAAGGCATTTCCACCCTGATTAGGCAAGAAGTTGCTGCTGCTGTCTCCTCCCAGCGCAGGGAGGAAAGGCGGTCTGGATCCTCGCAACATTCAGGAGAGATTCTGTTTGTGTACCAAAACATTTTTACACCTACTACCTTGTATAACATATTTAGCTTTCCATGGACCAACCTGACTAGATCAAGTCTAAATACAGGTCTGAATTTGGACTTAACAAACTTAAAGGTAGACAAGGTAGAATTAGTACCACGTTTAAACCAGGACACTGCAAGAAAACAATATATAGATGCTTGAATTAAGGGAAAATATGCTGATCTTGACAAGGAGTTGTGTTTTGATCCAATCCCACATGCTCAGAACAAACTTGAAACCAAGCACTTTGAATAAGCCGTTTTCAGATTAATATCGCATTTTTAGGCACTTTAGAGTGACGTAAACACACAGCAGATAATCACTATGCCGCAGAGTGCTTACATACAAAGAAAGAAAGTATGAAAAGGGGAAATTGCGGAGGTGAGTGTTCCTTCTAAAGGATGCCTCTGTGTTGTGTGCACTTGTTGGTTCTGATCAGCTTGGCGCCATCTCCGCGGGAAGACAACTTTGTGGCAAATAAAAGAGGAAACGCTATGCATAAAACATGGCTAGCGCTCTCAGTTGGGGAGAGCTTCCTGGCTGCTTGGCAACAAAGCGCTCTACCTGGATAGCCTCCTCTCCGGAGTGACAAAAACATAAATAAACGGACAAAAATGGAGGCTGTATTTTTTAGCACTCACATATTATTTCAGATTGCTGTTAAACAAGTGGGGTGTCCAAAATAAAAATAAATTTAAAAAATCACGCTGAATAGAACAAATTTAGGATTTTGACGGGCTTGACTTTTGATTGAACTTTCATTATTTTAGAAAATGTATTTTGGTTTTCTTCCCAAGATTGGGTTGAGGCTTGATGGTGGTGGTGGGGTTTGAGCAATTTCCATTTCTCATCCATGACAAAAAGCAGCTGAAAACAGAAATTAGGCTATGAAATAAATACAAAAATGCATACCTTCTGGCTTTTCTTTGTGACTGGATACTGAAGCTCAGTATTCTGATGCAATAATGTGTTGTGCTGCTTTTTGATTGACTTTTTAATTTTGTTTTGGCTGATTGTCCTCTTAGAATTACAAAGTGTTATTTAAGATTATTTGAGTCAATCAGTCATTTGAGAAAGTAAAACGTAAGAGGTTTCTCCTACTGGTCTACAAATAAAAGGAGAAAGTCTTATTTATTATTCAAGCTCCTTTAGAAGGATCGCATTCAAAGTGAAGCTCGTCATCTCGCTCCCCTTTGTGCCTGACTGCAGGGTAAGCAACATGCACGACAGAGCAGGGATTACATCACCACCATGATGTCATCCGTTCACCATTACACTTTATGACACCCCTGGGTGCAATACCTGACCGGCACAGCTACATTTCAGACCTCTGCGTTATTGACAGACCATTCGGCACAACAGCAGCGTCATGCACCATTCCCATTAATACAAAAAGTGCGAGTGCAAGAGGCCGGATATGATTACAACTAAAGTCCGTTAGTTCCCTAGGTCACGGGCGGCTATTTAAAGGTGCATGTGCGCGGCCACGCTCTCTCTGGGATTTCTGGCCCGTATCATATTGCCATTCTCAGAAGCACTACACGTGTAAGACAAGGCTGACTTCTTTTTTAGAGCTAATGAAAAACAATAGTGCGCTAAACTCCCGGCCCAAATGGGACGTGCAGAGGCGGCGGCCAATAATGCATCGGAGAAAAACAGAAAGTAGCCATGAACTGCATAACCTACTAGTGGCTATGGAAGCCAGACAAGCAAACTCATAGTGTATCATATTACTCGAATGTAAAAATGTATTGCAAACTATGCAAGGATTTGCTGTGCCATTGCCATTGATGTGTGTGTGTGTGTGAAGTGATCACCTGTGGTGAGCATCGGTCTGTCAGCGAAGCTCTACAGCACCTTCATTTAGAGGTCAGTGTAGAGAGACAAATCGGATCAACTCCAAGTGTATCCATGGTTCTCCGGTGGCGCTATGACTCCCTCTGGTGGATGCATTCCAGTACTGCACCCACCTTTTTTTTTTGTCTATATAAACAGGATTAAGCTTGCAATTTTATAAAGTCTTGATTTGTTAAAAAGAAAAGAAAAAAGTTAATTGAATAATTTCCCCCATACATTATAGTGCTTAGTGAATTTTGTTACTTCTGTTTTCTGGTTTATTTATTTCAATACAATTTTAACCGACTTAAGTGGGAGAATGTGTTCAAAACTTCACCTTTTTGGCCATATAGGCTTACATGAAAGCTTTCACTTTGATACAAAGAAGTTATCTAATCTACTCAATAATCTCTTATTTCACATACACTTTCCTCGACGTGACAATTTGTAACTTCATTGCTCATTATCTAAAAGTACTTATTGTAAAGGATCTACCATTAAAATAGCACCTAAAGATATGAAATATATCAGTCTGGTAATTAACAAAATGTTGAAAAAAATAATTTGTTATTTGCGTGTCATTTACCTTGTAGTGAGCCAGCGGCTGTATGAGGAACTTTACATTGTCTTATTTACTGCTCTGTTTTATTGCCTTAATGTTTGTTGCAGCCCTATGAGGCAACTCCTGAAGTGATATTGGGCTATACAAAACCATTGATTGATTGATTGATTGATGAGTGGTGGTCAGCATGGCGCCTTTACTTTCCATCACAGACGCTCCTGGATCAATTGTTTGGAAGGTTTTCTCTGCTGAAAACCGAAACCAGAAAACCGACAAAACAATGGATCCCGGAGCGTTGTAGCCGTGATGGAAAGGTAAAGGCTCTCTGCCGACCACTCATACAGCCGCTGGGTCACTACAGGGTCAAATACGCACAAATAAAAACAGTGTTTTTGCATGAAAAGTCGCATAATGCACCTTTAAATTAAAACAGATTTTTTTTGTTTATGATCTCCTTCAAAATCTCCTTTTATGATCTCGTCCTAAATAGATATCCAGAATACCCACTGTATGTATCAAATGTGAGCAATTTTGACCATAGTTTCAGGTCATAAGAGATATTACTTGAGCACATAAAAAGGTAATAAGGACTATATCTGCAGAGAACACTCAAAATGTGATTGAAATAAATGCTAATTGGCCATTCATTGTGTTTCTTTGAGGAAAAAAGAAGGGTTGTAGCAAAAGTTTCAACGGGTTATCACCTGCAGTGTCATTTCTAAATCTGGGACAAGCACATCACAGTCAAAAAGATCCTGTAAATCCCCCGCCCTTTTGTCCCATAATCCTATACCTTGCCACGCTGGTCCATTATTGGTCACTTCCTTAAAGCGGAGGGCATTTTGGGATTTGAAGTGCTTTCTTGGCCCGCTTCCACGCCACTAAAGATAAACCGCTCATGGCTCTTATGAATCAATATAAACACACCCGGTCATTGCCCATTGGACGTGTGATGCCTTTTCTCAGAAACGCTTAACCTTTCCAGCACGTGGACGGTGTGTTTTGGATCATGTTTGTGGTAACTTATCCGAATGGGAACATACTCATTTATAGCTTCGAAGGCAACTCTATAAGGATAATTTTACGTGGATTCCCGCACAGTATTCAACAAATGACTCATTGTTTATCTTAACTTTAGATACTTATCCCAGCTGCTGCTCGACGGCAGGCAGAATCCTCTTCCGTATATGGTATTTGTCGGAGTAGATTTGGTCGGCATGTTTATGGAATGACCCAGAAAGGCCGGTCCCGTATCCAGAGCTGTCCTACATCCACTGATCCGCAGCCCAACACCAGATAGGTACAATAACCGGAGAAGACATGCAGTATCATGGGATAAGGATTTGGACACACTGTTGTAAATAAACCTCGGATTCTCAATCCGGGGTCAGTCTTCATTTCCAAAACGAGTATTCGTTTAGTCAAGATTTAGCCGACATGCGCATCTACTAATTCTAAAAAGGTCTATGGTAGGGCTGGGTTTAAAAAAGCAATTACTGGAAATCAAATCTTTTCCTTTGAAAAGGCCGATATTGATTAAAAAAACACTAAAATCAATTCTATGGTTGTGTATTTCAATCGGCAATAACTTCAGAACTATATGGAATAGAGACTTACTTTTCTTGCGGTACTGTCTTGATTGTGAGTGCTCGCTCGTCCCTGTAGCCCTCCGGGGAGCAAAGTTAAAGAGTGGCAAAAATCCTTCTAACAAAGATTTAGTGGTTTATTTCCATAAATCTTGCCAGACTTCAGCTCAATAGGTCCATGCTTCAGCCTGATGACTATGGTGGCAGCCATGTTGTTTACTGTCAAAGGCCAGCCTGATTGGCTGTGCCATTTCCCACATGGCCACATGGGGGTGGTGTTCAATTCTTAATGTAAATATTTATATTTTCACTAATTTACCAACTTAGAGTTAGTTCCTACTATTTGCAGCATTAGGTCTTCTGAGAATGACGTCCATATAAGATAAGATAATATAGTCTTAATTGATCTAACAATGGAGAAATTCACTTGTTACACTGACTCCAATATTCAATTGGTACCAACAATCTAACTAAATCGTGAATTATGACACAACTCAGATCAAGCCCTTGTGAAGAGAATCAAATTGAATCGATATGGGAAATCTGAAACAATACCCAGCCCTAGTCTGTAGTACAACTTACAGTGAGGAGTTACTTTAAACAGAAATTACGCCAAAGTGACAGAAACCACAAAAAAGACAAAGGCACTATATATATGGCAACTATAAAACCTAAATCGTAACCACATATGCAAAAAAAAAAAAAATGATGAAGTTGGATGCATATAGTTTTTGTTTCTTCTGTTATGTTGAGACAATATTTACTACTTTACTGTATTACTACTTTTATTAAGTTTTCCTAATCAAAGACATTGATTGGCTTTGAGAAAATGCATTGCTGGGGTGTAGTACAGGTTTAGTCCTGGTTTAAACTTGGTTCCTCTCTTATTGTTTAATGTCGGATTAGCTTTACTTTTCCCTTGTTTTTATCTTTTGTTCCCATCATGAAGGTTCATTTGAAGATTGGCACATTGAGATCCAAACATTCCCTGTGATTGTACACGGTGTGAAAGTTTTGAAACTGCGGGGTATTTAAAGAGAAAAAAATAATAATCTTCGCAGCCAACAAAGATACACTTTCTTTCTTTTTTAAGTCCCAGGACATTGTGAGTGAACTCAAGACACATCCTCTTCACATCCTCGATAGATTAGGACAGGTGTAATCCCATAAGATTTCCAAACAGATGAGCTCAAAACCGAGTCGGATATTTTTCAGCGTGCCGGTTGGGAGTGGATTATCTCGTCTTTCATCCGCCGCATCGTGTCTAATCCTGTTCCCACTCTGCTCCTCTCGCCCGTATCCGCCGCAGGTACGAAGAGGAGAACGCCTTCTTCTCCAACCTCAACCTGGCTGACTTCAACATCATCGACACGCTGGGGGTGGGAGGCTTCGGACGCGTCGAGCTGGTAAGGGTCACGGGGACTTCGGACGCACGGGAAGCAGAAACACAAGCAGATGGGTTATTCTAAGCTCACTTTTTGAATTTTTATTTATTTTTTAAGTTGGTTGCTCTTTATAATGTAAGTGCTTCGCGTCGACCGTTAGCAATTGAGGCAGGAAAGTCCACAATATTTCAACATTTAACCAATCTGATATTGCCTTCACGTCACCACAATAAGCGTCTGCAATGTCAGGAGATCCAGTGTTGCATTCGTTTTCTGCCAAGATCTTTTACTGATGATGCGGGAGTGCGACCACTGCGGAAAGCCTTCTCTAGCACATCCCAAAGATCCTCTTAGCTCCCACCTGAAGTGAGCACGTGTTCTCCAGTTTGACTATACTCAAATCTAAAAGCGTCTTGTAAAAAGCATCAAACTAGCGATGAAAACGTGGATGAGAATGCTTCAAAAATGTGACAAAGACGCAGTGACGACAACATGGCGAGGAAAACGATCTGTTTAAATCCGTTTTGCAGGTCTTAGCTTTCAAATGAGGCGACCTAGAGGGTGTAAGATCTCCAGTCAAGAAGAGGTTAAGAGATTAAGATCAGGACTCCATGAATCCTTGCATTGTCATCTTGGAATATGCCTGTACCATCAGGGAAAAATAAATCGATTGATGGAATATCCAGCAATCCCAGATCAGAACAGTTCAAGCTAGGTGACAACTGTTTTTATTTTATTTATTTTTGCTCAGGCTGTGCATCTGTTAATAAAAAGGCATGTGCTAATTTAAATTAGCCATTCAAACGTATAAAAGGGCCAGAATGAATCATGATATCCCGTCATGACTAGAACTAAGAAAGAGGACTATGTAGTACAAGTCTCTTCCTGGCCTAGCACCAAAGGACAGTGACAGGTTGGTGCCATACAAACCAACTCAGCCTCCGAACATCGGAGAGTGGTCTCCCTGCTGGTTCCAGAGGCAGGACGTAACACGCTGCAGCTGTGTTCAGTTCTAAAGGTGTGAGACAGGCACAACTTTACTTTACCTTGTTTCTGAAGGGTCTTTATTCGTGCAGGTTCAGCTGAAGAGTGATGAGAACAAAACGTTCGCCATGAAGATCCTAAAGAAGAGGCACATCGTGGACACGCGGCAGCAGGAGCACATTCGCTCGGAGAAGCTCATCATGCAGGAGGCCCACTCCGACTTCATTGTTAGGTACTGCTCCCAATCACGGGCTTCCTTCACTTGCAAAGTCACAATTGGAGGTATGAAAGACAATGATCAATTGCTGGGTTGCAGGTGACATCACAGCATTCTCAAGGCCAATACTAATATATGGAGGAAAAATAAATTTGTTTTTGAGGAAATTTTTGGTCTTGTACAGAGAGATCTTGGACCCAGTGACTGATACTAATGATCATTTTTGTAATTCATGCATTTTCTTTTGAGCTATGACTTGTGAAAGTGTAATGTAATAGGAAAAACTGGCTTCTGCCCCGCACTGGGTCCGGTGACATCATCTCATTCTAGAACCTGCAATCCAGCAATTGTTGATGAAACACAATTGCACGATTCATTGTCTCAAAGCTGTACAAGTGTCCAAAACGTGCATACAATTAAATCAAATTAACAATTGTGACATGCAGTAGGAATTATTTGAGCTAGAGAGAGGTTGTGATTGCAGCCAACTGTATAAATACCACTTTTTCTAATTTCACGGTTGGAAAACAGGCAAAATTATGTACTAGAGAATTCACTAGCAATCTCTGCAAACTATGCTTGTTTCATTCTGCAGGCAACAGGCAAAGTTTTTAATTAACTTAATTGATTATGTGCTGCCCAAACAACAACGTTCCAGTTGCCTGAGGTAATGAATTAGTAGAGTGCCCCTGGTTTAAGCTTGTCATTCACACTTACAATGCTATTTCACAACGCTATTCCAAACGGACCCATTTAGATAGGTCTCAGCAAATTTCAACGGCCATTCCTTCTCATCCACATGTGGGTCATAAACGATGGGCTGGAGCCGATCCCGGCTTCTTTGAGAGTTTGCGCGGGGGTTTACCCTGGAGAAGGGCCAGTTCACTGCAGTGCTAACTAGGGAAAGGTACTGACAGACAACTATTCACACTCGATTCATTCCTAATGGGTAAAATGAGAGGAGGGCATGTGCTGTGTGGGAATGAGAAACATTGCAAACCACCTGTCACCAAGCGCAGCGTATGTCACTTTTTATATAACAAGGGCTGTTTGGTAATATGTTTATTTTTTTCTCCTTCACAGACTTTACAGAACATTCAAGGACAGCAAGTACCTCTACATGTTAATGGAGGCGTGTTTAGGAGGAGAACTGTGGACCATCCTGCGAGACAGGTAAACTTCACAATCATAAAGTCTGATCAATTGAAAAAGCGGGGCTAAAAAAAGCTGCTGTTTCACTGCTCATCCAAACAAGTTTCTCAAGGATGGGTTAATGAATAAAGTTCCACAAGATGTATCAGTGGGCATAGTCGTGCCTGATGACTTATTTCTACACGTCTGTGCACTGGCACAGACGTTTAGAAATAAGTCATCAAGAAATCTCTGCCCAATTCCAAATGAATCAAACAGAAAAAGTCAGGAAAGCTCAGCTGTTTCGATTGATCGGACTTTATACACTGCCAGATCAAAACAAATGCTGCGTCACAAAAAAGGTCACGCGCTCTAATATTTAGTTGGAGCGCCTTTAGCTTTGATTACAGCACACATTCGCTGTGGCATTGTGTCAATAAGCTTCAAAAGATCCAGTGTTGCATAAATCTTTCACTGGGATCTTGTATTGATGATGGGAGTGTGAGAAAACTGTGCAAAGCCAGCACTTCTGAAAGATTCTCAAAGGGGTTAAGATCTGGACTCTGTGGTGGCCATCTTGAAATATGCCATCAGGGAAGCAGAAACCCATTGATGGAATAACCTGGTCATTCGGGATGTTCAGGTTGTCAGCTGATCTCATTGTTTGGGCACAAACAGTAGAGTTGCTGAACCTAGAACTAACCGACTGCAGCAACCTCTGATCAGAACAAATCTAATATGATTTTTCAGGAGTTGGGACAGTGCAGCACACATGGGACTCATGCCGGATTGGGCTAATTTCCATCTGTTGTCCCCCACTCGCACTCTCAAACACACTCTCACCCATGCTGGCCTATTGTACATGTTTTAGTGGTAAGGGAAACTGGAGTACCCAGAGGAAACCTACACAGACATAGGGAGAACATGCAGACTCCACACAGAAAGGCCCCGCCCAAGGGTCGAACCTGGGACCTTCTGGCTGTGAAGCACGAGCTCTAACCTGTGCCACCATGCCATTAAATCCAGGTTAAATTCATGGCTGAGTTTTCCATCACAACAACACCCACAACTGCCAGCACCTGAGCTCATTCTTCCAAACACACAATCAATGACAAGATGTAGCATGGCCGTGACAACAGTAAAGGAGCTTCGTCTATTGTTGATCCACAGGGGCTCGTTTGAAGAATCCACCACCAGGTTTTACACGGCGTGTGTGGTGGAAGCCTTCGCCTACCTGCATTCCAAAGGCATCATCTACAGAGACCTCAAACCAGAGAACCTTATCCTGGACCACAAAGGCTACGCAAAACTGGTAAGACATCGGATTCTACTGTGGTGTAACTGAGCAACTCTTCGTCTCTGTTTGAATAGAAAGATGGTTAATGCTAAGATGGTTAATACTTTTCTCCCCCATCATCCTCTGTGTGTCAGGTGGACTTTGGCTTTGCAAAGAAGATTGGATTCGGGAAAAAGACGTGGACATTCTGTGGCACACCGGAGTATGTAGCACCGGAGATCATTCTGAACAAGGGCCACGACATTTCAGCCGACTACTGGTCTCTAGGAATCCTCATGTATGAACTCCTCACGGGCAGGTACGCACAGACGTAACTAATTTAACCCAGAGATATCAAGTATATGACACACTGGCACACACAAATGAATGTATGTGTTTGTGGGGGAGTGTTAAAAAACTCTTTGGGCCCTGCAGAAAATGTAAGTTTCAACTTCCTTCAAACATATTGCACACTTTATTTTGCAGCCCTCCATTCACCGGCACAGATCCAATGAAAACCTACAACATTATCCTTAAAGGCATCGACATGATCGTCTTTCCAAAGAAAATTACCAAAAATGCCCTCAACCTAATCAAAAAGCTATGCAAGTGAGTGCTTTCACTTTCTTTAAGCTTTTCTTTATAGCTGAAGTTTCACGTTGAATCATTGTCTTTTTCTCGTTTACAGGGATAATCCTTGTGAAAGACTAGGAAACTTGAAGAATGGTGTCAAAGACATCCAAAAGCACAAGTAAGAGCTGTGATGTGCTGTTCATATCGTTTTCAGGTTGGAAAATTGTTGCGCCTCTGCTAAAAGAGAAAGAGACAGATCGAAAAAAGAGTTTTGGCAACAGTGGTCAATTAATTTTCCACCCAGTGTTCACTGCGGCGCTGCCAGGATATTTACTGGGATAAACTCCAGTCAAGTTGATACAAATGAGAGCGCAACAGGAAACAAGAAAGTTACAGCACACGAACATAGGGCACAGCATTTACTATGATGCTTCCCCATCGCATAATACTTAGTTCTGCAGACCTGTTCTCTTTCTTAGTAGTAGAAGTGTATTGTGTCCTGTTCTAATTTAATCCCGGTAGCTCATAATTTGTTGCCATTTTCCCCTCTCGCCACAAAGTACAGTCACTAGAGCACAATTAACCGGGGTCTTCCGATGTAAAAAGCAAACAAACCCAATCAAATAAAGGGGCAAGATCTGGTGAAGACTTTGCTTGGGGCTCCTCCTGCTGGCAATGGCAGGTGTGGTAACAACTTATTGAAAACCTAGCCTGATAAACCACACCCACGTCTTTTCTGCGCGAAAGAAGGTGGGTCTGGACATACACGGTAAACAAGTTGCTGATTGGCGGCTAAGGCCTAGCCGAACCAATCACGACCGTCACAGAGAATTGAAAAGGTTACGTCACTCGCTGTGCCACTAGCCGAAACTAATCATGGATGAAGTAGTCGAGGATTTGGCCTCCGCGTTCTTGTGAGTTTATATTTAGTTCATATTTTGTGAGTTGGACTACAGCTGTCGTCACGTCCGCTAGTTGCTAATTGGTTTATTTCACTGACAATCTGTGCGCGTGAACACACTTTGAGTGCAGAAAGGCTTAGAACCAATTATATTATTGGATAATATAGAGGACCGCTTTTGGGATTTTTGGCTAAATTACACAAGATTAACTCGAGGACTACTCAAAACTGTGTACATTTTGTGAAATACAAGGTCTGTCATTGATGCGGGAACAACGTTATCACATGGTTTGAAGCTCAAAAATGTTTATTTTGCAGGATATGTCCACTTTGATGCTCCTGGACATGTTCTGATTTTAACAGATGAATCGCAAATCCAAAGGTTGCCTATTTTTTAAGAAAAGGTTTTGGGTTAGCTCATGAATTTGTTGTTACAGATGGTTCGAGGGCTTTAACTGGGAGGGTCTAAAGAAGGGGACCCTGACGCCTCCTATTATACCTACTGTAAGTCCCAACTTATTCCCTTTAATGCTTGACCACTACTCTTTAATTAATTCCACCTTTAAATTTCTCCTGTAGGTGACATCTGCAGTCGACACGAGTAACTTCGACAACTTCCCAGAGGACAACGAAGACCCGCCGCCGGACGACAACTCCGGATGGGACGTGGATTTCTGAGGCATCTTCCCAAACTAGAAACAGATATTTGTTTTGCCGGCTTGGAGGAGGTCATTTTTTGGGGGGGAAGACATACTTGTAGCTGTGTTGTATTTAAATAAAAGGTTTTAACAAACGGCGTTCAAAAAGACAATGGACATTGGAAAAGAAGATGGCACAGCGCTGGGTCACCGATATGCCTTTCTTTTACTGTGGCAGAAGCTACGGATCAAGCATTTCGAAAGGGACTGCTGTAGCACCAACTCGAGTGTCGTCCTATACTTGGGTTCAAAAGGCAAAGAATGGCAGGGATACACGCATACAATACAATGAGCTAAAAGGAGCCAGTCACAGCTTGAAGTATCTTTTTTTTTTTTTCAGATTGGGGTGACAAACGGATGAAAGGTTATCATTTTGTTTTGGAAAGAATTAGCTGGACTTTTTTCCGGGTGCCTCTCCCCACCCCCCCTTTCGCAAACGGTACAAACGGACGGAAATTTTATCTAATCAAGTGCTCAAGAAGACTATGAATGTCTGTGATATTTCTTGACGTATATTATGGAGTTGGTTGGTTACGATACAAGTAAGCATTCTCGGGCATTGAGGCCAGCGGCTGTATCTTAGTACACTTTCTATAGAAACCAATTGTAGTTTCGAGAAGCACAATACACTGTGCGGTCAGAGATTCTCCAAGTGCTTTGAATTTCTAGAGGTATTCCACGCACCGACACGTGAGAAATGTCAGCGAGCATCACCATTACAGCAATGTGTCCAAAGGTATTTAATTCAACTCTAGATAGGACATGGCCATAGCCATGCGTTGGTTCGAATGGCAATTCTAGCGGCCATTTTGGGACTGGCCCTTCTTACCCTGTGCAGTGTAATCAAATGGAAATACCACTGATTTGCTTGACACTGTTTTGATCTATTTTAAGTTATTTCATGACTTGTGATTGACCTTATGTCAGATCTGACAAGAAAATATATATTTTTTTAGTTTTATAGGACGCAGAGACTTTAGCTACATTTGTTCATGGACACCTCTGTCAAACGCTTCACATCATTCAGTTCTATTCCTATCTATTATAACATTTGTTACCTACTTTAAAACGGTATTTATTTACTTTTTAACATGATTTAACCAGTATTTATTGAACATGTGATACATTGAATGCTAACTACCGGAATGCTAACCTATACTAACCCATACCATACCCACTGTATTTATGACACACTTTAAAAACTTTACAGTTGGCCAAAGTGCTGTTCACACATCATAAAATGATGGAAGTCTGACAACCTGAAATAGAAGACAAATCCAGTAATGCAAACAACATAGGTCTACTATAAACCTGAAACCTCTGAACCCCGGGAATTAATGGAGAAAACAATGCTAATACGGCTAACAACACACCTAAAAAATTAGACATTTCAAAAAGAAATTACATCCTGACTGTGATACCTCAACTTAGAAGTAATTATACAATCCATCACAAACAATGAGTGTGTCTCATATTGTGCCGTTGTATCGCTCCTGGTTTTGCGTTGGTTGCTGTAGGGATTAGCCTCGCCGGCCAGCCACAAGATAGCCGCCACGTTCACCATGTCAACAAGCGCCATGTCCTATCTAGCACTTTATTAAATATCCTGGAATGTGTCATTATGCACTTAACGACCATTTACTGACGGGAAACTGCAGACTTCGTGCCGCATCGTGTCACTTAATTTCTCAAAAGTGCTTAAAGTCACACTTGAATGCTTCTTGTGTTTGTCTTTTTCATTTTTTTCAAATCACCCAATTGCCTCTTCCTCGTTAAAAAAAAGAAGAAAAAAAAAACTTGACAGAGATCCTTTTGTTTTTCGTCCATGACCTCTCGATCTGGGCTAACTGTGAACCCTGTTTTTTTCAATGTCCTTGGTGCTGTTGATGATTAAATTTACAATAGGCCGTGAATTGACAGTACTTGTTATTGTTTTGTAAACGTGATTTTATTTTTTATTTTTTTGTGGTTTCTTTGAATCTTTGTACAATCCCGTGAACAATTGGACTTCTAATGTTAAGTGTGTTTTTTAACGGCTCGACTCTTGTGTCGAGTGGTGATCAGTGATATCGTCGAGGTTATTAACTTACATTGATTCACGCGCGTCCACATCAACGTCCATTCTGGCTTCACTAGATTAGGCACTGCAAAAATGAATATCTATTTTAGATTACGTTACAATGAACTGAGTATGTTTTGTCTTGCACTTCCTACAGTTGTCATTGAGATTGTAATGTTTTTGTTTTTTTTTCTGGTTTCAGTGCCATTGGAGTAATATTTTTTTGATAAGCTGGCTTTTCCCAAGATATATCTCAGTTTAAAAAGGTTTAAACCAGTAACTACAGCCCCAGTTACTGAAATTGCAATCTTAACTTGAATCTCAATCATCTTCGTGGGGCTTTTTAATTGTCAGCTCATTGTTTGGAGTTTAGTGGAGAAAAACTGTTATTACCAGGTTCTGGAGTGGAAAGCACTCATTGACTGTTTAAAGGCACTAGACCAGATTTTTCTTCAGGTGTTGGAATGGAAATATTTTTGTCCTCTGTTAAACTCATGGACAAAACACTGTGCACCTAATTATAAAGCATCCGTATCAATTTCATGAACTTGCAGGCTAGTTTTCAAGCATTTCTGTGAAAATGACCCTAAAAAGTGCCTATAAACTCGTCCCTGTTAAGAATTGAAAATTGATAAAACAGTATTATTATTATATTAATTCAACACAATGCCACTGGTCTTAGGTTTTTTTGGACAAACATCACTAACGTAGGTATTCCTTTTATGCAGTGTGCTAGGATATTATTCTATGAAGGCAAAACACTACATGATCACTACGAGCGTTTCACCTCTTCAGAAAACCCCATCAAATGCGAAACAATGTAAGTGCCTTAAGTCAATGGCATCCAAAAGTCTCATCCTTCCAGTCCTCCTTCGATGCTGCATGTACACACACACCTCAATGTGTCCTCTTTAGACGGCTGCTTTTCTCTTTTTCTAATATTTATGATACCTTTGTTTATCTAGAGTTTTTTTTTTTTTTTTCAAAGTCACTGGACGCCATTCAGAGTCTATATAGGGATCACTTGATCTTAAATCTTGAACTTTTATAGGAGAACATGCAAAGTATACTCTCTTTGTATCGGAAAGCGGCTGCTCTGATTTGCCTTTCTCCAGATGTCGTTTGGATGTGGTTGTAATGTTCCAGTAAGCATTCGGTCATATCTTGAAAACACAGTGGGTTGAGAAAGTATTTGTACCCCTATTTTCACTCCCGTGTTTTTTTATGTTGCACACAGGAGGTGTTCACATTTCTGAGGTCAAATCTTGCACAGGTTCCGCAAACATTTCTTCTGACGATAGAGAAATTCAAATATCAAGCACAACAGAGGCGAATCAGCCTCAAATATCTGACCTTCGAAGTATCACCTAGATACTCCTTGACTACTTGATCTAGTATCGACTCAAATCAGGTCTAAAACAGGGCTAAATAGGAGTAAATGAAGTTTAAACCGTATGAAAAACAGAAAAACACCTCAGATAGATACAGATGGCATCGCTCTTTTTAGTCGTTTTCTGGCAGAATATAAACTTATTTACCACACACAAATAAAGTCTATATCGGGCCCATATGGATGTTTTTTTTTTCACAGCAGATTGTTCAGCAGAAGCGGAAAAAACGGCAGTCGTAGCGCGCGCTAGCTAGCGTTAGCATGTAGCATGATGCTAACATAGAGCATCCTGTTAGCATGCTCCGTTATTTGTGTATTTATGAGCTGCTGAACCACTTTTGCTCCTCTCCAAGACTTTGTTTGCCTGGCTCTGCCATACTATACCCTGTCCATTCCACGCAGGGAAGTCAGTCTGGTCACGGAGCAATAATTGGAGCAGTTTGAACGGACGGGCCTGACGCGCACAGATTGTCAGTGAAATAAACCATTTAGCAATTAGCGGACGTGACGACAGTCCAACTCACAACATATGAACTAAATATAAACTCACGAGAACGCGGAGGCAAAATCCTCAACTACTTCATCCATGATTAGTTTTGGCTAATGTTAATGTTAATTAAACTAACAACATAGTGGCACAGCGAGTGACGTAACCTTGTCAATTCTCTGTGACGGTCGTGATTGGTTTGGCTAGGCCTTAGCCGCTAATCAGCAACTTGTTTGCTGTGTATGTCCAGACCCACCTTTTTTCGTGCAGAAAAGAAGGTGGGTGTGGTTTATGAGGCTATGTCTTTGTATCTTTATTTGGTAGAAAACTATATTCACAATTCAGCATTTGTTTAAGTAGTTTTGGGGTAGTTATGGAAAGTTTACATTTTTCTCCTCTTTGTTTTCCCCCTTAGCTGCTTCAAACATGACCATATATGGGCAATTCAAGCGATGCCGTCTGTATCTATCAATGGAAGTGGGCACAGTGGTGCACAGGATCAAAATTCTTCCAAAGGTCTATGGGAAAATTGAATGGGATTTTACTCCCGGAACCAAGACCAAGGTTCATGGCGTGAAGAACTGTTCATTTATTTTTATTTTTTTACAGACTATCACTTTAATGGGCAACACAAGGAATCTACCACAGGCCCAAATTTTGTTATTTTGGGTTATCACAGCACACACTTTTTACCCACAACGGCATAGAATGAAAAATAGGCCTTCAAAACTTTCTGAACCCACTGTATTGGACGGTTAGAAATGGCAGGAATGATTTGCAGCTCAGACTTGTTCTCAAGTGTCGACAATCGTGAACATTAACGCATCCCTCATAACGAAGACGCCCATATTAATGAGATTATTCAAACCATTCTCCAACAGAGACCAGGTTTTGTTGTTGTCCACTCCGCCGTATGTATGAAATGTACGTCACTTCCTCTGCTATATGTTAACTGGTATTTGGGTTAATATATATGTTTTTTTGGCAGTAAATTAATTTCGCAGAGTGCCACGTGTAAACATTTTTTTTTTTTAAATATAGAATAATAAAAATACTTTTGGGTGATGACTGTGTCGTCGTTTTTTCCCCCGGGGGGATTTTGAATGGTTTAAGATGACAACGTTCTTTGCATTTAGTGTTTCATATTTGTTACGGGGCAGATCAGATAAAATGAGCAGCACAATATGAAGGGAAATGCAATATTAAATTTGTCAAATAAATAATATGTTTCATGAATACTTTTTACTTCAGTGCATTTTAGAGCCCTACTCTCACTCACTCTACAACATTTTAACTTAATTAACAGTGAACGTTTGTTTTAATTTAAACACATTGACGTTTGCAGTCTAAAGCTGGAGTAAAGTTGTTCTGATCAGAAACATCAGTAAGTTTGTCACACAAGTTTCAAAGTTCTTCATATAACACACTTTCCTTGTTTACCCTTAAATTCAGTTAAAAGTGGATAATTGTTTACTATAGGCGAAGGAGAATTTTCATCTTTTACATTGACTTCAATATTTATTTGCTTCTATATCTTACTCTTACTTATAGCCTAGTTATCAATTTTAAGAATAGAGTGGCCATCAGAGAGTGGGGCGTCTTGACGTTCAGATTCTGCAATTTGATGAAGCCTCCACTAGATGGTGCTAAAGGTAGGCCTGGCCGTCTGAGACCTTTGAATAATGGAAACAACTCGGTACATTGCAGAGGCAATGTTCAGTCATTGTGTCACCATCGAAACATGAAATGCAGATGGTTCACGCTGCTGTTCGCAGACCTGTTTAGGGGGCACAGCGCAGGGAAATGGCTGCAGACGTCGGCTAACAACAGGGTGACACTTCTGCAACATCAAAGAGGATCAAAGTGCATCAAAGGCGCTCACCTTACCAACACTGACATTTAGTAAAGTGGAGATAAAAGCTACACTTCAAAAGATACGCAGCCAACGTGCAAAGTGCCGCGGTGCGTCCGTCAGGTGGTGTCTGGGGCTCACGTACAGAAGCGAACGGACGTTCCAGCAGGTCACGTTGAACGTCCAACTGTTTAGTTTCCATCCAGTAAAGCCCACGGAAAAACTGCCCAAAACTTTGCACAACGTCCATGTCCGCGTGTGGCCCAATGCGCAAATAGACTGCCTAACGTGTGCGCACAGTTGGAAATCTATAGCTGCAATTATTTGGTGAAAACGTTATCACCATGCAGGGGGCAACAAGTCAAGCTGACACAAGGGAAAACAAATGTTCTTTTTTACTGTCCCTTTGTAGTTTTAAGCTCACTCAAGTGCATACTGTGCGCTCTGCTAATGTTATAACTGCCCTGACAATTAGTTGTAAGACAGTGGTCCTGGGACACAGGTGAACGCGTATATTGGGTTGTATTTGGGATGATGGGTGTGGAGACAAACATGTCCTGCCGTGAGGTCCTAAAGCGTCAGGACACATCAGAGCCTCCTTTAATCTCGAAGTGCCAGTCAACCCTGAAAGGCCTCGCCACGGAAGTCCATTAATTCGGTAAACTTTTCACACCCCTTAATGGTGTGCATATCCTACACATTGATGTCCGCCGCTGGTGTAATCAAGCACACTTTGGAGGATAATTGCCACCTTTGCAATCACAAGGATCAAATGAAGTAGTTAATCGACGCAAATAACTTCAGTCAGCCTCTTTACAGCCCCTAAGGCGAGATATTGAGTGTCAAAGACAATTGGAATAACCAACAAGCGGTTTAATACAGCGGTACTGCTGTATTGTAACAGAGTCAACGCAACACTAAATTTGACTTACACTCATCTTTAATTGATGCATGTTTAATATTAATGCATGGTCGTTGTATATATTTTTGGATAATACAAACCATGACATGCGCACTAACGCCTATTCCTAAGAATTGTGGAAATTAAAATTCTTCAGCAAATTATAATAACACCACAAAGTCACAGCATGTGTCATATGGCCCAAGAAAATGTTATATCAAGCAAAAGCCTGAACTCAATTATATTATAAAGTTTCGTGACTTTTTCCCCCCAATGTGCGTCATCGAGTGCTGGCCCTTCAGCTCATTATCATTACACAAACATTGTGAAACGGGGTCCTATGAGAACAGAATAGATGGCCATTTCCGTACAGTGGGACTCTCTTTGAAATTCCACCCTCCGCCTTTGTTGTGCACAGCGAGGGGCGGGAAGACAAACAGGTCCACATGTATAAAGGATCATCCCAGCACTGGTGCGTCAGGAGACCTCTGAGCATCGTCCGCTAACTTCACTCTCTGGAGAGTTTGGACTCAGGACGCAAGACTCGTTTGGACTTTGTTACTCGACTTTTTGCGCACACGGATTGTTTTTGCCTTCACAGCTGACTGTGGAACCATGCCGCTGTCAGTGCGTTGCTTCGTGGCCGTGTGCCTCTCTCTTTTGGGATACCTTGGAGAGGTTTACGCAGGAACCGTACTCATGAACTCCAACGCCATTAAAAACGTGCCCGGTGTTTTTGGTGGTAAAGGGGGAGACACTGTCAGTCCCAGCCCGCGCACATCACCATCGCACAGCGCCGGACACAAATTCCATCATGACAACATACAGGTAATAATTCTCTCTCCTGTGCGTAAAAGGACCGCCAGTGCGCAGTTGGCACACTGTTATTTAACTGCCACCTCTTCGCCGCTCTGAAACTCACCTGTTTTGTGTGTATTGTCTCAGCACCCGGCAGTTTGCTTGGAGGATGAGGACTGTGGCGCTGAGGAGTTCTGTAACGACGCCCGGGGCGCCTGTCTGCCCTGCCGCAAGAGCCGGAAGCGCTGCTCACGAGACTCGATGTGCTGCGTTGGAAATCGCTGTAGCAACGGTAATCGACTCTTATTACTGACACTATGCATGTGCTCACATATGATTTGAATATTTCTTGTTACATGTATTTTAAAATTCTGAACAAATGAATATGACGCATTAGTTTAATGTGAACTTTTTAAGTAACTCTCTTGTGTTGTTTTTGCAGGCGTTTGTCAGGCTAATGACAGCACAGACCCATCCATCATCTCAAGCTGGCACAAACACAACAACACCTTAGAGCATCACAGCAAAAAGCTGCCTGCTACCCACAGCCACCTGCCCAACACTGTTAAAGGTAATTACTGCCACATCCAATTGACTTAATTATGCACTATATGTGTCTGTATGAGAGCTCCTGGCTGATTGTCTGCGGTGTGCTTCTGAAGGTATGGAGGGGGACACATGTCTGCGCTCCTCAGACTGCTCCGAGGGCCTCTGCTGTGCCAGACACTTCTGGTCCCGCATCTGTAAGCCCGTGCTGACAGAGGGCCAGGTGTGCACGCGGCACCGCAGGAAGGGCACCCATGGCCTGGAGCTGTTCCAGCGCTGTGACTGCGGAGACGGCCTCGCCTGTAAGCCCGAGAAAGGAGACAGAGAGCACGCCGTCAGCAGGACGGCAGCCCGGAACCTACACACGTGTCAGAGACGCTGAGCCCCCACTACCCCCCCCCCCCCCCCCCCCACGAGCCGTCAGACGCTGGTGTATACCTTTCAACTGGAGACGCTGACACAATGACACCCAACACCTAAGGCATCCTTTCCGGCCAAGCTGCTGACAAACAGCAGCCGGAAGGATAGACACGATTCCGGGGAAAGGCGATACACCCTTGAGGGATGCGGAAGTGTAGAATGGACTGATCCCGTCCCACTCCACGCACACACAGAGGAAGTGGACATTGGAACGTGACCGTATGAACTCTGGAGAAGATCGATTTTTGTCGTTGCAAATGGCAGTGCTGTTTTGTTTCTCTTTTGTGGAACTTGAAGCCTTGGTTATTGCAGTAAATTACTGTCTTGTAAATATAGGAGGTGGCACTTAAAACGAAATATTGAATTTTGTCAAGAGCAGTATTATTTAGACATGGTGCTGCATGGTTCGCTCTCCGCATTTGTAAATGTGTACACAGCATAATGTTATATACTTTGTAAATGGCTATAATTTTAATTTACATGTAAAGAAAATGTGAATATATTGTTTTATTAAACAAACACCCATCTTTAATTGCCGTTTTTTTTCACACGCTGTATTTGCATTCCAATTACTTAAGGGATTCTTGCAGGTAGAACACGGTGAACCATCACAATTAGCGGATTAGGTGGCAAACATTCACCGCACAATGGACTGTTAGTGTCGAATATTTCCTGGCATTCTGCGGCAACAACGTACCCGCTTTGCACATAAACAGAGCTTATTTCGCGCAATTTGGAGCATAGGAGGGTTTAAGTGTTTGGCCCGAGATGCGCGGGCCACGCTCATTACAGACAATTGCCTAAGTATCTTCAGGCACACACATAAGTACTTGCAACAAACATACACGGCATCGCAGGCGCCTCGACATGCCACATCGGGCCCGCGCCGGGGCCACTGTCATCAGACCGGCGGAAAACAGGAAGGGGAATGACGCTCCATAGACCTGCATTGGGTTAATAACAAAGTATATGGCCCAGATCTGCTGGCTTAAACCTTTGGTGTTGCCGGATAGTTCCTAATTACAATGTTATGCCTTCAGTATGTTTAGCTAAAGCCCCCAATTACTCCATCTTGCCCAATCTGCGCGCAGGCTTTATTTCGCTTGAGTTTTCGTGATGCAACATTAAGGATAGGATTTTTTCTTTTTTTTTTCCTCCCCCCCGAACACGCCACATTTCCTGGCTGTTGTGCAAGACCTGAAGTTCTGGGAGCGCGTCGCCAGCGGATCCTCTCTCAAACACGCCGCGGTGCCTATAATTAGATGTGTTAAGATTAAAAGATGCGGAGGGAAATGACTGTGCTTTTTTTTTCCTGTTTGATTCGGCGTCAGATCAAACGCGACAGGACACCTGATACATGTCCGAGTGAGATCACCTCTTCATCTGCTTTAAGCCGCAATAACAAGTCATTTTAAGTCCCAGTTTGATTGAAGACCTTTGATGGAACATAACCACATAAGTATAGCACCAGACTACATACAGGGTTAAGTTTGAGCCCAGCCACTTTGTAAGTAAACATGTCTTTTTCATTTTACGCTTTGCTGAAATTCCTAGAGTGACAGAGGTATTTTTAGAATAACGCATTTAGTATCATAGTATCATAGTAGTATCACGTTTATTAGGAAATGGCTCCAAGAGGTGATGATGTGTGGAAGGTAACTTCACGGACATTTCGCCAAGCAACAAAGAACCTGGTGACCACTTCAATAAGAATTTTTCTTCTCTTTTTAGACGTCACATTAAACATCTTTCGCTGTTTGGTGGAACCTATTCCCAAAATACTTTGTTAAATAGAGTTCAAAAAGTCTGTCAGGATACCACCCCATTTTCACGTCAAACCGGCCAACTACAACTACACAGTGTTCAGTTTGGTTTTCTTCAGCCCCATTATTTAATTGGGGGTAATGGGTCAGTACAGCCGAGCGCCACAGTGGTGTTTGCGGAGTTGCAGCCTGCAGTGTGTTACAACCACAGGCATGCCCCCCCCCCCTGCACTCAGCCCTGTCACAGCCACTACTGCTCTGCACACAGGGCAACAACAAGGGCTGGCGACGGCGGGGCAGACACCCAAACACACGGCACCCCGCAGCACATGCCCGCGCACGCATCGGGACCATTACACACTGGCTGACACATGGACATAACGTCCACACATGTACGCAGTCTCAGAGGTCTGGAGTGACAGCTCGCCGGCCCACACAATGGCATCCACGCTGACTGCATTTGGTGTTGTCATGCCACAGGAATGGATCAGCACTACACGGCTGTGCATTTTCAAAACACAGTCAGAACACAGGAGGCTAAACTCACTCATCTGCTATGTAATGTTGAGGCCAGTTGATTTGAACTCGGAAAGTAAAAACTACACTAAACATGAATTAAAGGTATAGACTGAAGTATTTGCTCAGAGGGGGTCATTTATCAAGACAGGCGCCAAACAGGGAGTGCAAGCTGAATAATCAAATATGCTTTTTTTTTAGTGGGGCATGTTGCACCAAATTCACCTTTTGAAATTGCTTTTGTCATAGTATTAGGGCCCAGAATTTTGATATCGTCTTGAATGAGAAAAACTGGAGTTTCCTTAAGCACCCATTTCACTGTATGTGAACACGCCATTCCTATTAGAGCGCTAAGAACGCCCCGGATTTTTCCGTCACTGAGCTTTAACTCTTGGACACCGCACTAGCACAAATGGGGCCTTGACTGGGGACAGGCGCTGGGGGGTGTGGGAGAAAGTCCCTTCACGTTCTCCAAGATGGATTCAGCCATAAGACCTCACAACCCTGAGTGTGGGGCTCATTCCGCTTTCTGATTGGATAATCATCTTGAGAAAAAAATAAAATAAATAAATAAATAAATAAAAATACATACAGAACTGCTACATCATGTAAAGTGTATTTGTAATCTGAAGACATCGGCATAACAAGTGTTATCAGTAAAAACAATACCTGGGGAAACAGGGTTGTTCTTTTAAATAATTCATGATCAATCACAATCTCTGAAATGCGTGGACATGTTTCTTTCTGTTAGATTATGTAAGATGACAGAACAACCTGTTTTCTGACGCAGCTGAGCGAGCACAGTGTATTAATGTTAATAACCATAAATCACATTTGGTTTGTTATCCGTCTGGAGATCGGCTATCTCCCCGCAGGCGTTACAGTAAAGCTGTTCTTCTGTACCTGGAGTACCTCCTATTGTTATTCTAACGCACATGACGGGCTGAGCGAACACACTCATGAGTGAAGCATGGCAGATGAAGGCCCAGCGTACACGGCGCTGGAGCGTGTTACTGAGCAGATAAAAAGAGATAGCATTCTTCCAGATCAGGATCAAACCCGGGCTCTTAGGTAAACTGTGTTTCCTGGGGAGGTGTCGAGCTGCCGGAATCTGCTGGCATCTCCGCCAGAGAACGAGCACAATGGACGCCATTCTTCAGGCGATGGCGCGCTGCCTGATTGAGCAATAAGGGGAACGCTCTCCTGGAATTATAAAGTCATTTGACACAGAACAACTCATTGGGCTGATACTCGCGTGGTGTCATCAGCGCGGGGCGGAACAACGGCCAGCACACAGTGGAGTAATGGGTAGTAGCGACTTCGATTGGGTTACACCTTTCAGCCCACGGGTACGTCACCAAAAAACTATTGTTCACACAAGTTTCCAAAGGAGAGAGTTGCAAAACCATGCCCGTAACATATTGGTTAATAATACCTGACATTTAAGAATGATTGCTTAATATTAAAAGGGCAAACGTTGTCCAAAATGGAAGCAGAAGAAAACATTGTCCTGGAAATTGGGGACACTGTGAGCATAGCCAGGTCAAAGGCTGCCTAGTTCTCAAATGTATGCAAAACACAACAACAGCAAAAAAAAAAGGCTTGGTTTTTAATCGGAATTTTCAAATGAAATTAAATGGTGCTTGTAAAGATATAATTCCTAGCAGATCATCGAACTTCACTATACAGACCCCGCCCCCAAAGTGCCAAATGGCTCCTTGATGAATGTTTTGATACATGGCTACGATAGAAGGTTCCATCCGTTGTCCCACACTCGCATTCCCAAACGCACACTCTTCATTCATCCCGGCCTATTGTACATGTTGTTAGTGGTAGGGGAAACCGGAGTACTGTGGAAATTGGGGACTTACTTTTTACTCGTGTTTTGTTGTAACTTTGTTTTCTTGTACGCTGCAGAGAATTAGGCCTTGTGTCATAAACGGATAGTGGGATGAGACGACTTGGATGTAAAACACTTTGAACGTTTCTTATGTGATTAGAACATGTGCCGGGGACGGACTATCTCACGAGCGGCGCCAGAAAGCAAGACGTCACCTGTGTCATGTGTCATTCTGTTCCCCTGAAGCTGTGAAACGTGCTAATGAACTCATCCTCATCAAGTATTAGGAAGTGAGGAAAGAGTTTACCTAATTTCTATTTTGAACTAGCTCTATTTTTTTTTACCGGTATCGGATATCGGAGCCGATACTGAAAAAAAATATGATACTGGGTATCCGCTACAAGTATCCGATACTGAACCGATACCAATTTGGCTTAAACTTCTTAAAACGCTTTTTATATTTTCTTTAGCTTTTACCACCTACATCTAAGTGAATATGGGCATGCTGTATATCATTTTAAAGCTAAGAACCTGGAAAACTCAATCACTGAGTTAGTTTTAACCTCCACAAATGTATTGTTGATCGCCGCGCAAAATGCCGCGGTTAGCCACAGTACGCTCAAGCTAGCCTTAGCATGCTAATGAAAACACAAACTAATCAAGGCTGGGACAGAAACTAGGGTACAAATACCTAAAGTGGCCTAATAAAATAAAATCGGCCACTGCTTAAGCCATGTGTTTAGAGTTTAGTTTAAGAAATAACTGCTAACATATTTGTAATGATTAGATTAGATTAGATTGTTTATATCAATGTAAAGCCTGTCATATACCCAAGGATATTTCGTGTAGAAAAGTCCAGTGATCCTTGTTAAATGTTTATCCAAGTGTCTATCAGTAGATATAATTGATAATTGATCTGGAATATCATCACAATAAAATAGGATTTTGTTGAACTGTAATGAAGAAAAGAGTCACTTCATTTTTTTCCGCAATATTTAAAAAAGTCTCTTGGTATCAGTAAATATCAGATATCGGCAGATACTCAAAACCCAGTATCAGTATCGGTGCATCTCCACATATTTGTGCGTTTTGACCATATAGAACCAAAAATGTCAAAAACAATTCCAATTCCTGCACCATAATCTTCATATCTGCTGTTCACCTGTGTCCCTGTGGACCTCAGACGTCTCCTCCATCTCTTCACGTGTTTTCACAGACACAACAAAACAAAAAGATCTGCCCTCTCCACATTGTTTATACAAATAATGCCCCCAATGTGCGCCGTCTGCCAGCTGCATCCCGAGCAGCAGCGGCGGCAGCAGCCAGGGAAATAAAAATGCCTGCTCTTCATTACGGCTGCTGCTATAGGGAGGGCTCAGGGCTCAGGACTCAGGGCTCAGGGCTCAGGGCTCAGGGCTCAGGGCTCAGGGCTCAGGACTCAGGGCTCAGGGCTCAGGGCTCAGGGCTCAGGGCTGGGGCGAGGGACGAGGGCCAGCGCCGGCTTCTCTCCTGGCAGCAACGGAAAAAAAATAAAAAAGTCTGCCCCAGCCGCACAACCGCACTGTGCAAAAGCCGCTCCACACCTATAATTTACTCATTATTCATGCGCTTTTCGAGGGACGTTGAAAAACACACCGGGGCAGAGCGAGACTAACGCGCAAAAATGCTAAACTTTTATATAACGTAATATGCCGTTTGGATGCAGCCACAGTCGATCAGGACGGGTGACGGACGCGGTGAGGGGGAAGGCGGTTTTGTGTTTTGATAGATGTCAAGTATTTTGGCACGTACGGAATGAATGATTTGCGATGGAAAATGCTCCATGAAGGATTAGTGGGGATGTGCATGCGCTTAAAGCCACACAGTTCGGCTTCACCCAAAATCCAAACGCCTATAGGCCAGTGTAACGCCTTATTTGAAAGCTAAGACCTACAAAACTGATCAGACATTTTTTTCGTCTTGTTGTCGCCCCCGTTTTGGTCAGTTAGTGTGGCTTCTTTTGTTGCTTTTTTGCTGTGTTTTGTGGCTTTTTCATCACTTTTTAGTGTTTTTTTGTTGTTGTGTTATTGTTGCTTTTGCGACACGCATTTTGTATGCTTTTTTGTAACGTTTTAATAGCTTTTTTTGTCAAATTCTTGTTGCGCGTTCGTTACTTTTCTGTCGTGTTTTTGTTGCACTTTTGTGTACAGTTCTTCAAGGCAGAACCTTTAATGTTGCTGTAAACAATGTACAGTCAGATGCGGCCAATTTGTCTTGTGGAGTGGCTCAAGGATCAGTTTTAGGCCCTATTTTGTTTTTACTGTACATTTTGCCACTTGGTCAAATTATCGGCTGCTTTAAGGATGTATCGTATCATTTCTATGCTGATGATATCCAGTTGTATTGTTCTTTTAATGATGCTGAGCTCCATCATTTGTCTCTGTTCTTAGAGTGCGTGTCCTCTATCAAAGACTGGCTGGCCACTAACTATTTGGAGATCAATTCAAACAAGACCGAAACACTGATCATTGCCCCAGACCACAAGATCCCCCTGATCAAACAGCGCCTTGGTTCTCTTGGCTCCTCTGTCAAATCCAGCCTCAGAAACCAGGGGGTTGTGTTTGACCAGGCCATGTCTTTGGAGACACACTCTAAACAGCTCGTCCGAAATTGTCTTTATCACCTTAGGACCATCTCTAAAATTGCCAAAATATTGTCAAGGAAGGATCTGGAAATTATTATTCAGGCTTTCATTTCAACAAGACTGGATTATTGTAACTCTGTTTTTACCTGTCTGAATAAGTCTGTTCTGAACAAACTGCAAATTGTTAAAAATTCTGCTGCTAGACTTTTAACAGGTTTCTCTCGAAGGTCTCATATCACCCCAGTCTTGTCTGCTCTCCATTGGCTCCCTGTAAAATTCAGGATTGATTTTAAGATTCTAGTGCTGACTTTCAGGCCCCACAGTACATCCTGGACCTTTTGTGTCCATATTCCTCTGGCCGCACCCTTCGGTCCTCTGGTCAGAACCTGCTTGTTGTCCCTAAGACTCGTTATAAAACCCGCGGGGGACCTATCTTTTCAGTCTGCTGCTCCCAGACTGTGGAACGCCTTGCCCCTGTCTCTGCGTCTGGCCAGCTCTGTGGACTCTTTTAAAAAGGACCTGAAGACATGTTTATTCAAAAAAGCTTTTGGTTACACTAGTGTCACTTTGATTTTACATATGTCCCCACATTTTTTATTGTTTTTTGCTCTTACAGATTTTATCTGTGAAAAGCGCTTTATAAATCAACTTTACTTACTTACTTACTTACAGCCTATGGGCCAGTGCAAGGCCTCATTTGAAAGCTAAGACCTTGTAGTTTCTGAAAATATGTGTGAGATCGGTGTGGGTAAAAACACAAAAGGTGGTAGGGAGGTGGCAGGGAACTGGTTAAAGATGTTAGTTTGGCTACGATATTTACTTTATTTTAAGTATTTTGCTGTCAATCAAAAAATACATCAAATTCAATGTCAGAAATTTAAGAAATATCGTCTTAATTCTCTTGCGAGAACCACTAATCGTTTTGGTAGGGCACATTATCTTAATTGAGGGACAAAATCCAAAGAGTGTTAAGAAAACAACCTTGTTTTTCCTTTTAGAGCTCACCGAACAAAACATTAAAAACAGCAGGAAACGGGAGGCTCGGAGCTCTGTGTTCATTTCATCTCACCTGGACACGAGTGCGCCCGCTGGAAGCACTTCAGTAAACCAAAAGTGAAGCATCTCCACAGGAAACAGTGTCCTTTTACAGATGAACAAAACAGACTGTTCAGTCTCGAAGAGGATGACGTTATGTTGATCGTAACATGTGGCGGCACACCTTTCTCTCTCAGACTGGCAGCGTCTGCACAAACGGTAAAGTCACACGAGAGCGAACATCCCTCGTGAGGTGGACCTTCAGAACATTGGAGCGTTGCCCATAATTAACACACGGCATAACGGAGCCAATCCTTTGGAGGCAGTAAACATTAGAGGGGTAATTCCAGCTCATTCCCAACTTGAGGAACGTTCTGTGTGAAGGTTTGATATTTAATGAGTGTCACTTAATGTTTTTAACACAAATATAGGGTTGAAACATGTCCATGGCCTGAGCAATGACGGCAAACAAGTGCTTATGAAAGTAAGGGTTTCTGATTTGGGGAAATGTTTGAAACTGTTTTAGAAATGGAACAAATGCTTCTGTAGATTTTGCACAATGTGTTTCACAAAACAACAGAAGTACTTTATTTTATGACTTTATTTTATTACACAATGAAGTGGAAAATCTCATTTAAGAATTTATAATCCAGTTATAAGTTCTTAAATGAGATATGACACAATCACAACCATATAACACTTATAACACAATCAATTATTCTCTAATTATTATTCATCTGCTGCTCTGGAATCTGGAAACATCCCCCTGGCTCCGCTCATGTGTATTATCTGTCTGCCCATGGTTGGTTGGATGATCGAGTTTTTTGTTCTTTAATAATTTTTTTTTTTTTTATTTCTTTATGCGCTACAATATGTTTTTAAATAACCTTTTACAATGTTTCATGTGCTGTATTACTCAAACAAAGCAACATGATTGACTGAAACTAAATGGTAAAGGTTCTGCATACGTGCAAAACTTTTCCGTCATCCATAAACAAACCAAAGTTGCATTCACATATGAAGTTCACCGTAATCACATTCAAAAATTGCGATTAAACAGTTTCTGGAATCATCCAACACCGAGTCACACATCATTTCATTCACAGAGTCACACATGTGTCATTGAAAGCCCCCATTGTTATTCAACACTTCTCCGAACTCAGCTGTCAAACTCCCTCACAGACTTGTATGGGCCAGTGCCGAGTGTCACATCTCAGCGGGGGAGCATCCTACCAGACAATAACCCAATAATGGCCTCTCTATCCCCGGGCATTGTCCCCTTTCACAGTCACTGGCCCCTAATGAACCCCCTTCGGTCTACTACAACTGCCCCCCCCGCCCCACACACACACACACGGGCCGGCTCAAACTCCTCTTTAATGTCTCCGCTTTTGTTTCTGCTTTTCGCAAAATCACCGTCTTCAAGTAACAAGAAAATGCTTGATGTCACAATCTCATTTGTGCGAAGGTGGGGCTGAAGATACAATGTAAAAGGGGGAGTGGGCGGGAGGGGTTTGGGGGGGGGGGATGATCCGAGGCTTTGATCTGACTGGGGGGTAAATGGATTGGATTGTCCTGTCCTCCGCGGGTGGGGGGCAGTGAGAGGCAGGGGGTCATATCAAAGGTGGTCGTCTTTCCGAGGGGGCCATCCCAGCGGCGCATTAGTACGCTATCTAAATGTTGATTTGTTCACACCAACATCTGAGGCAGGTTAAATGACCTGACAAAAACATAAGAAAAGAAAAGGGGGCGACGCCCGGTCAATGCAAATCGGCGAGCGGGTCAAGGTCGGATGTGTCCGTGGGACGCTGAAGACATGAAGGAATGTATGAGAGAAATTATGCATAAACTGACGATGACCAAAATATATACAGGGGGTTGCATAAGTATCGGACCCCTTTAACGTTTCGGCATTTTGCCACGCTATGGACCATAAACCTAAATATATTTCATTGAAATCTTATGCGAAAGACACGCTCAGTGACACACAATCGTGAAGTGAAAATTATACATGATTTAGAATTTGTTTTATGAATAAAAAAATGAAAAGTGGGATGTGCGTAAGTACCGGTCCCCCTTTCCTTTTAGTGCAAACAATTGCCTTTAGAAGTTGCCTGATTATTTCTGAATGATCACATGTTGCCCCAATGACTAAATAGAGTCTACCTGTGTGTAATCTAATGTCAGTTCAGATACAGCTGCTCTGTGATGGTCTCAGAGGTCTGTTAGGAGACTATTGGGGAGCAGACGGCTTCATGAAGTCCAAAAACACAGCTGGGTTAGGATATAAAAAGATTTCCAAAACTTTGAACATCTCTCAAAGTACAGTTAAATACACCATCGAGAAATGGAAAAGTATGGCATCACTGCAAACCTACCAAGACCCGGCCGTCCTCCTAAACTTACTGACCGAACTAGGACAGCACTGACCACAGCTGTTACCAAGAAGCCTAAGTTGAGGAGGACGACCGGGTCTTGGTAGGTTTGCAGTGATGCCATTCTCGTTCCATTCCTGGATGGTGTATTTAAATGTTCAAAGCTTTGGAAATCTTTTCATAACCTAACCCAGCTTTTATACTTGTCAATAACTTTATCCCATACCTGTCTGGTGTGTTTTTGGACTTCATGAAGCCGTCTGCTCCCCAATAGTCTCCTAACAGACCTCTGAGACCATCACAGAGCAGCTGTATCTGAACTGACATTAGATTACACACAGGTAGACTCAATTTAGTCATTGGGGTAACATGTGATCATTCAGAAATAATCAGGCAACTTCTGAAGGCAATTGGTTGCACTAAAAGGAAAGGGAGCCGGTACTTATATACATCCCACTTTTCAGTTTTTTATTGAGAAAAAAAATTCAAAACCATGTATACATTTTGCTTCACAAGTGTGTCACTTACTGTGTGTCTTTCACATAAAATGTCAGTTAAATATATTTATGTTTATGGTCCATATTGTGGCAAAATGTTACGATACTTATGCAACCCACTGTACAGTAACATTCCCAACAAATCAATGCCAAAGTTAATTTCATGTTTGCCGTACTTGTGTTATCGCTGGTAACAATCACAGTATTATCTTTTTTGTTCACACACAATGAATGCAGGTGTGCATTGATTATCAACGGTCACTTTCAGCGAAAACTCATTCCAAATGTTCCTAATTTGCATTTCTAGCATCCAAATTCCTCACAGGCATAGGCATGTTTCACAACTGTCAGGGAACAAATCTGCAAAGATAAGGTCAACAACAGCAATCAGCCTAATAATTTTCAAGAAAGGTGCTCCGTTTACACTGACTGTTCATTTGGCCACATTTGCTTGTTTTTGTTGTGTAATGTTTCATACAAGGGGGTTAGGGTTAGACTGGCCAATGGAGAAGAAACCCTCTAATGGGAATCACAATGTTTCCAGTCATTTTAGGCAAGGCAAGGCCTGGCAAGTTTATTTGTAGAGCACAATTCATACACAAGGCAATTCAAAGTGCTTCACAGTTGCATAACATTACAAGAAAACAGATAAAATCAATCAATAAAACATCAACACAAAAATTAATCAATTACAGTAAAAGGCAAGAGTGCAGGTAGAATACTTTCAGTTTTCATATGCTCGGGTAAAAAGAGCTGTTTTCAGTCTAGATTTGAACATTGTCAGAGTTGAGGCCTGTCTCACATCCTCATGAAGACTGTTCCAGATTTTAGCTGCATGAAACTGAAACGCAGCCTCACCGTGTTTATTATTGACTCTGGGAACCACCAGGAGACCCCTCCCTGAATTTCTCAGGGCCCGAGATGGTTCATACGGCTCTAACATGTCAGAGATGTACTTTGGTGCTAAACCATGAAACGACTTGTACACAAGCAGAGCTGTTTTAAATTCTATTCTCTGAGTGACAGGAAGCCAGTGCAGAGACCGGAGCACTGGACTAATATGGTCGTATTTCCTGGTTCTTGACAGGACTCGAGCAGCAGCGTTCTGGATGTACTGCAGCTCTAACAGCTGGTTTAGAAATTGTTCAGGCGCATTGAGTTGCCTTGTGTATGAAATGCGCGGTATAAATAAAGTTGCCTTGCCTAGAAAGGCCAGTGAGCAACAGTCTCTGGCAGACTATACACATATTTATCACACACAAATACATATGGTCATGTCACCAGCATCCCCATATATATATATATATATATATATATATATATATATATATATATATATATATATATATATATATATGGGCATTTGCAAAGATGTCGTCTGTAACTTCAATTCTTCTATCTATTCCTAAACTGTTCTTCTGTTTGATCTAGTACGCAATATTAAGCTGTTAAGTCAATTTCAGTTGATTATAGTAAATTATGCTAATACAATTCCATATTGCCCCTGTACAGTATATATTTTAGAATAGCAACAGCCTCCTAGAAGCTATCATCCTATTGCACGGTGCACATCTTGATTAATCCTAATTTAATTCCTATTTTGGCGTTCCTGTCACATATTATGGGAAAACCACGCTACCTGCAGCAAGCCAGTCGCTGCATGGGCTGCCGACTGTGTGTGGCTTTCTCATTACGGGTGGGAAACGTTATATTACTGTCACTCTTGGCTCGCAGCGAACACAAAGGTATAAATCACGCGCGCTCATCTCGCATTCAGCTGCCGCAAAGACCTGGGATCCCCTTCACAGCGCGTGGGCGGACACCTCTCCTAATTTGCAGAACGCTGAACGAATCAGTTCAAACCACTGCCATACACACGGGTATGTTTTTGGGTAAGCAAACAGTGCACTTTCCCCCCTTTCTCCTTCTAAACTGAACAGGGTGAATAACGTTGTGAATAACAAGAGCCGCCTCGGTGCGCTGTGGGCGTTGTCGCGCACAAACGCAGACGTCAAAAAGATTATTTATTATTTCAAAGGCTTCCAGACTCGTTATGGCAAATTCACAGCAATAACCATAAAAGAGGGAAAATGAGTATGCCCGCCGAGTGTCACAGCTTGCCGTTTTCTGTGTGCGTAGCCAACATGCGGTATACTCCAAATAGGCATCTTCTATTTTGGGCGGCTTTAAAACCAGCATAGTAGCAGCAGAAGCAGCAGCAGCAGTCTGGGTCACTCCATTCCATATCATTAGAAAGCGCTCAGAGAGATGAACAAATTCTCCTGGCAAAGGAGGCGCACAGCATCATTTCTTGGGCCTTAAGTTTAACGTAGGACCAAGCCAAGCGCGAAACCTCACCCCATCTTCGCCGTTATTACCGAATTGCTCGAGAAATCGTACATGCTGACACGCTGATTGAAAATGGCCACTATTTCGGTCATCTCGGTCCAGTCAGCGCATTCCCCCTCCCCGAAAATAAGGGCTCGATTCCAACTGAGAAACCTCAGCGTTGTGCATTATGTACTTACTCAACAACCGGACGAGATGCCTTTTTACGATTAGTAAACATTTTCTAAGCATTCCGATTCGGCACTTAGCTGTCTCCTTGTCGCCACTGAAAGCATCCATTGTCTCATTTTGTACTGCCCGCAACTTGTATTTTGGTGATGCTGGCAAACGCTCGGCCCCCCTCTCCAACTCTAATTAGCATTCCTTCCAGATAAAACAATGATCACTTGAATACCACTGCGCTAAGCTAGCAGGAAGTGATCTCGAGAGCTGATAGCAACCTGCGATTAGCGAGCAACCCACTCCATCCAATATGCTTTTAAAGAAAACCTAATATCAGCATCCCATTCCGTCCGATAATCTCGCCCGAAAAGCGATCTTCAAGCGTGCTGCTTTTGGGCCCCCGAAGCTGCAAGTCTTGTCCATCATTGATTGTGTCCCGCAGATTAAAGGGCCGGCTTCCATTCCGGCGAGAGGGTGCCCCTTTGCCCGTCGCAGACATATGGAAGCGTTTGCCGGACAGATGGCTTATTTTCCCCCGGAGAAATGGTCCCAACGGTCAAGAAGCGGATTCGCTGAATAATGGCGCAGCTCATATCCGATTGTTGTCGGCTTTGAAGTGCGATACAACACTGGGGTGATTAACCTGTTAATGAGGAACAAATACGTCCAGAAAAAAAAAAGTCCCGCCAGCCGTACTTACAAGCAGTGAGAGGTTGTGGGGCAGTTGAATAACCAAAACCCAGGTGAAAGTGACTTAGTTTTAAATAATGTGACTTGAGTTGACGTTTTTAAAGCTATCCGAATAATGAAAGATAATAAGGGGCTGCCGACTGGGAGAGGGGGGCCCATGTGAGACCGTCTCGCCCCGGGCCACATTGAGTCTATCAGCGGCCCTGGTGTTTAGTGAATGTATATTTTACGTGTTTTACGACATGACATATCCAACAAGCTTAGTGGTGGCTTTAGTGTTATGGACATTTTGCCTTTCACCTCAAAAGGCTTCTTCAGCAACTATAAATCTTTAACCTTGCCTGCTATGAATTTTTTTTGTATGTGTATATTATTTGATTGTCTTTCTTTTTACTCATAAGTTTTATTTTTTCAAAGTAAGATTACTCAAGTAAAACATTTGATTACAATGTCTTATTTCCCTCAAATTAAAATACATTAAAATAAAACGGATTACTACACTCATAAGAAGTAAATAATCGTAATTCTTCCAAACAATTTAACCCATCATAAATGTGGCAAAACGCTCCAGCCCGAACCCCCCGGAGGCTCCCAGACTTAATTCCATGTGCTGCTGAGACTGTGGCTTACACACAAATGATGGACATTTTGTGTTGGGGTAATTACTAATATGCGACTGTTGTTGCCGGGGCAGCAGCCTGTAGCTGGGTTCTTTTGGTTTAAATGTTGGTTTTACTCTCCCTGGGCTGTGCGGTTTGCTGCAGCTTAATCACGAAGCCACAAACATCTCAACCATTTTGATAGGAACCAAACAGAGCAGGCTTCATATGCACAGCGCTGTGTTTTGCTGCTTCTACATATAGCAGCGTTTTTTTTTCTTTTCTTTTCTGCACAGTCAGCAATGAGAATGACAGCCAAAAGGCATAAGAGCCTGTTGACAAATTGAAAATGGGCAAATAAAGTGTGTGTGGGGGGGAATCTTGTATATAATCAGGATTTTATGGCTGCAAATGAAAACGATTCATCATTTGTACATTATTTATTCCAATTAAAGAAGGAGTGTAATTTTTGCTGTTTAATTGTACTTAAAATGTTTTCACCGTCTCAAGCTGCAGTGGTCCTTGGCTGCTGCGTCGGGAACATTTGCAGGGATTCTGCCCCGAAATTGACAGCAGATAAGTTGTTTTTGACAGTCGCTCTGAATGATCAACGCCTAAACAAATGAACTCTCTGAGGGAATACTATATTTTCATGTTATGTACTATAGCAGGCAAAGCAGGCAAGGTAAGAAGCTGAACTATGTTGAGAACCACTGATCTGTAAGTACCTGCTCAAAACCCCTGAGCAGGCACATTGTCCATGAATTTAAATTGACCATCATCAGGAATGTATAGCGCGTTTTATTTAAAACATTTTTTGGGGGGGAACATAGTAAAAGGAATAACGGTGTTCAATCCTAGCGGAAAGCTAGCAAGCCAGCTAATCTGATTAACGTTTTGGCGTTCATTAGCTTGCTCAATGTACAGCCGTTAGCATGAAGCTACCAAACATCCCAAATTATAAAGGTTCCAGATGTTTTCAGCTGTCGTCAAGCCATCTACCACATTTAAGTGATATCAAAGCCTAGTTAAAAATCATTCATCAATATATAGTTTTTTTTTAATAGATTTTTCTTTCGACACAAATTAACATATAAAAGTGTCATCTGAGCTACATGCTAATTGATATTCAGTTGACTTTTTGTTGGATCATCTACACATCTAATGCCTACTAAACATCATATTAAACCACAGGAATTATACTTTAAATGCCATGAAAGGACATGCTATACCTCAGCATACTTGAACATCATCATTCAAATCATTGAAATGGCGATAGAACACATAATCCAAACAGGTCCACAGAGCTATTGGCTAATAGATTTACACATCTGTAGGAACAGGCTCAGATAGCTAACGGAGTGGGAAAAGGGCTCTGTGGAATGATACAAGATTTCAGGGCTTTCTGTGCAGTCGGAGACAGGATTCGAACCGCCGACCTCTGGATCCGTGGATGACTGCTCCAACCAATGAGGCGCTGAAGCCCCCTCTCACACAGGACAAGGGTGTATTCAGATGAGGTCAGGTACACGTTCAGGTAAAGCTGAATTATAGGTTGCTGATCAGAATGGTCAGAATGTGTTAAAGCTGGGGTACCTGATTTGTTGGTGTTGTTGGCATTTATTTTTGCCACCTCAGAGTATGTTGTAAACACAGCAAAACAAAGGCCTTGTTCTATTGTCTTCACCTAAAGTTTTATTGATAGAAGTCTGAGCTAAATGAGTGGAATTAATCTTGGGGGTGGCCGCCCTTGCTTCACTTTGTTACCGCTCAATGCTGTATATGGGTGTGAAATGAGCATATAATTATATTCTTTGAACAATCTGAATACACAGGAGGGACTGTGAGAGCTAGAAACAAGTTTGGGCCAAAACAAAAAATGTCACTGTTTGAACAGGAAAAATCAGGTACCTCAGCTTTAAAGCGGGCAGATTGAAGGGCTGTCAGTAGGCCGGCATTTGTGCAGAGATATGGATGGATGGATGGACCCGGGTGCACGCTGAGGTCTTCACTGTGGGAAAACAACTCTGTCAAGCAGACAAGAAGTAGTGGTGTCCCAGACATATTCATTTCAAGAAGCTCAAAGGAACCCAAAAATACTACCTTCCACCAACAATCAACTACTCACTGTGTAATGACAGATTAAAAGACTGCGGGATTAGAAGTCCTTGAAAAGTGCTTTAAGTAGCTACATAAATGAGCATTTATGATAAGCCTCCATTTGTGGAATCACTTCACCAACTGTCATTACCAACATTCATGACCAAATCTGATCTGTTTATGAAGGGTTTCAACAGATCTCATTTGTGAAAAGATGTTTCTTTTTTATACAGATGTAAGTGAACAAATACAAGAAACATTTTAGCAGCAGAACTTGCAATGGAGGTAACTTTTACTGCTTAGTTACTGAAATGAGCAAAACGAGACTTTAGAAAAAATATTATGACTCATTATCACTTGAGTTAAGCCAAATTACAGGTCCCAGCGGTCAATCATACACAACCTATTACATTTGTAAAACATTTAGACTTTGAGACGACCACTTTAACTTAATCTTATGATGAATTATTTATTCTACATTTGAGAACAGGCATCTGTACTATTTACTTCCCTAAAATGTGTTAACAGAAGTATTTAGTATTTTTTAGAGTCTTTTTATTCTTGCGCAAGCTTTGTAAATAAGTAACAAAAACGGCTCTTCGAAATAAACACACCCCAAAGATTCGGCTCCCATCAGAGAGCCATGAATCTCATCGCCAATCAACATGCCATACAAACATGTTACGGCTAACACGGTTTTGTATGGCTTAATTATATTTGAGTCAGTGTGGTCAAACTGATGGTAAGTGCACATGAAGTGGTGCAAACATTTTTATATGTAATAACAATGTGGGCAGTCGTGTTTGGGGCTTTTTGTTTTTCACTTTGACCGCGACTATAAAAGAGGACATCTGGAGCCACTTTTCAGGCACCGTTGCACTGGAGGACCGATTGGAACAGAAGATGAGCTGGAATATGGAGGGATCAAAGCGAGACAAGCGATAAATAGATCTTTGAACGGACTACAAAACCACAAGCCTCTGGGAGATACAATGTGATCATTTGTCTGGCAAAAGACAAATGATCACACTGCCAGATTGCTGTCTACAAGTGCCCAGGTGTTTATGATCCAAAAGCGAAATGCCACACTGAAACAAAAACAACAACAAAACTGTTACCGACACCTAGCTAAGTAATCCCACAATCCCGTTTTTGAGTGGAGTTTTTGAAGAAATGTTGTGGCTTTGTTGAAACACGGCTTGTTGGTGTAATGTACGAGTGTTTTTTACAATGGCACTGGCAGACTGGGGGCTCCCCCCCCCACGGCGTGCACACACAGCCTCGCCATGGTGCCCTCTGGATGTTCCGTAAGGGGCCGGTCAGCGTGGTGCCTCACAGACCATTAGAGCTGGAGAGAGTCCACAAAACACTACTACTAAGCAATTTGAAGGAAAAACAAGCCTGTCCACTGGTCAATTTAAAAGAGCAATGTTTTTTATATATATGTATTTTTGCAGTGGGTTGGTGACATCTTGAGTTAATAATGTGGTAGCGGTGGCACAGTGGTAAGAGTGTACTGATCTAAAGGTTTGGAGTTCAATCCCAGCAGGCACTTGACCCACATGGTTATTGAATGCGTTTGAGTGATAATTCAAGATTTGTGTACTATTATTCCAAAAAATACACTGCCTGAAGAAGTCACCACCTGGATTTAACTAATTCATCGATTAGGCATCGATCGATATATCAGGCTGATATTTGGGTATTTTACTATAAAGGCCAATATCTCCGGAACATTTTTTTTTTTTTTTGCCTTAGAAAGGGCACAGTAAGATGAGCCCCCCCACAATTTCGTCCCTCATGGTAGCTGAGAAACATTGCGGTGAAAATTATTCAAAGGATTGTACACCTCGGCTCATATTTGATATATTTTATGTTGCTAACTTTTGCTTATAATTTCAGAACCATAAGAGATAGGGACCTACAGTTTTTTTGTTTTGTTGGGAATCTGTTTATTTTTGTCTTTCAAACCAGCTCCTTCTAAAGAACCTACTAAGCATAAATATATCAGCCCTATGCTCCAATAAATATAGTTTATAGTTTAGGAGCATCAGACACTAAATCATAGACAAGACATTTGGAAAAATCAGCAGAAAACATCAACCAAAAATATGGGCAGTGCATATCGGTGTCGGCCAAAAAAGACGCCCCAAAATCTGCGCCGACCTCTAGTTCTGATCTGGGGTCGCTGCAGTCGGTCAGGTCTAGGTTCAGCAACACTATGCGCCCAAAGAATGAGATCAGCCGACGACCTGAAACATCCTGAGTGACCAGTTCATTCCATCAGTGGATTTCTTCTTCCCTGTGGTTCGGGGAGCACGAGACATCATTTTCACACACGAATTGGCCGCCCACAGAGTCCAGATCTTAAAACCACCTTGAGAAACTTTGGGATGTGCTGGAGAAGGCTCTGCGCTCTGGTCCCACTCTCCCGTCATCAATACAAGATCTGGGTGAAAAATGAATGCAGCAGTGTACCTTTCGACATGGCAGAAGCGGCACCGCGTCTGCGTGCTGTAATCAAAGCTAAACCAAATATTAGAGCGTGTGACGTTTGCCTTTGTTGCCAGAAATGCAGACTCTGCAAACAGCTCCAAAGAACAATTCCACCCAGATCTGCTTGAACGTGAAACTTGCTCAACCACTCTACAGACAGGAGATTATCGGATTGGTGGGAAAAGGCCCTAATCAGTAGTGGCACATGAGATTAGGACGTTACGAGCAACTCTGTGTAAAACTGTCAACAATGGATGAATACTAAATACTCAAATATTTCAAAGGTTCCACATTTGCCACTGACTGCACAAATAGTTTGGCAGGAGGTCATCTGCAAATCGACATGAGCCTAGAATTTGTCATTTTGTAATTTTGTCTGTCATTTTGTGTGTCTGGGGGCTTGCATCCCTATGTTTCTTCTCAGAAGTCAGTGCTCCTGATCTCTCTCTTTTCCCCCCTGATCTGAAGACTCTACCCGGGCTCCTCAGAGATCTGTGAGTACATGGCGAGGAATGTGTGTCCTTCCTGGCATTACGACGCTTTTTATCAACTAACAAGGGGAGTGGGAGGGGAGCCGGAGGAAAAGGAGAGGATGTGAAGAAGTTAGAACGAATGGGGGGGAAAAAATAGAAGTCTTTGTTGGTTGCTTATCTGACAGGATATGAAGCAACTCAATGGCTTTGGCATTTGGCAAAATAGCTTCCTTCAATGGCCATTCACCCCAAGAGGCATCCCCTGACATTAGGCCACATGTGTCTAAGGAGCTCAACCCGGCAGCAGGCAGAGGGGGGTTTGAGGGAGAGGCGAGACAGCCGCAGGGTGTTTGAAAATTTCCGTATTTTCTGAATTGCTCACGATAAGATGCAGCAATTTGCCAGTAGTTGCGATGATTATCAACAGTCGGGCAGATGTTGGTGCTGGTAGAGTTTTGAGGCACAATCAGAGCAGAGGTCTTGTTCACCTTACATCATAACATTCATCCCGCCAGCATATCCTTTGGTTCCCAAGACGATTTTGAGAAATAGCCCCTGACTGCAAACGACAGGGATTTTGATTGTTAAAATGCAGATTTTTTGACCTGATGTAGGGTTATCTTTGTAATGGATCGGCACAACATCCTCTTTCTAAAAATAAATGTAGTGCTATTATTCAATCAGACGGGCGTGATTGTTGTAAGTGGAAAGGCAATCACGGTATGGCAACTTTTCTGTTCAGAGATTCAGCAAAAAGGGTGCCTCTCCGATAGAGTGCCATCTGCAGGATTATCCCCGGACAAACTTCTCAAATGCCCAACTGTCCTGTTTACAGTGAAGACAAATTTGAGGGCTAGAGAGCCAAAATTAACTCACCAAAAGACAGGACATGCACACACATCATAGTTTATAATTTTTGTTAATGGGATCTCAGAGGACATCATTTTCCTGATGTGGTGTAATTGAAGCCACTGTATTAAAGGCTTGTGTTCCTCTCCTGCTGCCGGGACACAAAGTAATGCAAACCCCATCCCAGTTATTAACCCAGGAAGTCCCCATGGTGCGCTGCTCTCTAATGAGAGAGACCAATACACATTAGATTTTTTTTCATTCGGATACTGGCCTTTTGACCCCCTCCTGCTCCTCCAGTGCCCATAGTGCTCCTTAACAACTTCCATAGACTCGGCTCATGCACATTCTCCAGGCCTTTGAAGGGCAGTTTCCAACCATGTTATAATCTTGTTCCTCCAACAAAATAATACTTTGAACCAGGAGTAATATTTTTTTGTTTCTTTTTTTTCAGTAATGCTGAATGCAATACAATCTTCTTCTCAAGAGCTTAAAACCCTTGTCCCACACCTGCTGTTTTTTTAATGGTAAAAAATAAACACTTCTGTGCACCCATTCACACTCAGACTCAAACATGCGCAAATGGCTCAAAACACAGCTCCGGATACGTTTTTTAATGAGGGAACAACATTGTATCACGGTAAAAGCACACACACAAATTCCATTCTGTATAATATCCCCCTTTAAAAAACAATTTAATGGATAAAGGACATTCAGATACTGCATATGGTGAAATGAAGGACCTCATCTCAATCCTTTTCTTGTTTTAGGATAGTATTCCTTTGAAACGATGTACATTTGCGAGTTTATGCAACCTAATCTCCCCTTTTACCTTTTGAACTTGATGAGAAAGCTAAACAGGTTTGTTGTCAATCGGATTAGCGGAGACATCTCAACAAAAAAACAAACACTCATACCACCTCATTATGTAGTTAGAACAGGCTTTGTAATAGTGCCAACGAGTGTGTTGTCATCGCTGTGGTCTTGTGTCTCTTACTCGACAACAAATCACTTAAATCTCCTTCTAAATAGTTGTTGTTTTTTTTTCCATTCATTACCAGAACGCAAGTGTTCAGTGGCCAACATGTGCTGATAAAACTAATTAGGGCCGTCCACACCCTCTCCCCGCACAATGGGCCTTCTGCACAAAACACAACAGCCCCTTGTCTTTGAACAAATTAACAATAATGAGTCTAAATGGGGTTGAAATTACAAGCTTGTATGACCCAAGGGTAAGTTCTGACAGGGACACATTTTCTTTTTTTTCTTTTTTCTTTATGAGCAGACTAAACACGCCGTTTCTCATAATGCAGTTTCATTGGGCCCGGCGCACTACTATACCGCCGCTGGAACGCATCACTGCTGTGTATCCATAAACAGAGATTAACTTCGCAATACTCCAAAACACCTTGGATTTTTCTCACACAGACCGAAAAGCAGAAACACCAAACCTTGCCTTTGATGTCCAACTTTGAATAGACGTGCAATATCACTTTCAGTTTGGAGATCGGGGTGGTCCTCGCGGTGTCGACGGTGAACCCTGCTTTGTGTCCCGTCGGTTCCGCGGTAGGCCAGGTTTCTTCTCAGCCCGTCGAACGTTCACCCCAAAAGGTTTAATAGCAAACAGGCTCCAAGAAGTTGGATATTAGGGATCGTGAACGTAAAAAAAAAACGATACCTCCCATCTGGATTTGATGAGACGAGAAATGAAAACCATCTGACGCCGATTTTAAACTTTACACTTCAAACAATTGTCTTCGCGCCAGCCAACTACTGCTCAGCAAAAAAGGAACACAAAAAAAAAGCAACAGGCCGTGCGATTTTTTTTTTTTTTACGAACCAGCAAAAAAAAAAAAAAATCTGTTTGCCGAGATAAGGAAACACTTAAGTCAAATGATATGTTCCAGTTCGAAGTGCTTAACTATGTCATCCTGAGAGGCGACATCTGAGGCGATGCCACTTTTCCTCCGCTAAGTCAAATCAAACCCCGCCGATTCTCACAGCCTGTTGTCAGAAAAACACTAAACATTTGCTCGGAGATCATCGGTGATTCGAGCACTAATAACAATCACATCTCGGTGGCTGTGATCACGAGAGTTCACGCGATATATTCGTCAAAGCAGGTCGCCGGGGAAGCGATCTGTAATTATGCATCTGCGGTAATTACAAATCAAACATGTATACAGCACTCGGCTGTGATGAGCCCCTAATGGGAACAGAGTGAGGAGGTAGTCAGTGCGCAGACAGCTAGTAGTTAATAGTTAATTGGTCATGACCCCCGTGTTTAGAATGAGCGCGTGATCGGGGTGGCAGATTTATGGAGAACGATCTTTGAAGGCCAAATATAGCGTCCGTTGAGGCTCGTGTTTTACGCAAATAAAGTCTTTAAACTCCCGCTCACTGCGGGGGAATACGGTAAGCTGCTGAATTGCCCCGAGAGGTTTAAAAAACACAGGAACAAAGCCGGACGGCAAGAGCAGACACAATGATGCTCAACGGGAAACCAACATGGCTGTTTCATTTGTTCAAATAAAAGGTCACCGAGTCGAGCCACGTGTTCGTTGGGTAGAAGTTACGGAGTATGGCTAGAGTAACAGTAACACGCCGAGCATTATTTAAAATGGAGCGTCAAAAAGGCAGAAATGATTATTAGTACAATCATATTACCGTATTTTCCGGACTTTAAGTCGCTCCGGAGTATAAATCGCACCAGCCATGGCAACTATCAGAGCATGGAGGGGTAACTGCACCGTTGACAAGCCTCTCCCGGCAGCACGTTGTTCAAGCTTTGTGAACTCTTCCCTCTAGCTGTGGCCATCTAGCTTTTAGCTCGCGGCTAGCTTTTTTTGTTTTCTTGATTGCTGTAAGAACCTCCGACAGTCTCTCACAAGTTTCTCGCTCACTCCAAACTTTACCGTTTTTTTTTTATGTTCAGTGGTACAGGAGTAGCAGATACTGGTACACAAGCCTAGAGTGGCCTCTTTCAGTGGGAAAATCACAAATGTGAATTTACATATTTTGATATATAAGTCGCACCTGAGTACAAGTCGCACCCCCAGCCAAACTATGAGTGGTACTTATAGTCTGGAAAATACAGTAATATAGTTTCTCATATTTGTTATAGATTACCGTAAAGGTGACACTGAACTTGCCTTCTCAAAGCAAGGTCATATTGTTGAGGCTACACAGCAAAGCGGTGCTAGCATGACAAGCTACTGCTAGCATAAGAATGTTCTGTGCTAGTTCAATTTGGGAGAAAATCTATACGGGGAACACACACCAGACCTGACATGCGGTTGTTCGCAAAATGAGATGCTAATGTATGCAGCACGTCCTTACTTTTACACACAGGATAAAAAGCACGGCCTCACAGTAACTGCCAAACGATTAGCTTTGTGGTAGTGAAAAGAAAGACGTGTGATCACCAAAGCGGCTCGGTTTTGTATGGAAACAACTGCGGCTGGATGTTTGGTTCTCATGGAAGCCACATGAGAGGGAGGTCATGAGAGAGACAGCAGGCCCGGCGCTGTGTGTGATCTCACCGCACTCGCTCCCCTCCGTAGACGACTTTTTTTTTTTTTTTTTTGAAGTCTCCCTCCGAGAACTTTTATCACAGCTCCAAAAAGGGGAGACCCCCGACTCTCGCTGTCAGGAAAGTGCGCCCTCCCTTTTTTTTTGCAACCGTTTCATCCTCCATCCTTGGCCACTGCCATCACTGAACCCAGGGAGGAACAGCTTTTGTAACACTACAATGAGTTTATTTAAACACAAGCTAATCGTGAACAGATTTAGTATACAGGTACACCTTATCATAAAGTGTTACCGCTGCTATTCAAACTGCCAGAGCAATCATTTGGTGGACACTTTCCCAGTTCATTAAACAGCGGATGATGGCTCGGGGACACGGTGAATGTTATTGATCTGTGTCCTGTGAACGGGCCCGGTCAGCGGAGGGAAATGAGGAGAGGAGGATGGAGATGGAACAGGGGAGGCGGCGGGATGAGGGTGGCTGAAACGTGATCCGCAGCCTGTGTCGCATTAGACCTTAACGGGCCGTGTGGCAGACGTACTGGCACCACCGAGCCGAGAACAAGGGAGAGGTAGGCGGAGATTGAGAAGGAAGAGGAGGGAAGCTGCTATAGCGGCCCGGACGCACTGGCGCACAATGAAATGTGGCGCTACACGGCAGCTGGGGGACATGTCATGGAGCTAACAGGAAGGATTTGTTTTTTTACACCTCGGGAGAGAAATGGGGGGAACGATGCGCACCCCTCTATCCAAGGCCTCTACCGTTCTACCATGTGTATGGTGCATGGAATGAATTTAAATTGCGTTACTCTCAAACCATATATGCAATATGAAAATATATACAGTATGCACACAATAGTGCGTGGAATGTTTTGGGCTAACTTCCTGACCAATATTGGGTAAAGGCTACTTCCTCTGAACACTTTAATATAGATTAGAAATACACAAATATTTCAAAAACAGAAGAAAACGTTCGGTTCAGCTATTTTATTATTTGTTAGCGTTAAACTGATGTTAGCCTTTAGCTTCATGGCTAAACCACTTATTTATAAACACAGAAGTCTCCCTCTGTGAAATATTTAAATCCTGGGTAATCCTGGGTTGTTAAAAAAAATATATTTTAAGTAAGTCTCCAACAGCTGCTTGTTTTCTGCAATGCACTGCTCAAATATATATTTATTTCAGCAAGTCAAGGCTAACTCTCCATAGGAAGTCAGGATCATCCGTCCACAGAGCCTATAGGGCGGCAGAGGGAGGGAAGCTTTCTGACAGCCTAGTGGGTGAACTGTTCTTCAGTCAGCTGGACCCAGGAGTGATCTAGACGCCGTTCTCTTATTTTATACCTTATACATTTGACCTAAATGTTTACAGGTTATATACAACAGTTACTATAATTTAGCAGTCAAAACAATAGTCAAAAAAAGACTCATTAATCTAGAAATGTCTGAAGATTTTGGGGAACTACTTTGAGACAGAAGCCACCGGTAGTACCTGAGCTACAGGTTGAGGGCCCTGGTTCACCTTTGCATCACACCTCATAGCTCCAGTAGCCTCGGTGAGCCTGTCATCCCGCCGGGTCACGGTCAAACTGGCGCTCCTTCCCTGTGTCATGTTGTCTATGACCTGCTCTGTAATTTCCTTTCTCCCCCCCCACCCCACCCCTCTCTCTACTCGTTCCCGGAAAGAATGTGTCTCCTGTCGCTCCGCAAGTCAGTGTCAGGGGTCTAAACAGGCCATTTCAGCGTCTGACTCAGTTACGGAGTCCCAGAGGTGCCTGGCGGATTCCAAGAATTCCAGCTTTGCACCCACACCTGAGGGAATGCCATGGAGAACAAAGCCGCCACTTCCTGCACATGTTTGGCATTCTGTCTCCCAGCTACACCATAGATGTTTGGATCATAGAGATTGCACAAAATGCTACATTTATTTATACATTCATTCATTAGACTGCACAATAAACCAACATTAAATCACCACAGTTATTTAGGCAGTATCTTTTGCAAACACATACAAACATGTTCTGAAAAGCATGTAATTCTCACATTCGTTTAACAGTAAACATTTTCTAAACAAAAATGGCTAATCACAATCCAGACAAAATAAACACCATTAGACATATATATATATATATATATATATATATATACATATATATATATATATATATATATATATATATTAAGTGAAGCCTAGAATAGAAATAAAGCACGTGGTAATAAGCTATACTACAAAATGTGCCAAAAATCAGTTTCAGTCACAATTTTGCTAATTTTATTTTATTTTAGCTTCGTTTTGGCCCTGATTTCTTTGTTTTTTTAAGTCTTGTTTTGTGTTGAGTTGGCTTAGTAAAATTGCCTATACTGCAATTTCATGTTACACTCATTAAGGTGAGTCATGAAGAGAATGTGTCTGAAGTAACAGTCGGGGCTTTGTTTTTACAGATTCTCATCAGAAAGAACTGGCTTGGAAAAAGCTAATTGTTGCTAATTGTTCTAAAGCTAGCATTAGCGAACAGTAGTTAGCACGCATAATTTAGTCAGGTACATTTCATATTGGATAAAATAAAGGAATAGTGGACAGTTTTGCAACACAATGTGTTGTTTAGACTTTGGATATTTTCTGGAATAGTCTAAAAACATACCAGCAAGCTGCATGGCTATTATTTAGCTAAATTAGCCAAATTCACACATACGCCCCCAGCAGGACATTCTCTTGGTAATATCAGGATTTTTGGAAGAAAATCCTGACTTTATCCTGACATTGTCCTGCTGGGGGCGGATGTGTGAATTTGGCTAACGTGTCACCATGGTTACCGACCTTCCAGAGATGCCACTGAAAATGTTATTGGGGTACGTATACCTATGTTTCCCGAGTGTGGGGTGAGTTGGTACATCAATCAATCGTAATTTTTTTCGTGGGTGAGTTTGTACATTAATCAATCGTATTTTTTTTTCGTAGGTGAGTTGGTACATCAATCAATCACAAGTCATGAGAGTGAAACGTCATACATATATCAATCAGCTTAACCCTGTCCCTGCCCTAGCTACTAACCTTAAGGATAGTGGGATGGTCCCTAATCTTTATACATCTATGTTCCCCCAATTCTATTTATGGGGGAAAATAGGTACCGGGAACCTAGGGCTGACCACATGTTATTGCACTAAGATAGTTAAGGAATATCGTCTTTCTTCTCATATTGTGAAACCCTAGAAAGAACTTAGCAAAAACAGACACTGAAGAAGTAAGAAGGGTGATCTGCAAAACATCGAGCATATGCATGACTTTAAATGGAAGACACGGTGATGATGAGAGGGACAGGATGAAGGATAGGCAAAAAGGAAAAAGAGAAACAGCCCGAGCCAGAAGAGTGGAGGGGGTAATGACTAGGTCTGCTCAGGACAGAGGAGGCGACAGAAGGGGGAAGCGTCTCCGATCGTCTCCTCGTGGCTCCTCTTTGGCGTCTGTGATCCTCGGACCCTTCACGCAATCTCCCTTATTACAAGGCTTCCCCTCTCCACACGGGCACCACTACAAAATGGAGCAATTACATTTAATTAGGCTGCAGAGGGTAGCGAGCCTGCCTGCCTGCCTGCCCCATCCCGAAGAAAGAGAGAGAGAGAGAAAAAAAAGAGAGAAAAAAAAAACCTCAAGAGAAGAGCGCAGACTTCAGGTAACACAACGGTCGGGGAGGACTTCAAAGACATGCAAAATTACAGCAGCCATTAGAGGAGCCACCGCAGAACCAGCGCGGGGGGAAATCATTTGACCCAGAGAGACAGAGAGAGAGATTCAAAGGGGTTAAAACTGAAAAGTAGACTGGCGACAAAAACAGCTCGGCAGCCAAAAGATTAGGGGGCACTTCGCTAAACATTGTTTGTGTTGTGAAAAATTAAGAGGACTTTGCAATCCCTATTAGTTATACCCCATAGCCCGCCTGCAGCCTCCGGTAATGGATGTTGTTTGGACCATGCCAAACTATTAGTGGTTTTTTACATTCAAAAAACATATTTTTCTTCCAGATGCGCTTGGATTAAGTGTCCTAATAGCTATGTCATTCTGCCGGGGGAAAGCTGATATGAGCGTCAAGCCTGGTTTATCTGCCCGCTGTAGGGAGCACTGAGGTTTGGCTCATAAGGCCATGATACTACTGAAAACTTTATTGACGCTGACTCACCAAGCCCCCCCCCCCCCCCCAACTCATGAGGAAAATACAGACTGTGTTGTATGCCTGGCGAGAGCTTAGCAAAAATACCAAGCATTTTTCCATCGGTTACTTTCACAACAATTTTGAAATTTGATTTCTCAGTGTCAGATGGACTAGGGCTGCACAGATGAAGCAATATCCATATCACAAGAAGCCACAATCGCAAGGACTATTTTGATCCGGATTTAGTCATTGAGACCCTTTTGATGACAAAATACATTTCATTCAGCTCTGGTGTCTGCCACACTTAAGTTACTGTGTGCAACAAGGAAAATACATATTAATACTTCAAAAAAGAGCATGTTACTGACCATACGCACACTCTAATTTTACCAATCCAATGTGCTCGGTTCAGGTGGGGGTTAAGAGGTTAAAAAAGGAAATGCAGTGGATTTTTTGAGAAGTACTTAAGGGAAGAATGTGATATAATAGAGTAACTTAAGAGTACTGAAGCCATTGATAAATGTTTATGCCGCTTGATGTGTAACTTTTGATGATGATTAATGTGTGTCTTAAAGGTCCTATATAATGCAAAATTGACTTTTTGGAGATTTTAACCATGTTGTTAGGCTATTTCCTTATCAAAAACACCCCCAGAGTGGTTTTTGGTTTCATTCACGCAGTTCTAAGTAATCCTCCTGAATCCTGAAACCTCTGACGTATTTTACGTCATAGTGTCAAACAGGAAGTGCCCAACTTGTCCACTTGTCCGTTGCCGGGTCGTGGCACATTGCACCACCTCCTTTTAGCTCCTCCTGCAGGTGGTGGGTCCACAGAAGGACGGCCTCATGGTTCTAACCGGGCCTGTTGGTCTCTCATAAGGGGCTTCTGAACCGCTCTTTGTCTAACCCGTCACCTAGGACCTGTTTGCCATGGGAGACTCAACCAGGGGCACGAAGCCCCCGACAACAGAGCTCCCAGGATTATTCAGGCGCTCAAACCCCTCCACCACGTTAAGTTGGCGGTTCCAGGAGGGGTATTTCTGTTGTAAGAAAGAAACAAATAAAAAGAAAAGGGCCTGAGGCGTCAGCACTGCCCCTGTAGGTAAACAAATGCACCCCCTGAGCGTCTGAGTAGCATGTTTGCACCGAAGTTGTGAAGAAGGAGCTTTTTTCTTACCTAACGATAATGTCACAGAGAAAATGCGCTACAAGAGGACAGAACTTTATCCAACTTTCCTAAAGAAGAGTCCACTCGCCAGAAGTTGGAATTTCTTTCTGGGATTCAGCGACTATCAGCCAAAATAGTGTTTGTCTGTGATGGTCACTGATGGATGCTTGGTGAACCTTGGCCAGAATCAAAGTGGATTCACTTTTATAACCAACGCGAGTCCCATAATGTAAACATCAGAGTGGTGAGTCGATCAGAACGCGTGTTGGAGCCATTTTAGCATGTCCATGTTTGATCCTCCTGCCACTGCGTGGCTCTCTGTGTGCAATTACCTGCCCTATATAAGGGCTATATAAGGGAGGCACTCAGGTGTGGCAGTGTGGAGGCATACATCTTTTGACTGTGTCAACCTATTGAAACCTGTGTATTTATGGATGGCTTTGAGGTATGTCATTAAACCTTTTGGAACACAGTATTTTCCGACTATTTGTGGAGGAAGACACGCGTCCGAGACGCCTAAACACTGTAGCCTGAGTGGACGTTTGCATAGGGCAAACCTGGACGCTACAACGCGTGTTAGCCATTTATGAAGCTGTGTTGTACATGTCAACTCCTTATAACTGCATTGTGAAGTAACTTCCCTTTTTACTGTGATATATATATTTATTTTACTGCTAAAGTTGTGTAGTGGCTAAATGCCCTTTGCTAATAGCCACTATTGGTTGAAGGTGTACAAAGGTTCTTTAAGCACGCGTGTCTTTAAGAATACCAAAAGAGTCCAGTGGAGACTGTGGAGTCATTAAAAATGATTTATTTTAGCTCACCTTTTACCTTAAATCAGCACAAACAAAGAACTCTGACAATGAAACGGTCAAAAATCATATCGCCTCTGCACCTTCCAACCCCTGGTGCCAATTTCCTGTCTCCTTACAAGAAAAGGTAAACCACAGTGCCCCATAGGGGCAGGAGGCACACATACACAGGACAGTCAAAATGGCTCCTACAAGTTGTATGGGCTGCATCTACTCGGAGAGAGGGACAGAGTTAACTGAATTGAATCATCTTGTCTTCCGGGTTTGAAAAATACCTCCAGAAAATACTTATATTTCTCACAAAAATTGGTACTCTATAGTGGTAGAGGTACAATATATCATATAAATGCATATAGTTTACTTTGGAATGGCTAAAATAGCATGATACAGATCTTTTAATGTTCTTTATTTTTATTTTATCTCTGTCAATTACTTGAATGCAATGTAAATGTGAAAGACTGAAGAATGGAGGAAAAGGGGTAGCAGTTTAAAGGCTTTGCGTCATCCTACTCCTTTTCAGACACCGGCTTCTATGATGAAATCGCATGATGAAAACGAAAGATTTGATCTGTTTTGTTTTTTGTTTTTTTTGTGCCAAAAGTCTGAATAAATAAATGAAATGAAAGGAACTGTAAACAATCGAGCCAGTGCAACGGACAGAGAGGTCCAATAGATTTGCTTTCATATAGGCCCAGTAGCAGACATATAAACCATAAAGCTGGTTTAAACCTTTAAATTGGGCCTTTGAGAATGTTACGTCACACGGACAAAGTCTATTCAGGAGACATTACCAATCACTGTGACTCAGCCTACAGTCTTCATTTTCGATTCCTTACAGCTCCCTTGAATAGTCATGCCTTACGGATACCGGCGCTGTTTACCTGGAAGAGGCCAATGGCACACGCTTCCCCCCCCCCCCCCCCCTTTAATTTGTCATCAGTCTGAATGGTCTCAAAGCTTGACTCATGATTGTTGTTCAAATCCAGGATATCTTGGCTTGCCTCCGTTCCCTGTGATCTCTCCTTAATCAGCCCCATAACTTGTGCAATACAAAATTGCTGGAATGCTTTTCTAAGTGCTTTGCTTGATGGGAACGAGTCACGGCTCTGTTTGTTTCTTCTTTCCTTTTCTTTTTTTCCCCCCTCCTCCAGAGAAAAGCCAGACACGTTTGTGGGAAATTGCGCTAAATACGTTTTTCTTTACAATTTGTGCAAACCAGATGAATGTAAAACGCGGACCACAGATATTCTCGACTTTAATCCCGAAGGCAGCAAAACACCTTCATAAGAGAGAATGGCGTTAATTATCGTCGATCACCTGTATCATTTAGGCCCAAGTATAGTTATTATTTCAGATCAGGAATGTGCTTCTCTATAATTCTTTTGGCCTACTGTAACCCCTTAAATATGACTAAGGCCTTTCTCCTCGCATCTCGTGGCAGCCTGGAACTGCTTCAACTCGCTCTCGTGGAGGTGGAGAAGAGCCCATTACGCTGTTAAATTATTCATATCAGTCCCACAATATAAACCGTAAAAATATAATTTAAAAAAAAAAGACACGTTTGGCTGTCAATGAATCCACTGTAACACTATCACAGAGATTGAAAAGGCTCAATATTGTCTCACCAAACCGCACGACCAGTACTGCAGACAAATCCTTTCATCGAGTACAGAGAGTTTATTGTTCTAATGAGGCAGCAGATCCAAGACAGTTTTTGGCCTCAGGCGTGCACTGAAACGCTGAAGCACCGCATTGAGTTTGTAAATAGAGGTTTTCAAAAGTCGTCAGCTGGACTGGGTCGTGTGAGTTGAGGGTGGTTCTTCCAATCGTCGCATCAAAGAAATATCTAAATTTTCATTGTAGTTGTTTCAAAGTCTTTCAGTGTTGAAATAGGAGCATATTGCAGCTGTTGAACTACAAAGAATCACAAGGGCTCCAGAATATGTTTGTGGAAGTTTCAACTTCACTAGCAGGATTTTAACATACAACTCCATAGAGATACTTTTGCTTTCTGACGGATCGTAAGTCTCTAAAATGGTCAAGGTCTTAACTTCCTTGTCCTAGTAGGCCCTTGATATCAGCTGGTTCTGGTCTGCTGGTAGTTCCCAGAGTACGGACTAAACGCAGTGAAGCCACATTTATGGAACCACTGACCAGCTTAACATTTTTAACTCTGAATTACAGTCAAATTGATCAAATCCTAAGGATCAAAGTTTCGTTTGTCTGTTTTGTAAAGTATCTGTGATTCGCCGTTCCCAGTTCTTGGATTATAAATCCCTTTTTGTATTTTCTGTTGTGTTTGTCATGACTCGGACTCTCTGTGAAGCATTTTCAGTTGCCGTTGTGCAGGGGAGGAGATCTGTAAATAAACTAGAACTTGTGTTTCCTGCATCAGCGGTTCTCGACTAGTGTGGCGCTGGTGCCCACCATCGCTGTTAGCCTGGGAATACCCATGCTGCTTTGCGCGCTCCAATCATTTCAAACTGCTCGGCAGCCTGAAAACCAAGGCCGAAATCTTCGCACGGATTTGGGAACAAATCACAGAACGGGGACTAACAGGGACGATGACGCACTATTCGACAGACGGAAGCTTTTAGTTTGTTTATGGATCCAACATGACAGCAGCAGACATGAAGCTTGAAAGTTTATTTCAAAAGAAGAACAGTCAGAATTGTCTTTGCAATAAAATTGTCTTTGCAATACATATGTCATTGGGTGCAATTGATACGATTGGCTATGGGCTATGAGCATATGATAGACATTCATAGCGCCCAATAAACGGCTATAGACAATCGTAAACCACACCTCTCCTACGAGAAAATGAATGGGTGGTTCCCAGACTAGCCAGGCTACATCGCTATAGGATATGACCCTATATCAAATAGTATTCCTATAAGGCTGGGTAGCGTTACATTTTTGTAGATACCAGTACTTTAACAATACTTGGTTTACAATACCGGTGCACAATCATGCTTTTTTCGAAACCGAAAATTAATTATTGAACAACCGATCCCCTCCGCCCCACCATTTTTTCACCAACCCAAAACCACCAAGCAACTTTTTTCAGGCACCAAAATCTGTGATCTAAAAAAAAAGAAGACGTATTTTCCCAGACCTATTTATTTCAACTGAGTTTCAACATTTGGCAGTTTGACTCTGTCTATATATAAAGTACCATTTTCCCCACAGAATGCTGTTCATTGAAGCATCGAATAGATGTTATTTTGCAGCTCGTCGATTGCGAATTCAAATTACGACTGCTATTCCATTACGAGTCATATGCACAGCCCTAAACATACAGTGTCCACGTATCCACTGTGATAATTTGCACGTTTTATTGCAGTTCTTAGGTGCTGGCTGATTTTCTTATTTCTCGCCACTGAATGTCTCCTCCATGTGTTAATGCGTCTCTTGTAGTTAAATGTGACTCTATAAAGTTAAAGGCCAGGTCTTTTTTAGCGCTGCGCCACAAATTAGTCTCATGCTGCGTCATGATTTATGGTCTCCGTTATGGTAATCACAAGCAGAGCCGCGCAGCCCTTCACCGTAGCCTCCCAAAAGCCGGTGACGGGTGGAAACTTCGACAGACAGCCAGTCGGCGCAGTCTGCTGTTGTCGCCTGTGTCACCAGAGCTTCGGGAATGCCATGTTTCAGCTCCTAACCGCAGCCTTAAAATACAACCCTGCTACTGCATTTAATATTTGTCTTTTCATGTGGCCGGCTGGCATTAGTAATTATAGTAACATTCCTGTAATACAGATGAGTATTTGTGTCATCATAAAACAAGTAAATGGAGACTTGGGCTAAATTATAAAGTATTGGAAAGCATTAAGTTGTCCAACGTGCTCAGTGGAACATTTAAAAGGGAGTCGAGCGAGCAATAAACAGTACTTAGGACAAAATGGCCCCTAATAATTTGAAAAACAAAACAAAATGCCAGAGCGTCTAGGAAAAATACTGCCTCCTTTTGATCGAAAACAAAAGGCGAGGCACATGTTAATGATGCTAATGGCAGAAAGGATTAGTCAGGGTTATAATTCTGCGTTGAGAAAACAGTAATTAAACGCTCCCAAGTGACAAGTGACTCTATACATTTGCTTGTATGTGACTTCAGGTTGTTAAAGCCGCGGGCAGAAAACACTGCGCCGGTGTACAGCGCAATGTCCGAGTCGTATTTGTTTTTCTTCTTCTCCCCTAAGATGACATTGTGTCTGGCTCGCGTGTCCCGGCTCTGGCCCGCGGGAGTAATTGTGATGACAGCGTGATAAGACCAAAAGCATTCCAGTGTCCATCAGCAGTGCTATCTGCACAGGGGCCTGTGTCCACTTTAGCCACCGGAGATCTCTGAACTTAAACGCACCATCTGATCAAGGCTGTGGTATAGCATCTGGGGATAAGGAACGGGACAATTAGATGAGAAATCTAATGTCTCGGGATAATAGTAATGCTCTGGTGATGGGCAAACGCAAGGTAACCAGCTGCACTGAACGTACTGTATTGTACGTCTGCGCACAAAAAGACACACGGATATTGACTGGAAAGTGATTCACAGGAAAACAGAAGATGAAAAGTATCAAGCCAGATTGAGAGGGAAAAACAATAGATGGACTGTCCACCTATCGGAGGGTATATACTGCATGTCAAAGCAAATAATAATAAGGGATTGACACTTATTTGGCTTCTGTTACCAGGCTGTTGATATGCTGGGACATCTCATGCATACATTGATAAATGGGAACTTTGTGGACAATTTTAGTGGTCTGCTTTGTAGGGATAAATAGATAAATTGCTTAAAATGTTATAGACTTTTGACAATTTATGATGATTTTGAAATAAAGGCTTATGGAACAAGCATTCATCTCACATAAAATAAGAGAAATTACAATTGAAATGAGACAAAAAGAAAGTCAAAAGCAAGAAATATCATTCTTGTTCCATTGACAATAACATGACAGAACTATCTTAACCAACACTATTACAGTTGGAGCAGGTATGATAGAAATGAGAAACATGATACATTTGAAGATGATATTTTTGAGAATGATACTTTTGAGAATGCTATTATTGTCACTATCATTATGGTGATGATAATATATGTATAATACATTTGTGCGCTAGTAATGTACGTGTATGTAGATATATGTATACATATGTCTGTATGTGTGTATATATATATATATATGTGTATATCTAAAACACTATGACTACATAAACAATAAGTAAATCAATAGAATGGTGACTAGTATGGTAATATGAGCAATGATAAATGGTAACATAAGCAATGAAAAAAAAAAAAGAAGAATATTATAAAACTAAGTGATCACACTCAGAACTCACAAACGTTTCTATTTTGTATTATACTGTATTGCATTGTATTGTACTTTGAAATTGGGGTAGGCACTTATAAGCTTTCTTGCTTCGGCCTACTCCTTTTGACTTAATATTTATTTGAATTTTTCTTGGGTTTTTTGGGTGAAAATGTAAATGTAATGATGTAAATATTATAAATAATAACGCACTGTAAAGCTCAATTAAATCTAATCAAATCATAGTCCAAAACTACTTAAAATCAGCAAAAATGTGGATAATTGCGGGCACTTTTAAGTCAATTTCATCTGATATGGTGCCAATAATGATTTATAGAGTACATTTTTCTACTTGATACATTTTTCAAGTTCCAATGTTGGGATAAGCGAGTTGATACAGACCATTTTCGAAGATCTGGGTCACTGTTCATCAAATCTTTTGTTGACAGCCTTGCTGCTTTTTGAACCATTAAATATGGAGTGGACGTTTTGCACGTCACAAATGCATTTTAATATGGAGGTCTACTTAATTTTGACAACATGATGCAGAGAAAGAGTTGCTGTCACGAGAGATCACTCCATTAATAATAACGTGTCTTGCGCCAAAAGCCCCGCGGCCAAAAGAGCCGTGGCCTGAACGATGCACGACTTTGGGCAGGCGTTTAACGGCCTGCGCAGCCGAGACAAGTCAAAGGCACTCAGTCGTCTACGCAAGCATGTCCTTGGTCACATGTGCGTGGCATTAGGGAAGACACAAACAAGGCAGGGGTGCACCGCAACCCTATGATTAGACTGATTTATGAAGATGTCAGGGCGCACTTTGCCAGAATATGATCCACTTTCGACGAAGATCTCAGCAGATGAGCGTTCAGAGCGAGCAACGACAGCAAATTACTAATGGCGTCAATTTCTGACCGCAAACTATCGCGAGCGATTTGGTGGATCCTTAAAGCAACACGGTGACAACGCAGAAGTAAGGGATTTTTCATTGGTATTGGCATCCCGATAGGAGCATTTATGTCTTGCAGCGCTGAGTCAACCGGATCAATATAATCTAGACCGACGCAAACTACACAGTGAGCAGATTAGCAGCAGCCTCAACTACTGTATCATAAATCACCTCTGGGACCACCGTGCTTCCTAACCACATAAGGCTTAGATTTGGGCTGGCCCTAAACTGGATCATTTCTTTTGTGCCCATAGCCCTGTAAATGATTAAAAGCTGAGGTCGCGAATGGCATTTCACATGTCGCCAGTCTCTAATTCAGCCCTTAAAAAAAAAAAAAAAAAAAAAAACAGAAAGAAAGAAAAACGTTACGCTGTTATTTTGCAGCATCACTTTTCTCACCCCTCGTTTTGCTCTTGCTCAGCGACAACCTGTAAAAGCTGGCCAGCGCTTTGAAGTCGAGCATTTAACATCGGGTTCAGTGATGTTGTACAATTTTGGTCAGCGTACATCATTACCAGGTCATTTCCAATCATGCCTTTCAACGCCTCGGCTATTTCTGCCCACTCGACTTGAAAAGGTACAAATTCGAGTTGCGAGCGCGCTAAATTTAGCTGGACGGCTCCCTGGGAATGGCGGCGCTGCAGGGTGCATAACTCTCCCTCTCGAGAGGTCTCACTATATTCCTTTTTGTCCTCTTTTCAGTAAACACCTCTACTTTGACATGAGTGGCAATTTACATCTGGCTGATTGAAGAGTAAAGCTGCCGCTGGTCCGCCACACAGGCTCCTGCCCTGCCTCGCTCCCTTCTCTCACTTTGTACCACCAGTCAGTTAAAAGGACCTCCCCCGTAATCTTAATCCCTCAAATCTGAAGGCCCTGAAAGGACAAGCCAGAGGTCCCTGTGTTTACACTTTGAAATACAACACTGTGTTTTATTTATTTAAAAAAAAGATATGATTTATACATCAAGAAGGGAAGAGAAAGGACATCTTATTCGTTTGCCGCTTTTCACAGACACACCCAAAGTTCTCCACAAGGGCCAGTTTCTGCCCCGATTCTTTCTTTCGTTTCATGTTTAGTGGGAGTAAGTTATGTATGTTTTGCAATACATCGCAATAGGTCTTTGTTGTGATGCACGTGTCATATTGGAAACCATGCCTCCCAATACTAGAAAAATAATAATCCAAATGATTTTGACTTAATACCAATTTTGGTGCTGATGAGTTTAAACAAAAAGGCCAGACTTTTAAGACGCCTCTGACGTCAGCTCTTTCCAAAATGTTTTACTCAAGGTCAGACTGAGTTTCTAAAAGTTATAAATTAACTTTTAGAAACTCAATTGACTTGCATTCATTCAAGATAAAGTATTGCAGTTCGTTATGACAAATCATAATACTACATACGCCTAATATATGAAGTTAAGTTAAAGTATTATGTATTATATGTATCGTGTCGGGCTTTCTGTATTATGATATGTATTATAATGGGACAAAAGCACATTGTCCCAGCCCTAATAGGGTTAGGGTAGACAGACAGGAGCACAGTTGCCCCAATCTTTGCCACCTGACCCCCTGTCTGCACTGACTAGTGAAGTTGTCTTTCTAAAATGTAACAAATTTACCTTAAGACTAGTTGGAAAGAAGGTGTTTTGGAGTTTCACCTTTGCTATTGAGATTGCTTTGGCTGCATTGCTTCCCTGTTTGGGATGTGTTGCCATGCCACTGGCTGAAAACATGTTGAAGTTTATTCATCTTCAACACCTGTGTTTCTTCTGTCTGTACAAATAACGCACAGTTGGTGTTCTTTAAAGTATAAATCACATGTACCAGACGTTTCACACTCTATAAGCCCCTCCACAGAAGCAAACAGAATCGTAACCACTTCATTTCTCCACGTTTAATGCGCTCCTTTTAATAGCACTGCTTAATTGTGATGACTGTGTGCGCTTGTCCCGGGACGAATGCCGCTCTTTGAGGAGAAGCCAGGCGGCGGGTCCAGACCGCAGCAGCGCGACTGGCCAGTGGTTGCTGTTGGCTAAATCGGCTCATCGGTATTGGAGACAGAGCAGCCCCTCATCAAAGGCTAAATCAACTCCACTGTCCCCCCACAGATTAAGAGCTGAGAGTGGCCCGAGCCGCCCGAGATAATCTTCACCTCCGCAAATCCCGGGCTAATATGAAGAGAAAACACAACCCCGCCGCGGATTGTGTCTAGACGGGCTCTTAATCTGCCCTGATGACTTCTTCTAAAGAACTCAGCGGATGAGGCTTTTGACATCGCTTGCCTCGCTTAAAGACAATGGGAGATTAAAAAAAACAGTGTCGGCCGGCCTTGGTTTGTACTGCAGGTGGCTCTATAAAACACATTAACAGACAAGACGTGAAGCCAGACATGAGAACTTTTCTGACGTTTTAAATGAGGGCTTAACGGTGTCACACCCGTCTTGGGGCGAAGAGTGTTTGACCATGTGTGTACCCTTGTAAAAATGTGCAGCATTAGTTTGAAGAGTTGAGATAAAAGATGAATCAACGTTTTATTATCAGTAGCAAGCCAACATTGTCAGTGTTTACATCATCATATTGACATCACTAATCGTCGGGCGATATATGGGCTATCTGCATTTCCAAGTCCACAAACATCAATGTTGACCGGCCCATAATTATCACTTAACCTCAGAACCCTTCATATGATTTGTTGGACGCTAGCATTGTGCTTTTCCTTTTCAGATAGACATACTTGACAAGATAAAGGCTGGTTCTATGATAGCCCTAAACGATTAAAACTTATGGAACGACTCGGGTCATTACGGAGTTAGACAATTTTTCTCTGCGGGGCCTGATGCTGCTGCATGATGAAAGCGTCCCCTAATCCCGGTGAAATGACATTGGACAAAAGCTGGATAAGAGCAGGAGGAAATTGCAGTACAAACAGGTTGATGAGCTCATGGTGAAGACGGCCTGACGTGTGTTTGCACAGACCCAGAGCCACTGCAGATTGGAAAGCTCTCATCAAAGCTCGCATGCTGCTGTTTGTGTTGCACTTGGCGGCTGCGGAGGTTTGTTATCAACACTGCACAGGGACAGGTGATTCGGGAGAAGATGGATTCCCATGGGATTTCTGGGCAACTTCTGGTGACTTTGCCTGTTTCCTCTCCTAAATCCTGGAGCTGTGATCAGAACGAATAACGGTGTGGATGTTTGACAGGCACAGTCTGTCTAACAACAAACAGCGCTGTTCACATGGACGGAGCAATGCTCAAGGTTTTGATGATAATCTTTTCTTCCTCTCAGAAAGCATCTAATTGTATCGGCTGACAAGCCCACACAGAATTCTATGCACTTACGAATGGTGTGTTTACGCAGATCACTTTTATGTCTTAATTTGCCCAATAACACAAGCCTCACACAAGCTATTTACTTAGTCCCGACTTATTCAGGCATCTGTCACAGTTAAACCCTCTATGGCAGTAATGCTCAAACTTTTCACACCAACCTCCCCTACAATATGAGATAATTATGGTGATTTGGCACGCCACGTGATTATGTTCATGTGAGCCCCCCTACTTTAAATGGGGCACACATCTATGAGAAAACCTAATGAAAAGTCCCGCGAGTTGAAACGTGTTGTTGGAGATGCTGTATTTCTATTTCGCTAATTCAAAGGGCCACGACTCCTTCTCATACACCTTATAAAATATGTCACCACCAGACCTACAAGTATCACCTGACCAAGATCAGGACTCAAGTCTGGTCTAAAAGGGACTTAAATTAAACTGCATTAGGTCTGAACCCAGTGAAAACCTAACTTCAGTACATGAGTAGATTAAAGCAATATCAATGAATACGGTTTAAGATTGCAGCTGATCCTGAAGAACCACAAGTATTTGTACCACAGTTTGATAACCACTGGTCTATAGTACTCTTCGGGACGTCTACACAACAGAAACCACACAAGACTGACGTTTTTCTGCTTGAAAAATTAAATTGTAGGTTTGGAATTAAGAATTTGGCTCCTGCAAAGCTCAGACATCACAACATCCAATTAAAGTGCGGCTATTTTGACTGGCGCGCGCAGCCAGCCGTCGAGTGGCTGTTCAGACACAGATATTAAAAAGACATTGGTGTCCAGGGCCATTGTTGGAGCGGCAGTAATAGGTGGACACCGTCTGCCCATGCTCCCATTGTCCCTCACACACACGGCACAGGCGCCACGGCCGCACGGGCAGGTAGTAATGAAGCCGGTGTGCGGCGGCCAATGGATGTGTTAGCTGATGAGCCGCGCAGAGGGCCCCTAAGAAAAGACCCCAGGCGCCTGTCCCATGCCTGTCTCCGCACTCGCTGCACTAAGCCGCCATTAAGGCTGGAGTTTAGGGGCAAGGCATTCGGGGCTGCTGTCGTCTTGTGTCAGTCCACCACAGGGACCGCGCCGTGGTTAAACAGGCTCGTAAATAAACACCGCGCGCACACAGCGGGCCGGGCTGCCGCTGGTGGTGGGGAGACGACCGCAGCTTTTGGGCCAGGGCTCCTTTGACGCCCTCATCTCTCTCTCTCTTTCTCGACTCAAGCGCCATAACTCACGCTCTAGACTGCGCCTGTCACTGTCACGCAGACTCACACGTGGTCCCAGCTCCGGGGTGGAAAAAAGCTCTGGGGTCCCACCGCCCACCCTCCCTCCCTTCCCCTCTCTCCTCTCTCTCTCGCTCTCAGTCTGTCTTCTTCTGCGCTGGAGACCACACAGATGTTCTAACCACATCCAAGCGTCTGGCTGTGATGAGCACATTTGCACTCAGAGAAAGCTAACAATCTGCCAACAGCTCCGACGCGTCTGCCTGTGGCCTATGGCGCTAATCTTTGTCTAAGACGAGGACGCGGGAAAGGGAAGCACGAGCAAAGCCTCTTACATAATGTTTGGAGACGCACAAATTACTACAAATTGTTGCAGAAGATGAGGAGAACGACTGTATTCATCGCACCATGTCTAAAGCTCTCCTCAATTTCAAGCCAATTGTGAGTTCAACAAAGAGGCGGCACATAAACATTGGACAAACCGCAACTGTCCATAAAAACAACATTCATGCTTAAAGTGAAAGTCTAAATGTATGAGTCTGGCAGGATTACACCCAATGGGACGAGCTTACCTGTGCGCAGGGAACGAGGAGGGGCTTTCATGCGCAAATGAGGGAGGGGGGCTTGATCGTTTACTTTTGAAATTTGTCTCTTTCTTTCATCACTTTGCAAACCGACAAACTGTCACGACATGGCAGACAAGCGAAACTGTACACATTGACAACATCAGCAACTTTTAGAGGATTTTAAGATTTAATTGAATCTTACATTTGGGACCACATCTTCATTATACATTCAATATTTTGGTTTGTTTGTCATTTTAAATCTCCTGGTGATTCATTCCAGGGCCTGGCCCCTACAGTCGAGAGGGCAGACTGACCAGGGCTTGACCCAAACATTGGAACAATGCAATTGCCATTGGGAGTGTGGCAATGCATCAGAGTTCAGACAAAATCATTTACGAGTGTTAATCCCTTGACTTCTCTTATTTGGATACAATAAGTGGATAAGTCACTGTTTGGTGGCGCACAGACTAGTTTTTAGAGAAATAATATTGCACACTATAGCAATCCTAAAACTCCTATACTGTATATATTTTCTTAATACTGTAACATCCTGAAACCCCAATGGTAGATGCACCACACAAGCATTTGTTAAAAAACGTTAGATTGGGCCAGCGCAAGGAAGCCCCCACCAGCATCGTTTAACTAATCACCCAGCAAACCTGCCTTAGACCTATATTCAGCGATCCAATACTGGTATCGGATATCGGAGCCGACATTGGAAAATACGATATCGGGTATCAGCTACTCTCCGATACTGAACCGATACCTGTTTTGACTCTCACCGTTTTAGAAACACAACTTCCACCAACTAAATATAGTGAACATGGGCATGCTGTACCTCATCATGTTTAGCCTCCGCGATCGCAGCATGCTAATGCTAGCGGCAACTAATCAAGGCCGGGACAGAAACTGTGATTGGATCACCAAGTAATAAAACATTTTTGTTTATAAAATGCTGTTAAAGAATAACTGATCTAACATATTTGTAATGATCAGATCACTTTGGGAGTTGTTAATATCGATGCAATGTAAAAGCTTGTCATGTAGCCAAGGGTAGTGTAGAAAAGTCCAGTAATCCTTGTTTCATGTTTTCACATTAGATTATTAATAGATATAATTGATCAGTAACATCTGGAGGACAATACTTTCTTGATCTTGCAATGAAGTAAAGAGGACCAGTCACTTCTTCACTCAGAGAAAGACACTTTTAAGGAAGTCTCTTGGTATCGGTTAATATCGGATATCGACAAATAAACTCGGTATCGGTATTGGACGCAAAAAAGCTGGACCAGTGCATCCCTACTAGACTTTGGCAAAATACTCCAACGTTTCAAAACGGTATAAAATGCAGTTTTACGACGCACTAGCAGAGCGCGCTCCAGTGACCGGTGCAAAACGTTTAAAAAGACACGCACTCGCAAACAGCACGGGGAAGAGAGTCTGACCACGGACGGCATCAGAAAAAAAAAATGTTTGGTGAAAGTACATTCAGAGAAACAACGGAAATCCCAGCGTGACGTATAGCGGCCGGCGGTTTACGCGTGGAAGAGGGAGATGAAGCGAAACATCACGCCAGGTATGTTTTGTTCAGAACGCAACAATAGCAATGTTTATGACAAATTGAAGGTCACAGGTTGGGGCCGCCTCGCCACCATAACCCGAATCCAAAGTTGTCAATGAGGTTGATTTGCGCAAAACAAAACAAACAAACACAAAGAAATTGCGAATGCCACGTCCACGGAGCAATCATCTCCACCAGCCTCGCCGACATCAATGCGAGCACGTCTCAGCCCCTGTCATTTTAAAGCAGCTATCGTTTTTTTTTTTATGCACCAGAAAACTGGCCCAACCCCTCAATTACTGCTGATGTGTGTGCTCCTATGTGTGTGTGTGTGTGTGTTTGTGTGCGCCTGCGGTCGGCCCGGTCCAGGGGGGAGGGGGGGTGGGAAAGTGCGGTCAGGAGTATACGCGCACACACACAAATGGCGGTTTGCAGCGCGAGCAGACAGTGAAATTCTTTATTTATTTATTTTTCTTCTTCTTCTTTCTTTTCTTTTTTTTTCTTTCTTTTTTTCGTGTGCCCAGACAACAACAACGGTGAGCACCTTCGAGGCCCGCCAGTGGGCCCCGACCGCACGATGTTTAAATCATTGAAATCACTTAATTGCCTTTTAACAAGGCTCCCCTACTGCGTTGACATTACGCATTAACACTGTGGGTGCTGAAAGCTCGCAGCCCTGACGAGTCTGGCCACGTTAAAAAAAAATAAATAAAAAAAAAACGCTGTCTGACTCAGAATAACTCAGCAGAGAGAGAAAGTAAAGAAAATACACGAGGCTGTTTACGGCATCGGCGGCGATCATGCGGGGGCGCGCAGAGGCAGGGGACGTAAGAAGGCATGGGTGGACGCTCCGTATCGCTACAGAAGTGAAGGAGCATTAGGTGGCCCAATATTGTCTTGTTTTGACACAATTTCCTGAAAATACAGACGTATTGAAATGTACAATGTTGACAATAACGTTATTGCAAAATCTTCAATATGGTTATCGACTACCTATCATTTTCTTTCTCCTAGCGTGCCCCCCCCGAGGAGCCGTTTAGGTTTACTGCCGGGTGGTTTTTAGCAATGATTGGAAAATTAGCAGCGGGCGTGGGCCTTATCAAAACTAAATGCCTGCGAGCCCGACTCCAACCGCATTTCGACTTACGGGTAGGAATAAAGTTACCTGACCCTGAAACAACGTTGGGTTTGAACATGGTTACTTCATATGAGATGGCAGCAACTAGGTACATTTACTCGATTACATCCAGGTAACCCCTGAACCCCTCGCGTCGTGAAAAAAGCGTCAACATGGCGATAAAAACGAGATATTAATGACGAGGATGAAATCAACACTGACAAAAATGTGACAAAAAAAAGCACCTAAAAGTGCACTGGAAAAGTGACAATGATCCGAGGAAAAAGTCTTAGTAGGTCTTGGCTTTCAAATGAGGCGTTACACTGGCCTATAGGCTGTAGATTTGGGTAATGCCGAACAAGAGAACATGTGCTCGGTTCAGGTGGGGGTTAAGAGGTTTAAGGAATAAATGAATAATCAAACATTCATCGGAAATAAAGCATACTGTTAATAATCCAGCACGAGTCACAATTCATGTATTGTTCATGATCAAGTAAATGCTAATTCATGATTTATTAAGGCTAAGTAAGGCGTAGCTAACCTCTTAACCCCCACCTTAACCGAGTGCATTTTCTCCAGTTCGGCTTTAACCAATTCTTGAAAAGACAAAAAGGCGATGGAAAAGTGTCAAAAAAGTGACAAAAAGCAACAAAACAGTGACAAAAAGGCGATGAAACAATAAAAAAAAAAAAAAAGTGACAAAAGTTTTGTAGGCCTTAGCTTTCAAATGAGGCGTAACACTGGCCTGTAGGCTGTAAACGTATCAACTTATATAGCACTTTTCTACCTTCATTAGGCCTAAAGTGCTTTACAAGAGGTTCAAGCAGAACTAAGTAACTAAGTATGCCCCTAGAGGCCATAAGCGCCACTGCAGGTGTCGTAGCATGTTGCGTTTTTTTACTCATTAATTGTCAGTGAGAGTAAATACTACGCTGACAGAAAAGACAGAGGGAGAGAGGGACATTGTACATCCAATTACACAATGGAGATCTTTTTTTTTTTTTACTCAAACTTGGCTGTAAATACTGTTTAAGTGGCGCTAGCCCACAGTTAGCTTTGCCCGTTAGCCTGTTAGCTTCTTCTTCGTGATTCCATTAGTGTCATCCCATTAACACTTTTATTACCCCCAGAGGGTCTACGAAAAGGATTTATTAAGGTAAACAAGTTACTTAGTACTGCTTTAAGTGGTTAATCTTTTTTTTTTTAATGCTGCTACTGTAGAGTCAATATTTTGCATACGGTATGGTAATGTTCATAAAGTAAAACATGGACTACCTTCAAAGACTCGCACAGATAAAACAAAGTATAGCGTGGTGAGACAGCGGCGGCGGATATACGATGAGAGCTGATGTGACCTCGTGGGGTTTAATACATAGGATGCACACGGGGCCCGCCGTAAAGGCCCTCATTAGGAGTGCCAGACAGAGTGGAGCATGTACTTTTCTACACACCCAACATTTCGGACAGAATATAACCTCTGGGCGGGATGTGTGTGCGTCTGAACTGATCTGTCAGTTAAGCCCTACTTTAGGGTTTGGAGTACATGTCCAAAATAACAATGTGCAGCGCAGAAATTATAAAGCACGCGGCATGTACAATATATAGTTATGGCAAACCTAAAAAACATCCAAGATTACTCCTGAAATGTCATTAAGTCAGATAGCACACACACACACATACACACACAAAAACCCGGGCTATAGAACCGTCCAAACAAGACATGCAGAGACATCCTAATATCCCTGATTTATTTTGAAAACAGGTCCCCAGATAGCTCGGGCTGCGGTCCACACACGCGGCTATTTTAGAGAGGCACGCGCTCAAATAGCTACAGGAAATGAGGAGATGATGATGGACTTGAATCTCCTCTCTGTCTGAAGACCGGGCGCTCCTAAAAATGTGGCCGAGCGGAGAAGAGAAAACGGCCCCGTGGAATGACTGGCAGACGCTGGTGAGCCGTCAAGTCGTCCAATTATGCTCGATGCCTTAATTACTAAGATGTTTAGACATTTTTTAACCTCTTAACCTGCTCTCTTTCAGTTCAGCTTTACCCAAATCTCAAAGGTTACAGCCTATAGGCCAGTGTAACACCTCATTTTAAAGCTCAGACCTACACAACTGATCTAAACAGATCTCTTTGCTTGCATTGATGCCGCACTGCAGTCACTTTTTTTTTTGACATTTCTTTTCATTACTCTTTTGTGGCATTTTTTATGCTTTTTTGTCACATTTACGTAACATTTTTGTGACTGTCACATTTTTGTCACATGTTTGATTTATGTATGTCGTCACTTTTACGTCAATTTGTCGTCACTTTTTTGTCGCTTTGTCATCACATTTTTGTCACTTTGTCGTCATATTTTTCATCACATTTTAGTCACATTGTCGTCACTTTTTCATCACTTTGTCGTCATATTTTTCATCCCATTTTAGTCACATTGTCGTCACTTTTTCATCACATTGTTGTCATATTTTTGTCGTATTGTCGTCACTTTTTCATCACATTTTGTCCCATTGTCGTCATATTTTTGTCACCTTGTCGTCACTTTTTTATCATATTTTTGTCACATTGTCGTCATATTTTTGTCGTATTGTCGTCACTTTTTCATCACATTTTGTCCCATTGTCGTCATATTTTTGTCCCATTGTCGTCACTTTTTCATAATATTTTGTCGTATTGTCGTCACTTTTTCATCACATTTTGTCCCATTGTCGTAATATTTTTGTCCCATTGTCGTCACTTTTTCATCACATTGTTGTCACATTGTCGTCATATTTTTGTCACATTGTCGTCATTGTTGTCACATTGTCGTCATTGTTGTCACATTGTCGTCACTTTTTCATCACATTTTTGTCCCATTGTCGTCACATTGTCGTCACTTTTTTATCATTTTTGTCACAGTGTCATCACTTTTTCGTCAAATTGTCGTCATATTTTTGTCACATTGTCGTCATATGTTTGTCACATTGTCGTCACTTTTTCATCACATTGTCGTAAAATTTTTGTCACATTGTCGTCATATTTTTGTCACACTGTCGTCATATTTTTGTCACATTGTCGTCATATTTTTGTCACATTGTCGTCATATTTTCGTCACATTTTTGTCCCATTGTCGTCCCTTGCTTGTCCCATTGTCGTCATATTTTCGTCACATTTTTGTCGTAGTTTCGTCACTTTTTCATCATATTTTTGTCACTTTTTCGTCAAATTGTCGTCACTTTTTCATCACATTGTCGTCACATTTTTGTCAGTGTCGTCACATTTTTTTCACATTGTCGTCACATTTTTGTCACATTGTCGTCACTTTTTTATCATTTTTGTCACAGTGTCATCACTTTTTCGTCAAATTGTCATCATATTTTTGTCACATTGTCGTCATATGTTTGTCACATTGTCGTCACTTTTTCATCACATTGTCGTCAAATTTTTGTCACATTGTCGTCATATTTTTGTCACATTGTCGTCATATTTTTGTCACATTGTCGTCACTTTTTCATCACATTTTTGTCACATTGTTGTCACTTTTTCATCACATTTTTGTCACATTGTCGTCACTTTTTTGTCACTTTTTCCTCACAATTTTGTCCCATTGTCGTCATATTTTGTCCCATTGTCGTCACTTTTTATCATATTTTTGTCCCATTGTCGTCATATTTTTGTCACATTGTCGTCACTTTTTCATCACATTGTCGTCAAATTTTTGTCACATTGTCGTCATATTTTTGTCACATTGTCGTCATATTTTTGTCACGTTGTTGTCACTTTTTCATCACATTTTTGTCACAGTGTCGTCACATTTTTTTCACATTGTCGTCACTTTTTTTCACATTGTCGTCACTTTTTTGTCACTTTTTCATCACATTTTTGTCGCATTGTCGTCATATTTTGTCCCATTGTCGTCACTTTTTATCATATTTTTGTCCCATTGTCGTCAAATTTTTGTCACAGTCGTCATATTTTTGTCACATTGTCGTCACTTTTTCATCATATTTTTGTCCCATTGTCGTCATATTTTTGTCAAATTTGTCGTCACTTTTTCATCACATTTTCGTCACATTGTCGTCACATTTTTGTCACAGTGTCGTCACATTTTTTTCACATTGTCGTCACTTTTTTGTCACTTTTTCCTCACAATTTTGTCCTATTGTCGTCATATTTTGTCCCATTGTCGTCACTTTTTATCATATTTTTGTCCCATTGTCGTCATATTTTTGTCACATTGTCGTCACTTTTTCATCATATTTTTGTCACATTGTTGTCATATTTTTGTCACATTGTTGTCATATGTTTGTCACATTGTCGTCACTTTTTCATCACATTGTCGTCAAATTTTTGTCACATTGTCGTCATATTTTTGTCACATTGTTGTCATATTTTTGTCACGTTGTCGTCATATTTTGTCCCATTGTCGTCACTTTTTTGTCACTTTTTCATCACATTTTTGTCACAGTGTCGTCACATTTTTTTCACATTGTCGTCATTTTTTTGTCACTTTTTCATCACATTTTTGTCCCATTGTCGTCACTTTTTATCATATTTTTGTCCCGTTGTCGTCATATTTTTGTCACAGTCGTCATATTTTTGTCACATTGTCGTCACTTTTTTTTCACATTGTCGTCACTTTTTTGTCACTTTTTCATCACATTTTTGTCGCATTGTCGTCATATTTTGTCCCATTGTCGTCACTTTTTATCATATTTTTGTCCCATTGTCGTCATATTTTTGTCACAGTCGTCATATTTTTGTCACATTGTCGTCACTTTTTCATCATATTTTTGTCCCATTGTCGTCATATTTTTGTCAAATTTGTCGTCACTTTTTCATCACATTTTCGTCACATTGTCGTCACATTTTTGTCACAGTGTCGTCACATTTTTTTCACATTGTCGTCACTTTTTTGTCACTTTTTCCTCACAATTTTGTCCTATTGTCGTCATATTTTGTCCCATTGTCGTCACTTTTTATCATATTTTTGTCACATTGTCGTCACTTTTTCATCATATTTTTGTCACATTGTTGTCATATTTTTGTCACATTGTTGTCATATGTTTGTCACATTGTCGTCACTTTTTCATCACATTGTCGTCAAATTTTTGTCACATTGTCGTCATATTTTTGTCACATTGTTGTCATATTTTTGTCACGTTGTTGTCACTTTTTCATCACATTTTTGTCACAGTGTCGTCACATTTTTTTCACATTGTCGTCATTTTTTTGTCACTTTTTCATCACATTTTTGTCCCATTGTCGTCACTTTTTATCATATTTTTGTCCCGTTGTCGTCATATTTTTGTCACAGTCGTCATATTTTTGTCACATTGTCGTCACTTTTTCATCACAGTGTCGTCACTTTTTCATCATATTTTTGTCACATTGTCGTCATATTTTTGTCAAATTGTCGTCACTTTTTCATCATATTTTTTGTCACATTGTCGTCACATTTTTGTCCCATTGTCGTCCCTTGTTTGTCCCATTGTCGTCATATTTTCGTCACTGTCGTCACATTTTTGTCACAATGTCGTCACTTTTTCATCACATAGTCGTCATAATTTTGTCACAATGTCATCACTTTTTCATCATTTTTTTGTCACTTTTTCGTCACATTTTTGTCAAATTGTCATCATATTTTTCTCACATTGTCGTCATATTTTTGTCACATTGTCGTCACTTTTTCATCACATTGTCGTCAAATTTTTGTCACATTGTTGTCACTTTTTCATCATATTTTTGTCACGTTGTTGTCACATTTTTGTCACATTGTTGTCACTTTTTCATCACATTGTCGTCACATTTTTTCACATTGTCGTCACTTTTTTGTCACTTTTTCATCACATTTTTGTCCCATTGTTGTCATATTTTGTCCCATTGTCGTCACTTTTTTATCATATTTTTGTACCATTGTCGTCACTTTTTCATAAAATTTTTGTCCCATTGTCGTCACTTTTTTATCATATTTTTGTCCCATTGTCGTCATATTCTTGTCACAGTGTCGTCATATTTTTGTCAAATTGTCATCACTTTTTCATAATATTTTGTCCCATTATCGTCACTTTTTCGTAACATTTTTGTCATATTGTCGTCATATTTTTGTCACATTGTTGTCACTTTTTCATCATAAATTTGTTCCAGTGTCGTCACCTTTTCATCACATTGTCGTCCCTTGTTTGTGACATTGTCGTCATATTTTTGTCACATTTAATCACTTTTTCATCACAGTGTCGTTGCTTTTTTATCACATTATCGTCACTTTTTTTGTCACATTGTCGTCACTTTTTCATCACATTGTCGTCACTTTTTCATCACATTGTCGTCACATTTTTGTCACATTGTCGTCATATTGTTGTCACATTGTCGTCATATTTTTGTCATATTGTCATCACTTTTTCATTATGTTGTCATCACTTTTTTGTCACTCTTTTGAGTCTTTTTTCCAAGAAGCCTTTAGATTTGGGTAAAGCCACACAGGAGAAAACGTGCTCGGTTCGGGTGGGGGTTAAGAGGTTAAAACGCACAGTTGATCTTGAGCCTGATGCGGGTTAGTCAGAGGCAGGTTTGTTTGTTAATGAGTCCGTTGAAGCCGTGTGGCGTTTCTGCTACTGCGTCAAAGCCCAGCAGTAAGTTTGAAGCGCCATCTAGTGGCCTTTCACCGGCACCTGCATGTACTTACCTGAGTGCTCATGAAATACACACAAAAAGGTTACAACATTTACACGGAATCTACCTCGACACTCTTTCATCAAATTCCGTTTTTGTTTGTTTGTTTTGTGTGTGTTTTTTTTTAAATCCTAGTCTGATTTATTGAGCTTTAAACCCTAACAAAACACATATGAATAGCTTCAGACAAACTACTTTATTTACAAACTAAACAAGATATCCCTAATCTTTAATCATAATCTGTATTTCACACAGTCAAACAAAATAGACCTAAACATATTGATAAATGTAGAATTTGGCCATTTTTTTTGTCAGTTTTTCCATCATGTTTTTGTCTGTTTTTTTTTTTTTGTGTGGCTTTTTCATTTCATATTTTTGTCACTTTTGTATCACTTTTTTGTCACAGTTTTGTCGGTCTTTTCTGGCTTTTTCCATCGCGTCCCGTGCAGTGGGTGGGAGGTGTTGTCCATGATGGGGGTGAGCTTGGCTAACACGCTCCTGTCCCCCACCTCCTCCACAGAGTCCAGGGGGCAGCCCAGGACGAAGCTGGCCCTCCTGACGAGCTTGTTCAGTCCGTTCTTGTCCCGCTCTGTGCTGCCCGGGGCCCAGCACACGGATAGCAGAGGCTACCACCGAGTCATAAAACGTCCTGAGCAGAGGCCCGCTCACTCTGAAGGACCTCAGTCTCCTCAGAAGGTGGAGGCGACTCTGGCCCTTCTTGTACAGGGCGTTGGTGTTGTGGGACCCAGAGGCATGCTCTCCATAGGGAGAGCCGCGATGTTTCCCTTGTGGGCCGCTCGGTTCCGGGCGTCTGGGCCGGGCCATCAGAATAAAATGATGAACTAATAACAAACTCACAGTTGTGCTATTCCAGGTTCGCAGCAAACTTCTCATTCTTGTGGCAGGGAGATACCATTTGATATTGAACTAACTCAGCGGGGTGTTTAAGGGTGTTTAAGTGGAACGCCCCTCCGCTTTAGTTCAAGTTGGTGCAGTCCAATCCATAACTTGTGCTGATTGTGGGTCTGTATCGGGCTCAGACCCATGTGAAAAGAGAAATCGTTTGAAAATGGTCAATGTGGTATTTGAGCTAGTGACCTTGAGACCAGCGCACTATTACGGCGCTATAAGTCCGGGACGGTCTTCTCCAAATTCCCGGGCCGAAATTAGGCCCCAACACGCCCCTGGTGGGCCCTGTCCAGTATATTGCTGAGGTGAACAGCCAGGTACTTGGGTGGGAACCTCTGGGTACCTCACGATTCAATACGATACGCGATACATGGCTCACAATAACGATTATCTCACGATACGCCGATACTGCGATAATCGATATATTGCACAAAAATAAGCTACGATAGATCACAATTTAAAAAAAAACATGCTCCTTTTAACCTTTATTTTAACATACTACATATTATTCATCATTTAAATCTCTTTTCATGTACCACTTTTATAAATGATCACTGACGTACACACTGAAAATGGGTCTATAGATCTGTCAGCAACTTATTTACATTTAAATAAACAAGAAACCACAGTCCTATTTAAAAAGTAATAAATCAACCCCAAATTCCTCTTCTTTATAATTATAAAAACTATCATTAAAAGTAATGTATTTGTGTGACAGTGTTTGGTCCAAGAGCTTAAAACTGTAGTGCTGCCCCCTGCTGTCCTGACTGAATTCTTGATCATTGTTGGCCTCTATTGACTGTGAAAACAGTGGAGCACTGCTGCCTCATTAATATGCATGACGTTGCGCATTAACATGCATGACGTCATCAAAAGTATCGATATCGGAATAAAAAGTATCGTATCATCCCGCAAAAAATCGCGATATATCGGAAAATCAATATATTGTCACACTCCTACTTGAAACTGTCCACCTCCTCAATGTCCTCCCCCTGTGCTCAGTTCAGGATAGGGTTAAGAGGTTAAGAGGTGAATACTGTATGCAGCTTCAAACTTTGCAAAGACAAAGCAGGCAGAAAAGTGGTGACTTTCTCCCAGTCAAAACCAGCACCTGCTTTGGGTTCACCCGTTGCTCCAGGAGGCTCCACTGCGGATCATGCTTGGCCTGCTAAAACGTCTCCTCACTCCACCCTCACACACTGCCATCTCATTGATCCGCCTTTACAGCCCCGTCACACTCCGGAGGAAATCTAATTAGCCCCGCGCGCCGACACACCGCACCTTTGAAACGGCCGGGTTAAAGCATATTCTTAACAGGTATAGCGAAACCCGCGATACCAGAGCCATATTGATCAAGTCAGCGGCCGAATGACGGGGCTCTGTAGACGGAGCAAAGAGTGAGCCCGTGATGTTTATGAAGTGCACTTTGAGTGTGGTTAATCACATCGAGAGGCTCGACGGGCATTGATCAGCAGCAGCTCAGACAATAACAATAGAAGTCTGTAAAATGAATGAGCTGTAAACAATCAAACACCTAAAGGACAAACGAGGGGCAAATGGAGGGAGGATGTAGCTTGATGAAGGATGGATGAAGATTTTTTTTCTGGCAAAGCTTTTGAAAAGTCAATGATGCTCAGTGGAACCCTTTGAGGGTGAAAAAAAAGAAAGACATAAGTCCTGCAATCACAAGGCACTGTTTTCCCCGCATATTTATCATTTCATTCTATTACTCATCTGGTGCTATGTGACTTGGGCAGCTCCAACAGCTGCCCCCACGACCCGGCAACGGACAAGTGGGAGAAAATGGATGGATGGATACTCATCTACGTGTGTCCCCAAAAACGATGTCCTGCTGTATGCCTATGAAGGATTTCTATCACTCGATTAAAGCCCCACTGCGTACAATTTTACCCAAAAATTAATACTGAAATACAAGCCTTTTATTTCATGACAGATATTTTCATACTTGAAAAAGACCTCATAAATGTACTAAACAAGCATGTGCTTTTGCTGTGAGCGGCTCATCTCTCCTAAAGGTCCGCACACACTACACGATTTGTATGCCCGATTTTGATACAATTCTCAGTCGCGCCGAGTCTTCCCGAGTCGTGTGTAGTTGAAGGCAGTCGCAGAGAGTCGTGTCTTGTAGTGTGGGGGGGTCACGACTGGACTCGTGTTTGAATCGTGTAGTGTGGGCGGCAGTCAGACGCAACTGGACTACAGTCGCAGGAAATCAAACATGTTTGATTTTTAAGCCCGATTTTGGACGCACAGGAGAAACGTGGGTGATTGTACGAAAAGACCTTAAGACATGACTGTAACTTTACCGGGAGTGGGTGCGTCTCCAGCTCGTCTCCATGGAGATGTCGACTAAAGGCAGCAGAATATGAGATCTAGGTTAGGTTCCCATCCTAATCCATTCTTTGATTTCCCACTGCAAAAATGTCATTTTCTGTGTTGAGCTGCTCATTGGGAACATGTTTTGCAATGATGGCGACAGTATCGTCCAAAATGTTACACAGTGTGCCTTTAAATACATATTCAGAGATTACACGGAGAACAGCAAGTTGCAGGTGGACGATCACTGACATACTGTATCATATAGGAGCTACATTAACCAGACACATATTTTGACATTCATCCCTTGGCTTCGTGACAAAAACACCAAAGCATCCTCCTCCCACAGGCCAATTCTTACATACAATCAGCCTGATGTCACACGCAAACGGCATCCACATACTGCAGGTCAGATTCTAATGGAAATGTCTTTACATTTTCTACGTTTGAATCGAAATGAGTTCTGCAATCATTTAAGTCATCATGTCGCTGCCCTTTACCAGAAAAAAAAGCAGTAAAGCACTGAAGTGTGTATATATATATAGGTAATTTTTGGAGCTGGTGTCGGAGCAGAGTGCAGCCCTCCAGCTCTGAGCCATGGTGACAGGGAGGTATTATGAGGAGTTTCCTGCTGCCTCCGCTGGGGATTTGGGATAATCTGGAGAATGAGTCACGGGCAGATTAACATATTGCCATCTTTAGGCCAGGATATCCTATACGGGCAATGCCATGCTAATAGGTGAGTCTCCGGGGAGAGAGAGAGACGGTGTGTATAATATTTTAAATGTTCCATTTCATCGGAGCAGTGTGGTTATTCATGCCTGATAGTTTCGACTGCTCACTTCCTGCAGTCTTCCTCAGAATGGTCACGCGGTGTTGCTTTGACGCGTCCTCCGGGCTGATTTACACAGGTTTTGGCGCGGTAACAGCTGTTCCTAGTCCGGGAGTAATGAGACGACGCATCTCTTGTTTGGAAACACGCATCTCCACGAGTTGTTATAATGTAGTAGAGAGGGGCAGAGAATTCAAAATAATATACAAAACTTGGCAAAAAGCGTTAAAGAAGAACGAAGTAACTTGTTTACCTTAATATATCCTTTGCTAGCGCCACTTAAACAGTATTTACAGCCAAGTTTGAGTGAAAAAAATTATCTCCATTGTGTAATTGGATGTACAAAATCCCTCTCTTTGTCTTTTCTGTCAGCGTAGTATTTACTCTCACGGACAATTAATGAGTAAAAAAACGCAACATGCTACGACACCTGCAGTGGCGCGTATGGCCTCTAGGGGCACGAGTTACTTAGTTCTTCTTTAAAGGGACTATATGGAGTTTAAAAATGTTAATATTAAGTATTTTCCTCCCCCTACATGTTCCAGTAATGTCCAAATGTGTAGAATGAGCCCAATGTTTTCTATCAGCATCGTTAATAATCCGACAGAATCAGAATCATAATTGTTTTTATTGACACTGAACAGGTTCACAAAGTATGAATTTTCTTCAGAGCAATCGTGCAACATGAAACATAAAACGTAAATAATAAACTATAAAAACTTAAAAGGGCATAAAGTAGATCAAAGATGTGATAAACAAGAACAAGCCGTCTCATAAAGCCCCAGTCGCGGACTGCAGTAAAGTGGCCCTACACTTCCAGACCCACGGTAAAGTCTGTCACGGACATGATGCTATTTTCACCAATGTCACGGCACAAGCACATCATAGATGGCCAGCAGCAAACTCCATCTATCTCTATCAGTTTCACTGAAGGAATTTTAAAGGATCTGCAAGACTTTCTCCGTCTTGTGTCTACCACCAACAAGTCCTCTAGCCGCTTAGCGATAGCCCGCGTTTTCACACCTATAACTTCAAATTAGCAATTGTCCATCGTCTATAAACATCATGACTCATCCCTGTAACCTCCAACTGAGCCTCTCACACAGTTTAGTAAGTTTTGAATATCATACAAACACATAACAAATCATTTATCTGCACTCTCTCGTGTTCGTATATGCTCCTGCGCTGTCAAAAGATACTTCCGGGTCAAATTTATCCCGATTAGTCATTGCGCCAAGTGAGATTACGATTTCCCTTATTGCCATTATGCACGAGTTTAACATAGAGACTGTAGTTAAGCGTAAGACCTGAGGTGGCAGTAGTGAGTATAAAAATGACCAACTTGCATCTAGTGCAGAACTGGCCTCAAGATGAAATGGGGGTAATGTGCTCTTGAAAATCACAGTATTGCAGTTCGCTATCTGAGCCTGTTCCTGTTAGCAAACGGCTTCCCGGACCTGTTTGAATTGAGCTTTCTACCACCATACAAATACACTGTGAAGCCAGGCCCTATATTAAACCATGGCGAGATTTCTTAGGTTTATCATTAGATTGAAATGTGAATCCGACCTCTCAAAGAGCAGAAATGTAGCATATCTGAACATGACACTTGTATGCGTGTATCTAAAGCAGGTATGGGCAAACCTTTTGATGCAAGAGCCGCATTTGCATTTTATTAAACTCACAATGTTCATGTAATCGCCGAAACGCATTCAAAAGGGCAACAGAATTGCTGCAGTTATGCATTATCTTTCTTTATGTCTGTGAAAGCATTTGTGGTTTTCACCCATTTTAGGAAATAAATATTGGGCTTGATAATGTTTTGTGGGCTGGATTGAAGTGCTAGGGCGGACAGTATTTGGCACCGTGGCCTTAGTTTGCCCACCTCTGATCTAAAGTCAAATCTCAGAAGGTCTGCACATTCATTCATGATTTCTAACTTGGCTTTACCTAAATGTAGTTGATGGATTGACAACAGATGACAACATCTGGATGGTTCATGATTTAGGATTTATTTGACAAGGATAGTCTTACTGAGATTAAGAATCTCTTTTTCAGGGGAGTCCTGGCCCCAGAGGAGAACCTATTGTACATGTTTTTAGCAGTAGGGGAAACCGGAGTACCCGGAGGAAACCTACGCAGACACGGGGAGACGTTGCAAACTCTACACAGAAAGGCCCCGTCCAGGTGGGAATCGAACCTGGGACCTTTTAGCTGGGAAGCACGAGCGCTAACCGCTGCGCTTCCGTGCCGATGTTTGATGGCTAGATGCTAACGGCTATAGGGAAAATATATTGAGCAGGCTAACAAACGCTGAAAACTAGATGGTGAACTATGGTATTTTATCCTAAGAGCTTTGCAGCAAGGAACCAGTCACCCATTCACATGCTCATTCATACACCGATGTACGCAGGCACTGGGGGCAAGGTGAAGTGTCTTGCCCAAGGACACGGCAACAGTGTGCACTTTCAGGAGCCGGGATTCAAACCCCCGACCTTCCTCTCTACCATCTGCGCCACTAGTCTTGTATGAAACAAACACACTGATCTGGTGAGAAAGAAAGTCACTAGAAAATGTGATCCTTTTTCGATAAGAGAGAGTGAGAAATAAAGGGTGTGTGAGTGGGACAAACGGGGTAAGAGAAAAAAAGGAGGGTGGGATAACGGGAGAGAAATGTCGGAAGAGTAGGAGAGGGAGAGAGAGACAGAACCTGGGAAACATCCTCCTGACTATTAATGGATTAATGAGGGCTCCTGCGTCAACACAGACCCTAATCTCCCCGCTTACACGGCTTTAGCACACGCCCCTTACATGTTTTCACTGTTCCTATTCTGTGCCGGGGAGACGGTGATGTAATGTTTCCGACAATACGTTTGTGGAAGACACTGTTATTATTCATGTGAAGAACAGATCCACGACGCTGTTATTGTCTTGTCACATTTCCCGCCAGCTCATCAAACGGAAAGGAGGCACCGTCGAAAGTGGATCTGGAGAAATGAGGTCTCCCTTTGTCAGGACTGAGTCATCGTCACCTCCGTCTCTGCCGTGCGCCACTTCACGCCGCCCCGCTCCGTCAGATGCCATTCAGCGCGGGGAGTTTTTCATTAGTAAATAGATCAGCCCCCTTGCAGCTGCACACGCTGTGTATTCAGTCTGCCTGCCGCAATCGGAACGCAGCGCCACTGTTTGAATGGGAATAACGCGACGGTATTATTCTTTTGTTTATATGTCCCAGGCGAGCTGTAAACTCCAAACTAATATTCTCCAAACAAACAATGCTGTGGGACGTATAGAATTTTAACTAAGCTTTGATCTGTCAGTTATAAGGCGCGGCACGTTTGATGTCACACGTCTGGTCTTGTTTTTGTTCATGAGTCTGATGGCGGAGGGGAAAAAACTGTTCAAGTGGCGGGATCTATGGGTCTGGATAGACCGTAGCCTCCTGCCTGAGGGGAGAGGGGCGAATAGTCCGTGTCCAGGGTGAGAGGGGTCAGCTGTGATCCGACCCACACGCCTCCGGGTCCTGGAGGTGAACAGGTCCTGGAGAGATGCTTGTCCCGTTCTGTAGCGCCGGGGAACCACACGGTGATGGAGGAGGTGAGGATGGACTCGATGATGGCCGTGTAGAACTGCACCAGCATCCTGGTTGGCAGCTTAACATCCTCTGCTGGGCCTTCTTGATGAGGGAACTGATGGTCGGCTCCTATTTGATGTCCTGGGTGATGGTGGTTTATTGTTTATTTATTATTGTTTATTTATTTGAGCAGCAAACACTCTGCTCAAAAGGAGTGAGCCGAAGCAAGAGCGCCCACCCCCAAAATTAATACAATTAAAATCATCATTTCACAAGAACATAGTGGAACAACAAAGGAACAAAATAGCAACAAGGAAACAACAGCAGAACAAAATAGACCCTACACACCCGCAGCATCCAACCATGGCCAAAACGGAGCAATACCGATTACGTAACCACTAATTACGAAACAACTCTGATAAAGCTACATACTTACAAACTACTTACAAACTACTTACAAAGAACTATTATTTACAAAACACTGTTTGAAGTGTTCGTACATCAACAGAAAGAAGCACAATTACAACAACGGTCTAGTTTCATGTACGAAGTCTAGTACAAAGCAAGTAACGATTATTACATTTCAAAAGTCACTAGTTTTATGTTTAAAACAGATTCATATACATATTATACTCCTGGTGCCCGGGAAACGGGAGGAGCGCACGATGGAAATGGTGGAAATGATCATCTCCGCTGAGTCTGGTCAGTCTGATGATGGAGAGGTATTGACTTTCCAGTTGAAACCATAGACTTTTTTATTTCAACAGCACCAAAATCAGCGTGGTTAAAGATATAATACCCAATGGTGCAAAGTCTCCAATCCATTTTATAAAGTTTCTTTTGAAACACTGCAGGTGTATAGGGGGCAGGGGGATCACAAATATCACTTTCAATCTTTTGCTGTGGATTACTGACATTAAAAAGGTAAATTGTGTTGCAAGTTTTCTCTCATATAATATTTTCAAATGGAAATATGCCATCTTAAGTGTAAAATAAATAAAGCCTGTCATATGGCTGAAAGTCCTTTCTACAGGCCAACATCACAAACATGTTTCTGAATATAGTCTCCACTTTTGGAAACCTTTATGAGGAAATAATGGGACCATAGTTCGTATGTGCTGGAAGAGAAGACTTAGAACTTTGTGACAGTTTTTGTTTCAGGGGTAGAGGCTCTTTCGAATGTTGCGACGTCACGTGAACGCAACCTACTTAAACCCGACAGTATACGTGCTGACTTTGAGACCGTTTACGTAATCACAGAGACATTCGTCAAAATCTAAGACATGTTACTCTCTCTGTCCTTGGTCTAAAATCTCCAACTTTAATTCGAGATTTTGTCATCCCATTGTAACGAAAATGGCCACTGAAGTGACAATTTCCCATAAATTATGAATCAATTACATGGAGAAATATTGAATCAGTGCAATAAAAAACAAAAATTTCTTTGTTCAGTTGGATGTTTATAGGAAAACATTTAATAAAGTGAGTCTAGTCTGAAGTGTCTCTTCTAAATATAGACATTACTTTCTAACTGACTTACAGTGATTACCATTTGGAAAAATATATTCATTGTTGTTCCATTTGGCGTTGTTATGTCTAGATGTATTCCGCTCTAATGCTCCATTTCAGAAACTTAATTTGAAAAAAACATCACCTTTCAAGGGTACAGTCTAATTCCACAGGAGAAATGAGTATTCTATCTACAAGTTGATTTGATATTGATGCTTTTAAAGGAAATTGCTTCCCTCTTGTTCCTGTCACATCGAATGTTCACCCGCCGCCGCACCGCTGCACCATCGGCAATCCGAGGAAGCCAGCACATCTGAATGCCCGCGCGCTCGCTCCGCTGATTAAACTAAGGCCCGAAACAAGGCCATAGAAGACCAATTAGAACAAGCAGGCTGTCACAAACCTGAATGGAGACAAGCCGGGACGCGGTGTGTAGAGACGCCGGCATGAATAATCAAACATTAAGGGAGTCTCAGTGTTGGTGTCACAACTATCTTTGGCAACATGGGCAATTAAACTGAAGACCGTTGACTTTCTTGCAAGTTCAACACCTTGATATAAATCATGAAAAAGCTCATGAGATCTAACTCACCACAGGACAGTAGTGGGGGAAAAAAAAGGTTCAAAACTCTTTCATGAGTAGTTCTAGATTGGTGGCATGAGCTTGGAGACATTCAACTGCAATCCTCTTGCACTGGATGTCACTTAACCCCTAATTATTAAGTTAGTACTCTTTACATGTTGGCACATACAGGTGAAACTCAGAAAATTAGAATATCGTGGAAAAAGTTCATTTATTTCTGTAATTCCGTTTAAAATGTAGACTCATGGCATGCAAAGTGACATATGTCAAACCTTTATTTGTTTTAATTTTGAAAATGATGGCTTACAGCTTGTAAAAACTCCAAAAAGAACATTTCTGCCTGGTGGCTTCTCCCTAGTATTGCAGTTCACTGGCCAGAGAAGGGATTTCAACTATACAGCGAGTAAAAAGCCACGCTGCAGCGAGCGTGAGGCCATGGCCTTGAGGCTGAAGCAAGAGTGGGCTGGCATCAGAGATACCTGGGGCAAGAGTGAGGCCTGGGTCTGACGAAGGCAAGGCAAGAGTGGGCCGGAGCAAGACTTAGCAGAGAGCACACAGGTTGTGTGTGAGGCCGAGGGGAGAGCAGGTTTGGGCGAGAGCAGGGGCGGTAGCAAAGGAGGCGGTCGCAAGGGGCGGCTGCGCCAGGGGCGAGGGCCTACATCGCCGCTTGCGGCTTTAATTTGTTTTAATTTTGAAAATGATGGCTTGCAGCTTGTAAAAACTCCAAAAAGAACATTTCTGAAAATTTGAATATTCTACGAAATCAATGAAAAAATGATTTGAATTTGAAAATGATCAAAGAAACGTGGGCCTTCTGACAACTATAATCATGCATATGTACTTAGTACTTGGTTTGGGCCTTTTACGTGAATGACTGCCTTAATGCGGTTGCGTGGCATGGATACTCTCAACCTGTGGCACTGCTGAGGTGTTATGGAAGACCAGGATGCTTCAACCAGAGGAATATGACATTTAAAGCCCATGCCCGGGATCCGTGTGTGGTGGCTCTTGATCCACTCCTTGTGAAGGTCCCCCACACTTTTGAATGGCCTTCTCCTGACAGTCCGCTCCAGACTGCGCTCATCCTGAGATGTTTCTGAGATGTTTTATTTGGGTTTTTTATAAGCTGTGAGCCATAATTATCATAATGATAACAAATAAAGGCTTGATATATCTCACATTGCATGATTATTTTGAGTTACTTTACTGATTACTTGGTTAGTTATATACTCGGTTAGTTATATAAGTTATACAGTATTTAGTGTAGTGTTTATTATGGTGACATCTAGTTTGGCTGCAACTCTAAATGTTTCTTAATTGGAGGTAATGTCTGAAGCTCGATAGCCTAACACTGTGTGTGTACAGTGAACCTTTATCGTCATCTTTATCCGGCACAATCTCGAATAGTGACCATTCAGTATTTCCAGTGAGAAAACATACATCTCTCTCCTCCCTCCAGTGTTTGTGCCGTGGTCCTCATGCTGAAAATGTGACTTGGCGCACAGGTTACGTCGCTAAAAAAAAGCAAATACATCTTTTTACAAAAGAAAATGACAAAATCATAACGCACTTTGTAAGTAACTTTATTCTGATTACTGGCTAGGAAATAGTAATGTGTTAGATTACGCGTTACTGACAAAAGTAGTCAGAATGGACATCACTGCCCACATATAGATTGATAGAATCAGCTGTGTCAATGCACAAAACAAATATTATTTGATATTGATATTTGAATTTTTCTAATCTTAACTAAACAATATGTTTTTACTACATTGTGTTAAATCTCTTGTGGTATTCAAGACCTTTTTATGGTGGAATGATCATACCTGTTAAGAAAAGGAGACCCAGCGTCAGGCCTTTTGAGTTCCGTCTTGCAACCCCTAAAGCAAAGAGGCTGGAACAATAACCCACAGGCAGATAACTTTGCTTAAATAATGAAATTGGGGGGGAAATTTGATGGGCCTATGTTATCTTAACCGGTCAAATCCTGGGTAACACCAGTCTCCATTTTTCCAATGAAGTCCTGAAGTGATGTATCACTGCACTCACTGTTTGAGGTCCTTACGGCTATTTTCTTCCAGTCACTGAAGCGTGTTTTCCACCATTTAGGACAATCCTGTTGCAGCAGGAAAAAAAAAAGATTCTTCCCTGACCTATTTTTCCGCAGCAGCAGCCCTGCCATTTAGCTCTGTCTCATTTGAAATAAAGTTTTGGATCTCTGTAAACTTGATTGGCATTGTCACAGCTTGGTTGACATCAGAACCCTTTGGTAAAATGTCACCGCGGAGTCGCTTCATGTGTCAATCTTAAACTGGGAAACAAATGAAGACGACGTGCTTAAGATAACAATCGTCCTCTGCAGTCTATAAATGTTTGTCAGGTCGGTGGATGTACTGGCTCTTGTGACGGGTGCTAAATAACTCTACACATTTTCATAGGTACACTGGCTACCTGTATTCTTTGCCATTATTGTGGACGTGTCAATGTAAAAAAATTAAAAAAAAGCTTGTAGTATACCCTCTATACAATCAGTAAAATTGAATTGAAGCTGCTCAGACTTTCAATCACATTAAAGACTGCTATTCGTGACTCCTCTCCATCAACATTAATAACAGGAAGTTGGGAGAGAGTTTGCACGCTGGATTCCTCCCACAGAGCCAGTGGCGCGTCCAGAGCTTTTTTTCTGGGATGGCACCAGGACCAAGTGTGTTTGTGTGTTATTGTAATTACGGCATTGTGAGGACCAGTTTGAGTTTTTAATCTACAGAGTGAGGACAGTTTTGGAAAGTGAGTACATTTCGGGTGGTCCTCAATTATTTGAAGGACTGTTTGAGGGTCAAGATGTGGTTTAAGGGTTAGAATTGGGTTTAGATTAGGGTTAAGGGTTAGGGTCTGGGTAACACATTAGGTCTATGAGTGTCCTCACTAAGAGATTTACAAGGATGTGTATGTGCGTGTGTGTTCATATTAGTGAGGTTAAATCTCCTTGCTGGACCAACTAACAGAAATCTAAGCTGTGCCACCACTAACTAATGCTACCACCACAATAACATGGGTTGGATTTTGTTACCTACAAAATGCCAGTTAGCATTATTTTTTGCTTAATAATAGTAACGTGCATTATAGCATTAATATTCATTTTATTTTGTATTTTATACGGAAGCTAGGTAACACTTTACATGACAACCCGGTAACTATGTAATTACCTAGTCATAACGGTAGTAATTACAGTGGTAATAACTAGTAACAAATATCAATAAAAGTGGTAGTTCTTGTGTAATTAAAGTAGTAGTTAATAGTAACTCTGCTCAATAACTGCTAGGTAATTGCCTAGTAATTACTAGTAATAAATATCAATAAAAGTGGTAGTTCTTGGGTAATTAAAGTAGTTGTTAATAGTAACTCAGCCCAAAAACACTGACAATGTAAGCTAATGCTAATGCTAATGAGAAAACACCACCACAAATGATTGTTCCTCATTCTCCCTCAGCCTCCCTGAGTGGGGTGGCGCTTGGGCCCCTGGCCACCCCCTAGAAATGCCACTGCACAGAGCATGTTCCTAAAAAAGTCAGAGTATCATTTCCTGTAAACTTGGCCATTGGGCGAGCAGAGATGCAACACGCTTCCACAGTTCAACGGGTCGTATCAAAGTGTACATGAATATGTACATGTTTCAAAAGTGAAGACCAGCGTGCTTAATAACACTTTCGTACGCCCCTGTTCCAGAATCATAAAGTAATATAAAGTGCTTTTTTTTAAATTCCTTTCAGTTTAGCCATTTTAATCTGGTCGTCTTCTCCCATTGATGTTTGGAACCTGAAAGAGGATTCGCACAATGCAAAAACTTGAACAACATTAATAGAAAACAGCCGTGTTTTGTAATAAATACGTATGTTTTATATTTTAATGTATGTTAGAGTTCTTCTGTTAGATACAAAATAGACAAAAATATTTTCTCAATATTTTTTTTTTTCGTTTTGTTTTTCCAAAAACATTTTCTGTCATCACAACACAAAATCAATTCTCCTTTAAATCTCTGTTGATAACAATATCAAAATATGTCTCTTTTCCTCAGTAAAGACGATATATAATCACATTTTATACATTTGTCGTTATGGATTTCTCTGTAAATATCTCGATGAAAAATGAACAATCTCTGTGATTCATTTTAAATAAAAAAGGAAACAGAATATAAGCGTTATGAATCAAAGTGGTCCATTATCACTGGACTTGAAATCAGGACGATTCACATATATTTCTTCGAGGCACTCGTTGCCGTAGAACTACCCTCCCCATAGCCCTGTAGCTCACTATACTTTCATCTGTGTAATTAGGTGAATAGAAATAGTTTAAGTGCAATCGTCTGTACCCAACAGTACTGAGCTTATCCATTTGAGGCACACAGTCTTGTTTAAAAAGTGTTTTGAAAAAGAAAACCGGCATGACAGTAGAGGTGGGGGACACGTACAAACAAGTCAATACACGTTTTTTGTTTAAAAAAAAGAGAGAAAAAAAAAGGCTATTACAGGGGGGAAAAGTGCATTCATTTGTGTTATTCAACTTAAACTGCGAAACTAATACATGATTTATATGACTCATTACATGCAAAGTGAAATATGTATAGCCTTTATTTGTTATAATTTTGATTATTGTGGCTCAGCTTGTAAAAAACCCAAATTAAAAGTCTCATAAAATTAGAATATTTTGAAAATGGACTGTAAGCCATAATCATCAAAATTATAGGTAATAAAGGCTTGACGTATGTTACTTTGCATGTAATGAGTCTATATCTAGACTATATACTATACTATATAGTCTATATACCTCCCCCATCACCGTGTGGTATCCCGGGGCTACAGGCGCTACAGACCGGGACAGGCCTCGACTGCAGCGCATTGTGCGTGCTGCTGAGAAGGTGATTGGCTGTAAACTCCCATCACTCCGGGACCTGTTCACCTCCAGGACCCGGAGGCGTGTGGGTCGGATCACAGCTGACCCTTCTCACCTTGGACACGGACTGTTCACCCCTCTCCCCTCAGGCTGGAGGCTACAGTCTATCAAGACCCATACCTCGCCATCAGACTCATGAAGAAAAACAAGGCCCAATAACTCTTTTGCACTATGTGGTGTGTCCACACTCAGATTTGCTGCTAGCGCTCAATGTACCTGTACATCTGGAAATACACTCAAACTGATGTTCTATGTCAAATTGTTGTCTTTATCATAGTTTGAATTTAATCTTCTTACACATGCCTTTATAGTCTTATAGCCAGTGCTTAATTTGATCCCCCGTTTGAGGGAACGCATTCCCCCAATTCTCAGTTTTTCAGGGTAAAGGATCCGGGAAATATTTAGGGGGATCCGGCAAAGATTTGTTTTGATATAATGGTGTTTAATGAGAGTGTTCCGGCAAATGTTTTGGCCTGTTCCCCGAATCCATAACATCAGACCAAAAGTGTTCCTGAAAATAGAAATTTACAAATTAAGCACTGCTTATAGCCTTATAGTTTAAAGTCTTTATAGTTTATTACTTATCTAAAGTTATATGTTTTGTGTTTTATGTTTCACGATTGGCCGGAAAAAAAATCCTAGTTGTGAGCCAGTTCATAACCATGGCAATAAAACCAATTCTGATTCAGATCATATATTAGTTTCACATTTTAAGTTGAATAACAGAAAAAAATAAACTTTTGAACGATATTCAAATTTTTCAAGTTTTACCTGTATATTGTCATTTCGATAGTATAAATACATAGCAAAAGAAGTTTGAGTGGTAGATTTTCCACCTTTGTGGGTAACGTCTGTAGAAACACACTGGCCCAAGACAGTGGTTCTTAAACATGTGCGACTCTTAGGGACAATCCGCAGTTCAAAACGAGGATGTGCATACATGGACAACACACTTGATGAGTTGGGATGGCTCAGTTAGGGATCTCTTTTTTTGCCAGGAGTACCCTCTGCTGGCTGCAGGGGGAATTACCTATGATTAAACCAATTTTGAGCAGAAAGAAACCAGTGAACAAGATTAGGTCACTGAAAACTGCCTGAGCAATGTTTTTGATGAGGGAACATTAAAAGAAAATGGTTAAAAGATGGAAAAAAAAGTCAATCTTCCCTTGTTATGTCTAATGTAATAGTTACTTATTTAAAATATACACAACCTAATTAAATTTTATGAATTGGGACCCGTCTAAATTCAGTTTGGTGTACTCCCAGTGGTATTTGGAAAAACAAATTTTTAATACGTTTGAAGACCACTGACCGAGGGGGTGGAGCGTCCACTCCTCTGGCACGTTATTGTGTTTCCTTCCTTCTATCACCAACTAAACACTTGAAAAACAGGACATTTGATGGATTTCTAACATATTGTTTTAGGCTAAGCTCAGACTCTATTTCACAAAATCTGTTTTTTGTTTTGTTTTACAGTATTTCTAATTAAATGTGACTGGCCTGAGATACATGAAAATATCCGATATGTTAATTTTTTCATATTTTAATTGTTTTAAATTGGGTCACTTTGGCCTGCAGTCTGAACGTAGCCTTATTTTGCCTCTGGAACAAAAACTAAAAAAACATAAGAAAGATATTAACTTTTTGTCAGTATCATCCACCTCTACATGACAGACACTAAACGGAAAAACAAATGTTTTCTGCATGGCCAGTCAGAGTTTTGTCATTGGTATGTGCAGGTTGTTCCACGGCCCCATCCACAACTCGTCCTCGTCCGACAACGTGTGCTCGCTGTGGGACTCCAGCGTCTCTCGGCTGTCCTTATGGTTGTCAACGCACGTCTCCTGCTCCGCGTTGACGCAGCTGTTGTTTCTGTCAGTCAAGGCCATATTAGCTTTGGAGCCGAACGTTTTGAGAACCACGATGCCGGATCCCAGGGAGCTGCAGGAGGAGTGTGTGTTGAGATTGACGTCCACATTAGCGGATATGCATGTGCTCGTCCCGTTCTCCGTGCCGTTCACTGTCCCGCCTGGGCTCTCGGCGGGCGACGAGGGCTCTTCGTGAGTGACGCCCAATTTGTCCAGTTTTTTGAAATGCTTAGCCAGGCGGCACGGCGAGCCCGACTTTAGGTTATTGGGGAGGGGCGTTCTGCGTGTTCTGACTATGGTGCCGTTCTGGGCGAGGTAGATGCTGCCGTTGATGTTGCTGTGGCTGTTTACGTTGGGGAACGGAGCCTGCGGGGTCTCGGTGGTGCTCTCCTCCCCCGTAGAACTCGTCTCATTCTCTCGATCGACCACCAGCTTGATCCTCTTTCTTCTGCCGGACTAAAAAGATAGGTAGAAAAACAGAGTGAATAGGAGGCGGAGTATCATAAGGTAAAATGTAAGTACCCCCTACCGAAGGACCACCAACATGTGGCATTTCATATTTCATACTTTCTTTCCAATGCTTCTGAACTTTTTGTTTTCAAAACCGTGTAAAGTAATTTCCTTGATTGCCATAATAATTGACTGGGGAAAAAAAATGTAATTATTTTCTAAACGGGTTAATGTCTGACAGACTTTTTTGAACTTTCTTTTGTTGTGTGTTTAATTCTTAAAGAGCTACTAAACACCCCTTCCAGAGCTTACTCCACCCACTCCCAAAATTCAAAAAAACTCAGAGAAAGAGGCGTGGCAAGAGGCTTTGGGGGACGCGGGGAGGGGGACCTTCCCGGACACTGCAGCCTCTCGTACCGGCTAGCTTCTCCGGACATGTGGCGCCACTTTCCCGGACACTTCAGCCTCTCGTACCGGCTAGCTTCTCCGGACATGTGGCGCCACTTTCTCGGACTCTCGAGCCTGTCGTCCCGGCTACATGCCGAGCACACGTGGCGGACATTTGGCGCTCTTATCTCCCCGTTCCCCCTCCTGGCTTTAGCGGACACTCAGTCACACACTGCCCCGCTCTGAGCCTTGAAGGCAGCCCGGGATGGCTAACCACTGCCCCGGTGTCTGTGAGCTCTCCCTGGGGGAGACGACAGTAAAAAGCCCTCAGCCCCATTTTATAAGCACTCACAGCCCTAATAAGCTCTGTCTGCCCGATACAGCTTTATCGTGTCTGTAGTTTCAATGTGAAAACATCCAGCCATGTCACTAAATAAGTGAATCTGGGTATTTTGGGATTACATTTGTCTTTATTTAGCAGGAGAGGTCGGGGACGTGAGTGCTGTGGTTCACACACAGAGTGGAGCGGAGCCCGTGGAGCGGAGCCCGTAGGTCAAATCCCCGTCTCGGGTCTTCTCTCCTCATCCTCCCCCTCCCTGGCCACTCTGTGACCGGCATGTTGTGCTCACGTCACAAAACAGCTACTAAACTACCTGACTAAAGTAACTACACTAGAAACGCTGCGCTAAAGAACTAACTAAATACTATGCTAATAAATTGCTAACCTGAAAATCGATGTAAAACGCTCGCTCACTATTCCATATCCAACTCGCTACAGGGGCGTGTGCGAGACTTGGCTTGAAAAATTTACCAGGATATATAGAGAGCACTGCATAAACTGCATAAATATGTTTATAAGCTAAAAAAAGTTGATTTGGTGCTTAGTTGTCCTTTAAGCAATTATTCTTGACATTTCAAATATGGAGATGCCAAACTGTAAAATGCTATTTACATATGCAAAGTTGTTGTTTAAGTTGGCCTAATTCAACTGCTGTGAAATAGCTTTGCCGGTAATTTATACATGGCAACGATGACAGGCTATTTTCAAGCATCAAATTATTCTATAAAACTGATTGATATACCACCCACATTACCTGTGGCGACGGCTGTCATCGGGCAATACCAAAAGTGAACAAATGTAGGTGAAAGTTGCAAGAGTTGTGAAAAGGCCCCAGGGTGCATAAAACTAATAAGAAGTTGATATACCTTCTAATTATAGTGAGTATACTGAAACTTGGGGATGTTTGTCTTTACCTTACAGGCAGTGTTATTAAAATAGAAATGTCTATATCATATTATTTTCAATAATAAAACAAAGATTCAGGCAAGAGTCACACAAAATCCCACAGCAGAAATCAGACAAGGCACCCAAAGAACAAGTCACAGATAGAAGTTAACGATGTGCTAGAGACTGTTGAACAAGAGGTTGTGCAGCCGAGAATCTGCGAAGTTTTTCGCTTAGTAAGGGAAAATAAAAAGTGGGCATCTGAAGCACTCTGCAGAAGAAGGCAACGTTCTCTTCACTCCCATGCAAGAGAAATTTGGTATTCACTCTCTTACTTCTTTGCTGTCAGATTCCTGGTCTAAAATGCAGTGTCGGTGTCGGAATCCGACGTGGCGTTTCTCGCGCTCGATGAGGACTTGTCGGAGGAAATGGCGTCTTCATCCACCTCGGTGATGGGTGAGAGCCCGCCGTATGTATCGTCGGAGGTTGCACTCATGCTTTTGATGTCCACAGGGTAGGGAAGCTTTTTTTGAGGAGTGGAGGGTCCGGCTTCTTCAGAGGCAACGCTGGACCTCCTGGATGACGACGACGACGATGCGTCACTCTGTTCACTGGACGACTCCTTACTCTCATCAGCGGTCTCCTCCTCCTCTTCTTCTTCTTCGTCTTCTTCACTCTCTTCGGTGATGGTGGCTTCCGAAGGCGTCGCGGTGGACTTTCGTGAACGCTGGCTGCCACTTCCAGACCGCGACCCTCCCGAGCTTGCTGCGGAACTCTCCTCAGACGTCTGACTTTTGGATGAGGAGCCACCGCTAACGTCGGACCCGGAGCGTTGGCTGGACCTGCGAGATTCTGACTCTTCGCTTCCGGAACCTGCCTCGGAATCGCTGGCTGTTCCTGTTCCTGATTCGGCCTCACTAACCTCCTCACTGGATTTTTCGGTTTTCTGGGATGACCTCACGCTTTCGCTGGCGCTCTCACTAGCACTTTCGCTGCCACTGACCGCACTGCTGCCTTTGCTACTGGCCTCGGTGGCAGAAGATCTGACGGAGGAACGGGCTGACGAACCACTCTCTCTCGTCCCTTCTGAAGACTCTTCTTCCTCCTCTGATCCCTCCTCCTCTGAATCCTTCTCTGTCTCTGACTTTTCTGTGCCACTCTCCTTTTCTGTAGCAGTTCCTGTCCCAGACTCTGATTCTTTCTCAGATTCTGATTCTTTCTCCGTTTCAGACTCCTTCTCAGATTCAGATCCCTTCTCTGTGGCTGATTCTGCCTCACTTCCGGACTCTTTTTCGGAGCCTGAGTCGGACTTCTCTGATTCCGATTCCTTTTCAGATTCTGACCCCTTTACTGATGCTGACCCGGACTCTTTTTCTGATGCAGACTCTTTCTCACTTCCCTCCTCCTCTGATTTCTCCTCTTCCTCAGATCCCTCCCCTGCCTCCTCCTCAGAGTCCACTGTGCTCTCTCGATCCAAGTCTTTATCTAAGTCTACTTTCAGACGGTCTCTGTCAACACTGCTTCCCTCAGAGTCTTCATCAGAGCCTCTTTCCCTCTCCTCCCCGCTCCCACTGGCCCCTGCCTCTGGCTCACTTTCAGTCACACTAATGGACACTTTGGATTTCCTGTCATCCTCACTGGCGACTTGAGAGGCCTCCTCGTCTCCGCTGACAGAGGCACGTGCCCGCAGCTTAGCACCCAGGTTGATCTTCCTGAAAACCTTGCCAAGTTTACTGCGAGCTTCCACCCTGCTGTCAATTGGTCCCGTAAGTGCTGGCCCGTCAGTCAGATTATCCTGACCGTCAATGCGGCGAGCAGACATTAGTCTGGCATAGTCATCGTCCTTCTTTTTACCACCAAACATCTTAAGCATTTTGGCCTTTTTCCATGGAGATGAGCTAGGTGCCTGCTCCCCTCCCTTACTGGCTGCCAGGAGTTTACTGAGTTTCATGACGGACTTCAATTTCCTGGCAGCTCTGGAAGGCTCTACTTCCTCAATAGGCTCTTCTTGCTCAATCTCTTCCTCTGGCGGCAAGTCTCTAAAGCCAACCCTCCTAGGCGGGCCTCCACCATGCATGCCGCGGCCTCGGCCCCGGATCTAAGAAAGTCATATCTTATTTAACATTATACATTAATAAACAGGGCACACTCTGAGGGGGTCAACACTGGCTATAGAATTATGATTTTGCTACATTTTACAAGCACAAATAGGTAGTACCTGTGGACTGTAATAATACTCGTCTTCGATCACCTCTCCGTATTCATCATACATCGGCGGTATCAACCTCCTCCGGCTGCCATATCTAGAAAAAAGGAATATAAAAACACAAATCATTGATTTAATGCATAGCAATACATGTGAAAAGAATATCTTACATGTGTGACAGATAATTTTCACATAAAGAATGGAAATGATGAAGCCTTTTTGTTGTTTTTTGGAAGCTCAATGACTATCTATATAATCTACAATGTACAGTACCTTAAAGTAATAGCATGATGTTTTAAATACCGACATATACCACACAATGACAGGAATATTTTTCACATATTATTTTAAAATGTACAGAAGTCATTGGTTAAGTATGACAAGTAAATTAGTGGGACATCTTCCTTTATACCAGATGTAAATTCTCCCTCCTACCTCAAGAGCTAAATGAAAGAAGTGCTTAAAGGTTGGAGAGAAGCAAGGCTGTGCGTCATTGATAACTTCCTACATGTGCGCACAGTGGCTGGGTTTATTACTGGATTAAGAGCTTAACTGCTGTATAATTTTGCCTCTTAATGCAAACAAAAACACATCAAAGGCACCTGGTCCCGGCCAGGGACACTGCAGTGGTGGCTGCTCTCACAATAAGCCCATGACAGATCCCGGCAATGTAATTACAGCTTGTTGGGCTCAGAGCAACCACCCAGTCAATTACACAAGATGACAGACAAGGTATGGCAATGACTTAAGTGCTGCATTATTTGCAAAAAGTGTCCTTTCAATACCAATGCTTTGATGCTGTTTGTGAGTCTGGGGTGACAGTGGCGTAATGGGCTAAGGCAAATCCTCTAGAAGGTCAGCAGTAGTCGTAGTTGTTCAAGGCACTCAATCATTGACCACGTGATATCAAATCTTTTGAATGATTTCTTCATTTGTTTCATTTGCAAATTTACCCCAATTTGAGTTGGACAAACAGCAAAACACAGCGTCACTTGCTGAAGTGAAAGAAAGTTGAATTCATTAGAATAGACGACAAGGAAGTCTCTCATCTAAGAGCCAAAATCCAATACATTATTGTATACCCTTGTTTATCAGTGCAGCAATGATGTCTATTGTACAGTTTGGAGAGAAATATCAAGCAAAATTTACTTTTTCTGAGCTTTAAAACAAGTTCTTACATGATCTTTTCAAAAGAATACCTAGCTTCCTTCGTACGCTTTTGAGTAATGCGTGATTAATGAAGCCCATAGATCATCATTGTATCCGCTTTGAGCAATCATTTCAAATTATAAACGTAAAATACAAAAGTTGAGGTTCCCAAAAGGCTATTTCTTTTGTCCCTTTTTATAATGTAAATTTCAGAGGTGTTCTATTTATTCATTTAATTAGGAGAGACATCCGGCTTAACAAAATAAACCAGCTATATGATTGCGCCACTGGTTGGCTGTGACACCTGTGATGGAATAAAGCGATAAGCCTAAAGAGTCTGTGCTAGTTTCTGCCTTCAGGGTGTAAAAGCTGCCTCTCCCCTCTGATAAACTCACTGTGATCCCTGGAGACCCGCGCGTCACCTGCCAAAGACCAGGCACGTTTAATGAATAACAATTTCTCAGCAGCTGCTAAAGCCTGACTCCTGTGTTTCTTCCACTTTTCCACCATATGGGCGAGGTAGCCAACAAGCCAAAACAGCCTTTTCCCAATCAGCTGTGGGGGACATACTTAATGCCTAATTTGTATGACTTTTGAGCAATTTCCTATATCTATGGTGATAGTGTGCAGCAGTTAGCTTGCATTACCTCGTAGCCTAATGTATATTATACAATAATTTGATCCAGTTTTAATGTCATCTTCAGGCTTATTTTTAGAGGACAGTATGTCTTTAAAAGTGCAGCTTAATTTCTCCAGAAAAAGTCATCTTCAAACCGTTTAGTCAATAGCGCCGCCTGCTGTGGTAGAGAGTCATTACATGTAACACATGCACGAATTGTTATGCGAGCATCGGTTGCTGCTGTGTGAAAGTACCTTCAGACCAGAGGCTGTGCATCTGTCTTTTGGAATAACACATTGGGTTACTCTTTGCACTGTAAGTCAGTGAAATACATATGCAGATGTGAGTTTTAGTTCTTTTCATTTGATTTTCCAGAATATTTTCTTTAGAATGATGCGAGGATGGTATTAAAAATAGCATTTTATTTTGAAAGAAAAAGTATTTTAACAAATACTTGAGTAGTTATTTGAGTGCCTACATTTTAGAAACTGCTTTTATACTATTTATTTTGAGATATCAATTTAAGGTAGATTCCCCTCCCACTAAAACATGTACAATAGGTTCCCCTCTGGGTCCAGGGCTCCCCTGAAAAAGAGATTCTTAATCTCAGTGGGACCTTCCTGGTCAACCGTTTTACCCCCGCCTTAACCGAGCTTTATCCAATTCAAAAAGCTTCAAAGAAAGCATCAAAATAGCGGCGAAAACGGAACAAAAATCTGCCGGAAAAGCAACAAATGAGTGAAAAAAAAAACGTGGGGAAAACACGACAAAAAGCAACGAAAAAAACTAAGAAAAAGAACCAAAAAAATTACAAAAACTAATGAAGAAAAGCAATGAAAAAGCCACACAAACTTGACAAGAAAGTGACAAAAAAGTGATAAAAACTCGACGACAAAGCAATGAAAAACATGCCAAAAAGCCACAAAAATGTGACAACGTGACAAAAAGTTACAGTCAGTTTATTAGGTCTTAGCTTTCAAATGAGGCATTACTCTGTGTTGCTCTCCAGTTGAGAAGCTTTTAGATTTGGGTAACGCCAAACTGGAGAAAATGCACTTGGTTAAGGCGGGTGATAAGGGGTTAAATAAAGGTCAAATAAAAATAAATAAATACAATATCATAAAATTGTGTCTTTTTACTACTACTACTACTACTAATCAAAGACATTTTTTTTTCCAAGTACTTGAGTATTTCGGTTTCTACTTTTTTTTTGTTTTTACTTTTTTCTACTAGAGTAAATTTTTTTCAAATATTGTTTCTCTTACTTGAGTAGATATTTTGTCTACTCTACCCACCTCTGTTTCAGAGATTAAGGTTAAGATATACTTTATTGTCCACGTAGGGAAATTTGTCTTCTGGCTTTGACTCATTCTTCGATGTCGCTGTGGCAAACCATAAGGAGCAGTGGGCGACATCTCCAGATGTGGAGCCCGGCTGATAGTCAGAATCACCTGGAGGCATAACCTATTGTACATGTTTTTAGTGGTAGGGGAAAATGGAAGAAACCTACGCAAACACGGGGAGACCATGCAAACGTCACACAAAATGGCCCCACCCGGGGATTGAACCGGAGACCTTCTAGCTGTGAAGCACGAGCGCTAACCGCTGCGCCACCATGCTGCACCGCTGCAATGTAAGGAGAGGGGCTTATGGGCAGACGATGGGTTGTCTCTTTAGTGCGAAGCCTCTCCTATGCTTCACAGGGCTGACTCAAGGCAGCATAATTGATCTAATTTTATGGAGCAGTGAGAGTAAACACTCCACTGGTACGGACTGCTGAGGGGAGCATAAGTTACGCTCATCGTTTATTCTAAATTCCAAGGCTCACACTTCACCCCAAAGGACGTCAGCCCCAAAAGCTAAACGCGTACTCATGGTAAATATGATTTAGTGAGGCTCCTTTCTTTTTAAAATGAAGAGTTTAGGTCGTGGGCTCGGAGCAAGACTGATTAGATGTGGGACTATTTAAAGACTGCATGCTCACCCCTGGTCGTAATAGTAGTCCTGGGCGTAGTAGTCCTGGCCCGCCTCCATGGAGAGCTCCTGCAGTGTAGAGAAGCAGACAAATTAGTCAGCACTCCTCAGAAAAAGACAACTGCACAGAGCAGAGCAGTGGATACAATCGCAGTGAATTAAGAAAAGCAGGAAGATGTCTACCTCAGGTCTCAGAAGAGATGGCCTCAGCAGTTGCTGTTGCTGCCAGAGATTAGTACAGGAGAAGGGTAGAGGGAGGAAGGAGGGTCAGGAGAGGCACCGACACAAGGAAAGAGCATTCACACAAGAGCTGCACTGTTTGCAAATTGGCTTTTATTTACTGTAGCAGCGTGAGATGTAAAGATGAATGAAATATTGATGCAGACAAAGCATGAAAAGGCAACTCGCACACATAAGAAATATTCTGAAAAAAGGACATGCAGAGACTATGCTGATTTGAAGGTGACAGAGTAATAATCCACGAGCAAACCATACATTGAAGGACACAAACTAGGAAAGCAAAATAAGACTGAACGTGGATTTAACACTGATCAATGATCGACAAAGGCTGCACAATATATTGGCAACTTTATGTTTCAACAACAGATGGCGCAATGCATACCACAAGAAGCCACAACATAATACAAAATCACTGAGCTGTTGCCTAAGCCTAATGCTTGGCACAATAATGTCATTTTAGTCATGATTATATATTATAGCTTAATTTACTTTAATCTTTTCTTGTTTTGTCCTGATTTTTTTCTGTTGAAATTGGATTAGAATAGTACTGCAATAATATTATTGTAATAATCAAGACTTTTTTTTTTCTCATATTGTGCATCCTTCTGCCACACTAGACCATGCAAACTTAAGTCAGAAAATTAAAGGTAAATGTGATTTTCTTTGGCCTGTGAATGCAGTTATTGCTGCGTATAGGCCTGAGACTAGTTTAATTGATTTTCTGTGGATTTGAACAACTCTTCAGAACTCTTCACCAAAGTATTTTTTATCTCGGGTAGACAGAAACTAAAACATGAAGACGCTATTTAAGTCCAGGTTTGGCACTACACTACTGTATATCTTAAAGCCCCTATACCTGGTTGTATTGTTTACAAACAATCAAATAGGGCGTGAGGACATTTAAAATTGTTAGTTGTGGTCTGTAATTATTCCTAACTTTCCTCACGTGTTTCTAGCGTCCCAATTTTCACAAATGGCTCTGTGCACGGAATGTTTTTTGGCTAACTTCCTGTTGGCCAGTGTATTGGCCAAAGACTACTTCCTGTCCACATTTTATTGTAAATACAAAATGATTAAGAAACAAAACAAAACATAACTTAACACCAAGTCAAGTGTTAAAAAAATAAATCATATAGTAATGTTTTTTTTTTTTACGTTTGTTAGCTTCAAACTAACGTTAGCCTTTAGCTGAAATGCTAAAACAGCCACATCTCCTCCAGTGAAACATCCTGTGTAAAGTTTTCCACATATTATAAGCAATAATGCAACATCTGACATCTGCACCAACTGTTTAAATATGTATTAATTTCTATAAATAATATAATATTATGCATATGGAAAGTTAGCATCATGTTGCTATAAAAACGTCTGTGCACAGAAGCTATACTGTGACAGTGCGTTAAAAACAAACAGCTACAATTGATTCACAAATGTCTGCTTTTAAAATATATTGAAGACTAGATAACTAGAAAAAGAATCAGGTAAAGGGCATTTAATCATTACAAGCTAGAGATTCGCCTTATTATACTAATCGCAAATTTCATCACGGTAAAGACCATAGTTTCTTTTGTCAGTAAATTTAAATAAAAACAATCCCCCTAGTTCCCGCTCACTGAGGGGGAGCATTTGGGAACATGCCAGGCTTTCGAATCAGTCCTAACTATGTCGTCACTGTGAGGAGCCCTATCTCATCTTAATCTCATTCAGTGCTTTCCATCAGAGGAGTGGCAGATAAGAATAATGGAGCATAAGCTGCCGCGAGCTGCAACAGCCAACGCCAAAACGTCTCGGCACAACAAACAAGATAAGCGTGCGTCGCCACAGTACTCGTGCTTACCGGTCTGCCTCGCCTCCTGCAAGAAACAAAGGGGGGGAAAGAGACAATGAATATGGATTAGCAATAACATCCCGATTTTTCTTTTCTTTTTTACAAAGGACTTTTTCAGATTGCTACGAGCCTTTCGATTTCACTTATGGTGCATTTCCACGTGTTAAAGAAGTGACTTGCGGAAAACGGAAATGGTGCTTTCGCAGATTAAAGAAGTGCACGCCGGATGCAAATATCAAGGACGTTGAAGGGGAAATTAAAATGATTGGGAAGAGACTTTGTTTATACCGAAATATCTTGAACATCTCCCACACGATGAAATAGACATTGCTGGAGACGTTTCTAATGAAATTGCCCTGTGCCGTCGCAACATCATGCATTTCATTGAACGTAAACAAAGCAGTTGAAAGCTATTTTTGCAATGAGTTATCGAAATGAAAAGGTTTAAGAGTAACATTATTTTAATTCCCTGTATGTTTTCATGTGGATGACAAAAAAATTGGTTCATCTTTAATATCTGCGTCCCGCTTCCGGCAGAAATACGAGCCAGTTCTGAGGAGAGGCAACAGTGAGTGAATTTGGAAATCAGTAGTTACAGGAACACACTCCTGGACTGCTGTAATAGACTGGGGGGAACAGGCCAAAGCAGTTACCGGAAAACCCATCTCCAATCTTTGCAGGGTCCACCAAAATTGTTCCAGGCACCTTAAAAAAAAAAACTGAGAGAAGGGGGGGATCTGATGAACACTGACAGACGGCCCTCCTCCTAGTAAATACACACAGGTATTTTTCACTTACAAATTAACCTCTGAAAAAACATTGATATTACTCTAACCACAATAGATACATACGCCTGATGCCTGAAAAGATTTACTTTTTTTCACGGAGGATTCTTATTTAGGCTTTGGATAAACTCGATATAACACACAAAATATAAAAACATCTGGCTTGTTTTAAAGGTTAAAAGCTCATTGAATCAAGCTTGAATCAGAACATCAACAAAACAAATCTATACAAATCTATGGCAGGAGAGTTTATTCAGCGCAACATTACGACAGATCACTGCGTAAATAGGTGTGTTTGTTTGTTTGTTTTTAGGTGGAAGTTTGCTTGTGAGATCAAACTGGCTCAAAACTTAAAAAAAAAAAAAAAGTTTTGCCTGGAATGTCTTCCCTTAAAAGGACCACTGTGGGACAGTCTGGGTCGTCACAAGAACAACCAAAACGGAAGTGCCTGTACACCGCATAAACAGCCGGCGTGGGGGTGATGTCTCGCTCCCACTGAAACCACGAGTTAAGACCGAGGAGAGGCAAACCCACTATACAGATGTTTATTAAAATACATGACATTTTTCACAAAAAAAGTACATTTTGCTTGTATGCACTTTTTAGGTAAAATGTTACACAATATGGCTATAAAGTGCATATGACACATTAGAAACAATTTTTGCTATAACATAGTTAACACAATTATTTAAGCTATTGTACACAGTTTTCCTTTTCTTTTTGGCCATTTTTTGTGTTTTATAGTTTCACTTCCTTATTGGACACCGACAGGAAGTGACATAGATGAAGGGAAACAATTTTAAACTGTTTCCGTGCCGACCATGTTAAGTCAATGGGACATGAGTCAACCTGCTATGGAACTTTACCTCTGTCACTTCCCAGACAACCGAGGACTTCCGGCAAGATGGCGAACAGGGCACAAGCAACCTTTTAAGCTCCGCTCGCTTGGTCCTAAACTAGACATTACATCGCCCCCTACAGACAAAAAAAGACTCTCAAACTACTGCAAACTTTGTTTCTACCTAACTGTGAAAGAGGAAAAACTGTTACACGATGTCTGACAGAAATGACAAGGACTTTCCACCGCTCCAGCCAGCTAACGGTAAGGCGGGAAACTTGTTAGCCCTCCACAACTACTCCGCTAACCAAGAAGAGGCTATGGACACCTCAAAACCAAACAAGGCTAACGCAAACCCGTCGCAACAGGGTACCAGAAGACCACTTAATCCCACGCCCACTAAACAACAACCACCCGCGAAGAAACCGACACCTACTGTTAATACTGCGAAAGATGCCTCGTTTGCGGACCTAGTGGCGGTTATTCGAAATTTGGAAACCAAAGTTGACGCAGTGGGGAAGAAAGTGGACGCCATGGAAAGGCAAATGGTTGAAAATACAGAGCAGTTGATGAAAAACGCAGTGCAGCTGGAAAAGAACTCCGAGATGATTTCTAACTGTATGAAACGCTTGGATGAGAACACAAGGCAGATCGCGGAAATCAAGTCAAAGGTTGAAAATTTGGAGAAAGAGAATGTTGAAGTGAAAAAAGAAAATGAGCTACTGCGAGAAAGTGTGCGGGAGGTTGAACGGTACAAACGCCGCTGGAACCTGCGACTGTCCGGACTCAAAGAAGAAGGAGAAAACATCAGAGGGAAGATCGAGGAGCTGCTGCTGCAACTTTTCCCACAGTGGGCTACCAACATCGAGAACGTCGTTGACTCGGTGCACCGGGTGGGTCCTAAGGATAAGGGGCGCAGCCGACAGGTTATCATGCAGTTCGTGAGGAGGCTTCACCGAGACGCAGTGTGGAAATCTACCAAGGACTCTTCTATCTGCAAGGAGCGAGGGGTCCGTTTTGTCCAGGACTTCACGAAGGAAGATCGGCTGGCAAGAGAGCTGCTCTGGCCCAAAATAAAGTTGGCCAGATCACAGGGTAAGGTGGCCTACTACAGAGGACACGTGGCTGTCATTGATGGACAGGCTGTAACTGCATAAAACCAACAAGGTTTCATCTACTATCAGCTTTGAGTAGACAAATATTTGAAGTATTCTAGAAGTTTAATGTTTATTCTTGTTGAGATTGATTTGTTAAAAAAAAAAAAAAAAAAAAAAAAAGGGGGGGGGGGGGGGCATTGTTTACAATGTTAATAAGGACCTGCCTGAAGTTTTACTTATTTTTTTCAGCTTAAGCTAGAAGGTTTCTATTCTACGTTTTTGTTTTATTCTATTTATTTATTTTTGTGTGAGTGTGTGTGTGAGTGATTGTAATGTCTTTGAAAACTAATCTCAAACTATTAACAATTAACACTAGAGGTCTCAGGGATAGTGTAAAAAGAAAGGCTTTATTCCTTTACTGTAAGAGCAAAAATCCTCAATATGTACTACTTCAGGAAACCCATTCAAATGAAACTGATGAAACATTCTGGACAACACAATGGGGGGATAAAATATGTTTTTCACATGGCACAACAAAATCAGCAGGTGTAGCAATCCTATTTAATAATTGTAATGGGAAAAATCTTAGAACTGAAGTTAGCAAAGATGGTCACTGGTTAATTTCAGTTTTACAAGTAGATAAATCTATATTAATATTAGGAAATGTTTATGGATACTGTAATAAAGGAAGAAATACAATTCTGTTTGGAGAAGTCAAAGAAATCTTGCTTAAACTTAAAACTAAATATGCAACGGAAAATATCATAATGGGAGGAGATTGGAATACAGTCAGGGATGACTGGTTAGACAGACTTCCTAGCAAATATTCCACTATACATCCCAATACTGTATTAGATGAACTTTGTGATTCATTGCAGTTCCGAGACCCTTGGAGAGAAAAATATCCTGATTCAAAACAATACTCTTGGTTCAAACCAGATGGTTCAGCTAAATCCAGACTTGACTATTGGTTAGTCACAGACATTATCCTCAATCAGATCTCAAACTGTGAAATAATACCAGCACCCCTCACCGATCATTGTTGTGTGGAATTATTTGTAACTCCTGTTTTAAAATCTACTCGTAGAAAAGGCTATTGGAAATTTAACTCAAATTTACTGAAATATGATGACTTTTGTAATACTATAGAATCTCTAATCCAGAACACTGTATTAGATGAATCCGTAGTAACATATACTCAGAAATGGGAATTCTTAAAATACAAAATCCGTCAGTTATCAATCTCTTTTAGCAAACAGATGGAGAAAAATAATATGGAAGAGGAAGACATTATTAAAAATATATTGTCAATCACGACTTGCCCTACACAGTCTGAAAATAATCAAATAAAACTATTGCAATTACAAGAAAAACTTGATAAAATGTATGAAAGGAAGGCCAAAGGAGCATATATAAGATCTCGAGCAAGGTGGATAGAGGAAGGCGAGAGAAATTCTGCTTACTTCTGCAGACTAGAAAGAACGAGACAAGAAAGAAATAGTATAAAAACGCTGATAATAAATGGTTGCGAATGTTCAGATCAGTCTGTCATTGCAGAAGAAATCAGTACTTTCTATCAAAAACTATATACCTCCTCCTATTCAGCCGAAAAAACAGAGGGCTTCCTCAACAGAATAGAACATTTTATTCCAAAAATTGACAAGGATTTTAAGGACAAATGTGAAAAAGACATAGAACTGATAGAACTAGATAGCGCTATTATGTGCCTTAAACTGGATAAATCACCTGGCCCAGATGGACTTACGGCCAATTTTTATAGGCATTTTTGGGAGTCTCTTAAAGAACTCCTTTTCGAAACATTTAAAGAGATTATTTCTAATTTGAATTTGCCAACAAGCATGAAACAAGGCATCATAACTTTAATTCCCAAACCAAACAAGGATAACAAAATATTAGAAAACTACCGCCCTATTTCCCTTTTGAACAGTGATTACAAATTGTTTACATATATTTTCACCAATAGATTAAAAAGTGGATTATCTCAAATAATCAGTGAAACACAGTCTGGGTTTGTTAATAAAAGATCTATACATAATAACATAAGACTAATTCAAGATCTCTTGGATTATAACGATATGATTGAGGATAATGGCTTCATTCTTTTTCTAGACTTTCACAAAGCTTTTGATAGACTGGAACATCCATTTCTCTTTAACGTTTTAAACAAGTATGGGTTTGGACCAAAGTTCTGTAACATTATCGAATCTTTATATGATGGTACAACTAGCACTGTAGCTCTTCCAATGGGTACGACGCCTCGTTTCTCTGTAAATAGAGGCGTGAAACAAGGCTGTAATATCTCTCCATTTTTATTTATTATGGCAGTAGAAATGTTGGCAATCTTAATGAAAAACTCTGATATTGAGAAGTTAAAGGTTTTTAATGAACAATTAATTATAAGTCAACTTGCAGATGACACAACTATTTTTCTAAAAAAATTGGAACAAATCCCTGAAGTTCTGAAACATATTAGCCTTTTCTCCGAAGCGTCAGGTTTGACACTGAACCATAATAAATGTGAGCTTATGGCTATCCATGATTGCGACCTTTCTGTAGCCTATAGTATCCCAATTAAAGCATGTGTTAAATATTTAGGAATTAACGTGACCAAAGATAAGGCCTCAAGCGAGAAACAAAACGTTCAAGATAAAATCGTTCAATGCAAATCCAAACTAAACTCTTGGCTACAACGGGATCTAACAGTTTTTGGAAGAACGTATCTAACAAAGATGGAATCACTAGCGAGGTGCATCTATCCTGCCTATTCATTGGCAATACCAGACAGAGATATTAAAAAAATTAATCAATTAAACTTCAATTATATTTGGAAAAATAAAGTCCAATATATAAAAAAATCTGAAATTGTCAAAGAATACAAGGATGGTGGACTACAAGCAATTGATTTTGAATGTTTAAATGTGGTCCTAAAAATGAAATGGCTGAAGTCCTTCATAACAGAGAAGAACAGTGTATGGTTTTGTCTGTCCAGGGGGTTATTTGAGAAAATAGGAGGTATTGAGTTTGTCCTTGCATGCGACTTTAATATTGAGAAACTTCCAATTAAGTTGTCGTCTTTTCACAAGCAAGTTCTGTTAAGCTGGAAACTTATGTACAACCACAATTTCACTCCGCACCAAACACCAATATGGAATAACCGATATGTGTTGTGTAATAGAAAATCTTTGTTTCTGCAACATTGGATGGATAAAGGAGTGTGGTCCTTACGCCACCTAACGGACAGACAGGGTAATTGGTTATCATACGAGAACTTCATCTCCACTTACAACATAACATGCAAAATAACTGAATTTAAAAAAATATGCAAAGCTATTCCCAAATCTGTTAAACAATTAATTGAAAATACTGATTTGAGGAGTTTACCTCCTCCCAAATTGGCAACACTTTAAATCAATGAGCAAGATTTTACGGGAAAAGAGATACCAAACAAAACTTTGCGAAAGTGTCTAAATGATCACTTTTATCCAATCAAATCTAACAGAAACTCAATTGTTCAAAAATTTTCAAAAGAACAGATTACAAATATAAGAACTAAATATTTAAAATTTCCTGTTAGTCCAAAAACTAAAGAAGTTCATTTCAAAATTTTGAATGCGATATATCCATCCAGTGAGCTTCTCAGAGTAAGGTTTGGTATAGATTATAACAATTGTACTTTCTGTGACTCAGACATTGAAACCACTGAACATCTGTTTTATCAATGTATGTACACAAGCACATTTTGGGAAGACTTTATGGACTGGTTCTCTTCGAAAATCCAGCTGCAGCAGGACTCTCTAACATTGGACAACATAATTTTTGGGATTTCCCTGAAGGACTCACAGACAGACTATGCTTTGAACAATTTATTAATCCTTTCAAAATATTTTATTCATTCTTGCAAATGGAAAAAAGTCATGCCTATTTTCACAGTGTTTAAGAGACAACTTGAAGGAAACTATCTGATATCTTTAAGATGTATGAAATGTAAATCTGCACTATCTCTTCTTAATGCGTTTGACAATCTGAATGTTTTTGGAGAAGACCTGTAGCTGCTCAGTGGGAGTGTGTGTGTGTGTGTGTGTGTGTGTGAATGGATTTGTTTTAGTTTGTTATGTTTTAATTATTTAATTTTCATATTTATTTATTTATTTCTGTTTCTGTTGCTTTGATGTCTGGTGCCTTGAATTGTTAAATAAAAAAAAAAAAAAAAAAAAAAAAAAAACTCTGTCACTTCCTGTCAGCAGATTTAAACTAAAACAATTACTATATTAGGTACAATTACTTAGTTTTTTAGATTTTTGTGCTGTACAGAAACATCATGGTCCAATGATGATGTGACATCACATTCTACAATCTGAAAACAACCAATAGGTTGCGTTCACGTTATAGAATTCTATTTCCGTTTTTGAAAGACATTTCCAAAAAGAAAATGTCCAAATGTTTTCTCTGAAACTATCTGATGTGATAGTGATTGGATTCACAAACCTGACATGTGAATTTTATGGCTGAAAGTCCTTTCTACTGGCCAACATCAAGCACATGTTTTTGAATATTGTCTCCACTTTTGGACGCCTTTGTGAAGAAATAATTAGACATATGTTCATATGTGCTGGAAGATATGACTTTGAACTTTGTGACAGCTTTTTGTTTCATGTGAATTGGCCCAGGAATTACAGAGAAATTAGCAATGATTTAAAACTAGAAATCTGCATTTTGAGAGTTACTATGGTTACAGCCATGGAATTTTCAGTTGGTCCACCTCAGTTTTAAACTAGGCTCTTTAGAATGTTGTGATGTCACGTCTCCATGTGACAATAATGCATCATCAGCGCCTTTAGAAGCCTCGGATCTGTAACCATAGTGACGATGGCACGCTTGGATGTATACAGCCCAGGACCAAGCTGCTAATCACATTCCCAGTTCACACAGACAGTTCAACAGGCAGCTGAAGCAGCAGAAAAAAGGCTCATTTATTCAGCTAACAAATTACTTAGACAGAAACAATGATTAACACGGTAAAAGACGTTTTCAGGTGGGCCGTTTGGGGACGAACTCCGTACTCCAGAGCAGATCCTGTCAGCTCGAGGTCATGCTGCCAAATGCGTTTGGACATCGCGGCCAAAGACTTTGCCAGAGCTGTGTGCGATGTGGCCCTAGTGCAGAAAGGCCGGACTCAGGACAAAGCTACGCTAACTGACGCAATCTTCGACGAAGCGGAGGAACAAGAAGGTCGTCAAAACACGCCAGAAAATGCCAACTTGGAGGCCCGGCCCGAGACTGCGTCAGTAATAAAGGATATTCTGCATGAGAAAATAGAGCAACTGCATACAAGACAAATAGAGCAAGACATCCCGCTGGATGTCCTGAACCGAGCTACAAGAGACGTGGGCAGAAAGAGAGTCTGCAAGGCCACGCTTCAGCAAGAAACCGAGGTGACTGACCTTCTAGAAACAGAAATGGCTCGGCAAAAGGAGGCAATGTCACACCACCTCCATGTACAATGTGTTGAGATAAAGAAAATTCAGAAAAATCAGACAGAATTGTTTGGCCAAATCCAAATGCAGAGAGAGGATATTGAGCAACTGGGCACGACGCAGGCTGAGCAAAAGGAGACAATTTCAGCAATGTCACACCACCTCCATGTACAATGTGTTGAGATAAAGAAAATTCAGAAAAATATGACAGAATTGTTTGGCCAAATCCAAATGCAGAGAGAGGATATTGAGCAACTGGCCACGACGCAGGCTGAGCAAAAGGAGAATATTTCAGCCATGAAAGAGCACCTCCATGACCACTATGACAAGGTAGAGAACGAGCTAGGACTTCTGAAAGAATTTCTTGGCTGTGGAGATCAGCAATCGGACACGACTTCAGATTGTGATGATGACGACAGTTATTGTTATTGTGAGCAAGAGACTAATGATTAATTTCCTTCGGGATCAATAAAGAATTTATCCATCCAATCTATCTATCTATCTATCTATCTATCTATCTATCTAATCCTTGTAGTGGCGCCACGTTGTTGGCTGGCTGAGCGCGTGCATAAGAAAAAAATTAAAATGCTTTTTGTCGGAATCAATTTTTTGCAGCACGAGACGAGTATGAATAAACTCACAGTTTATTGATGTTTGGTAAGATTCCACCCCCCCACCCCCCCAACCTGAACACATTTTCCTCATTTTGGCTTTACCCAAATCTAAAAGCTTCTTGGAAAAAAGTGTCAAAACGGCAACAAAAATGAGTTTTGTAGATTTGGGTAAAGCTGGAGAACAAGCATTTGGTTAAGGTGGGGTTAACGGCTCAGTGGTGAAGCCACTGGGAAAAATGCCATCTTATCTTAGAAAAACGGCTTGAAATGTGCTTGAATTAAGACAATTAATTCAAGCACATTAACGTTTGTGCGGTATATCCACGACTTTCCACGAGTTTTTCGCGTCTCTTCTGGACACACAGTATTGAGCCCAAATGAGTGAGCTCAAGTCGGATCTCTCCACCATCACTGCCCGCCGAGACCCATCGCACGGCCCAACTTTCTCTCACACGGACTTGCTACGATCTGACACTCCGGGGACTGAGAGCGCAGATTCAGATGTTGGGTATGAGGACGGTGATGATCAGAGGAGAGGACACAGACAGACCAACTGCAGCTCCATGGGATTAGGGATGCACGATAATATTGGCCGCCAATAATTATCAGCACTTTTGACTTTGACTTTTTGATTGTTTTTGATCCCCGATAAAAAACAATGTTGGCTGATAATTAGGCCCGATAATTCCATCCATCCATCCATCTTCTTCCAGTTGTCCGTTGCCGGGTCGTGGGGGCCGCTGTTGGAGCTTTGCACCAGCCCCTATGGCGCCCCCTGCAGGTGGTGGGTCCACAGAAGGACGGCCTCATGGTTCTACCCGGGCCTGTTGGTCTCTCATAAGGGGCTTCTGAACCGCTCTTTGTCTGACCCGTCACTTAGGACCTGTCTGCCCTGGGAGACCCTACCAGGGGCACCAAGCCCCCGACAACAGAGCTCCAGGATCATTTGGGGCGCTCAAACCCCTCCACCACGTTAAGGTGGCGGCTCCAAGAGGGGAGGCCTGATAATTATAAGCTCAAATTGCATTGAATCTGCGGCAGATACACGGTCCCCGGGCGACCTCTGCACTTTTTTAGCTGAAAAATAGATAGAGTATTTCAGCGAAACAACGCTGTGCAGGCGCTCTCCGTGAAGGAAGAGTTTTTTTGACGTTTTACATCGAAGTCACTTCAACATTTTCACCGCAACAAAAATGTGAAAAAGACGAGGAATCCCGTACCGCGGACCCGATGTATTATCTTTGCATTTCTGATCAAATAAAGATGATAGCCTTTATTTGCTATCATCTTTCGCTAACGATCTAGCGCTTAGATCGTTCATAGCGATCTAAGCGCTATGAACGAGAGAAGTTTGACCAAATGAGCCGCGCAGCTAATGTTTTTTGCATACGATGCACAAATACACACATTAGCCCAATGCAGGAGAGAGAGTCTTGCTTTGGTGCAGATATCGGAGCCGATGCCCGAAACAATACGATAACGGGTATCGGCTACATATATCTGATACTGAACCGAGGCCCGTTTTGGCTCTCACTGCTTTAAAAACCTTTACCAACTAAATCTAAGTGAATATGGGTATGATGTATGTCATTTTGAAGGGATGAACCAGAACCTTATGCTATTATAACGGATATAACATATTTGTTATGCACAAGTCCAGTTATTCGTGTTTAATATTTTTCCATTACAGTTACTTAATAGATAGCCTATAATTGAAGAAAAAAAAAGAGACTTTATTGATCTCACAATGGAGAAAAGAGGAACATTTTTCAACTCACATCAACTACTTTTAAGAAAGTCTCTTGGTATTGGTTTATATTGGATATCGGCAGATACTCAAACCCCCAGTATCGGTATCAGAAGCACAAAAGCTGGATTGTGGTATCTCAGCCATAAACACTAAGCATTGCCTAAAAAGTGAAGTTAAAATGTAGGAAATAGATATAAGCTCTTATATTGCATTTTTAACTACCACACTTACCACATGTGATTAAAAGCCCACATTATTACATGGCATAGTAAAGATGTACGGAAACTGCGTAACGGGCTGCGGACATAATGTACTTGGTGTAAATGAGCTGATTTTGAGTAGGTTTAGACTGTCTTGTAATAAGATTGCCAATAGAACAACTTAAAATAACAGAAATTGACTGCTTGAGCAGTTAAAATAAGACAACAAAAACTTTAAACGAGACAAAAAGTTAAAAACAAGAAAACATGGGTTAGAGCCTCTCTCTGTGTGGAGTTTGCATGATCTCCCCATAATATTTTTTTTTGTAAAGAATAAAGTGTATTTCTGGACACAATGATGTGCAAGATTTTCACCGACCCTGCAGGAGTTAGGTAAAAAACATATATTTTTTTTATTTTACTCTACGGTGCAAGAATTTGCCGACAGCCTTTATTTTTGACAAGTTTATGAACTCGGGAGGAAAAAATACAAGATAAAAAAAAAAGAAAATGATATGAAGGTAGCCCGGTCTTATAGCTCCGGGTTCACACGCGTACAACTGTAAGCTGTCTCGCCCTATAAATAATGACAACTTTCACACTTAGATGTATGGCCTTTTCGATGACGTGCACGTCCTGGGGAGAGTTGTAATCTGTTATTAGGGGGCTGGAGGAGAGCAGGGGGACATGCCCACACCTTACAGGCATAAGGGAGAAGCGTGATGGGGCCACAGAGCTGATGGATGGGAGCTAGCAGTGGCTCCTGGCATCTGGCTAGTGCTGCACCATCAAGAGAAATGTGCAGGCGACAGGGGCCAGGGGAGGAGAGGGGAGCCGGGTAATGGCCGATGAGCTGATATGGTGGATAAAGAGAGTGTGGGGTTACTATTAGAGTCGGGCTTACATTTTTTTTTTGCAGCTTTGAAGGGACAACCATCGAGTGCCACTGCATTAGAACAGATGGTACCGTCTATTTAGCTGTGGATACCTTTTGCATTCTGATATATATGAGCCAGACTGCAGCGTTTCACCCAATAAAGTGAGTGACTGCGAAGAAGCACGTAGAGTTGAGAATTGTGAATGGTAATATAGTTACTTCATGAATTATTATAACTTAACACTCAATTTCCTCATGGGTGAAACATAATGAAGCTTGGTATTGTGTCGTCAAAACTAAAGTAAAACTAAAATAGCATAAAAAAAAGTCTTGAAAGGTGAGTGCATAGCTGGGTCCAACAAATGAGGGCAGGTGCATTGAATGGCCTGAAGACCACCTTTGGTCAAAATCATTTTGTCTAGAGATGCACCAATCCAGCTTTTTTGCTCCCGATACCGATACTGGGGTTTGAATATCTGCCGATATACCCGATATTTACCAATACCAAGAAACTTTCTTAAAAGTGGTTTTCCTGAATGAAAAATTTAACTGACTCTTTTCTCTAGTTTAAGATCAATAAAGTCATATTTTATTGTCATAATGTTACAAATGAATTATCAATTTTACCTATTGATAAACTCTTGGATCATTTAACAACGATCGCTGGACTTTTCTACACTAATTATCCTTGACTATATGACAGGCTTTAGGTTACATTAATATAAACAACTCACATGCGGTGATCTGATCATTACAAATATGTTAGATCAGTTATTTCTTAAAGGATCTGTATCATGCTATTTTAGCCGTTCCAAAGTAAGCTATAGGCATTTATATGATATAGTACCTCTATCACTATGGAGTACTCATTTTTGAGAGAAATATAAGTATTTTCTGGGGGTACTTTCCAAACCCGGAAGACAAGACGCTTCGATTCAGTTAACTCCGCCCCTCTCTCCGATCATTCCACATTTGCAATATTATAAATATAAATATTGCAGCAAAATGTTATTTCACATAATTCAGTTATAAGGAGTTGACATGTGCAACACAGTTTCATAAATGGCTAACACACACGCTGATGGGGAATCATAGATTCATTCGGCCTTCACATAATCCTTTTATCATATCGTACTGTTAGAATAAGACACGGCGGCCTCGACCTTCTACATGACATGTGGCCGACTATACGTGGCACATTGTCTATGAGTAGGAGGTTATTGCCTACGTGGCACTTACGGCTATTTAACTCTCTTCATGTGGATAGATCACCAGACTCTGAATGCCCAATGCCCTAACCAAAGTGTTGGCTGTTCAGCTGTCTCCAGGCCTGTATTGTTATTATGTGTGTGTTAATAAAACTTCTCTCTACTTAAGACATCCAGACTCGGTTCCATCCTTCCACTCGTGTCTCTCCGGGCTCCTCCAGTATCTCCTCTAACTCACGCTAACACGCGTTCTGATTGACTTCGGGTGTTTACGTGATGGCACTCGCGCTGGTTATAAAAGTTAATCCACTTTGATTCTGGTCAAGGTTCACCAAGCATCCATCAGGTTGGTTGATATAGTCGCTGAAAACCGGAAAGAAATTCCAACTTCTGACGAGTGCACTTAGGAAAGTTGAGTAGTCCTGTTCCTCTCGTAGCCAAACGCGCATTCGTGACATTGTCGTTGGGTAAGAAAAAAAGAACAGGCGGTGTCCAGAGTAGGTTAGAAAGAGCTTCTTCCTCACAAACATGACTTCTGTTCGGATCCTCCGGGGGTGCGTTTGTGTACCCAGGGTCAGTCCATGTTACGATTTTTTTACTTATTAAATGTCTTGGAGAGTAAATACTACGCTGACAGAAAAGGCGAAGGGAGAGAGGGATTTTGTACATCCAGTTATACAATGGAAATATTTGTTGTCACTCAAACTTTGCTGTAAATACTATTTAAAGTGGCGCTAGCCCGCAGTTAGCTTTGCCCGGTAGCCTGTTAGCTTCTTCTTCGTGATTCTATTAGTGTGTATTGGTTGCTCCGACCCGGTGGCAGTCAAGTTGCAAGCATGGTTTTCTGGCCAGAGACACCAGGTGGAGATGAAAGACCCCCCAATCATCCCATTAACACTTGTATTACCCCCAGAGGGACTACGAAAAGGATTTATTTAGGTAAACAAGTTACTTACTCCCAAAGTCATAAAGGTAAAGATGGTAAAGGTGCTTATTGCCATGCTGCAGTGCTGTAACTTTTCCAGCACATGTTAGCTGAACAACTAAAGTTTCTCCCTTGCGTTCTGACGGTCTCCCACCTGTTTTCAGAAGCTCCTCTCACAGTCCGCTGCTGTTAGTCCGTTTCTTTGTTCAAAAAAAGTTGATAAGTCGTCTGCAGAAGCGGCGCATCTCCCTGCCCCTGTCTGATGTTGCCATTCTTGCGTCCGCAGCAACATTGGCGCTACCGCGCGGTGCCTCATGGGAAGTGTAGTTCTAACGTGTTTAATGCAATTTACCTGCGGACTGCATATATTATATAAATAATGGTATCGGTTTAGAATAGGATATTTGTAGCCGATACCTGATATAGTATTTTTTCCAGTATCGGCTCTGATATCCAATAACAGTATCGGATCGGTGCATCCCTAATGTTGGCGTGTCCATGAATTAAAGAAAGGACTTTTACTGTAAGTCAGAGTGCCTCTCCATTAGCTAAAATAGCAATATTAGTCTGCAAAGTCTGCAATTTCAGAACAGTGTATAACCTGTAATGTTTTGTCTTTAAAGATATCCCAGTGTTCATGTGAATAAACAGGGCACAGTAGCCCAGCGGTGCGAGTGAGTGGTTGGAGTGAGTAAGCGGCCGATGGCACAGATTGGCAGCCTCGCTTTCATCAGTCTATCCAAGGGGCGGCTGTGGCTACAATAGTAGTCTGATGTGAAAGAATAATGAGTACTGCGTGGCGCTTTGAGAAACTTGGTAACACAGGCTTGTAAAGCGCAATACAAGTGTAAACCAATATTCAGATTTTCATGCCTAGTTGTGGTGCGCTTCAAAATTTGCAATATACAGTAGGCTACCTATAAAGAACTGACTCGTAACTTTATGGTCACATAGCGGTCAGGATTAATTGATTTTTTTAACTTTATTGAACCAGAAAGTTATACTGAGATTTCTGAATCTCCTCACCCCTACTGTATAAACAGGTTTTTGGTGAAAGGGGAATTTGAGGGGAGAGCAAAGCAAACTCAATGGAGAAAGGCCCCACCTGGCCCAGTATTGAACCTCTTGCTTTGTCATTGTGAACAACAGGAGTACCGGTAATCAATATACAAGTTAATAAATACAAACAACTTAACACTTGATGCTTTGAAGTGAGATACCGCATCGCATTTGCAACATGATTTGGTTATTTTGGTTATTGTAATGGTTAAGCCGCAAACCAGCCTCAAACAAGATGGTAATCTGAATGTTTCTGATCACACAAATCAGTCATGCAAACATCACAGGCCCAAGCACAGATGAAATCCCAACCTGTCTGTATAGATGGATATAATTATGTAGATTGGTTCTTGTCTGTAGGAACCACATATGGCTGAAGATGGATATGTCAGAAAAAGAGCTCCAAGTGCGTGCTTTAATCCAGCTAGGTACCGAATCTGAAGGCTGTTTAGACGTTTACTTTCGTCTTATGAATGGATAAAACAGGAGGGTATTGTATGGAACATTTGATTCTGGACAAACAAAATATCAATTATGGCCCGATATACGCCTAATTTGGTCAATACCATATGGCGAGTGTAATTGGGAATATGGAATCAATTTATCACTCTGTACTGTAGAACTCCATCAGTACTGTAGGAAAACCGAAGATATAGCAAACGGTAATGCATGCTCGAGTCTGCCGGAAAAAGCATGTGAGCAGCCGGCCTTGTTACAGAGAGAAATTACCCCATGTCACGAACACATGGAATGCAGAATTAGCAAGCGTTCGATTCGAGCGTCAAGGGGGGAGAAACCGCCGCATGAATGAAACATAGCGGCGCTCCGGAGGTGCGCTGAGATCGTTCGCCTTAAGGCACGAGGAGTGGAACAAACATACCAAAAAAAAAAGAACGAAACAAAAAGGAACGGGTAGGAAAGCCGCTTGACAATCATCGCCAAAAAAAAAAAAAGGTCATGGAATCTGTGAGGGATTACAGATTAACACTAGGGCTCGGAGGAGAGGGCGGAGACAGATGGGACACGGAGAAGGTCACTTGGATGGGAAAAGTGTCGCTGAGGGTAACACTACTTGACAGTCCCACAGGCGGCGGCCCTGGTTAGGGATTGATTGGTTCTCTAATTAGCCCCTTTCCAGCGTGAGGGCTCCCGAAATCACAGCGGATGACTACTTTATCATGCTGCGCGGATCACTTCAGACGCGGAACACGGCGGGGGCCGCCCAGAGGAGGCCTCTCAAATTTGACAAAAGCCCGATAAGAGTGTCGCTGTGCAACAAATGAGGGACGATTGCTTTAGAAAATTCACTTACAGGCTTTGGAAGGTCTGAATTATTGTCATACTTGGTAGCACTTAATTTTCAATTGGTCAGCGCGTTCAAGTGAGAAGCCTTAACGCCAAAATACGGTTTCTGAACTGTAAAAGAATGGAGGAAGTTCGGTATACTATTAGCGTTTGTAGAGCTCATCTCAAGTGAAGTAGAATGGACTGCCAATAAGAACAAATTGCTCTGATTCTGCCTTTGCAATGGACATATCCACCTTATTCCTGGGGCGGCTCATGTAGAAACGAGGATGGGGGCAATTTCCGGTGAGATGCCGGAAGTCGCCCTGAGCCATTGGTTTCCAGGTCATTCGAGGAGAGCCTAAGCCAACAGAGGTGTTTTACACTGTAAAGAGCGATAACACAAATGACGGACCTGCTCACACTGTAGCTGGCCGGGTCTCTCATACAATCCATTTTAAATTTCTTAGTTATGGAAAGAGCATTCCAACTGTTTTCTGATGGTTTTGGGGCAAAACCTTTGGCCTAATTAAACTACAGACATCGCGTGTTTCCATGTAAATGCGCATGTAATGAGGCTTCATAAACGGACTGCTCAGTTGTAATCGGAAAATGTGAGCATATTTGACCAATCGACACGAAATAACAAGTGTTTTTGAGCTGACGATCCATTCTCACCGCCTAAAGTACCACATCTGAGTAAAGTCTTTGAGAAAGATCGCAGAATTAGAAGATATCCACAGAGGTTAAGTGGAGACAATTTGGCCGACACGCCCGTGGATCAGAAAACTCTTTGACGGTGCCATCTTCACAGCTCGTGCTCCCACATATTTTACATCTCTAAAGCTCATAAAAAGTGGATTTGAGCGAACAGTCTTCATGCCAACAAACAGTGATCCTGGTCATACCGGAAATCCCTCCCATACTTCACGCAAAGGCTCATGGGGCATAAGGAATAAGGTGGCTAGAGGTATGTTTAGATGCAGTGATTTGTTTTCCCACTTCAAATTGCTTTATTCACAATATAGGCCTTTGGTGGTACGGGAAAGTTAATACAAGAAAATAAATTGGGTACACAAGCTTTAAAGGTTCTCTGCCATTTTAGTAGCGGGTAAAAAGGTTGGAGGCCCACATACAGCAGTCTTGTTTATATCAGAAATGCCAAGGCTATGGTGTGTATAGGTATTAGTGGTGAAAAAAGTCAATAAAATAAGACTATTGAAACAATTAGAACATCGTGTGGTTTCCTTTGTTTTTGATGGCTGGCAATAGGTCACATAAATCATAAATATTATGTTCTTAAATATTACCATTTTAATCAGTGATTGCTTGTTTTTCTGATACAATGGCAAAGTCATGTGCAAAAATTCTTTCCTCCTTTGAGTAATTTGCAGTCAAAGAAGCAACATCCCAATGCTCTCGCTCTTGTCTGCCCAAGTAAGCAAAGTTAATGCACATCAGCAGACGGTTTACAGAAGAAAGCCTACAGCTGTGTGTTTTGGAAACATGCTGGCAATTTAATTAGTGCAACGCTTTGGTGATAAAAGGATCATGTAAAGAGTAGGAAAGGCTTTTAAAATGTAATGTCTAAATATTACAATGTAAATTAAGTGTTTCTGCAGCACCACCTCTGTCTCGCTTATATAAGGTAGGTCATGAAAGGCAGTTAAACTAAGCAGAACTGATGAAAGGATTCTTGTTTTATATTCTACGTGGCTGCAAGTTTGTTGGCAGGTTACAGAAAATCAAAAGAATAAAGCAATTACAAGCCTTTTCTGAATAGCTCTTCATAAAAGCTCATATCCACTGAGAGGAAATTAGCTTGTTGAGGAGTTGTCACATCTGTCGGTGACAATCTGTCTGTCCATGACAATCCATTAGGACTAATATCTGCAGCTCTGAAATCCCAACAAACACAGATGCCCTTCCATGTGTTGTCAGAACTCCAAAAGGACCACTGGATCAGATTTCTTTTTTTTTATTCAATGAAATGTATGTACCTCTTTTTTTTAAATGACTTCCAATTAGAATATGGCTAATCAGACAATCGTAAGATGGGAGTGCTTTAGCAGCAGAAGAAGAATGTAACAGCCTAAGCAAACACGATTATTCAAAACAGTGTGAATGAGGCAAAAACACCATGAGTGTGTTGGACAAGGTAACGTGATATCATGGTTAAAAGTTCCAAAATAAGTCTGCATGGAATGTCTCCGAACTACCTCCTAATCAAATCCTTTCATCTTTAGTTTACCCGGCATTACCTTTGAGAGCAGTAACAGAAAATGCAGTATATCCAAAAATAAAGTTAATAAAAACAAAGAAAGAAAGATTTTTGCATGTAAATGTTTACTATTTGAAGCAGCGTGACACTCCTCTGTCTACCAAGCTTTTCTCAAGCAATTCCCAGTTTTCCACAATAGCACCAACTCGTACAATGATCCAATGGTATATCTAAACAGTGTAAGCGCGGATGTGTAGCTAAAATCCGTAAAAAGAAATGATAGAAAATTAAACAGTGGAAAACAGTTGAGGACACGTACAAATGAACAGAATGAGATGAATGAGGCGAAAGTTGAAGTCAGAACACAGTGGAGTGAGTGGAGGACTGCTCACTCATATCCGCACTGCTTGGGTCATCCAAGTTCAACTGCTCCGTCTCTTCAAGGGCTGCGGCCTGTCCGTTGGCCCCGTTGCCAGCGCCGCTCACCCTCGAGTTCAAGGCAGAAGCTTTCGCCGAGCCCTCTTCATGCTGCGGATCGGGGCCGAGTGCTTCCGTAGCGCTCTCTGAACTCCCCAGCTCTTGAGGGCCCTTGTTAAACCTGGGAACCTTGTTAGCCTTGTCCACTTGACTGTACAGGTTGGCAACAGACCGCTCAATGTCCGCGAGATTCTGCAGGTTCTTTAGGATGCCTTTGAGCTCCTTTTTCTTCCCGGGAACCAAGTCGGATTGAACGGGAGGTGGACGCTTGCGTTCCGACACTGGCCGGAGCGTCGAGGCGGGAGGCAGCTGGGAGGGGATGAACTGGACGGCCGGGCGGGATGGGTCGATCCTGGGGGACAAGGTGGGAGGCGGTGGTGGTGGCGGAAGGGGTGGTGGAGGCGGTGGGGGAGGTGGATGTTTGGGGATCGGGAGAGGAGAGGAGGCCTGTGGAGGGGTGAGGTACACGGGGGTAGGTGGGGAGGAGAGTGGGGGGCTAGGAGGAAGAGAAGTAGCGGGCGAGGGTGGGGGCTTGGGAAGGGTTGGTGGAGGAGGCGGCGGTTGTTCCGGTGGGTCCGGGATGATCTCCAATGTGATCTGGCAAGGCGGTCCCGTCTTGTAGTCGGCGACGCCGTTGCCCAACATCCGCAGATCTGGCAGAGTCTGTCTCAGGTTGTACACGGGCCAGGAATCGTCCCCTTGAGTGATGATCCAACTGGGGGGCACATCTCGTCCGATCGACCCGGGACCGTACGGGTAATCCAATGCGTCGCCGCTGCTGTCCTGGTTCCTTACGACAAGGGAGCTAACGGAGTTTGGTGGGACGCCCAATTCCTCAAACTGCCGGGCCTGCTCGCGGACTGACAGCTTTGCGTCGGAGCTGCTCAGAAGGAGCGCGCCCAAGGTCTGCCTGCCCTCCCTCGATATCTTATCTGTCGCCTGAAGGAGGTGTCGTTCCCACTCGGCCGCGTTCATGAGCGACTGTCTCTTGGGCGAGTCGTACCCCAAGGGCCCACCCCGGATTCTCGCTGGCATCGTCCACACCGGGTGGGTCGGGGAGAAGGAAAAAGGCAACTCCTTGTCCGTGTGCTCCTCGGGACTGCTGAGCGGGCTGTAGTCGGCGTACACCGGGTTGTGTCTGGTCAGAGGGTGGCGGTCCGAGAGGTAGGTCACGTTGCTCCCCGATTTGGGAATGCCGACCCGCAGGGCTCCATTGCCACGGGCTGCTGCGGCGCAACTCGAAAAGGTGCCAATGTTCCTCTGGTGATTGGCCTCCGCAGCGACAGACTTTTTAGCCCTGCACCGGTGGAGGTTGGAAGGGGAGAAGAGAGAGACTTGAAAGAGGTGAAATGGATGGTAAGGGCAAAAGCGGGGAGCGCAGACAAGGCATGGTATTGCGAATAGAGCTCTGGATGTCCTCAGTGCACTGTCTGAACCAACGTGAAAACAGAGAGAGAAAATTGTAATAGATAGTTTCAAACAGTATTCTGTGCTTTAGTGTGTTGCTAAATTGATGTTGGTTTGGAATCTCATCTTATTCTAAATGTTAATATAGCTATACTTTGTCCTGAAACCATAATGACCAAAGAAGATAAAGCAAGCTAATGAAAAAGGGGGGAATCAATTCAGTATAATGCAATAAAGATGAAAATGTGTTAAGAAAATGAATAAGAACACTGTTTTATTCAAATTGTCCTTTGTGGCTCACATGAGCTCCACTTCGGGGCGTTTAAGTTTGTGGCAGTTTCACGAGTTTTATTGAGGAGAAAAGACTATAACCGATTAGCACTTGTCTGTCTGTCATATATTCCTTTTGGCACTAAGCTTTGCCGTTAAATTTGTATATACTTTATATATAGTTTAATCAAAAACATGTATGAAAAAAGGCTTTTCTAAAATCCAAAGTTTGAATGCAAATAGCTAACGTCATGGTAAAGTGAATACAAAAGTTTGTTCAGTCAGGCCACTGAGTGATATCAGGCTCTAAAGGGAAGGAGCCTTGAAGGTACAGTATCTACAAAGGAGCATTACTTCAGTCTACAACTTTTTACCAGAGCGGAAATGACTAATGACAACTTAAAACACTACTTTGTCAGAACCGGGACAAAAGACTATTTCCCGACAAGGTCTAACACATTCTGTACAATACAGCCTATACATATTGTCTGAAGGGCATCAAAGAGATGATATGATTGAATTACTTACTGCAGTCTGAATCCAGAGAGACAAGAGAATGGAGATGGAGACAGAGCAAAGACAGATGGTAAGAAGACCACAATGGAAAAGTACAATGTAGACAAAGAGGACAGTGTTGAATAGAGCTTTGTAATGTTAAGAAGAGATTACAATGAGAGTAAGTGCGTGACTTCTATTATTTATTGAAAAATGCATATAATTTTACCAAGTAAGAAAAGTCTGAAGCTATTTGTACCATCACTACTAGGGATGCACCGATACCAGTATCGGCCGATACCACATGCTTGTGCTCATACTTATTAATGTGGTCCCAATACCAGAAACCGATACCAATTGACGAGCGGCGCACCTCTCAGCTAAGCAGAGCATCAACCTGGAGAATTCTTAAGTGGAAAGACAATATTCCACATAGAGCTGACTTTATTGCTAACTACACTCCTTAAATCAGAGTCTGTTTTGGATTTAACCAGTGCTAAATGTTGTCTTCATATTGCTGCAGCTCTAGATCCTCAGTGTTTATAAGACAGGCTACTGTAACTGTAACTATCTGTAAAACCCAGCGACTAAAAAGTACAACATAAAGAGATACAGCATGCTCATATTGAGCGAAATTTAGCCGCAGCCAAAATAATCAAAAGGATGTAGGCTATTTGCCTACATCTGAGTTTCATCTAAGTTTTTATACGCAAACACGGGAAAATCCACACATAGTTGTAGAAAGTCGGTTGATGTGAAAACAGGCCAATCTAGTTGTAGTAGAAATAAGTACTATTAGAAAAATAATAAGTGAGGAAAAAAACTTCTCTTAAATGTACTTTTCTCAGGGAAATGTAAATGACTAACTAATTACTAACCAATCTGCTGTGGAAAAAGTCAGTCTACTGTATAAACCATATATACTTCAAAAAGTATGTTTGAAGAAAATGGCTTATCGTATCGGTATTCAGTATCGGCAAGTACTGAACTACTCATACTGAAGTACTCATACTCGTATCGGTTTTGGAAAAAATGGTATCAGTGCATACCCAATCACTACTATTCATACTAGTTCTACTACTTCTACACCTACCACCACTTTTGTATTTGTATATATTATTTACATATTTTGTGGGAGAGAAAATGTAATACAATCGTTTAGTGATACCAATACTACCAATAAATAGTGAAAACTGCACTGTGCTGCAAATAAATTACCTTTAAATGTAGTACAAATAATAATGAATATTTTCAATTGTAATAAAAGTGAAACTACTACCGTTGTTGTACTATTTGGCACACGCTATTCTGTATGCATAAGTGGCGCCCCACGAGGAAAAATAAGTTTGCCAAACTTTTGCGTCACCCTTGAGGGGAACAATGCATGTACGCTTTCATATTTAGGTAGGAAAAAAAAAGTTCATAATAGTAGCTTTTTCTACAAAGTTAAGATTTTTTTTTTTCAAATGCTAATGGGATTGTTTAAAAGACCAACTCCACTCGTCCCCCATTGCTGCTTCCATAACAAACAGCACTTAGGCCCAATACAACCCTCACGAGAGGCACTTTCTCCTGCTTCAAAATCACAAGCACCGGTTAGCTGTGGCGAGCTGGACAGCATCTGTTCTCAACACTGCAGAGCCTTTACAGCACACCATTAAATATCCATTGCCCCTCGTTCAGTGCTGTTGGAAACACACAAATCTACATTACAGAAACATTGTGTAGCGCCAGTTTAATTACTGAACGCCTCGTGTTCATCCATATTTACACCATTGCTAGTTCTAGTAGTACGGCAACTTCTTAAAAGTGGTTAAAGAAATGCGGTTTATGGCACGGTGATACATTCTACTACAGCCGCGAAATGGCTTAATGTAACTGGATGGCACCGTCACAAGATTTATCCTCCAAACAGCTGTAAACCCAAGGCAAAAAAAAAAGAATCTTCACAGGCAGGTCGCTGGCCAAATAAAAGCCTTCTTTGAATCCTCTCCCACCTTGAAGGACAAGCCTCGCAAAAAGAGGTCAAGTTGAAAACACAGACATAAAACCGCGCCGCACATAAACGTCTCCGGGGATTTACGTTTAGGAGCCGGGGGAGCAACGCGAGGCCCGTGTTAATGAAGGGAGAAGAATTGCGATTAACAAGCGAAGGTGCGCAGCGGTCAGGTCGGATCAAGTCGTGAAAGTGATTTGAATACGTTGAGCGTGTTTGTGCGCAAGGGGAGTCTGTAGATAAAATGTTATTACAGAAGCAGAGGCAGAGATGAATGAAGTCCTTTTACCATGTGACATATATTGAGCTGTCGGACAAAATGTATATGTTGCTGGGAGAAGTGTGGGCAAACATTGGCTCAGGTGGTAGAGCAGTTGTCTTCTGACCAAAGCGTTGCCTGTTTAATCTTTAACTTCCTTAAACCCCTCCTGAACTGCGCACACTTTCTCCAGTTTGGCAATACCCGAGTCTGAAAGCTTCTTGGAAAAGAAGCGTCAATGTAGCAACGAAAACGAGCATTGAAAACGCATCAGAGGCGTGACAAAAAGGCAACGGAAAAAAAAAAAGGACAGAAATAAGTGACAAAAAAAGCGACAAAGAAGCAATAAAAAAAGAGCGACAAAAACGTGCCAGAAAAGCAACAATAATACAACGATAAAAGCGACAAAAAGGTGACAAACCCGTGATGAAAACACCGCAAAAGAGCCACAAACGATGAAAAAGCAACACATTACACTGTTGCTCTCCTGTCCACAAGCTTTTAGATTTGGGTAAAGCTGAACTGAAGAAAATGCCCTCGGTTAAGGCGGGGGTTAAGAGGTTAACCTGTTAGTCCACCAGTTTTGGTTCACTGTACGCATCCCCTCGTGGTTCTGGATCGCATGCCCCCTGGTGCAGTAGCAACACGAGCCAGAAGGGGGCAGTATGTCAATGTTGGATGGAAACAAGTGGACGTTAATGTTATGACTGGCTTTCGTAAGCAAATAGGTGCACAGTTTAGCGCAGTGATATTTTGAGATGATTTACTTCAGTTGACTCTTGGTCAAGAATTGTCCGTGGCAGGCAGGTTTACTTTTGGTAGTAGTTTGGACAAAAGTGGGAGGTTTCCAGTCCAATCGATCGCCGTCGTGTGTCTGCGCCGTGCATAGTTACAGCGTAGAGTTGCGGAATAGCAAATAGGACGGAGCGGCAGGAACTATTCAACAAAGCACGTGTCACAGGGTCCAACAGCTGTGTAAAACAATAACAGCATTGAAATGAATGTTTAATGTCTGGTCACAACCCTAATGCTGCAGAATAACTAAATTGCGGCGGGGGAGTCAAATAGATGACCCATGTCCTGAGAATCCCTCAGCTTGAATAGATTCGTAAAGTGAAATAATTTACATTCCCGCCGTGTTCAGAGTGTCGTTAATTTATGACAAGACTTCACAGCGCTGCCCCCCTCCCCTGTGTGACCTGTTTTGCACCACCGCATAACTTGTGCATGAGCAGCTTAACACGAGCTGTTGTTGGCCCGGGTGATTTGTTTTTGTTTGGTCGATGTTGAGGTGTGGGGGGGGGGGGGGGGGGGGGGTCAGTCTGGACTCACATGCCGCCGTCTCCCAGCTCGGCGTAGACGTTCGCAGGGGGGGCAGCAGCGGCAGCAGCAGCCACCGCCGCGGGGGCAGCCTTCCCTCCCGGAGGTAGAGCCTGCTGGATCCGGGCGGTCTTGGCACACTCCGCTTGTAGCCTGTGCACCGCGGAGACAGCCTTGTTAGAGCCACGGTCGCTCAATTATACATGATAGTTATTTGCGAGCACATTCAATTATTAACCATCGTTATCATACTCTCAAAAGTTCGCCGCTTTCAAAGATGTATATGGACATTGAGCAGAGGAGGGTACATGTGCTGTATCTTTTGGTTTCGTTTTTTGCAAATATTATTTCACCGCATTATACAACTGCCAAACAAGAAGTGTTTCTTTCAGGACAAACCCCATCATTATACAGCGACGGATATGTCAATGAAAACACGACTTACACTTTGAACCTGGAGGTGGGTTGAGATGCAGGCGCCGGCAAATAGGGGAGAGAAAGAGACAAAAAAAAACAAGACAAGTTAGTGATCCATTAGATGGCACACAATTACAAGTTGACAATGAGAAATGAACGGTTTGAAACAAATGTTTATCTTTGATCCATAATAATCAAGGTTTTATGGTGTTTGATATCATCAAACTGGTCACCCTGACATAAACATTATAAATCTTCAGGTAAAACTACCAACTAATTCTAATATACTACACTTCTTATAGCTACTTTACCCCCCCAGTCATTTTTTATAGTATTTTTTTTTTTTTTTGTCATGTTTTGTTGCTTTTTGTCGGGTACTTGCCCCATTTGGCACGTTTCCGGCGTGTTACGGGACACAAACGTGACGGACACATGACAACAAAAATGAGAAGAGAGCTTAGGCCTTAGCCTAGCTTTCAAACGAGGCGATACACACTACGCCGTAAGCTCCCAGGTCAAGAGGCTTTAAGATTTGGGCAATGCCAGACTGGAGAAAAATGTGCTCGGTTCAGGCGGGGGCCGGGTTAAGAGGCTTACTGCAGTTAAATTTCAACTTAATTGCATCTCTTCGTTTGTGTCTTTCCCTTCTCTTTCCCCCTCACATTTTGTTACGAGCGCAATAAGCGATGTTGACAATAGATAGAGAGTGACATAATGGTCTTAATCAGCCCCATTCCCCACACAGTGATGTCAGACAACAAAGTGCCATCTGCTGCGCGTTAAGAGTAGTGTCAGCCACTTAAAGTAGCGTGTAGGACAAGAGCCTCCCCCCATCTGCTCCTGACAAACACTTTAGGAACATCTCCGATTGTAGGAGCATACTAATGACTCGGGGACGTCAACGTGTCCACAGTTATGATCGCCGTGGAGATAAACATGGCATGTTTGTAGCTAAGGACAAGTAGAATCAATTCAGATAGAGCTTATAAATTACGCACGTGTGGAACCTTTTGATGTGTGTTCGCACATTCGCCGTATTAAGCCTGACGTCGTTTCAGCTGACAGATTGAATCATGGTACCACTTTTTTGGGATTCTGAAGGGGGGAATCAAAGTTGTGCCATCGACTTTTCACTTCCAATAACACTGTGGGAGAGATTTCCAACAAACGCGATAAATCTACTTTTTGTTTGTTTTTGTAGGTCGGGGAGCCGGCGGAGAAAATACAAAATCCGGGAAGATCAGAAATAATAAATAGACAGCACATAAAGTGGCATTGGGGTTACTTCGCACGAGGCACACGGCCTGCCTCAGCATTGGGAGTTTGATTCACAGCTCTTGACAATTTGTTAAATGTCTCCTCACCACTGTTTGACTTTGTTTTGCCCTACACTATAAATCAGGGGCTCCAAAACTTTTGATATCTGGCTTAATTTCACTAAAATGTGATGTTTTCCTTTAAAAAACAAAACAAACAAACATACAATTTAATGTCAGAAAGGTCAAAAATGTTGTCTCAAAGTCATCATGCGACCCCCATTTAAGTGTCAGGCCCACCAGGTGGTCCTGACCCCACTTTGGGAAGCACTGCTATAAATCACACACAATACATCCTTACAGCAAATTATCTTAATCACAACATTCGCTCAAGAAGTCATACTCTATCGCAGAATCATTGAGGTCTTCTAGCTTATACTTTTTTGCAAACCCAGCTTAAAGGTGCACTATGTAACTTTTATTAGTCATATTAGTAAGTATTGTATTGTATGTATGGGTGGTTAGCTTGGCATTTCGCTTTCCATTCCGTCGACTCCAAGGAAGCTTCAGGATCAATTTTATTTCAAGTTTATAAGGGTTTCTGGTAGGTTTTCGTAATGAAATGTATACGTAACATGGATGCAGTTCCATCAGCAGCGGAAACCTAAAAAACTATTGATCCTAGAGCATCCTATAATAATAATATTTTTTTTTTACATTACAAGTTGCATGGTGCACCTTTAAAACCAAATGCATCATGACTTAAAAAAGTCTGTTTCAGTAATGATTTCTTTTTTATTTGGTCCTGCTTTTACATGTTTCAAGTCTTGTTTTGACACAATTTGATACTTGCTGTTTTTGTTAACATTAAAGCAGAACTAAGTAACATTTTTACCTTCATAAATCCTCTTCGTAGTCCCTCTGGGGGTAATACAAGTGTTAATAAGATGATTAGGGGGTCTTTCATCTCCCCCTGGTGTCTCTGGCCAGAAAACCACACTTGCAGCTTTCCTTGCCTCCGACCCGACAGCCCCAATACACACTAGTGGAAAACATCTCCCTCTCTGCTCTCTGTTGTCGACAAAATCACTTTTGGCTCGCAGTTCTGAGGTTTATGAGATGGCGGACAGGCAAGTCCTGACTGTATTCTGTCTACAGCTTTCGGTTTGTTGATGAACATTTAGCAAAACGTTTTTTGGTTTATCACGGAGGAGAAGCTAACTGCGGGCTAGCGCCACTTCAGCAGTATTTACAGCCAGGTTTGAGCGGGAAAAAAATATTTCCATTGTGTAATTGGGTTGTGGCACAAAGTACAATATCCCTCTCTCCCTTTTTTTTTCTCAGTGTAGTATTTACTGTCACGGACAATTAATGAGTAAAAAAAAAAAACGTTACTTAGTTCTGCTTTAATATTCAATTTCATATTGTAAATTTCCCTTTAGATTTCGGTCGAATGAAGATGGAAAGTTTTCCAAAGTCTATAAATGCATATGAGCTTCTACATTTCTTACAATCATCCCCATTTCAAATATTTGTTTGTACTTTTAGATTGTGACTGTGTGTGACTGTGATCACTTTCACTGTTGCCGCCTCCTCCAGCGCTCAAACTGGCTTCCCCCAAAGCCGAGCGAAGCGCGCGGCGATACGAGCCGGTGTTGCTTGCCGCGCGGGTAGATTAAGCAGCATCAACACTGACAAGGTTTTTTAACAATTGGCTGCCGATATTAGAGGCAAATGAGCGCTAATGGGTGTGCTTTCACAGAGCGTGAGCAGGGAGATTGGGCCTGCTTCCCTGAGTGCGCAGTCAGCATGTGCGATGAGAGGGAGATACGGAGATGTGGATACACACAACAGCGCGGCGCCATGGGGCCTGCAGGCTCTTTTCATAAGCAATATTCGGGGCCATGCCAGGTCTTAGCGTCGCGGTCCATAGGGTTTACAGTATAAACTTGTTTTCTCCACTATATCAATAAAAGTGAGGGAGGGAATCCTCTGGCTGGGAAGAAGATGAACAAAATAACTGCGAGCGGTCCAAAGGGGATGGGTGTAAGTTGCACATTCTAAATCAAGGTTGTCCAAACTTTTTGTCCCCATGGAGGGCTACATATTGAAATATACATTATGGCGGGCCTGTAGAGCCGCAATTTACAGCATTATGTAATAACAGCTCAAGATAGGGCTGCTCGATTATTGGAAACATAATAATCACGATTATTTTAGTCATAATTGAAATCAAGATTATTTGTTGCCTTTAAAGAAGTATATCTTTATTGTATTTATTTATTTATCAAAAAAAAAACAATGCTGAATATTTTCTGTTTCCTGAGCAGTCATAAAAGTGCAAATGATTTCAGGTATGCCTCGATTAATGAGAGGTCTCCAGTTTCACACCTGCCCCCTGCTGGCCAGCCCTCACACCTGCGCAAGTAAACTGAGCAGCGTGGCCTGATGACATCATCGCACAGCGCTGTCTGTTTTTATGCCAGGCAAAAGAATGAGCCATGGCACGTGAAATGTGACGGGAAAATAATCCCAGCGGCTTGAAATAATGCAAGTTTACTTTGCTTCGTGAGATCGCTTCGCAAGCATTGTTCTGAAGTGCTGTGTTGTCTGTCTAGTCAAGACTATTGTCTACTGTATTTTGTGTTGTTTTGTAATCCTGGCTTGGTGATGGTTCATCAAATGGATCGTAACTGTTGAAACTGTTGCGTATTGTTTGTCTTTTTGAATAATAAAAAAAAAAGTCAAAAAAACAAAAACACAACTTATGCTATGCTATGTTATGCTATTTTTGTAATCGTTTAGTGTAATAATCGAAATCGTAATCGAATTTCGACTTAATGGCACGACCCTAACGTTCACTTCATTAGGTAACGCAACTGCAATTTAAGAGTCCAATGATTGTGCTTTTAAAACTTGCAGTTAAAAATTCGACTTAAATTGGGCTGGAGTAACAAGGGCCGCATTTTCTCCAGGGGCCATAGATTGGACACAGCCCTGTTTGAAATCATTTCTGAACATCTCTTGCTCACGTGACTTTTGATTTTGTTGCTTAGCACTCGCTGTACACATTTTCATCTCTAGGAAAGCCCTGTCTAATCTTGTGCTCATGGGGCAAATGAAAAACAATTTTAGCAGTATTTTGGCCAAACTTTGACAGATTTAGTAAGTGGAAAATATCTAGTTATCTCTCAATTATCTTCATGGTTTAAAAAAAAAAAACATTTAAGCTTGAAGTTGGTTTCTTTGGCCCTATCCTGCAATACAACTTATCACTAAAATGCTAACCATATCTTACAGGGCATGCTGCTCAGAAATATGCATCTAGGCCATTTCTTTTGTCCCAATCCCAAGCTCTCGCTAATTAAAACAAATCTGACTTCCAAATCCTCGACAGGCTCATAAAGCTGATGAATGGTTTGCCGTTTGCAGGCGGTTATTGTTTTTTGGGACACTGGGCTGTACTCACTGTCGGTAGGAGACCATGACGATGAGGATGGCGGGGATGCAGCAGAGGATGATGATGATGGCCAGTGCCAGGAGAGCTCCTTCGGTGTAGCCCACGGCCTGGGCCGCCTTCTGCACCCTGGCCACGGCGTCTGGCGAGCGGATCTCCAGGATGCGGCCTCCCTCGCCCAGGTGCGGCTGGAAGTCTTTGTTGATATTCAGCACGTTGCCGTCCAGGAACCTGGGAGTGAGAGCGGCGATGCGCACACACAGGCAGAGATGTTTTTATTTGGAAAAAGAGGGGTTTATTGAGTTATTGACCTTTTTCAGCCACTTTTGTTGTTAAAGCATTTCCTCTTTGTGTAAACACTACCTGTGAGAAGGGAATCCACGGTTGAAGCAGGAAAACTCACAAAAAAGATCAAAGGATATAACTTTACCTCATCTCTGGCTTACAACGGGGTGACATGAAAAAGTGACCTCAAATCCTTTTAGCAATATTTCTGCTTACTTTCTGTGGTCACTCTGCCCCGATGGTCTGACTGTGAGGAATAGTAAAGGACCAAAGCCGATCAATATATTTACTCAGAGGTATGCCGGAAAGGTTGCATCAAAAAGTTAGAACTGCAGTGCCCATCGCTACTTCCTGAATAAGGTATAGGGGCCGCAATAAAAAAAAAAAAAGTTCTCTGTAATACAAATGTTAATGCCCCTGTGCATTTTTAGAATAACAGAAAACCTCCCAAACTGAAAACAAAGTGACACATTGTCACATTCTGGTTTTGCAAAGCACATGTGAGCAAAGGCATTGACAGTTGTTTCAGAAACTGAATAAAATCTGGATAGAGGGGCTGATTGTGACCAATATGAAAGTAGGAAATGACTTTCGTATTGGTGAAGCTATTATAGTTAGTTTTCTTTCACACCAGAAAGTCTGTTCCATTGTTGTTGTTTTTCATTTGATCCGCAAACGTTTGCTTTCAGACCATGTCCTTAAAGTCTGGAGCTGGCTCTATCGGAGCTTATCCGCTCATCAAGCCAAGGTTAGCAAGGTTCGAACCCCTCCAAAGAATACTCAGAGACACTTAAGGGCATTATGTTACAGCAGCAAATGTGGCAATGTGGAATAATCTGCCAAGTCACCGTGCAGTTAGTTTGCAATGACAACCTTGACAAATGGCTAAGTTGGAAGATAAGTCAATCTCAAGTCAGTTATAGGACTAAGATTGGAGGATAGCTGAATCCTACAGCTGAACGAAGACACCTTACATGTAGGCATCTCTTAAAAAAAAATCTCTTTACTAATGTGCCACTTTTTTTTGTCATAAAAGTGACAACATTCTCCACTCCCACATCTAGAGATAAATGTTTGCATTTGCAATTCGAAAAAAAACCCCAAACAAACACTGTAATCATGTTGACAAAATGACAGACTAATGTTTTGGTTTGAGCTGAAGCCCATTTCCGCATAAACTGCCTCTAAACGGCACCCGTTCGCATGAGTTGTCCCCCGAAACAGAATCGCAATTATCCTTGTCTGACCTGAAGAATTTGGGAACATAAACAGTAAGGGTCCGATTTGGAGAGATTATCTCACTGCGGTCCAGGTATCGAGATGATTTGTTATTGTTAGTGGCAAATTGTCACGGCGCGGATTGAATGTCCAGCATGTGCGGCACGTAACATTCATTTATTAACCAGGCATTATGAGGTTTACAAAAACGATGAGGCAGGTTTCTATACATTGTGCTGCCGAATCCAGTAACTGTCACCTTTCTTTTTTTGTTTTCTCCTATAGGTGAATAAACGAGCAGAGCCGAAGGTCATTAACAGACTTCTTGGCTTCAGCTATTCCCCGGGGATGCACATTGCACACAGGACCACGTTCAAGGTGGTGTAAGGGCACGCCGACGCAAGCGGCACGGGCTACCGGATATTTCTCCCTCATTTTGGTCCGACAGTCGAGTCGCCTTTACATAAACTCTCCATCTCCTCCACGTCACTCTGCATGCGCCAGATGTAAACTGATGGATGCCTGAGACTTAGAAATAGAAGTGCGAACAAACCTAAAAAAATCTGTGTAATATATGTGTGAGTAAAACACAACTTCCAGGTCGTGGGTGGCAGGTAACTGGTTCATTTCTTACTGTTCAGCTGGGTCTCTGTGAGTCTATTCCCAGCTTAATCAATTTGCTGAATGTCTCTTCATACACAATTCACACTTGCTGTTGTCCTGACCAGTAGAGCGCATAGGACAAACATTCTTAAAAAAGAAAAGAAAGCGGCGTCGGAATATAGACCAGAACATACTTTTTTTCTTCCCCGGTTTTAAACCATATTAAAAATAACCATAGTAAAAACCTATTCAAAAGTAGGATACATATCACAATTTTCAATGACCTCAAGTTTACACTACTCAACCAACATGCACCGACAATTATTTTACCCCCAATATGACTCAATGCTCCCTCCCCCCTTTTCAATAAGGAAAAGGTTGCAGTCGTCCTCCCCTCGGGGACTACCAAGGACACGCGTGACTCAAAACGTCATTTGGGAGTGGGTGACTTTTAAATGAACGGCAATGGTCATGATGGTATAAGGAACGTTTTCTCGGGAGACCTAACAAAGTGGATACAAAGCTCAGCAGAGTTGAGGTTAGCGTTGAAATTGTGAGTAAATAGATGGAGGGGGGGGGGGGGGGGGGTGCGGTAGAAACAATTGCCCATAAAGGTGCTTCCTATTGACTGGCACTTCACTGCCGAGGTGGGGTTGCCTTTTAAAGATTAATGCGTGTGGTTTGACAGATGGAGGGGGGGAAAAAACAAAAGAAAAAAAAGAGTGCCTCGGCTGTCCTCGGGTGCTGTCTTAAGACTGCCGCCGTCCTCTGAAGAGATGAAAAATGGTTTGCAACTTTGGCTGTGATACTTCTGAAAGGCGCCAAAACAGAAGATGCAAAACAATAACAGTGAGGCTGGACGTGCCACTCGGAGGGTCACGGTTTTCAAGTGTGTACTATTTGGTTCTTCTTGTTGTCGCTGTTGTTTGTTCCGCGTCTGCTCTACTGCTGCGAGACAAATTGTGTGATTGCGAGCTGGGAAAACGTGTTCATTAATTTGACTTCATTTTACTATATACAAACCGCCTGTGAAAATATTCACAAATGATTCGATGTAACAGACCATCTGGCAAGTAAGAACAGGCATACTGAAATTCTGTTCTGTAAATCACTTTGAAGTAAGTAAGTAAGTAAGTAAGTAAGTACGTAAGTAGGTAAGTGCTTTATTTGTTGCATTCAGGTGTCGGGTTAGTCCTGAGCCGCTGTGACTGAGCGCGCCGCCACTGTGGGCCAACCTGACCAGCATGTTTTAGGAGGCAGGGGTAAACCGGAGCACCCGGAAGAAACCTGGATGGCTTCAGTGCTACTTTGAAATGGCGCATCGCCTCCTGCGTTTCGTCCCCGTTTCAGAGCGTGGTGTCCTGCACTGGTCAGCTCCTCCACCTCCTCCTTCCTCTTCCCCCTGCGCAGCTCCCTCCACTCCCCAACCGTCTTACACCATCTTCTCCTCATTTGTCCCCTTTTTGTTTCCTGTAGCGCCTCTTGTGACGCCTCCACTGTGCTGCAGGTGTGGGGGGCTCTTGGTGCGTCTTCAGTGTTTCAGGAGAAGACATTTGTAGGTCTCAAATGTCTTTAGCTCATAAGCTAGCTGTTTGTTTACTTTTAAAAAGCTGGGTCCTTCAGGGCTAGTACGGACACTCTGCAGTAAAAAAACACTGAACCTCAGAAAAAAACAGCAACACATAAACTACAAAAGCAGTTTTCAGAAAAAGAGGCCAAAACGCTGCTGTACCAAGAGAGAGGGAGGTTGCCGTTTGTTTACACGTCACGATGATGAAAAAAGAAAAAGGAAAATAGCATATACCGTGCCTAATACACCTTGAACTTTAGCACATGTTTACAACCCTAAACTTAAAGATTTTATTAGAATTTTTTACTAAAGGTTCACACACAAGTAACAGAACACTGTGAAGTTGTCTGTTATTTTCTGTTATTTTACAAAAAATAGAAAAGTGAAAAGTGGGCCGTGCATAAGTATTCATACAGCATAATACTTTGTGGAACCCCCTTTTGCTGCAATAACAGTAGCAAGTATTTGGGGTCTGACTCTACAAGGTTTGCACATCTAGAGACTGACATTTTAGCCCATTCCTCTTTACAAAACAACTCAAGCTCTGACAAATTAGAAGGAGAGCGTTTGTGAACAGCAGTTTTCAGGTCTTCCCACAGATTTTCAATAGGATTTAGGTCAGGACTTTGACTGGGCCATTCCAACACATTAATATGTTTGTTTTCAAACCCTTCCATTGTAGATGTAGCTTTGTGTTCAGGGTCATTGTCCTGCTGGAAGAGAATCTCCGCCCCAGCCTCAATTCTCTTGCTGACTCCAGCAGGTTTTCCTCCAAAATGTCTCTGTATTTGGCTCCATCCATCTTCCCAACTATTCTTACAATCTTCCCAGTCCCCGCTGAGGAAAAGCAGCCCCATAGCATGATGCTCCCCCCACCATATTTGACACTGGGGATGGTGCACTCAGGACGATGAGCAGTGTTAGGTTTGTGCCATACATAACGTTTTGCATTTGGGCCAAAAAGTTCAATTTTTGTCTCATCTGACCAAAGCACCTTCTTCCACATGGTAGCTGTGTCCTCCATATGACTTCTAGCAAACTTCAAATGAGATTTCTTATGGCCTCCTTTCAATAATGGCTTTCTTCTTACCACTCGTCCATGAAGGCCAGATTTGTGTAGAGTACGACTTATAGTTGTCCCATGTACAGATTCCCCCAGCTCAGCGGCAGTACGTCGCAGCTCCTCCAGAGTTTTCTTGGGGCACTTGGTTACATTTCTGACCAGTGCTCTCCTTATTCGGTCTGTTAGTTTAGGTAAACGGCCGTGTCTTGGTAAATTCGCAGTGGTGCTATACTCTTTCCATTTCTTTATCCCCGAGCTCTCTGGTGAGCTCCTTGGCCTTCATGATGTTGCTTTGTGACCAATACACTCCGACCATAGCTCTGAGGCCCTCACAGAACAGCTGGAATTATACTGAGAGTAGATTACACACAGGTAGACTCTATTTAATGGTTAGGGCAAGGTGTGAACTTTCTGCAGTCATTAGGAATGTTATAAAGGCAATTTAATGCACTCCATAAATGCTGTATGAATACTTATGCGCACCCCATCATGTATCATTTTGCTTTCACTTCACAGTTGTCTGTTACTTGTGTGTGAACTTTCAGTAAAAAATTCAAAATAAAATATTTATGTTTAGGGTTGTAAACATGACAAAATGTCCAAAAGTTCAAGGTGTATTAGTACATTCGCAAGGCACTGTAGCTTTTAGCGGTCATTCAAATCATCGAGTTTGACCATTCACTTATTTTTATAGAAGGATACAGTAATTCAAACAGGCCGTCTGACTTATAGACTTATAGCATCTGTGCTGAAAACAAAGCTCTCTATACACAGTAATCCAAGACATATAGCTGAATATGGCCGATGGGAGTGGATGTTTTTTCTTAGTTTTTCTGCTGATTGAATGTTTGGCGAATGAGAATAAAGTTTAAACCTAGCGGGGCGCGGGAACATCAAATTGAAGTACATGTGGTAATGGAACAGAGACACTCACTTGAAGAGCTCCTCTCTCTGGATGGCCCGGTTGGTCAGGGGGTCGATGGCGTACACCATCAGGTCCGATTGTCTCCAGTCTTCCAACTCGTAGTTTGGGGGAGGGTAGCGACGAGGACCGATGGACTCCACTATGACTTTGGCACCGGGGATTTGGTCTTGGATGTAGCTCTCCATAATACTAGAAGGCGGGGGAAAATGGGAACAGTTTAGAGATGCAACCTGGATACAAAGCATTTTCACTCATCTGTGTTCAAACGTAGTGCGTTATGTAGATTGGCATTGATTATAATAGAAATGGCTTCAGGCACGATAAATGTAACCTTTTTTAATCATTATTAGCAGCATTAACAGTTTGACGATGTTACTAGGTCAGGCTTGTTCTTGAATTCCCCTAATTAATAGACTACACCCTATTAACTTGTCTCTAAAGTCCTTAATGTTCTGTCACAGCTTCACGGTCCGACCACTAAGGCTTTTCCAGCACCTCGAGATCCACAATAATTTGAGAGGGCAGGTCGTAAGTGCTCCTTCTCTGCTTCGGATGGTCCCACTGCGCTGCCTTCTCTTCTCCAAAACTAAGCTCTTGGCAAAAAAACAGCGCCTTCGGATAATCCTTTTTCAGGCACCACAAAATCCACACCTCAAATTATGGCCAATAAAAGAAAAGCCTTGCTGACTCCCAATGCTGGGAGGGACAACACAGTCTGAGCGCTCAGGTAAAGTCGTTAAGCAACCGGAGGCATACCACACTAAGTAGACTTCTGGAACATTTACAATTCTGCTTCCCGTTGATGAGGTTATGGACACAAAAAAATAAGCAAAACTTATTACTGAATAAATTGAATCCGAGAGTCAAATGCAGATTCTATATATGTGTCATATATTTCAGATAAAAGTATTAAAATGTCTTCAAAAGGTATAATCCTCCTCCGGGTGCTGTGGTTGACAGGTGACAAATAACGCACTTACTTACTTAGAAAAAGCAGCCTTGTACATGAGGTGAGAAAGATTGTCACAAAAACGTATTTGCCTGTCAGAACTGCTTGTGAATGTCTATGAGAAATTAAACCGGATTTGCAAAACATGACCCAGGGAACAGGCAGTTCAACTTGTTGTTATTAATTCATTAGTACGTCAATAGTACGTCACAGGATGTCCACATATGCTATAAGTAGGATTTTTTGTTGTTGTCTGTGTTCCGATAAATGAGATGGAAGCAAAATTGTCCTTGTAATGGAAGGACTGGTGTTCCATCCTCTTTCAGCGGACAATCAAGCTTTTTGTGAGAAGGGCTCAGTCAGCAAGCATTGTCATGGAATCTTTCGAGAATTGTTTTCACCAGAAAGGGTTTTTCGTAGGTCCCTTTTTTATTGCAAAACCCATCCAATAAGTTTCTATTGCAGAATTCTGTAGCAAGCAGATGAACAACAGTAAGGCCAAATTACTCACACTTAATTACCTTTTTGCAACAAATTAAAATAAAAGTCTCTAAATGAGTGAGTGGTGGTCGGATGGCGCAGATTACAAAGATACATTTAAAGGCACACCGCGTAAAATTTTACCCAATAATAAAATTCATATAAAAGTACTTTAGCGCACTTATACAATATTTTTTCTGAAGATAAATATGGACACGTGTATGGGCATACTTATCATAGGCCCTGTATCGGTAGTAGTCTGGGACTTCAAGGTCTTCAAGGCTTCGATGGCCATGATCAACAAGTACAGTATATTGAACAGTCAGAGAAAAACTGGATATGAATATCAATGTCTTAAGGTATTGTTTTTGGACAGCACTGTAAGTAGTAGACAAATTGTGCCTTAGCGCCCAACATAGTTGGCCTCCTTTACGCCCCTCTCAAACCACCTCTCCTCCCTGTCCAGTATATGGACATCCTGGCCTTAAATGCTGTGTGGTCTTGAATGTTGACACATGTGCTTGTGTAGAGGCTGCTTGGTCTCCCCTATGTACAAGTCTCTACACTGCTCACTGCACTGGACAGCGTACACAACACTACTGCTGAGGCGTTTTGGAGTGTTGTCTTTAGGATGAACCAACCGCTGTCCGAGTGCGGACATAGGCTTAATATACACAGGGATTTGATGCTTCGAGAGGACCCTTCTAAAGTTTTCTTTAGACACCCCGGAACATATGAGATAACCATATTCATCTTTATTTCAATAGTATTTCATGCACAGGGGTATTCACCTGTGTGCATGAAATATTATAATATACAGGCCTTCTTTCTTTTTCTTTTCTCCATGACGAACCAACACTGCTACTCAAATTTGCTTGTTCCACCACTGGAGTCTAGAGAGTTGCATACCTTATAAGCTCTTCCTTTTTCTCCTCCACCAGGTGGGGCGGGACCGTGGACACCACCACTTTCATGTCCAACGCGTTCACCACAGAAACCTGCCGGAAAGACCAGGAGAAAAAAGCTGAGAATAGCTCGCTGTTTGAGGGATAACAAGATAATGGCGGTGAGATGTCTGGCTGTCCTATTGTGGGACCATTTCCGAGTGAACACGGGAAACGCTCTAATTGGCCACTTGTTTTTGCGTCGGGGAGCGAGCCTATCTAATTCAAATGCTGCAGCGAAGAGTATAGGCAACAGGCGAAGAGCGGAGGTGCCAAATCCCCCCTTTGCGCTTACTGTGAAATTAGGTTTTCTCCCCTCGAAAATTAACGAGCACCAAGCTTAAACACTCCGCGGCAGCCAATGTCCCAAGCCCTCCTTCTGTCTTGTTAAAGCCTTGTTAGGCGGGCATATTTCAGTAAGAGCCAAATACAATATAAGGCTTCAACACAGAAAATGGAGGGAAGCTAATGGAGAAATTGGGGGTTAACTTAAAAGGCAATGAGTTGGGCTGGGAATCAATAAAGAAATTGAGAATTAAGGTCTAAGGCTTTTAATCTTAAATTGTCATCAGAAACAACCGGTCTCAGTAAGTCTGCATTTTCAGTCCGTCTACCTCTTCCACTCTCAAAATGCATGCCCAGAAACCTTCAGCAGACTCATTCTCATCCTGTCCGTGGTCAGAATTTCTCCTCTGCAATAATTAGAGGATAGATTTAATGCTCGAGCCCGACCCGGAATTGGTAAGTCAAACATGCTCACATTTTTGGTGTCCATGGCTTGAGTCGGCCTGATAGTCGGTCTTTGTAAGTTTTCTGCTTAAAGGGTCTCTGCATTTTGTCAGTCTGAAAAGTCCTATGTCCGCGAATGACGAGCCGATACTAGTGGCGCTCTCAGATGTGGGGTTATCGAGGAAGGAGCTACGATGTAAAACGAAAGTGCCCAGCTGGACGTCTTGACCAAAAACAGCATGCCCACCCAGGCGTGGGCGAAAATTGCTTTGAACAGATCTAAGCCACAGAGAAGGCTCACCATTACAACACAATCGTCCCCTGAATGTAAGTCAGCACGCGCGCAACTGTTGGTCTGTCTAGCTTTGTGACGTCAACTGTAGAGTTGGCTATTGTCTAGACTCAATACATTATTTTGAGTTTTACCACAGAAAAACACGACTCAGATGTCCATTGTACTTTTCAAAGCCTGCATCAAAAATATGTTTAAAATCACAAATTCTATGGATGGGAATATTTGCAGTCTTTGCACCATCCAAGTTGGAATTTTGATTTGGTTTTGATTAATTGCGCTGCCCTACTGTGTCTTTCCTTTAGTCCACTTTTCAAATCGCCAATATGAAAAATTATTCATCTATTACGCAAAATGTATCAGATTATCCTGGATCTTATTATAGTGCCCTTTATGTGAGCCATTTATTACAAAATCAAACCTCAAAGACAACCGCACAAAGCCGGCATTAGATAAGTGCGCCATGCCTTTCAGAGCAGCAGGGCTATTATAGTAATTGTGTTCACAGCTTTGTGGCTCGCTCATTTGCAACCAAAATGCCTTTGACAGAGAAGATGACTGGTGTCGTCTTCTTTTACTGTTTCCTACGATCAATGAATAGCGTGTAATTCTATTCAAGTGGTAATGTAGAGGCTGCACTGCGGCCACCCAACAATGGGCAAGGCAGCTTGGATTACTGAAGGAGAAAAACACATGGCAATCACATTTCAAAGTGCTCAAGGTGTTAAATTGTTGTGTTCTGTGATGAAGGGACTCTTTTAGGGAGCAACACCTTGTGAGGACAAATCAAGGAAAACAAGGCACTCTTCCTGTATCATCATTCTTTCTTTAAACTTTTTCTAAGCAGCCTGTATTCCAAGGAGCTACTTGACCTGAGAAAATCGATAAAAAACCTTTCAGGCTGTTTCTTTATCCTACGAATAGAGGCCTGTATTGTGGTATGAAATCAAATAATGTGATGCCGGGGGTGGGCGCTTATAAGCTTTTGCTTCGGCCCATTTCCTTTGAGCAGAATTTTAACTGCTTAAATAAGCTAATAAATTAAATAATGTATGCGTGTATACAATACCCCTCGGATTTCTAAAAAACAACACATCAGCAGTGGGCATGCTTGCCTCCTCTTGGAAGGAATAATGAGTATGTACTGGCCAAAACATCAGATTCAGCATGGGAAATACTGGTCAAATACTTTGACCAGGAACAGAACAAATGTGGCAAAGGTGTTTAGACAGTGAAATCCTGAGAAACGTCAAGGAATTCTCTGTGTGACGTCTACCGGAATGTGGTCTGGTGTCGTGAGTGCAAAAGAGGGCGACAAACGAATGAAGAGGGAGGAATGAAACCCATGCACAGATAAAACATTAGAACAGACATAGGACATAGGCATTATGTTCAGTTAAAAAATATAAACTTTTTCACAATAATTTGCAAGTCACTGAAAGTCGAATGCAATTACAAATAAAACGAAAAATGTATTGTGTCCATCGTTTACAAGTAGAATGAGCCCAATCCTGTCGAAAGATGGCCGATCTAAGCAGCGTTTCAAAGAAAAAGGAAAAAATACTACGATAAACGGCCACTCTAGTTCTAACTTCTCCCCGTTTGCACCTACCACCACGTCCGCACTGTTGCTGAGGCCTTTCCCGTAATCGTCCGTAGCGATGACTTCGAACTTGAAGTAGGAGCGCCTCATGTTGGTGAACCTCATGGCGGACTTGATAATTCCGGTGAAGGTCTCGATGACGAAGCTGTCCTGGCCCTCAGCGGTGGGAGGGATGATCAGGCGGTACGTGTTGAGACTGTAGTTCCCCGTGTCTACATCTGTGGCCTGAAATCAATCAGATAAACCAGAGTCAAAAGTGTGCATAATAAATAATAAATAAATAAATGTACTATAAGTGTAGATTGCTCTGACCAGCAGTGGGTAGTCATCACTTACTAGCTTACGTTTATGTTTAATAATGATTTAATAATAATAATTAGGATCCCCTCCTGGAACCGTCACCTTAACGTGGTGGAGGGGTTTGAGCGCCCGAATGATCCTGGGGGCTCTGTTGTCGGGGGCAACAGTCGACATTTGTTCCCCTGGTAGGGTCTCCCATGGCAAACAGGTCCTAGGTGACGGGTCAGGCAATGAGCGGTTCAGAAGCCCCTTATGAGAGACCAACAGGCCGGTTAGAACCAAGAGGCCGTCCTCCTGTGGACCCACCACCTGCAGGGGGCGCCATAGGGGCTGGTGCAATGTGATTTGGGCAGCTCCAACGACTGCCCCCACGACCCGGCAACGGACAAGTGGAAGAAAATGGATGGATGAATAATTAGGATACCAGAATGTTTGCATTGTTCAATGTTTGGTCTACGTCATTATAATGTAAACTGGTCTTTTGGACCCAAAGTTACACAGTACCAGTAAACTTTGATGACTCTACCCATCGCAGAACTTAAACGTTTGTAAAATGTTTATGTTTAAAGCAGCGAGAGGCGAAAATTCATGATTTTTTTTTAAACTGTATTTATTGATTCTAGCATTAGTGATTGAATTAATTGGTTTATTTTAACTAGATGTCTGTGGAGTCCCATATTCCCTTCAAAATAATGAAGCATACAATTTTCTCCCCACATTTGGTGATATAAGCTCTTAACCGATCTGAACATAATTATAGTATAGTCTGTCCGGGCACCTCCAATCCCACAGATACACAAACACATTTATATATCGGCAAGGCATCTGAACAACAGTGCAGGCTGGATCAAGCGAATGCTATCATTTGTTTGAGGGACTTGCAGTACCATTACATAATATGGTAAACATGCAAAAGTATTAGGCCCTGTCCACACGAAGTCAATCTCAGGATTAAACACAAACGATTCCCTTTACGGCACAATCCTCTGCTTCTCTGCCCCACGACGATCCACAGGTGACACGGAGGAATCCAGTCTGTGTTTCTGGACTGACGGCAATAGTCCGTTCACTGACAGTTTGTTTTGCTTTAGTCACGCGAGCTCTGAAGAATTAGTCCATCCCCTCGTCTCTTCTGTAGATCGCAAATCCATTGAGACGTTTCATATTTACCGGCGTCGTTTTTCCAACAGTCTTCTACATTCACACACATTTACTGAAACGGCTCCGTGTTTACAGAGAAAGTCTCTGGAATCATAAGCGTTTTGTCTTCGTGTGGATATAGCCTAATAGTCACAAGTTTTAACGTCACACCAATGCCACCTTCTGAGGCAGAAAGTAACTTGGCAATGGCAAATAACTTGTATTAATAATCATACAGGTGCATTATGTAACTTTTATGCAGGCATTGTTTTTTTCATCATTAGTACCTATTTGACCTTTCAGTGACCCCGCTGCTGTATGGGTGGTCAGCATGGCATCTTTACTTTCCATCTTAATGGCTTCTAGGATGCTCCAGGACCAATTATTATTTTTTTTTTTTTAGGTTTTCTGGATGTATGCGTAACCATGGCGATGGTTCCATCAGCAGCGAAAACCAGAAAACACCTGATGTGGTACAGCAATGCAGTACCTCCGAGATGAAAAAGAGCAGTGGCATTTTCCCTTTCAAGATTTACTGTAAATGGATTGATAACGTGTCGTATTGAACATCAATGGTAGCCTTCATTTATCACAGTTATTCAGACGCTGCGCCATATCAGTTCTTTCATTAAACTAATTCATCAAAGCTGTCTGCGGGAGAGGGCTGTTTCCTCAGACGGGCTGTGGTGCACGGCTGCCTCCGCTCTGTAGGTTTAATATTGATATGTCAAACATACAGGCAGTGTGGTGTTTGCATGTCAGAAAACAAGCTAACTGACAGCTTTGCACGTTTTAATAAGTGATCCTGGCCGATTGAACACCACACATGTCGACTTAGTAACTGAGAAACAGAGTACGCAACTCTTGTGGTCTTCAGAGATTTAATAAAGTGTGGGGTCACATGTTACACAAGTGAATTTAGCAATTTCAGGAGTGGCAGTCCCCTGTACGGAGCATAACTAAAAGGGGATATGGGGGAAGCCTTACCACGGTATCAAGCAATGGTTTGACCAAAATAAACCATCTTTTAATCTAAGTAAAACCAAATATATTATATTCAGCAGTCGACTAATTCAAACCAGAACGAACCTGAAGACTGATAATAAGTAAATACACCCCCTCTGTAAATTCTATATCGTTCTCTTAATGTCCCATACATGACCTATTGTGTTGAAATATGGGGGCATGCCTTCAAATACAAACGCAATTTTAAATTTCCAAAAAAAGCCATAGGGATAGTCAATCAGTCATCGTATAATGGACCAACAAACGCAGTATTCTGTAACTTTGAAGCAATACAATGTTGCGATCTAGTCAGTCTGAATACTGCTGTCTTTATGTACAAAGTCAACAGAAAAATATTGCCTGAAAATATACAATGTTTGAAAGGGAACGGAAATATAACCTGAGAGGAGAGGACCTGTTTAAAAACCAAAGGGTCAGAACAAACTTTATAATGAACAGCATTTGGGTTAAAGGGGTCGACTTGTGGAATGATCTCTCCGATGATCTTAGGAGGAGCAATTCCATCATTATTTCAAAAAACTGTTTCAAATTTCAATCTTTAACAAATACAGTATATGGATGTTTAAGAAAATTGGTTAAGCTAACTGTATATATAATTGTTGTGCATAAACTGAAAATTAAGCAAGCACAAACAAACATTTGTAACAGTATAAATATACATTTACTGAATTTTTTGAGGAAAACAAGTTTATTTTTGTTTCATCTTTGATGGGTAGATGTTGTTCTGTAACTATAATAAGCTGTGGCTTCAGCCTACACCTTTTTGGTTACCCTCCATATTTGCAATGAATTTGCTAAATGTTGTTCCATGTTTGTAACCGAAATAAACCTTCGTTCACTCACTCACAGTGAGCTCCTTGTTGCTTAAAGGGACTAGATGCAAGTTGGTAATTGTATACTCACTATTGCCACCTCAGGTCTCACTTGTAACTGCAGTCTCTATATTAATTTAGAGGCGGTTGTGGTGAGCAGGCCTGGGCTCATTCTACACATTAGGACATTGTTAGAACATGTAGGGGGAGGAAAACACATTATTGTAACATTTTTAAACTCTTCATAGTCCCTTTAAAGTTTGTAAAAAACAATCTGAAATCCGTCCACTTTCTTTTTGCATCTGAACAAAACAGCAACAGGGATTCTACCAAAACATTGATTTCACAAACGGTGTAAACAACATTAGCATGGCCTCAGGAGCTGAAGCAGGGGTCTCTGGACTTTTTAAAATCAGAATCGAATTGAAATTGAAATGTATTTTGATTTTTGTGTGAACACAGAAGCTGGGCTTGTGTTATATGAAAAGTTATACTATACGTCGTACATCAGACCAGATAGCCTGATCTAGTCAACGCAAATTATAGTGCTTTAATTTAAATCCTAAAAACAACAACAATATTGAATTATACATTCATTTATTCAAGGCATGTTTGGTTCTTGAGGAATGTTATGCACTTTTACAAATTTGTAAGCTAATTAATCAGCACAAAGTCAAATTTGGACACCTGGACACCTTTCTTTCGTCTTGTACCTCTCTTTCAGAGACTAACAAAAGAAAAGCATGTTGTGAACGTTGTTTTCTGTTTTCAATACCTCCACCATATGTGCAGCAGCCATTACAACTATAGACAATCGACTGCACAGAAAGAAGACATTCTGAATCTTTGAAAAGCAAGAAAAGCCAGGGAAATTAATCAGTCAAGGCTGAAAAAGCTTTTTCATTTCTGCGACTATACCTTTACTGTATATATAGTAAAAACAAGGGTAATTCACGGAACCCATTGTCTGCTGCAACACATTACACAGTAAACATACATGTAATGGCAGCCTGCTCTCATTGACCTCTGTGGCTACAGTCTGGCCGGCCAGAGCGCTAACAAAGAGGCATCAATTTTCTGAGTGCTTGTCTGCCTCCGCTGACACTGATGAATAGGACCAATCTCCCATTTTCTCCAGCTATTTGCCCAGGACGGAGAGGCGCACAATAAGGTCTGAACGATAGCACAGCATATATCAACACGCGAAACAGGGACGTTTTTCATTGGCTAAAACAATTTCAGCAAATAAGTCACTTATGTTTTTTACAAGACGCTGAACATTTAATGGTGTGTTGACATTTTAAAAGCGGTGATAGATTTGCCGAGATGTGTTTATGGAACGCTGTGTCGCATGGGCTCGTACTGGTTTCAAAATAAAAGCACTACAATGGGTTGCCTTAAGCTGCAAGAGAAAAAAATTAAACAGTGAGTGTATGTGCGGGCATGCCATTCCTAAAATCCCTAAAAGCCCACTTGGTTTGCAGATGTAGCTACCTTTGCCAATATGGAAATGAGCGGTCAGTCGCCAGTGTTTCCCGGGGACCTATGTTACAGTTACTCAGTTGTTTTGACCAGGATTCATTTATACACTTATAGCATATTTCTAACTGTTTTACACTTTCAGAAGAAACAAAGAAACAAAAGGTCACACGCTCTATTACTTCGTTGGACTGCCTTTAGTTTTGATTAGAGCGCGCATTCGTTGTGGCGTTGTTTTGAACGATGTGTTGCATTCATTTTTCACCAAGATCTTGTATTGATGATGTGTGACCTCTGTGCAAAGCCTTCTCCAGCACATCCCAACGATTCTCAATGGAGTTAACCCTTTATAGGGCAAGTGACTATTTTTGGGTAATTTCCGCAAACTTTATGGCCTCCCTGCTGCACATCAGTAAGGTAGAGAAGCATGTGGTCCTCGCTCAGCCAATCAGAGGAGAGCCACCTACAGCACAGATCCCACTACTACATTTGACCAATCAGCCTAGACCTGCCGCGCTCTAAACTTTGTTGTTTGTAGGTTTTCTCTGAAGTCTGAATTACTTCAAAATTAACCATGGTAAGTAACATTTTATTGATGAATAATTGTGCTGATATCACCAAGTGATGATATATGTGTTATGGTTTTGGACGACGTGGTGAAATAAGTGAAATAATGTATTTATTTATTGGTTTATTTGGTCGGGACAGTGCATGTTAATGAACATACATGGGTCTCATGCATGTAAACAAGCCACACCGGATTGTAGCCTTGGGCTAATTTGCGTCCGTCCGTCCCCATGCACACTCTCATTCATCCTGGCCTATTGTACATCTTTTTAGTAGTAGGGGAAACCAGAGTACCCGGAGGAAACCTACGCAGACACGGGGATATTTGATCATACTTACACCTAAAGTTAAATTAGTTTTGTCCATATTTGGACATGCCGGTTGCACCTATAATCCATACTTACAGTATTTTCTTGACAAATGAACAAATAAACCCTAGGACTATGTTTTTAAAGCTTATTTTTAATCACATTTTTAGTCAAATAATACTGATGGCTGACCCCGCCCACGTAAAGCACAATCACATTACAAAAACTCTTTCCTACGACAGGTGTGATCATTCAAACATCCACATCACAAAACACAACGCCTCCAGAAAACCAGCACCCCCCGAGACCTGAAAGTACTTTTTGCATATTTTACATGTCCATCTTTGTATTTTTTTTCCACTTACAGGGCACTGAACCAAATACGGTCACTTCGCTCACATTGATTTTCTGCATGATTATGAACAATTTTTAAAAATGTTACAACAGAATTAAATTCTTAAGGTTAGGATTAGGTCTAGGGTTAGTTTGGATTAGTTTAAGCAAGCGTTGTCCTGCGGAGGTGACGTCATTTCCTGTGGGGAAGTGGAGCTCAGCTGATCATGTGCCCCTCCGTCGGCGGCATTCAGACCCTTCTCATGAATCCTGGCATTGTCATCTTGGGATTTGACCGTGCCACCAGGGAAGACGAAATCCACTGATGGAAGAACCTGGTCTTTCAGGATGTTCAAGTCGTCAGCTGACCTCATTCTTTGGGCACATAGTATTGCTGAACCTAGACCTGACCGACTGCAGCCACACCAGATCCGAACACGGCCCCCACAGGCAGTGTATTATTTGAACAAGTGCCAGGAACCACTGAGAAAGTCCCAGTATGATCTCCTAGCTCTAAACCAGAAGAATTTCACACCCTTTGTCTTTTATAACAAGAATGACTTCAACGATTAAATGTGAAATGATAAGAATAACAATGATGCAACAGTCTGCAATAAAGTCTGCGCTTTTTTATGAATCAATTAATCAAACAACATTAAAGGTTAAGAGACGTCCCCGTAGAGCTATGTGAAACCGCGTTACAAGAACAAGAACTATTCTTCTTCTATTCTTTCATGCATTTTTTACTAAATGATCATTTTCATACACATCCAAATGCTAATTCATTGATAAAAATAACAGACAATATGCAAAAGTTTTCTGATCAAAACCGGTGTGAAAACGGGTGCTTCGTTAATAATTCTTACTGTTCATGCTCCAAGTGGGACCTCAGGGAGGCCGCGAATAGCACTTGACCCATAAATCCACTCTTTGGTGTCTACCCCAGCCCGTGAACTGTACAGGGAGGCATGCTTCGCCTTAAGAGACATTTGTGGATATAAAAGAGAAAGCGTTTGAGTGAGTCACGATGGTGGTGTGCACAGGAAGACCTAAAATGAACCCGCACTTACATTGGACATTATGTAGTAAAATATAATTGCGGGGCACCGTAAATCGTGTTGATAGATTGAGGATGTGCAGCGGTTTAAATAAATGGGTGCAAATTAAGCTGTCTGCATTACGACAGAATCGTCACAAAAATCTGCGTGGGATCGAGCAAGTTGCAATAACAGTTTCAGGACACACCGTGAACCTTAATGAGGAAACCGTCATTGAACTGCAAAGTTACACAGGGAAGGTATACTTTTAAGTATTAAGAACTTTTGACCATGGATTTTTGTGTATTTTGTGCTGACCCAATACATGCTTCCATTGGGTCAGCTAATAAACAGCAACAATGTGTCGTACCACAACTACGCAGATGACACTCAGATCTACGTGTCACTGACGGCAGGTGAACATGGGCCTGTAGATACTCTCTGTCACTGCATCGAACAGATCAGTTTGTGGATGCAAAACAACTTTCTCCAACTAAACTCAGACAAAACTGAGATCATTGTTTTTGTCCCACAGACACAAAGACAAAGTGTTATCAGTCACCTTGAGTCTCTCTCTCTAAAACCAAAAAATCAGGTTAGAAGTAATCATGGACTCAAACCTGAACTTAAACAGCCACATTAAAGCAATAACATCATCAGCTTTTTACCATCTGAAAAACATTGCTAAAATCAGAGGAATAGTGTCAAAACCAGACTTGGAGACACTCATCCATGCATTTGTCTCCAGCAGGTTAGACTACTGTCTCACTGGCCTTTCTAAACGAGCTGTTAGAGCTGCAGTACATCCAGAACGCTGCTGCTCGAGTCCTGACAAGAACCAGGAAATACGACCATATTAGTCCAGTGCTCCGGTCTCTGCACTGGCTTCCTGTCACTCAGAGAATAGAATTTAAAACAGCTCCACTTGTGTACAAGTCTTTTCATGGTTTAGCACCAAAGTACATCTCTGACATGACAAGATTTTATTCACAAACGCATAAAAAAGTATCTCAATCCAAGATCTTGAGGCACTGATTGTAATCGTCTGTTTTAATGTGGCTGCTTTCTGTGTCTATACTGGCCCCTGAGTCCAGAATGGCGTAAGTCAAATAAAAGGTGGAGAAAATTAATTAATGTTTCATTTGTGATGACCACAATCTGTCCGTCTGTTCTCAAGCAACTTCCCTTGACAGCAGAGCTTGAAGTCATATCCGCTATTAATCAAAATCTCTCGCTCTTGCACAAAGAATGAGGAAAATGAAAATGAATTCATACTGAACATTAAGTGGCCATTAGCAAAACAATCCATCTCCTCTGATAGATTGGTGTCAAGTCCCTTCAAACATCAATCTGACATTTCTCACATTATCCGCATCTTCTCCCGCGATGCTGTGGGAGGATCCTCATTGGCTGCAGGGCATCAATAGTGCATCAGAAGAACGCATCCGCCCCGTCTTTCGCAGGAGCCTTCTCGCAGGGACGTAATGATGCAGGTTAAGGAGGACGTCTCAGATCCACACTCACAAGGGACGCTTCAAACGCTGGAGGAGAACAAAAACCTCGGAGGAGACACGTGTTCCGACGTCCTGGAACACGCCAGATGGAAGGGCTGCGTTTTCAGACGCGCACGAAAAGCACTTGGAAAAAGTCAACAAAGTGAGCACACCAAGAATGACGCAGTTGCAAGGGAGTTTGTAATGGAGGAAAAGCTTCAGCCGTTAATAATTGCTGAAAATGATCATTTCTAAATGTCCATGTAACATTCTCATGATATTCAAAGTTTGTGTTTTCAGCCAGGTTATCCCATACAATATAAGCGTTTATTTTATTGTCAGTGTTTTTATTGGCTAAAAATACTGCAAACACATCTCTTCGTAGTATGTTTTGTTATGGAAATATTCTTTCAAATGCTGGCCTTTTTTTTCTTTTTAAATGATCAACATTTGTGTCTTATAATTAGTACAATGCAATTGAGGACACAACATGGCACACAGATTTAGGAGACAGCTTTACCATATTTAAAGATGTTACAAGTACGACATGACACATAATTACAGAAGTAAATTATGTAGTATATTTTTGGACTATTTCATTCCAAATCGCTATCAAATTATTTACTTTGTTATAATAATCGATTCTCTCCTCTGCGCCTCTATAGTTTTGTACTATTTATCGTAACTGTCTCTTCTTCCAAGTTTCCTGAGGCACGAGTTTCCAGAGGCCTGTGGTAATGACCTGCTTTAACTCAAAAGGCAGGTCTTTGTCAGTGAATCTTTTCGTAGGACGCCTCCGGCTGCCGGCAATGCACACAAGAGCGGTTTATTTGTTCGTCTCAGGCCTTGTATTTAAAGATCGACTCCAGATTGGTTTCAATCAAGCACTGCAAGCTAAAAGGCAAGGGAAAGAATGATATGAATGGACCATTTTGAGCTTATACAAAGTAATAACTTAAACAATGTGTACAGTTTTCCAGATTCTTATTTTATATCCATTGTATATGTTTTATTGTATTTGTTTGTTCTTTTCTTCATCAATATATTCATGAAACAGCTCAAAAAGGAGTGGGAAGGAGAAAAAAAACGTATCATCTTCCTGATGGATTGTGGAGCAAATTTGACAGTACAACAAAAACGTTTTAATTAAATAAGTTGAAAAAATGACACAAGTTTTATTTCTACCAAAGCTACAACTAAAACAGACACGGAAATACCAAAACTATGATATATATTCTTAGAGTGGACATGCACATGATTGTAGCTTGTAAACCTGCTTTTGGGCCATAGCTTTTCCAAGTTTGATAACTCAACATAATGTCTTTGAATGAAGGTGAGTTCAGCTAAAAAAATAAGTTCCACTATAGTTCAAAACAATTCACTGAGTTTGTATATACATCATTCGAATAAAACTGCCTTGTTTAGTTCCATATAGGAAGAAAAGCGTGTCTTCTCGGCCCAATCTCCCCAACAGCGCTTGTGTTACATTGGAGTTTATATTGCAACGAACTGCTGAGTGTTGAAGGTTATTTGGCCACAATAGCCAACTTCCTACACTCTGTTATATTTATCTTTCTGTGTCACTGCTTTTGTTGATAATATTTGAATGAAACCCCCAGCACAATAGGCCTGTCCATTATTTGCAATCTTTTTCCAACTACACCATAAATTTGCATATACATACTGTACATATGTACTTTTTTTTAGTGTGTGGCCAAAAAACATGTAGCTACCAAGACTCTCAACTCTCAAAGTGGGAAGAATGTTGCAGAATCATCATGTAAGAGTAACTGTTGCTTTAAAATTATACACCTCAACTAAATCAAGGAGGAATCCGGGCAAGACTCACAGCTAAGCCACACAAGTCGTCTGTTCCTACTATTGTTCGGGCTAATGTTTGTTCACTGAGAAAGAGATGGGTTATATTTGTCTGCAACGCTCTTCCCAGAATATGGTGAAAAACTGTCGTGGAACGGAGGGAGATGCGCAGGAGGAAGGAGGAGGTGGAGGAACTGACCAGTGCAGGACACCACGCTTTGAAACAGGGACAAACCCAGGAGGTGTTGCAGCGTTTCAAAGGAGCACTGAAGGCAGCCAGCCATGTTTTCTCCAAGTGCTCCGGTTTCTCCAACCTCCAAAAACATGCTGGTCAGGTTGGCCCACAATGACTGTGCGCTCAGTCGCAGCGGCTCAGGACTAACCCAGCACCTGCATGCAATTTCGTTTGTACAATTGTTTCATTACTCAAAATTAGTTGCAATCTGAATAATACTCAAGGGTGAAGCTGAGCTATTGCAGAAGCGCTAATTGGATAGTGCTAAAGACTTGAGGAAGAGGCACTCAATGAATATGTTTAGTTTAGTTTAGTTTATTTGTTTATTTGAGCAATACACATTGTGCTCAAAAGGAGTGGGCTGAAGCAAAAAGCTTATGAGCCCCCACCCCCAAGTGCAATAAATAAAAAAAGAACATTTCAAAACATTTCAAGCAGCTACATTCGTACAGACCAACTTACAACAAACAACAAAAATATATTAACTGTTTATATAATTAATTGGAACAACGCACAGCTACAACAACAATCTAGTTTCATATACGATGTCTAGAACAAAGCAAGTCAAAAAAATTTGTTACTTAATATATTGCTTGCATATTTTTACCCGTGATTACAGAGTTACTTTTATGGTATAAAGGTACATTAATAGATGTTATAATCTGAGATCTTGATACTTTCCAGTTGTCATTATGCGAAACAGGATTTTTGATGCTCCCTAACCCGTAGTGTTAGAGAATATGTTATTAAATTACATACCAGTCCACTCTTTCCAGTAAGCTGGAGCCTTACTGAGACAGCATTACGCCAAGAAAGGACTGGTATGTAATTTAAAGCAGTACTAAGTAACTTGTTTACCATAATAAATCCTTTTCGTAGTCCCTCTGGGGGTAATACAAGTGTTATTGGAATGGTGGTGGCTGCGTATCTACCGCCGGGCACGGACATTCTCGAAGCTCAGCGCGCGCTCGCGGAGCAGATACTACACACGGAGCGGACCTTCCCGGACTCTCTTGTTATTGTGCTTGGTGACTTTAACAAGGGGAACCTGAGCCAGGAATTACCCAAATACAGACAGTTTATTAAATGCCCCACCAGAGAGGAGAACATGCTGGATCACTGTTACACTACAATACGCAACGCATACCACGCTGTCCCCCGCGCTGCACTCGGACTTTCAGATCACGTGATGGTCCACTTAATCCCCTCATACAGACAAAGACTGAAACTCGCTAAACCTGTAGTCAGCACAATAAAGACGTTCACCACTGAGGCTGTGGAGGAGCTGCGCTCATGTTTGGAGACTACAGACTGGGAAGCGTTAAAGGCTGGCAACAACCTGGATGAATATACAGACACTGTGACCTCATACATCCAGTTCAATGAGGAGCGCATCATACCAACGCGCACTAGGGTTTGTTTTAATAATGATAAACCCTGGTTCACCCCCAAACTCCGACACCTACGAAAGGAGAAAGAGACGGCCCACAAAAATGGCGACAGAGACCATTACAGGGAGGCAAGGTACAGCTTTAGCAGGGAGGTGGAGAAAGCTAAAGCTGCATACTCTGCCCGTCTCCAACATCAGTTCTCCTCCAATGACTCTGGAGCAGTGTGGCGGGGTCTTAGGGCGATCACCAATTACAAGCCCAAGGCCCCCCGGGCTCTGAACGACCTGTGCCTCGCCCAGAGTCTGAACACACATTACTGCCGCCACGAACGCCCATCAGCCTTTGACACCTCTCTAGTCACTCCAGCTGCCCCTGCTCCCCCCATCATCACCTCTACCATCAACGACCCCAGCACTTCATCAAAGGTCTCCACAAACCCTCCCACCCCCCCTGCTCTCTCCATCCAAGAAGAGGAAGTGCGTCGGCAGTTCCTGAAACTGAAACTGCGGAAGGCCCCTGGGCCGGATGGTGTCTCCCCCTCCACCCTGAGACACTGCGCGGATCAGCTGGCTCCCGTCTTCACAGACATTTTCAACACCTCCCTGGAGTCATGCCGCGTGCCGTCCTGCTTCAAATCGTCCACCATCGTCCCTGTCCCTAAAAAACCACGGATCACAGGACTTAATGACTACAGGCCGGTGGCACTGACGTCTGTGGTCATGAAGACTTTTGAGCGCTTGGTCCTGCCTCACCTCAAGGACATCACCGCCCCCCTCCTGGACCCGCTGCAGTTCGCCTACAGAGCCAACAGGTCTGTGGACGACGCAGTCAATCTGGCCCTCCACTTCACCCTGGAGCATCTGGACTCCCCAGGAACCTACGCCAGGATCCTGTTTGTGGACTTCAGCTCTGCCTTCAACACCATCCTCCCTGAACTGCTACGAGACAAGCTCTACCAGCTCAGCGTGCCCGACTCCCTCTGCAGGTGGATCACCGACTTCCTGACGGACCGGAGACAGCACGTGCGGCTGGGGAAGATCGTCTCGGACACTCGGACTACAAATACTGGAACTCCTCAGGGCTGTGTATTTTCCCCCTGGCTCTTCTCCCTGTATACAAACTGCTGCACCTCCAGCCACCAGACCGTTAAACTGATCAAGTTTGCGGACGACACCACCCTCATCGGGCTCATCTCGGACGGCGATGAGTCCGCCTACAGGAGAGAGGTGGAACGGCTGGCGTCCTGGTGCAGCCACAACAACCTGGAGCTGAACGCCCAGAAGACAGTGGAGATGATCGTGGACTTTAGGAAAGACACAGCCCCACCGTCCCCCCTTGCCCTGACAGACTCTTCCACCCCCATTTCCATCGTGGACTCCTTCCGTTTCCTGGGCACCACCATCACCCAGGACCTCAAATGGGAGCCAACCATCAGCTCCCTCATCAAGAAGGCCCAGCAGAGGATGTTCTTCCTGCGGCAGCTGAGGAAACTCAAGCTGCCAACCAAGATGTTGGCGCAGTTCTACACGGCCATCATCGAGTCCATCCTCACCTCCTCCATCACCGTGTGGTTCCCCGGCGCTACAGAACGGGACAAGCACCGTCTGCAGCGCATTGTGCGTGCTGCAGAGAAGGTGATTGGCTGTGAGCTCCCATCTCTCCAGGACCTGTTCACCTCCAGGACCCGGAGGCGTGTGGGTCGGATCACAGCTGACCCTTCTCACCCTGGTCACGGACTATTCACCCCTCTCCCCTCAGGCAGGAGGCTACGGTCTATCCAGACCCATACCTCCCGCCACTTGAACAGTTTTTTCCCCTCCGCCATCAGACTCATGAACAAATACAAGTCTCTGTAGCTCAGTTGCAGAGTCATGGATGTATCTGCACTTGCACTGTGCGGTGTGTCCACACTTAGACCCGCTGCTATCACTTTATCACTTTAAACACTTAATACCACTTTAAATGCCAAAACATCTGTATATACAATCCCGCTGTTGTTCATTGTCAAATTGTTGTTGTCTTAACATATGTCACTTTATTTTATCTTATTTATTTAATATTTTTTATTTTATGCATGCCCTTATAGCCTTATAGTTTAACGTTCTTAGCTTATTTTTTATCTTAATTCTGTGTTATATGTTTTATGTCGCACGTTTGCACCAAGTAAAATTCCTAGTTTGTAAACCTTGTTCACAAACCTTGGCAATAAAACGAATTCTGATTCTGATTCTGATTTCAGGGTCTTTCATCGCCCCCTGGTGTCTCTGGCCAGAAAAACACATTTGCAACTTGACTGCCAATGGACCGGAGCCACCAATAGACACTAATGGAATCACGAAGAAGAAGCTAACAGGCTAACGGGCAAAGCTAACTGCGGGCTAGCGCCACTTTAAACAGTATTTACAACAAAGAGTGAAACAAATTATTTCCATTGTATAACTGGATGTACAACATCCCTCTCTTCCTTCGCTTTTTCTGTCAGTGTAGTATTTAGTACTGCTTTAAGGACAAATTCTCAAGAATCAAATCTGTAGGAGTGACCAGAAAGGGTTTTTTTGTGTGCCCATTGTATGACAGAGACAGCTTTGCCTCTCATATAGACCTCATACAAACATCAAAAACACTAGCTTTGCAATCAAGTCATTTTGTTTTTTTTCCGTAATATAATAAACAGTCCGACTTTCAATGAATCTTCTGTCATTTATCTTGTATTTTGTATGTGTATTTACCCACTTTTAGACATTACTTTTAAAACCAGGCTGCCAAAACTACTCCAAGGTAGGTGATGGAAGCCGGCATTTACATACACACAAGCAAGCACTGTGGGCAAAACTAAATTGCTTTTCTGCTCCTGAGAAAACGCTGTTGGCGCTTGGTCTGCAATTTAGCGTCGTTAGCATTCACCGTAATCTAAGCAGCTACCAAACCACCTCATTGCATTTAGATCGGGGAAGTCGAGCTTAAACACCGGTAGTTAGCAGCACCTGCGCTTTTTTTGCATTTTTGTAAGCGGGACGTTCAATGTTATGTGGCATGTGACGGTACCCTATGGGCACTCCCACGACTTTGCACTTACAGTACTTGCAGAATATGCCAATAAGCTTTAGTCATACATAACACACCACTATTTTATGGTATTTGCTGAGGCGGCACTAGTAACCCAGTCTGTTTTGTTTTTCTCCACAGATGCTGCGTTTACAGTGTTTGGCAGAGGAAATGGATATGTCTATCGATTTAACTAGCCTTAATTGCCAAAAGCATTGATGTAAAATGGTCTTCATCAAACATTAAGCTTATAACTTTTAACCGTTTACCCAAATCTAAAAGCTTCTCAGAAAAAAAGCGTCAAAATAGCGACAAAAACCGAGAAGAAAACAAGAAAGGAAACGAAACCAAAAAAAGCAACAAAAACGCAACAAAACACATAAAAAGACATAAAAAGGCATAAACACATAAAAAACGACGAAAGTGCAGCAAAAAAGTGACAAAAATTAGGTGAAAAAGAACGTGAAAAATGTGACGACAACATGGCTACAATGCAAGGGAAAAAGATCCGTTAACATCAGTTTTTCTACGTCTTCGCTTTCAAATGAGATGCTACACTGGCCTCTAGGCTGGAAGCTCCAGTCGAGAAGCTTTTAGATTTGGGTAAAGCTGTACTGGAGAAAATGTGCTCGGTTAAGGCGGGTGGTAAGAGGTTAACATGCAACATTTCTGCAACAACTACTACGGCTGCTACTACTCTTGTATCGTACCGCGACTACTACTACCATAATACTGCAATGCACTGAAAATACAGGTAATCCTTGCCCATTAATCCTGCCAGTGTACTTTTTAAACCCCCTCCGTACGCACAATACAAACGCATAGGTGTGCATGTAATAGCGCAGGCTGACACAGTGACAGCTCTCCGGCACAGTGCCCTTATCTCCAAACGGGATGTGCTGCATGCTCCCGTGAACATAGTGAACATAGCCGGATTACAGCGGCTCTGATTCCACCTGCGCACACACCGGGGCCGACAGCAGCGCCCCGGAGCGCAGAGCGGGCCAACACGTGTCCACAGACACCGGAGGAAATCAAAGTGGCTCTGAGAGGCTGCGGGGGGAATTGTGAGGGACTGGAGTGGACACTCGGTCAGGCAAGGGTTGTATCCGGCGCCGGGCTGATTCAAAAGGCATTAGTGTAAGGTACACGGGCAGAGGAGCAGCACAAGAGACATTTGAGCGTGCAGTGTCCTCATGCTATGATGGCTTTTTGTTACAAGCGCGTGATTTCTCTCATTCAATTTGAACCTTTAGCTGTGGCTCCAAATCCTTTCTAGCTCTTAGAAATCGTTTTGTGTGCTGGAAACGTTTTACAACTTTCAAACTGTGAAGCAGAGTTTACCATCTCAGAAACACAAACAAATCACACAGCACATTAGCGCATACATTTCTCAGTTTGCAATTGGGAAAACTGATTCATAATGCACTGCTTGACCAACAAATAAAGTCGCCACCTGGATTGAACTAACTGTTCCGATCTGGGGTTGCTGCCGTTGGTCAGGTCTAGGTTCAGCAACTCTAATTTATGTGCCCAAAGACTCAGGTCCACTGGAGACCTGAGGTTTTTCAATCAATGGATTTCCTTCTCCCCTGATGGAACAGCCATAGTCCAGGATGACAATGCCAGAAGTCTCCCATTGTGAAAGAGTGCTTCAGGGAGCATGAGATGGATTGGCGGCTACAGAGTCCAGATCTTAAACCCATTGAGAGTCTTTGGGGTGTGCTGGAGAAGGTTTTGCCCAGTGGTCAGGCAGTGTAGGTTTCAGGTCTACATATAAAGCTCGACTCTTGAATCGAGCTTTACAACTCGCCAGCGATGCCTCAGGCCACCCTGCTAAGGCCATTTTTGAGATGTTTCCCTCAGGGAGAAGGTATCACTCTGTCATATGTTCTACTGATCACCATCTTAACAGTTTCTTTCCTCAAGCTGTGATCACTTTAAACAAGGCACTTTAAATAGTTGTATGGACTTTTATTATACAGTATTTTACCCTTAAGCTTTGAATGTGGCATTGTTTGTTTGTTCTGTTTTTATATTGTGTCTTTTTATGTGTTTGACATATTTTGAGCTCTTTGCACATGTTTTTCCAATGTGGTTCTTTAAACTGCAAATGGCCAATAAAACCAATCTAAATCTGAAGCCCTGACCGCGTAAAACAACTCAGTCACGTGGCTCTTACTTCAATATTGAAGCCTGTCAGAATATGAATATACTTTGAATACACTAAAGGGTTTCAATAACCTATTGAAATATATTACCTTTTGCTCGCCATGTTCAAGACTGTCGTGCACCTGGCCTCTGACTTATTTACCATGAGCAGATGGAGATTTGAATTGGAAGCCTTTACTCTTGCGGCGTTACGCATCAAACCGTGCCTTAATGCACGGGCATGTTGTGTATCTATTTTCATAATGACAGCATGTCATACGATCATTTTGCACAAGTTGTGCATATGTTTAGCATATGTACATTGGGTTATTTTTCCGCTCCCTGACAGCACACAGAAATCAACCATGAACAGTTACTCATTACTTTTTAAAGTGGACACATCATGCACAATTGTGTTCTTTAAACCAGCTTCATGGCACCTCAGAATTAATATTTCATGTTTTATAACTTTGTAACTGGAATATTTACTCTTGGGTAAAGACTGCACTTTTAGGGATATCGTATGTTGCTTGAATTGCTTTTTTCTAGCAGCAACGGGAATTACCGATGATAAAACAACGAGTTTGTTGGAGGCTCTTATCTGTCTGTCTGAGACACAGACAGATATTCATGAAATTTACAATGTACAAAACACTACATACACTAACTATAAAAAACTAAGTAGGGTTTCATCAAAAATACTACATTTTCAAGTCATTTCTGCTCTATTTGAGTCTGTGTGAACCAAACAACGATTAATCGATTACTAAAATAGTTGTCGACTATTTCAATAATCGATTAGTTGTCAAATAATCGATTAGTTGTTTCAGTCCTACATTTGTGTATGGTATTGTGGGCGTTTCTGTTTTGTACTTACAATTATCTTGAGCACCGAGCTGAAGAGTGTGGTGTCTTCCGTCACTCCGCCAATGTATAGCTTTCTGGTGAAGTTGGGAGCGTGGTCATTTTCATCCCGCACTTCGATGAACACTTTGGCTGTGTTAGCTGCAAGATACAAAATAATAAATATGACCGTTAAAGCCCAAAGAGGTATAGTGTAAATACGGCAAAGAGTTAATCGATTGTCTTTACGAGAACATTTGGTTACTGGACTCAGGAAAGAGATGCGCTGTGACCATTAGGGCTTTACAATTTTAGAAACATACCTGAATGTGATTTGAGTTTTTCCAAGTATTGCGGTTAGATTTGTGAACTACTGTCTGTTCTGCAGTCTGGTCGTCAGTATTATCTCCATGAGTGACAGGTGGATTAACCAATCAGAGAAAGGTATGGTCCCGTCCAACATGGCAGTTTACCAAGACATCGCACCGAAAGTTACCATCGTCTGCCATATCAAAAGGCAACAAAAATATTTCACAGTGAGTGAGTTGAGTGCCGCATTACAAATTTGCATCTGTAATCGGAGCGATACAATTCATAGCGTTTTTTAGGGAACTACCAGCCTCACCCGCTTTTGAAAAGGAAACAGGTGAGGCTGGCTGGCCAGGCTAGCAAGACTTGTGAGAAGACTGAACTGAGAGTTGAACTATGAAACAAAAACGTAGAGGTCTACAGGATTATATATTTTTAAGGATGTATCATGGCCTAAATAATGCAGTCTTTGTGCTTTGGTAAGTGTAACCATTTAAATTGTGGTTTAACAATGATAATTCGCTTTTACAGACTGAAAGTTGTGCCGTTGTTCTGAACGTGTGTATAATTTCTTAAACAAGAAGAATATCAATAAGCAGAAGGGCTTGTGAGAGGTAGGACCGAGTTGGGGCCATGGCCTCCAGCTTAAATTCAACTGTTTATGCGTGAATTCGGGGAATAATCAGATGTAGCACATTTAAGTTGTGTGTACTTAAAGCAGAACTAATTAACTTTGTTACCTTAATAAATCCTTTTCATTGTCCCTCTATGGGTAATGCAAGTGCTAATGGGATGATTGGAGGGTCTTTCATCTCCCCCTGGTCTCTCTGGCCAGAAAACCACACTTGCAACTTTCCCTTCCTCAGACCCAGCAGCCCCAATACACACTGATGGAAAACATCTCCTTTGCTGCTCTCAGTTGTCTACAAAATCACTTTTGGCTCGCATTTCTGAGGTTTATGGCATGGCGGACAGGTAAGTCCTGACTGTATTCTGTCTACAGGTTTGTTGATGAACATTTTGCAAAACGTTGTGACTTGGTTTATCACGATCAGAAGAAGCTAACGGGCAAAGCTAACTGTGGGCTAGCGCCACTTCAGCAGTATTTACAGCCAAGTTTGAGTAGAAAAAATATATATCTCCATTGTATAATTGGGTTGTGGCACAATGTACATTATCCCTCTCTCCCTTTGTCTTTTCTCAGCGTAGTATTTACTCTCACAGACAATTAATGAGTAAAAAAAAACACTAAAATAGATTTGGCAGTCGAAAAACACTTCTATGCAAAGTGAAAATCCCAATCCACCATTGACATTTCTTTCTCAAATGTAAAGATAAATGATAGTGACCGGTCGCCATGTCCAAAGTCACAACTACTGCATTTGGAATGAAATAAATACGTATATCAACGCTCACGTCAACACGATGTGCATGGCCATCAGCTGAACCGAACTTCAAAAGGAAATTCTCAAATGACTTTCCAAAATATTTCCAAGCTGATAGCATGTCAACAAAGCTGTCTATAATAGATGGCTGCCGGACAGTTTCCTCCATTTCCGAAGCTTGGACGTCCTGGTTGAGGAAGAAAAAAAAAAAAGTCATCATCTGAGGAGAGGTCCTGTCAACGACCATTACGTCAGCTGTCAATTAGTCAGGGCGGGTTTATTATTACTTTGCGCCACAAGTCATGAAGCCTTGTGAAATGGCGTCCAGAAGGCATCTCGGTTTGCATTTTAATGAGGCGGAAGTTCGACAAGGAAATCAACACGCCATCGTCTTATCACTCGCCTCAGCTGTCAGCTCATCAGAGCCTGCTACCTTTATCCTTCTCCTGCTCACTTCCACCGAAGGTCTTGTATAATTGCCAACGTTGATCTTTCACATAAACGTTTTGTCATACACATTTAGGTTCACTGAGGGAGGTTTACCCACGGTTTTAATCTTTACATGGGCTGTTTTTGATTGGTTTGATATTACAGTTTTTGCCCGTTGCTTGAGCACATTTTGCTAAACTTCGCTCATTTTGCCAAAACTCTACACACAAGTAAACATGACACAACGCTGGGAAATATACCATTCACATCTGTGACGAATTAAAATTCTAATATCAAAACCTAAACTCTGCTATCAAAACCTAACATTCCTTTGTCAAAATATAACTGATGACAAAATGACACATACTTGCATCATGTGCACACACTTTCAGATCAGGGGGAACACACTAGTCTACTTTATATAAAACACTGGAGTCTTTGATTTTCACTGTTTATTCAGAAGGCATATTTTCAGGAGGCATAGTCCATAGTCAGGCCATGGTTAATGACATGGTTCACCAAAGTTGCTCTTCTATCATCAGAAATAGGGGTCCGTGCATGGCCTCTTTGACCTTGACCTTGTCCTCCTCCTCCTCTTCCTCCTCTTACGGAGCACTGGAAGTGACATCGGACAAAAGAAATTGTGGGGGTGAAAAAATATTCTTACCACATATTATCTCCGGGAATGAGATATTACCACGAGTGAATGAGATAATTTGTGGTGTAAAAAAAAAGAGAAACAAATCTTTTTAAATGTTTAAATGTCTTCCCCCGATATATCTCGTTCTCCTGAGATAATATGTGGTAAAAAATAAAATAAAAAAATTAAAATGGATATTTCATCCAAACTTTTTTTATTCACCCCTCAAAATATTTTTGTCTGATGTCACTTCCAGGGCTCCGTAGCCTCTCGCTCGCCCTCCATCCATGTTTGCAAAGCCTGTTTACCCTGAGGCCTACACTACGTTCACAGTAATGACAAAACCACTGGATTTCCAGTTTATTTGCACCAACACTATAGATCGGAAAGAAGATCCATACACCGTTTAGTTTGAGTTTGACCTCACAGCCAAGTGTGCATTGTTATTCTTGATAAGAGCTGACAACTCGTGAGTCACTAATGAGGAGGTTATTGCATCTCACACTGTAGACATTTGCCAGGTAGAACAAAGGACAGAGGAAATCCGCCGCGACTTTCTCCCCCACCGCATTCGCAATAATCAGACAAACTAGCGTGTCGATATTTTTTTCTCTCCCCGTGTTTACCCGCCAATTAGAGACTAAAATATGGCCGTGAGAAAAAAAGAAAGAAAGGGGCTTCGTAAAACGGCCGATGAAATCCCGCTTTCTAAGACTGTATTTGAAGACCTAACCTCTCGATCGTAATAACTTACAGGAGCATCATTTACTATTGGAGTCCCCCCCCAACGCGAACATCAATAAAAAAAGGTTCTTACTCGCAATTGCTTTCACATTACAGGGAATTATTACCTGAGCCGCAGCCAATAAGGCTAGAAGTTAGGAAAAAGTGTGAAACTGGCAGAAAACTTTGTGTTAAATTACGAGCTCGTAGCGTCAAACTGGTGTTTTTGTATATATTTTTAGTCAAGGTAAAAAAAGAAAAACGTATTCTTACCGTAAACACCGCCTTACCGTAATCTGTCACGGCTATACACGTTTGCATTGAGAACCATAAATAAGCTCCCTCTCCACTACGGGAGGTTAGTGAAGGAGAGAGCGGCGGGGGGGGCTGGGAAAGGCAGTGTCAAGCACCATTTTTCTTGTGGCGCCGTGCAAAAATGTGACGTTGGCGCTGCGTTGGGAGCCAAGGGCGCACCCGGGGAACAGGCAAAGAAACAAACAAACAAAAAACACACACAGCACATCGAATTATAGAGACAAAAGCAGTGCCGTTAAGCACGGGGGGGGGGGGGGGGGGGGGGGGACTCAAGGGGGTTAGGACTGGAGAAAAATAAATAAATAAATAAAAGAGCTCTCTTCCTCCTGCGCGCTCGTATCCACCTCGGAGTTATAAATCATGTACCTCAAAAAAACATAAATACGACACGCCACAGACGCCCTCCCGCTCGGGCGCTCATAGAGACGCAAGAAGAAGAAATGGGTCCATTAGGAGGAAAAATGGTCGCTAATGTGGGAATAAGCCGCTCTCGGGAAGGTTTAATTGATTGGTGTTGCCCGTCTGCGCGGATGTGCGTGTTTGTGTGTGTGCGTGTTTGTGTGGCGCCTTGTAAACATGTGTCGGAGCGCTGATGGCGCGTGCCATTGATTCCGGCGCTCTGATTGGCAGATGTACATCAAAAGCCTAAGCACGGGAAGTAAAGCGACGCCATGAGCCACACTACGCTCATACGAGCTAAATCTGCGCAGATGTATGTTCTCCTCGAGGCGGGTTAGTGGGCAGATTATTATACATTTCTCTTCACACTAATTATCATTGCTCTTTTGCTTTCATAGACACTCACAGCGGGCTCATATGGTGAGAGCAGCCTCTGTAAAAGCTCGTTCCCTCTGAAGGCGTTAAAGTCGTGGAGCAGCTGGTGTTTTAAGGCTGTCGGATTTGTTGAGGCACGTGCCAGAAACTCAGGACATACCAGGGACCAAAACGCGACACACGTCAGGAAGTCTAAGCATGCTTCGGCAACCGTCCCGTCACTTTGGCAGTTTAACAATCGCCAGGGTCAACTTTGACGTAGTCCACCTCATCAGCGCCATGCCAACCGGAGGACCAATTAGCTTTCCCTCCGCTCTCCCAAAGCTGGTCTGTTCCGTTTACACAAGTTACTCCTTTCCCACTTGGAGTAGTAGTTTAAAGCATATTATCCACACATTTAAGATGACGCAATAAAGGAGCACACGCCATCCACGACATGTTTCAAATTTCTGGAGCTGAGCACAGACTACACGATGTTTTTCAGTCTTAAAAGATTTTGTACAGAATGGGGGAGGTCCTGAACTTGTTTATGGCTGCGTCTGAAACCTCAAATACGTAGCCTCTATGTCCTGATCCTATAGCTCCTGATCCTTAACCTTTCATGGGGTCAACTCTTAGATCTTCAGCTTCAGCAGCAATTGCCCAATTCGACCGTCCTTACCCAGGGCGGAAAACACAGGAGAAGTGACATCACTTTACTTCTTCTTCTTTAAGGTTATTGGCGGACTGCAGGCCAAACAAAAGTGCATGCCGCCACCTACTGTATTGCATTGCACTACAAAATATACTATAGGCATGACTTTAATGACTCAAACATGAACCACAATAACGATAAGAAGCCACACAGAAAACAGACTATGATAAAAAAGTTCAGATTTACCTTCCACACCTACCAAGTCTTTACAGAAATAAAAAAATAGCCATGTTGCTTACGTTTCTACTAAATGAAAGCAAAAGCTGCCTTCATTGAGGCCATTTACTCTTTAACCACTTAACTGCCACCCTAGGGTTGGGTTATGGTTAAGGATTATTTACATCCAAGTCTCAAAGCGTATTGACTGGAGAGCTTACAGTCTGTATGCCAGTTTGATACCTAATTTGAAAGCCAAGACCTTCTAGTTTCTAAAAATATGTGTGAGATCTGTATGAGTGAAACACAACTTACGTTACCTTTGCCGTTCTTAGCCCTAATTATATCCTGATTAGGGTTAACTAACCCTAGCCCCCTGATCAGGGGAGACGGCAGTCAAGGGGTTAAAACAGTGACATGTGACAGTGCTGTGGTGACTCTAACATGCATTTTGTCACTTTTATTAGGTTTGGCTCGTGCAGATTTTTTTTTAATTACTATTATTATTAAATGTGTGCCTGTCAATCAACAGTGGCTGCGCATTTTTCACTCGAGGGTGGGGGGATTGGCGTCGCGGTGGCTTATGGGACGGCACATAGCTCCTAATCGCCGGTGAGATAGCATCAGAGGTCCCTATGCTAAAGTGACTATGATAGTTACGATAGCACTCACGGTCCTTTCCCCAACTCCTTCTTAACTGACTGCCCAAATCGGAGGCTTCTTATCATGGCGGACGCAGACGCACATCCGGTTTGGCGTTAGACCTCTTACCAATTTAAGGGTTTCGGATTCAGCCCAGATCGCTCTCGAACTGAGATAAAAGTCAGCGACACGAAGAAGTGGGACGTATTTCCAGTGGATTTAATAAGAAAAGGAGATGGACATCAGCCCTGAGACGGAGGAGACAGTGGCGAGAAGCTAGCGGAGAGAAGTAGCTAACGTTAGCTGAACAGTCCGACTCCGGACACACTAAGTGCCACTAAACTCGCGGTTGAAATGTAATTGGGAAAGCTGGCTCATGTGAACTGTTTGGCCTGATCTGTGTGGGCCTCATTGTGGCCATTAACTAACTCTTTGTGGCCCGCTGTAATGACAGAGAAATGAAACGTGAGGTAGCTACGGTGTTTTTCTGTGTGTATTACACTCTCTCATTGGCCGCTGCATTCTCTGTGTCCACTTTCGGGACGCTAAAATCCCCCACGCTTCCCTTTGCGTCCAAAATCGAGCTTAAAAACCAAACACTGAGGTTTTGTCGCGTCTTTCTGCCGCCCACATTACACGGTTCGAACGCGAGTCGAATCGTGCACCCTCCCACAGTACGAGCCTCGACTCGGGAAGACTAACCTTGACTGAGAATTGCAGCAAAATCGGTCAAAAAAATGGCGTAGTGTCTGCTGAGCTTCAATACAAAGACATTTGAAATATAAAGATAAAGAGATAACCAGAGTAGTACTTTACTTCATCGCACACACCAGCCCATTGGACCGTCTGGGACATTGCCTTGGCTGCCCTATTGGCAATTTTATAACAGGCACACAATGGATGATGATTGCTACATTATACGACATCATAAAAAAAAGTAATCTATCCTTCAAAGATACAATATTTGCCCTTTTATAACAGCCGGCCTCATTTGAACCCTTTCTTCTTCACAGCTGGACACAGACCATGTGCTCAGCTACATTGGCACGAATTCACATTTTTTTTTCTTTTGACAATTAGGTTCAGCACAAAAGCCAAATCTCCGCGAGGGATCAGTCTCATAACGCTGTACTTATTAGGAGTCATTAAAGCCTGAATAATACGGGGAGAAACCAGAAAGTGGTCTATTTCGAACGAGAACGGGCGATCGTTCTGTCGAGATCCATCATTAGCCAGCCCTGTGGGGAAATGTGAAATGTTGTTTGTTTGTCCTATTTGCCAGACTGTAATGGCGTGATTCCTAAATACTTTCAGTGATCTGTGAGCGTGCGCCAATCTGTTTCATTTCAGCAGTGAAAATAGATTAAAAAATAAAGATAAATACATAGCTACATAACAAAGATTTGCAGGCACACTCTCCCAGGGCTAAATTCGGACTGCTGGCGTTGCGATAAAGAATTCGCAACAAAGCGACTCTACCGCTCTTCATGTGTAAGCTCTCAGTCGGACAGTCATTTTCCAGTCACCATCTGTACTGCGTTGTTTTAAGGCCAGACACTGCAGGTGAATAGGGAAAAAATTTATTTAGAGATATTATTATTATTATTTAATAATGCATATCAAATTGCCAAAAATGTTTAGTTTTTTGTAATACGCTATTAAGAGAGAAAAGCTTATTTTGCCTTTCAAAGCTCAATAAATCAGGCTGGACTTAACTATTAAAAAAATAATAATAATCTGAAAAAACACTTCAAAATATTGTCCAAAACTGGAAGGTCTGGAGTTAGTGGGAGCTACTAAAGTGGAGATAATTGTGAATGAAATGAAGAGTGGAATGAAAACGCCTTCTCTTCAGTTTTTTGGATTGCAGTGTCATCTTGGTCACCTTTTGCCGTACATTTGGAAACAAAACAGGTCAATATTTGTGAATGAATAAGCGTGGGGAACTGGCCGGTGCAGCACGATGTTGTAATTACTTCCTGGAAATTGCGGGCTTGCTAAAACACCATAAAATAAGCATGGTGAAGAGTAAGTTTGACCCTTTTTTTTTTTTTTTAACTCACCACCCGGAGCAACTCTAAAATTAAGATGTTATGGGAGGAAACTAGCTGAAAATCTAAACATTGACCACTGCGTGAAAAATCTGTGTTTTCATTTGCCACGTCTCGCCTCGAACTTGAACTTTTACCTCTGCAATTCCACTGTTCACATATTTTTGAGTAAACCAGGCAGACAAGCGGCAAGTCTAACTCCTCTCGATACTGGAGGGACACAAAAGCTCAGTTTGCATCCAGAAATGAACAGCGCTCTTCGAAACAACCCGGTACATGGCGACCCTTTCTGCAAAGCTTCTCTAAAATGGCGGGCCGTAGTGGATGGGAGGCCCTGTATGTGCATCGTCTTCTTATAGATTGAATCAGCTCCGAGTTTCATGAGTAGGGTTGGGCACCGAGAACCGGTTCCTATTTGGAAGCGGTTCCGAAAGTCCGGTTCCGGAACCGTTAAGAAGACGTTTGTATTTTGATTCTTTTTCCGATTCCTAAATGCCGGCGATGCAGCCCGCACAGCGGCGTCGGAAGCGTTTGGAAGGTGGGGGGGGGGGGACACATTTCTAAAATGCTCAGCAGCTGTCCACCCAGCGTCATAAAGCCCTGGCTTTATGACTGGCTTAAAACTCAGTGAATGAAACTCTTATGAGACGGCGCGCTCGTGTTTGCATCCTCATTTATTCAGAGCCACACCCGTTAACTCCTGCCGTCGCAAAGAAACATCTCAACGCTGTATCTTCACATTTTCCACAAACGCAGATAAAACTGAGTCAAGGGGTAAAGGAAGCAAACATTTATCCATCAAATGAATAATTCAGATGTTATTTGGTTAAGTTAGACTCCAGACAGCGAGGTTTAACGGGCGTATTGACCGGTTGAACCCTCGTGCTAGCCCGGTGCAGTTTCCCCAAACTCAAACTACATCAGTTTCATCACTCGCTTTACAAACACAAATATTATGACGATCCATGTAATTGCTAGCATTAGTATGTACAGGACAGTGCCCATGGAGCTGGCGCTGTGCGATATTGACTATTCATAGGTGCATTAAATGGATTGAGTGTGCACAGTTTGAGCGCCATCCATCACAGTGCAGAACTTTTGTCAGGAAAGTCTTATAAAAATTCAGACATCCCTGGAGTATGCAAGGGAAAACAGCGCCTTGTGATTTACAAAATTGGAGCTTTAGCCAAATAGTTTGAAGGCCATTCATCATGTTTATGGATGGTCCCAGCAACTGCATAAATGATCCAGTAAAATACAGTCCTCGTAATTAAGATGCTCTTTTAGGTGCACATAATAAATAGTGCACAGTTATATCGCACCGGGACAGGAGTATATCTAGCAGATGAAGCTGTACTTTTTTTTGTGGAGAGTGGAGGGAAGAAACAAATGATAAAAAAAAATATCCAAAGACTATTAGACTATGTCAGTGGTTCCCACACTTTTTGGAGCCGTGTACCCCCTGAAGCTTTGGCTGACGAGTCACGTACCCCTAGTTTGACGCGATTGAAAACACTGGGAATATCACTTGTAATATTCTGTTTATTTCCTCCATTATTACAGTGAACTCAAGCAGGTTTTCCACATTCCGTATTGTTTTGCTCGTCTGGGTGATTAAGGCCATTAAGAATATGTAAATAATTGTTTTATATTTTTGGAAAACTAGGCTGTTAGTGTGAATGGGTAAAGCTGAGTGTTTTGCTTTGTCCCAGTGACCAGCTCATTCTGAACATCAGACTCTGCGCTCTGGCCCCGCCCCCTCAGTCGTACTGTCAAACCACCAGTACAGACTCAAATGCGCTGGTTTAAGCTTTTGTTAAAGCCAAGATAATGTATATGCAGGACATTACAATCTTTGCTCATGCCAGCGCACATCAGCTCGTAAATATATCTGTCAGATACAAAGACACAGGTTTAGTGGCAGAGGAGACGCTTCTCCTTCTCCCGTCAGATCAGAATGAGAGGAAAACTCCTGTTGCAAATTGAAGTCACCGTCTGACGGCGCACAGGCTCCTGACAGATATCACAGAAGTGTAAATTGATCGAACGTTGGCGCTGCTGTTGTAGGAGGGCCGACGCTCAGCCTCAGCCGTGCTCGCGGCCTCCGCGGAGTTTTACGCACTCGGGTCCAAAGCAGCTCTTGAGGTTCCGTTCTGGAGTCACACATTTAAGTCCAGAACAAGCTCATCCACGTCTGAATTATAGGACTCTTTCGCCTGTATAAGCGCGTTTCCCGTGCAGCGTCAATATCGATTCGATTGTGATAAACTTTTTTTTTCTCCAACATTTCTTTGTGTACCTCCAGGGGTACGCGTACCACAGTTTGGGAACCCCTGCCCTACACGCTTCCCCTGAAGCGCGTTACGTGACTCATGTTATGTGAAAAGCGCTTTACAAGCTTCCATTCCATTCTACCCTCAGAAATATCAATATGTAACAGACTTAGAGAACAGCAAATGTACAGTAAATATACACCCGGGACCTCTCCTAGTGCAGTAATTCAACATCAATACAACTGTGGAGAGCATTGATATCGGATATTGTTACTTTGGAATGGCTGAGATTCTATTAACGGTCAATATGGAGTATTTATAGAAAAAATTGGCTAAATGTTAGAATATTGTAAACTCAGGGCCGGATTGACTGAAATAGAGTTGGGCGATGTCCCCTTAATTTGCAGTTGACAATGTTTACAGTGAACCATCACACATTAGAAGCATTTTTAAAGACATTTACATAGCCTATATACAGGCTGCATTTTATTGCAGGATAAATGTATCTAAACTTGTAGGTTTACAAGGCTCACAGAAGATCAGCGCGTGTTCCTGACAGGAGGCGGCTCTCCATCGTGATGTTCGTCATCCAACAACCCTAGTCTGAAATATAACTTGGAAATTCAATTCTGTATATGTACATTTGAGTATTTATGTGTATATCTTTACCATACTGGACTGTTACATTTTTGAAAACATTCAATAAACAGAATGTTAAAAAAGAAAAAAAAGAGGAACATTTGAACTATTTTAGAAAACCAGCAATTAGACCTACTTTTCAAACTACAAATATTCAACAATCCCTGTAAGCGTGTAACGTTCCACACCTACACACACACTGAGTACCATAGCCCAGAACATCTTCCTGACAGCGGCGTCGGAAGCGTTTGGAAAGTGGGGGGGACACATTTCAAAAATGGAGGGGGTCGACTTCTTAACATTAAGAACTACAGTGGGACACGGTCAGGACACAGAGCAATGTTATTGCTTTAGCGGGACTACATCCAAATCGAGCGCTACTTCAAGAATACGTGAGAGGCTCGATCGGCTCAGCAGCGCCTCCTCCTCGCAGCTGGGTGGACATATAGGGCGGATAAACAAACACCTGTGGAGCCGCTGTTCTCCTGTCCAGTCCTGGCTTCATGACGCTTTGTGAAAAAAACTCAGTGAATGAAACTCTTATGAGACGGCGCTCGTGTTTGCATCCACATTTAGCTTCAGCCACACCCGTTAACTCCTGCCATCGCAAACAAACATCTCAACGCTCGTATCTTCACATTTCCCACAAACGCAGATAAAATGTAGTCAAGGGGTAAAGAAAGCGAACATTTATCCGTCAAATGAATAATTCAGATGTTATTTGGTTAAGTTAGAGTCCAGACAGCGAGGTTTAACGGGCGTATTGACCGGTTGAACACTCGTGCTAGCCCGGTGCAGTTTCCCCAAACTCACGCTACATCAGTTTCATCACTCGCTTCACAAACACGTCCAAAACTGATGTTCCTCACCTTAAAGTTACTGGTCAGGCCCTTTGTACCGATGAAGACACGCTGTCCACCTGCCGAGGACCGCGAAAAGTCCTGCTCCCCCATGTGAGAATCCGTAAAAAACTCCGGAAACACGATGCACGAGTCCTTGTGCTTCGGTGTGGTCAAATCTGTCCGTCCGTCCAACAATAATCCTCAGTTTTCTCACTTTAGCCGTTTTTCAGCGGTTTACAGAGACATGTTTACATTTCAGCCGCTCTGAGGTGAGGAGCCGCATGAACACAGCTACGCAAAGCGGAGCGTATGCGCCGCGGAGCAACGCGAGACTGGCGCGGATAATGGGATAATGCCAATACATATGTTTTTAAATGTATGGAAAATAAGGCGCGGGTCATATTTAATTGTTTGGCCTCGGGGAGCCTATTGAAAAGGTCCAGTCTAAACTAGTAAATGTAAAGTCAATGAAAATTCACGTTGTGAAAGTGGGGGGGACCAATCAACCACTTTTCAAAAGTGGGGGGGACACGTCCCCCTCACAATGAATGGTTCCGACGCCCATGCTTCCTGATAATCATGGCTAAATAAGTCATGGCTAAATAAGTAGCTTTTTACCTCAACGTAATGTTGTTCCCGCTTTCCCTTCCCATTAAATCCATAAGCACCACCATTTTTGACCATTTCAATGCTCAAAACATCCATCTGCAGGCGTATAGCGCTATGTTCACTAGCAATGCTGGTAATTTCCATTTCAAAACACTCCCCGCAGCCAGCAGACCGACTCACACACATAATCCAAGCATTCTCTGCGCAACTGAAAGTTAGGTGAAACTAGATTTCCGTACATTCATTACAGTTACAAGAGCGAGGGGCAATTTGAATTTCCAATGCACCGGAGACTCGACACACGTGGGGAAAAGCACATGACACGATGAAGCATCATTTCTCTCGCTCTCATTCCTTTACTCACATTTAGAAGGCACGCGCAGGTTGGACACGACGACCAACATGGAGTCGGCTTGCACCCGGAGGACATATTCCTTCACACTTTCATAATCCAGCGGTTTGGCTGTGGCGATCACCCCGGTCATGTTGTTCACCTTAAAATGGCCTGCCAAAAGAATAGAGTCATGAAATACAGGAAACAGGAAACGCCGTCGTCGTCAACACATACCAAAATACAGCAGGGTGGAACATAGCACGGACCGCACGGCTACATTAGAGTTCCTTTGGTCGCTTAGCAATGATATTTTAAATCTGTGCATGGAAATAAATGAGCAAGGAGTGAGAGATTTTGGTAACACTTCATAATAACCACACCCTCTTTGGCCTCAATAAATGATGAATTGACACTTCATTTATCATGAACAATTCATTAGTTAAGTGAGACTAATGAATTGTGACTCTTCAAAAGGTTCCTGAACGGAGCGCATTTTCTCCAGTTCGGCTTTACCCAAATGAAAGCTTCTCGACCGGAGAGCAACCGTGCAAGCCCTCATTTGAAAGCTCAGACCTACATGAGTGATCGTAACTTTGTTGTCACGTTGTCGCCTCGTTTATGCCACATTTTTGAAGCTTTTTGTCATGTATTTGTCCCTTTTTATTCCATGGACGTCGCTTTTTGTTTCTTTTTCATTGCTTTTTTTGTTTCTTTTTTTGTCGTGTTTTCGCCACTTTGTTGTTGCTTTTTCAGCACGTTTTTTTGTCGCTCTTCTATTCCTTCCTCACTGTTTGCGTGCTCGTTTTTCACAGCCATTTTTATGCCTTTTTTTTTAAGCTTTTAGATTTGGATAAAGCCAAACTGGAGAAAATGCGCTGGGTTCAGGGGTAACGGGATTGACACGTTATAAACACTAAAAAACAAGCTTTCACTTTCCTCTAACGGCATTCTAGTAAACGGGTGCCACCACGATGAACACGCATGAGCAAACAAACAATGTGGAGGACTGTTTGGAGTTTTGTGAATTCATGAAATAAAGATTGCACGACTGACTCCTAGCATTACTTAAAACTGCCTAAACAAAGCAAAGAAACTACTCCAACTACGTTTTTGACAAGGCACCGATGCTACAATATGGTTGAAAGTTGAAAAAAGTCAATTACATTCATCATATTGATTGATATTTCAATTTCGAGCTTCACAACAGGCACAAAAGCCAGAAAAAAATAAAATAAAAGATAAAAAAATTAATCACTTGATAAGGAGTGGGAAGAGGACAAGCTTATTGACTCCCACCCCCGTTCATATACTTAAATAATAATGTGGTTGCCACAATAGCAATATTTGGTTACATATTTACAACAAATGCAACAATGCATTACATTCAATCAACATTCACAGTATGTTACACTTCATAACAAGTGTATCATTTTGTTTCCTATACCTATTTTATTACCGTGTTGGTATTACTGTTATTCGCTATCACCATCACAACCCATATAGCATTACTTTGTATCAAAGTGCTTGAATGATACATAACATATCCTCATGATAACATGATGTGTATTAAAAAGCAATTGAGGTTCTTTTTTTCTTTCCTGTGTCTGGACCTGCTGCCTATATACATATTTAATTTGTTTCTCTGGCCATTTCTGCTCCTAAACCTAACCCTCTCAGTACCTGGGGAATGAAAAAAAGACAGATTTTCTTAAACGCAGCCTTTTGTGGCCGGTGGATCTCCATGCAGATCCAAACTAGGCCGATATTTCCGCTTCCTTTCTTCTCTTCTGCGTTCACAGAGGTCAGAATGCCAGCGGAATGGAATGCATTGATCCTTTACAGGCCAGACAGTTTATAAGTGCAGTGCATAAAAGAGCCTTTCATTCTGCGACTCACAGTGAGAGCTTTTTCAACGCGCAGGTTTGCTTCCAAGGCGCACCTGCAGCTCTGAACGCTCTGAAGAAGGAGAAAAATGTCCATGACTCGCGGAGATTCACCGTCTATAAGTCTGACCCACGATGATTGTGCAGCTGTTGAATGTTTTTTGAAGTTAGTGAAAGCGTCTTCGCGTGCTTTTGCAAAAAACGTACCCAGGTCATTCCCCGCCACAATGGAGTAGAAGATGGTTTGATCGAGTGCAGCGGCCAGGATGGTCCCCACGCTGGTGCCAACGGGTGCCAGCTCACTCACCGGAGCAAATCTGCAAAAAGTGAACAAATGAATCAAATTATAAGTACAATCCTTCAAAAACACATTCAGGAAAACACAGTACACAATAACCGGCAATCATCCCGCCCCGCCAGCACTGCCTCTGTGCGTACACTTCATATAATTCATAGCCCACAATAGCAGTTAGGCATTTTGCGATTTTCACATAAAAAGCTATTTACCGTCCTCTATTGCCTTTCACATAATTTGTTCCGCCGCTTTTCCCTTTAACGCTACAATATCTGGCAAATAACAATGTATGGAGTTTTAAATTAATAAATAAAAGGTTCGGTTCAAAGGGGGGGCAGAGCCCGAGCGCGGGGAAAGTAACTTATGAATAAGTAATCCGCCGCAGTAGGCTGGAAGTGTTTCAAATCCCCTTCTGTTTCCAATATCACCTTTGAATCGTTGTGTAAGTAAAAAATAACATTCCCAAGGCGGACGATCGTTCGGGACTATAGTTCTGCGAGCATCGGTGAACTGAGTTGAGTTTAGCTCACACTTAAAAATAAAAACATACCTGGAGTAGCATCCCTCTCTATTAATGCACGCTTGAGTTTCCCTTCTGGCACAGCTTAAGTTGCCCTGCACATTATTAAAGCCCATAACAGATCACTGGACCCATGCCGCTCTGCATACAAAGGCAGCCATTGATTTCGTTAGCATGCCATTGGCAAATAATTAAGGCGAGACACTGCAGGTGAATGGAGAGAAAAAATAGAGGTATCAATTTGGAACTTTTGCTGTAGATTACTGATATAAATAAGAGAACATCAAATATTGTAAGTTTTCTGTCATTCTCTGTTTTTATGTAAAAACTACGTTATTTCAGCGACGGAATCTAATGGATAGACCCAGGTTTCATTTATGGTTTTATTAAATAATTGATACATTAGCAACAAACACTTTATTCAGAGGGGATTTTGTTTAGTTTTTAAATACGTTATTCATAAGTGGAATAAATATCTAACGCTTACTCTTTGTGGTGACACTTTATAATAACTACACACACCTTATTTAGCCTTAATAAATGATGTGTTAACAATTGATTCATTATGAACAATTCATTAGTTTAACATGGCTAACACTTAACAATGAATAAGTGAAGTATGTGAAGAACTATTCATTATAAGTTAGGCATTAACTGTAGTAAAGTAAGTTATACTTTATTAATCTCTGTAGAGAAATGTGTTCTGCGCATTTGACCCATCCTCAGTGTCGCTGGGGCGACCTGTAGGAACAGTGAGCTGCCAGCGTGGGCCGGTGCTCGGGGACCCCTCAGCCTGGCTCTGATGTGGAGCAAGGCTGATTGTCAGAAGCATCTTTGAGTGCCCAGAAAAGCGCTATATGAAACTAATGCATTATTATTATTATTAAGTGTTAAAGGAACAGGCCACCATTTTTCCATACTGAGATATGTTCTTGCTTGAGCTTAGACGAGTTGATACGTACCTGTCTGGTCTTTGTGCGCGAGTCAATATTAGTGAATGAATATGCGTGGGAAACAGGCCAGCGCGCCACGATTTGTTTGTTATTTCCGAGAAATCTGCTCACTAGTGCACATAATTTGAGTTTCTTTGACATCAAAACTAACATGCTAAGGGAGATAACTAACTAACTATCTCAACTCTGACCTGCTGCTGCCTGCAGAGGGCTCTCAATTTGAACAGCAGACCAACACAGTAATTATTTCAAACTATGAAAAACAACATGTGAATGCTAAGGAAGGCAACAGAATATATATAAGCCACAATTATATCAACTTCAAATCATCGACAAACTCAAGGACTGCAGAAGATAAGGGCCTTAAATATATCATTTTAGAATGAATGAACGCTTGTATACATAATAAATAGAAACAAATTAATGGGTATTTACAATTAAATTCTAAAGAAAATGTTTGTATGATATTTTCTCTTGCACTTGAGAAATGGAAAAGCTGAGGGAGCCACAGCATACTAGACTCAAACTCTCAAGGCTGAGGGACACAGATGCTTTTAAATACCGTGAATACAGAAGTAGAAGAACTGTCCCGAGCCCGGCCATAAAAGTCTGCTTATAGCCTTGGAAATATGCCATCAAGATGGCTCCCCTCCATAGGGAAGCTCGTACATGTCACTGTGAAGCACTGATGACAGGGCTTGTGTACGGGGGTGTCATCTGAGGTTGTTGGCGTGGAGCTTTTGGAGGTTACGGAAACAGCAGACTGAGCGGCAGCCCCTGGGCTAACCCAGAGCATTATGGGAGAATTAGATCTTCCAATTTCACGGCAGTGCAGAGGGTGAATCTGGAGGAGGCTGTTGTGGAGAAAAGAGCACTTAGACTGTGTTTGTGAAGAGGAGCACAGCATGGCGGCAAGAAATGGCTTACAGTGGGAATTCCGCCTGGAACGATTTGAAGAGTTATTGGGGTAGAATAAGCTGAACTCTAAATAAAATATAGAATAAAATGAAGTCAAACAAAAGTGTGCTTTTTATTTTACAACAAAATGTTTTATAACTTAACGTGCAATTATGTTTCTGCACCTGGGCAGGTTTCCTCTGGGGGCTCCGGTTTGCTCCCAGGAACCTCCCAAAACGTACACAGTAGGCTAAAATGTCCAGCTCCACTGCTCGTCACAGGTTAAGACAAACTGTCTGTTTTGGGTGGAGGTAAGTCGGGTTAGTCATTTATTCGGGTCGGGTGGTTCGGGTTTGATTTACATCGGGTTGGGTTGGGTCGGGTCAGAAAAAGGCAGACCCGTGCATCACGGATAGGTATGCAAACATTAACCCATAGAGGCCAGCTTCTGTTGTTGGGAAAAAAGTAAAGTGTGTTTAAGCCTGAAAGTCAAACAGATAGTTCACACAGCATATTCATAATGGTGAGACATTACAGTAACCAGACTAGACTCTTATACCCTTTGTTTGCTGCAGTATGAGCATTCCACTGTGATCACATGCTCCAGATTGGCTGAATACATCGCAGGAAGTCTGCAATGGTATTGTAAGGGGGAATGGAAACACAAGAGAAGGAGTCTTTGCTTTCAGACGGCGCGTAATAGGCCTTACAGCGTGAGCATAAAGGAAATGAAGTCATTAGCATAATAGAATTTGGGCTGGAAGATTGCAAACGAGCAAATAAACAATATACCAGGCCAGATATATTGAAAAGAAAATGGCGGAAGAATACAATTTACAATAAGAAGCAGACTTATTGTTTTAAAGGATCTGTATCATGCTATTTTAGCCATTCCAAAGTAAACTATAGGCATTTATATGATATATTGTACCTCTTCCACTATGGAGTACTTATTTTTGTGAGAAATATAAGTATTTTCTGGAGGTATTTTCCAAACCCGGAAGACAAGACGCTTCGATTCCGTTAACTCCGCTCCTCTCTCCGAGTAGATGCAGCCCATACAACTTTAGCAGTAAAAGAAATATATATATCACAGTAAAAAGGGAAGTTACTTCACAATGCAGTTATAAGGAGTTGACATGTACAACACAGCTTCATAAATGGCTAACACGCGTTCTGATTGACTCACCGCTCTGCCTCTGGCCTCAACGATCGGGTGTTTACATTATGGGACTCGCGTTGGTTATAAAAGTGAATCCACTTTGATTCTGGCCAAGGTTCACCAAGCATCCATCAGTGACCGTCACAGACAAACACTATTTTGGCTGATAGTCGCTGAATCCCAGAAAGAAATTCCAACTTCAGGCGAGTGGACGCTTCTTTAGGAAGGTTGTCCTCTTGTAGCGCATTTTCTCCGTGACATTATCGTTAGGTAAGAAAAAAATAAATAAAAAAATAAAAAACATGCGGTGCCCAGACTAGGTTAGTAGGAACTCCTTCTACACAACTTTCAGTGCAAACATAACATCTGTTCAGACGCTCAGGGTTTGTTTACTTCACAGGGGCAGCGCGGACACGTCGGGCACTTTTTGTTTTGTTTTCTTTCTTACAACAGAAATAATGAAAAAGCTGTTTTATGAATTAAAATCAGGCCGTAAGGCATTACATTACAGACGTTGAGCACTTCCGTTCGTTTCTGACGTCAGAGTGTCACCACTCAGTCGTTTTCCAGGAGAGGGCGGAGCAGCTGCTCAGAGAGCAGGATTCAGGAGGATTACTTAGAACTGTGTGAATGAAGCCAAAAACCACTCTGGGGGTGTTTTTGAGAAGGAAATAGCACAACAACATGGTTAAACGCTCCAAAAAGTACATTTAGCATGATATAGAACTTTTAACTTGAAAGTAGAGCTAATTCTGTCTTAAAGCCAAACTGCAGAACATTGTGTTTCATATGTTACGGATACAAAGTAAAAAAAAAACAGGCCAGCGATACCAAGTATTCTCCTAATGCGCAGACTGACACTTATAATTTACATTTATAATACTTGGAGTAGATTTGCTCTTAATGTATAAACTTTCACTTGTTTTCCATAATGTTTTTAACATAATTATGCATTGATTTATCCAGCGCAGACTGTTCCTTTAGATTGCTTTTCATTTCATCTAAAGCACTTAGCTAAAATAACACTGAATGAAAATAGCTCTCACAAAAAGAGACTACTGCATTTGCTTCTTACACTATTTAGCCACACACACAGAATCGTACATTGGAGTCTTACCTTGCTAATATTATGCTAAAAACAATCAACAATACAAGCGAGTAATCTCATCAGGCAGATACATAGCAGATACAAAGATGGCTGATGTAAGTGCGAAATACCTCATCGCTCTGACACGCACTTGAATTACAGAGGCAAATTACTTTGGTATTGTCTTGTTGTCTGGGTGTGTGGGGTATGCGGACATGGAGGCATCACAGAAAGGCCCACTATGAGCTTCGTCTGAAGTGCAAAGGTGATTCATAGAGCAAGAAGCCGAGACGGAGGTGTAGGGGCTGTGAAAAGTGTGAAGTGTAATGCTTCTAAACGCACTGCGGAAACCGTTCCTTCCTGAATTACTGTATGTGCAATGAATGGAATTGACTTCAGATGTAAACATTTATGAATATCTAAAGAATAGCCCATGATTGAGAGAAATAGAATAGACAAGTTGTACAGGGCCTGAACACTGAGGGAATGTGGTATCTGTTTTTGTGGTAGTATTGCAGGGTAATTAACTATACATAATAAATGTTAATCATTTTAATGATTGCAAAGCAGCAGCGTCTCGACCAAATCTGCACAGCTTTTTAGTGTAAGGTTTTGAAGGACCAGCAACTATTGACCTAAATCCCATGTCTCAGTGCCTTAATAGTTTGTTTCATCCACTTTAAGTATGTAGTAGGAGGAGGAGAAAGTGAATTTGGAAGATCGGACTTGGCCCTAAGGATTGTGCTGGCAAAGTGTTTGCCTTATTCTGATCTGGATTGACATAATGGACATCACCGAGTTCCCCGGGGGTTGATGTAGTAAATGATCAGACTTCCATTCAGAAGTAAGTAAAGAGAGTTCTTTAGTTGTCATGTATTTGTTCTTTGTTCTTTGTGTTAACAGGTGTTCGTCCTGAGCCGCTGCGACTGGTGCAGGCTGGCCCACAGTTGGGCCAACCTGACCAGCATGTTTTGGAGGTTACCCCTACCTCCAAAAACATAGCACCCAGAGGACACCCAGCTGGCAGCCTTCAGTGCTCATGTGAGCCTCTGAAACGGTGCACCGCCTCCTGGGTTTATTCCCGTTTCAGAGTGTTGTGACCTCCTCCTTCCTCTTCCTCCTGCACAGCTCCCTCTGCTCCACAACAGTCTTTAATCATTTTCTTCTCATTTGTCCCTTCCTTGTTTCCTTTGAGGCGAGGGGGGCTCTTGGTGCCTCTTGAGTGTTTCAGAGGAAGAAATGTGTAGGTGTCAAATGTGTTTAGCTCATAGCTGTTTGTTTATGAGCTTTAAAAAAGCTGCTGTTCGCAGAAAAAGTAAAAAAAAAAGCGCAGCTGTACCAAGAGAGTGGAAGTTGCCCCCTGTTTAAGCGTTGCCACCTGCAAAGTCATGGATTTCATCATGGCAACACACAATGCAATAATATGAATTTACCTTTCTAAACTTTCTGAGCCAAATAGAAGGAAAGTAAGGATAGTGGCCTCAAAGGACAGTGAATAGAAATAAAAGTGCCCATCTCTCCGTCTGGGAGGCTGCGGTTATTATTCTCCCCCAAGAATGCCAGCCTGTTGTGAATACGTTGGTGGAGGATATGAGCTGCTCACTCTGACAGAGGACGGGTTGCAGCCATCACACCAGCACGGATCAGGTGGGATTTCTCCAGTGACGTCGACAGCGTGCAAAGGTATTGTAAGGTTAAGGCGAGCTGTGAGGTGACTTTCCACATGGCAAATTGAGAGTGAGGCCCTAAAAGAGCAGGTAGTGCATGTGTGCGTGTGCGGGTGTTCTTGTAATTACAACATTGTGGGGACCAGTTTGAGTTTTTAACCAACAATGAGGACATTTTTGGAAAGGGAGGACATTTTCGGTGGTCCTCACTGATTTGAAGGACAGTTTGAGGGTCAAGATGTGGTTTTAGGGTTTGGGTTAGATTTGGGTTAGATGAAAAGTCAGTAAAAAGCATCAAACAATACAACAATAAAAAGAAAGAAGACATATCTGACCACTTCCCATCCCAAGTCCAGCCATACAGTCCAGTGCTCACACTTTCAAAATAAGTATTTAAATAGTTCCCTATTTAAATACAGTTATGTGAGCAGTTACACGATCCTAGTACACATCCAACGCCCAAGGTGTGAACATTCTGCAGTCATTAGGAATGTTATAAAGGCAATTTAATGCACTCAAAAAAATGCTGTATGAATACTTGTGCACGCCCTACTTTTCACTTTTCTATTTTTTGAAAAATAACTGAATCATGTATCATTTTGCTTTCACTTCACAGTTGTCTGTTACTTGTGTGTGAACTTTCAGTAAAAAATTCCAAATTAAATCGTTACGTTTAGGGTTGTAAACATGACAAAATGTGCAAATGTTCAAGGTGTATAAGTACTTTCGAGAGGCACTGTAGCTGCTAAACATCGAACGACTTTATTTCTATTGTTGTCGCTCAAGTAACAGAAATCATCCTTGGTGCTACTCCCCTCTCCTCATTTTCCCTTTTTCCGGTCCAATTTGGCGCTTCCGTTCGGATTCAGAATGTAAATCTAAATGCCATCACGTGAATCAGTTTCACGATAAACAATAGACAAAATCAGTGTGCAAACAGCGAGGAGAGGCAGAAACGTGCTGCTGCTGCTGCTCTTGACAGTCTCGGTATAAATGTACCCTTTCAGACATAAATGTGTAAAACGAGCTTCTGCTGCCGTAGCGCTCTTGACATAAATTAGGTGCAAGACAGGAACATTGCACTCTGCAAAGTACAATAAACTCTTGTCTGAACTGAAAGTCACATGCAACTTGACAAATCTTTGCCCTTATTCTTCCCCCTTTTCTTTTGACGCAACAGTCCACAAAACGCATCACACAAAAACCAGGACGCCAGCATCGAATGGCCATCTCCCTCAGTTTCAAAGTAGTGCCCGTATGCAATTCCACCGAGTAGCCGTAGCCATCAGTTGAGTGGACTGTTTAATAGGATGACCAGGCGACGCAATGGTGCTGCTCTCCTGTACGAGATTAAAATCCCCCACCTGGCTTAACTTTTCTTTTTTATTGAATTTTTTTAGCCTCAAGCTTGGCCAAAGTGAGCAGGGTTGTACAGCCCTCTTCTCGAGCGTTTCCCCGTGATTGCCAGGAGGAGCTGACACTTCCCTACAAAGCGGCAGCGCTCGGGGGTTGGAAGGCACAGCGGAACGCCGAGGGGGTGCACGGTAGTGTGGCAAGTGCAGATTAGTACAAACGCAGCGACGACAGGTGAGACGGAAAACATGGCAGCGGGTTAGATGGGAGCACAAAGAGCGTTGGCAGCAACAAGGGCAAAACGTATAGTCGGGGTATGAACTGTCAGTTTAAATGCAGACCTATATAGACGTTGGTAATCCACTCATTGTTTATTCAACTGGAGGTGTCAGGAGTTTAAAAAAAAAAAGGAGAGGAGCGTCAACGTATGACAATATATTTTATCTGGGAGGTTATAACATGGATAAAAGCTCCAAGGCATTACAATTAGAATAGAATACTCGATCTTGTTGATTAGGGCAAGTTTAGAACAATGTGCTGCTTCTTTTTATGTTTTTTGATGTAGTATGAGTTGTGGGTTATTTCAAAGATCTGCCAATGGAATAAGAACAACTTGTATTGGATTTAGTTTTGATCATTGCGGTCTGTCCTCAAAAGAAAAATATATATATCAATACAGTGGGCACAATTTGTCATGATCATAATTCCTATTTCTGCATACAGCGCAATAATATCCATTCAAAATGAGTTATGGCAATGCCAGGCTCATGTTTACCGGGTAGAACAATCATATGGGATTCTTTTATTTCTTGAAATCTTTGATATCCTAAGCATATTAGTTCCCATCTTAATATCTTTTATATCTATCTTGTTGTTCACTGTCAAATACCGGGCACTTCATGAGGCTCCTGAGCCGAACTCCCACCAAAACAGGGGACATACTCTGTCATGCACAGCACATGGCCTGGCTGTCAACATGACACACTCATAGGTTTCAAGAGCCGGAAACAGAGTGACAAGACATAGATGGAGAAGAAAGAGCGAAAAAGAAAGAGGAAGAGAGAGAGAGAGAGAGAGAGAGAGAGAGAGAGAGACTGTGCCAACTTGTCAAGCAATCTTTTTCATCTTTGTCCCTTCACCTTCTTACATGAGCGTTGTATCAGTGGCGTTGGGGACATGCAGGGGGGAGGGGGCTATAAACAAAGACTGACCTGACTGGTGTTCAGAGATAAAAGATTAGAAGATACAGTTGATACAGAGATAAAGGTGAGCTGTGGACGGGTGTACTTTCTTGCATGTCGATCATGCCTGAGCGGCGAACACAAGTGAATGGAAAGAGGCGTAATGTGTAGTCTAATGAATGGAGAACCTGGAAGGAAGAGAAATAAATGCAATGAAAGGTCTGAAATGAGTCAGTCTGGCCGATGTTTCTCCTGCTGTGGAGGTACCCCCACCATGCGATCGGCTGATGAGTTTATTTATCCAGAAAACTCGATTTGAAAGTTTTGTCAAGTTTGAATTCACTTTGAACCGGGCAGCACCCGTGTGGTGTGAGCCTGCGACACACTGTAAATAAGAGTTTTTTTCATCGATTAGCATTTTATCTCAGGAATCCAATAATGCAATCAAATGCAAGGTTTACTAGCTTATCCAAGGACACCAGGCAAATAAGTACACTCTATACGGCACGCAGGTTCATCATTTACTCTGATATCCGTTTGAGGTGATGTAAAGTTACTAAAGTGAAAGTAGAAATTGCATGAAGAAACGTGTAACCTTAAGAACCTATCTCACCGGAAGAGGTGTTGCGGAGAAAGTCGCGATTGGCAGACTCCGCAATGTCTCTGCAACTGGGATTGATTGTGCGCATACAAAGGGCCTATCTCACCGACCTGGAGCCTAGCCATAGATCGCTAGGCATGGAGATGTCCTCGAGATGTCCCGTGGAGATAAGGCAAGTCTCCAGGTAGTCTCGGTGAAAACAAACAGGTTTGATTTCAGTGGAGTCTCTGAATGGTCTCCAAGAGTTCTCCAAGAGGTCTCCACGGTCTCAAGCAGCTGTGGCAACATTGCAAACATTATTTGTTGTCCTCAACCTACGAGACATTTCTGTGACGTCCCTGCAATGTCTTCGAGACCTGTTAATCAAACCTGTTTGTTTTCACCGCGACTAGTACCTGAAGATTCACCTTATCTCTAAGAGACGTCTCGGAGACATTTCAACCTGGATAGACTCAAACAGACAAAAGCAGCAATTAGGAAGATTTATTGACATAAATTTTAGTTTTGGCGACCCTGGCTGTAGACATCGATGTATGTATGAAAGTCAGTATGGATGAACAGCTTGGAGTTAGGGATGTCTTCCCTGGAGCCTGGACACTGGTGGTGGTATAGGAGACCCGTGAAGGATGCAGCAGGGAGAAGCCGTGGGCAGAAGAGGTGGAGACGGGGCGGAGGTGGGTCACAGCGCAGCTGGGAAGCGAATGAACAATGATTGCTGGGGCTTAAAAGCGGGGCCGAGGGTGATGATTGGCTGCTACGGAGGTCCGCTCTTACGCTGATGGCTGAGGTGGAGGTGTGGCCCTCTCGGAAGCGACCATTGGCTGGAGGTAGGTGATGCTGAAATTAGTCTATCAGGTTGAATTAACGCCTAGGCTTCGTATGCCCTTTAGACTTTACCCTTTGTGACCTTAGATTGTCAGAGACTAGTGTGTCCTTGTTGGACCTCCCCTTTCTAAGGTTAAAATAATTTCTACTTCCATTAATCTACAGTATCTTCCAAAGTTTCTCCCGCCCTGATGTCAGCTCAGTTAGTCCCCACATCAATGCCGACTGAAAAATTGACAAAATGCGTTGGTTTAATCACTTATTTTTCCATTAGTCTTTATACAGCTCCGAGTGAAAAAAAAAAAAGATTGTCCAATGCATTTAAAAAAAAAATCATTCAGACCAGGTCGCTCTATTGAAAAATACTGCCAGGTCACATTCAGCTACCATTATGTTTCTCTTAATAGTAGCAGGTAGTACCGTGTATCGACGCTTTAGTAGATCAGCGATCGGAATGGCAACTTAAGAGCGATGCAATGCCAGTCTAACCTTGATTTGGCCCTTCAATTTCCAATGCAAAAGCTGAATGCAATGAATTAAATCAAACTCATTTAAATGGTCCTAACTTGAATGTAAAACGTGCATCTCTTAGAACTAGTGTCCGACAGGTGCAGGTCTCTGACAGTAAGCCGCATGATTGAATGATTCGTTGGTGGTCTGAGAGGTCATTTACGCGGGAATACAATAAACACGTTTCCATCAATCAGCCGTAGGGCAGCACCAGTCTTATTCTTATATGGCAAAATGTGTAAAATAAACTCCACCGAATCCCTCTATCTTCAACTTTTCTGGCAACAGGCATCAAAGGTCAACAAAATAAAACGTACATGGCCCTGCTTATAATGCAGTCATCTGAAGTCTGAACTGTGGGCGGCCATGACTCAAGGGCAGTCTTTAAAGATTGCAGGTTGTGCATGGTAAAAGTGAAGGGAAAAAGTCGAGTTGGGAAATGGGCAAAACGACCCATAGCAACTCTCTGAAAATATCAAATGAAGTTTAAGAATAACAAGATAATCTGATATGAATACAGACAAATAACAGTGTTTTACTGGAGAGTTGCTATAAGACATTATTATGAAGCAGGAAAGAACACGGGGAAATTTCTCTGGAGACGTCGAGTATTCTTGCATTGGCTTATGGCATACGGAAACGACATTCAACATCCTCCAATTGTATTTCAGGTTTTCATACAATAACAGAATGGAAGGACTGTCAATGTGGCTCTTCTTGACAAAGGAGACTGAATATTGGTGCAGCTGTCAATGCGAGCACCTGCACCAGCAAGAATACATTTTATGTATAATAATTCAATAGAAGCATGGGGTACAGAAATTATTCACTGCGTTTGGCTCGTTACACGATGTGGCTACGCTAGTTCCGCTACCCTGGTATGTGCTTAGGAACGCCAGTACTTCCTGTCTAGTTCTATTCCTATGGGGATAATCATAGACTCAAATGATCATGAATTATTGTTATTGTTTTTTTTCCCCTTATTAAAAAAAAAAATATAATAATAATGCATCGGTTTTACATAGCATTATTTATTCACTCCATACTTGGTGGTGTTAAGATACTATTGTAGCCACAGCTGCCCTGGGGTAGACTGAAAGTGCACAATGAGTTACTGTTATTTCACTTATCCCCTGCTGGAACCGCCACCTTAACGTGGTGGAGGGGTTTCAGCGCCTGAATAATCCTGGGAGCTCTGTTGTCGGGGGCTTCATGCCCCTGGTAGGGTCTCCCATGGCAAACAGGCCCTAGGTGACGGGTCAGACAAAGAGCGGTTCAGAAGCCCCTTATGAGAGACCAACAGGCCCGGTTAGAACCATGAGGCCGTCCTTCTGTGGACCCACCACCTGCAGGAGGAGCCATAGGGGCTGGTGCAATGTGATTTGGGCAACTCCAACAGGGGCCCCCACGACCCGACAACGGACAAGTGGAAGAAAATAGATGGATGGACATTTCATTTATGTATTTATTAAGGACACAAGTGTGGACACATGATCCATAGTTATGTTAAAAAACAAAAGAAGGTAGAAAAATATTAAAATACTACAAAAAAATACAGCAACAAAACAATACCAGCAACGGTGCCAGTGATACTCTAGCTGCCACTCACATAAAGACATGAGTGCCAATGATTCCACATTTTTGACGTGAACCTCATTGAGCTGATCTCAAGACACACCAGAGTCCGTATAATGGCATTCTGAGAGTGCAGCAGGACAAGAGTGTACTCCACAGTCAGCAAACATCTGACTGGCACTACAGTGTCTGGGCATCTTTAATAGCAGCCTCATAGAGTCATTATATGCAACTGTGAGCCTCTGTAAGCTGGACTTTTTAAAACTTCTCCACAGCTGTGCAGTATACAGAGAACAACGAGCATTAGACAATGTTAGACAATCACTAACTGATGTTAAAGCCGCCCAAAGCAACACAGTCAGACTTTAGCATTATGAAAGAATTTACAAACTTGTTCTGATGCAGTTGAAATTCTCAAGAAAAGTCTGTGTGTGAAATAATCCAATATCTACAAGAAATCATCAAGGCATTTCTGTTTACAGAGCATGCATCGCCGGGCATTAAAGGGCTGCGGGAAATCTCTGCACTGTAAATTACCTTCTAAATAGAACTATTATGTGTCCATCCATCCATCCATCTATCCATTTTCTTACCCGGGGCCAGGTTGTGGCGGCAGCAGTCTGAGCAAACACTTATGTTCTAAAAGCCAAAAAACACTTGCATGAAACTTGCAGTATAGCAGATAAATGTGAGTATCAAAAATATTTACTTTGCTACATATCTTTTTTATGCTGTTAGTAAATGTGTGCAGCACACAAGATGAATGAGATTTCTCTTTCCCATTGAATGCATTATAAGGGCAGTGTGTTGATCAGAGTGAAAACAACAAAAACAAAATAGGCTATTTCAAAATTGGCAGCTGTGTGACTAACTCGATGTTTACACTCATTTGACTTTTGTGAGAGCAGAATAACCTATATTAGACGTAAACTTCCCAATGGCTAAATCAATTTTGTTTTTGTTTACAAGATTTGATAGTGTTTTTTTGTTTTTTTTTTACAGTAGACTGCAAACATGGCAGAACACAAATCCACATGATGCCTTTCAAGCTAACGCCGCAGTTTTATTATGCATCGAGGAGAAACAAGGCTACCAGCTACAAGCTAATGTAATACCCTGCTGCTTAATAGCACAACATCATCCCCCGCTACGCTAACTCTCACATATCTTTATTCATTCCAGGATTCTGCAACTCACAAACAATTTAACAAGTCATCCATCCACTAGGGCAGTGGTTCTCAAATAGTGGGGCGAGCGATGCCGTGTGTTACTGTATCTAAAAACGGGGTCAGCCCGATGTTCCCCGGGTCCGATGTTCCCCGGGTCGGGCAACAAGCGGCTTGATTTCGCTCATAACTCGCCTACTGATACCTTTATATTATTATAAGCCTTGTAGATCTCGCATTGTAATAGGCAAGGCAAGGCAACTTTATTTATACCGTGCATTTCGTACACAAGGCAACTCAATGCGCCTTACAAAAGAAAATATGCGAAATTACAATCAGGTTAAGTTAAGGCAAAGCACATATATATAGACACATCAAGACATGGGAAATGCACAGCACACGAGGTCACGTGCGGAATTTTTTCTTGGGGAGGGGAAGGACTACCGGCCATTGTGGTAATAGCTTACCACATTTTTGTACAACCTCAGAATAAGAACGTGTCGCAGTTCAGACAAGAAAAGTAAAATTAGCTACAGCAAACTCGCCCACACCCACAGATTTCCCTCTGTTTGATTGACTGGTTCGTTGTTGTAGCTCGATCGTGCTTAAATCCATGTTTTTCTCTTGTGATTGCCCGTGCAGCCCCAGCATACTCCATCACGCGGTGTGCGGAGAGCCAGGTGCAGCGGCTCGTGCCATAGCCGCTCCTAACTCTAAGCAAGTGTTATCTGATGTCTGCACTCCAGCCTTATGCACATTACATTAGGAATCTTTTTACAAATGGGGCCACACATGCATTGCGTCCTCACTTCTCTCCCAGTGCCGCCACCGGTCATGCGCTCATTACACACTGTGCTTCGGCCATCAGATGCTCCGAGAGGCACCACTGAGGCCCCTGTGATTGAATGACGTTGAGCAGTATTTGCGCTGCGGTTTTATTAATGCAGTTGACAAAACACGGATCCATAGATATTAAAGGATCTGTATCATGCTATTTTAGCCATTCCAAAGTAAAGTATAGGCATTTATATGATATATTGTACCTTTACCACTACGGAGCACTAATTTTCTGGAGGTATTTTTCCAACCCGGAAGACAAAACGCTTGGATTCAGTTAACTCCGCCCCCTCTCTCCGCTCATACAACTTTAGCAGTAGCAGAAATATATATATCACAGCAAAAAGTTACTTCACGATGCAGTTATAAGGAGTGCAACTCAGCTTCATAAATGGCTAACACACACGCTAACACGCATTTTGATTGACTCACCAGTCTGATGTTTCCATTATGTTGGTTATAAAAGTGAATCCACTTTGATTCCGGCCAAGGTTCACCAAACATCCATCAGTGACGGTCACAGACAAACACTATTTTGGCTGCTAGTCGCTGAATCCTGGAGAGAAATTCCAACTTCTGGCGAGTGGTTGCCTTCTTTAGGAAGGTTGAATAAAGTCCTGTCCTCGTAGCCAAACGCGCTTTTCTCCGTGACATTATCGTTAGAAAAAAGAACAGGTGTCCAGACTCCAGAGTAGGTTAGAAAGAGCTCCTTCTTCACAGCTTTCGGTGCAAACACGACATCTGCTCAGACGCTCAGGGGGTGCGTTTGTTTTCTCTGCAGGGGCAGCACGGACGCGTCAGGCACTTCCTTATTTTTTTTTATTTATTTTTTTTTTTCTTACGACAGAAATAATGAAAAATCAGGCCGTAAGGCATTAGATTACAGACGTCGAGCACTTCCGTTCCGTGGTGACGACACAACTGAACATGCCAGTCGTTTACCAGGAGAGGGCGGAGCATCTGCTCAGAGAGCAGGATTCAGGAGGATTACTGAGAACTGCGTGAATGAATCCAAAAACCACTCTGGGGGTGTTTTTGAGAAGGAAATAGCAAAACAACATGGTTAAAAGCTCCAAAAAGTCGATTTTGCATGATATAGGACCTTTAAATGAGAACGATGAGGAAGAGCAGAAAAGGAAAACTGCTAACATGGCCATTACGCGGCACCGCGGGTGGACCTGTGAACACCCACTTTTGTCCTTAGCCCACCCGACGGTCCTTATCATTCACTTCACTGCCTGTCCCAGGACAGAGACATCTGTACGGTCTGCACCGTTGTCTGCAGGACGCGCACATCTGGCTGTCTCTGTGCAGATTGTTGAATTGTGCGCTCTGTTCCTAAAACTCGTGTCCCCGAACCTGTCATCCCTTCTTGCACCCTCTCTTTTATTGACAAACGACAAACAAATAAATAAAAAAAACAAAGAACGCACCTTCTCCGGTCCATGCGTCCGTCCAATATTGTGGACTCTGCTGGAATGAGTCAGTGCAAATGGAGTATTAACTAAAACGAATTAAAAGAAAATTGGAATGAAAAAAAATAATTATCTTCAAAATATGCCTTTGCAAAAAGGCGTCTTGACCAACTGATAAAAAGGTTCAAACCTAATGTGTGTTTTACAAAGGAACAATGCACATCTCAGGAAACGAAAATGCTGAAGTAAAAGGCACTTAAAATACTGGGACTAAATAGGCAAACGAAAAATGATGTATTCGCGTTTGACCTGAGTGATCTGATGGAGCTGTTGCAAGAAACCAAAAACACTAAAGGCGTGCAAGAGACTGCGCCAATCGTTTATCCTAGTGGCTATAGGCGATGGAAATACGACGAAGACTTGTAACCTTTAACTTGTTGGAGAAAGTTCTCACGCAAAACATCCAAGGACTTTCAAATCGGAGGTCGTTTAAACAAACGAAGTTTACTATTTTGGAGAGGATGCTCTACCTGTGATGAGCTGACCAGAGTCGGGCTCACCGGGCGGGTCTGTTTAGCTTCTCATTCTCAGCTGCACAAAGCGAGCGCACCTTACCAGACCCGCGCTCCTCCCACAGGGCTCCATTATACGTAAAAGCATGATGCTCTAAGCAAAATCGCGTGTTTGAAAAACTATGCAGCAATAGTTTCGTCTTCATTTTATTCAGTCAGAGATGTCAAATAGCAGATGCCTGGGGGGGAGCGAGGGCAGAGCTGGATAACGTGCCCAAAGTTAACCATAGACACAAGCTGCGATCAGCTGAAATATGAACACACAGAGAGCGAGAGGGAAAAAGGAAAGGAAATAGGCTAGTTGGTATTTCCTCTCTATAGGTATTCCAAAAAGTTGGCACGGATCATATCCCGTCTTTCGTGGCTGAAGAAATGCGAACATAAAAGGGGAACAGCGCAACTTGTCTCATTGTTGAAGTCCCGATGTTCCCCCACTTCTATTGGCGGGGGAACATCGGGACTTTTTAATATGCGAGGTACCGATGTTCCCCGGGTCCGATGTTCCCCCACTTCTATTGGCGGGGGAACATCGGACCCGGGGAACATCGGGACTTTTTAATATGCGAGGTACCGATGTTCCCCGGGTCCGATGTTCCCCCGCCAGAAGTGGGGGAACATCGGACCCGGGGAACATCGGTACGCACCCTCTAAAAACGTGGGCAGTGTAGACAGCCTGAAGCCAAATAAATGAAGACATTACTCCCCAGGCAGGCTGATAAGCCGCTTGAGTTTCTTCAGTGAACACGTGTTGAATATCGCCAACAATCATCCCGCTTGTGCGCACTGGCGTCAGTGCAGCTGCAGCCCGCACCTCAAAATCGAGGGGGGCCCGGGTAATTTAGGGAAAATAATGCACATTAACTGTCCACATTTAGCTGTTGAGAGATCCCACAGGGCTGCGCTGCTGCTCGTGTGCTCTAAATTGTGTTTATTTGGTAAAGATTGGTCAAAGACTCGCGGATGGTCATTAAATGGCAAAGCGCAGGCCCGTTCGTCTGTACTCGATCTCCCGGACAGTGGGAAACTCAAAGCTAAACTTTCTTGGCAAATTGCTGCCGTTTAATGACAGTACACATCGGGAACACGGGTAGGCCTGTTATCCGTGTCCCACCCGACGGTCCGCATCATTCAGAACCACTGCACTAGCGTTTCCTCAAGTATTTATTGTAGCCAAAACTACACACTGGCGGCGGACGTTGTCACACGCTGTGACTCATGCGTGCGCGGAGAATTTTACCAGCACACGCAGCAACATCTGAAAAAAATAATAATAATTAGCAACAAATAAATCTCCCTTGACACATTGTAAATCTGCACGCGAAGTGTGCACGTTGAGCCATTGTGGTGTAAAAACAACAAGAAGAAGAAAAAAAAAGCGCCCACCCCAGTCAGATAGCTCCCCTCCCTGAGCAATCCCTCTGATGGCTTATCTTGCGGTGGCAGACCTTGTCATTTGTATTCACTGAGAGCAGCAGTGTGGTGAGACATTCCATAAAGAGGAGATGGAACTCAATCAGAAAGATGAGCCGCGGAAACATTAACATTAGTGAGCAGACAGGGAGCCCGGCGTAGTCAGGCATTGCAAAAAATAAAAATAAAAACAATAAAAAGAAGACATTGTGAGGGGAATAGGAGTCTATTGTTTACTTGGTCGTTTCGATTTTGTGCGGATGTTTTGTGTTGTTACTTTTTGTTTCCTCCTTCCCACACTTCAGCCTTTAATGTCGTCAATCACCTGTAGGTAAAATGTACTCTCAGGCAAAGTGACAGTAAATCAGTGGTTACTGTTGATTGCCTTTGAATGTAAGGTACGGGCCTACTTTGTTGTCCTCTGTGGGAAACCAGTCAAGAGCAGTGGGTGTTCTTGACCCAGGATTTTGGAAAAGAGTACCCAAGGATTTTTTTTTCTTTTTTCTTTTTACATTTGTGCAGGATAAAGAAAGGTCTCACTCATCCAGGAGTTTCCTCTCATAATTGAGATTTTCAAAGTCATCAACAGGACATGGTTGTTTAAGCTGCCTCTATCTAATTTGTCTCTATTCTCAGAGGCTACTTCACAGACATGTTCAAACAATACTTTAGGAGAAGATTTTTATTTATATAGCGCCTTTCACAGACATGGTCACAAAGCGCTTTACATGAGAGTATTTTACATTCACTCCATACTCGGTGGTGGTAAGTATGTTAGTAGCTTCAGTTTCCCCTGGGGGAGACTGACAGAAGCGCTGTCGCGACTGCACACATCTGACCACCTCCATGCATTCACTCACACTCATCATTCATCCTGGCCTATTGTACATGTTTTTAGAGGTTACCCGGCGGAAACCTACGCAGACACGGGGAGAACATGCAAACTCCACACAGAAAGGTGTAGGTGGGAATTGAACCCGGGACCATCTTGCTGTGAAGCGAGAGCGCTAACTGCTGTGCTACCGTGCTGCCCAACCACTGTAATTCAGTGGTTCCCAACCTTTTTTTGTGAGAAAAAAAGGTGCGAGCTGTAGTCACTGAAATTGAAGTGTTGGATGCACCTGTATTCCTTTCTCAGTCATATTTGATCATTTTGAACCTTATAATTAACAATGCTTTCCTGTGCAAATGAAGGCAGAATCCTGAATCCAACTGTATCATATTTTTTCTCCTGGTGCTCACCATGCTACTCCACCCAACAACTCTCATGGTCTCATCAAGTACATGTTCTCACTTGGACATTGCACCATGACACGCGGTGCCCAATTTTGCAACCCATTTGATTCCACTGTGCTATCAGCAATGTCATGAATGTCCCTGGCCAAATGACAATGTGCTCCTCCAATATCAACACCTGGGTGGCTGGCCAACCGAGGCACACACAACAACCAATTAGTAACACAACAGTCAACGGCAAATGACAGGAAAGCATTTGTGACTCCTGTCTAGTGTTTGCAATAGAGTTTGTTCATGTGACGTGACAGCATTCTCAAGAGTCAGTACATGAAAACATAATTTTTCTGTTCTCTCGGTCTGCAGAGACAAAATAAGAGCGACTTAAAACACATTAGTTTGGGTTCCCTTAGCATTGATATTTTACGTTTTATAATTTCAATTTATATCTCTGTAAGAATTAAACAGTAACAATAAAGTACGCTCGCGAAAGCTGGTGCTTGGGGCTCCTCCTGCTGGCAGATGTAAGTATAACTAACTTTCAGTTTCAATTCACGACTAGGGATGGGTACCGTTAAACGGTGCCTACTTGGTACCGACCGAAAAGCTCCGGTCGGGGGTGGTATCAAAAAACTAAAATTATTTCGGTGCCAACTTTCGGTTCTTGTTCTCTCTAGACGTCAATATATGACCCGCAGCGAGTCTAAAAAAAGCAACATTAACGTGTGCGCTGATAATGAGCCGCTTATAAGCTATAACTACTAAACGTTTGTAATAGAGATGGTTCAGCCGCGGTCTGTGGCAGGACTGAGCCAGGACTAAACCAGGACTGAATAAGAAACTTGAGTTTTTAGGCAAATTGAAAAACAAAACAGAGCAGTGACAACAAGAAAGACGTCTTTACCTTTAGCGACAGACCCACGGAGGCTGAGTTTACGTGCTGCTGTTTACAACGTTACAAGCAGCTGCAGCGAGGGGAATATCAAAGATTGTTTGTGGAAAAGTGAGCGCTCACTCTATTAGACATTTTTGGTACAGTTTTTTTTTTGGGGGGTAAACTGTAAGCCTGTAAATGTCTGAAATCATAAAACACAGTGCAAACGCGGATGTATCAAAGAATAAAACAAGGTCATGGGGAATTAACAATTAAACACTGAAAATATATATCTTTGAATGGTTAAAAGTCCTATAAATGGCATCTATAACAAGTCATGAGCCAGATTTCTATGTGGTCGAACTTGCATGTGACTTGGCTTATTGTTAATATTTCTAATAAGAGTGATAAGAGGACCAAGTCACACGACACACTGACATGGTTTGGCATGTGTTGATTTTCTTTTAAAAACAGTGATACGCCAGAGTAATATGGGCGCCTGCCTTCCACCGGAAATTTTGACATCGAATTCGCTCACACTCACAGAAGCTATAATCCATGTGGTGCGGCGTTATGGGGAGTACAAAACTGTTGCATTGTCACAGAAATGTGAGTATGCATAATTAACATCTTATTGTGTTCTGCAAGCAATAGCAACAGCAATAAAAAGTTCGGCGCCAACCCCATGGCACGCTTTAAAATCTATGCAGACAATGGCTCATCGTACAAGCATTTTGGCAAAGGGCTGCAAGCACTGGAAGCCATTGTACTCCATGTGGCAGGCTTTGGTAATATGGATGTCGGTGCATATATTTGGCTGGAAAGATAGAGTCTTAACTGCCCTCCCGCTGATGATTCTCGGCACCTGGCGGTAATGGTTTGGCATCGGCAGCTCACTCCCACTATGGGGTCTAATTTAGCAGAAAGTGAGATAAAATTTGAATTGTGGAATTGCTTGGCTGTGGTTTGCCTGACTCACTCCAAATGATTGCAAGATTTCTCATTGTAATGGAATTGGTAACGCGGCTACGATTTTGCATATTTCATACGACCAACAAAACTGAAGCAACATTTTTTTGTCATAGCAGATGAAGGATTTTCCCAAAACGGTTGGCAGTAAATAACCCGAGCCACCTATGGAACCCCACTTTGACGTTTGGCTGCACATTTTGTCTCAAACTTGATTTCCAAGCCGTTTTTTTTCCCCGATTGATCAAATCAGCGGCACTTGAAAAACCCAGTGAGGCAACTGCTGTTGTCATATTGAACTTTGCAACAAATAATTGTTTGATTAAAAATCTATATAGACAGACTTTTCATTAAACAAAATCATTTTTCGCCGCTACAGATGACTGACACAGCACATTCGCAACCTCGACATGATATGTGAACTTGGATCGGACCGCCAGCCGTTTGGATTGCTGGACGGACACTGCAGTACCAACCAAGCGACCCGATCACGCCAGTCCAAATTAGCTGTAGTGTGCATGCAAATTCTATCTTCTAGCGGCACGTACATTTACATATATATGATATGGCCTAGACCAAAACGGGAAGCATTTCAAATTCAAATATTTAAGGAACAGGCCACCGTTTTAACATACTGAGTTCTTACCATAGCTTAGACAAGTTGATGTGTACCTGTCTGGTCTACATGAGAGCGCTCAGTCACGAAAATGTTGTTAGCATTTAGACTGTCCCAGCAAAGGTATAGCTCCAAACTGGGGTGAAGTTAGAAGCTAGCGTGCTGTTTCACGTTTTCCCTATTTAAATACAGTTATGTGAAAACTTACACAATCCAAGTCTAGTAACACAAAATTAAAAATGTCGATTTTCTAAACAGATAAAAAGGGGGCACTATTAGGGATGGCCGATATTTGTAATTTTTTCACATATCGGTATCGGTCCAATATGGGACATATATTTTTTAGTAGTAGTGCACTTGAATGCAGCAGCAGTGTAGACGGGCTGCACTGAGTTAGTAGTAGTGCACTTGAATGCAGCAGCAGTGTAGACGGGCTGCACTGACCTGACTGGGGCAACAGTTTATTCAAATTATCTGAAATAAACAGTGGCTCCAAAAAATAAAGAAACTCCAGCATAAATTCGCCACAAGTTGCTGCTGTTACAAACTAGGGATGTCACGGTAAACGGTGTAGCGGTAAACCCCGGTAAAAATGTTGACGGTAAAAATGACCGTCTTGTTTTTGAAAAATAATATTATATCGGTGGATTACCGCGCCCGTGGTGTAGGCACGGTGAGCCTCACCAGCCACCGTCTCATCTGCTGAAGTTGCCGCGCATGCACACTGTGTTGCTTGCGAACGAAAACAAAACTTTATCAAAGCTGAAATCATGGCCGAAGGAGCGCTCACGACATTTATCAGCCTTCAAACAGGACCAAGTCTGAAGTCTGGGGATATTTTGTGTATTTTAAGAAAGCCGAGGGACAGTTATCCTGTTTGTGGAACGTGCAGGAAAAAAGTGTCTCTAAAGGCAGCGATACTTCGAACCTCACGACACACCTGCGTGACCGGCACCACAACTATAGCCAATGCAGGTAAGTTAACGTTAGCGTTTTAGCTGAAATGCTGATGTGGGGACTTTGGGTTGAGGGAGAAGGTAACGAGTCGTCCCATAGTGCAGCCACAGCGCCACCGCCAGCATATAAACCGTGTCCGGATACAGATTAAAGTTTGTCGCCAATGCAATAGATTCACTCTCGCAGCATTATTATGAATTTAACAATGATTACTGTCTGACGGCATTTTCCCAAATCTGCAGAGCGAAAGCAAATTGGAAGGAAAGAACAATATTCCTGATATAGAGGGTTTATCTAGTTAAAAATATTCGAACACGGTTCTGGCGCTATAAATAATACATGTAATACCCTCCAAACGATCACCAAGTCATAGTTATAGTTCCTTTACTTTACTTTACTGATGTGAAAAGTTTGTATGGCTTTGTCTGTAATTTTTAAATATAACAAACACTTCTACACTTTTTTTAAACTATTTCAGTTTCTGTAGGACTATCAATGCTTTCTGAAAAGCAACACATTTAACACACATGAACTTATTAACACACATTTAAAAAAATACCGCGATAATACCGCAAACCGTGATAATTTTGGTCACAATAACCGTGAGGTAAAATTTCCATACCGTGACACCCCTATTACAAACTGGACTAAAACTGCCTCCAAGAACATTATTTTGAGTCAGGATTAACATAAATCTTTTTCTGATGGATTGTCGCTACATCTGAGTGGTGAGTGTTGCAAAGGTTTCTCCGTCCTGATGCCAGATTTATAACTTTCAATTTGTTAGCGTAGCCTAGCTTCTAACAGGCTAAAGGCTACAACACTTAAACATTGGCTTTCTATCATGTAGGTTTACTACAGTGATGATAATGGCTGTATTCACGTTTACTGTGCCCACTTTTGTCATGTTCATGACCCGTAAAAACGAGGGATTATGTCTGCATTTTTTTGCATATTTAATTAGACGCATTTGCGATCATTAGCACATTTTTCTTTGGAAACAATGCAGCTGAAAACACATGCTAATCTTGTAAATCTACTGTTTGCCTGCTCTAAACCAACTCTAAATCTTCGCATTCTCAAAAGTTCAGTATAAGGTGCTCTTAAAGTGACATGATGCTATTTTTTGTGTTTCCAAAGCTTCATACAGAGCTGTCCTCAGAGAAGTCCATCAGATTTGTTTAAAGTTAAAACATGTAACTTAAACAACATGGTAGGCTACATAGTAATAGCATCCTAGCAGAGAGGCACATAAGTCCCTCACCTGCAAGTCCAAGTCAAGTCCAAGTCCCTGACCCACAAGTCCAAGTCAAGTCCGAGTCTGTGACCCCACAAGTCCAAGTCAAGTCCAAGTCTCTGACCGCAAGTCCCAGTCTAGGTCCAAGTCTCTGACCCTGCAAGTCCAAGTCAAGTCCAAGTCCCATGGTTTCTATGTTTTACACTAACCCTATTTTAAAATCAATAAACACCTGTAAATTAAAAACAACTAATACGAGCCCGGGCCTTCCACACACAAATAACCAACATCACAATATTTCTATGAACCATATTCACAGTCAATTCCAATGTAATGGTAAGTTAGGAAAAAAAATAATATGAACTATTTCTGTGGCCAGGCCCCGTGTCATTCATTCAACTAGCCCTCCCACACCACTACTTCAGTTTTGTAAAAGTAACATCAGTATAGTTACACAGCTGTACTCTGTCACAAACATGTCTGCAGAAGCTTCAGAATGTTACTGAAGTGCCCTTTATCATACAGTAAAACTCCACTGGGGATAATAATACTTCCAGTCTTACCTTGAAGGTTTACAGACTGTTGACATGAGTGACCTATCTTCAGCCTGTAGCTACAGGACCTGCTATATCCACTGCCAGCTTTTGGTCTTTGACAAAATATTCCCTAAATAAACGGTAGCCTCGTAATGGTAATGATTTGATCTACTGAGTAGTAGCTTTAAGTTACAACTTATGCAGCTGCTCAAACTCCTCTTACCTCCGCCTTTTCCTCCACTCTCGCTGTGGGCTTTACATTAATGAGAGAAACTGTTGTATTTCGCCGTGATCGCTAAAAGTACAGTCCGAATAGCGCGCTCACGATGTCAACAAACCCACAACAGGGCAGCGTGCGCACGCAGGGAGGGAGGGGGGGCATACGGCAGAAGAGCCGATGAGCAGCGCGGTGCTGGGTGAGAGAGAGAGCGCACACAGAGGAGACAGAGACAAGGGAGCGGCCGACAGAAAAGCCAGAAACAAGCGTCCAAACAGCGTGTGTAATGAGTGCGCGAGGGACTCGTAATGTTCACGAGTCTCAGACCACGAGTCCGAGTCAAGTCTCGAGTCTTTAGGGGACGAGTCCGAGTCAAGTCTCGAGTCTTTAGGGGACGAGTCCGAGTCGAGTCGCAAGTCTCTAAAAATAGCGACTTAAGTCCGACTCGAGTCCGAGTCCGACTCGCGAGTCCCCATCTCTGCATCCTAGCATATTCCCAGTGTCACTGTTTCCCATTAATAGAGGAGATGGGTGAAAGTATGATAACAAGTAGGTCTGAGTAAATATTTTGCCACAAAAAAATGACATTTCACAATCCAACATTGCATTTGATCTTTTTAATATTTTTCTAATAAAAAGGACTGTTCGTTCCATCATAGTGAGTCCCTGACACCAAGCATTGTATTGTTTATTTTCCAATAGTGGAACGATCATTTTAAAAACATTTGAGTGAGCCTTCCTATTGATTTTTAACATCAAAATAAATATCGGCAAATATCGGATATCAGCCACAGTAGCGAGGCAAATATCGGATATTGATATCGGCAGAACATTTTCATATCGGACCATCCCTAGGCACTATATTGTAATATTACCTTAGCACATCGACGTCTGCGCAGTAAAGCTGAAGTGCTGCTAATATTATTACGCCTTACAATATAGTACCCCCCTAACTTCACCCCAGTTTGGAGCTATACCTTTGCTGGGAGAGGCTAAATGCTAACAACATTTGCGTGACTGAGCGCACGCACAAAGACCAGACAGTTACGCATCAACTCGTCTAAGCTCAGGTAAGAACATAATCTCAGAATGTAAAAACGGTGGCCTATTCCGTTAACCACAGAAACTGTCAATAATAGATGGATCAGAGCAAAATTGGTAAAGGTGTCCACACTTTAGAACTTCAGAGACATTAAAGTGTATTTGTACAAATTCCTCCACGTGACGTACACCAGAGTCTGGCTGGCATTTTAAGTGCGGATGTTGAGGATTACAACATTGAAACACAAGGGAAATGAACAAAACACCACTCCGGCCATGTTTTTGATGAGGATATGACATCACAACATGGTTAAAAGATAAACGCCCAAGTTTGACATTTTTCACAACTGCTAAAGCCTACATTTATATGACCTTGATACTACTGGAGCCCAAAGACCTATGGAGCTATAATTACTAACCGCTACCTACATCTGGAGTCTTAATGGCAGCTCACGTCGCCCTCTCTCTCCCCTGCACTTAGCACTGACCTTTGCCTGATATTTACAGACAGACAAGTGATGCCTGCCTACGTTGTGCAGCCCAGTTAAAGGTCAAGGCGCTCTCAGGGCTTACAGGTTCCAGCCTATAGCTAAAAAATAATAAAAAAAATCAATCACCTTTCAGATATATGTTTGGAAGAAAATAACATGGTGGAAACAAGCTATTGGATAAGTGTAAAGCTGTTGCTGCGCTAATGTCTGTCTGTGGATGAGTAGGCTGGGCTACTGTATCATTTGTGTTACACGTCTGGCATAACAACCGCTGCTCAAATGTCTGGCGCCAGTATGAGAGCGTGTCCTCTGCTTATATGAGTGGGTAAGAGAGCCGTGAAAGAGTTTGCCTGTGTAATACAAAATGCACAGTTTATGCTTTTAACATTTTTACGTTGTTGACATTCCTCTGTTTCTCAAGCCCACACATCTTCACTGACTCATTCTGATCATTTAGACTTCAGTCGTCGGGAAAAGATAATCTATCTCTAGTCTAGTGGAAGGTGTAAGGCCTCTCATTGTTACTCTGAGTTAGGGCTGCACGATTTTGACAAAAAACCTAATTGCAATTTTTGTGACAGATATTGCGATTTGATTTGCGGTTTTAATATTTTATATAATAGCCGATGTTTTACTCTGCTCAACTGAGCATCGAGCTGCATATAATCTTCTAAAACTGCTGTTAAACATCATGGAACTCGGCTTCATGTAGCAACAAGATACAAATCTGCAAAGAGGCATTTTTGGAGTTGTCAGAAAAAACATACGTAGTTTTAATCATTCTCAAATAAAGGGGCGTGGCGCTGTTAGCTACATAAATCTATGCTTGTTGTATGAAAATGTCCCTCCTATATACACCATAAACCTGCTGTAAAGGTGTTGGAGTTTGTAGCGGCTCACTACAGTACAATGCGGTTGGCGCTGAGTGGAGGCTGTTTTTGACCACCGCTACCCGCTCCACGAGGAAATGATTATTCTGTGATCGAGTCCAACGCGCAAGTCGGGAGACACTCATTGTTACTAGCAGTGAGAATAGTTTGCAGTTTGCATTGCCCAAGACACATGTGGAGCGACAGCAGTACAGACAAAAAAATAATAGAGAAATAAACCTCAGCCCCTCGTGGTCACGTTACCGCAGTAGCTCAAACCTCAATTTTGATCGTGCACTCTGAGTACATGTTGATAGAGTTACAGACTATTACACTCTTCTTTCGAAAGTAATCAACTAAATCCTGCTATCTTTATGTAAAAGGACAATTTGTCTTCCTTTACTATTACTATGTTTATCAATCAGCTTTATTTTGCGAACGGTATTCAAACATGGTTCCATTATGTAGTAACATGAAGACGAGGCTTATTTGTTTGCCTGTATGCAGTGGTCCCTCGTTTATCGCGGGAAATAAAAAAATAACCCGCAATAGGCGAAATCCGCAAAGTAGTCAGCTTTATTCTCCCTTATAACTGTGTGATTTTATTTGTCTTATAAGATTGTTAGATGTCACATTACAGACGTGGGAATTGTAACATCGTGAGCTGCTCTCGTCTCCACTGTGCGCATGTTCAAGCTAAGAGACAATCGTGGCTACGACCAAAGTTTTATCGTAGCAGTTTCAGGCTTCAGAAGGCGAGTGTTTAAGCAAGAGTCGAGCGCCATATGCTAGTGTTTTTTATGTACGTGGAAAAGTGCAGAGAAAGTCCTGTAAAAAGCGAAGTCGGACCCGGCGTGCGCTGATGTGTTTACAGGACACTGACAGAGATCCTGTCTGCAGCGAGAGGATGGCTCACTCTGCGACTAGCCAATCAGGACGCAGAACACAATACGCGTTCATACACTTTAAAAAAGCATGCAAAATTGTACTAAAAATAAATCCACGAAACAGCGAGGTGAAAGGTGAATTGCGTTATAGCGAGGGACCACTGTACTTAACATTATCTTATTTACTGTTTGGTTTTATTGTCTTAATGTTTGGTGCAGCCCAATGAGGCAACTCCTGTTGTGATATTGGGCCATACAAAACCATTGACTGCTTTATTGATGAGCTAAGTTAGGGAAACATACGCATTATTGTCCTCCGTATGGGAATGTGTCCACTGCCTTTGACCCATTCTCTGTTTGGGGGGGAGGCAAAGCTGTCAGGAGCACTGGAGCAGAGGGCAGCCGCAGTGCAGCGAACCATTCCCCAGAGAGAGGTTTGGCCAACTCTATAGCTGGAGAATTTGCATGTTTTAAAATGACGGGCAAAACCCGAGCAACCTGAGGGACATTCTGAGAACCTGCAAACTCAAGACAGAAAGACCCCACACAGTTGAATAACTTAACCTGCTGTGAGGTGAGAGCGTTAGCTGCCACTGATGCAAATGTGTTCAAAAGCATTACACATAGTCTGAAAAGGGCATAATATAAGACCGCGAACAGATGCAATATTTCTAAGGTTGCCAGGTTGAGCTGAGTTCATCTACTTGTGGTATAAAACGCAGTCTGCGATATTCTTATAATTTACTGCTAGCTGATGATTGCTCAAGGTTGCAGAGTCCCTTCTGAGTGACGTTAAATCCACATTATACGGCTCTTTCAGGGCAGGTGCATTTGTGATTCAGATGAGTGATGCTATTAAATCAGTGGGCAGAGTGTGTTTGGACACCTACAAGGACTTTATACGACAGTGTGGACAGGCGGGAAACGTCTAACATCATCACATTTATGTGGGCCCTGGACGTTTTTACATGCAATTCAAAAACACTCTCAATCTGGTATTAATTTATTGCCATTTCATTGTGTAAGACGTAATAACCAAAACATTTGCCTCTCAGTCACACACCTGTCAAGCGGTTCATATGAGGTCCACAGTTGGATTCTCGGGCCGGGTGCTTCCTTTCTGTGTAAAATTAGCATCTCCTCATTATGTGCGCAAAGGTTTCCTCCAAGTGCTCCGGGTTCCCCCATGTCTTTCCATCATTAACATGTACAATAGGGTCCCCTCTTAGGCCGAGACCCCCACAAACCATATATATATATTTTTTTTAATCTCAGCGGGACTTTCCTGGTTAAATAAAGGCCAAACGAATAAAAGACAAAAATCATTCTGCTGTACCTACAGAATATTGACAAACCCTCCGACACTAATGATTAATCGCCGGAGCAGTAAAATTGTGTGCCTCTTCAACCTCTCCATTACCTAATCTGCACTACTGCAAAATAAAAAAAAATGTTTTTGCAAATGCGGTCATTTCACTCGATAACAGACAGATTTGTGGCCGAGTTCAATTAACTATCCGCACCATATTGGGATGCAACACCACTAATCACGCAATTATTGTGCAATGTGCTGTAAATATTGTGTTTGCTGAGCTCACGGTGACTAAGCGCGTCACTTAACACGGCGGGCAGGAGCTCTTCTCAGAGGATTGCCACGCTGCATATTAATATGACAGGTATGGCACAACATCTGCTGTTTGCAACAACACTGGCCCCCAAAGAGCGAAATAATGGGCTGGCATTTGGCTCTCAAATGAACTTCTCCTCCGTCAGTAAACAAGCTAACCTTTCACAAATGCTACACAAGTCAGCACTCTCGGAGTAAATGAAACAACAAAATGAGCCATTAATTATGGGAGACGACCTTCCCAAATGATTCAGTATTATACAAGCATGCAAATACTATTGTTTTATTTTTGGAAAAGGGACGGATTGTGGTGAAGTGACATTTTCAAAATATTTCAAATTAATTTTCATAAATTAGCACTGAATTGCAAATACTAGTTACCTATTTATTCTGGTAAGTTCAAGCAATGCAAAGGAACCCAGTCAATCAATTGTTTCAGGGATGGCTGGTGCCATGGCTTGGTGCCATGGCTGAAGGTCCCGCCTCCAGCATATGCATACACACACATACACTTGGCTCCGGGACTGAGTCCGGGCCTGTCAAAGAGCAGCTAACCGCGCTGGAGACTCTTCTTTCACTAACACGCAGTCTCTGAGAACACTTTGGCAAACTAACAAACATCGGTGGATTATACATATATCCTTCATTTTCTTGGACGACTCCTCGCAATGGGACTTTTTGCTGGTGACACAAGATTAAGTGGGGAAGCTGCCGTGTGTTTATGGAGTTTCAATGAGGCTAAACAGACGTACGGACGTGATGCTCCTCAATAGAGGCCGACTGATATGGGTTTTCCTAAGGCTGATGCCGATATTTTGGGATGTTAATTGGCCGATGCCGATATGCTCAGTTTTTTCCAAATGTCTGGTCTATAATCCTGTAAAAACAAATACTTTATTACTTTAGGTGATCCAATCATAGTTTCTGTCCCAACTTTGCTTAGTTATCGTTAGCATTAGCATAATATTGTTATTAGCCACGGCATTTAGCGCGGTGAACACAAATACAATAGTGGAGGTGAAAACTAACTCAGCGATTGAATTCCCCAGATTCTGCACTTCAAAATGACATGCAGCATGTCCATATTGACGGAGGTTTAGTGAAACTTGTGAAGCTAACCAATTTTAATTGCGATGTTTCTCCGCTCCCCGGAGGCCTGACTTTGCTCTTTCCAATCACAAAAAACGGGAATAGATAGCTGATATTATAAAATCCTCAAATATCGGCCTGATGTATTGGCTGGCCGATATATTCGTACCGGCCTCTACTCTTTAATGCTATGGGTAAGTCCATGTTTAAACCACGGTTCACATCTGTCCGGGTTCAGCGCTGTTGTCAACTTTAGCCGGACATAAACGACTCCTTTACGCTCTCATATCACTGTGCTTTGGGTAAATGCATTGTTAGCCAATTGTCTGCATGACGTTATGTAACTGCCATTTATAGAGTAAACTTTTGCCTTGTAGGTCTGATGCTCTGGGAATAAGAGTTGTAGCTAGTTCTGTGGGTGTTCGCTGATATATGTGATGGTTACATGCTTCTTTTTTTTGTCTGACAAACTGCAGCAAATGTGTTTAGTAGATCAGACAGTAAAAAAACTAAACAAAAACAAAACGAACACGGTGTGCAACAGCCCCACCTAGAGTTTACATCACCAGCCGCCACTGCATATTTTATAAACAGGCTACCTCACTTTTAAAGGAGAAATTTCATAGACAGTGGCTGTCTTTATATTGAGAGAAAAAAAACATAAAAATTCTTAAATATTTTTGTAAAAAATATGAACTGCATGTATAATGCATTCAATGTATTCAGTCCACATTATGCTTAGAATGCAGAGGTATCTGCACATTTGAAATGCTGATCTAGTGAATAAAACACCCATGACAAAGTATTTGCCTTTACATTTTCTTGGCAGTGGAGTAAAGTTACTTTTGCACCTCATTAAGGTATTTTCTAAAAGGGATCAATTCAGGTAATGTGCCTTTGACCAAGATTAAGGCGAGACACTGCAGGTGAATAAGGAAATAAACAGCAACAAAAAACAAATACACATTTAGAGTGATCAATTTGTCAACGTGTCAACAAATAAGCATCGCAAAGGGTCTTTTTTTTCCTGACATTTCGATGTACATGGAGAAAACTAGCTGAAAATCTCAACAGTTATCGCTGCGTGAAAAATCTATGTTTTCAACTGCCATGTCTCGTATTGATTTTCATCACATCCTCAAGCCTGCAAATCTATTTCAAAAGCAGATTCATTCTCCACTTGTCCAAGCACAAAATGAGCCTAAAACTGGGCTGAGCGATTAAAGCCGCGAAGCCAAAACTCCAGGGATGTGAGCGGTGCGGAGGAGGGGAGTGCAAGAAGACAGAAGTGTTGAGGCTAGTCCCCAGTGATTCTTGGGAGATTTCGTTTTGAGGGGCTGTAGAGGAGATAAGCGCAAAAGAAAAGAAAAAAAAAAAGCACCTGAGCTTTCCCGATGCCTCTGCAGTCCCCTCAGTCCGCAGGGGAGAGCCACATGGGACGTGTGAGATTGTAGCTCATAGTTCCAGTCTACAGGCAAACTCAGCGGGGAAATCAATATTCATGTAGTCCCGGGAGCGCAGTGCTAACGGGTGCCCCAAAGGAGGAGAACTTTAAAAAAAAAAAAAAAAAAAAGATTTAATTAGAGTATTCGGAGGAAACCGCTGATTCGATTATACTTTAAACTTCTTAGGTACTGGGTTTAATCAGTGTGAAAGCGGACTAAAATAATCACAGACCTGAATGATGTATAGAGTAGTGTAGTTATTAATTGAAAGATAATGTAATTTCTATTCCAAAGTGAGACTTGCTATACTGCAAAGCCTGAGCTACTCCATACAAGATACAGTACAGTTGGCCCATATGGCGGAAAGGCCACAGAATGTAACGTCTGAAAGCTTAGTGAGAAGAAGAAAAAAAATAGTCCTTGTCACTATGAGAAGCTGCTCTGTTGCATTCATTTTCAAAACTGCTTTAGGAAATGTGGGGAATGCAGAATTTTGAAGGTATGTTTTATCAACCAAAAGCAGAGGCACAGAGAAGAACACGGTGGTCCAAATGCCCAAAATTATATAGAAAAAAAAGCACAACTTTTTAGTGCATGAAAAGTTGTGTCTTTGTAACGGAATAGGAAAAATAGGATTTTTGTTGTTGTTGTTGTCGATCTCGCGTGACAAAAATTACATTTACTAAAAGTTTCATTTCATTTATAAAAAGAAAAGAAAAGTGAATCTTGTGTATGGTAAATCTCAACTTATATCGAGTAATCATGAATAGCCTGCATTATGTGATATCTACTGTATGTAAAAAGGAATCAAATTGTGGATATAGAGCGTAAAAAAATACTCTTAAAAACATATTTCATCTCCCCCTGGTGTCTCGAAGAAGCAGCTAACAGGCTAACGGGCAAAGCTAATGCTGCGTTTACACATAAGCACGATGCGTTACGAATGCCACAAATGCACATTCGTGGCCAAGGATCACGAATTTGATGATTCGGGGTCGAGGTTTCACGCGCCGCCACTAACTGTTGCGACCTGTTACTACGCGTTACGATTAATGGCACGAATTATTTCGCACGGTCACGAATATGCGTCCCGCGCTGCTGCGTGGTGTTGCGCGCTGCTGCGTGGTGTCCCGCGCTGACACGGGCTGTTACGGGTCACTAGGAATATTCACGTTCTGTCCGAAATCTGTCAAGAATTGGGCGAATGTGGAGTGATCTTCTGCCGCCGGGTTGGAGGCGGAGCAGAGGCCGTGCTCTCCCCTGAGTCATTGGGCTCGTCTGGCTCCAACTCCCGAACATCAGGTACGACCGCAGGAGGAAGAAACACTTTCAGCACCCCGCGGAGCGGCAGTGGCTCGGGGTGCTGAAAGTGTTTCTTCAGGCGCTGTCCGTGGCTTGGAGCGCGGATTGGCCGATTTTGTGACACTTTTCCTTGGCATAGCTACTGCAGGTACCAACATTTACTTTGGGCGTAGCGTGTGTTTCTGTTAATTTTGAGCGTGAAAACAGTGATTCTGCTCCACGAATGCTCTACGAATGCTCTCGCGCTGAATTACGAAGCGCCACTACTCCTCACGAAAGGACACGCTCCGTTGCGAACTCCACGAACAGAGGGTGATTCGTGACATTCGTGGAAGATTTTTTGACAGACAAAAACTTTCTCCACGAACGTCACGAATGTCACGAACTGATGCGTTCTGTTAAGAATCCCATTGAGATGCGTTAAGTCACGTCACGAACGTCACGAATGACGGAAAAATGACATTCGTAACGCATCGTGCTTATGTGTAAACGCAGCATAACTGCTGGCTAGCGCCACTTAAACAGTATTTACAGCCAAGTTTGAGTGAAACAAATTATCTCCATTGTGTAATTGGAGGTACAATATCGCTCTCTCCCTTTGTCTTTTCTGTCAGCGTAGGATTTACTTTCACGGACAATTAATGAGTAAAAAAACGGAACATGCTACAACACCTGCAGTGGTGCTAATGGCCTCTAGGGGCACGAGTTACTTAGTTCTGCTTTAAATGTATTGAATTGTGCACTGGAATTCTGTTCACAACTGCGGAAAAATAACTTTTTGCGATCCAGTTGCTAACAGACAATTCTTCAAAACGAGCTGCCAATTGATGCCAATAGCATTATTCTAATTATGAAAAGGTTGTTTTTAGGCCAAAGTATAACCCAGTTTGCAAATTATCATTCGAGGCGTATCCTGCTTCAAGGCCAAAGTATATGAGCTGGACTCTGGCAAAATTGATGCCTAAGAATGATTTACTAATGAACGACAGTTGTGCAGGATTCAAACCAGCTACAGTGGCGCATAATAAGAAATGTGCATCTTATTAGTATTAGTAAACTATTAAATTAGCTCTGCTGGCAAGTATGCGGAAAGTTTGCATAACTACACCGCCGTGCCCATAGTAAACAGTCCAAACTTTTTTTTTTAATGAGAAGGTTTATTCAAAGACACTTGATTTACAAATGAAAAACACTTAATTAAAACCATTCAGTCATCTCTTTGAACCGGCGGTCCCAAAATAAAACCAGAACTCTGAGAAGTTGCTGCTAAGAAAGCAATAGGGATAGGTCATTTTACACACCATCCCAACAGCGACAGTGGCACCGCGCTGCTACACGGCTCCTGACGGTCTCCACTGGCGATGTCTGGGATCCCTTAATTTCTCCAGTAACAGACGGAGAGGGCCCGACCATAAAGCAGCGGCAGAAATCATTAAGCCCCTGCCGAGCGCACGATTTTTAATTGTGAACGCCAGAGCGGTAGGCATAGCTTCACCTGATTGCCACCATAACTAACGGGGCTTAGTGGTTCAAGCTCCGGCTCGTGTGCAGGCAGTTAGAGGGAGTGATTTGTGTTGATTGGCGCAGCGTGGAAGAGCATGACGGAGTGAGATAAGCGCGAGGAGGGCCATTGTACTGATAGAAAAGGGAAAACCGGAGCACCTGTATGGGCATCGGGTGAATCATCAGTTCTAAAAACCTTTCCCCTGTGACTTGTTAATGTCATTAGCCTTGGCGCCCAGGTGTAATCTCAAGGTTGTTTCTAGATTCCTGGAGACCCCGCTGTACAAGTTGTGCCATGCGTGGCTGAATTTAAAGCGGTGGCGGGGTCGTGGAACCGTTTCCAGTCAGCCCTTTTTGCGAGTCTTTCACCAGGGGACACTTCTTTTACCATTTACCATTGGCTTTATGAATACCACCATTTAAGCCACAGCCACAGCCCTTCTTTGCTCCCTACTGGGAGCAAACCAAAACTTTATACTAAACAAGCACTTGCCAAAAACTGGGCCAGAATAGGAACAAAATAGTCACTAAATGAAGCCAGAACTGGAATTGCGGACTGTGAAGACCACCAGAAAAGCATGCGCCGCAATTTGAGAAGCATGTTTGTAAAGAGTTTTGTTAGACGGCAGGGAAACAGCACTGAGCAGTTAAGCCTATGATAGGACCCTGACCTTCCTCTTTTGGTTAAGTTTTGGACTAATCTAGAGCAAGGGCAGAGGATCCGAAAGGTTTCAAAACTGCTGTTGCCGCCTGCCATCGTTCAATAAAAAACTAAGGGCAGGGCAGTGGCGTTATCGCAAGCATTTAGCATTCACATATTTCAAAACAAATACAGTGGCGCTTGTATTGTGTGTGTGTGCATATGCATGAGCTACAGTGTCACTGGGCCAAAGTCTGAACTGAGCCACAGATGGGCACACACACACACACACACACGCGCACACACACACACACACCAGAGGGAAATAAACAAACTTCGCTTTGGGAACTTTCCCTTTTGTGGCACGGTTTGAATGGACAAGTGTGCGTGCATCCTTTCAATGGTAAAGAAAACTTGTTATTGTGGTTTTGTCGCATTGTCAGAATCTCAATGGTGGTCTACACCTACAGTGCCCTGCGAAAGTACTAATACACCTTGAACTTTTGCACATTTTGTCATGTTTAGAACCATAAACATAAAGATTTTACTTTTAATTTTGTTACTGAAAGTTCACACACAAGTAACAGACAACTGTGAAGTGAAAGCAACATGATACATGATTCTGTTATTTTTCAAAAAATAGAAATGTGAAAAGTGGGGCGTGCATAAGTATTCATACAGCATGACTTAATACTTTGTGGAACCCCTTTTTGCTGCAATAACAGTAGCAAGTATTTGGGGTATGACTCTACAAGGTTTGCACATCTAGAGACTGACATTTTAGCCCATTCCTCTTCACAAAACAACTCAAGCTCTGTCAAATTAGAAGGAGAGCGTTTGTGAACAGCAGTTTTCATTTCCACAGATTTTCAATAGGATTTAGGTCAGGACTTTGACTGGGCCATTCTAACACATTAATATGTTTGTTTTTAAACCATTGTAGATTTAGCTTTGTGTTTAGGGTCATTGTCCTGCTGGAAGGTGAATCTCCGCCCCAGCCTCAATTCTCTTGCTGACTCCAGCAGGTTTTCCTCCAAAATGTCCGTGTATTTGGCTCCATCCATCTTCCCAACTATTCTTACAATCTTCCCAGTCCCCACTGAGAAAAAGCAGCCCCATAGCATGATGCTCCCCCCACCATATTTGACACTGGGGATGGTGCACTCAGGACGATGAGCTGTGCCAAACATAATGTTTTGCATTTGGGCAAAAAAGTTAAATTTTTGTCTCCTCTGACCAAAGCACCTTCTTCCACTTGGTAGCTGTGTCCTCCATATGACTTTTAGCAAACTTCAAATGGGATTTCTTATGGCCTCCTTTCAATAATGGCTTTCTTCTTGCCACTCGTCCATGAAGGCCAGATTTGTATAGAGTACGACTTATAGTTGTCCCATGTACAGATTCCCCCAGCTCAGCGGCAGTACGTCCCAGCTCCTCCAGAGTTATCTTGGGGCACTTGGTTGCATTTCTGACCAGTGCTCTCCTTGTTCGGTCTGTTAGTTTAGGTGGACGGCCGTGTCTTGGTAAGTTCGTAGTGGTGCTATACTCTTTCCATTTCCGAATGATGGATTGAACAGTGCTCCGTGAGATGTTCAAATCTTGGGAAATCTTTGTATAACTTAACGCTGCTTTAAACTTCTCCACAGCTTTATCCCTGACCTCTCTGGTGAGCTCCTTGGCCTTCATGATGTTGTTTAGTGACCAATACACTCTGACCATAGCTCTGAGGTCCTCACAGAACAGCTGGAATTATACTGAGAGTAGATTACGCACAGGTGGCCTCTATTTAATGGTTAGGGCAAGGTGTGAACATTCTGCAGGCATTAGGAATGTTATAAAGGCAATTTAATGCACTCAGAAAATGCTGTATGAATACTTATGCACGCCCCACTTTACACTTTTCAATTTTTTGAAAAATAACAGAATCATGTATCATTTTACTTTCACTTCACAGTTGTCTGTTACTTGTGTGTGAACTTTCAGTAAAAAAATCTAAATCAAATCTTTACGTTTAGGGTTGTAAACATGACAAAATGTGCAAAGGTTTAAGGTGTATTAGTACTTTCGTAAGCCACTGTATATGTTCTGACCTTCAGTTTCATAAACATACAACAGGACATTGTGGGCCTCTCAGAGGCCAAGAGAATATGATCATATTGGATGTGGTTCTTCCTGGAGATTTGTATCAGTAACCAGAACGAAAGAAAAAAGTTAACTGGAGTGAGTTTACCTGTACATGCTGACTGCTGTAGCACATGTTAATAATATATGTATGTATCTACACCGATCAATCTTTCCCCTGCGTTTCTCCATTCACCAAAAACATGCACAATATGCACACCCTCAATTTGGAAGACTAAATATCGCTAAAGATCGTGAGATTGGTTCCCGGATTCAGCACTGTCGTCACTCACTGCTTCTGACATCAAGGCATGTCCTCGCTATACAAGGTTTGCCAACACTTACTGTTAGCCCTGGCACAAAATGTATCAAATCATTCCTTTAAAAACAAGCTTCACTTTGAGAATCTTGACTGTGCCAGACAGCTTGTGCCAAGTGTTTGGTTAGGCGTTACCGACCTGGAGCAAAAACCACTTTGTAATAAGCCAGCCCTGTGTGGCTGCAGCTCTTGTCCTTATAACCCATGTTTGTTTTTAATATCGCGTGACTTTTTTGGCCTTGTAGTAAGTCGGTGCACATCCAGACCCGAGCAGCGCAAAAACCAAAGGCAGAATTCATAATGTCATCTTATAAAAAATAAGAAAACTATAAAACTAAGTGAATACACTCAGAAATCCCAAACTTTTCTATTTTCGCCCTATGTTTTCCATACTTGTAAGTTGTCTTGTAAGTCTCATCAGATTTTTTTATTTTGACATCGAATTATCAGTGCTGCTAATCAATAATTGCATTTTAAAATTGGGGTAGGCACTTATAAGCTTTCTTGCTTTGGCTTACTCCTTTTGAGTTATTATTTATTTTATTTTTATCTTTTTTGTTGTGATAATGTAAATGTAATGATGTAAATATTATAAATAATAACTCATTGTGAATAATAGCTCAAATAAATCTAATCAAAATCTTCAGTGTTTCCTTTTTTGTCAAAACATCATAAAAGTCACACACCTACTGTAGAGATCGATTGCGTAGATTGTTTACAACTCCAACCACATCTACTACAGAATCCATTAATAATAACTCCCTTCTCATGCATAAAACAAGATGAGAATTCAGAAATGTGGGGCAATGTACTGACAAGACTTTCAAAGCACCTAGAATAACACGAATCTCGATCCATCGTGAATATCTTTGGCAGTCACACTGTTGGAGCTTTTGAAATTTTTATTTGCTCCATGTTTTAAACATTTATTTTGGTATAAGAGATGCACAAAGCAGGGAAATGTTTTAAACACTACACCGCTATGTATCAACAAGGCCAGAAGGAATGGGAGACAGGGCAGGTCAGGATTCCCAATTGGCACAGAGCTGAGAACTGTGAAACAAGCTTTTACTTTTAGCTAACATGCAAGCAAACTGATGGTGCCATGACACTGTGCTAGTGATGATTTATAGACTTTAAAAATATGGACACAAGTTTCGTGTTTCATCCACGTACCAAATTCAACAGGACTACTCAAAGTGATGAAAACAAAAATCTTCTCCAGATTTTGATGGGAAAAAGCTCAGAACAATTTTTCGCGGTATGTATTTAATTGAGGACTTTCAGGCTTAATGAAACTGTAAGCACTGGGAGAAAACATTCTTAGTTTGCATGTAACAGAAGGGTAAAAAATAGGATTAGGGTCAACAATTATTTACATCCAAGTCTCAAAGACTGGAGAGCTAAGAGTCTATATGCCACTGTGATACCTAATTTGAAAGCCAAGACCTTCTAGTTTCTAAAAAAATGTGTGAGATCTGTGCGAGTGAAACACAATTTATGTTACCCTAACCCTAGCCCCCTGATCGGGGGAGACGACAGTTATGGGGTTAATGTATTAAGTTGTTTCTTCTTCATGGTGTCAGCACTTCATCCTGTACTTCCTGGATATTGGATATTGTTCAAATCTGAAACTATTCTCCGCAATTTATTTTTTTCTGTGCTCAAAGTGTGTTTATCACGGTGTGCTGAAGCTGTAAACCACGCCGTGAATCGAAACTGAAAGTTTGTTATTCTCACAACCAGCTCCTCGGGCAAGGTCTTCATAAGCTTTAGCTTCATTGTCACTATTTGATTCTTACACAGTTTCAAATAATAAAATGTCAAATACCATCGCTGAGGCACCCAAAATAATGTTATTTTATGGCATGTTATGGGTAAGCAAGCAGTATAATATCTATCCCATTTGAACTGAAATACAAATCAGGTGAGTCACTTTCTTTTCTAAAGCAGGAGCGATAACGGCCCCTTAGCAGGAAATGGAGTGACGTGGGAACAATAACAGTAATTTATTAAGACTAGTGGAAAAATGTGGAAGACCATGTCCTCTAAAATATCCCAGTTTCAATCACAGCTTTTAGCTTTTCTCACCTCTGGTTTATGTCCTGTCAATCCAGCCATGGATCATAACGCAGGAGATTGAGGCTAGGTTCTGCACTAATGTCTTTGTATAAAGAAAAAGAGTTAGTCTTGTCTGGACAAAAATGTAGCATGTGATCTCAGCAACAGCTTTGGGTACAGGAGATAATGGATACCTTAAAAGCCAGTTGTCAGTTGTCCATAATGTATTTTCTTCAAACGTGCCTCGTCGATACAGAGACCTAAGCAGCTTACTTAAAATGTTCCTCTTTCGCCCGTTCACTTTCACCTCTTGCTGCTTGTTTTCTCCTGAGTGGGGATTATTTGACAAATGGCCGTTTTTCAGCTTGACCTTTAGAAAGTAGAAGACACACTTGGGAGTACAGTACAGTTGTTTCAGGGAAGGCTTCACATTTCTTGGGTAAATTGAGTCCTTGACATTGACTTTTAAAAAAGTTGCTGTGCCCTCCATTAATATGAGTGCGCTCGGTGTTTGTTGTGCTAATATTTAAATTGGCATTCTTTCTCTTTATTCACCAATATGTATACAAGCTTCACGCTGCAAAGACACCCCTATTAATTGCCTAGTTAGTTGGCTCTTGGGGTGAGAAGGGTTCCATAATTATACACACACACATACATTACTTCACATCATTTAATTCAAATTAATTCAAGGCACAAATCATACTCAATTAATTACTTATTATTTAGACTGTATAAAGTAGCAAACAAATGGAACAGATGAGGAAAGTCTACCAGGATGACTGCATTCCTAACCTCGTTTCTACCCCATACCATATATTCACTGTACTCAACAGACCTTCTATGGGGGTGCAAAAGGGTGCATTGCATCCTTATTTTAGATTTTGCACCCTCAGTTTGGGTGCATTGAATTGAAAAATATATGGGTACCTGGGTTCAACGCACCAGTTCTAACCTGCTCTGCCCAGACCAGAGCCAGCAGACAGAAACCCGCAGCCGCAAACTTCATGAACTAACTTCAAACAACAAGAACCAGGTAAGCCTCTTGTCAGTCCCTCCAGGATTTTACATTATCAAGCAAATTCTTCATGACAGTGTAGCCTTTTGGGCGCCTCTCGCTCACCTTGGGTCTTTAAAGGAAGCTAGTGCTCTGCTCTGTCCCCCTGTCGAGTCCCGAGGGTCATTACTCCACTACCTGCACCAAGTTGATAGTATCAGGCTGTGGCGGACAGATAAATGTTGTTGCCTGTTTATGTAGATTGTTTCCTTTCCTTGTGATTTAATGTACAATCATAATATGAATATTCGAAACGCGTAACATTGAACCGCTTGTGGAAACCAAATGAATGAAATACTGTAAACACGAGCAAAGCGTCGGTCTGTGTTTGTTGGGCCACAGATCAGTTCTCTAAGCGGACAGGTGTGCGCTGTCCACAGATGAGTGGAGGACAGGAGAGGAGACTCTGTAGGGACTTTAAAGCTAGTCATCCTGACTGTTTTAAACTGACCAGAGGCATCAGAAATACATGTTATAAAACTTAATTTGAGCCTTTTTTTTTTTGGCAAAACTGTACATGCAAAAAAAGGTGTGATTTCATTAAAAAATATATATATATTTAGTTTTACACTAAACTGGACTAAACCAGGACTAAACCGGAACTAAACCAGGGCAAAACCTGAACTAAGCCAGGACTAAACCGGGATTAATTAAACAAGTTGTTATATTGTTTTTTAGAATGCACAAGGATGCAGAAAAATGCATTTAAAAAAAAAATAATAATAATCTTCCGAGAGAGGGCTCCCGAAGGGGTTGTTGCACCCAGATGCCCTGGATCCGGGCCTGCCTCTCAAGTCATTCATATACAGTTTCAGCTACGTGCTACAATGCTCCAGCTCTACATCCAATGCAGCAGCACAAACATGTGCCTCCTCAAACTCTCCATCTTCTCCTATTGGCATAAGAGTGTAGTCATCTTCTTTAGATGCTTAAAAACTCCAGAGAAAATACAATATGGGAAACTAATCATTTTGTGCAAAAGGTAATTAACTCAAGGCTCAGACTGCTTTGTTTAGTTTTTTCAACCAAAAACTCATGAACGATAAAGAAACCACAGAAATATAAATGTGGTGAACAGGACAAAACATACCGTGTCACGCCTTAGTATTGCGCGGTCTTCCCTATTCATTTGCATGGGGATGGAAGGTTCCATTTAAATCAGGTCCGGGATTCAATGACTAGGAAAATGTGAGCATTTGTGGGAATATGCTCTGACAGCTTAAGGTTTCTATGATTTCTATAAAGCCTATATTTTATTTCACCAGCCAAAAGGTTTTATTTTGTTTGAAATTCTTATTTAGTCCTGTATATATTCTATTGGCCCTATAGATTTCTCCCACAACATCATTCTCTTCAATATTCATCGCATTTACCGGTTTCTTTCCCCCTCATTGTCTACTGTCTCGGCCTTATTTAAGTGAAATTCCAGTTGACACAGCGCTTCCTTTAGTGTGAGTGAGTCCATGGAAAAGGACAATTGCCTCTGCCGCTTGTCAAGCCAACTTACATGTACTCCTCCTGGGTGAAGATGGGAATTTTCGACGGCTGAAGGACAGTTATCTCCACCAAAGTGCTGTTGATCTTCACCGGCTCCCCGTCATCATAGGCGATCACATACAACTACAGTGCAGAGAAAGACATGCAAGAAAAAAAAAAAAAAAACACATTAAAATGTTACCCCATTTGATTTGATTTGATTTATTTGAGCTATTATTTACAGCGCTTTATTATTTACAATATTTACATCGTTACATTTACATTTACATTATCACAAAAAACGCCATTGTCTGTTCTCTTCTTTTCAGGGGTTGCCAAGTCTGTTCGTGTTTGGCATTGTAAGAGAGACTGACTGAGAGTGCGAGATCTGGCAACGTGCCCGCAGTTCTCAGGCATTTCCAATATGAATGTATTGATCTACATTCAGGGACTAGGGAACGAGGAAGAGCGAGGGGGGGGTGTTGGGGGTGCGGTGATGCGAGGACGCAAATCAGATGAAAAAGAATGGAATAAGTAGCCGGTGTGAAGAGGAAAAACGCACGGTGGAAGTACGTACACAAAGGAGTGGCAACAAACACAACCTCATTAAAAACGCAACATGGCACCAACAGCATTGTTTACAGGCAGTGCGAGGATACTATATGATTCTATGTAATTATGACGGAAACTGGAGCGGTGGTATTTGTTGTGGGGGTGGTGTACAATGCGCATATACAGGGTAGAACTTGGTTACATTGACTCACGTACGCGCAACTTTGTGAAGTAACTGCACTTCTTATAGTGATATGGAGATTTTGTAAAACATTTAAACTCAGACTATCACTTTAAAGGAACAGGCCACCGTTTTCATGTCCTTACCGGGGCTTAGGCGAGTTGACGCGTACCTGTCTGGTCTTTGTGCGTGCGCTCAGTCTCCCCAAAAAAAACAAAGATGTTGTTAGCATTTAGCCTCTCCCAGCATATTCCTATGGACCCAAACGGGGGTGAAGTTAGAAGCGACCAAGCTCTTCAGAATTCTTTAGGAGTGAAGGTATTACTGCGGAGACGTCGAAGTGCTCCAAAGGTGTTATTACGCCATACAATATAGTACCCCTTTTTATCCGCTTAGAAAATCAACATTTAATTTTGTATAACTAGACTTGGATCATGTAACTTGGATCTTACGCATTTTATGTGCCACCACTGGGGTCTACACTTTACCACAGCCCGGCCATCATCAGCAGGAGAAATCTTTGCAAAGGCACGCGGATTTCATGTGTTTTTGGAAGATGTAACTTTGCCTGCAGCCTGCAGTTTAGCGGTAAGTGATGACGACACACATGCGCTCTGTTTAGGTGCACATGCACACGTCTGACACCCGCCACGGAGTTTAAAGAGTTACTAACCCCCCTTCCAGAGCCTCAGATTGGAAAATCTCAACAGTAAAGGGGCGTTGCCTGGAGGACTAAGGAGGGGGGTGGAGTGGGAGGGGTCTGGGTCTGTGATTGACAGGCCTGAGTCATCTGACTTCAACGCGGCACCTGCAGCGCTACTCGTAAACAAAGTCCGATGGAGTTCCAGCGAGCTAACTTGTTTAGCAACATTTTCCACTGGGACAACTCTACAGCTCTCTCTACACAGGAGAAGCACCGTGACAGACAGAGGCCTTGTACCTGAGACTGCTCTTAGGCGCTGGGTTATTTTATTAGAGTGATTCCTCTGTAATTTACAAAGCTAGCGGTTTAGCATTGAGCTCGAACAATGTTAGCATCGCAGCTAGGGGACCGAACTGTCCTTTCAGAATTTACCAATCTATTTTAGATGTAGACTTTTTGCTGTAGTCTACGTAAGCATTGGAGATGTATCTCAGTGTCCTCAGCAGATAATGTGTGAGGTATAGAGACGTGACTATACGTATTACAAAGCTTTATTGTATTTTTCTTACAGCAAAGTGTACAAAACATATCACATAAATAAAAAATGTATCTTATTGTGCAGGAACACTGTCCTTTTGAAATTGTTTTCGGTTTGTCATTGAAGATAATACAGAATCATCCAGGTCATGTTTATCTAAAGGCTTGACTAAGGGTCTGTAACATTGTGGACCCAAAGACCCAGTTATCCTCTTAAGTAAATAGCCCAAAGTAATTTCTATTACTACATTTTAAGTTTAACCAATGTAACACGTTAACTAAACTACCACTGAATGATCACTCTGTAGAGTAAAGGCTATAATAAAGTCTCTATCTTTATGCTTATTTAGTTGAATGATGAAAAAATAATGAAAATTATAGATCTTCATTTTTTAGTGCCAGTTTTCTTACTATTCAACAACTAACACTGCTAACACTATACAATGATCTATAATACAAAAAGCTATGCTAAGAAAATCTACCTAAATGCTATATTAACAATTCGCAAACCTGACAATCGCTATTCCAACTCCAACTCGCTACGGGGGCGTGCGTGAGACTGGTCCGCTTTTATAGCCCAGAGCGGCAAATAGGGGTGCCAAATTCAAAAATCAAATGCAGTACAGACAGTTCGCTGCAGATGGCGTCTCACTGGCGGTTTTAGGCAGAAAGTTGCTCTTTCAACTAATTTGCACTAAATAGCCAAAATAATGACCAGGACATGTAGACAACACTATTGTACACTTATTTATACAGTTTAAGAATTTTGGACTAAAACTTGCACCGTGCGGTTCATATCCATCATCACAGACATCAGGCAGAGGGACACCCAAGTAGTAACTCGGTACTAAAGAACCCAAAATACATTTAGTTTATAGTAACGCTGCTCTATTGTCAATATTTTTGCCTACTCCCCCACAATGTTTGGTTCTGCAATTGTCATAGTGGTGGTTCCACGATGAAGATCATTATTGACATACATGGAGTTAATGTTTATTGACTAGGTTCAGGAGCAGGACCACGCCTCAATCAATCAACCTCTGCATACCAGCGATCCTGCCAACCTCACCACGCGTCTAATTAACCATGAGCCTATATATACTCACCAGGCCAAGCCTTCATTCCTGTCTATTCGAAACTGTCGACCCCACCCTCCCTCCCTCTACATCTGTTTAATTTTCAGCGCCGATTCTCCTGCTTCAAGGGGGGTCCTGAAGAGCTGGGCTTATTCGAGACGGAGCCCCCACCAGGAGTCTAACCCAGTTCACTCTACACTTCTAGGCATAATTAAATTCTTTAATTCCACTTTGTTGTTGTGGCGTGGTCCTTGCTAGTGAAAGAACTTCTAAGTTGTATTGACCAGAAAGAAATCCACACATTCAAAGATCAAATCATATACAGTATGTCCATTAATGATGTTATGTGCACAATAAGCAATAGAATCTGAAAAGGTTTGGAAGAGAAATATGTATACAAGCATGGTGTGAATGTTAAAGTAAACAGCCACTGGGTGTGCAGATTCACAATACATACTGGCAACTACTTCTTCCCACCACAACTTCATTACCCATAAACGGTTTATGGGTATTATGGGTTTATGGGTTTATGGCGTTATGAGAGAAGCATCCACTACAATGTGGAGAGGGGTGTAGTCAACTAGTCAGTAAAGCGCTCAGCTCGGGTTAGCAGGCCAGACTGTCTTTGCCCGCTTATTTTTAATTTATTTGTATATAAGGAGGACTGGTGGAGATTAAAACACCTCTGAATATCCCTGTGGCAGCGTTGAGAGAAAATAAAGTGAGATGTGCAATTTCTAAATTACCTTTTCATCAAAAGACGAGTATTATCCAACTGAGCTACAACTTCAACTTTGCACATTTTGTTTTTTACGACATTTTACCCCCCACTTGCACGAGAGACCCCACCAGGAGTCTGGTCTTAGCCATAGCTTTCAATATCTACTATCCCATTTTAAGTGATATTTGAGTCGAACAACTGCAACGCATATACCTTTTATTGGAAATGAAATTGAGTAATAGAATGTTTTCCACGACACTCAGCCGATGATAATGGATGTAGGACGGTGCCAAAACCTATATAGTCCCGTAATGCATTTTCAATTTACTTGGCCTCTCCGGTTCAGTCCAGGGCATAAAGTAATGTGATAAACCTTGTAATCTGAAAAGAATAGAGCAGAGGCTTCCCCAAACCACGAGCAGACTTTCAGCAGGCAGCTTGTATTCAGCACACACCAGTGAGCCGACAGTGCCGGGAGGACACTGACCACAATTATTATATGTGGCACTCAGACAATTATCTGGAGTTATGAGGGGCAACTATTCATGTGCAAGAAGGAACAACTGGGGGACAAAAGTATCAAATGCCAAAGAAAAGTTGGAAACTTTGTAAACAGTGCAGTAGCCCAAAATAGGTATTTTACACTGAATAAAAAGAGCACGTGCTTGAGTAATCGCAGAACAATAACATTATTTACATTTTTGAAATACTGTGACAGAGGATTTGGAGACAGAGTGGTTGTTTAGACGCTTGATGGTACAAAAGCCATTCCGCTCACGTTTATACCGTCATAAATCAAGTATAGTATTTAGAACAGAAACGTAACAATTTACATAACAGTAGAACTGTACAATACTTTACTTGATCCTTATATGAGGGTAAAAAATGTGTTATGCCCAAATCAAATAAATTGTAAAAGGCACAATTTGTCTGAAACGTTAGACCACTGCTTTCTTGTGCAAACGAAACACCACTGTATGTACTGTATGTTTTTAATGAGGATATTAACCCCTTAACCGCTGTCTCCCCTGATCAGGGGGTTAGGGTTAGTTAACCCTAATCAGGATATAATTAGGGTTAGGAACGGCAAATGTAACATATGTAACGTTTCACTCACACAGATCTCACACATGTTTTTTAGAAACTAGAAGGTCTTGGCTTTCAAATTAGGTATCACACTGGCATATAGACTGTAAGCTCTCCAGTCAATACTCTTTGAGACATGGATGTAAATAATTGTTAACCCTAACCCTAATCCTTAACCCTAACCCTAGGGTGGCAGTTAAGTGGTAAATATTGTTGCTAGGGATGAACTGATCCGATACTGATAAATCTAAGTGAATTTAAACAGGTTGTAGCACATTTTGATATCAGCCCGCAAACACTATTTTGATCGGCACACAAAGTACTGCAGCTAACGTCTGCTTGCATCATCAATTAAGGCTGGCATAAAATGGATATCATATTGGCCCCTGCGGAAGTGGCCACAGGCTCCGATTGATGTTTTTCCCAGTGGGTGCGCAGTCAAAAAAAACAAAAAAAAGACGAGGTCAGAATCGATCTCACAAACTCGTGTTTATGAGCCCCGCGCTCGCATGTTCGCAGAAAAGGAACGACGGCTTGTGATTTACTGGTTATATCTATTGAATCATTAAATTGAATCATTATAATCATGAACTCATTATACTGAATCATTAAATCAAATTAATTGTCCTTTGGGACCAATAAAGTTTTCTCAATCTGAATAATTAAGTAAAATTAGCCTGGATGCCCAAAGATTTGAGTGGGTGCTCGAGCGCCGCAGCACCCGCAGAAGTGTTTGTATTTTAGTTTATGAAATGCTCTTAAGGAATAACTAATATAACACATTGGTAATGCACAAGTTGTAATGATAAGACCACTTTTTGTTGCAAGTTGTTTATATTAACATTACTAGTAATCCTTATTGATAGTTTTTCCATTACAGTTCATTGCTAAAAAAAAACCTTGACATGCAACATCTTGTTTGCAAGATTAGACAAGGCTTTGTTGATCTCACAATGGAGAAATTCACTTGTTACAAACGAGGACCATTAACCTTTTCCCGAACAGCAAGCCACTTTGAAGAAGGTCTTGTGTATCGGTAGGTATCAATAGATACTCCAACCCCCAGTATTGGCACCAGAAGCAAAAACAAGCGGAATCGGTGCATCCGTAATTGTAACAAAAAGCTCCTAAAAAAAAAGTCAATTTTCCATGACCGTTAACCTTTAAAAACTTCTGCCCACTACTACCATCACACATGCAAGGCATCAACATAAGTTTTCAGATATTTCCGTAGCGCACAGAAACTTCAGTCACTCTCTCTTGCACTGACCTTAAAGGTGACGCTGGGCTGTTCATTGAGGTTGACCTTGGTGACGATTCTTCCAGTTAACTCCTCCACATCAAAGATACTGCCGCTGTAGGGAGAGCGCTCTTCGTCCACTCTGTAGCGCACAAAGCTGGCCGGAGTGCCCTGCAGGAAGGAGAGGAGAGGACACGCACTTCAATACAACATCAATGTCCATGTTGCCGCCTTACATAGCCACTAATGATGTGCCACGCGGAGATGAGACAACGTGTCCTTGGTGGTTCGAGGGCTGAATAGTACTCTCAAATGCAGACCACTACCATTTTTTGGAAGCAGGTTGTTAAAAAAAAAGAACACATTTTAAATCCTTGAAAACGACCGTAACTCTCAGTATTGTGTGGAAACTTTCTGAATAGAGCTTTGTTCGACTTCTTTCAGATGGTGTTCCCATCAGTAGAGCTCCCCTTCCTAAACATACCAGCATGTAAATCATAGACGTTCATGAACCTGTTCAGTGTCAAACTGTTCCCTTGATAAAGAATACAAAGTTGCAAAGCTTCAGAAAATTGCCTAAAGTACAGTTGCGTGTCCAGACTTTTTATTTTTCTGGGGTGGCACTTGGTTTTGCTGGGGTGGCACGTGGACTGTTTATTTTTTTTACTTCTTATCTTTTTAGTTTTTGCAAGTGATGCAAAACATTCAGTCTGAGGAATACCACATTAACAATTTCAGGTTATTTTACAGCTTTAGGTCTAATTCAATGAATTTGATGTTAGCCTGTTTGCTGAAAAAAAACACAAATAAATAAACAAGCAGGCAAAAGCAGCACAACAAAGTATGAAACAAATGCCACAATATTTCAGAGGTGAGCTGTCCTTACTGGACCCACCAACCAAAAATCCATGCAGGGAAATAACTAATCAATGCTAACAGTAACAGAATCTGTTGGATTTTGTCTGCTTACTAAGTTCCAGTCAGCATTCATATTTAAATAGTCATTTGATTTTGTATTCTGTCTTGGTAAAGTTGCAAGTCTTAACAATCAGTGATACGAGAATCCATCAATGAACAGGAATGGCGGACTCAGATTTCACTTGTCTCCATTGTACAGTAAAATCGTGTGGCCCAGGCCTGGAGGGCTCTGTCATGTGAATGAGACTGACACTCAACCCAGGTCAGATCAATGGGCAGGTAATTAGCAATGATCAGCTGAGATTAGGGCCATTCAGACTGAAACTCATAGGGTGACTAAGGTCGTTAGGACTTAGAACTACCAAGATGTTCACCCACTGGTGAGAGTAGCTACTAATAATAGAAGGGGAGGGACTGATCCTAGAGAAACTACTCCTTGTGGTTCTTCAATGAAGGTACTTGAGTCATCTTCTGTAACCAGTTGTTATTTTATAAAGGTGGGCTCTGTTCTTCTTGGCACATTTGTACAGCAGGTCGACCTTCTTCCTCCGAGCAGAGGGCAGAGAGCTAAAAAAATAAATACATTAAAAATAATTGATTTCGGAAAATATGAATCGATTTGACCTACCAACTAAATTTTTAAATCAAATCGATGTTTTTGTCAGCCCTATTTGTGGGTGGGGGAGGGGCTAATGAGGACACACTGTCAGAGATATTCTCTTACTCATGCAGCCCTCTTGAGTGGGCTGGCACCTTGGGAGGCCCAGTAGAAATACACCCCTCGAAACGCCATTGCTAAAGTGTAGCTTAACAATTTTTTCCCCCCACACTGTTCTCCATCTAGTTTTTTGTTTGTTTGCACTTTTGTGACCTACAATCGCCTTGCGTGTGTGCTGCCGGTCAGGGTTAAGCGATGAATTTGGAATTTTATGTCATGATCTCACAGTGAACTAATAAGTGGTCAGACAGTCAGACCCACTTCCCACTTTGCCCATTCAGCGGGAGGAGGAGGAGGGAGCTCTCAGTTGTACAAGAGTTTTCCATCACTGACAAAGGTTCCCAAATTTCTCATCTGTGCCAGGTCGCTTTAGTGTAGAGCAGGGGTCTCCAAGTAAATTTACCCGGGGCCCAAAATATATCGGGAGTGTATTACCGGGGTCCATAATCAAAAGCTCCAGTAAAATATGTTTTGATTGGGAATATACTATTGAGGAAACCTTTTTCAAAACATTAATAATAATGAGCCTGACAGGACTGTGGCCTCATAAAAATGGCTTACACTTGCATTACACTGTGTCACAAGTTTCTGCTACACTGCAGTCATTATATGATGGAAAAGCTACTAAAGTAGCCACCGTCGCCCTGGGGAAGACAGCCCATTTACCACATGGCTATAATGTGTTGTTTAAAGCAGTACTAAGTAACTTGTTTACAATAACAAATCCTTTTCGTAGTCCCTCTGGGGGTTATACAAGTGTTAATGTGATGATTGGGGGGTCTTTCATCTCCCCCTGGTGTCTCTGGCCAGAAAACCACACTTGCAACATGCCTGCCACCGGGTCGGAGGCCCTAATGGAATACTAATGGAATCACGAAGAAGAAGCTAACATGCTAACGGGCAAAGCTAACCGCGGGCTAGCGCCACTTAAACAATATTTATAGCCAAGTCTGAGTAAAAAAAACAAATATCTCCATTGTGTAATTGGATGTACAATATCCCTCTCTCCCTTTGTCTTTTCTGTCTCTCACGGACATTTAATGAGTAAAAAAAACGCTAAATGCTATGACACCTGCAGTGGCGCGTATGGCCTCTAGGGGCATGAGTTACTTAGTACTGCTTTAAATCCTGATCTTTTATCAGCACCCTCTGCTGGACACGTGTGGAATTATTTATTTTCGTTAAGCTGCTTTAAGGTTCCCCCTAGTGGCTGGAGTGAGCATTCTGGTTATTTCTTAAAAAAATAATAATAACTCTGCACAGGAATGGGCTAGAGACCTTTTTTTTTTTTAATACTCAGAAATTTGTGCTCAAGCCAATTCGGATTGGCTCATCTTGCGGGCCGGAGGTGGCCCTGTTGGAGACCCCTGGTGTAGAGTATGCTTCACCTCTCACCTCAAAAGGCTTTGTCAGCAACTAATCATGGCTATGTACTGTAGACTGATGTAGTCGGGAGTGGTTTATATTGTTATTGCTTCCATTCATTAGGCTCTCACAGCCAATCACTAATCAAGCCGAGCCATTTGGAATTAGAAATTTACAATAACAACTTCAGAATGTCTAGACTGTTCCTTTGTGCATGGACGAAGTGAAAAGAAGCAGAAAAGGTCACTGATCTCTCTACAGAGGCGAACATATGCTCTTCGTAAACACCCGTCACCCCTCGTCCGCGTAAACAGTTGAGCTCGTCATGGCCCGCATTACTTTGTCCTCCATTAGGCAGCCTAATATGAACTCAGGGCGACTCACTGATTCAACACTCTTCCCTTTCATTTAGCTACACGCTCCCTCTCTCTCTCTTATTCATAAGCGCTAGCTGGACTTTTCATACGACCCTTTGATTAAGATTAATTACACATCCTGATCACTTATCATCTCTATAGCTCATCTTACGCCCCTCTTCCCCCCCCCCGGACTCCGTATACAATCTGATTAGTCTTCTTTTTTTTTTCTGAAGACTGCTCTTGCTTGACCTTATTTGGGTCCTGCGGGATAGAAAACTGGCCACTGTGTTAATCCATGTCGAAACCACTAAGCCTCAAAACTTGGCCTGGTTGTTGTCGGTAGACCTAATGTGTTGTAGTTTCTGACATAACTAGATTCTGGAAAGTGACATTCAAATTCCACATACTTATTCAAGTACATCCAAGGAAATGTAGCTTTTAACCCTCAACCCCGACCTGAACCCAGCACATAATTTTTCTCCAGTTTGGCTTTACCCAAACCTAAAAGCTTTAAAAAAAAATACAAAACAAATACAAAATGTGACAAAAAAGCAAAAATGAGGACAAAACACAACAAAAATGGCCAAAAACATGACGAAAACACGACAGAAAAGCAATAAAAAGGGGTAAAACAGCAACAAAAACATGGCAAAGAAGAGACGAAAAAAATGACAGAATTGCTTAAAAATTTGACAAGAACACGACCACGTGATAAAAAGGTTACCGTCACTTTGGTCAATCTTAGCTTTCAAATGAGGCATTGCACTGTTGCTCTCTAGTTGAGAAGCTTTCAGATTTGGGTAAAGCCAAACTACAGAAAATGCGCTTGGTTTAGGCTGGGGGTAAGATGTTAGAGTCATCCGTTTTCTTGCAGCTAAATAAATGGATGATATTCTTTGGTCTAAAATCACAATTTCAATGTTGTTGCAATTTATATGTATACTGCCTTTTAGAGGCAACTCACGCGATCTTCTTCTTCTGAAAATCAGTACGATCGTGTAAATCTCTCTGCCACTCATTCAGATTTTGACAAGACCAACCAGCAGAAGCAGTGAGTGGGCTAAAATGTCAGTATTTTGAGCACAAATCTGTGGTAACACCAACAAAAAAACAAAAAAACTGCTACTACTTCAACCACACACAATTCCAGTCCTATATCACACTTCACTGAGGATTTGGGAAAAACTCTTCTACTTCTACTAAGTCCTAATACTGATTAAAGTTCAATCTGCTTTAATTTACAGTAAATGCAAAAGCTTGAAGAAAGTATAACGTACACATTGCTAAAAAATATATATGTTGACGAAGCTGATTGATATAGTTGCCTCTCTATTTCAAGAGAAATATGAAACATTAAACAGCACGAGTCGGAGGCTGATCTGTTTACAGATATCTGGCCTTCATCCCACACGTCATGCATAACTCCATAGTGAGTCTGCTGTGATTACCACTACTGCATGATTATTTACATGGGTATCAGATACTACGACACAGTCCAGATACTGTAAGATAAGACACAGTAAGAAAGTGAATTTGACATCTTTCAACAAATACAATGTTATTAATCCTTTTGACAATATAAGGATGAGTAAACGCCAGCATTTTAAATTTGTTTTTAGACTGTTCTGGACTTGCTAATTGCTTAAAGGCACTAGACACGATATATATATATATATATATATATATATGTATATATATATTTTTTTATTATTATTATTTTTTTATTTTTTTATCAAAGTATTGGATCGAAATCAGTTGTTGCCCTTCTTGTAATCTCTGACATTTGTGGCATACTGTGCATCTAATTATAAAGCATTTATTTCAACATCAAGATTGACAGGATAGTTTTCTGGCATTTCTGTCAAAATGACCCCTAAAAGTGACCCCGCAAGTGGTGAAATGTGCCTATAAATCCGTCCCTGAGAAGTATTGGGATGGTACAAACATGTTGGTGAAGTTGGGAATGAGATCAGACCACATTATAACATTTTAATTTAGTGGCTTCCTTTCATTGCTTGTGATTAAAGAAATCTGGTAAAGGGCCTTTAATAGGATGCACTATTTTGAATTTATTAAATTAAAATATTGGGCCTCATTCACGACCGTTCACAATACGTTATTAAACACAAAATTGTTCTTAAGGCCTTCTTAGGAATGTTTTTGGCATTCAAAAAAACGTATTCTGGAAAACGCTCCTCTATAAGAACAAATCCTAAGAACAGTCTGGAGGACTCTTGCGCACAAAAAACCCCAAAAAACTCCAGTTCTGTTCACAATCATAATCCTGATGGGACTCAACGTTCTGAGTAATATATATTTGTACATATTAAATCATGTATTCATTAATTCCAGAATGTAAATATCCTCATCATAAATTACAGATGGCTTTATACAGAAATGCAGGTGCTCGTCATATAATTAGAATTTCATAAAAAAGTGTGTTTACTTCTGTTATTCAACATAAACGGGGAAACTAATATATGATTGACTCATTACATGCAAAGTGAGATATGTATAGCCTTTATTTGTTATAATGTTGATTATGGCTCAGCTTGTAAAAACCCCAAATTTAAAAATCTCATAAAATTATATTTTGAAAATGGACTAAGCCATAAGTCATAAAAACTATAACAAAGGCTTGACATGTCACCTTGCATGTCATGAGTCTATATCATATATTAGTGTCACATTTTAAATTGAATTACAGAAATAAATAAACTTTTCCATAATATTCTAATGATATGACAAGAGCTGGTAATAGCACTTGTAATGACGGCGTGTGTGACCTTGTGTTCCCAAGCTTTACTTGTGGAGCTAAGTGTTGATGTGCCGCCGCATCTATTTAAAGGACTAACCCGAGAGAAGGAAAACCCTTTCGCGATGTGCAGGTTATATCTATTTTAACATTTTATGATGAGAGCTAATTCGCCCTTTCAGCCCTACTTCGTAAGAATGGATTTTAAGAAGTTTCTTAAGATGATGTTCAGAAATGAGGCCCAATGTTATCGTAATATGCAAGACAGTTATGAAAATATTGCATTTTTTCCCCTGTCATCAATAGATAAAGCTATCAAAACAATTACACACACATATTGGTGCCATTCAAAATTACAATAAATATTGGAGTAAAGTGCCACATGGTTAAGTCAAAAGCAGTTATCCTGTGTGTGCCATCATGATTTATGATTTAAATTTTTTTTATTGGCATTTTCTTATTTCCACACATACAAGATTTGAGGACAGTAAGTTCTTAAAAAAAAATCATCCCCTCCCGCCTCACCCATGATCCCCTCCCGCCTCACCCATGATCCCCCCACTCCTGCCGGGAGCTTAAAAAAAATAAAATAAAAAAAAAGGCAAGGGTTGAAAAAGAAGAGAAAAGAGAAAAAGAAAAAACATTTTAAAATATAAGAAAAAAAAGTAGTATTGAAGGGAGAGAATTAGTATAAGTAAAAAAAAATGGGAGGAAGTAAAATAAAGGGATAAAAGACATGAGAGTTAAAAACAAGCATACACGTACAAACCGTGATAAAAGAAAAAATAACAAAAATTAAAAAAATAGTTAAAATAGGTTAATAAATAAAAAGGTAGAAAAGAGAAGGAAAAAATAAGACAGTTAAATAAGTGTAGTGTATCCGTGTATAAAGAGTATTGTCTTAAATGTTATGTTTCGTTTTCTCTCTCATCATCCATTATGTCACTATTGTGAGAAAATGTATCCTCCAAGTATTTTAAGAACGGGTTCCATGTAATGTAGAACCGTTTGTGAGATTGAGGACCTTATTGTTTCAAAATGTATACATTGTAATACTTCTTGCAGCCAACTCTTGGTTATTGGAGGTGTTTTATGTTTCCATTTATGAAGAATTTGGCATCTGGCCAGATGTATTAAACTTTGTAGTTAGTGACACATTCAAAGATGTAGGTAAACCAAACAGAGCAGTTATTGGGTTGGCAGGTATAGTAATTTCATACATTTTGGACAATATTAAAAGACCAGTATTTATACAGCTTCAGACAAGTCCAAAACATATGTCCGTGGTCTGCGGGTGAGTTTTTACATCTGGGACAGGCGTCCGACACATCTGGATGTCTTTGTGCAAGTTTTGCATTCATAAGATGCGCTTAATTTCCACCCATCGTCTCTGAGATATTTTTAGAGCAAGGTCCCTTTCCCATTTGTTCTTAAAAAGGATTGTTGGGTCTGGAATCATATAATTAATCTTGATATAAATAAGAGAGGTCAAATGTTTTTCAGACCAATGATGGTTAGCTAGTTGATCGATGTCAGTTTCTGGTGGGCGGTTATGGTAATAGGCGAATTGTCTTTTAATTAAGTTGCGGATTTGTATATACTGAAAAAGGTCATTGGAGGGTAAACTAAACTTTGTGCGTAATGTCTGAAAGGAGGCAAAAGCGTCTTCTTCATATAAATCCTTTAAACAGCAAAGGCCATTTGCTGACCACTTTGCAAAGGCCTGGTCTGAACCAGGTTGAAATAAATGGTTATTATAAATTGGAGCCTTGAGAGAGGCCACCGATAAGCCAAACTGATTTCTAAATTGAGTCCGGATCTTAAGTATATTTGTTATCACAGAGTTGTAAGAAATGTCACGAGGTTTAATTGAACTCTTGGAGCAGGCTATTGAGTGTAAAGAGAAGGAGGATGATCCTGTCTCAGCCTGGAGCCATGGGAGCCTAGGGTCCGAAGGTTTGTAGCTTATCCAATATAGGATTTTATGAATATTTGAAGGCCAATAACAATGCCGGAAATTAGGAAGTGCTAGGCCTCCGGATGATTTAAGCAAGTATAATACTGACCTTTTAACACGTGCTGGTTTGCCACCCCATATAAAGCCATTTATTAACTTATCTAAACTTTGAAAACAATATGTATTTATATAGACCAGTATGTGTTGGAAAAAGTATAGGAACTTCGGAAGCACTGTCCTTTTTATCAAGTTGACTCGTCCTGCGATTGAAAGAGGGAGCATTCGCCATCTGGCAAAATCCGTTTAAAAATGTTCGTAAACGTTTTTTCGTAATAATAAATTAAAATTGTTTGTGATATTGATCCCCAGATATATAAAGCAGCCGTCTACTATTTTAAATGGAAAAAATGTTTGATGAAGATTTTTTGCCAGGTCATTTATGGGGAAAAGTTCGCTCTTTTGGATATTGAGCTTATATTCTGACAGTTTCCCAAATTGACAAAGGATTGATAAAAAAAGCTGAAGAGATGTCTCAGGGCTTGACACATACAGTAAAAGGTCATCTGCGTACAATGACAGTTTGTGAATCTGACCAGGCCGTTTAATGCTCTGAAAGTCCTTATGGCTGCGAAGCCATATTGCTAAAGTTTCAATCACTAAATTAAATAATAAAGGTGAAAGAGGGCATCCCTGTCGTGTACCGTGTTGAAGAGAAAATTGAGGTGAATGGATATTATTTGTGAATACTGAAGCGGTGGGGAGAGCATATAAAAGTTTTATCCAAGCAAAAAAAATAGAATTAAAGCCAAATTTCTCTAATATAAGAAATAAATATCTTCACTCCACTTTATCGAACGCCTTTTCGGCGTCTAGCGTAATAATAACTTCGGGGGTGTTTGAAGATGGAGTGGAGATAATATTCAAAAGAAGTCTTGTGTTAAAAAATTAGTGCCTATCGGGGGTAAATCCGGTTTGATCTAATGTTAATAGTGTGGGGATAACTCCCTGGAGCCGTGTTGCCAATATTTTAGCAAGTATCTTGACAGCTACATTTAACAGAGAGATTGGTCGGTAGCTACTGCAGGAAGTAGGATTTTAATCTTTTTTCAATATCAGTGAGATTGAAGCAGTATACAGTGCCTTGCGAAAGCACTACTACACCTTGAACTTTTGCACATTTTTGTCATAATACAACCCTAAACATAAAGATTTTATTTTACATTTTTTTACTGAAAGTTCACACACAAGTAACAGACAACTGTGAAGCAAAATGATATATGATTCTGTTATTTTTGAAAAAATAGAAAAGTGAAAAGTGGGAAGTGCATAAGTATTCATACAGCATGACTTAATACTTTGTGGAACCCCCTTTTGCTGCAATAACAGTAGAACGTCTTCTGGGGTATGACTCTACAAGATTTACACATCTAGAGACTGACATTTTAGCCCATTCCTCTTTACAAAACAACTCAAGCTCTGTCAAATTAGAAGTAGAGCGTTTTCAGGTCTTTCCACAGATTTTCAATAGGATTTAGGTCAGGACTTTGACTGGGCCATTCTAACACATTAATATGTTTGTTTTCAAACCATTCCATTGTAGATTTTGCTTTGTGTTTAGGGTCATTGTCCTGCTGGAAGGTGAATCTCCGCCCCAACCTCAATTATCTTGCTGACTCCAGCAGGTTTTTCTCCAAAATGTCTCTGTATTTGGCTCCATCCATCTTCCCAACTATTCTTACAATATTCCCAGTCCCCGCTGAGGAAAAGCAGCCCCATAGCATGGGGCCACCATACATAACGTTTTGCATTTGGGCCAAAAAGTTCAATTTGTGTCTCATCTGACCAAAGCACCTTCTTCCACAGTAGCTGTGTCCTCCATTTGACTTCTAGCAAACTTCAAACGGGATTTCTTCTGGCCTCCTTTCAATAATGGCTTTCTTCTTGCCACTCGTCCATTAAGGCCAGATTTGTGTAGAGTACGACTTATAGTTGTCCCATGTACAGATTCCCCCAGCTCAGCGGCAGTACGTCCCAGCTCCTCCAGAGTTATCTTGGGGCACTTGGTTGGATTTCTGACCAGTGTTCTCCTTGTTCGGTCTGTTGGTTTAGGTGGACGCCCGACCGTGTCTTGGTAAGTTTGCAGTGGTGCTATACTCTTTCCATTTCCGAATGATGGATTTAACAGTCCTTCGACCATAGCTCTGAGGCCCTCACAGAACAGCTGGAATTATACTGAAAGTAGATTACGCATAAGTGGCCTCTATTTAATGGTTAGGGTAAGGTGTGAACATTCTGCAGTCATTAGGAATGTTATAAAGGCAATTTAATACACTCATGCACGCCCCACTTTCCCCTTTTCTGTTTTTTGTAAAATAACAGATTCTTTCGGTAAAAAAAAATCTAAATAAAATCTTCATGTTTATGGTTGTAAACATGACAAAATTTGCAAACGTTCAAGGTGTATTAGTACTTTCGCAAGGCACTGTACAGGCTAGGGGGTAACTTACCATTGCTAAAGGAGTCATTGTACATTCTTACTAAGATGGGAATTAACGGGGAGGAATAAGTTTTATAGAATTCCACCATGAAACCATCAGGGCCCGGCGACTTACCGTTATGCATGGCCTGAAGTGCTTGTTTCACTTCTGTGAAGGAGATGGATTTTCCAAGTCTATTAGCTATGGTTTAATCGATTTTAGGGAATATCAAGTCATTAACTGGTTTACTAGCGGAGGTGTTACATTCCGAACTATAAAGTTTAGTATACTATTTCTGGAAAGTTTGATTAATAATAGCAGGGCCTGTAAAGATAACCCCCTCCTCTGTACAAATTTGTGTAATACATTTCGATGTGTTTGCTGCTCGTGCCTGATGTGCTAGCAACTTCCCAGCTTTCTCTCCGTGTTTAAAGAATTGTTGTTTAGATTGCTTTAGTTGTTTCTCGACGATGCCTGTCATGAGAAGTTCATGTTTTGACTGTAGTAGTAGTAAACGTTTTTTTTTAAAGCTCAGGGTTTGGGGTTACAGAATATTGTTGGTCTAATTTGCTAATCTCGTCTCCAATTAGTGAGAGTTCAACTTGTTCTCTTTTTTTAATAAAGGAAATATGAGAGATTAGCTGTCCGCAAAGGAAGGCTTTAAAAGCTTCCCAAAGGGTGCTAGAGGTGACTTCCAAGGTTGTCATTAATTTCAATGTAAAATAAAATTTGTGAGGCTATATATTCTTTAATGTAATCGTCCATCAGCCATTCTGCCCTAAAACGCCAGGTTCGAGGGGGAGAACTGCTAGAAGGAAAAATCTATAGAAGTAGGACCATGGTCTGAAATTACAATCGGATGGTGATGACAAGCAGTGACGGAGTGAATTAGCTTTTTATCAATTAAAAAGAAATCCATCCGAGTAAATGTCTGATGCACATGTGAAAAAAGAAAACATTTTGACCCAATGTAGTGGGTTTAATAGAGGATCTATCAAGCGTTATATCTTGTACTAAATTAAAATCGCCCCCGATTATTAAATGGTGATTGTCCGTATTGGGAATTTTTGTGAAAAGGTTTATGAAAAAGAGATCGTTGTCCCAGTTTGGAGCGTATATGCAGACCAGAATAACAGGCATAGTATTTAATAGACCCAAAACTATTACATAGCGACCATTTTTGTCAGAGACAATATGCTGTGGTACAAAGTACTAATTTGTATTTTTTTTTACGAATTATGATTGCAGCTCCTCTTGATTTGCTTGCTCGATGTGTGAAATATGAGGCTCATCCAGCTCCTCCTTAACAGAGATATTTCAGATGATTTCAAATGAGTTCCTTGTAAAAAAAAAAAAAGTCACCCTTAAGCTGTTGCAAGTGTGCCAAAACCTTACCAACGTTTACAGCCTTATTTAAACCTCGGACGTTCCATGAGATCACCCGCAATGTTTCTCCTCGTAATTTATAAATCATCTATTCAGTTTGTTGGATATATAATCTGAAAAGGTGAAAAACATGTGTAAATTTATTGCATGGATGAGAGGGAGAAAAAGAGAGAGCAAAATAAGACAAAAAAAACATGTTGCTATTTGAAAAAAAGAAAGAGGAGAACTGGAAAAAGTAATACAGGGACGGTACAAAAACAAAAAAGGATAAAAAGGATAAAAAGCTCCCAGCAGTACTATCCTGCTGGAAAAGGATATCTGCACCCAAACTGAGCTGCCCCTGTTAAACAACCAGCCCAGGGCTTTCTAATCTAATTTCCAAGGGTCTCTATCCCAATATAAAAAAAGTAAAAAAAAAAAAAAGTAAATCAACCTTATGTAAGAGAAAAGAAACATTAAATTGATAATAATGGTAATGCTCTTCATAGAGAAAAAAAACAAAACAAAAAAACAAAAACAAAACGGACAAAAGAATGATAGTATTAATATAAAAGGAAATGTGTACTGTGTAGCAACATTAAATAATAATATTAATAATTGACTTGGTAGTACTACTCCTAATTACATTTAAACCAAGAGAAAAAGAAAAAAGAAAGAACAGAAAACATAAAAGTACCTGATGAAAAATGTTCTATCAATGTGTGCTAATGAGCCATTATAAACCATCATATGTATCAGAAGTGCAAATTATCCTGGCCAAAATTGGTAATAATAGTACCGTTTATCTCAGTTCAGTGTGGTATTGCGGGCAACAGCTTGTCTGTAGGGTGTAGCAAAAAAGTCCCCGTACAGTTTCTTCAGGTGCCGGTAGATTGTCCATTTCACATTCTAATCTTTGTTGATCACGCAGCTACAAAGTTTTCTGCTTCAGTCTCGTCAGAAAAGTTTGTCCTTGTTCCCTCCGATGTTATTATTGACAGTTTGGCAGGGTACCTCAGAGATGGCTTCAGACCTAGCTCGTATAGCTTGGACATCACCTCGATGTCACTCGATAACGTTCCTCCATCACTTCAGGTGGGTAGTCCTCGTAGATGGCGATAGGGTGGTCCCGGTATTTCAGCTTTCCTCTTCCAGCCGGTGCTTTTACTTGATGTCTGTGTAGGCAAATGATCACCGGTCTCGGTCGCTGTCCCTTTGCCGGTTTAGCCTTTGTGGCACGGTGGGCTCTATCACAGTCAGGTGTAGTGCCCAGCACGGATTCGCCAAACACTTCCAGCAAAAGTTCAGAGAAGAAAGCAACTGTTCGGGGTCCTTCCATTGATTCTGGCAGACCTTGGCAGAATGTTGTTACGGCGGCTGCGAGATTCTAAATCCATCACTTTAGTCTGGAGTTTAGTATTGCTATCCGTTAGCATAGCACAGGTGTTTTCAAGCTTTAGCATGCGCTCCTCAGTGTTGTTAGCATTCTCTTCGAGTGCAGCTATTTTCGTGCTGTGTTCAGCCACTTTAGCTTGAATGTGGTCCATTTTATCCTCGAGCTCGGAGATAGCGGTCTTAAACTCGCCGGAGAGAGAGCGCTTCGATGGTCCTCCAGCAGACTCACGGGTTTAGCCATGCTGAAGTCAGCGGTGGGTTCCATCGTGTCTGCGTTGCTCTCGCTTTTCTTTTGCTTACTCCCTCTTGTCGTCATAATGCATCAGCCGTACATAGGACACTGCCTCCCAAAAATCTGAAAGAGCCGTTGGTATCTCTTAAGATAAAGTTTGTTGGTGTGGGAGTGAGACTCCTCCATTGACCCGGAAGGATGGCACACTTAATTAATAATTGAACAAGTTCTGAACTTCTGCCAGTGCTCCTGTGTGCTTCTCCAAACGGGGCAATGACAAAACTGCCTCCTTTAATCAGTAGGTTCGACTCAAAACACTCCATTTCAGAAGTGTCAAAGAAATTCACCAGAGTTTTGCATTAGGAACAAAAAAAACAAAAAAAAGAAAACAAATTCCGAATAAACTCTGCGGTATCAAACATCATTACTGTACAAACCGCGCCCGTTGCCAGTCCCCACGGCAAACTGCGAATATTTTCAGAATTTTAAAACGACGTTCCCAAGGTTAAAAGGTAATCCGCCGCACAGTCATGATGAGACACAGCACGCTGATATTTGTCACATAATTCTACCACAGCCGGCTGAAAATAACTTCTTTCACTGCTTTGGTGCGTGTGTGCTTTGAGCGTGTGCGGCGAAGGACAAAGGGGGTTACTCTGTGTGTATGTGAATAATACTAGGGGCTGTGCATGTGTAGGTGTTTGCCGAGCACTAGACTAGAAGCCTTTTTTTCCTTCCAAGACTTCGCCTGTCAATAAAGTGCGTTGAGCTCGCAAATCCAGGTCAATAAGAGACTGGGTGAGTCTGCTTCCGAATACGATCCCCGCGGTCTGTCAAAGCGCTTCGCAGATTGCATATGTGCGGTTTATTTTTGACTAAACGCATCCATTATCCATTTAAATCGATCGGTCGTGTACAGAAGATGGTAGCGGGGTGTGTGTGATTAAACGTGAAATATAACACATTATTTGAAAATATGATTGTAAAACCCTCTGTCAAAGTTGTATTTAAACATGTCTACATTCACACCTGATTTAAATAAACTTAAAGTTCAAAAAAACGTGAAATATAAAGGAGGGGAGTCCTTGGATAATCTTGGCGTAATCAAGAAAAAGGAGGGAATTTGAACCCAAGTAATTACCCATGTAAGTACAGGTACTCTTATGTGTAACAAGGAAGTACAATGTGTAACTACCTGTGTCAAGGTGAAGTAAAGGTATTCAAAGAGCAATTATTGGTGCTGAGCTATCACATAGTTGTGGCAAAAGGGAATGTGGTACTATAAATTGGGCATTAATTTTAATGTTGCAAGACAACATTATTACTGTTGTGAAAGTGAAGACATGACTCCAGGCATTTTTATTGATTGTTGTTTATTTCTTGTAGTGAGACACCGTTGCCTGTAACAAGCAGAAACAAGTGTGAACAGAGAAAAAATAAAGCGAAACAAGGATAAGTAACACGTTATTAATGTGCATGTATACTGTAACTAATGTGCAGGTACAGGAGAGCACGGGCTGTACAATGAAGTGAGACACTGTTGCATGTAACAAGCAGAAACAAGAGTGAACAGAGAAAAATAAAGCAGAACTCTCCAAAAGAAGTCTCCAAAAATTCTCACACTATCAAAGTGCATGTACACCATACGTACATGTGATATGATGACAGCTAGATGGTTCCGGGTTCAATTCTTAAGTCAAACGGAGTCTTTCTGTTCAGATGTGCATGTTTTTCCTGAGCCAACATAGGTTTCCTCGCGTTTCCCCTACAACTACAAACAATTCACATTAGCACAGGAAGGCTCCGTCCGACTTAGGAATGATAATTAAGCTTGACAATTTCTGGACACTTGTTCTTGTTTCTGCTTGTTACAGGCAACTGTGTCTCACTATAAAAAATAAATAAACCACTATCAAAAAAAATGCCTGGAGTCATGTCTTCACTTTCACACAGTAATACTGTTGTCCTGCAACATACAAAATGTATGCGCAATACCACATTCCCTTTTGCCACAACTATGTGAAGCTCAGCACCATTAATTGCCCCGTTTCATTCACACTGTATTGGCTTGGCGGTTTTGTTGTGATTGTATGATGTCACTTTTGAATTAAATAATAAATAAATAAATGAAAATGAATACCTTTACTACACCTTGACACGTAGTTACACATTGTACTACCGTGTTACACATTGTTCCCCCCTTGTTACACGTTGTAGGCGAACTTACACGTGTAATTACTTTCTTGTTACCCGTACTTACACCTGGAACTTGCGGGCTGTATTCTAAAGCGTTACTGAGTTGTCTTTTACAAAGTTAACAATGAAAGTCTCTAATCCAATCCACTTTATCAGTCAATCATACTATAGAGACCCAGGGCCGATGGGAGTCCTCCTTTATCTATATAGCACATTTAAAACGTTTCCAAAGTGCACATGAGATTAAAAAAAAAAACAATAAAACCAAAACAATCCAAAATAGCTCGACCACTAAATGAGAATAAAACAATAAATAGAAATAAAAACATATTCAAAAACAATAAATAAGAATAAAAGACACAGCGGACCACACAGGACCACAGTTAAAACCAGAGAATAAAAGCGAGTTTCAAAACGAGATTTCAAACACACCACTGTGGGGGCTGTTCAAAAGTAGAACCAAAAGCTGGAGCTGGCCTAATCCTCCACAAAACCAAAGCGAGTGAGTGACACCGCAATGACACAACATGGACTTTCCCCTCCCTTTTTCTCAGGACAAAATGTTGAATTCCCAGCTAAATACAGTAATTTAATGTGTGGCATGAGCGTGAAAAACATAAAAGTAGTGGATGAAAGTGCAGACAGCGTGCGGTGAATGAACCACCTCGTGTCATGATTCGTCTTTTTTGTTCCCCTGGTTTCGTATGTGGTCTTTGGTCTAGTCCCGTGTTTTATTTTGTCTGTCCCTGTGATTTTGCTTTGCTTCCCTTGTGTTTATTGCCTGTGCCCCATATCTTCATGTATTTATACCCCTGTGTTTCCCTTGTCTTTTGTTGTGTCATTGTCTGAGTTTTTGGCATAGCTGGATTTTTTAATTTTTATTTTGGTTTTCGTCATTCATTAAACATCGCCAGTTTTGTTGCAGTCCTGCATTTTGGGTTTATTTTCCTCACTCCACCTCGAGCTCTAGTCTGCAGGCTGCACTTATTCTTAGTTGCACTGGTTATGTCCTGGACATGTCAATAGATGATATTTACTTCATCATTATTATTGTTTTGCACAATACATAGCGTGTACATTTGAGTCAGAAGGGGAATTTTGATATACACCTCCAACTCTCAAATGTAGGCACGCACACGTCGCACACACACTCCCCTCCAAAACACACGCCCTGTCAGAGTCCTCGTTTTGCAGAGTCAGGTTTGTCGAGCAATGTCATGTTTGCTTTTTAATGTCATGTATGTTGTGTTTTATGGATAGACACTCACTCACTCACTCAGGCTGCCTTGTATTCGCTAAAGCCACGGCATTGCCCCTGTGTCCACGACCTGTCTCTCTGTGCATGAGTTCGTTTAACCTGACGTTTGCTCCCTGAGCAAAGCACCATAAGTCAGACTACAGGAGGGAGACAGAGAGAGCGAGCGCCAAGACCATTTAGTTGGGAATGATTCAAACTAAGGATCTTTTTCTGACAACTCCTTAAAATGCCTCTCTGCTGCCTCTAGCAGATTTGCTCCTTGTTGCTACATGAAGCTGAAATGTAATTAAAGAGTACCATGACAGTTGTTTAACAGCAGTTTTATATATATTATGCAGCTCAATGCTCAATTGCATGTAAAATAAAACATACTGTATAGACTATAGGCTATAAAAACATATTAAAAAGTTTATAAAAGATAAAGTTCACACACAAGTAACAGACAACTGAAGTGAACGCAAAATGAAACATGATTCTGTTATTTTTCAAAAAATAGAAAAGTGAAAAGTGGGCCGTGCATAAGTATGCATACATCATTTTCTAAGGGCATTAAATTGCCTTTATAACATTCCTAATGACTGCAGAATGTCCACACCTTGCCCTAACCATTAAACAGAGGCCACCTGTCACACCCCTCTGTGTGACACTGCTCCCCTCCCTTTCCTTTGTGTGTGGGTGTGTATGTTTGGGCGGAGTCTCCTGGAGCAGCTGATCTGCAATCAGACCTTCAGGTTAAGAGACCCAGCTCACCTGCCAGATTGTACTTCCGATACACGGTGACTAGTTGGCTGCTCAGTAGTGTATTTTTTGTATCTTGTTACTTACCTCTTGGAATTTTTCTCACTTGCCTCCTGTGTTCCCCCAGTCCTCGCCGCTGTTCGTTCTCCTGGACCACTACCTGTCTGAGAATATCTGCCTCATCCCCCTGGACCGGCTCCCCACCTACCTGGACAATAAAATGCTCCCTTAACCTTTACCTCCTCGTTCTGGTGTCCTTTAGTTGGGTCCGTCCTGTCTCGAGTCATATCATAACACCACCTGTGTGTAATCTACTCCCAGTATAATTCCAGCTGTTCTGTGAGGGCCTCAGAGCTATGGTCGGAGTGTATTGGTCACTAAATAACATCATGAAGGCCAAGGAGCTCACCAGAGAGGTCAGGGATAAAGCTGTGGAGAAGTTTAAAGCAGCGTTTTAAAGCGTATTCGGGTATAGCACCACTGCAAACTCACCAAGACACGGCCGTCCACCTAAACTAACAGACCGAACAAGGAGAGCACTGGTCAGAAATGTAACCAAGTGCCCCGAGATAACTCTGGAGGAGCTGCGACATACTGCCGCTGAGCTGGGGGAATCTGTACACGGGACAACTATAAGTCGTACTCTACACAAATCTGGCCTTCATGGACGAGTGGCAAGAAGAAAGCCATTATTGAAAGGAGGCCATAAGAAATCCTGTTTGAAGTTTGCTAGAAGTCATATGGAGGACACAGCTACCATGTGGAAGAAGGGGCTTTGGTCAGATGAGACAAAAGATGAATTTTTTGGCACAAATGCAAAACGTTATGTATGGAGCAAACCTAACACTGCTCATCGTCCTGAGTGCACCATCCCCAGTGTCAAATATGGTGGGGGGAGCATCATGCTATGGGGCTGCTTTTCCTCAGTGGGGACTGGGAAGATTGTAAGAATAGTGGAAGATGGATGGAGCCAAATACACGGACATTTTGGAGGAAAACCTCAAATGTTTTGAAAAATAACAGTCAATCATCATTTTACTTTCACTTCACAGTTGTCTGTTACTTTCAGTAAAAAATTTAAAATTAAATTGTTATGTTTATGGCTGTAAAATTACAAAATGTGCAAAAGTTCAAAGTGTATTAGTACTTTCGCAAGGCACTGTACTTACAATCTGGAAAAGTTGGAAAACGTCTGAACTACAGCATTAAGTTTTTATAGTCTTAAGATCAATACAACTTCATCAGAGGAAAAGCGGATTCTTGCTCTCCCCAAGGCCTTTCTGTTCTACTCGTATAGTGATTTCTTGTCCTAAGCTGGTCATGGTGGCTGCCAGGGCACCAAACCAAACTTTAAAATCCAGAACTGCTTATTTCTTTAAAGATAATTCCCAGAAAACGCCTCCTTAGCCAAAGTCAATAACAAACACTCCCACTCCAAGTATTCTGTCTATGTCTAAGGTCATAGTTGTACCCCCCACGGCGAAAAGTCAGAAAGCCTGGCCTGTTTTATTCTTTTCTCCTCTCCCTTTTTTTATTTGACATGGAGAATAAGAACACGCGCACTCCTAGCCCTGCAATCTGAGCAGCAGCGGGGTGCCACTGACAAAGGCATCAAAGCACCTCCATCCCAATCATACACGAGGGGAGGACTTTGAAAACAAGGAGACATCTGGTACAAAGTTATCTACACACAAGCCACTTTTCTCAGCTCAAATAAGCAAAAAGCGCAACGTCTTTAAGAAAATAACCGATTGTTTTTAGAAGCCAAATCTGTAAGCAGGAAAACAACTCCCAAAGCCCTATAAAATATTGAAATGTGTACTCCTGTCATTACCGGGATACACATGCTCCCAGGGCCCCGCTCTTCCTGAGAAATGGAGTCTCAGAATATTTCCAGAACATGTTCCAGTTGGTGGCTTAGGTTTTTATATGTAAAAACCACTTGGAGTTGAATACGATGGTTGACAAATTCGATATTATTTGAACAGCTAAGTTCAAACTCCGAGACAGAACAGTTAATTTGGAGAAGCTATTGTTCGTTGTTATTGTTCGTTGAATGTGCATGCAATAAGAGACCGGGGGGAAACAATCAGTCTTTTGACAAAACCCCGTGTCAATTTGAGCTCTTTGATTCAATTACTAGACCTTGGAGGCAAGTGCAAGTGTGCTAACCCGTGAGCAAAATGTTTTCCTTTCTTTTGGAAACGCTGATCCCTCTGGCTGTTTGAAGAAAGCCCGCTGAGACAGCGGCGGTTGAGAGCTTTCATAATACAATTGTCATTTTGTTATATTATGCGACCAAAGGCACATTGATGCCAATGACAGTTCAGTTTTATGACTTATCGCCAATTTACAGATTTGTCTTTTTTACATCTCAGATTTGGGGTCCTAAAACTGAGATACAGGAAACTTCAAAAGGTAGATTAAGTGCAGCTAGTCCACAAAATAATATATTTTATTTGTCAGCTTGCGCTCGCTATTTAGCACCTGTCTTGATAAAAGAGCAAAAGAGAGACGGGCAACCACAGTGCATCTGAGGACCCTTTTGCCAAAACCTGAGCCAAGTCGTTGGTCAGGAGGATCTAGTTGGACGATGAGCATGTTTAAGTTCACGCTTTAGTGCCTTCCATGCGATTTCTCTTGTACTTTTGCCACATTTTGAGACTTTCCCTGTATTTTCTCTCACACAGAAAAACGTCTCATCTCCGAGTCAGGATAATGAAGGGCTTCGCAAAAGCCATGAAACGACTATAGCCGCTGTTAGGTTAGGTTACTTTATTTGTACCCGTAGGTTACATTTGTCTTGCAATTCTGAGAACTAGTCAACATTAAAACACATTATACAAAGATAAAACACCACATACATGTTTAAATATAAAAGTCCAATATAAGTTTGGACTTGTTTTATTGGACTGATGCCTAAAAAGAATTTGTACTATTAGCGGAGCCAGGCCTTGGTAAAAAACACACAGAATCACAGCGCTAATGAGGGCAAACTGGACCCCAAAACATCTTCAAACTAATGGATTCCCAGACACACAAGTTCAGGAAGATTTAAAGATTGCTTTTTTTTTTCATCTATTCTTAATCATGAACACACAAACTGCTGCGGGAGTTTCGGGTGTGCTATCTAATGTTGGCATGTTGATCAAATCGTTGGGGATGAAAGTAGCATGTGTTGTTGACTATCTGACCCCAGGATGCAACTAACTGCAGTGTCCAGCAGCGTTTAATGGAGATGGTTGAAGCACTGGAACCAGCAGCTAACAGTGTATTTAAACTCCCATGCTGCCAAATGGCCGAGGGGTTAAATCGAAGCACACAGGAAATACCTCTGTCTCTTCACTGTGACTGTTCTGATAGTTTGCCAGCTAAGTCGAATTTCTACTCCCATTTTGTACGTAAAAAGGTCTGTGCGTTCCAACTAGGGGTGGGCCATATCGTATCGCATATCGTTATCGTGATATAATGTTTTGATATCGTTGTAATTTTTTATATCGTTGTGGACACAATATAATTTATGTTACGCTCTGCTCCATCAGAGCAGCATAAACGGTGACTGTAGAACACGGGGACACGTGCTGAAAAAGTAAAATGAAATAAAGGATGTAAACTGCTTGAGTAGATCATATTTCGAAGACAATTATGCCGTAAAAAAAAAAAAAGAATAAAATATCACTGAATGAATCTTCCCAATAGGCGTAAGGCGGGGATTTTGAAGTAATTCGTCCATTGTCAATTATATCGTTATCGTGATATTTATTTTTTCATATCATGATATAGATTTTAGGCCATATCGCCCAGCCCTAGTTCCAACTGTCACTGCATTTGTGCTGCCACATGTTTCTAATGTCCATCCGGGCACTGGAAGTTTTTCAGAAATTGCAAAACAGGAGAAGAAAGATAAACAATATGGCGCCTCCAGCGATGGCTTTTACGCCACAATTACTTAAGGATAGGTAAGACAATGAAGTAAAGCAGTGATGGCTAGTTTGCAAATGGTTTAAATCATGTTTTAGAAGTTTAGCCGTTTGCTGTGCCTCACAACTCTAGATCGGACATGATGCTCGTTGACGTGGCAAACGTGATGGTGATTCAACGGCAGAAAGTGAGTTACACTCATTGTTTGTGATTGTTGTTTGTGGTTGTATCTCTTCTAAGTAGAGGTATCTCTTTCAGGTAGTAATTTCTTTGAAATGTCTAGTTTTTTAGTGTTTAACTGTATTAGCATTGTTTTCTCCATTCATTCCCAGGGTTCAGTGGTTATCATTTATTGTATCACTGTCCCATGTTCAATACATATTTGATGTCGTGTTAAAAAGTACAGAAATACTGTTTTAAAGTAGGAAACACATGTTATAGTATTTGATAGAAATATAACTGAATTATTTAAAGTGTTTGACAGATGTAGCTAAAGTCTATGCATCAAGTGATAAAACATTTTAAAACTGCAAAAACTTTATTTTCTTCACAGATCTGACATAAGGTCAGTCACAATTCTCAAAGAGTCATGAAATAACTCAAAATGTCGTGTCCTGACGAAGACCAGGAGGCGGGACCACATTACACCGGTTTTAGAGTCGCTGCATTGGCTCCCCGTGTGTTTCAGGATCGATTTTAAAGTTCTTTTAATGGTTTTTAAATGTCTTAATGGTCTTAGTCCTTCTTATCTTTCAGAACTGATTTTACCATATGAGCCTTCGCGGTCCCTTCGCTCCTCCAGCAGGGGTCTCCTAGTTATTCCTAAAGTCAACAGAAAGACTCACGGCGAGGCGTCTTTCCAATATTATGGCCCTCGCCTCTGGAACGACCTGCCGGAGGAGCTCAGGACCGCAGAGAACGTTCATGTTTTTAAGAGCAGGCTCAAGACCCACCTTTTTAGTTTAGCTTTTAACTAATATTTACTTATATTAACCTTATCTACCGGTTTTAGTTCTATTATTTCTTTAGTTTCCCTCTCTTTATCCTGTGCTATTTCATGCACAGTTTTAGCTGTTTTTTTAATGTATCTCTTATTAAATATTAATTTATTTTTTATGTGTGTATATATATATATATATATTTATAATTTTTATTGTATTTATTTATCTATTTTTTTTTTTTTTTAGTTATTTTATTTATTTATTTATTTTTTATGTTCTCCTAGTGGTTCCTCTGAGGGAGCCCTCTGCCCCAGGAGTGCTGGTTGGCTGCGGCTATGCGGGCGCTCTCCTGGGGGTGCCTGGATGGAGATAGGACGTCTCTCCTACACCTACTCCGGGCCCCCTGAGTTGGCGCTCTGTGGCTGTGGCCGATGGGCTGCTCCTGGTGCAGACGGCTCCTTGGATGATGTTTCCTCTTTCGGTCCATCTGTACCCAGCCTTACATACTCAACTCAATGTCCATTTTTATTTAAGACTTTTTAACTGCTGGCTGTCTGTACGTATGTGTGCCTGTGTGTCTGTGTGTGCGGGTGGGGTGGTGGGGTTGTAGTTTTTATGTATATTTACTGGTGGGGACGATTTTAATGATTTTTAAGCACTGTAAAGCACTTTGTGTTACATTTTGTATGAAAAGCGCTTTATAAATAAAGTTTGATTTGATTTGATTTGAAAATAGATCAAAACAGAATTGCCATTTGTTCCAACGTAGTGGCCATGGCCATAGCCAATCTAGAGTTTTATTAAAGATTCTTGAGTTAGCTCATGTACTGCCTGTATGACTCAAACGCCTTTCAAGCATATTGTCTAAAATACTGTTTATTGCTTATAAAAACGTTGTGTTTTGATTTGCTTTTGACCCCTCTATAAATTAATCCTCTGAACTCAGACTGAAGCAGACCTCCCTTAAAAAGAGGTATACAACTACAACAGAGATATATGAAAAACAATTAACAAAAGAAATTGTTAATCAAAAACCAAACTAAAAATACATTTATGGTCTGACGAATATATATACTGTATTTACAGGAGGCTAAAGCGTCATTAGAAAAACCTCCAGGAAAAGGGCTGTTACATGAGAATTTTGAGCAGATTGGAATATTTAATAAAGTATTGTAGCAGCCAGTGCTAACCTGAGCCACTTCTGTTGCCGACGGACATGTTAGCTGACGCGCCTGCTCACTTCATTCATTCATTTGAAAGTCAAAGACGTCTCCGAGGCAAGCTTATCGTTAAAAGTATTACTTTATTATAACAAAACCTAAAATCAGTCCACACAGTGCAATTAGATTCATATTCAACAATAAAACTATTACCTCATAGTGCCGCAAAGCGGTCAACAAACGTATGAGCCCGTCCGTCTAGCAACTCTCTGCAGGTAGCAAAGATCACCACCTATATCCTGTGCGCCCTTGTCCTGCAGTGACCCCTAGCGGACATTTACTTGGAGACTACTGGCTCCTACAAGTATTATTTATGGAATATCTGAATCAATAATTACGCTTTTATAACCAACTGACAATTTTGGAAAAACAATTAGAAGCCATTCAGAAAACAAAGCCACTAATCAAGTGGCTTATAGATAGTTTGTATTACTACCTCAAATAATTTAGGGGTGAACAAAAATCAAGTAGTTTAGTTTAGTTTTATAAAGTATTCTCAAATATTCAAGCATTCTGCCGACTGTACATGGGCGAGTTTTCAGATTAGGCTACTCATCAAAAAAATTGACCATAATTATCATGCTCCTACGCTCATATTATTTCTCGGGAGCACTAATATTAGGAGAAGCATTCAAAAGTGTAGCGTATGAAAATATCACTCACAGGTGGATCCTGGTCTTCAGCAAACACTGTTGTGATGATCGTCCCCTTCTCGGCGTTGGGTGCCACCATTCCTTTGTACAAGTCCTGGCTGAAGACGGGCGAGAAGTCATTCATGTCCTAAGACACAACAGATGGAGAGAGGAATTTCTGTTTAGTGAAGAATAAAAAAAAAGGAAAGAGGGGTAGAGAGAATGTAGAAATGGCAACACTGATGGGATTTGGCACCGAGAGGGTCAAATGTATTCATGAACTCAATTACTTGTGTGGATGCCGCCCACTTACCCACAGCGTAATATTGTAGCAAAGCACATTTTGCAGCCAGTGCTTTGTTTGATTTCAGCTAATGCTATAGCAAGGATTGTCTGGACAAATGTGGCAAATGTGCTTCTGCAGTCATTTTCCATCTGACAGCCTGACTGTTCAGTTTATTGAACGATTGCATTTCACATTTCAGAACTGACAGCTAAGGTTTTAAACTATAATAAGGGTGGAAAATGCACCTTTGATATCACGCGAAAGTAAACACAATTAGAAAAACACAGTAAGCTTCATCTAAAATCATCAGTGATTGTTGACTCATTCGAGATATTTAAGCTAACGCACATTGATTTAACTGCACTGTAGCCGAGTTTAGTTCCAGCAGCATCAAAGCGCTCCCCTGAAAGCTAATTATCATTGCAGGGCTAGCCCCGGGCAGCAGATCACTAAAGCTCAGACACAGTTCACGTCGGCTTCTTATCTCATCTTCACACCGCATCAAAGCTCCTCCGGCTGATAAATGTGCTGTTGTTGGCGATCAGTGATTTACGGCTCGGAAGCATCGCGACTATTGAGCCTTTCACACCAGCTTATTCGTGGCCGGTGTTGACGGCTTTTCTCTTGCCCTGCATTGTTCAGCTTCATGCATGTCAACAAAATAAAAAGTCTGCGGTGCTTAGAATTTCTGCGTATGAACAAACTGAACTGTGTGCTGAAGCGATGATGACAAATTAGCAGCCATCAACTGAATACTAACCAGAGACATTAGCAAACTTCTTCGCAGTTATGTAGTTGCCGTTTGTAGACTTTGAGCGCCCCCCCCCCCCCCCCCCCCCCCAGCACAGCTTTGGGGGACCTTTCTCCAGAACCAGAATTCTGAAGGGTTTGCCAGTTATGTGTAAAATGTATGGGGGAAACTGGTGTGCCTTAAGACATTCACCCAAACATGGGCCTGGTCGGTACTTGGATGGGAGAACATTTAGTAACACCAGGAAGCCTAGCGAATGTAGTGTGTGAGTGGTTGGTGGTGGTCGGAGGGGCCGATGGCACAGACTGGTTGCCTCGCTTCCGTCAGTCTACCCCAAGCCAGCTGTGGGTACAACAGTAGCTTACCACCACCGAGTATGGAGTGAATGAAAAATGACGACAGTGTATCGCTTTGAGAAACTTGGTAATACGGGCTTGTAAAGCGCAATAAGGCATTATTATTAACTACCCATATTCACTTATACCAATTAGCTGCTCAAAGTTGTGTTTTTAAAACGGTGAGAGTCAAAACAGGTATCGGCTCAGTATCGGATATTTGAAGCCGATACCTGATACCATAATTTTTCCAGGCTCCGATATCCAATACCAGTATCAGATCGGTGCATCCCTACTTGGAATTATTTCTAGCCATCTACAGCCCAATGCTGGTCATTTTCAGTCTTGGCTAGAAACAATGTAACTGCCACTTTGGCCAGTTAAATTGTTGTTAGATTGTATGCTTTTCTAACTAATTGAGGCCTTAAAGCCATGTTGTTGCAATATCCTCCTTGTAAGATATCCTCAAAAGGGACTACGACGAGAGAAGAAAAATAATAAAACAAAATACATTTTAGAGGCATGTATTAAAATGATTAGGGTCTTTGCTGGAGGTATCAAGTCATATTGTCCAGACCCAACTGCTACGCACTGATGCAGCGTGGTGTGGTACAGTGGTAGCATCTCATATTAAAAATAAAGTATTTGTTGATGCCTTCACTTAGTCTTTAGAGTGGAGGGCAGGACTTTGGCAGAATGGAGCTGCATGAATCAAAGCACGCAGGCTTTGCTTATGCTGAATAATTAGCCATGTGCTTTTGGGCTTCATCTTTTTTACTTGCCTTGTTGTTTGGTGTTGTTATTCACACAGGCGGTATCTGATTGGAAAAGTTGAATCGGAACAGGGTTATATGTTACGAAAAAGGACCAGCCACAGTAGCCGGAGAGTACAGACCTACTCAATGAATTCAACTAAGTCCACCTCTGGGCGCACACATCATTAGGTCTTACCGGCTACTCTTACACAGTCTCTTTGTGGAGCGCACCAGCCCGTCTCCGGTCTACCCTTGTGCTGACATTTCTCTTTATTTTCCAGTGTTTTGAGGGAGCCACGGGTAACAGTAGGGCTCCTCGGAACTCAGTGGTGGAGGACGGCCCCGCTTTGATCTAAACACAGGTTAGCGTTACCCAGCAGAAAGTCTATGATCGCGCTGCCGCTTTCAACAACAAAGCCTGATCCCAGCACTCCCTCGGCTCCAGGAAGAAAAAGAAAAAAAGTGTGTGCAGGTTCTGTCTTCGTCTAGACACGCACAGAAATGAGAAGGGGTAAAAATGGATGTTAACGAGTGCGCAAACAGGCCAGAGGTGTTGTTCATATGATATCATTGTTACATTGTACTGTAGAGAGCAGCTGAGATCCCATGGTGCAATTTGCCTTTTTGCTGTCAACATGCCGATGAATTATAAAATATATCGTTAATTGCCGGGCCTGTCCACCTGAAAAGTTGAAATAATCCACTCACATTAAGATACAAAAAAATAATAATAATAATTGGTTGATTTTGAACCATAGACATAGCCATTACTTTTCATGGCAAGATTTTTCTTAAAGGTGCATTATGCAACTTTTTATGTGGGAAAAAAAAGATTTGTGTGGGTATTTAACCTTGTAGTGACCCAGCAGCTGTGTGAGTGGTCAGCATGTCTCCTTTACTTTCCTTCACAGTGGTCTCTAGGACGCTCCAAGATCAATTGTTTGGAAGGTTTTCACTGCTGACGGACCCTCTCACTAAAAAACCTACACAACTATTGATCCCACCAGAGACCACCGTGATGGAAGGTAAAGGTGCCATGCAAACTGCTCATACAGCCGCAAGGTCAAATACGCACAAATATTAACCTTCTTTTTCCCCACATAAAAAGTTGCATAATGCACCTTTAAACAGAAAGTGTTAATATGGCGTAAATTGGGTGAACCCAAAGCTGTATTTTTAGAACTCGAATTCATTCAATCATTTAGTTACATACAAGCAACCCTGTGATTGTATACATTATACACAAGGGCTTGACATTAACTTTAATGGTTTGTTTCTATTGTGGTTGTTTCTTCCCCCACATACAGTAATACTAACCGTGACAACTATTCGAATTCATTTGAATAAAATACAAAAAGCACATGTTTTTTTTCCACCATATACATTCCATTTGATGTTTTGATTTGTGTTTGCTTGTTCTGTATTGTAGAGTATTATATTGTACATTATTATCATTGGTTATAAGTACATTAATAATCCAACAAAAACATAGTATACCTAGGCCTAGAATAGGTGTACTGTGTACATAGAAACGCGCCTGTGATCTGTCTGGTTCACTGGTTTTAATGTCAAGGCCAGTGAAACTACCTATCCTACCTCTGTGAAACAGCACAAGGGCATATGAAGCTCGGTCAACAGCATCTACCTCCCCAGGGCTGTTACGAGGGAAGGCGAATCAGTCGAATCAGCCGCATCTCTGTTCCCACTGACGCCTGTGTGAATCCAATAGGCGCCGCACTCGTCTCCTCCGGTCGACCATTTCGAGAGCCGGGGGTTTGATATCGGTCGCGCTGTAATGACTTCCATATCAAACCATTCCTGGATAATAGAAGGAACTGTGCAACAATGCGCGTCCTTATCAGAGGACGGACTCTCTCAAAGGGCCGTCGGAGTATGCCAAGAACGCGTTCCAATAACAGACGTTTCTATACTACGGCGAAATATGTGGTAAATATGCTTTATAATAGACACATCCTCTAACGTGTGGACATGCGATGGCCACCATCGGGGACCCTTTTCTTCTGACCTTGGGGATCTTTATCTATTTTACATCTTTTAGGTTGACGGTGCTTGGAGGAAACCCACCCAGAATTGAAACTTCTTGGCAGGAATGCTTTGTCATCCAGCATACCGCCTCGATCTTGATCTATGCAAATAAACAGCAACAATGCATAAACACTGGCCCTGATCTGCACAAAATATCACTGCAGTTTGATGCCTTGGAAGGGATTCAGTGGTTAATCTTCTAAAAAGGTTGTGGGAGAAAAAAAAAAAAAAAACACAAACGGGCAGAAAAAGGTGACATAATTGCTGTCAAAAAGCTAATGAGTCATTTAGATGGGGGAGTAGCACTGGGTACAAGGCGCAGGCACCAATCCATCACTTCTCTTTGTCATGTTGACAGTGCAAGGACAAACAGGTCGGCGGCCTAAAATATTCCTGCATTCGGAATGGCACTAGTTGAAGCAGCAGTATTAGCAGTAGAAAGGTAGTATTAGTTGTTAAAGGCTCGGATCGTGTTTGCCAAATTTATTTGGATGGACTGAAAATTTAGTCGGGTTAATTAGAGAAAGCAATCTTGAGAAGCAGAACTTGATTCATTTACTTGTCAAGCCTTGTACTTTCTTTCTTTCTTCCATAGTTATCCAGGGTCACTTTCAATGTTTTCTTTCCAAGCATATACTATAACAACAATTCACGTAATTCAAGAGATCTTTTGAAAGTCAACTAATCTACGTCCATTAAATGACTAAATCCTGTAACTAGTCAACAAAACTCATTTCAAGATTCTGGATTTGTTCAATTTTCTCAGTGAACTTTGGTGAATTTAGGCACCAGTCAGCAGACAAGTTTTGGGATTGAAATTAGATGTGCGATTAATGTTGTGGTTGTAGATGTGGTTTACTGAATACATTTTTAAACATTACCTACCAGAAACATCAACAACAGTTCATTGAGGCTAAATACACAATCATTACCATAGGCAGCAGTTTTGAGAGAGTTACTGCAAGCAGCTCTTACCGTGATCCGCACTGTGACCGAGGCCTCGCCGGGAGGCATCACCCCGGCCTGGTCCACAGCCTCCACCAGGAAGGTGTACGAGGTGCCCATGCCCATCGCTGCCAGGTTCTCAAAGTCCACTGTCTGAAGCACGGCCAGCTCCCCCGTGATGGGGTTCAGAGAGAACAGCTGCTTGGCCAACTCCGTCTTGATCCGGTACGTGACATTGGAGAAGAGGTCTGCGTCCACCGCCTGTCAGGATGGATGAATGAGAAAATAGTATTTTAATACAGCAACATACAGAATATTGGCCATAAAAGTGTAAGATTGCAACACTAGCAAGATATCCACTAAAGTGTGATGTTTGTATAAAATGTTTTACTTGGCTAAGTCACCACGTTAGTTTTGATCTGTCTGTCAATCACCCCCACCTGAACTTGTGTGGTAACGGACAATTCTTTGCATGAAGTGGGGAAATACTGTACAATTAGCTTGTCAGGCTAGGGCGTGGGTGCTAACCGCTTGGGGCTTGCAAACTACTTTTAATGACAACATGGCCCTGATATTTAACTCGGTACCTACCATAATAAACAGTAAAGAGAATTTAAACCCAAACAACCGTTTTCACTGACAGGCAAAGGGGCACACTTAAGATGCACAATGGGTTTCTTCTCTACTGAAGACACTTTCTCTTCATGTAATCAACCCAGACACTTCTCTCTGTTCAAAAGAAGCGTTTGGCGACTAACAGTGTCAGTGTGGTGTTTGCACTAGCCCCTCTCCACCCCCGGCACCCCTCCTGCACTCCTTTTTTATAAATACCCAGCTTCCAAATGTCATTCACAGTATGTCAGCATTTACCTAGCCTGCCTATGCGTTTCCAAAAAGCGCTCTCAACAATGCAACCCCTGCTTACTGTATGCATTGACATTTGCACCGTATGAAAAAAAGGAAAGAAAGGAAAGTTGAAAGTACAACGGTGTCAAAAAGTAGATGAAAAATGATCCCAGGCTATGACATCATGGGAAAATCCAGCTTTAAGTGTTCGTCTACTTGAGTCGGGAAAATGCCAAGAGGGCTGTCATGGACAAAAATGTGAGTGCTGAGTGTGTAGAAGTGTAATTCCCTCTGTCGGAAGAGGTCTGAAGTTGAAAAATGTTGTACTTGAGTTAATAGAACAGCTGTTGGCAAAAATAAAGCCTGTCACAGAAAAACTGAAAGGTGATGCATTGCTACATAATATACTTTGCTTCATAATAAGTTTAGGATAGCTAATTAGCTTCTAATTTACTAATCCTTAATAAAACAATTATCACTCCACTATTTCAAACTACCGACATTCAGTGTAGGATTTCTATTTATTCTGCATTCCCGAGCAATCATTAGTGACATATTTGATGCTGGGGATCATAGTCATGTTGTTGCCTTTAAAGCTCCGCAGCTTGTAAAAGATTAGTTTTTTTAAGAGACCTTTGATTTTGCAATATCCTAACACTGAGAATATTGTTGCAGCATAGCAGTCTATATTTCCAATCAGCAAAGCATTGTTAGCACAGATGAAAGATGACAAGAATACTAACCGCTAAACTAATACAAGCATGCTTTTGAGCTAGCAGTTTTTTGTTTTTTTTTCTGTTGTATTACAGTAAGACCCCCCACATAGATGAATTATTGTGTTGTTTGCAGAGGTGTTGATAATATCTAAATTGCTGATCCACTCCGCTTTGCTCGTTGCGGTCATTCAAATTGCATTTTCGATCGCAAACTCGAAGCCCTAAATATGGCTTCCACAGATGACAGCACTTACACTCAGACTGAGTATAATGGTCCCCACTGGGCTGTTCTCCGGCACGTTCACCACGTAGACGAGCTGGGAGAAGGCTGGGCTGTTGTCGTCAATGTCGGTGACCAGGATGGTGAGGGTGAGGGCAGTGCGGCGTGGGTACACAGCCCCGTCCGAAGCCTCCACCACCAGGCTGTACTCGCTCTGCAGCTCGCGGTCCAGGGGCTCGCGGGTGTAGATGCTGCCGTTGGGGGTGATGAAGAACAGGTCCGGGTGGTTGACAATCCGGTAACGCACCTGGCCGTTGGCACCGACGTCTGGGTCCGTGGCCTGGAGGGACACAAGATGATGTCACAACAAATGTAGATATTTTCGTATTGGTATCTCGAACAACGGCGGAAAGTACTGGCAGCTTCCTAAAGTCCTGAGTTACAGGGACATAATATTAGACTGTCATTCTTCACTCCTCCTCATTTACAATCATAACAGTCAAGAGTTGGCAGTTCTGTCTCCTCCTACAGAGTATGTTCCACACAAAAAAAAAAGGATGAAAAGGCGGTAAACAACGCCCCGTGAGGCAGGCTGAGCAGCAACACGTTTTTACAGTGCTCCAGGGCCTGTCAGTCATAGTTAAAACTTTAAAACTTCCTACAACAAAAAACAGCATGGTTAAAAAATATTTCACTCTTCTCAGAGTTGTCACGGGAGGAAACTGTATTTTTATAAACAATAATAGTCTTTGGAGCCAGGCATCTAAGTTGTTTTTAACATGTGTAAAGTCCCCATTGGTTTCCATATTATTGTCTGGATTGTCCCGTAACTACTAGGGGGGTGGTATCGCAGCAATGTAGCACCTCATCATGAGGAATAAAAATAAGGGCTTTCCCCGCCAGTTGGTTAAATACCATCATCAGAAGTTGAAGCAATAGGACTATTGGCCTGTGCTAATAAGATGTTTAGGTGTTTGTTTATCTTTGTTTTGTTTTGTACTTGCTTTATTCATTTAAGGCAAGACACTGCAGGTGAATAGGGAAAAAATAAATAAATTTTGTGATATCAATTTGAAACGTTTGCTGAACATTACTGATATAAATATGAGCAAAAAAATGTATTGCAAGTTTTCTGTCATTGTCTGTTTTCATATAAAAATAAGGAAATTCTGTGCATACAATTGGCAAAACAAAATAAAGACCCAGATTTAAATTTATGGTTTTACGTTGTTGACATATTAGTAATAATATGTCAACAATAATATTTTTTTCCGACAGGATTTTATCTATAGTTTTTGAATATAGTGAAAATAATTGTAAAAAGTCAAATGTTGCCTTGTTTTTTTAGGGGTTCAAAGCTGAACAAATCAGGCTAGGAATTAGATATCTAAATATCTCTCTGAAAAGCAACATTTTTTTTTGGAGAAAACCAGTTTTATAACTTTTGCGCATGCGTGACACATTTTCTTCCGTACCGGGTGTCTCCCTGACCCTTCACAGGACATATGGATGTAAAATATGTCAATATTTGTGAATGAATGCATGATGGAAAGATGGCTTCGCGAAGCGATGCTGTAGCTACTTACGGGATATATCCGCCTCGCTCACCACAAAACATTATAAAATAAGCATCGTACGGGGTAAGATTTGTCTTTTTTTTTCTCTGACATGAAAACTAAGATGTGACACTGGCTCAAAATCTTCAATTCGACCATTGCGTGAAAAAATAATACTTTCACCTGCCGTGTCTCGCCTTAAAAGGACCCACAATTCTTTTTATTGGTTCATATGAAGGAAATGCAAGATGTCGTCAGGTACAGTATTCGTTTTAGAATTTTCAATCAAGTATTTAGCGGTAGTAGGATTAGTAGACCCACATCAAATGGATACTGATGTCTTTTTTGGTGTTTTTGTTGGAGAGAATCAAGCGTTTGATTGAAAGGGTCTGCGCATCACAAGAGATGCCGTTGTATTTTTGGGCGCGAGTGATCAGGTTGGAGATGACAGCCGGGCAGGGAGAGAACACTAGAATGTTTCCATGGAGACCTCGGTGAAGATTCCCCAAGCAACCCCGAGTAAAAACAAAACATATACTTTCACACATCCCAACTAAAATTATGCACAAACCGAACAAGTACTTGATCAAAAGTGAAAGATGATGATCACCATATTTAGATCATCCGGTGCCGAGGTTTCTTTGGTTCAAACATGTGAATTCCTTTTTTTGAATATGAAAGAACAGCGGGCGTTGGTGGTAAGCAAAATCACAGAGGCTGCACATCGGCGAGGAGTAGGAGTGGAAAACTCATATTTCATCTGTTTGTCATCATTTCTTAGACTGTGACGGGAGGACAGTGCACATGTAGCTGCCAGGATTGCCTTGCTAGTATTTCATTTTGTGCATAAGAAACAATCAAATCATCCTCTTCATTGCAACAACACGTTTAGTGTCGAAGTTGGAGCAGGAGAAAGCAACTGTAAATCCCATAAGACAAGCAGGTGAATGGATACTGAAACTATTGATTTTTTGTGTGTGTTGTGTACTAGATGTGGAACAACTAGATCGGATATACACTATGCAGTAGAATATAGTAATGGCCAATGTTATGTGCACTTATTCTTTTTAAGGGCCGTTTTCAGCAATGCAGCAGAAAACTTCAGGTCATTTTAAATGTACTGTAGCTGCTTGTTCCGCTTTTCAAACCCTGACAGAGTGAACTAGTTTGGTGTGAATTTTCAACTACCGCTAGCTTAGCACTAGCCTTGCGCCATTAAACTCTTCAAATATAAGGACTATATGAATTTTAAAAAAATCTCAAGAAATCAAGAACACTCTGGATAACTAGGAAATGAGGCCCTATGACAAAAATCCTGAAATATCCCTTAAACTTTCCATATGCTTCATGATGATCAAGGGGCAAATGTGCTCGTATGCTTTATTCAAGCTTTTTAAACAACTTAAGGATGCCTTACTTTGATATTTTTTGTAGTATAACGTGAAATAAGGTTAAGAAAACACACCTGGTGTTGAAGAATGTGGTTATATATAACGCCAGCAGAGGGCGCAGAGGGATTCAAATTGTAAGAATTGTCAATAATCGCCACCAGTGACTGGACTCTAAAACATGGAGAAAGATTATGGCTAACTCGACTTGAATATGCAGTATTTCTGAAATGTGCGCGGTGTGTTTTTGATGAGAATTTAACATTATGACAGGCATTTTAAAAAAAAGTCCACATTAGGGCTGGGCGATATATGGATATTTAAGATATATTTATATATTTTTTAATGAGATTTGGAATTAGACCATATAGTCTATATCGGGATATTTCAAATTCAGATAACCTATTAAGTGAACAAAAAGAAACAAGCTGATTAAAAAGTTTATCTTATTCTTTTACTGAGCACTTTATTTTGTTATCTCTTTATATAAAAATGCTGCCCTATTTTATTTTCTACTCTATTTTTATTTTAGATGTTTTTTTATTTTTATTTAAATGTGCACCTTACATTTTATAATGAGTTTTCAATAAAACTACTCGGATTTGGCTTTGACTTAACATTTCATTTCACAGCTCTCACTTTCCAGAAAAAATATCGGGATATATATTGTATATTGATATTCAACCAAACTATATCGGGATGTGACTTTTGGTCCATATCGCCCAGCCCTAGTCCACATCACGTCGAGTTATATGAAGCAGAAAATGATTATGGAATTCTAGTCCTTGCTTTGCAATCAAAAATGTCAATCAGCTGCACACTGTAAAATTCCTGTTTTATCATTGTGAAAGGAACTGGGATACCGTATTTGCTGAAGTTAACCTCGGGAGTTCCACATGAAATTAGTGTATATACAGGGAAATTCAAACTATGCGTAGTAATTGCTTGGGGTCATCATGTGTTTCAGAGGTGGGTTGCTTCATACAGCTTGAGCAGATACTCCCACACATAGTTCTAATCCTGCCTTGCTGTTGAAATCTGCGCTCCGTGTGCTACATACACATACAAAAGCCCTGTGGTAATCTTATCCAAAATGGTTAACCGGAAGACCTGAAATATCCCGATTGCCTGCGAAATAGACTGCAGACAAATGCGTTTAAATAGAAACGCATGTTTGTAAGACGCCTTCAATACATGTTTAAATGTCAAGACCACGCTCAAGAAAGCTCATAAATGCTATAACGCGGCACAGCTCTGTCAATTAAACCGGCCGCCACGTGGAGTTTAGACGGTACGGCGGATGAAAGCACTAATCAATATGCTCCGGTCATCAGCGAGAGTTTAATCCTGTGATAGCGAGACAAATATGGAAGTTGAAAGGCACGTGGCTTATTAGTCGTGCAACCAATAGCTTAATTAGCAATGTGAACACGGCTGTCACTTCGGAGCTCATGTGTAAAATGAGAGAACAGCATCCAGATGCACTCCGGGGTGAGAAGGCGTTTACCAGAAATATTGTTCTGAGCTGTATTCATCTGTTCATAAAGATTTGAAAGGAGGAGAATGCATTATGTAACTGGCCTGTAGCTAACTTTCCCATCGCCAATGCAGTCAGTAGCGAGTTCGACAAGTGAAGAAAACTTAAAAGGCGAAAACTCAAGAACACTTAAAACCCAAGTACAAGACTGGAAAATATGGTGTTAGTAAATTATTACTTTGGTGGAGATGTTGTTGAAGCAAAGTAAGATAAATGTATTTTGAAAAAATGTATTTTGAAATAACAAGGTTTCATACAAATCCATGGAGAAACGTTGAATCAGTGCAGCATTTAAACTGTGAATACTACGTAATTTCGTTGTGTCCATGTGAAAGTGTATGTGCTGAGAGATCAAACTAGACCAAAAGCAAAAAAAAATTTGAATTTCATCATAGGCCATGATTGGCCTCGTTGACAAAAAAAAAGTGCACCATATATAAATATGGAGCTGGTTTGCTGATGCCACTGGCTCCAGCAGGATAAAGTAAGAGTCCGATTAATGTCCATCTCAGTCTCCTGACCTCAATATCATTGAACCACTGTGGGGAGAGCTCAAAAGTACAGTTCATGCAAGACAGCCAGGGAATTTACAAGAACTGGAGGCTTTTTGCCAAGAAGAAAGGGCTGCTTTACCATCAGAAAAAATAAAGAACCTCATCCACAACTACCACAAAAGACTCCGAGCGGTCATTGATGTTAAAGGGAGCAATACAGTATTAAAACTGGGGTATGTTAACTTTTGATCAGGGTCGTTTCTTTTTTCATTATGATTTAAAAATAGTAAACTCAGTTGTTTGACCATAAATGGCTTCACATAACCACTGGCTATGAGTGAAACAAAACATTTTGTGTTATCTTTCATGTTCTTTTAAAAAATGATCAAAGAATCATAAATTCTGCCAGGGTATGTAAACCTTTGTGCACAACTGTATTACTTATCATAATTACTTTCTGTATCGCATTACGTATCGGGTCGCCCCCTGAGTATCGTGATACGTATCGGCTCGTGACTGTACTACCCAGTCCTATTATCTAATGATTTAAATTTTACAGCATTGTAATATATAGTCACAAATGGGTTAGACATATCAGTTTACCCTTTGATATGTATGTGCAAATGCATAAGGAAATGCTCAGCTAACATAAGGTAATGAAGGATGCTGAAATCATCTTCATATGTTGAAATGGGTGAGTTTTGAAAGAGTTTGAAAAAAATAAACTAAACTCGACCAAAACCATAGTACACATAAATAAAAAACTGTTCACCAAATAATTTACTCTCTTTTTATTTTTTAAGTAAAATGATGACATCAAAAACAAACTTGCTTGAACTGCGGCCACAGTATACTCATAAAAATATAACTGGCTGGTATCTTGCACTGAAAGCTCCTCGAAGAGATCACAAATAAAATGTGGCCTGAAGAGACAATGGCTGGAAAAGTCATAACACTGGCCGGCCCGTCGTGAGAGCTGATGAAACAGAAGGCAATCCTCAACTCTTAAACATAGGCTGTTCTGTTTCTTTGTGTTCTGAATCTATGGAGACTTTGAAGATGTCAATGCCAGGTGTCTCGCTGGGTTTCACTTTCAACGGCTTTCCTCTGCTCCCGGCAGTAAAAACTCAGCTGCACTCAGACTATCAGCTATAACAATTTGTACCACACCCACAGCAAAGACTGACCCGTGCATTTATTGTGTCAAGCTAAAGCAGTCATAAATATGCATAAGTCCCTTATGCGTTGTAATTTGTATAGAAAACATAAGCTTAGTACTTTCTTGCCAATGCAGCTGTATAAACGTGAAGAGCAACTCCAACATCCATCAATAGAGTACGTCAAATCTTCATAAAACATCTTAAACATTACAGACAATGATAGACAAGAGGCTTTCAATTGTGCAAAGCGCATGAAATATAACAAAAAATATGTGTTGAGTGGAGTAGAGCAAAATACACAGCACTAGCTTACATAGCCATGTGTTGGCTTGTTTACATAGCCATGTGCTGGCTTGTTTACATAGCCATGTGCTTCTCGTTTACATAGCCATGTGCTGGTTTGTTTACGTAGCCATGTGCTAGTTTGTTTACATAGCCATGTGCTGGTTTGTTAGCATAGCCATGTGCTGGTTTGTTAGCATAGCCATGAGCTGGTTTGTTAGTATAGCCATGTGCTGGTTTGTTTATATAGCCATGTGCTGGTTTGTTTACATAGCCATGTGCTGGTTTGTTTACATAGCCATGTGCATTTTGTTTACATGGCCATGTGCTGGTTTGTTAGTATAGCCATGTGCTGGTTTGTTTACATAGCCATGTGCTGGTTTGTTTACATAGCCATGCGCGTTTTGTTTACATAGCCATGTACTGGTTTGTTTACATAGCCATGTGCTGGTTTGTTTACGTAGCCATGTGCTGGTTTGTTTACATAGCCATGTGCTGGTTTGTTTACAAAGCCATGTGCTGGTTTGTTTACATAGCCATGTGCTTTTTGTTTACATAGCCATGTGCTTTTTGTATACGTGTATATTTGCTGGTTTGGTTCAGTGTTATTTTCGTCAGTGAAGACTCTAACAATACCATTACGCTGACGCACTTCTTCAAAATTACAATAACGTAACAATGACGAGTTGAAAATCACTCTTTGGTACCTAAAACGTGAAGAGACGTGTATGACTTTACGAGATGAAAATGGGAGAAAGTAGTTTTGTCCGACCGTTCACAACCAGAGCTTGTGCACGAAGTGGGAGAACACACCAGTTACACAGAGTGGTGGTGTCAGGTCACATGCCCTTCCTGTCAACAGCCTGGCCAACCTTCATCCCAATTTCCAATACTTAGCTAAATTAATTTGTTAAAATACTAATACTTAATTACTTTTAATGAAAGTAACTAAAATTAGACTAAAACTATCATATTCAGAAATGACTAAAACTATAAAGGCTGCCAAAAACAACATGGTTTGGTTATGCAACCATGTGCTCTCCGGGGCCTCTTTTTAGATCTTTTTAGCAATGATTACATGACACACCAATGGTGTTGTGTAGCTTTTTTGTTCATCCAGAGGAGCAATATTATTGAATATTGTAGGATGGCACAGTCACACTTCCTTTTTCAAAATGATCTAAACTCCATCGACTAATGCGTGTCGTCATTGGAAGAGGATGTATACAAAATTCGCCTTGACATTTGGTCAGAGGCTCTTATATTTACTTTTTATATTGTTTATGTCGGCTTTTAACCATTACAGTCACATCCTCATCACATATAGGATAATTGTTTAGTTTCACTAATCCCTCTGTCCCTTTACACACTCAAACGGCCTTGTGTTTGAGTCCTCCAGACACTTTTTCCAAACTTGTTCAGATTGTCGAGACACGTACCTTATTTTATATCACAAAAAGTGCCAAGGCAAAGGCTGGAATAAAGCACATAGCACCTTTCAGTCTTGTTTTATGGTCTCCTTAGCCATACATCGACTTACAGGCTCTGAAATGCGGAATTGAATCCCCTGCATAGAATTCCAACATGCACTTTGACCACTACTGAGGCCCGTGCTGTACTCCATATTTCTAAAACGCCAAAATAATTGTGTTGTCATGAAAAGTAACACAGTGAAAGCACATTGTTCTTTCTGATTTATGTCCCCAACCTCCAATGCGGCATTTATGGATGGCTCCCGTTTCAAAAAACCTCATGACACAGTGAAATAAAGGCTCTTGATCAGCTACAACAGACCAAGCTGGATTCTGTGATGTGCGGCGAGGGCTGGATTGTGTTGAGCTAAGTACTTTGATTTTCTTTTTTTTTTCCACCTTCTTTCCTTCCTCCCGCTCAGCCTCAGCTCAGGTTGGTTTGGGGCCAACCCAGAAACCCTTGGAAGGTAGGACAGGAGGGTAGACGTGGTGGGCCGAGCTCCAGAAAGCCTGCTGGCTGCAATTTCAAACAGACTTTTCTTGAGTGCTAGAGGTAGTTATACTTCATTTGAGTGGATGCGAGGATGTTTTCTCGCTGGCTGTTCTAAAAGTCCCAAATATAAAGTTTGAATACAGTAAAATGAATCAGCAATTTTATTGAAATTTATTTACACTCAATTTTGGACATTGCAACCAAGATATTTTACTGTTTTATAATGGCAGAAGCATGTCTTTAAAAGTTAGGGTAAAAGCAACACATCATTCAAGCACTTGCAGCGTAAGCATTTTGCAACTGAATATGGATTTTTGATGGTAGATGACAACATGTCCAGTATTCATAAATAAAGATATATTGTAAACATTTTGTAAGTATGGGGGGCGGGGGGGGACATGTTCAAATCAAATATTGGCTTACAAAAAACAACTGATGTAATTTTTTTATTCATGATTACAAAATGAAACATTTAATTTTTGTTTCAATTCTCAAGATGAATATCCAATCAGAAGGTAGAATGAGCCCCATACGTAGGGTTGCCAGATCCTATGGCTAAAACCAGTTTGGAAATATAAATGGACTCTCTCCTTCTTTCCCAATCCATGTCCCTCATCAAGTCCTGATTAGTGCTAGTGCAGACTCCAGTCATCAAAGCTCATTGACTAAACTCTGAAGCTTTCAAATGAAAAATGGCATGTTAACATAGTGTTGTATCTTGTTTTCTCCAGTTTTGCAAGTTAACTAGCAACCTGCTTTAACTTTTTTGTACCGTTACTTATTTCAGAATAAACATGTCTGAGAGTTTTTTATTGTATTATCTATATCTCTTATGATCAAATCATGCTTTTATATTATTATTTTACACTGTCAGTCAAGTAGAAGTACTAGTACACACTGCAAGTACCTTTTTGTATTGGATTCAATAACAGTGATGTAGTGCGCACCACTGTATCAGGCGCACAGTACTAATTTGATTTGGATAGCGCCTTGGCTGGGCTGTAAGCTCAATACTACTAACAGGGGAAAGGAAAGAGATAATTAAAGTAGTAAAAATAAATAGTCCCAGCCTTGCAGTATAAATTTACTGTCATTGTCTCAAACTGTGCAACCAAAAAACTGTGTTCAATAAATGTACCGCTAATGTAATTTTTATAATGATGAATCTGGGTAAAATGGCATCCATAAAACCTGAGCGTTTAATACACTGCTCCACTTGGTAGTCACGTCCATAGCCACTGAGGCTTCGCTTTGTACCTGATCTCTAGGACAAACCACTGACAAGTAGCGGGTCAATTACTGTACCCCAGTGTAATTAGAAAAAATCACGTTGCGCGGTCGAGCTTCACACGTTTGACATACGTAATGTCCAAACAGATCACAAGTCGTGAGATGAACAGAAGAAGTAACGCAGAAAGTCACACAGCTATGATTTAAAGTGCGTTATGCAAAAGCAGATTTCTTACCGTGACTTGGCCCACAAAGAGATTAGCCTCCTCTTCCCTGACGCTGAAGTTTGAAGGTGTGCCTGGAACAAACTGCGGGTCGTTGTCGTTGACGTCAGTGACCACAATGTCCACAGTGGTAGTGGAGGTCTGAGAGGAAAAACAAACAATATATTTTTTTCAATACAATAAAAGCAATCTTAGTGAGGTGCTTGGTGAGAGAATGCCATGGCTGATTGTACTGTACATTGCGCAGTGGTTTGCCAATATGTTATGTAGTAAATGTCATGGTTACATGGTTATGCAGGTGCTTATGGGAATGTAGAATGCCTTATAGAGAGATGGCAGAAGTTTGACAGAAACTTCTTCAAATGTCTTAAGCTTTTCCTTTGTTTACATTCTTGTTACGGCGCTTGGCAAGGGCCCGCCTGCGTGATTTCGGAGCAGGAGACAAAGTGCTCGTTCTACTCCCTATTGCTGGCAACGCGTTGTCTGCAAAATTCTCTGGCCCGTACGAAGTCAAACAGAAACTTAGTGACACCAATTACGCGATTAGCACGCCGGGTAGAAGGCAAAAAACACGCATCTGCCATCTGACTACTTTTTGCAATACACAGTGTTGGCATTTGAAATGTGCAATGCACCTGCCACTTTCCAACGTTTAGTAAACATGGTTTTGAAAGGTCTTCCCCATTGTAATGCATATTTAGATGATTTGATTGTACATTTGTCTACCTGGGAGGAGTATTTGAACATCCTCTGTTACCTAAACCTTGCAAAGTGCGAGTTCGGAAAAACTAGTGTCACATATTTAGGTCGTGAGGTGGGACAAGGCCAGGTGCGCCCCTTAGTAGCCGAAATTGCTGCTGTAGTTGCGTACCTCACGCCTTCCACCCGCCGCGAGTTGCGCCGTTTCCTTGGCATGGCTGGCTATTACCGCAGTTTTTGCCGAAATTTCTCCACAGTTGTCCTGCCCCTTACCGATTTGTTAAGCCCGAAGGTTGAGTTTATCTAGACCCAGGAGTGTCAACATGCGTTTGACAGCGTTAAGTCACTTTTGTGTTACACCCCTGTCCTCAGTGCTCCAGACCCGTCATGGCCGTACAGGGTCGAAGTGGATGCCAGTGCGTTCGGGGCGGGTGCGTGTGCCTTGTCCAGAGTGCAAGTATGGCTCTTTGTTTTGATTGATACAGTTGGCTTGTGTCATAAGAGGGGGAGTGTTACGGCGCTTGGCAAGGGCCCGCCTGCACCTTCACTCTGTCCCGTGTTTTGACCTATGTGTGCCTTATGTAATATGGAAACGCTGCTGCTGGAGTCCTCGCCTCGGATTGGTGGACTGGATTCCTTTCCTGGCTGGGATTCGCTCTCCATCTCCGGACTCGCGGACTGGTGCGTCGCTTCCCCGCCTCTCCAATCACCTGTCTCCACCTATCAGCACCGAGGAACGATAAAAGTGCCGCTCATCTGTCGCTCGGGGCGGCTGGGACTCAGTAGTGCAGCTCGCCTTAGATGTGGATGTGTCCTTCGTGTGTTAACCTTGTGTAAATAATTGTGTGAGACACTTTGTGAATTGGTTCTTGTTTACTTGTTATTTCGTTTGGTCTATTTTTGTACTCCATTTAGAGCCTACTTTTGTTATTATTTTGCCTTTGTCACCTAGAATAAAATGTAACTTTCTTTACCCATTTACATCTTGGGTTTTATATTACTTCCCTTCACCCTAGAGAAGCAGGTCGTAATAATTCTACAGCTAGCACTTCTATCATAAAGGTTATGACGAATCTTGTACCATAAGACACAAATATACTACATAGAGTTGATCTTGGTCAGAGTGCACAACTTAGCACACAATAGTAGTGCCTATAATCAGACACTGTTCAGTATAGCCCGACAAAGTGATTGAGACTTTCAGAACAGGGCAGCCATGTGGTCCTACCGAATAATTTATAACGTGCCATAACTGCCTTGCGCTAAAAAACAGGCTAACTTTTAATGAGCAAAGTTCCGAGTCAATTTTCCAAACCTAAATGTGAGCGGGCCCATAAACCTCACCGAACGACATACAGATGATTTTCAAAAATTAAACAACGCACTCGCACAGATACGGCGTTATGTGGAGCAGGGGCATCATTTTCACAAAGCTCATTGGGCTAAGCAAATTCCCAGCTGCCCCATTAGTACTGCTCACTCATTTGGAGGGGGGCCACTGTTAACCTTCACCAATGACATATCACGCATAACCCCCCCTGAATAAAAAGGGTTGAATAAGCATCTAGTATAGGACATTCTCCCTTGTGCAATGATATGCTGATGTATGCAAATAATGCTCTATAGCTCTATAGCCTCTCGTCCACACTTTAGTAATATGAGAGTCTCATTTAGAAAATATCCCAGAATGTAACAGCGTTTAGTTGATAAAAATCAGAGAAATGTTGTTAGCTACCCGAGTCTGTTCCTTCAAATGCGTACACCTGCTAGCCAACGGCTTCACGTACTGTTTTGTTCTGTGTTTGTTCTTTCCCCATAGGAATGAATGGAGAAGCCAGTCCCTATAAAAAAGTATGGTGTCCGTTTCCAGATTTATATTATTTCTGTAGTTTTTCCAACATTGACATGCTACAAGATGATGTTTAGTGGGCACTGGGATGTGTATCCGACCCCACACAAAGTAGAAACTTAACTGAATATGGTTGAGCATGTAGGTCAGATGACACTTTTATATGCAAATTCTTACCTAAAGTAAAATCTCAAAAGATCTGTACATGTATTAATGATTTCTAACTGGGCTTTGATTTCACCTAAATGTGGTCGTTGGGTTGACAACAGCTGAAAACATCTGGATTGTTAATAATTCCGTATGTTTAATGGATACATGCTAATGGCTATAGGAAAAATACATTGTGCAGGCTAACGAACACCGAAAAGTTACCCGGACTAGCTGGCTTGCTAACCGTCCAACGATTGAATGCCGCTTTTTCATTTCTATGTTTTAGTTGTTTTATTTGATTTAGAAATTAGCTGCGAAAAAGAGCATACAAGCTAACGGCTACAGTATCCTAAGCCACTGCTTGCATATCCTGTCTCCGTTATTTCCCTATGAGGTCATGTCTAAAAAAATTGATAGCTCAAGGAAACATCACTGACAGTGAGACACTGATCCGAAGTGACTCGCTACGTGTAAAAAACATTGTGTTGGATGTAAATTCTTGACTGCAGGACACGTCTGTGTCTCAGACGGCTAGTATCAAAAAACAACGCCACAATAATTAAACGTCTAATACGTATTTTTTACTAAGGACAGGCCGATTATTATTTGAGCAATGTTTCATTTTTAATTAGTGTAAGCCGTTAGCTTCAAGACAAAAACACTTACCATGAAGAGCACGGACGTTTCCTCCGGTGAATTATTTGCTCCTGACGTGATGTTTTTAACATGATGCTAGTGACTGTCCACCAGTAACTCACTGCCTGCCATGTAATCTTGAGCTATTTAATTTTTTAGACAAGACCTCATGGGGAAATAACGGACAGGATATGCAAACGCCAACTTAGGACCCACTCGTAAGTGATGTGACGCTCGCGTGCATAATATCCTATTTCTGAGGTTTTAAATGATGCTTGACAATATTTGCTGCCAAAGATGTAACAAGCTACAGTAGCTTGACAATAGAAATTCTGCTTTTCCTCAATCACCACAAATCCTGCTTTAAAATTGCAATATTAAAAATGGAGCTTGCAGTTACATCTTGATGCTAATTGTCTGGTGTAGACAAAAATAACAATTATTTTTGTCGTCTACAAATAGCAAAATCAATGTTTGCTGCCTTGTTAAAATGAGTGGATACGTTGATTTCGGATCAGGCTACGTGCGCATCACTCCCGGCACGGCCGATTCCTTCTCCGCATATGGAAGCCAATTACTGTACTTCTCTCCTGGCGTGGGTGTTCCTATCAAAGCTTTAATCCTACCTCTGTGTCCATGCAGTCTGATTAATGAGCTACTATTATTAATTTAACACTAAAGAAATCTCTGTGATGTCTTCTGGGCTGTCCTCACGGTAGCAAGGTCTCTCATATTTCTTTTTCAAGTGACAAGTTGCTCCGGAAGGCATGCTGAGAGCAAGAGTCAAGTATGGAGCGCTTCAGCCTAAAAGCCTCAGGCCATGTCCACACTAATACATTCTTATTGAGACACAAGACTTTTGCACTTTTGCTGAGTAGGACAAAGAACAAAAGGTGGAAGTTTTAGTGCGCTAGTGGTGATGGGAGAGCTTAAGGACATGGAAAGTTTTAGCAACATGTGGCAGTTATTTGGAGTTTTTGTTTCTAAACGCAGACTATGGCATATCCTTTTTGTTTGTTTTCGCGTTTCCGCCAGTGCAGACCATAGGACCATAGACATAGACCCGCGCCACAACGGGACCAGCTTTACATCACTTTCTCTCAGGACACCGGACACGGACAGTTTTTAACTCACGGTGGAATAAATAAAGTGTTTAGTTTGACCTGTGTGAGAGCTTAGAAAAGCCTAAAATGCTAAAGGAAGAACACAAGGCTGCGCGATGTAAACGAGGAAATGTATGTGAAGCTGCCATAGGAGAGCAGTGCTCAGTGCTGCTGGTAATAAATCAAGCCTCAGTCGACGTCTCTTTTTATAAACAACACACCCTTGCTAGTGGTGCAGGCACATGGAGCAACAGCTGTGCGCAGGCAAGATGACCATTGCGTTTGGGGCAACACTGTCCTTGCGCCAGGCAGAAGATTGAGCATGAAATGTTTTGTCACAATTAATCAGCCTGGGCTAGTCCAGACACGAACACAACTCAATATAAAACCTGTTTACTAAAGTAGTTTTGTCATCTACTGCTTAAAGCAGTACTAAGTAACTTGTTTACCTTATTAAATCCTTTTCGTAGTCCCTCTGGGGTAATACAAGTGTTAATGGGATGATTAGGGGGGGGGTCTTTCATCTCCAACTGGTGTCTTTGGCCAGAAAACCACAATTTCAACTTTCCTGCCACTGGGTCGGAGCACCAATACACACTAATTGAATCACGAAGAAGAAGCCAATAGGCTAACCGGCAAAGCTAACTGCGGGCTAGCGCCACTTAAACAGTATTTACACGTTTGAGAGAAAAAAATTATCCATTGTGTAATTGGATGTACAATATCCCTCTCTCCCTTTGTCTTGTCAGTGCAGTATTTACTCTCACGGACAATTAATGAGTAAAAAAACGCAAGATGCTACGACATCTGCAGTGGCGCTTATGGCCCCTAGGGGCACGAGTTACTTAGTACTGCATTATGTGATTCTGTTTTTCCTGCATTGTGTTGTGTAATAGCTAGAGCATGAAAATATATGCTCAGTTTTTGGTTCTAATTTCCAACATTGTGCATCACTACTTGTATTATGATGCAGCACTATTACAAAATGCATCTCTATATGCTTGCAGAAAGCGCCCCAGGTCAATTTAAAATGCGCACGAACACAGTTTTCACTTTTCACTATCTTTTCCATGCATTGGCATCAAACAAGGCTGAGGTGCCGAAAATAATGTAATCCATAATCATGCACATGCCTATTTTGAAATAACCAAGAAGACATGGCAAGGAAGGGAGTGTAAGGAAAGGTGATCTCTGCTTGGGCCGACATTATGGTCGGTAAAGTAGACACTGGTTCTGCTGAGGCGGCCGTGAAAATGACCAGATTATGTAAAAGAATGGACAGAGGGGAGGAAGGAATGGGGTTCCAATTCAACTAGTCTGGAGTGAATGAAACACCAATGGCTCGAGGGTGACTTCGACTCCAAAACTGGTGACTCCACTAAACCTCCAAAGGAAAAATAAGCCCAAACTGAGCTAGTAAAAATGATGACACAGAACAAAATGCTGAATAGTTACCTCTTATAAAGTAGCCAGCAGCAAACAACGAGTAACTATAGCACCAGGACATTTCGAAACACGCAGTAAAAGCAGAGACTATTTTGAGCCGAGGAATTTGGGTGCTTACAATGCTTTGATAAAAATGTGTAATGGCTGAAGGCTTTAAAACGCAAGATCAAGGAATGGCTTTGAATGCAAGGCTATAGCCGGAAATGCCAAAGATATGAAATCTGGAAACTGGTCCGCTATCTTACATTTTGTTTTGTTAGAAAATGGACTGATCTAAATGTCTAAATGTCCGAAGCGAGACCAACATGTTCATATCTCCAGATCGGTGGGAGAAGGACATAACCGACTGTAATAGCGCAAGACTAGAGGTGGAGGCGATAAAATGTTGCACTGACACAAGAGCAAATAAATTAGAAACGCAAAGATCGATCAGGCCTCACAGGACGAGATGACCACAAGCGGCTGCCCTGGCCCTGGTATTGACGGACAGACGGCAGAGAAAAAAAGAAAAAAGAGCCGAGCGTATGCCCGCCTAGTCGATTACCACCCGAGTCAGTTGTGTTAAATGGCTCAGCTGGGGAGAAGCCCGTCACAAAGGGAAGCGAGCGGAGGAGGGCAGGATCACACTGAACGGGAAGACGAACTGGGAGGAGAACAGTTGAAATGTCAGGGTGAGAAATAAAAGATTTGACCTGACAGACAACAGGGAGTCAACTATAATTAGAGCAACCTGGGACGAGTGTATTTCGGGGGAAGAAAGATCACGTCACTCGCAGTCATTAGCAAATAGACGAGTGCGAAATCCTGAAGGACGAGTTTACGTTTTCAATAAGGTGTAAAAGAAGATAATGCACATTCTCTGTTCAATATCCTGCCAGTCAAGGGTTACATGAAGTCATTAGTTTGAAGGCATAAAGGTCTTATTATTTATACTAAGCTAAAGACTTAATATTTTACATACAAGTTATCAGCTACCAGCATGATAGTAGAATGGATGCATATAAAGAATCTATAAGAGAACTTGTGCAAGTAAAACAATGGCTTATTATCCACGCCTAGTTTCTTATTAAAATGATGTGGGTCTCACGCCACTCTCACTTAGGCTTCAATACTCTGTTCAATCACATTCTATCACACTCTCCAAGGTTAAGGAGATACACTACATCTCTGTCCCCACTGGGAAAATTGACACTCTGCATTTGATCCATCTTTAAATGGTGAAAACCAGCAGGAGTGGCAGACAATAGGGGGCCTCTTTTTCGCCAGAACTCTGTCGAAATGTTGCTCTAGATAACCCGGCAGAGGGATCACAGTCCATTGTTTTGCATGTTTTAGAATTGCGTATCTTTTTCTTTCGCATGACCGTTCTGAGTTCCAACTTACACTTTGACAATTTATAACATTAGGAGTTTGAGGACACCTGGCATAAAATGGTCGAGGTTTTGAAACATTGAGGCAGCTTCAAATTGACGTAAACAAAAAACAACTTTCAATGGCCTTTGCACAGGGATGACCAAGGTGGGGTTAAAGGGATATTTCCAGATTTTTGACATAAGGCATCATTTCCAGTTATCCAGAGTGTTGTTGATTTCTGGAGATTATTATTTTTAATGTTTTTATTGTATGCAGTCCTTATATTTGAAGTGTTTAGTGGTGCTAGGCTAGTGCTACACTAGCGCATGTCTATGGCAACTAGTAGCCTGCATTACAAACCTCTTAAAATCATCGGGTAGTCCTCCAAACGTTACCATATCTTATTTGTAGAAAGCTCCCTTGTGAATTCCACGTGTAGTAAAGCAGGTAAACAAACTACTGTAGATCCGGTAACCTAGCAGATCACTCCGCCGCTGCGTAGATTACAACCAGGAAGCTGATGCTGCTCAAATATAAGTTATTTTAAATGCAAAATGGTTATATTAAAAAAATTATTCAGTCAACACAGACATACTATATATATATCGGTAGTCTGGTGTTATATGTGATTTGCCTCAGGTGTACTGCACTCGGGTCAGACTGTTTTTAATGCAGGGTGCTAGTTACTATAGACATGCACTAGCTTAGCACAAGAAAAAAAAAAAACCTCCAGAAAGAATCTTAAGAGCTGGAGTCTGCGGTGATGAGTGGAAATGATGTCTCCTGCTCATTGAGCCACTTTTTAACAGACATTTGTTAAAAAGTGGCTCAAGGAGCATGAGACATCATTTCCACTTTTGAACTCTGGCATTGTCATCTTGGAATAACCTGGTCATTCAGGATGTTCAGGTAGGAAGAAACCGCAGATCACAGTTAGTTAAATCCGGGTGCAGTGGTCAGGCAGTGTATAATTCTTATTCTATTCATTGTGGTCACTCTTCGCCTGCTAATTCGTTTTCAAGAAGAAAAAAAGCTTGGGCATGGTTGGCCTTAGTACTCCTTTAGATCCCAGACATCCACGTTTCTTCACAATACAGAGCAATGTCTCAAAAATAACTGCATAACTGCCATCATGTGCATTTCGGACTTCTGTTACGTTGCACTTGCCGCGCACCTGATATATCATGAAAGCAAAGTGCTGGTACTACACGTGCTCGGCACAGTGCATAACTCTTCTGAATGTCAACAGTAAGTCTCTGTTGGCCGCCGTTCCACCCGACCGTTCGCGTTTAAGTGCTAATGTGCGCACAGGTGAGAGGGTGGCAATCAACATCGGCACGACGACAGCTCATCAGCTAATGTTCATTACCTCGTGCGCACCGCAACCTCCCAAACAAAAGTGCCAAAATTTCAACCTCTGCCTTTGGAGCCCCCGACAGCTGCGAGCAAACTGTGCCAAGGGAGGCGCAATCTAATTAAATTAAGACCGCTTATGTGATTACCCGCTCTCTACGGGCAGCCAGCGTTCACCATGGTGCCGACGCCGGGTGGGAAGGATTCATAGATGTAACTGTCCAGAACGCGGGCTGTAAGATGTTACGGCAATGACAAGATCAGCAATTTCTCCCCCAAGCGTTTTATTTTCTCCCTGGATATCCTCACAAATAAAACTGTCCATTAATCGGAAATAAGTGGAAAATGGTAGGCAACTCCTGGTGGCATCAAAAACACACAGCGCCACTTTAAATAGTATTTACAGCAAAGTTTGAGTGAAAACAGATATTTCCATTTTATAACTGGATGTACAACATCCCTCTCTCCCTTCGCTTTTTCTGTCAAAGTAGTATTTAATCTCACGGACATTTAATAAGTTAAAAAAAATCACTACTTGCTACGACACCTGCAGTTGCGCTTATAGCCTCCAGGGGCAAGAGTTACTTAGTACTGCTTTAAGAAGAAGAAAAGACTTAAAAAAACAAAACCACCTACCCACTGCTGCAAAGAACACATGCAGGCTACAACATGAGCACAATAATATTTCTCAGAATTGTCCGAATGAGTCTGTTGAAGGGAGGGGATGTCGGTAATGCAGAAAGATGGTTGACCCAAAAGCCATGTGAGGCTAAGACATTACAGGAAGAGGCCAGTGACTTACTCCTCCGGGGTTGCCGTCTGAAGCAGTGACGATCAGGCGGTACTTGTCCGTGGTCTCTCGGTCCAGAGGTTTGCCCAAAAGGAGGAGGCCAATCCTGCAAGATGGAGTGATTACTATACATTTAACAACACAAACACACACACACACAGCCGTGCCCTCAGTACATGTTTGCTAATGGGACTTTCTTTGATAATTGACTACATTTGCATCATTGTGGGTTTAGTTACATGGCTGTCACTCTCAGTAAATTCACAAAACATTGTCACTATAGATAATGCGCTAAGATGTAAAAGATCCCATTGTTATATTTGGAGGAACAATAAGAGCACAAACCAATTTTGCCTCAAGTAAATGTTGCTTGGACATATCTACCCTCAACCCACACACTTTGATGTAGACAAATATTGCTCTAAACTAGTGGTTCTCGCTGTGGTGTGCGGGCTGTTTCAGGTGGTTTAGTCCTGGTTTAGACCTGCTAGTGTAGAAGCAGTCAATCTCAGACAGCCAACGATATTATACGTTTCTACTTGGAAATTTATGACAGCAGAGTCTCCTATTAGTTTACAGACTCACGAAAATGAAAAAGAGACTCAACTTCTTCTTATAATTGACTTTGATAACTTGGCTTTGAAATATGTGTAACATCCATGTTCAACCATACCAATGTGAAAATCTCTTGAAATAAGAGATGAAGAGAGATTTTCTTTTTTCTTCCTTATATTTTTGTCTCTTCGTAGCACACTTCACCTCCTCTGCTGGCGCCCTGCTGTTTCTTCCGTGTGCTATAGTGCTAATAAGCAAAGTACGGCGCACCCAAAGGCGAAAACACAGCCACGCTATGTTCAGTTTGCAGCGTGCCAAGGAAGCCCACTCATCATAAAGCATGTCCCAGGGGTATCCTTATTACTGTAAACTATCAAACACACACACAAAAAAAAACACAGCATATTATGATGTGGGATGCAAATATGCATAGAAATGACACCGCACGTCATTCTAGCTTTAATTAAACAGCGATTGGCATTACAGATGTTTCGTTCGCTGCTTCTGGCTTTGATAAAGACATCGACGTCGCTTGGTTTACAGGCTAAGGCGAAGGAGCAGGTGGGCCTTTAGAATTTCCCACTCCGTCTTATCCAGCTCCCAGTGCGCCCAACTACAGACAGAAAGATTCATGTTTTTTTCTTCCCGGTGAACGCGGCAAACGGCGGCCCTCCTCGCTCGTTCATACGGTATAATTTGGCGCTCTGACGTGCCCGCCGCACACAAATGTGAGTCGAATGCGTTTCAAGGCACCACATGGAATTATCTTGGTCTGCACAGAGGGCCACACATCAGACACGTAAGTGCGAGAGCGAAGAGGCGGGCAAACGTGGTTCTCTGCACTCTCTGGAGGGAGACAAGAATATCCGCATTGCCCTGAACTGTAAAGAAAAGAAAAACAATACTGTGGGATCACCAAAAGAATAACCAGCTTGGAGTTGTAAATAATGTCCTGACAAAAATCTGTTAGGGTTATATTCCTTTCTTTCTTGTCACCTTTTCCGATTCATTCATTAAGAGAAATTCAGTGATTTAATATACTTATCTTTAGCCCATTGAATTCCATCTTTGTTCCATTTTTAACACAACCTATATTGAACTCATTGTTATCTTCTTCTTCTTCATACTTCCGATTTCGACTTGTGACTGGCAGCCCGTGCAGAACCCATATGCAGTATCTCCTTATCACCGACAGGTCAAAGTAGACCCATCTATTCAGGCAAATGGCCATAACTTGAATCCGCATTATCTGTTTCTCTTTGCTCCGAACAAACGCCTTCATTGTGACAGGTATATCATCATAAAAGGCGTCCGCATGTAACATTCTTTATGCGCATCTATTCCATCTGCCAAGTGAAGCGGAAGACACCGAGGACAGTGGACATGAATATGTTAATGCGATGGTGATGAGGATAAATCAGTCTAATTATGATAGTCAGAGTGGTAATTCTAACTATGGTAACGCTGAGTGACAAAGATAGGAGTGATTAATACTGCATTAGCCAGCCCTTGGAGTGTATGTGCGGCTCTATAGGCAAGCGCCATCGGCAGTGACAATGGTTAATGTCTATTGTAATAAGGTCTTTGTTGTAGGGCCAAAAAAAAGTTACACAAGTAAGACAAAAATCATAAACTGTAACTAACGAGGCATCAAGAATTTCACAAATATCCTGCAGCCTCCACACTTAGAAGACAGACCGAGGCACGCTCTCTTGGGAAGATACTGTGCAATGTCGGAATATGGATTTATGAATACTGAAAGAGTTCAATGTTTAAAATGTTGCGTCAACTCCATCTGCAGCCTGTGTTCATGCTCCTGTTTGTTTCTCCAAATCCATTGTTGCCGTTCAAACAAGACAAAGACAATGTGGGCAAATTGTACATTCAGAATCATCACAAAATGCTCCAGACAGTAAATAGAGTATGACTAAGATCTTGATTTAGATCAAACGTCTGAGTGAGAAGACGGCACATATCCCACCCATTTATTTGTCTATAATAGCCTCATAATGATAACAATTTGTGACAAAATCAATATGTGTAAGCCACATTCATTGATGACAAAATCCTACAATCAATAAAACATGGACATACTGTATGCTTCCGTCAAACCAAGCCAAATCGCTAGCATGAACGTGCTTCAGTTAGCTCCCTGAACGCTATGGGGGAAGGGACACCTTGTCATTGTTGTATTTCTTGAGTTTGACTTCTATCTGTAAGGGAAATGGGCAAAGACTGAGTGCATACCCACACTGGCAAAGTGTGTGCGGGTCCAGGCCATTTCGAAATCCTAACCAGCCCAGTTTCTCGTATCTGTTTTCATATAATAGATATCCATCCATCCATCTTCTACCACTTGTCCGTTGCCGGGTCGTGGGGGCAGCTGTTGGAGCTGCCCAAATCACATTGCACCAGCCCCTATGGCTCCTCCTGCAGGTGGTGGGTCCACAGAAGGACGGCCTCATGGTTCTAACCGGGCCTGTTGGTCTCTCATAAGGGGCACATATATATATAGACATTATTTCTCATAATACAACAACACCATTCATCCCTCATCCATCTACTGTATGTGTTCATGCATGTCCTCCTTATTTAGCCCATAACGAGCCTATCTGTACACTTAATGTCTCCGCGTGTCATTATTATGAGGAACATCTGGGATCTGACAGAGTGGTCATCTGATTCAGTGCAGTGTGTGAGCTGCCTGAATACTGGATCTGAATATCGCCCTCCTCCCTGAAGGGAACGGGGCCCATTTAGAGCGGCTCATGCACCAGAGTGCTCATTATTCATTTTAGCTCAATTCAACCAGTCCCACAAGTGTCCTCCATGTGGATGTGTGGAAATGCAAAATGATGCTGAAATCCGAAGAGCCTTACAAATCAGTGGAGGTCTTTTTTTCTTTATTGCAAACAAATGTAGGTAAGTTTCCCCTCTCTCTACTGAATAACTGCATTTGTATTATTGTTCCAACCTAGAGTCAGCTATAACAAACAGGCTCTAGGTTATTTCTCTAACAATTTAGAGAAATAAAATGCAATGTCAGGCCATTTGACGATCCAAAAAGTAAACAGCATCTGAACATTACAAAGCCGCGTTATATTTATACGCAGCAATTTGGCAGTCTTGAACACAACATAAGAGATAGTGCAATACAATTACAATATTTTAAATGCACGTGGGAGGGAATATGTAGGCAAATAAAGCGCAAACCAGTATTGAGTGCACTTTTACGAAGATATCTCCACAGAGTTGCATTTGATTTAGCACTTGTGGGAAAAAATGTGTGCTCTGATGTTTGCTCTGCATATGTTAGGGTTCAGATCACACATACAATATAAATCTACTCATGCCCATTGCAAACCATGTATTCTCCCTTAATTAACAGAGTTTACTATGTCAATCTCCCACTGGATTAAAGGGGACAAGAGTCTACACCTGCTACTCTGGCCCTGAGGTTACGTCTATATAAAACGCAACAGGCGAAAAGAGAACATTACACCCACTATACCGGACAGCTATAAGGACAAACATTTTCTTGTATTTGGCATCATTAGCATTTGTAGTGTAATTATTGAGATTCACTTTGCTTCTCTGAGGCGAAAACTGTGATGATTAATGATGGGAAAGTGGTGCAAACTCCAGTTCTGAAAGTAATTACCGCCGGTTCTGGAACAGGTGCACTTTTGTGGCTTTTAAAAGTTAGCAATGTTTTAACCAGGAGAGCAAGTGAATACAAAGCTAGGACTATACCGCTACAATGCAGGCTGTCCTTGTTTGACAAAAAGAGCCGCTGATCAATTAGCCAGAAAACGTGTGTGGCATTTGCAAGCCCGCACACAGCTTTTCATTCGTGCTACTGACGCTCACAATGACTCTGCTTATTTAAAGCCTAGTAAAAGCATTAGCCACTTTAATATTTCATGCCTCTCTCTGGCTCTCAAACAAATGCTTGTTTTTTTCTTGTTAATGTGGCCAGGGGCAAGAGGACTAGCACTTTTTTCAGAACATTTTTATTTTAACATATTTATTTTACCATTACTCATACTCGAGTACCGAGATCATGGAGCATGAATAAAAACAACCATCAGGCCAAACCCTGGAGTATGTAGCTGAAGCCTGTGAGCTAATTCACAACGCTGCTCGATTCTGCCAAAGAGCTGCTTTCGCTCAGACTAAATGACGGCATCAAAGAGGGGAAAAACCAACACTTTCGGAATGATTATCATTTCGATACGATACAATATACTTTATTAATCCCGAAGGAAATTCAGTTCATCAGCTGCACAAACAAGTACACATAAAAACATCGGATTAAAAGAACTAGAAAAAAAAAATCAATAAATGGGACAGTGCAGAGAATAAATATAAAAGTACTCTAAAGCCATCGTTCCCATTTAGCCCCTCCCATCCAAGGATTTGCTATACAGCCTGATCGCTCTGGGCAAGAAAGCTTTCCTGAGCCTATCCTTTGAGCAGGAGAGCGAGAGCAGCCTCTCACTGAAGGACCTCCCCTGCCTCATCACCAGCTCATGCAGGGGGTGGTCGATGTTGTCCATCAGAGCAGCTTCTCCAGGGTTCTCTTCTCCGAGGTTGACACCACATAGCCCTGATCAGCCCCAGTCACAGAGGGGGCCTTTCTGATTAGTTTGTCCAGTCTCGGAGTGTCCCTCTGCCTAATGTCCCCCCCCCCCCCAACACACCACACCATAGAAAAGAGCACTAGGCACTACTGCCTGGTACAATTGGAGCATTTTCTTACAAATCTTAAAAAAGGCAAGACTCCTCAGGAAGTAGAGTCTGCACTGCATTTTCTTATAGAGCTAGTCATTGTTCACTTTCCTAGTTATCCAGAGTGTTGTTGATTTCTGGATATATATATATATATATATATATATATATATATATTTGTTTTATTCATGCAGTCCTTATATTTGAAGAGTTTAGTGGTAGTGCTAGGCTAGTGCATGTCTATGGTAACTATTAGCCTGCATTAAAAAACAGTCTGACCCTTGCACAGTGCACCTGAGGCAACACCAGACTACTGATATAAATGTCTATGTTTACTGAGTCATTTTTTTAATATAACCATTTTGCATTTAAAATAGCTTATATTTGAGCAGCATCAGCTTCAGCTACGCAGCGGCGGAGTGATCTGCAAGGTTTCCGGATCTACAGTAGTTTGTTTACCTGCAGCCGGCATTACTACACGTGGAAATCACAAAGGAGCTTTCTACTAATCAGATATGGGAACGTTTGGAGGACTACCCGATGGTTTCGTAGAGGTTTTTAATGCAGGCTACTAGTTATCATAGACATGCGCTAGCCTAGCACTAGCCTAGCACTAGCCTAGCACCACTAAACTCTTCAAATATAAGGACTGCATGAATTAAAAAAATAAAATAAAATAAATAAATATTCAGAAATCAACAACACTCTAGGATAAATAGGAAATGCCAAAAATCCTGAAATATTGCTTTAAATAACAAAAAAACAAAACAAAAGCAGGTTCTGTTTACTCAAATGTACGTCCAAGAAGAAACAGAACTGATGATGGAAATAGCCTAGTATACATGACTGCCTCAGAGGTAGCCCGCGCACCACACCTTGAGAACCCCTGACCGATACTCGGCTCAGCTGTAGTGGTACAAATAGACTCCAGACTTACGTTCGTGTGAGGTTGAATATCTCTTGGGGATCTCCGCTCACGATGGTGTATGTGATGGGGTCATTCTCCCTGTCTGTGGCCTGAGGAAAGAGAACAGAGAACAGGCTTAGAGTGACCGAGCTTCCCTAAACATCTGCTGTGGCGGCTGGGAACAGAGACCGAGCTGGAGGGCAAGGCCAGGCTGGAGAACGGGTACGGCTTGTAAAAAGGGTAAATATAACACAAACTCTCAGCCAAATTTGATAATAGTTTGATATAATATTGGTCTGCTCTGTCTTGGCAGCGACGGTTTTCCACAATGCGTTTTGGAGCCAAAGTTGTAATAAGTTTAAGTGCGGCTCGTCTTTTTATTACTTCATATTGCTTTTATGAGAACGCCGTTATGAGAAGACTGCTATTTTGAAGTGCTATATTATATTCTATTTTAAGCCACTTAGACCACAAAGTAAAAAGAAAACGTTGATAAATACCACTTGTGTGTAGGATGCCTAGTTAAATCAGTAAGAAGTGTACTTTCTTTCCTTTTTTATTAATGAGAAACAATTGACACGGTTACTGTGTAGATGGTCTGTCCTTTATATTTAGATCTTAGGGATGTCAGGGTTGATTTATGTTTACATTTAGGTTGTTTAAGTTGTAATATAATAATAAAAAAAAAAAAGATACATAACTATGATAAAAGTTATAGAAGCAATCACACTAATTGTTAACTAACCCATTTTCGGTGGGTCTAATGCCTAATTGGATCATAGGCTTTATTAGACAGGAGCACTCTGGGGGAAAACGGGGCGAAGGGCGGAGAGCGACATTCAGCAAATTGTCTGAGGTTTGGAACAGTTGGAACAGTATTTGATACACCGTACATGGCAGCAGGCCTAAACCACTCTACCTGCGACTGTGGCAGAAAGAAGGAGTGTAATAGAACTAAACGGATATTACTAGGGATGGGAATTGTTACGTTTTTCTCAATATCGATGCCATTGATTTCTGGTTCTTTATTTAATCGGTTAGTACTAGATCGTCTGCTCCGGAGGGACAGTCTGCTGTGAAAATGTGAGATATTATGACACAAATTAAGGTTAGGGCCAGGGAAATGGTTAACCTTAAGGTTAGGATTAGGGTTATTTGTATTTTTAGACAAACCAACACATAGATCTATTCAAAATCACAGCAGACCGTCCCTCCCGAGCAGACGATGTAGCACTAACCTTATCAATTCTCTTATCGATTCCTTGTCAGCTCCTCTGCGCCGTCATTTCTGAATGATGACGTGCGACGCTTGCAGAAGCACATGTCTCAGCACATGTTCAGTGTGTTGGTTCTTCCGTGCGAAGCAGCCGCACGTTTATAAGCGTTTATACAGAGGACAGACGTGCTGTGCAAATCCTAAAACAGTGGAGACTTTAGTTTGTGATAAAGAGATGGTGCGTGGATCTGCAGCGGCTCCGCGCCTGCAGGTTTATAATATAAAGAGGCTGTACTGCAAAGCGGAATTTTCATCCCGAGATATTACACAATACAAATATGCCAAACTGTAACTGTTTTATTCAAGATGAAATGAATACATTTTTTTAGGTCACAGCTTGGCAGAGTAAATTGAAGGTGATAGAACAGTTGAGAACTGCTGCTATAGGCCTTGCTTTGAAAATAATAAGCCTATACATAATGTTTTAGGTCACAGAGTCCTGTTTAAAGTAACTTAGTATGGCATCACAAGTTCACTCACTAAAATAAAAAAAATCATACTATCTTTGAATGTTTAATGCTGGTGGGAGCCAAACTTTAAAATGTGTTATTTTTAAAGAGGTGTTCAAGTTTAGCTCAGGTTAATTATTGATTTTTTTTCTTTTCTTTAACTTAACATGCCTATCTGACAATTCCTTTGTCTAACTTCACTACTACAGCTCCTGCACAAATAACATTAGCACAGTAGAATCAATCTGGAAAGGCTCCAGTCACGGAAAAGAACAGATTTGAGTGGAATATTGGCTGCTGTTGTTACTCTTTGAAATACATTTTTGTAGCGATTTTGTATATTCAAAACAGACCCATACAACAGATCTGATTTGATTACGAATGTCACATCACACACACCATATTACAGTCCAAACATGTATTAACCACATTCAAGCAATATGGACTGAACATCGAGAAATTCCAACTGCCAAACTTGCGGGTAGTGAGATGATTGCTCAACCACCTACGCCTCCGTTGTCCTGAAACGATCCAGTGCAAATCTGTGCGCGTGATCCTTTTCCTTTGACTCACCTGCAGATTGAGCAGGATGGCGCCTATTCTCATGGCCTCGCTGACCTCCAGGCTGTAGCTGGGCAGGGGGAAGCGCGGCGGACTCTGGTTGTTCGGGGGCAGCACCTCGATGTACACGGTGGTGATAGAGCTCCTGGGCACAGAGAGCAGAGGCACACATGAACTTGGCCGCTTCTTCACTCAGCAGCCCCGGAGAAACTTGCTCCCGGTGAAGCCATAACAAATGACTGCACATCAAAGCGGCATCAGAGCTGCAAACTGATGGGACTGCTGTGGAGTAAACATACAGGTTGGATTCTGAGTAATGCATGAGAAGCTGTTTGGCTTTTGAAAAAAACACAATTTTATTTTAGCGGTAATGTGTAGACCTGTAGATATTTATACCTAAAATCAAGTATCGGGTTTTTAAGTTTTAAAGCCACACTCACTGCAGTTACAAACAAACAATTCTCTTACACAAAGAGCTGTAGCCTATCGTTGCATAATGTCATATAACGTTAGCTATTAGCCACTGTTATGGCAAGTTAGTTAAGGTAACCAGTTACCACGAGCACTACCCTCTAGCCGCAAGGACGCCCCCCCCCCCTTTTTCTTAAAACCAATTTTCACGCAAGATATTAGTGTTTAGGTGGATTTGAGTTTAATGACCGGGGGAAACCCTGGCGTAAACTGTGGGTGTTTAGTTGAAGATCCGAAGAACGTCACAGTTAACCCCAAAACAGCAGTTTGGTCTGAAAGCACCATGGGCTAAACGTGGGCTAACTGGGCTAGCTCTTTGCTAAAAACCCCTGCCCCCTGGTGGACTGGAGTTGCGCCCCTCCCTTGCTGCTGCCAAAGGACATTCGGATCGGTGGCTGTCATGTTGACTGAGACAACACTGGTTTGACAGGTTTTGGGGGGAAGCGGATAGTTGTCAAAACTTTAGCCTAGTCGGATTAGATTTCACATGTAAATGTAGTGACTGTGTACAATTGTACCCTAAAATAAAGTTAAAAAACAAGGATTTATTCCTTAATGAGACCGGGAGTACTGCCGGAGAAAATCAATCCTCAACTCTCTCCTGGTATCCCTGGCATGTATGGCTTGTGTTACGGAATTTGTTTGTAGCGACATATAACCTGAAACATTCCACAGTGTTGCTTTAAAGAGTCTATATTATATCCAACTTGTACAGCTTTTAAACATATTCTGCACTCTAAAAAAAAAAAAACAATACATCCCATTGTGACCCTCGAAGCTCCTGTGTGTTGCATAACTTGAGCCCTTGCAGCTTTGTTCGGAGTTTGTTCCAAATCGATTCACACTAGCTTGCACTGCTGAAGGTTATACATATTTTTATAATGGGAGGTAGTTTGCCTTGTTCCCCGTATTATAAATTAGTGAATGTGGTGTATCAAAGTCAATGTGTCAAAAAGTTATTTTATAAATGTTGCTGATGAAACAAGAGAACCAAAGCGTCGCACAATTGAAAGCAAATGAGGGCGAGTGCATCAATGGTCTAGAAATGATATAACCTGTGCTCTCTTTTTTTTCTTCTTCTGACTGCTTCTGCCACACACAGTAAGCAGTCCTACCAGCAAGTCAATATCCTGCTGTTTCTATAAATGAATACCAACTCGAACAAGACAAGGTTGAATACAGACAGCTGAGTGGCTGACTATAACTGTTAATAAAGGTTCTTGAGTCATCTGCTGTCCTCAGTAGTTGAAGTGTAGGACGTTTCGCCTCTCATCTGAGAGGCTTCATCAGTGACACTAAAGTTCCCAGCTCAGATCGCAGACAAAATAAAGACCACCGGCAGGGGTTTAGCGTGGCTTTATGTTTATGGCGCTCTGAAAAGCAAATGAAGGACATTTGTACAGCAGACACTTCATCTTGCTCTTATCTGTGGACTTCTGTGAGCCGCCTCACTAACAGATGTTTGTTTTTCCTCAGTGATTTCAAAGGCCTCAGCCACTTCATCTCCAACAACATCTCGCACCTGTACAGTACAAAACACTAACTACAGAAAGTGCTCTTTAGTGCTTAATCAAACGCTAAACTAGAGAAAACACCCATTCATTATGTGATTGAGTACTCTATGGAGTGCAGCACTGAATAAGGCCCATCTGTTGGCATATTTAGAACAGCTTGAACACAATGATGTTTCTCCATTATTCACCTCAACAAGACACAAACTCAGATGCTGGAGTAAAATATTTAGCGACATTTGCAAAGTCAACTTTTTTGTGCTTTTAACTATTTCATAATGCTCCGAAACGAACCTTCTTTTTTTTTTACTGGCTTATTTACGAAATACGACCATATTAGTCCAGTGCTCCGGTCCCTGCACTGGCTTCCTGTCACTCAGAGAAGAGAATTTAAAACAGCTCTGCTTGTGTACAAGTCTTTTCATGGTTTAGCACCAAAGTGCATCTCTGACATGTTAGAGCCGTATGAACCATCTCGGGCCCTGAGAACTTCAGGGCGGGGTCTCCTGGTGGTTCCCAGAGTCAATAATAAACACAGTGAGGCTGCGTTTCAGTTTCATGCAGCTAAAATCTGGAACAGTCTTCATGAGGATGTGAGACAGGCCTCAACTCTGACAATGTTCAAATCTAGGCTGAAAACAACTCTTTTTACCCGAGCATATGAAAACTGAAAGTATTTTATCTGCACTCTTGCCTTTTACTGTCATTGATTAATGTTTTAATGAATGTTTTAATGAATGTTTTGATCTCTTTTCTTGTAACTTTATGCAACTGTGAAAGCACTTTGAATTGCGTTGTGTATGAATTGTGCTCTACAAATAAACTTGCCTTGCCTATTTGGTCAGGACAGTGCATGTTAATGAACATACATGGGTCTCATGCATGTAAACAAGCCACACCGGATTGTAGCCTTGGGCTAATTTCCGTCATCCCCCATACGCACTCTCAAACACACTCTCATTCATGCTGGCCTATTGTACATGTTTTTAGTGGTAGGGGTAACCAGAGTACCCGGAGGAAACCTACGCAGACACGGGGAGAACATGCAAACACCACACAGAAAGGCCCCGTCCATGGTCCCGGACCTTCTAGCTGTGAAGCACAAGCGCTAACCACTGTACTACCGTGCCAGCCTCCTGTTTTAACCCAATGTTTTGATGTTTTCGGAAAACAGCTCCAAATCCACGTTGGATCCTGGTTTAGGAAACAAAAGGTATATTCAAAATTGCCATAAACTTTGCGAAAAAATTCAAATATCAAGAGTTTAAAGGCACAATAGAGGCTAAATATCTGTGTGCAAATTATTTACACTTGGAGACCGAAACTGGTCCAACCGAAGGACATTCTGTAACACCCTGTCATAAGCAGAGCAATGTGGAGTACTCAAGTCATTGCAATGAGGACTTCAGTGTGAATTACATTGAAGAAACAACAGCCAAAGGGACAAACAACAAAGGGATTTATCATCACTGCAAAGAAAACAGCAATCTGTGGCACAGCTCAATTGTAAAGCCACTACCCACACCTTTGATGACAGCAAAGCCACAATTTTGAAATTCTTGTGAAAAATAGAATAGCCTACTCGTCCCTTTAGAAATGGAGGTCTAAAGTCTATAAAGTGTAATCTTAGCTTTATAGACGGCAACATTTTCCAAAACGACATGTTCATGATCACGCTAAAGATCTCGCTGTGACACACCTCAGGCCAAGATAATGAGTCATGTAATGAGCAGATAACACACCAAGGAACTAACAAGGTGGAACTGATACTCCCCCAAACAGAACAACAGACCGTTAACAAGATGTAACCAGTAAAACCACATCCAAATTGAGACCGTTCTTTTGGATGGGTGGGTGACTCTTAATTTTCATTGGGTTGGGTCAGAACTGCTCACCACTTCCAAACTGAAAATGCAAGAATGGATGAACGAATGGGGGAAAATAGCAAACATGGTCACATTGGTTAATGGGATTGTTGACCAAGCGAGTTCTTACTTGCGCTGTGCTTCGGGTGCGTTGTCTGAAGCCCTCACAGTGAGCGTGTAGGCCTTCCCCACAGTGAGGCCGACTCCGGGTGCGATGGTGATGCGGCCCGTGCGGTTGCTGATGATAAAGTCTCCCTGGGCTCCCAACACAATCTCGTATGTCACCAGGCCATTCATCCCCTCGTCTGCGTCTGTGGCACTCAGCTGCCGGGACAGATGGAGGATAACGTTCATTATACATGATCAACACGATACATGATATGCATACTACTGTAAGTGTTGTAATTCACATACTTTATGGACAGAGCAAATAACACCACACAGGGTCTTAAACAGCACCACATTTTCAAGTCTAGGGTTATTGCACTGTTGAGATGAGGTATTAAAATGGATATGTCAACCACACTCTACTCCCTTGTTATTATCTTTCTTTAACACAATATAGACTTTCAACATAGACACAGAAACTGGTGATATGAAGGCGAAGGTGTGTGAAATCATAGGAAGGGTTTTCCAAAGACTGGGTTTTGTTTGTAGTCGTTTTGTCTGTCATCCAAGAGACTTCTTCACGTCATATGGTTCCATTGGTCTGCAAACTAGATGTACTGCTCTTGTGAAGAGGAGTCCGGCCCCAAGCAGAAGAATGGGCCGAACAGAATGATCTCATTTATCTTGGAAGCACATGGAAACTGTCTAAAGTACAATTGACTACTTCTGAAAAGAGCTTGTGTGACTCAGCGCTTACACAAACCTTTGGCATCCCAAGTTGTCATAACGTTACGCCAGCTTAGTATAAAACCCAACTGGAATTCAATTATTTCTAAACGTCTGACACAGATCTGACATTTTTAAATAGACAAACTAATGAATAATATGTGTTGTTTTCTGTTCCAGGCTGATAGCATTTTTTGGGGGGAGAGATTTATGCAAAGATATCATCTATTTTTGCTTGCCACAGATTACGCCGCTGCGTAATGAGGCGCATATATAATTGATACCGCAATGTCACCTAAATTAATCATCTAACATTTCATTTAAGACAATTATTTAAGGCGCCCTGCTGCTTGTAACCACCAACACTCGCGGAATTGCTGGCGTCAAGACTCCTGATTTCCTTTTTTATGTTGGGCTAAATGCCGCAGCATCAAATAACCAGGACTACAGTCCCAAGTGGGGCAACCATGGCTCTCATAAAATGGTTTAAAGTGCTTGTACCGGTCGTTCTTTGACCCCACGGCCTCATTTCGGGGGAGGGCCAATAGCTGGGTTTTAAGACAAGATTAAACCTGACCTTTTTGGTGTCTGACATTTTTTGGAGAAGCGGGTTGTGAGAGAGGACGGAGCGGCTGAAAGACAAAAAGGGATCATGCTCGGACTACTGAATAAAAGATAGATAGGGCATGCACCCAGGGAGACGCAGAGGAATTGAGTAATGGGCTTGTTTGGATATTTGGCCGATCGAAGTTTAGGGCACAGAGGATTTATCTTTTTTTCTCTTTTCCGTGGAAAGTAAACACCGAACAATCTCTTGATCTTATTACGCAAATAACTGAAATCGAGCCATAATATAGTCCATACATTGCCCTGACGAAGACCTGTGCGTTCGAAACGCGTAGGCTGTAAGTTCTTAGTAAGCTGGGAGCTTGATTTCTTTGCAGCAAAGGTTTTCGAAAAGTACAAAGTTGTTGAACTGGACGAAGTTGTTGAGAATTTACATATTATCCAACAAGCTTCTACAGAAACGGTATAGTTATTTTATTACACCGATTTATACCTTCCTGGGGAGGATTTATGGTGCGCTCCAGGCAACTAGTAACTGGTATTTTTCACACTTGAAAATTACGACTTTACAACCTCAGAGCGTTCCAGCTGAACAAACATGTATGTAAACAAAACGGCTAATGCTACAACGGTTAGCTAATAAGAGGCTAACGTTATATGAACGTTTCTTAGCACTAGGTATGATTGAGAACATGCTACGTAATGTTACACTGATGGCTGTGACCAAAAGTAATGCACTAATGCATTGATTTTGTCAAAGTTTTATCATTAGCTGCACTGGAGGCCACCATTACTGTCTTCATCTGGTATCTGAACTCGGAGCAGTCTGGACATCTCAGAGTTTACATGTTGTAATCACCACTTCTAGCGACGTTCCAAGGCATTTTTCAAGTGGAAGGTCGGAGATTCACCAGTTACGATTAGACCTGCCATTAGCTCTAGCCACTTTTTTTACCCATGTTGATCGAACTCAATTTTAAATGTATTTTTCCATATTAAAAACAAATGCACAATGGTGACTTATGAATATGGACAACCTCAAAAAGTAATGCTTTTCTCCAACACAAAAACCTTCCACTGTCTCATCCAAAACCAGGACAGTGTTACAGTCAAAGAACTGGCTGTAAAACTGACGATTAAATCCTATTATGGATATTGCGACTGACCAAATTTAAGATTATTATTTAGATTAAATACTCCCTAACTCTGACCAAGGATTTATATCAGGCTTGTTCATCTTATTTGCGGGACCATGGCAACAACCACAAACCAAAATAACTTTGCTTCAGAGAAACAAGTCAATAAGGGTTACCTCTATTCCACAGGCTGCAATTCTGGAACAAGAGTTGTAGCGTCTATATCGTCCATCTGACTTTTACCATGACAGTTTATGTGTATTAACAAAGATTACTAGATTAAAATCAAATAGAAAAATCTTATTCCATGTCTTTTGTATAACATTTCACATCCTAAAAGATGGAACCGACATGACGGGCCTCCTTAAATGCTTTACAATTGTCTATTGTTGCTTCGAACACTATCTATGTATATTTCTGTATTCTTTTTTTTACATCTGTGTCATATTGTACATCACACCAGAGTCAAGAACTGTTGCAACAGCCCAAAAGAATACAATAAATCAGGAAAGTTTTCAGAAAGTTTCTTGTTATGACTTTTTGTCATTGTTGAGAGTATAAATGGGGACAGGGGTGACTACGTGAGGAGACAGAATATTCAGCCTAAGAGGAAGCATAAAAAAGTAGAAGCTGGTCAGACCACAGAATGCATGTGACAGTGAGTTTGTTCTGATGATGGAAAAGGTGGAAATCTCTATTCTGCATCTATCATCACGAGAAAATAATTCAGAAGGATAATGATGCCGTAAAACTCTCTCATAAAAGTATGATTAGTTGACAGAAAGTTATGTTAACAGCTTAATAAACTTTCACTGCATGATTTTAATTGTGTCATTTTGGATTTTATGAAAAACGCCCAAGCCCGCTGTTGCACCCATCCTCATCTGAATATTCAACAACCTGAAAACACAAGGTATGTGTGGCATGTTTGTAGAGTTCTGGACTACAGGATTAGCGGCGTGTGTACCAAATGAATCCACATGGAGACCAGACCCTTCGTTTTTGTTTTCCGACAGTTGACGCATGGATTACCTGTATGACGGTCTCCCCCGGCCGCATGTCCGTGAACACCTCCACGCTGTAGGAGACCTGGGGGAACGTGGGCGTGTTGTCGTTGGCGTCGATGACCTGGATGTTGACGGTCACGGGACCACTCAGTTGGACCCCGTCAGAAGCCACCATCTGCAAATGCAAATACCACAAAGTACTAAACCGATTCCAGAGTTGGGACAAGAGGAGTGATTTGCACGATACAATCTTAGTCACAGTAGAGAAAAAGTTCAAATTCGAATTATTGTGGCAGAGGATCCCCGCAAATAATGTCTTCCCTCGGCTATACGGCTTTCAGTCTTTCATCCATTTTCCCCACAGAAGAATCTTTCCACTTTGCCTGAATCCATTTGAAACCGCTTTCGCTCACGTGCTGTTGCGTTTATCCAGAGAAAACACAACAATGATTGTGCACTTTGAGCATTTGGGCTGTTTTCAGAGAACACATCTCCAAACTGCACCCATTCTGAAATGCCACGATAAAGCCACTTGAACTGTGCTTTCGTATGCCCCGTCTTATCCCACTCTTAGAACAGAGGAACGGGGGACACTCTCAGCTTAGGTTTGCCCGAAGGACGGCTTGGAAACAGAGCTAACTGCGTGTTTTTTGGCCGCCGGTGAAAATGGACCAAGAGCAAATGAAGTGTCGGGAAGGAAAGACGGCAAAACAACAGCGGAGGAGCAATTGGATTTGACTTTAGACTTAGGACATAAACAGAAGTGACAGTCTTGTTGGATGAAGCCGTATTTGCATGAGAAGAAGAGGTCCTTATGGAGAACACTGGGATTGAACAGACACACTAGAATTTGTACTTCAGATGACAGCAGCTATCTCTCGCTTATCAACTGTTCTTTTTAGTTCACACTCGGAGCCCCAAGCAACTTAAGGCTTCCCCCCCTTATTGGTATCCCACAACTAGGGCTGCGGGGTATGAGGAAAACTTGCGATATTCCATTACAGTCTTGAGGATATTATTGCTATATGTCACTATACTTTTTCAACACTTTAACTTTTCACCAATCTGGGTCGGTGAAAAAAACCTTTGCTTTATCCGGGGCCGGGTCGCGGGGGCAGCAGTCTCAGCAGAGATGCCCAGACTTCCCGATCCACGCACACCTCCTCCAGCTGTTCTGGGGGGACCCCGAGGCGACACCTCGGGGTCCCCCCAGTAATTATAATGCTTTAAACCAAAAAATAGATACCAATATTTTTTTGTTAAATTTTCTCTTTCCTTTTGTGTGCCTTTATTCACCACGTAAGCTTCCGACATTTCGGTCTAAGCGTTGCCATGGAAATCTGCCAATTTTAGGGGAACAAGCCAACATTGTCCTCAGACTTAAAAAAAAGCAATAGAAAACACGTAGAACCGTAAAATAACTCGTTTAGCTGCTCAGTCAACACACTACTGTGCAAATCCTTTTATGTAAACGCTAATTAAATAATATATTGAATGTGTCTGCAGTCCCAGTAATCCCAGTTTTGATGACACAATCCCAAGCTCAATACATCGTCTCTGAATGTTCATTGACCATTGATCCAGTGGCTGTAACAGCAGAAAAACTATAGGAGGCTAAATCGAATTGAAATTGCATAAGGCAGATGGCATGTCGCCTAATTTATATTGCTGGGTTGCTGGTGACATCAGATCACAGCATTCTAAAGGCCTATACTATTATATAGAGGAACAATTATTTTGTCTTTGAGGAAATGTTTGGTCTTGTACAGAGAAATCATGGACCCATGACTGATATTAATGATCATTTTTGTAATTCATACATTTTCTTTTTAGCTACGACTTGTGAAAGTGTAATGCTGTTAATAGGAAAAACTGTCTCCTGCCCTCAATGGGTCCTGTGACATCATCACAGTATCAAAACATTGATACTTAGAGTCAAATGTCGTTGTCCTCAGAGTAACATAATTGTGAGGAAAATGCCTGAAATGAATGCTTGCAAAAAGAAAATGGGCATGATATTTTATAAGAACCAACAAACCAACGTTTAAGGGCCTATCTCACTGGCCTGGAGACTACCTGGAGACTCAAGTTGCTGTTGGTCTGCAACGTCCCCTGGAGACTTCAGGTAGTTTGATTTCAGCGGAGACGGCATGGAGAGTTGAAAATGTCTCCATGCGTGTCACACATACTTTTTGTTGTCCTCAACCTATGAGATGTTTCTGTGAGGAGATCTCAAACAGAGTCCATTTGACTCTTTGAGATCTCCACAGTATCCAACAGGTTTTGGGGACATTGCAGGGGCGTCAGAGAAATGTCTCACAGGTTGAGGACAACAAATGGCGTTCGCAACATTGCCACAACTGCTTGAGAACGTGTAGATCTCTCTGAGACCTCTCGGAGTCTCAGCGGAAATCGAACATGTTCGTTTTCACCTAGACTACCTGACGACTCGCCTCAACTCCAGGGAACGTCTCTGAGACATCTCCGTGACTAGCGGCGACTCTAGTCTCCAACTAGTCTCCAGGCTGGTGAGACAGGCCCTTTGTATTTCCAGAATCAATCCGAGTTGTGGAGACGTTGTGGACACTGCTGTAACTGGCTGTCTCCGCAGCATCTACGCAACTCTCACCAGTGAGATAGCATCTCGAAAGCTAAAGGGCCTAATACCTAATTTAAATGGTTAGCTCAATTAAACGCTAATCAGTGATAAAAGACTGATTTTATTTGGTAAAATCAAAATCCCCACTTTCCAACATATAAAGCTCATGAACACAAACCATCTGGGAACAATGACGTTCCATCTCGGAAAACGAGCTCCCCAGTTCACATGAACGCAGCATTAGATCAACTTTAACCCCATATCATAGTGCTATTGTCCTGTCCTGAATGATATTTACGTGTACGTACCGTGAAGGAGTAGGTCTGCTGGATCTCCCTGTCCACCGGTCTGAGGAGCCTCAGGTAGCGCACTAGTCCTGTCGGGGTCAGGCTGAAGATGGCTGTGTAGTCGCTCATTGTGATCGTCAACATGGGGTCTTTGGTCTTCGCACACGGAAAAATAGGAAAGAAATGTTACCATGGAGATGACGCATAATATGCACATCTTTTTTTTTTTATTACGGCTGCAGCTGTGGGGAAGAGAAACCCATCACCCAGTGCATTTTGATCTGCCAAAGAGTGATGAAGTAATGCGATGATGGCACACTCGTCGGTCTCCAGAGCAGTGGAGAAGGAGCTGCAGATGTCACATTTTAACACATGTGTGCATTAACACAGGAAAAGGATGAGAATCTTCCTCCTCGTGTTATAAAGTACCGCTGACATCTTGGATAGAAAAAAGGCACAGCGTGAACATTGTACTAGCGTGGATGAGTCATGACTCTGAGTTTGTGGAAGATAATGGAAATGTGGAGGACTGTATATATTATAACTGAAATGCATGCTTTTTGACCAATCCTAATTCATCTATTGCTCAACATACAGAATAGCCTTAAAAGGGGATTCATTTAAACCAAATGTTTATCTGAATAGGTTTGCTGTCCATCCATTTTCCACAGCTTACACTTTCTCAAAATCTTCTCTATGCAAGCTCTTTCCTATTTGAAAAACATAGTGGTCAGTGTTGGGGAAGTTACTTTTAAAAAGTAACTTTTCTTGTTACTCGTTACTTCTTTTTAAAAGTAGCCTGTTATTTTACTTAGTTACTCTCTAAAGAAAGTAACTATTACGTTACTTGTATGTTACTTTTGTAACATAAAATGTCACAGGTTAGAGTCCCTTTTGTGGTGGTCCTTCTGGGGCCCTAAGCAAAACACGGGGGCCCTACAGTACCTACACATCCCAAGGCTATTCGACAAAGAGCGACCCGTTTACGGTCAAAAACAGTTCCACTCTGCAGTAGTGCAAGGCAGAAGTGGAAGAAAATTACCTAATTCAGGCCCTGCCCTTCTGTGTGAGAACCACTAGCCACTGTCAGACTGGGGTTTAGGACTACTATTAGTCTATTTTCCCCACTTTTTAAAATGGTAAATGGCAAATGGTCACATTCTCTCACCTCTGGTCCCTGACCCACAGTTTGGGAACCACTGCGGGGCCTACGCCACTTGCGTTGTCACGGTCACATCTGCTTATGGTAAATAAAAAGTAACGTTGCGGTGGATCAAAAAATAAACGCATTACGTTACTAAATTGCCGGTAGCTAACGCGTTACTCTACTTTTTCCCGGAAAAAAGTAGTTTAGTTAGTTTAACACATTTCTTTCTAACTCGTTACACTTGCTCTAATCGGCAGTGACGTTCCGGGCCTCAGTCCTTCATCAGACTTCATCAAGTCTGATAATTGATGGATGGCTGAGGCCCAAAATGTCACTGCCGGTAAGAGCACTTATGAGGATCAATCCTTTTTTCAGTGTACTGTTTTTTTGTGGTTCGTTTAGAGCTGTGAATGTGCGTGTCCCCTATAACTGTTAACTCTCATCATTTCTTCAAACACTCAAGTCTGTATTTCATTAACTTTGTGGCATTATAGATATAAATCCAGAAGCGTCCTCTGCATCTTAAAACCAATACACCAGCAGTGGATCCGCTCTGAGAAGTTCTGCGCTCAAACTACATTCATTAAGGCGCCATCGATTTGTTAGCATGACGTCAGCCATAAACTTGATTCTTTTAGCCTATTTGCTGATGAAGTGTCTTTTCCATTCACAGACATTATTTCAAGTTTGAAAACATCTCAAAGGCAGATTTATAAGCCACAATTATGAATAACATGTGCACTTTACAGACATAACAAATGTTCTAACAATACCCAAACCCCTCTCTGCACTTCTCTGTTAGGTCTGACCGGAACGACTTGCCCTCAGTCGGAGTGCTCTTTCTGCACTGTGTTAACAAAGTCCGGCCGCTCCATTGCTTGATGTCGGCTTCGATCCGTGTCGGTCAATGCGCCCCCTCTTAAGAGACTTTGGTCAACATCGGCAACTGGGTGCCATATTGATTCCTTTATCTCTCCTTTCAATACATTTTGATTTGCTATTCTCCCACAAGAACTGGCTTTGAAAGAACTGCGTCTTTCTTCCTTTTTTAAGATGTGAACAGTTTGCACGCAAAATAGAGCAACTAAGCCACAGAAGAAGATTGGTTCGAAAAATGTAAACATTTTGAAAGATGTAGCCAAAGAATAATTGCGCGTTGTGATTTCCGCAAACAAACCACGGCACACTGATTGTACACAGCGCCACCCCAAAGCAAAGACGTTACTAGTCAGCTCGCCATTACTGGTTGGCTCGTCATCCTGGTTAGCTCGCCACACACACAAAGTACATATCATTACTGGAGATTTTTGCTGGAGAGTACACAGGTAATTTTAACCTCGCGACCAACATGATGCTCTGTCAGGATGATGATAAAACAATGTAATTTTGAGTTCTTCTCCAGCAGTGATAAGTGCTTTGAGTTTGATCCCAATAACAAACAAAAACATGCAGGCACACAGGGGATGTCCGAGCGAGAAGTCAGTTGACCAGGGGAACTTTTATCTTGATGAAAGTACTTTGTTGGAAATGTAGCCATGATTACAAGAAAACCTTTTAAGTAGTTTTGGTAAATGCAAAATTGGTTCTACTCAACATGGACTGGAACTTACAGTCACCCATCGGTAACACAAAAAAGCTTCAGGTATTTCAGCTAGAGTAATGTAATGCTTGAATCGAATTTGTGTGTGTTTTTTTGTGTGTGTTTTTTTTTGCAAGTGGCGCCACACACGGAGAATTGAATTTGCAAGTTGAAATGACTATATTTTGTGAGACGGCAAAACCACTCAACAAAATGATCTTGTGCCAAGACTTTGTTTTAATGTTTTCTGAACAGCTTCAAAATAACTTCTCCACGAGTGAGAAGGATTTCAGTTCAGAATATCAGTCATGTAATAGTAGTACTCACCACAAAGGACTGAGAGTAGTAAAACAGTGTAATAGTGGAGCATTTATTTTTTAAACGCAATATGAAGGTAAAATGGTTACGGTTTCTTGTGTCTTTGGAAACATTTGTCTAATGCAAAAAAAAAAGACTGATAATACAAACTGAAGACAATCTACTGTTTTCCACAGAGTTGTGTAATGCTTTTAGGTCTGCTGATTGCAGTGTCCTAGCTCTGGACATCCCCTCATTACAACCATCCCCCTTTACCTACAGGAGTATCACCGGGAGCCAGCTGGAACAAGGACACAGACACAAACCATGAAGATGATGACAATGACAGTGCACCGGCAACACAATCATAAACAACACAATGTTTGAACAATGACAAATAAGCTTGGTTTGTTGTAGGGCTGCATGATCTCTTGATGTTGAATCAAAATTGCAGTCTGTTGTATGGGCGCAACTAGCAAATCGCAAAGGTTGTTAGTATTACTTAGGGATACAGTATAATGTCCACCTGCTCACAATGTAGTTTGGATCTCTATGTGTTTTTAAAATGTGCATAATCTAAATAACTGTCTGTAAAATATTCTCCCCCCTAAATCACGCAGCCCTAGTTCGTTTATGGAGCCACGTTTACTGCACTACACTTCTGCCATAGTGGACGCAGACTGATGATGCGTGGCTTTCTCTGTACCTCCTCAATGTCATTATCCAGCGCAATGATTCCCAGGGGCTCGGTGAGGTCGGCGCTGGCGAAGATAGTCATCCCCACCGGGGCGGACTCGCTGACATAGCCCTGATAGGTGGCAAACTGGAAATATGGGGACTGATTGTTCTCGTCGAGGATCTCGATAATGAGGTCGGCGTACGCGGGCAGAGGGTGTCCATTGTCCTGCTCAGCCTATAGGAGAAATCACAAGGGGGGGAAGTAAACAGGTAGAGAGTCAGTGTCAAGCAAAACAGAAGATTAGGACTTAAAGTTAAAGCGTTCTATCTTTTAAGTCTTGGTCAAAATAAAGTCCTTCATTTAGTAAGGAATCGGTAAAGATATGTCGGTATCATGATGGCTTAAGTACAATCGGACATGTTTTAGAAAATAAAAAAGATTCAAAATTCATAAATGTTAGAATTAATGCTAGTCATTTCTGGACAGTGCTGAGGAAGAGAAAAAGGTCATGGTCTAATTTGTATCTGTTAACATTCTGTGGCAATTTAGAGTTAACAGCTTACAGGCTGCCTATTGCGGCAGCTGGGCCCCAAAGACAGAAATGAAATCAAAATGGCCTGGTTATTTGATTTTGAGGTAAAACAAACAGAATCAACAGTTATAAGCCAAAATAATAACAATGCTGGACACAAGGTTTTGTTTGTGTATCATCTTACTGAGTGCGTGTTAAAAAATGGAAATGAACTTGAGTGGGACACATGCATCTAAACACAACAGGTGACATGTAAACAAAAGGCAACCTCCCTCTCCCTTGGTACAGCTGCATTTTTTGTGTGCTTTTTTCTGCAAACTGCATTTGTGGTTTCTGCTTTCCACATTGTTTTACTGGATGCTTTTGTACGTCTTTGCCGTGTTTTTGTTAAGTTCAACTGAGTTTGTTTTTCTTCTGAAACACTGAAGAGGCACCAAGAGCCCCTCACACCAGGACTCAGGACTAACACTTGATCACAATTATTTGTACAATGGCAAATAAAGCACTTAATAATTACATAATTGTATTTCCTATTACAAACACTCCATCTCTTTAATCTAACATTGCACAAAAGACATTGGAGACAAGGCGGGTGAAATGTCCTGCCAAAGAGAACAACGACAGCATAAGTTTTATGGAGCTGGAATCAAACCATCAACCATCACGTGTGAATGCTCTGTCACTTTAAACTTTTTATGAAAAAAACAAAACAAAACAAAAAGAGTTGGTATTTGTGCCTATTTGAACTTCCAGTAACAATGTTGCTCAACAAATAATGAAAGTTAAAAGTTGTGTTCGGAGCCGTGCGCACGTGTGACTGTCGTGACATTTTTCGAATTGGCTAAACTTCTTTCTCACACACGGCAATCGTGGAGTAATTTTTCCATATTGCCATTTCAATTACAAAGTCCACATAGCAAATTTAATCAAGGGTGCACTCCGGATTAGCGCTTAGTAATTACCAAGCACTTAACACCAATACCCTCATTTGTAGAAGGAGGGATATGATTAGGAGCGGGTGCTACTACTTCTAAATGACCAAATGGATTGATTTTGCCTGAAATATGACCAGCCAAGACAGGGCCCAAGTGAGGTAAATTGCTTTTTAATGGTTTGGGAAGATGACCACCCGTGATCAGGAATGTGCAGCTGTGGAATATTGTAATTTATTTTTCATTACAAAATCTGATTTTTATGAAGAGAAGCACACGGGCAAGTTCTTAGGAGCAGTTGCAAGACAGAAGTCAAACAACATGTTCAAGAATTTGTGTGAAGTGTAAAGATGAACTGAGTTTAAATGAATGAAATATGCAACGCCGCACTAGTTTGAACTATTACAAACCATGGAACGGGGAAGATAGTGGATATTTCGGCTCAATTTGCTATCCTGTCCTGATTAACAAGATGCTGCCGCAAATGTAGTGCATTGTTTTTAGCCGTTTGCTATCCTTAGTATAAATACAGAATGGATTTAGTGTTAGGTTTACTGTTTCAAGTTGTTTGTATATAGGTTTGAACAATGGTACTCAAAAAAGTAATAATAAAACAACTAAAAATGTTATGTCCAATATCAACAGCCAGAATACAGCATGGTTGGACACAAACCAATTAAATCTGTGCCCAAAACATTTATATATTTACACAAGCAAATTGTTCCCAATGCAATGTTGCTGCTGGCTAAATGGTTTGATTTTGCTTTTGGCATTCTCCCTCATAATAAGGTCAAACAGAAAAACCTTGGCTCTCATAGCCCATGGATGAGAAAGCCAAGCGGTTTAATTTTTGTTTGTTTCGCTGTTAGATTGCTAACATTGTGACATAGATACATTGCTGATTAGATATTGTAGTGGCTTGATTTATTTGCATGTGAACAGACGAGGCTAGGAAATGCCAAAAAACAATGCCCATACATCACTGTCTGCACTGGTAGAAAGATGACATTCTGTAAATTCAAATTTGGGCTAAAACATAAGTCTGATTCAATAATCTAAGCTAAAGGGGTCATTCCGCCAAATCGATGCATTTACATCCCAAGGAAATAAACACTATCACAACCAGTTGTTGAAAGACAAATATTGCATACTGTAATATTAGAGAACTTTTGTATACACTAATATCTAATCATTCTGAAACTATTTCAACAATATTTAGTAAAATATTTATAATCAACTTTTTATGTGGTTTAGGCCTGTACCCGCCTGAGATTATTCATCTTCAATGGGTACAGCATTCGCCTCTGCGTTAGTTAGCATTAGCTTGCAATTGGCAAATTGGAGACTATGTTGGCTCCCATAAATGTTTGCACTAGGGTTGTTCAGATAGACGATGTCATTGTCCATCGTGATGGATGAGTCAACATCACGATGGAGAGCCGCCATCGTGATTCCACGCCCCCTCCTGTTAGAAACACACACTGATCTTCTGTAGGCCTAGTAAATCTAAAAACTTTACATATATTGCACTGTAAATAAACTACGTCTGGACTCCATGGCTTAATGCTCAATTCAGATTTTTTGGAAAAAAATTAATACTTTTTTTGCATGGTTGTTCATATTACTCTCAAATGCGACCTGTATGATCTCTGTCTGTACGGGATGAGGCTCGAATGTGTCGCGCATGCGCAGTAGATGGCACAGCGCTCTGCAGTTTGAGCAAGTGAATAGGAAAAAGCACCGCGGATCTGGCAATGTAAAGAGAGGTGAATTAAACATCTTATAAACCAAATTGGTCAACATAACAAAAGTTTGAGCTGTTACTATCGAGCCGATGCCTTTGTGGAAAAGTTCAGCGAGCGTGCGCTGTATCTCATTGAAGGCAGTCTGCTCACAGGGCACGTTCCTATCCATGCCGCACATGCCGCTGGTTCCTCCCACAGCGGGCGCTTCAGAGACACGCCGCTTTGAACACACAGATGGAGAGGGGGAGTGAGACGACTTCAGCCCATGCCATGACCTGGAACTAATTCTGAACGCTAGCCCAATTTCACTGAGCTTGTGTTGCACAGCGCCGATTATAACTGAGGAGTCCACGGCTAACAAAGAGAAGCAAGAAGCCAGGACACTGTGCGAATGCTTGTTTGTTGCCCGACGCTGAAATATGGGGCTTTCAAGAACAGCCATAACAAGCCTATTCTGACCCAAGGCTAAACCACAAGAAAACAAGATTGTAATCAGATTTTAACCAGGGCTACACAAGAAGTAAATCGTATTTTCAGGCAGTGCAATGGTTGAATCACACCAATACATGAATTTAACTTTTCCGTAGCTTATTTCTGAATTCTGCATGTCTAAACGTTTTCTGAACACAAAGATTAATCTAAAGATTAGTGGCAAATGTTTTCAAAAAGTAATCTTCTCTAATCTTTTATTTTTTGACGGTTTGTTTTAAGGTTTTATTGTCCCCAATGTGACTAAATGTGTTGCCTACATCAGGGAAACCATCTCCACACTTCAAAAAGTCATATCTAGATATTTAAATTACTTGAATTTAGAATATTTTAACATAATTTTGACTTGCCAAGTAGACAAATCTGCCAATGGAACGAGTTCTTGTGCACTCAAACTAAGAAAACCTTTATTTCAAGTAAGATGTGTTTTATTAGCAAGACCATTACGATCTTTTCTCTTGTTTTGTGTGCAAAAATACTTGTTCCAACGGCAGAACATTTCACATATCAACTCAAAAGAAGGGAAAATATACTTATTTGAAGCACATTTGACACATTTTTAGATTTGTTTTGAGTTAGCTCATAGGGGAACCTATAGCTTCATGATTAGTCAAGTGTGGATGTTTAGGATTGATGGGGGAAATCGGAGCACCCAGAGAAAACATATTATTCAAACATAGGAAGCACATGTGACATGACTATATGTGGTAAATAGATCTATTTTCTCCTACTTGGGCATAACCTTACTGTGCCTCATCTCCATCGCAGCAACACAACCGTGACCTTTCTCGATCCTTTTCACATAAAAAAGAAGAAACATACTCACATCGTATCAAGAAGAAACCCACACACGTGTTGGCCTTCTTTCCTACATATTGGGAACCACCTGCAACTTCCGTTCCCTCTGAATACTGCTGGCCACGTCTGCTTCCCCCGCCACAATCCGTCAAGCTTTTCACCTGTTTTCACTTCCGTCCGCAGACTATTTCTCCACAACCTTCTTACCGCGAGTGATAATAACCAGCACCTACACCGAGCTGAACCCGCCATCCAATCTAGCGGGACAAGCACCCAAGGGTGAAAAGCAGCCGCTGACAGAGAAACCCCACGTGCGTCCCTGGGTATTCAGCGCTTTCCTTCTCAACGTTTACTCAGACATTTAGCGGCTGAATGAGGCGGGAGGAGATGGGCCGGTGGATTACACAGCCCCCAGGTGGCTTTGGGTCTTTAGCGCCTGTCTCCGTTTCTGGAAGGTAGTGCTAAATGGCCTGCACTCCACTGCTGCGCTAGTCTGGAGGAGAGCAAGTACTATGGAAAGTTAATGTTTATTACTTGGGAGAGATTGAGGGTCTGAATATTTGCACATTGTGATTTCTATAATATACTGTTTGCGGTAGAAAATGCCTCCGCCTCTACGGAGTCATGTTGTATTAATTTAGCAGTACACATTTCAGCCCATCGCTATTGCTATATTTTTTCCAAATTAATCAAACGTATGTTTTTGACCTAAGGGTTAGTTGGTTCTAAAGATATTACTGGCTCTTCATAACTCAAGCTTAATTACGTGCCAGTTGGATAAAAATTTGTGTTCCTCGTTTTGAATATTTATCACTGGCAGATGCTTTTGCAAGACAAGAACCATTCGCACATTTGAAATGAGTCTCCTGACTAAGTTATCTCTTTTTTTTTTTGGTAAGCACAAACATCACAGTGTCTCCTTGAAAGTATGCACCATGGGATTGAATGGATCAATTTTGCACACCACCAAGTCTTTTTGGAATAGAATTTAGCGCTTCCAAAATTCGATTTTGGGCCACCATTTCCATCACCAAAATGAGTCTCTTCAGGTTAAAGAAAACATGTTTCAGAAAGCGGATTCGGGTTGCAGTGGATGGATGAACAAATTCTCCCGACACCTAAGCACAGCGCTTTTTACAATGACAAAGGAGACTGCTGACCTAAAGGTGAGGTTACCAAAAGCCTCTTTTCCACTGGCAGACACTGCACAGCCCAGTGCCAGGGCCAAACCGGTTTGACTGGTATGAGTTTTGCCACTGACCTCTGGCTGTGGCCAAAGCGCTGAACCGAGACTAATGTGACGTGAACAGACACTGGCCTCTGATTGTCAAAGAGGACAGCCCTCACTATTAACATGCAGGTCATACAGATTTAATATTTCACAACATCATACCTGTTCTACAAGGGGATTTTGCCAATATTAGCATTTAGCCGCTGTTAGCTCAACTTTAGCTCGTGTTAGCATAACATCTGCATGCTGCTTACCTTCATAGTTCATCTTTTAGCTGCTTATTTCCTGTAGTATTAGCCTTGGCACCTCTGAATAATTCCATAACCCCCACCAGAAGGCAGCATTTATCCACGTGTGTTCTCATCGCGGCTTACAAACCTTTAATGGCGATCTGTACAGCATGCCCCTCTGTGGGGGCACCGCCCACAACAACTGCAGTTGTGCCGTGTAGTGGAAACACAAGCGTGTACTGGGTAGAGTCGATACGAGACAAGGCGAGTGCATAAATTGTGGTAGAGCCGTGTTCAGTGAAAAGACAGCTATAGTGTGACCAGAGGGTACCAAGCTGGTTGAACTTGTCCTAGATTAGTTCCTCTAACCTGGGTTGACACACCTAGACATGGAGCCTCTGGATAAGTGGTACTACATAGTCAACCTATCAGTCAGTTTAGTTAACCCTGGGTTTCTCATGTGAAACAGGAGGCGTCAGCGCCGAGGGGCCAATCACAGAAGAGACATAGACACAGTTCATCTGAATATCAAAATCTATCTCTAAACTCATGACAAATATATTATACAGCACCATCAACAACAGAAGTCTGTTTTGCGCTAAGGGCATGTTTCCATGGAGATCTACCCAGCCATAAAGTTTCAGCTTTGTAGTACGGCAACACCAGGGTTACCGCTGAACTTACCCCGCTAACACTCTAATCCAGTTTACTAGTATACTCCTCTGGAAGCATACAATAAACAATATAAACTCGACAGACCCCAATATGTATAATGTTTGATAATTATAGTTTTATGTTGTCCCTATCTTGTGCTTATATTTGTTGGTGAGTCAAAGATGAATTAGATGAACAGGAAAATTATTTTCAATTATAGTCAAGAGGTGACTTGTCCTTTGAAGTCGTTGCTCCTAAATTGTGGAATCACGTTCCTCTGTCGCTACGTATAGCCGACTCTGTTGATTCTTTCAAAAAGCAGCTGAAGACGCTGCTCTTCAGACAAGCGTTTAGTTGACAAGGCTGTGATTGTTTCTATGTAAATTTGTCTGTAATGTAATGTTTTTTGTGATCCTTTTTTATCTGTGAGAGGTGCTATGGACCTCCTATGGACAGTACAATAACAAGGACCGTGACGTCGCCCGGTATGGCGCAGCCGGGGCCCCACCCTGGAGCCAGGCCTGGGGTTGGGGCTCGAATGCGAGCGTCTGGTGGTCGGGCCTCTGCCCACGGGGCTCGGCCGGGCACAGCCCGAACGGACGACGTGGGCCCGCCTTCCTCTGGACCCACCACCCGCAGAGGGATCCGTAGGGGTCGGGTGCAGAGAGGACTGGGTGGCAGTCGAAGGCAGGTGCCTCGACGACCTGGTCCGCGTGCGCAGCTTCTGGCGTTCGGGACATGGAACGTCACTTCGCTGGGGGGGAAGGAGCCTGAGCTTGTGCGGGAGGTAGAGAGATACCGGCTAGATATAGTCGGGCTCACCTCCACGCACAGCCTGGGTTCCGGATCCCAACTCCTGGAGAGGGGCTGGACGCTCCATTTTTCTGGAGTTGCCCGCGGGGAGAGGCGGCGGGCTGGGGTGGGTTTGCTCATAGCCCCCCAGCTCAGCCGTCACGTGTTGGAGTTCACCCCGGTGAACGAGAGGGTCGCGTCCCTACGCCTTCGGGTCGGGGACAGGTCTCTCACCGTTGTCTCGGCCTACGGGCCCAACATCGGTGCAGAGTACCCGGCCTTCTTGGAGTCCCTGGGGGGGGTACTTGATAGTGCTCCGGCTGGGGACTCCATTGTTCTACTGGGGGACTTCAACGCCCACGTGGGTAACGACAGTGAGACCTGGGTGGGGGTGATGGGGAAGAACGGCCTCCCCGATCGGAACCCGAGTGGTGTTCTGTTATTGGACTTCTGTGCTAGTTACGGTTTGTCCATAACGAACACCATGTTCGAGCACAAGGATGTCCATAAGTGCACGTGGCACCAGGACACCCTAGGCAGGAGGTCGATGATCGACTTTGTAGTTGTGTCATCTGATCTCCGGCCGCGTGTCTCGGACACTCGGGTGAAGAGAGGGGCTGAGCTGTCAACCGATCACCACCTGGTGGTGAGTTGGATCCGCTGGCAGGGGAAGAAGCTGGTCAGACCTGGCAGGCCCAAACGTGTTGTGAGGGTCTGTTGGGAACGTCTGGTGGATCCCTCTGTCAGTAGGGTCTTTAACTCCCACCTCCGGAAGAGCTTCACCCAGATTCCGAGGGAGGTAGGGGACATGGAGTCCGAGTGGACCATGTTCTCCTCCTCCATTGTCGATGCGGCTGCTCGTAGTTGTGGCCGTAAGGTCTCTGGTGCCTGTCGCGGCGGCAACCCCCGAACCCGGTGGTGGCGCCCGGAAGTAAGGGATGCCGTCAAGCTGAAGAAGGAGTCCTATCTGGCCTTGTTGGCTTGTGGGACTCCGGAGGCAGCTGAGAGGTACCGGCAGGCCAAGCGTGCTGCAGCTCGTGCAGTCGCAGAGGCAAAAACTCGGGTCTAGGAGGAGTTTGGATAAGCCATGGAGGAGGACTATCGGTCGGCCTCGAAGAGATTCTGGCAAACCATCCGGCGCCTCAGGAGGGGGAAGCAGTGCTTCACCAACACTGTTTACAGTGCGGGTGGGGGGCTGCTGACCTCGACTGGGGAGGTGGTCGGGCGGTGGAAGGAGTACTTCGAGGATCTCCTCAATCCCACCGTCACGTCTCCCGATGAGGAGGCAGAGGCTGGGGACCCGGAGGGGGGCTCGTCCATCACCCAGGCTGAAGTCACCGAGGTGGTTAGAAAGCTCCTCGGTGGCAAGGCCCCGGGGGTGGATGAGATTCGTCCCGGGTACCTTAAGTCTCTGGATGTTGTAGGGCTGTCTTGGCTGACACGTCTCTGCAACATTGCGTGGCGGTTGGGGACAGTGCCTCTGGATTGGCAGACCGGGGTGGTGGTCCCCCTCTTCAAGAAGGGGGATCGGAGAGTGTGCTCCAATTACAGAGGGATCACACTTCTCAGCCTCCCTGGTAAGGTCTATTCCAGGGTGCTGGAGAGGAGGATCCGGCCAATAGTCGAACCTCGGATTCAGGAGGAACAATGCGGTTTTCGTCCTGGTCGTGGAACACTGGACCAGCTCTATACCCTTCATCGGGTGCTCGAGGGTTTGTGGGAGTTCGCCCAACCAGTCCACATGTGCTTTGTGGACCTGGAGAAAGCGTTCGACCGTGTCCCTCGTGGTGCCCTGTGGGGGGTGCTCCGGGAGTATGGGGTACGGGGCCCTCTACTAAGGGCTGTCCGTTCCCTGTATGACCGTAGCAGGAGCTTGGTTCGCATTGCCGGCAGTAAGTCAGACCTGTTCCCGGTGCGTGTTGGGCTCCGCCAGGGCTGCCCTTTGTCACCGGTTCTGTTCATTACTTTTATGGACAGAATTTCTAGGCGCAGCCAGGGGCCGGAGGGTGTCCGGTTTGGGAACCTCAGAATCTCATCTCTGCTGTTTGCAGATGATGTTGTTCTGTTGGCTTCCTCAAATCAGGACCTCCAGCGCGCACTGGGGCGGTTTGCAGCCGAGTGTGAAGCGGCTGGGATGAGGATCAGCACCTCCAAATCTGAGGCCATGGTTCTCCACCGGAAAAAGGTGGCTTCCCCGCTTCAGGTCGGTGGGGTGTCCTTGCCTCAAGTGGAGGAGTTCAAGTATCTCGGGGTCGTGTTCACGAGTGAGGGACGGATGGAGCGTGAGATCGATAGACGGATCGGTGCGGCGTCAGCAGTGATGAGGTCGCTGTATCGGACCGTTGTGGTGAAGAGGGAGCTGAGCCAAGCGGCAAAACTCTCGATTTACCGATCGATCTACGTTCCCACCCTCACCTATGGTCATGAGATTTGGGTAATGACCGAAAGGACAAGATCGCGAATACAAGCGGCCGAAATGAGTTTCCTTCGCAGGGTGGCTGGGCGCACCCTCCGAGATCGGGTGAGGAGCTCAGTTACCCGGGAGGAGCTCGGACTCGAGCCGCTACTCCTCCACGTCGAAAGGAGCCAGCTGAGGTGGCTAGGGCATCTGTATCGGATGCCTCCTGGTCGCCTCCCTCGGGAGGTGTTCCAGGCATGTCCTATTGGGAGGAGGCCTCGTGGAAGGCCCAGGACACGCTGGTGGGACTATGTCTCCGTGCTGGCCTGGTGTCGCCTCGGGGTCCCCCCAGAACAGCTGGAAGAGGTGTGCGTGGATCGGGAAGTCTGGGCATCTCTGCTGAGACTGCTGCCCCCGCGACCCGGCCCCGGATAAAGCGGAAGAAAATGGATGGATGGATGGAGGTGCTATATAAATACTGTTTATTCTTCTGCTACAGGTTGTGTGCACCCAGGACCACAGAATTAGTAAACCCCTTGAGCAAGACTTGATCCTGTGACCTTCTGGTTTGGCTCACTGAATGTCTGTGACATTACTTATACCATGTGGCCACACGCCAGTGGAATATGTTACCAACAGAGCAGATTACTTGCACCAACTTTTACACCTTATCGCACTGGAGTATGAAACACTGAAGTCTGAAATTGACTGGAGAAATAAAAATTATGTGTATCAGATGTTGATTTAATCATATTTCGGAAGATGAGTTAGGTTTATTTTGTCATTAAACATTTTGTGATGTAAATTTACCATTTAACACGTGTTTGCATCAGCCTGCCCTGGGACTACAGGCGGAAATTAGCACTTGTGCAATAACCTAGCATGATGGATCTCTCCTCTCTCTCTTCCTCGAGGTTAATGTTTATTGAGCACTGTCCCTGATTCAAATAAATAAATAAATAAACAAACTAAAACCAAAACTAAGCTAAACTTGTGATCATAAAGCATTGGTTGAGGGCAGGCCTGAATTTCGTGATAGAATATTCCAAATGAACTGTCACAATACTAATGCTTCGTTCCGGTTTGAAACAAAACCTGATATAAAGTTTATTGTCTTTTATATCAACGTGCACAAATACAACAAGAAGGTGATTTATTTTTGTAACTATAACATAAAATGGTCGCCATACTTGTTGTCAGTTGCAAGGAATTAGTGGACCCAAATTCCCGAGAAAATGTTCAACATATACGTGGATTTGAAGATGAGTCATTTCATTACAGGCCTCTGCCATCTTTTTACACACCCTTTTTTCGTAGCATTGCGCTCTGTCAACACTCCTGCTTGCTTTTCCACAGTGAAATGAACACCTCTCTTACAGCGGAATCCGTCACGACTGCACTTGTTCAAGTACAAACATCTACACTGGCAAATGTATATTTTTCCCCTTCAATTGAAATGTCTGATCCGGCACTTGCGCAGCCCGTTTAACCCACGTTCAGGCTGAGCTTTAAGATCAATGGGAGAATCTGTACGTATCACCTCACGGCCAATTTGTGCTCACACATATACATAGAACATGAGCCAGCTCCACCACATGCTGCGCTGTATCAAAGCCCTCTCCTGTCTAGCCCTTTACCCCCTGTGTTCCCCGCCCCGTGAAGCAGGTACATAAGACTCACTACCGACTCTCCACTCACGTCTCTTCCACCCCCCATCTCTTTCGCCGTCTTTAGCTCCGTCCTCTTTGAACTGTCTCGTTCTCCTCAAGACATGCAAAATGATCAATCTCCTCCCATCTCCCCCCGTTTCATCTCCTGGTGGTAAACATGAAGTTCCACAGCGCTTGGAGGTGTCCGGAGGAATGTTCACTTCCTCCACTCGGGTGAGCAGGTGGGGCGGAGCGAGCCGCAATGCAAATTAGGATTCAGAAGGAGCGCGACGGTCCGTAGGGCTGTCGAGTCCATAAATCAGGGCATCTTCGTCCAAGCTGGAGATAAGGTTAATGGCATGCGGGGGCGTAGACGAGATGGTAAAGTGGATGGGGTGAGGCCGATGTGAATTAAAAGCAAGTTGTTTTTTTAAGTTTATTTTGCTGAATCATTATCCAAAGCAAGCTCTGGAGACTGCTTCTACATTGTGATCACACAGAGGAGTGGACGGGTTTTAGTGGAGGCTTTTCAGTGTCAAACTGCACGCCAAAGTGACTCAAATCTGATTTTTATTTAGCCACGTGTGCAATTTTATACAAAATGCGACAATTGCCTCATCGATATTTAAGTACTTGAGATGTTTTACAAATGTCGTTAATATACATATTAAACAATTTTGGGCCCAAAATGGAACCTTGAGGTAAACCACACACAATTTGTCAGTCTCGACTGATAATCACAGATTTTCACACATTGTTTTCCATTTTTTAAATAACTGGTAACCCACTGTAGAGCAACCCCCTAATCCCATAATGTTCTAGTTTATTAATTAATATATCATAGTTTATTGTATCAAATGCTTTACTCAGGTCAATAAATAACCCTATTGCATATTTCTTGTAATCTACAGCATTAGTTATTTTTTCAATTATATCAAAGAGCGCGTGAGGTTGAGTGATTATTCCTAAAACCAAACTGATTATCAGAGAGTAAATTACACCTTTCGATAAAGCTGTCAAGTCTAGAGTTAAAAACCTTTTCTAAGATTTTTGAGAATTGCGGTAAAAGGGAACCAGGCATCTGCCACAGGATTGAGGAACAAGGACATAGGATTTGTGTCTATCAGTTCACAATTATAGTTCTCAACATTTGCAATTTAATACAAAGAATGTATTAAATGTATCAATAGGGATACAATCAGACACTTTTCTGATATTGTTCACTGCGGCTTCGGTCTGAAGGGCCCGGTTTTATTTATGTGACCTAGATGCCAACAATGCACTACAAATGCTGTTCATTCTACGTGGAAGTAGATGGGAGTGAAAAGGAAGCAACATGTGCTGTTGTTATGAAGCTGGCAACTTTATTATTCACTCCCGGACTGTACAGACGCCGCTGTCACTGCTCCACAAAAGATCTGGCTCACATCTTTCTTAAAATGACTGGCTTCTAGAGATGGGCCGAGATCACGTGGCACGAGATCTCGTGAGATAAAATAGCCATGAGATTTCTCATCACAATATAAATAAAAGCTTGTGATTTTTTGGGGGGGGGGGGTTTCTTTTTTAATAGGCCGCAATTTAGAGCTAGACCCACTTACAGTTGACTGATTATAGGGCTTAAGGGAATATTTAGGGAATAGTTAACTGTTTATACTTAATATATTGATCGGCACAATCACAGAAAGATAACTTTCATACGTTTTCAAGTTGGGAGAACCGCGTCACTGTTTAAGCCTGCAGACTGGAGCCACTGCAGATTCACGTCCACAGATACACACTTGCGTCAGTGTCTGGCACAAACTGTTTGGATACTAAATATGTCTGTGTCTCCTGCTCCTCCTCCTGAAATCAACTTTTAAGCTTCAAATTTAATTATTGTTTAATTATTTGTTATTGCAATTGCCATTAGGAAATTTAATCAGAATACACATGTCAAAAGGTCCAAATGTATTAGCCGTGTTCTAAACTGTATGTACACAAATAGTTAATTTTCCCCATAATATTGGTAAAATCTTATCAATTCCCATTCTTATTCTTTTTGGTACGAAAGATACATTACAATGGCTCCATACAAATGAAACATAAGAACAAAATATTATTTATTATAGCAAATTATGTCAAAATCTCGTCTCGTCTCATTCTCGTGGACTCAATCTCGTGGGATTTGTATCTCGGGCCACCACTACTTGTTGCTGTGTTGGCCTTGTTGACTTCGCACAACTCTTTCAATATAGTACCTCTTCTCCAGAATGCACTGACTGACCTCTCCCTTTAGGCCACAGAAATGCATAAATACAGTTCACAACTGTCAAGCGTAATCGTAGAGTGTGCCAGACTTTATGATCAAAGACGATAAAAACAACAACAAAAATGTGTACTTACTGTATATAATCTAAACTTTAAACCAAATTCCCCTGGGTTCACATACACAGGAAGCATGCCAAGTAAACACCGTTTAGTCTAGTCACCTTTTATAGTCGTGCCAAATAAAGCTTCCTGGTTTACCTTAATGACCAGGGTGAAGCGCTGGTACATGTCTCTGCTGATGGGCTGCAGCACCAGCAGTTCAGCCGTGGTCTTGTTCAGGGAGAAGTACTGTGCGTAGGTATTCGGCTGACCTGAAACAAGCAGTTCATATATACAGTACATTAGATGGACTTCCTGTACAGCCACAAGTACAGGGAAGGAGCAGTGAAATGTAGGCTGCAGGAACAGTAAAAAGTTTCAGTATCTTCCAACATAATCATTTGGTACAGTAATGGTTATGGGACACACTTTTTTATAGACTTGTTGGCGTGATGTTGGTTACACCACAAAAACAACAGCTGGTGTGCTGTTTTGTTTCATTTTCATTAAATTAAAAGTTATTCTCTGAACAGGAATAAAACGCTTGGTTCACTCCGGGAAATCCCCCGTGCATGCATCTTTTGGCACCGTGTTAAGAATAGACAATTACGCCGATAATTGTTTGCACTCTCCAATATCATTTGCAGCGAGTGTAAAATACCAAATTCGGTTGTTCATAAGGGCCATAATTGCCAGTGCGGGAAAATAACTCATTCTATTTATTATTAGCACCCCCCTGAGTGTTTCTTGAGAGCTGATGTAACAATTTCTCCATTGTGAGATCAATAAAGTGGTATCTTAATTTATCTTGAACTTACCGACCAGGATGAAGTAGAGGATGTTTGGACGGTCCGATGGGGGCTGTATGTTTTGGTCCATGTCAACGGCCTGAATCGAAGGGGTCACATTCAGAGGATTCAGCTTTTTCTATAACAGGGGGTGAGAAAGAACAGTCAACTAAATGCCAACGGACTAGTTGGCCAACACACCGCTGGCAGCGGCGCCAAGCTGTCACAACGGCTTCATGTATACAAGGGAAATAACACCCGCGAATGATGATGCTTGCTTCAAACCTTCAAAATGACATTGCAATTCTGGGGGGGGATAATATTCATAATGTGCAAATGGATTAAGCTTTTGTCCTAAATTGACCCGCCTATGAACTTCCTTTTACTAATATAATAATTAATATTCGCTTGCACTCTCCACTTGTGCACACAGGGACCCGAACTGAGAATTTGTATGCAACGCCAAATCCACAAGTTTGCCCGGGTAATTATCGTGTTTTAGAAAAGCGATCACATGGGCATTCAGCTCATTATAGATGTTTAAAAGGCTGCCGTGGTGAAATATTCTAGCTTCTGTTGAAAGACGAAGAGCGTCTCGTAAAAATGGGTCACTGAAACTCCTGATGTTGGGGCAATGTAGAGAGCTTTTGGGGAGCGTGTAAAACAATGTTCTGAGATGTCCCAGGAGTAGAATCTGAGGCTCCAGGCGACTCATTATACAGCTTGGTTTTTTGCATAACTACTGCCTAATGCTGTACTAAGTAGAGGTAGACGGAAAATCACAAAATAGTTCTCAACTGAACTGTTCATATTGCTCATTATGAGGTGGAATCACTTAACAAATTGAAATTCTTCGGTGGGCTCCATCAGCGATAAACGTATACCATTACTACAGCTGCAACTGCAACTACTACTGTTGCTACTTGCTGCTAAATGCTTCTACCACTTTTAATAGGCGCTATTAGAAAGTAGTTCAGATTGTGGTGCTATTTAAGCATTTCTTACGCATTAAATTTGCCTCTAGCTTCTAATCCAGACCAAAACACATACGTTTATTATCGCCAAAGTTCTCCTGCGAAGTGAGTTACCTCTGGAGAAGAATTTAAATCCTCCATAAAGTTTAGTGTATGTTTATTTCGGCGAGACACTGCTCACTCCAAGAACAAGACAGGCTGGAACTAATATTACTAACATTCTGTGCACTGAGCCTACCATAGAAACAAAGAGAAGAGGCATTCGCTCCTAATGTACAGTATGTGGACTGTTAGCAATCTGGCTAGTCCGGGAAACCTTTCAGCGTTTGCAAACCTGCTCAATGTATTTTTTTTTCCTATAGCCATTAGCGTTTAGCCCTCAAACAACCCAACTTATGAATGATTCCCAAGCCTACTTAGGAATAATGCATACTAAGGCTTCGAAGACACTTGTGTAACTGTGCAACTTTGGTGGAGTTTACCCCTGAGTTAGTAGCAAGATATTTATGAATAGATATTTTTACATTTTGTCCTTATGCTTTCCTTTATTTACTAAATTGGTTTGCAGCTTCTGTTCAAGCGCGTGTATGTAGAAAGGCTTTGGTGAGCGACTAAGAAAGGTCTGGAGAGCTACTGGTTGGAAATCCCGGACATAAAACCTGGCTTCACCGTTCATTTGTATGGGGAAAGAACACTCAATTCAAACAAGTCCGGAAAGCCGTTGGCTAACCGATGTACGCATTTGCAGGAACAGGCTCAGATAGCGAACGACATTTCTGTGATTTCTATGGATGCTTTTGTGTATGTGCTTTGCCTAAAACTTTAACTTGTAATTTCGCATATCTTTGTTTGTATTGAGTTGCCTTGTGTACGAAATGCAAGGTATAAATTAACATGCCTTGCCTTACTGCTGTTGTCCCACTCCCTGTTGCTGCTCGAGTTTCTTGTATTTCCTCAGCCGCTACTACAATGCATTTTTACTAACAGTCATCTGACATCTAAAGCTATACTAATACTACCGCCACTAGGTGTTTTTTCAGTTTTAGAGTTTGAGAATAATTCACCTTTAGTGCGCAGCGTTGGGAAACATATCACAAACGTATATCTCAAAGCAGATTTCTTCAAGAAGTGTACACAAACTAAATATATCACTTTCCAAAGCAGCGTCTGTAGGCTGCCATATGTTTAGCACACCACTTGAACACAGGCCTCCTTAGATAATACTACTGTCCATATGCCTGGCCACGCTGCACCACGCCACTGCCGGGAGCTCGCCCGCTATCGGCGCAGGCCTCCGCGCGACTTACAGTAGTGTGGCAATCCTCCCCTCTGGGGCCTGTTCTTATACCCATTATCTCTAGAATAATCCCGGCTCCCCTCCCCTCACCCAACCCTCTCCCTTTTACAGTGTCTGGAGGGGCAGGCGCTAAACCCAATCCCCCTGGCTCTGCACAATGATGATTAGCCATAATACCCTTCTCCAGCAGTCATTATCCGGCAGACTCTAGGGCCCGCTGCATACCCCCGGGGCCCGGAATAAACGCAGATCAACTTAATAATGCCTGTCTTGTAACCCACGATCAATTACAATAAACCGATCAAATTCGGGAAAGCTACAGACTCCGCTGCGATTCCAAATGTTTGCACTGCAGAATGCAAACAGAAATCCACAAAGCCATAAAACAACAGACCTTCCATTAAATTACGATAAAAAAACGTGGTAGATTTATACTATCGGGATAAATGCATTAGTTAGCAATACTGTAAGCATGTAGGAAGGAAAAAATAAGAATATGAATATGAAAAGAGCTTAAGCATGCCTGGCCGTTGCTCCCAGGTCCTGCACATTTTTTCAGTCTGCAGTGCTGCTTACAATAAATTATACATTAACGCCAGTAAAGTCTGGATGGAAAACACTCAGCGCCTTCCCTATAAGCATGAATAAAGCATGTTGTGCAGGAGATTAGACCCAATGTGATCAATGCGTGCTGTGTTAAAAGCTGTAGGTCAGAAGTAGATTTTCTTTTTTGAGAGAGAGAAGGATAGCAGTAAAGAAGAAGAAGAAGAAGAAGACGACACAAATCTCTAAACTATTATTCTGTAAAAAAGGCAACTCAATTAATGAACAAATGAGTTGACACTTTTCCCTATTGCCCAATCCGGTGACAGTAATGTTGCTGCAAGGGCATCTGGTTTGAGATTCTGGCAAACTGGTACAACGTACATCGTATCGCCCGACCACACTGAAAACTCTGAGGGGGTCGTTTCATATCCAGAGGTTGCCTTAAAAAGCCACAACAACGAAGTAGAAATTGACACACAGTCTTCCTCTGTGTGCCCACATTTCCTCCTCCGATATCAGACAAGCCGCAACTCCAAATTGTTCCCAGTCCGAACAAACACTTCCACACATCCAGATCCTAAACTTGAGTGAATTTATATCCACACTGCGGTCGAGCAGGCTTGTCTCATTAGTTCAGCAGTTCATTAGTTCGACTCTCTTTATGCAAAACTAATATAAACAGACATAGAGTACTGCATATTTAATCTCTCAACTGAAGGAAAGTTTATTCGGGGGCTCGGTCACTTGGCTGGCACACCTCCAGCCCTCCGTCTCAACAGCAGAGCCCGGGGTGGCGTTTCCGTGATGGTACTTCTTGGAATGTTTATGTTTTTTGCCTTTAGTCCCATGCGTCAATGACAGCTTAAATCCTTTCCAAGGTATGTTGTTGTTGTATAACAGATTGGTGCAAATGCCTAAAGCTGTTGCTGCATTAGCATACTTGTTTAGTTGTGAATCTTTCTAATTATTAAATGCTTTTCTCGGGTGATTTACTATGCTCCCCTGCCCCTTAAAAATCGGATCCATTTAAAAAAAATAAAAAAATGCTGCAGCTAAAAAGAAACGTTTCAAACCTGGATGTGAACATTGTCAGTGTTGAGGCCTGTCTCACATGTTCAGGGTGACTGTTTCAGATTCACGCCGCAGAAAACAGCAGGACATTTCCCCCTGACCTGTACACAAATCGAGCCGCTTTAAAATCTACCCCGTGACAGACCAGATAGCAGCGCATAGACCTGAGCACTGGCCTAATTTGGCCATACTTCTTGGTTCTAGTCAGGGCTCAATATATGTGTATTTTTAGCCACGATTTCCAAGTAGCCCATTTGAGAAACTTGCTCTCGTTGCTACTTAGGAGCGCCGCGCTTCAGCGTAATGCCAGGTAGCAAAACGCGACGTGCCAAAGCAACTATATCCAATGTCACGACCTTCCAGCCTCCACTGAACCGAGGTCAGAGGAGCCCAATCCACTCCTTGATATCCCCCCACCCGAAAGTCATTCATATGCAGGAGAGCCAGCAGACGTGCATACCGAATCTGCCCTATCCAAACACTAAAGCGCCGTCTTTATCTCGCGCGCCCAGCCGAGCTCACTATCTGGCCCCCCGAGTTTGTCTTGTGTCCGTGGGCTGCAGCGGTGTGGAGCTGTCATCCCAGGTCAGCTCACCCCCAGAGGCTGCCTGTGCTGCACGGGCCAACAGAGCAGGAGCGCCCCGGGAACGAGCGACTCGGCTGCGGCAGGGTTACTGAGGCGACCGGTGTTTGAACAAGCGTGGGTGAAACTATTACACTAATGACTAGTTACATAGGGGATGTTTATATTCTATGTCAAATAACAGCACTCTTGCATGACAAATATATTGGAAAGGTTTCATACTTAGGGCAGCGGGGTTGGGGGTTCACAGTAGTATACACATGTATGACATCAGGGGTCCATTAAGTAATTTGGATATAAGATAATAGCTTCAATTAAAAGGAATGGTGTAACCAATTGAACATGCACAACACTTTATAAACATGGCCGATGCGTTATGAGGAACAAACACAGAAAATAAAATTAAATAAATAGTCAATATTGCATAATAGCATTACTCAGCAAGTAGAACAAACATCTTGGTAAAACGCACCTTATTTAGCCTTAATAAATGATGCGTTAATACTTCATTCATCATGAGCCATTTATTAGCCAAGTGTGACTAACACTTAATAACTACTTAAATGAATAAGTGAAGTTATTATGAGGCATTCACCATAGTAGTTAAGTAGTTATTAAGTCTATTAAGTGTCTAATGAATTACTCATGATGAATTACGTGTTTGTTTGTTATCATGTTATAAGTGTAGTTATTATAAAGTGTTACACATCACTTCTTCTCTGTCTCGGGAACCACTTTAAGAAAATCCGTAACCCCAGAAAATCCTAAAATGAAAATAGAATCCAAACTACGTATTCAGTGTCTTGATACGGTCACGGCTGTCCGCCATCTCCATGTGTGTACAACTAACTTACTTTATCCGAATCTTTAATGTAATTTCACAAAAAACATGTTGAAAAGAAAAATGGCTGCAAAAGCATACTACAGTATGCTTTTGGACAAATAGACAACTTTATACCAGGGCAGAAAGCTTTATAGTAAATGTGGCCCCCAATGTCACAACACATTACAACAAAACTTATATAATGTTTGTTTATCTAGTGTTTTTTTTGCCTGTGTTTCCTGAGCTGAAGAGGGTGGTGGGACTCCAGGGTTAAAGCAGACGTTTTTGGAGGTCCATCTGTTTTCACACATTTGATTTGTATCTTCGCAACTTTTGTAGCGTTTCTGAGGCTATTGTCAACTTACAACAAGCAGTTATTCATTTATTTATATTTTCACACTTGGGCCTTGTCTGACTCTTACCGGATCTGTCACCTCCGGGATGGCCACGCGGTAGGTCAGCGGAGTGCAGTCGTGAGTGTTGTTGACCCGATAACACGGTAGGAACATGGGGCCCAGGTCGTCTCCATCCAGGACGTCCACTGTCAGGGTGGTGGTGGCCGTTCTCCTGAAGGGGGGGTGTTGTATACGGTCCTGGAGGAGAAACACACATATTAGGGCAATATTAAGGTTTTACGCAATGTTGGTACACTTAAGCTCAAGTGTCCAAGTCAAAAGCACTTGCATGGGAAATGCACATGACACTCATTGGCCTTCTACTGAGAAATTAAGTTATTTGACAAACATTATGAAAGTGACTTATGTCTGAAAATGCTATAATTATTCAATGTGCTTTAATGGATTCATCTAAGGCCAGTTTTGAAACATAACCCCGGATAGGTCACGGTTACCCCTTTCTGCAAAATACAAAATCTCTCACATTATTCAAAATCATTTCCTTCTGCCAGACGAGTGAGCAGCGTGCCACTTCAAAGGCTCACATTGTGGGTATAATTGAACTCTCGACACAAGCTGAGAACATTTCTGGTAAATAGAAATCTCTTTTTTTCCCGTCTCTGCCCTGATAGTCCGTGGAGTGCAAACCCAAGAGTTCTGTGGAGGGCCTCTCGTCAGGCTCCGGGCCGGATTCTCTGCGCCGTCATCCAGGAAATGAGAAGGAACCGTAAGTCAGGCTTCTGAATGTTCAGCTGTCCTCTACTTCACATTTGGAGAGCGTTCTCCTTATCTAGTCACTGACCAGATGCCAAGCGGACCATTTCCATATGCATTCCTTTCTAAAGTGATGGCACTATTGCATTTTTATAGACGGCACTAGAGTAGATCGCTGGCAACGAGCAGACGCTGGCACAAGGCCAACATGTTTATGTCTCATGATATGGGGTGAGAGACATGGACTGTTCATAAATATTAAAACTGTGGAGTAGTCTCATAACGATTATTTGTTATTCAAACTGTATTGATTGGGTGGTGAAGGACGTTGCTTAGCATTTCACAGCACAGGTTGGTACTGATGTAAAAAGCTCCCTATAGTCTCCATGTCTTTACCATCATATTACCATGACCCCCTTTTCTTTTGGGACAACGACAGCTCACACTGACACTGACACTCACATGGTGTCGGGAGTTTGCCGGTGTTCGAAGCCGCCCACTGTGTTTGTATATTGGTTTAAAATACTGTTAAAGAATAGCTGATATAAGATATTTATAATAATAATGTTACAATGATAAGATCACTTTATGTGAATTATCTATATTAAAAATCCAGTGATCCTTGTTAAATATTTTTCATTAGTTTGTTAATGAATAATAATAATTGATCTCTAACATCATGACAAGACTTTATTGATCTTACTGTGGGGAAACGAGACCATTCCCTTGTTCACTCAGAGAAGCAAGTAAGTGCTTTATTTGTCATTGTACAAGCGTAGAACGAAATAGTGTGCAGGTGTTAGTCCTGAGCTGCTGCGACTGAGCCACGCCGCCACTTTGGGCCAAACTGACCAGCATGTTTTTGAAGGTAGGGGAAACCGTAGCACCCAGAGGACACCTGGCTGCCTTCAGACTCCTCTGATCCTCTGAAACCGGTGCACCGCCTCCTGGGTTTGTCCCTGTTTCAGAGCGTGGTGTCCTGCACTGGTCAGCCCCACCAAGAAAAAAACACTTCTAAGAAAGTCTCTCGGTATCGGTTAATACAAGATATCGGCAGATACTCAAACCCCCACTATTGGTATCAGAAGCAAAAAAGCTGTGTCGTGCATCTCTAATGTCTACTCACTCAGGAGCTAAAAACACTGTTGCCTAAGTTGGATTGTGGTTTGAATATGAACATCTGCTCCATCTGTATGTGCTGTTATTATTATTATTATAGCCAAAGTCTTAATCCACATGTAGGCAGACAGAATCTTTTAAGGACTGTATCAAAAGTTTTTCATGAAACCTCTTTTATAACACCAAATCATTTTTCCGCCCTCTTGTCCGCTCTGATTAAATTCTGTCTGATTATGAAACCCTCCTGTGTGAATGATATAGCAGCGCAAACTTACATTAGCTTGTATAAGGACCAGATAACGAGTTCTCTCTTCGTAGTTCAGTCTTTTCATCAAAGAGATGTGTCCTGAAAGCGTGTTGGACACTTGTAAGGTTTCGTTGGATTCCTGCATCAAAAACAAAGGGCATTCATGAAGACCGGAACACGACTTGGCATGTATTATTACATGTTTACAGATATTAACCTCTTAACCAAGCACATTTTCTCCAGTTTGGCTTTACCCAAATCTAAAAGCTACTTGAAAAAAAAGATGATGAATAAAATGATAAAAATAACAAAATAAAACATAAAAGGGCAACAAAAAAGCAATGATAAGAAAACATTATTGTTAGGGAAATACTAAAGGAGAGACATGAGCGGAAGGATTGGACGAAGTCTGGATGTCTTAAGTAGAAGAAGTTTATTAGCGTAATACAGATCTGGAGACAACTGAACAGTCAATACAGTGTTCAGGCCAGGGCATTGATCATTCAGAGTCTGGCGATACTTCCACATGAAGAGAGTTAAATAATCTTGGCTACACGTAGGCACTAACAGTCTACGCATAGACGATGTGCCACGTTTACTAGGGCACATGTCATGTAGAAGGTCGGCCCCCCATGTACTGATTTAACGGTACGATATGATAAGGGAAATATGTGAGGGCCGAATTAACTCTATAATTCCCCATCAATAATCATAAAAAAGGTTTGCGACAACGTGGCAACAACGCGAGGAAAAAGATCAGTTTAGTTGAGTTTTGTAGGTCTTAGCTTTCAAATGAGGCTCATTTACTGCTCAAATCTAGCAACAAAACTAACAGTTACAAGTTCTAAGAATTTATATTTCGTAAAATGTTCTGTTATTTATGAGACAGGAATGCAATATGAGTCGGATACTGCTCTCCTGAGTTTAGATGTCCTCCATTGCATTCCTGCCCAACCATTCACAATGCATGACATTCAAGATGGTGGGCACAGAGAAGAGATCTTTTCTTATGTTTCAAGTCCACAGGAGCTGGCAAGGACACACACACACACACACACACACCCAGACACACGCCGCATTTTTCTTTTTCATTCTGTCCCTTTGAAAATATCTTCAAACCAAGCAAAGGCCGTCTTCCTCGGCATAAAGCACAACGGGAAAGATGTATGTCTAAAACTGTATGCGAGAAATGCCCCGCCTTACCGTGTCATTTGGGTTGTAAAGCACTCTATACTCCACTTGTCCGTTGGGGCCGTCGTCGATGTCCACAGCTCCATTCCAGCCCGCGAAGCCCGTGAATATCACAGATCCGACCGGAGTGAGCTACAAATCATACAAGGCGTATTAACAAAAAAAATAATTTCCCCGATCAACTTGGGGAATTAATGGAGACTGCTTGCATGGACTTATACGGTCTTGCCAAAAAACAGTTGAAATGATTACTGATATTTAACCTGATTACAATCCACATGTAAATACATGTACCGTAGGCAGCAGTCTGAGGGCTTGGTCCAAAGAGCTGACACAATAATAAAAAAGCAGCGCTGTTCCTTGGAGCCTGAGAGAACTCCTCTGACCAGTCGCCGGGCAGGGAAAGCTCTCTCTAAAATAAGTCGACAGAAATGTGCATTGATTCACTGCACTGCTGGGTTAGCTACACAGGTAATATTCACTGGCAGCCTACCGGCCAGTATAGGATGGACTCCTATATTCTATCTCCTGGAGATAGAATGAAAGTAAAAGTTGGCTACAAGGTGAGGGCTGGAGGGGAGGGGTGTAAGTTACGTCTTAAATGAGATGCTTACAAATGCAATCGTTGGGTTTTTGAGTACAGGAAAGAAACGCATTCTATAGTCTAGTATTTAGACATGGTGCCAAATGTGTCATAACACACATAAGGAACACACTTAAGAAAAATTACATTTACAACTGTGGCAAGGTCCATACGCCACTATATTTATCCAGCCACTTCACAAGGCAAGTTTGTTTATACCGCGCATTTTGGTTAGGGAGGGGTATGTGTGTGCAGTTGTTTACAATCTAACCTAATCTAATCACAATACCAATGGAATGTTGAAATATGTCTTCTGAAACTTCTGATTCATTACTTTGATTGATTATGACAAATTAATTCCAAAGTATATTTAATTTGATAGGAAAAACACTTGTCAGCTGGACACTTTTAAAATTAAACCATTAATCCTTACTCTTTGAAGCACCTTTCAAAAGAGAATATAGCATACAGGCGCTCGTCATACAATTAAAATATCAGGAAAAAGTGCATTCACTTTTGTTATTCAACTTAAACTGTGAAACTAATATATTATAGACTCATTACATGCAAAGTGGGATTTGTATAGCCTTTATTTGTTATAATTTTAATTATAACAAATTATAATTAACATTTTTTATAATTAACACATTTTAATTTGTAAGCCATAATCATTAAAAATATAACAAGTAAAGGCTTAACATCATATATTAGTTTAAGTTTAATTACAGAAACAAATGAACTTTTTCCTGATATTCTAATTATAGTGTAATTATGTGTGTATAGCCACTCACCTCATTCACGGAGACGTAGTAGGTGGGGTGCTGAAACACCGGACTGTTGTCGTTGATGTCCTTCAGGATGATTCGGACTTCGTGTGTGATGATGTTCCCAGTGATCAAGTTGAGGCACTCCACCTTGACCACAATGGTGGAAATGGAGATTGGGGGCTGGAGAAGGAAAATCCACACATGTGTTTAGAGAAAGATATCAAACAAAAGTAGTACCGTATAAACGCACTCAAAGCACTTTTCCATCAAGGAACCACTCACCCATCCACACTCTATTCATACAACAGTGCACACAGACACTGGGGACAAGGTGCGGTAAGTATCCCATGTTTATTATATATATAGCCTTATTCAAACGGCTTCACTCCAGTCAATGCGGCCTCTGCTGGCAAAAGGGGCAATATGCGTACATATGGAAATGACTTTAGTGTGATTTCCATACGCATTATTTCAAGTTATAAAACATTAAACATCGATACAAAGATAAATAATACAAGGATCATGATTAGCATACGACCATAAATTACCGCACAGCCAGTGAAAAGGGGAATTGCGATTTAAATGCGGGCATACCATATGCATTTCTGTCCAAATGAGCACTCTGCAAAGCAACATTTCTGAGCATTGATTTGAATGCATTATTAAATCATCTGTTAGTTCTCAAGTGAAATAGGACATAGCAGGAGGTCTTGCTGCCCCGGCTATCTGCCAGATCAGATTTCACATTCGCAGCTGAGCTCTTTCTGATGTTTCGCTCTCTCTCTATTTACTTGGCTTTTGGGAAACCTTTGTTCTATTTTTTATGATCTCGAACAACCTAACAAAAATAGCAGCTTTAATCAATAATTAAAAGTACATATGAGCAGGGGAGGAAAAAAATCAAGTGATCTCATGTCAATCACATATTGATATAGGACAGCATGCTCCGTTTTCTTAGTCAAGTACTTTCTGAAAGCATTTGTGTGTCTAGTTTTTGCCAGTACATCAGGCCACATTAAACAAAAGCAAAAAACAAGATGATAAACCACCAATTTTGCCGCTTTTTGAATACCTTTGCAAAAAAAAAGAAAGCTGAATATAGAGAGTGACAGGGAGCGATAACACCTGGAGCAACAAAAGTCATTACTGTTCTCTTTCTCCACAACATTTTGAGCACAGCACACAGTATATTCAACACTATTACGCCACACGGCATGCTCCTCCTCTCTGACTTACATCTCTGTCCAGGACTCGGCCGGTGCTGTTGAGGTAGAGCCTTTGCCGGGAAGGGTCCAGGATGACCCAGTAGTCGGTGTTGTCCAGTAACGTCAGTTCGATGGTCCGCTCGGGGTCATGCGCCCGCCCTTTGATCTGCAGGTTCTCCACCAGGACGGTACCTGACGACCCACACAAGAGGAGACACATGAGGGGTCATCGCATGAGGTTTCGGGTTCAATGTTTTGGACTCGTAAAGGTGAAATTGTCTTGGAGCTGGACCAGTAAATATTCCACACTTAGTAACGCCAAAGAGACCCGGGGCCACATATAAAATGGGACTAAAGCAGTTCAAAACAAGGATTTGCAAATAAAGAGCCCACATGTAATGAAAGACTAGAATTGAAGGATCGAGAGCCAACTGGGCTGGGTACCATGAAAAGGTATCGGTGCAGTACTGGAAAAACTTCAGGTCCTGAAATCAAATCTGGTACCGGAAAGAAGAATTGTGATGCCTCTTGGATCAAGCGCCGACAAAAAGACTTGACCGTCCAAGTTCAAATAATAGATCATCAAAATGACAGATTTTTATTTTATAGAATTTATTTACGGTAGGCGTTTTCGAGTAATAGGAACCTTTTGCAGTTCTCTGTGCTGATTCAGTACCAGCTCCCCTTTTGATCGCTTAATGACAGGGGAGAACTGGACGTTTTTTAGAGGCTGCTCTGGGAGCTGGACTTTCTCATTACACCAGAAACCTTTTAGTGACAAGGTTACGTAGCAAGAGACCTACTGTATGTACATGTGCATTACCGCATTTGGCAAATACCCTCAAATATTTATCTGAAACACACAATAGAGCCGCTATTTAAAGCCAGTTAGACTCAACCAGTTTCATCTTTGATGAGTGGAGCTGCTCCTAAAACTGTGAATTTGGTCTTTTTCTTTAAACTCCCAAAGCTCACACACTGCATTTCGTGCTGAGTTATGAATTTTCTATGGTGAAAATTGTGATCTGGATGCCCTTGGACACATACTACACAGTTTTGCCAATAGTATGCGTCAGGTTAGTGCACACACGGGCACACATGCCGCCCCTGTCCTGCCACTGTTATTCAGTACAACACGAGCAGGGGATGGGAAATCTTCTGTGACTGAAGAGGGACAGGGACTGTCGCTTTGAATCGTTTGGTGCAAAAAATAGATATATATTGTCGGTATTTTTAATTCTAGATAATAAGGTATGTAGCATTGGCAGCAACACAAATAATTGTTCAGATTCCAGTAGGCCAAGTACCACACGTTACGACAGTCCAGGACAAGCGCATCCTATTTTGCATTTATATAATCCACAGTAAAGTTCAGGCTTGACACAGAACTGCACACTCCACACTGTTTAAAAATTGTTTGTGGGGAGGTCAGAAAAGTGGACACACCATCATCTTCCATTCCCATCCCCTGCTTTAGTCGTTTCAAGATACATCAGAGATTCTCCATGCCAGTAAACTTCTGCCAGAGCAAAGTGAGTCTTAACAACTGCCCAAGCCCAGTTAATGTTCCGCATAATGAGCAAAAACAACTTCCACTTTTCTGCCAGTAGATCATTGTCAGCTTAGCTGCTTTTTAAAACTTTTGCATCACATTGCATCAGGCAAGGACAGCGGTGTCTGAATAAACAAACAGTCTGGTGTCAGGAGGTTTTCTACATCTACATTTAGAAATATTTTTATCGCTTGCTAAAGCCCCGAAGGGTTGTTTACTGCAGGTGACACTTTCTGACTAGAAGGGGGTTGGTTCTTCATGTTCTTCTGCTGCTGCTGGACATTTGACTATAGCTATTCGAAGTAGAAACTCAGCATTCTGACAAGTAGCATGATGTTATTATTAAAACCTATTCTGAGATGAACATCGATGGTGTAGTGTCAGAACCTGGCATATACATAGAAAGTACACTTCACAATGGCAGTTGCAATAACTTTTTTTTTAATAAATATATATATATATATATATATATATATATATATACACACACACACTTTTGATCACCTTTGCAATAATATTTAACTCAAACCACAACCTGTTCATGAATAGAAAATAAATCTTAATTTTTCCAAATTAACAGAAAGGTTAAGTCACCTTCTATAGGCAGTACACAGTTAAAGCATTAGCGGTGTTATATCAACAGATACAAAGATGATTTATAGCTAAATAAATTGAAATGCTGGAATGTCTTCCCAAGGGATTATCCGACCAAATCTAATTACCTAAGTGAACGAAACTAAACTGCCAAAAGTCTGAGTAAAAAAAAAAAAAAAAGGGCCAAAAATAAATAAATGTGCCAAACTCCGGTAAAGATCAGACTCAAGTGATCATTCAGTATTCATGGAAGGTTTTATTTACATCTGAATAAAACAGTAGTGTGGGTATTTTGGGAAACAGACAGAGTGGAAGCTAACATTAATAATAATAATAATAATATATTCATACTCACGCCGCAGTAAGTAATTAACAGTTTTGTGGGCAGTATTGACTCATCCACTGACTGTTGCCATCTACTTGCCGCGCATTGTGGGGAAATTTGGGGTGCGCTACTTTTTCCTCTACGGGCATTCAGCCAGAATTACTAAATGTTGTTACCGCTATAATAATAATAATAATAATAATGCATTACTCTTATATAGCGCTTTTCCAGACGCTCAAAGTTGCTTTACAAGTTTGGTGCATTATTCATTCACTCCATACTCGGCGAGGCAACCAGTCTGCGCACATCAGCCACCACCACCTACCACTCACTCCCTCACTACATTAGCCAGGCTTCCTGGTGTCCCCAAACGGTCTCCCATCCAAGTCCTGCCAGGCCCTTCCCTGCTTAGCTTCCGAGGTCTGACGGGATCGGTCAAAGCAAAGGCGGTATGGCCACAACATAATGCACTATATCAAGAAAAGGGTGGATAATGCATGAGCATAGGTTGTAGCGTGTTTTAAAGTGGACAAACTGTATCATGCATACTCTTTTGAAAAAAGAGAGAGTGGGCTTTTCAGGATTAGGAATTGGCCTGGAGTGACTTTGCTGGCACTTGTGGGAATGACAGGTTACAAGGCTGGGAAATCAAACTACCACTTTCAGAAAACAGCATGTTAGTGTTGTGATGAAAACACATAAGTTGCGTTTCCAAAGAACATCTGTCTAAAAATAGCATTAAAAATGTGTATAACAAAAGCAAATTTTTCCATCAAAGAGTTTTTGCAAATTATAGCGGTTGTTACCGGATTACAGCAGTCAGCTGTACAGCATTTACCCTGCAAAGGGCGTACTAGGCGTTTTTTTCATTTCAGTTTAGGTGTGAGCTTTTTTATATTGTTTTTAGCCAGATAATTTAATTTTAATTAGCTGCTTCTTTTTACTTGTACTGCCATGAATAAATGGTGACTTACACGCTAAAGCTAAGCAAAAGTATCTAGCTGCTACTACTCTGAAGTCTCGCAGCACTGTAAAAGCTGGACAAACAATAACTATCCCAGAGTGTGTTAACTACGTTTTCTAATGACGATCAGGCCCATAGTTGCGGCAAAGACAGTGGTGTTTGAGCTCCTGCATGCAAACTTAATGCGAAAAATCGGTTTCCATCAATTCAAAAACCACCTCAAGCGAGCGGCTAAACTAAGGGTTTTGTTCGCGAAATTGTGTGTTTTCATCACTCCTCACGATTGTGAAACTTCAAAATGTGCATTAAAATCCAGTCATGGAAACGCAATTATTGAGAACAGAAATGCTCGGAATGGGTTTGGGGCTTTAAAAATGTGGAGGACAGTTGTTATAACGAAATCCAGAATAATCCAGATCGAAAGACTGTGAATTAGGCAAAATACTACGCCATGTGCAGTATATTTTGATGAGGAAGTCTGTAAGCTTGCAAAGTGAGGAGCGATAAAGTGAAATCTGAAAGTAAACAATCGAATTCCTCCCCTCTTTAACCAGAAAGCTCTACTTAGTTTGCAAAATGAGGGGAACAGGGTCAGAACGATCAAGCTCCTCCCCCTCCCTCCTGATTGGACGTGACAGGCTGGTTCACAGGAAAGATCGTCTCATTGGTCGCGGGAGGATACTAGACTCTGATTAGTTGCTGAGATCCGGGAAGGAGGGACTTTACAAAACACAATATATACATACTACTTAGTTTACCTCAAAATGTAAGACCAGGTGGTCAATTTAGCACATTTCATAAAATTTCCAAAACATTTAGACTTCCACACTTTAATGCTCAGAAAAGTCAATCTCATATGTCTTCTAATTATGTTTTGCTTTATTTAGTCGATAACAGCAAGTAAGCAACAGTTTGGAGCTGAAACTTGGACAAACTTTAACTGAACAAAGTCTGTAGTTTTTGGTGTTTTGATAAGTTCTACTGCACTTGTGTGATGAAACACATGATATCATCAGTGAGTTTTGGCCTAACGTGAACTAACAATTTAAAAATAGATGTCGGAAGACTTTGTAAATTGAAAGTAAAAAGAGACCATGGCGGCGCTTTATTAATCTAATAGTCTCTTATTAATCTCTTGCGTGCCGCTGTCTGAGAGGCTGGAGTGTTGAGCCATCGCGGAGAACTCCTGGGTCATAAATTATAAAGCTGATTATATTACAGAGGAAGACACAGCGGAGCCCGGGTTTGTCTCGACTGAGCCGAACTCCGCTTTTTCTGCGCTGACAGCTGGAACTCCCTCCTCTCTCCGCTCTGCCACACCGCCAAAATGCTTGCCACATCAGTCAAAGCACAAAGGATTTATTGTCAGGGGATGGACCAAAGCTGCACTATTGAGGTTGTGGATTCAAGAATACATGCAGTTAGCAGAGATGATGCACAGATTCGTGGCTCAAGCTTTAGCTGAAAGTGATCGCAGACTGGAACATTCAAATTATGCCTTAGTATGCAACAAAACTTTACAAAACAAACAAGTACATAAACAAAAAATAAAGTAATAAGAAGAAAGGGAAACAAAGTTGGATCTAATATTATAGGCATACTAAAGTTACTCTCCCATTGATCCAAACTCCAAAGGCAAATATTTACTTGCAGCCAATACATTGTATGCACTCAATGTGGTCATGAAAAGAAATGACTTCATTGCATTGGCTGGGAATTGAATATAGCTTTGTCCCCAAGTCATTCACAACAGTTTGCGTTCTACTATAATGTCCGTTTATCCACGCGGAAACATGGTATGTGCAAAAGTCGCAATGACACAAAGAAACTTGTAACCCCTGGGTTATTGGGTTCGATAGGATTACAATAGGGAAACAAATATATTGTGAATGTGGAATGAAATGGCTAGAGGATAGGAAAATAGTATTACTGTGGAAGGTTTTTGAGTGTTGGAGAAAAGCATTACTTTTTGAGGTTGTCCATGTTCATGAGTCACCTTTGTGCATTTGTTTTTAATATGGAAAAATACATTCAAAATTGAGATCAATCAACATGGGTAAAAAAAAAAAAAGTGGCTAGAGCTAATGGCAGGTCTAATAGTAACTGGTAACTGATATAGCTCCAACCTGCCACTTGAAAAATTTAGTAAAACAATAATAACATTAAGCCGGCATCTCAATCTTCAAAAAGTCCTTTGTAGTTGTCCGTCCAGTCAATATATCTTTAGTTCAGTTCCTTTTTGTTGTGGGTTTTGAGTTGTTACTACTCTGGAGTGAGGAGAGACGAATTAAGGTTCATCCAACGAGGATCTGGTCCAATTCTGGGCACAGGCTCGCCATCTCCATCTGGAGAGAATAATCCAAGCCGAGGTTTCTGGACCACTGGACACAAGCGGAGAGTGACAACGAGGACATAAGAGGCTGTGGCTCTACTGTAGTTCATTATTATTTTATTTTTAAGTTTTCATTTGAGCTCAGTCCCCACAGCTACAGCCAAATCTAACCAGCAGCCTGTGATTAACAGGACTTAATCCATCATTTACTAGATCATTTTAAAAAATAGTAATTGTACATTTTGGTCTATAATTCTATTTTACCTCCCATAAATGTATGCACAAAAGGGAAATAAATAAGGTCCAAATGTAGAGCAATAAAACATAAATTGTATAGGCCTAGGCTATATTGCCTATATACAGTAGCCTCTATCTAACTTTCTTTTTTTTCTTTCTTTTTTTTGCCTTTTAAAGCACTGATAAGAGTACCATTAAAGTTCGGTGTTACCAAATCCTTGTTAGTGACGTTGGCTCAACCCTAATGCTGCAAAAAAGAGCTATCCGAGTAATTCATGAAGTTGGGTTTTTGGACCACACAAATTCATTATTTTTTAAAATCAAAGATCATGAAGTTTTGTGACATTGTTGAGTTCCAAACAGTACAGATGTTATACAAAGCAAGATACAAATTGTTACCAAGCCAAATACAAAGAAGGTTCCAAGAACGTACTGGTCGTTTCAGAAACATAGCACAACTTTGAAAGGTTTTAGTCCGACAGTTACCATTGTGGAATAAATTGGAGATGGAGATGAAACGAGGTTCAAACATCAACCTGTTCAAATATAAATTCAAGCAAAAGATTTTTGCAAAGTATAGAGAAGAAGAAATTAGTTGCCACTAGGGGGCGCCATAGGATCAAATGGCTTTTTATTAATTAAGGAAGAATGTTGTTGCTCTCAACGGTTGTCATTCTATTGCTCAAAATTACAAATAGAGAATTAGGGTAGACGAGCTTTGGATCTGTTGAGAGGGATCCTCCCAACGGGCTCGTAATCCTGGTCTTTTAACGCACCACACAGCATAGGAACATTATCTACAAAATCAGCTAGTTGGGGCAGCCGCGTAGGGATTTGTTGAGGAGCTACTGCCCTCTACAACTGGCCCGCTCTACACCTGGCTTTTTAACGCACTACACTGTAGGGCTTACATAATAAATGTACATAAGAATACTCACGGAGTATAATATGTATATTAATCGGTCTTTTTAACATAAAACTGGTGACTTTTGGTAATACTAAGAATGGCATGGTAACCGTCTGAAAGAAATGTAATGATCTCCTATCGTTACTTGCTTTGTACTAGACTTAGTACTTGAAACTAGACTGTTGTTGTAATTGTGCTTCTTTCTGTTGATGTACGAACACTTCAAACAGTGTTTTGTAAGTTATAGTTCTTTGTAAATCGTTTGTAAGTATGTACCTTTATCAGAGTTGTTTCGTAATTAGTGGTTACGTAATCAGTATTGCTCTGTTTTGGGGTATGGTCGGATGCTGTGGGTGTGTAGGGTCTATTTGGTTTTGCTGTTGTTTCCTTGTTGCTATTTTGTTCCTTGTTGTTCCACTATGTTCTTGTGAAATGATTTTAATTGTATTGATTTTGGGGGTGGGCGCTTATAAGCTCTTGCTTCGGCCCACTCCTTTTAAGCAGAGTGTTTGCTGTTCAAATAAACCTGCTAAACACTTTCCCGCAAAAAACAAACAAAAAAAACAAAAAAACACTAGCACTTGCCTCTGAAGCCTGAAACTGCTACGACAAACCTTTGGTCATAGCTACGTCGAGACGAGTTCAGGCTCACCATTTTATAATCCCCACGTCGTGCAATGGGCCATCTAAAAATCTTATAAGACAAAATGTATATCTCACAGTGTCAGGTATTAATTGTCAGAAAAACCAAGCCAAGATGAGGTATCGTCAGAAACACAGCAAGGAACACCACAGCACAGCCTCTCAAGGTCCTGCTCCTTCCACAGGCGGCCCAAAAGGTTTTGCAACAACCATCCACAGCCTGTCTCATTCATTCCAAAAATACAAGACCGATAAACTAAAGTGTGATTGAGTCCGCTGCTCAGAAGACTGTTCTAATAATAATCTTAAAGATCACCCAATGTGACCATGAAAACAGGAAAATAAAGTTCAAGGGTATGAGGCAAGGCAAGGCACGTTTATTTGTATGACACTTCCTACTGTAAAAATAAGAGTTAAGAATAAAACTATGACATTTCCATTAACACATATGAAAATAAACAGGGGTTGTTTTCTTTACTTGGTTACAAACTAATTGACCGAGAGCCCTAGAATACAATGATGGGATTTGAGGGTAAAGTGAGTTTGTTCACTTGTGCTAACAAGTCTGCTCAAAATGACCAAATAAACATGACTGATGATTGACTTAACCAACCGTTTCCGTGTCTCTTTCCTAGGGCCATATGGGTTTGGTTTATTCTGTTTACAGTGGCAGACACTGACCTGATGCGAAGGGTTAGAGTACAAAGGAGTCTGGCTTTGTCCGAGCCGCACTGCCCAGTCAACAACTGTACAACGCCTCCATGGAATTGCCTGCTGTCAGTGTTATTCCTGTATTTCCCCGGAACGACCCAGATGTGAAACTATGTCCGGGTCATGTACAGTCAGAGAGGCTCTGATCTGGGCTTCACAGGACACACCGAACCCCGCGGCGGCTGGGCGCACAGACCACTTTAATCCAAAATATCACTGCAGCTGGCACCGGGGCCGCGGCGGCACAGGAGAGCAGAGGTTCTGAAGGGGAGCCAGCGTTGGAATCGGGAAGTGACATTTTGGTTGTGCGTATATACCGGCACTGTAGAGGTTTGCAAATCCCCTTCAGGAAATATACGCAAGCGTCATCTCACCGGCACTGGAGGAGCGGCTTACACACATACGATAAAAAAAATAAAAATACTGAATAAAACATAGAATAATGTGTGTGTAAAACAGATACCTGTGCTGTGAAGGTGGATTTATAACCGTGTTTTGAATTAGGGAACAAAGCCATGGAAAAGTACATGAGCACAATTTATCAAAACATCAAATACCATGTGGCTATGGACAGTAAAATGCACACTTGGAAGGGAAGAAGTAAAAAGAGGACTTGAGATATTCACTGCTAAAGTGGCTCTGACAGGATGCCTATTACTGTCTTTTTTTATGTCTTTCTCCAATCCTGTCTGAATGTGCCAGGTAAATGATTTCACTTCAACTTAGCAACTAACAATTTGAGCGTTTTTGAGAAGCATTACAGTACTTTGAGTCTCGACAAAATACCAGCATGCTTTCACAACGGTGTGAACTGCCTTGTTCAGAATTTGCGAGCAGGAAGTATAGTGATTTTACAAACTAGGTGGAAGTAGAAAGGGCGGACCACTAAGGCAGTGAGTAAATCTTGTAAGAGTATGACATTGTACACATCTGCTCTTACACCTTTACATTCTTCAATTTGTAAGGTAAATGTACCGCACCAGTTATCAACTAGTAAGGAAGTGCTTGATTTGTCAATGAAATTGTGTCCAGGTGTTAGTCCTGAGCCGCTGCAACGCCGCCTCTGTGGGCCAACCTGATTTGTGTTTTTGGAAGTAGGGGAAACCGGAGTATAGCCTCTGTGCTCTTCTGAGCCTCTGGAACGGTGCAGTGCCACCTGGGTTTGTCCTTGTTTCAGAGCGTGGTGTCCTGCACTGGTCAGCTCCACCTTCCTCCTCTTCCTCCTGTGCAGCTCCCTCCGCTCCACAACAGTCTTTCACCATCTTCTGGGAAGATGTTAGCAGTTCATCTGATTTTATTCCCCAGAGAACGTCCATTAGCCAGAACACTAGTAGGGATAGAAAGCCTTGTGGCTTAGCGAGTCTTGCCCGGACACCTCCTCCTCTGAAACAGGGACAAACCCAGGAGGTGGTGCACCGTTTCAAAGGATCAGAAGAAGAGACTGAAGGCAGCCGGCCAGGTTTCCTCCGGGTGCTACGGTTTCCTCTACCTCCAGAAACATGCTGCTCAGGTTGACCCGCAGCAGCTGAGGACGAACACCTGAACACTATTTTGTTGTACGGTTGTACAATGATAAATAAGGCTCAAGCTTGCTTTCTTATAATAGTCATGAGTGGGAGGGTCTGTGAGAGCTCGAAATGCAGTTAGGAAGCAGCTGAGAGATTTCACTCAGCTACCTACGACTTTCACGGTTTGATAACGGAGTAATTCAGTTGGTGCAGCTACAGGCAAAATGGGTTGGTTTCACAACCCACTGCCTAAAGACACAGAACAGCCAACTAAAACGGTTTGTTTACACACCTTGTTGTTTTTGTCAATGAAGACTATAACGGAATAACTTCATTGAAGCCCCTTTTTAAAATTACAATACTGTAATGCTGCTAAAAACAGCTCTTTGGTGGCTGAACATGACGAGACGTTTTATGAGTTTTCTTTGAGACAGATTGCAAAGAGAGCTGACACAGAACCGCGCCATCGGGTCACATGGACTCGCACACGGAACGCTGTGCCCCCCTCGGGGTCTGAGCACTCGACTAACTGCAATCAAATTGGAACTTTATCTTTTCTCAGGACAGTTTATTAAATCTAATACAGTAGCGGTATGAATGCAGAGAGCACGTTGATGAACAAATGTGCAGATGGCGCGGTTAATAGAAAGTATAGAGGCGATGATCAGAGGATGAGGAGAGCGGCTGCTTCTGGGAAAAGTCCTCCTTTTGTGGAGGAATCCGTTTGTCAAAAGCTTAGTACAGCCTACTTACTTTTTGAATGAAACTGACACTCAACTAAAACTTTTTGGGTTTCCGTCGACTAAAGCCAAGTGGGCTGCCAAAAACAACACTGACGTTCACAAACGATTGATCAAATAGATGACCCTTTAGTTAAACAATTTTAGAGCTGCCAGAGGCAATCCTAATATACTGACTAATACACTTGTCCAGATAATACGTGTACCATAAAGGCATTGATGATCGTGCGAGCTTGTTTTATACATAACGACAACCATTTAGGTTGGCATAGATTCAACAGCTCACGGTGCAAAGCCACTTAGTACCCCCACTTCTGTTCAACTGAAAGGTTCAGTGCAGGGCCACAATTGGACACGTAAATGAGTTATGTGAACCGGGGAGTCTTTTAGCTGCATACAGGAGACACTCGAGACACTTGGCAGGGGAGTTATTGTAATTCTTGTTATCAACTTATTCAATCAAAAATAACTGGCGGTATAGGCAGACCAAACCACACGCAAACACAATAATACAGCCGTGTTTTCCACCGTTGCCCGCCCACACGCACCAGCGTTGGCGAAGGGCAATCTTTGGTGCCGTTTCGCTAATGCTAACTGTATTTACGGCCATAGTATTGGTTTGCGGGCAGAGTCAGGCGGGATGAGGTCTTTACAAGGACGGATGAGATTGAGTGATTGCACACGTGTACACATGCAGGTCTCGCACAAGATGTATTTGCTATAACGTCGCTGACCCACAATGGAAATGGTTTGCAATGCCGGATTATAATACAGTATATGACAAACTGATTACACCAGAACCTCCCATATAGAAGTAAATCTAGAAACGCCCCTGCTACTTTGGACAACTAATTTAGTATTTGCAGATGTAAGACTTGGGGAAAATGTGTGTGTTTCAGATTCCTAAGGCCTTAGTTGTCATACAATCAGTACATTCCCATTTTCTAACCAACAAAAAACATGGTCATACAGCTAAGACGTCAACATAGTGATAAAGATTTGCTTGAAATGTGCATTTGTGAGAAATGCATAATGCTCTTTAAAAATAAACGAGAAAAGTAAATCATCTTTGTACATTGTCTACAATGAGTTCAAAGCAGTGATGTACCGTACAGGCGGATGCGCAGATTACAAGACTTGATGACGTTTTCATTCCACTCTTGCAACATAACATCCACTTTAGTTTGTCCTACAGACTCCATTCTATTATATATTGATATATCTAGTTTTCCCCCCTATTCACATGCAGTGTCTCATGTTGTATGTTTCACCATATGCAGTGGATTTAATGTCACAAAGTCCAAAATCAAGACAGCTGGATCTTAAAAAAAAAAAAGGTTTATTTTGTCAAAGTAAATGGTGTCATTAATTTGTTTTTAAAGCTCTTCATGCGCTCCTCCTCTCAGACGGTTTTGGATTTGCCCAGGTCTAGGTCTAGGACAGGGCCAACACTACAGTCATCACTGACCTGCCACTGTTTAAGTGTATGCTACAGACTCACTTATCTAAACAGGCCTTCCATTATACTGCTGCTCTATTTGGTTTGCTTTTGCCCGTGTTTTTATGTTTCATGTCGTTCAATGTTTTCGCTTTTATGTAAAGCACTTTGGTCTGCCAAGTGTTGTTGTAAAGTGCTGTAGAAATAAACTTTGATCGATTGATTGAGAGCTGCAAGGGACATTCTTTTTAGGTCTAATCATCTCTGTTAACAGTCCCGCACTTATCCCTTGCAAATGCATGAGAGAAAGTTTTTCACTTTGTTTGAAATAACAGTCAAAGTATGTCTTGGGGGCATATTCAGTAACAGCTTAACTTTACTTCACTCCCCCATGAATATTCTAGCAGCAGGACAGCACCCCCTGGTAGGTCATAAGTTTCAATATGGAAGCGATGCCAAGATAATCTTCTATGTTAAAAGAAAGCCCTGATGAGCAACGACTGAAGAGGTTCTTTTAAGCAAGGAAGGTTAAGGAATTTCCACTGACTTGTTATAAAAATCTTCAGTTTATGTGTTGATAGGTTGAAAGATATGAGCTAATGATCTACGTTTCGCTATGCATACATTTTCTCTGTCCTTCTGACGGACAGGGTCATAAAAAATCCATCATGAGCAATTTGTATCCGTCATTGATTAATCTATCATTATGTGAATTTTTTTATTTTTAGGTTTTTATAGAGGTATATAACTGTTATTTATGCTCGGAAATAATCTGAGAGTGCTGGATTAATGGACCTAAACTAAACCTTATTTCTGAACAGTATAAACACGAACTGTGTTCAAACTCATGCGCAAAAGTCTCAAAGCATCATCTGCTCCTCAATATTAAGGCTCATAGTTCACTGTTACAAATGCATATTGGAGCTTATTACTTGCATTTCCATCATTTTAACTGAGTGTTTAAGAATCAGAGTGGGCGAACCGTTCACCGCGAACTTGGTGCGTCTGTGATACTTACCTTAGTGGTGCACCACCTCTCAGGCCTCAATTCAACGACTTTATTCAGCCATGATGTTATAACAGTAATAATAATATATGCCAAATAGGAGCATGAGGAAGATAGTCTTTGCGGAATTATCCAAGTTAATGCGCTCTCAGCTCTGATGTGAGTGTTCATCATGCTGGCACTGTTATGTTGCTGTGCAAAGTGAAACCACGCGGCACTGCACAGAGATGTAGCTGCGCTTAGGGAGAGGCCGCACTGTCATATATAGAGCAGTGCTGCATTTGACCTTTCATAAGTTTCCGTCAGAGCTAAACATTTTCCTGTTACTGTAACCTCTGGTGCAAAGTTAGTAAGTTTTACATACACATGTCGGCCAACTAAAGTAACTGTGTCAACTTGATTGTATTTGTAAAACATGTTTAAACCCCTGAAAAGTGTCACTGGTCTTTTCAACTTGAGTTTGAAGATCGCTAAAGCTAAACCCGCTGACATGACATTGGCTGAAAAAGGCTGGCTTTTGAAATCTGCTATAAATCTGCTCTGTGTATCTCGTATTTTTTCAAGAAGAGCCTTTTCATCCTTGATGTCACTCTGACTTATGCACCCCGGAGCAGGCACCATTGAGAATCAATTCCTGACTTGACTTTGTGCACTGCAGATATTCAGTGTGTTTTGGCAATAATTTACTTAACATTTAAAAACAGTATTGACGGTACAGCTTAAACTGGGTCGTACAGCGGTTCCGTGGCCTTGCCTGGATCAATGCCAGGCTGTGAGGGGCCTTGCTGTGTGAGGTTTGCATGTGTCTGCGTGGGTAATCTCATGAAGAAAAAGAAATCTGAGTGGGACGTGAACACAGATGTGCCTTTCCTAAGCTCATTCTAACTAGCTCAAATGCCTCAGTGTCCTTCTCTTCTTTGTGTCTTTGTTGCCAATAGCTGCACTCCGAACTAGCCATTCCAACAAGCGCACGTCCACACTGATGCAAGCGGAGAGCGGCAAACACCAAATCATGGCCCAGTCACAGTTAGCATTTTGCAAACGCTGCAATTTGTGAAGCTTTTGTACAGACCTCTGCAAACAACAACATGTGTCCAAGGGTGGTTTTGTGTAGAGTATAAAACCTGCAGCAGTAATCCTGCAGTTTAGATTTCTACCAAGAAATGCATGTGACACTTTCAGTCATATCCCGGATTATAAACCTCTCGAAACATGATGAGCATTTGAGTTTCACCACGATTTTTCAACTTGTATCAAGAGATTGTGAATAAAACTAAATAAGCGACGGTGGCGCCGATGTTAGAGCGGGTCGTCTCATGATCGGTAGGTCTGGGGTTCGAAAACCCACCTCCTGAAGATGCACACTGTCGTTGTGTCCTTGGGCAAGGCACTTTACCCACCTTGCCTCCAGTGTCTGCGTGTGTCCAGTGGTCCCTTGCTGTCCTTTGAGTGTCTAATGTAGGGGGAAAAGCGCCATGTAAGTTGAGACCATTTACAATTTTTTTACCAAAACTGCGACAGAAAGCCCGATAAAGTGAAACTGCTAATCTATATTTTTTTCCATAACTTGGTACGATCATGAACATTAAAACTATTCAATTGCTGTTTACACTTCATTATTACATATTACACCGACTATTAATGTAAATATTCCATACTGGAACACATAGACCCACTCCTAACAGCCATAACCTCATTATCAAGACAAATAAAACAACAAGCCCCGACTGTTGCATGTGTCCTTTACTTCAACATTACCACTGCCCACATTGCTCCCGTCTCAGCCTCTCCCACTCTCCCCAACATTTGACACTTTCAGACCCACGTTTTTTTTTGCACATATCCAATTATGTGTGGAGTATATGTGACCAATCCACGGCGGGTCACATATTATGGTTCAAGGCACACGCAGAGGCAGACGTTCTGACTTGTGGAAAGTAAAAAACGTTTCACAACCTTTCTGTTTAACAATCTGTGAAATGCAATAGTGCCAGCACTTTGTGACGTGAGAAAAACCCATTTGCATTCAATCATTTGTGCTGACAGAGATGTTGACATTTGTGCAGGAGGTTCCTGGCCTGATCGCCATAAGAAAAGGTGGAAAAAATCTGCAACACGGCAACAGCTTACGTTTTTTTTAATTTTTTTTATCACGTGAACATCCTTTTCGTACTGGTGTCAATAGTATTATCTGAAAATGGCAACAAATACTGGTAATTCTTAGGAAATTTTGAAAGAGGGTGAAAAGCAGAGAGAGACAGACTAAGCAATAGGGCGCCATTATAGTCATTTTAACTGTAAAAATGTGACCCCGTGAGACAAGTCGTCATGTTTGTAAACAGAGTATTCATTGGTCTAATGATGATCAACGTGAAATCGGATCCAAATAAAACAAATGAGTGGCCAAGCGATAAATATCTTTTAGCCTTAATGTGTGAATTAAACGAATCTGCAGACTCATTACAATACGAGGAGAAATTAATTAATGGATGTAGCGTGGAGTGCATTTCAGCAATGCAAATAAATGTCCAATTACAAACACAATCTCCGTAACAGCTCTGGCGTTTCATAACCATTTTCACAATCCTGATGATCGTGTTTATTGGGGACACACAGCTCCACGACCAAATGTCATTTCAAGCATTCGACATACAATACAACACACACACGCACGCACACACACACACAGGTATCAATTTGAAACTTCTGCTGTAGATTACTGACATCAATATGAGGAAACAATGTATTGCAAGTTTTATGCCTTTAAATGCCTATATTTTCTAAATCTAAAACAATGATAGACCCAGGTTTAAATGTTCTGTATTAATTTAGTTGCATATTAGTTACGATTTTTTCAGAGGGGATTTTGGATATCTTGTTTTGTTTTTAAATAAGCTAATCATAAGTGAACAAATATGTAAAAAAATTGGTGACACAAATTGCACGTTTTGCTTCTTTAAGTATGACGAACCTATAAAACTGTACTATACGAATCAAAAAGAACTACAATCGATATGCGACATTTTGCTCGTACACACCCAGTCTCCGCAGACATCTGTGTGAGCCGCAAACATGCACGAGTTAATGTGCATCGTTTAACGGCCGTCTCCCCTGATCAGGGGGCTAGGGTTAGGGTTAGGGTTAGTTAACCCTCACACAGATCTCACACATATTTTTTTTTTAAACTAGAAGGTCTTGGGTTTCAAATTAGGTATCACACTGGCATATAGACTGTAAGCTCTCCAGTCAATACGCTTTGAGACTTGGATGTAAATAATTGTTAACCCTAACCCTAAACCTAGGGTGGCAGTTAAGTGGTTAAACTCGTTTCTGTAAATTAAAGTTGTAGACCTTTGTCCAGTAAATGAATCGGAATTGACTTGTGCTACAGACATGGTACCATACTTTATTCCCCGTCACCAAATTATAAATAACAAGCCAAAAACCTGTTTCATGAACCAGTCTGTCGCAGCAGCAGGGGAACGTGATTATACGGCTCAGATTTGTTTCCGTGTTTGTCCACAAATAACTCCCCATTTGCCAGAAAAGATTTTCACACAAGGGACACGCAGAGACACTGGGGTGCTTGCCTGCTGGACCAGTCCTGAGATTTAGCTTAATTAGTGGCATGTTAACCGCAGGGACCGGGTTCAGACAGAGATGGGCCACTTGCTTCACTAAAAAAAAAGCTTTTTTTTTATTCCCAACTTCCACAGTAAACTGTGATTGTTGATATCATCATCAATCAACTGTCAGTGCGTATAATGTTCATTTAACCAGGAATCTTGCTCTTCTATTTAACTTTGGAGTCTTTCAAATTTACCCCCAAGCCTGGGACACATGAGATTTTTAGCTATATAAACCTAATATAAAGATCAAGACATAACCCACAATTGATAATCTCACACTCGCAGGAAGTCGCTGAGTACAGGACGTGAAACCACTCACTTTCTGTCATTAGGAAAGATTTGCAGCACACATGGCACGAGCAACAGAGTTAGGTGATCAGACATTATGTCCTTTTCCATATGAAGCGCTTACGACTTGAGGTTTTGGAGACTGTGACCCGAAAAATAGTCCAAGCACAATCCCACTGACACCACCCTCCAACTGATAACTTTTTTATTGATTACAATGACACTGATGATTTCTCTTCTTGATCCGGTTCTTTATTGATTCCAAATAAACAGGCTATAGTATGATATGTGCACACTTCTTGTATTTTAACAGAGGCCAATTTATTTGCTCAAATGGTTATTAAAATAATGGGATTTAAAGCTAAAATGTTTCTTTCCGAGGCGCACGAGACACTGGTTTCGCCAACATGCTCATTTCACTATTTCAACTTGCAACAGCCAGTGTTGGAAATGACGCGCCGAGAAGGAGCTATCAATCAATCGATCAAAGAGTATGTCTATCACACTTTACAACAACACCAGGAAGACCAAAGTGCTTCATAGAAAGATAAAAAGACAATTTGAAAACACAAAATGATTGCAGCCTAGACATAATTCAGTGTGTGTTCTACGTATTAAAAGCCAGTTTGAAATCTGGACTTAAAAAGGGACAGATCTATGAGAACACACAGAGTGAGGGGAAGGCTGTTCCACAGTTTAGACGCGGCAACCACAAAGGAACGATCGCCCCACAGCTGGTACCGGGACATAGGCACGTCCAGAACCATTTGATTGGAGGAACTTCGCTGAGGAGGAGGATGTGGTTGTATCTGGATGCACCGGTGAGAAGACGGGCTGCTGCATTCTATACTAACTGTAACCGGTGGAGTGATGACTGTGGGAGGCCAGAGTACATCGAACAGATGAACAGGTTGTTAGTGACTTTCTTACCTAAATTATCTCTCTCCCTTCCTCTGTTTTTATGAGGGTCGAAGCATAGTCTTGACAGCTCCTCGGCAACATAGTTTCTGAATTATGTCGTGTGACGCGCATAAGCACAGTCTTAGCTGCGTACGCATTGTTTTTAAGTGTATAGAGGGGACAGATTCAGACGGACTAAAACTAAAACGCAGACTTTAATTTGTGATGAAGTGAAAGTGGTGCGTAGCTCTGCAGTCGTGGCACTACAGTCGTGGGTCGGCATTCGTGGCTCGGCAGTCGTGGGTCGGCAGTCGGGATCTGCAGTCGTGGGTCGGCAGTCGTGGGTCGGCAGTCGTGGGTCGGCAGTCGTGGATCGGCAGTCGTGGGTCGGCAGTCGTGGGTCGGCAGTCGTGGGTCGGCAGTCGTGGGTCGGCAGTCGTGGGTCGGCAGTCGTGGATCGGCAGTCGGGATCTGCGTGCGGTTCCGATGGATTGCTCAGGCAGAACCGGTTCTCAATTTCCCATCCCTTCTCCTTTTACAAGAGGACTGCCACAACAAATATGTGCTTGCCAGAAGAGTTTACAGAGCCACGCCTCTCCACACTCGGGGAGAGGCAAGTTGGGGCCAAAACTCCTCCAGAAGTGGTTTTCAAAACAGACAGACACATATCCAAAAAATAAATAAAAAATCCAGGTACTTTTAACTTTTAGTGTCTTCAAACCTTGTATCCTCTTTCACAGAATTTTACATCTTCGCATTACCAATCAGATCTTTTAGCCTGTTTATCACCAAGCTGGAGGATTATACTATAGTGAAATATGTATTTTCTGGGTTATAGAATGGTATACAATGGCTGTATACACTCATCCGTGTGATTCTGAAAGCCCTGCCACCTCAATCTGGGCTCATGTTCCGCTCGGCATCCACATCAGGATTGTATTGCGCAGCATTATTCATGCGCCTGCTTATTCTTTACAAAGCACAGTTATAACTCCACTCTGCTGGGACATACCGAGAAACACGCACTCATAATTCTCCTCTACAGTCCCGCCACGTTCAGGGAGGGGGAGCGCTGGGATTCCCCTTAAAGGAAAAGCTGAACAAACGCGCACACCTTTTCTGTGATGACATTATTAATATAGGTTGACAGTCTGGGGAAAAGCAGGCTGAATAATGCATTGAGTGTTTCCCCCCAAAAGCCAAAAAAAAGGCCTTCATTTTTTCACATCTGGATTTTGAATTTTATAGCTTAGGTGTGATGGAATAAGAAATAAGGAATGAGCCGTTCTACGCTTACTAATCAAAAGGGCTGGGAACCATTCCATTTTTTTTCCTATACTGGTACCTTAATCGTCGTTGTGTTGTTATGGCGACGTGAAAACAGGAGGCGACCTCCCTCTCTCCTTGTGCAGCTGAGTTTTTTGCCTTTTTCTGCGAACTGCATTTGTGGTTTATGTGTTCCACATTGTTTTTCTGGATACTTTTGTACGTCTTTGCCGTGTTTTTGGAGAGGTTTGGTGGATTTGTTTACTTGGAGAGTCCAAAATGGTCCTGAAGAAAGCAGCCTAAAGGTAAACAAGATGCTAGCTTATCAGCTAAACCCACTTGAGACCTACACATTTCTTTTTCTGAGACACTGAAGAGGCACCAAGAGCCCCCACAGCTGCAGCACAGTGAAGGTGTCACAAGCGGTACTACAGGAAACAAAAAAGGACAAACGAGAGATGGTGAAAGACTGTTGTGAAGAGGAAGGAGGAGGTGGAGCTGACCAGTGCAGGACACCACGCTCTGAAACAGGGACAAACCCAGGAGGCGCGGCACCATTTTCAGAGGATCAGAGGAGACATAGGGCAGCCAGCCAGGTTTCTTCCGAGTGCTACAGTTTTACCCGACCTCCAAGGTCATGTGGATCAGGTCGACACACAGTGGCAGCGCGGCTCAGCCGCAGCAGCTCAGGACCAACACCTGAACACTATTTCGTTGTACGCTTGTACAATGACAATAAAGCACTTACTTACTTACTTAATGTATGGTTTTCAAAAACAATCCCTGAATGATACCTATATGAAAATATGTGTCGTCTATAACCAGAAAACAGAACAATAATGTGTGGAATATCTGCAAATTTATACTATAATAATATTGGGTTCATCTCCAATGTCAAGAACTGTGTGGAAAAATGTGGAATAATTTAGGGAAATTAGGAGAGATTATGGCAAAAATAAGGACAAATTGTGTGCAAAAAATAAGGAATTTTGAGCTGAAACAATCAAGTCACTAAAGCTGTCCCTGGACCAACAGCATCAAAACTTGGTTCTAAAGATATACGTTTTTTTTGTTTTTTTCCGGAACCTGCTTTCGATACTGGTGGTAACTAAACGTTTTCGTTTAACAGTACCCAGCCCTACTAATCAAGTTAAAACATATTAAAAATGATTCCCAATGCGAAACAGTTCTTGTTTGTTGATGCCCATCTCGACTGTGCATGCATGGGTCAATCAGGTCCTAAATTTCGGCTACCAAACAAACCACGCCACCATTGAAATTTCTGTAGTTGCAAATTAGACACCGAGGATGAATCTTGGACCATTCCTCTTTGCAAAACTGTTGCAGTTCAGCGAGATTCAGGGGATGTACCCACTTATTCCACCCTGTCCTGTGAATGTTTACATGTTATGGCCAATACAAATTTGATAAAATGTAAATGTTTGGGTGGTATTAGTTTCACAAAATCACAAGCAGTGTCTGCTTAAAGATCAGACCACATTTTATGTAAGAAATTCCAAACGGTGGCCCCAATTAAAAAAGGTTGTTCCCTGTCCAAAGCAAGGATTGCGTCTGGACTTTTTATAGTCAAGTTATAAATCTTTGTTTTTCACATCAAAATGCCAAGATTTTAGTGAATAAAAAATGTTTTTCTTGCTCACTACTTTGATTTCATTTTCAGTACCAAGCCAATGGAGAGCGATTTCTCATCCCTGTTTAAATATTCTGCGATACCGGCTGACATGAGGCCACAGTTTAAGACCCTGGACTTCATTGCAGCCGTCAGCCAATTTTGTATCTATGCGTCCAACCTTCCGTCAGTCGCCTTCAAGGGTCAGAAATGTGTCAAGTCTCCAACTATAAACAAGTTGCATTGTTACAATGCAGTTCTGGTTGTAAAATGAAATCCTCAGCGACTGGAAACTCAATCATCAACTTTCCAGTGATTGAAATGGTCCAAATCATAGCTCTCCTTATTGCTTTTTGCTATTATCACCCATAATGCAACACACGGCCCGAGTTGGGCACTTCATTTGTATCCCATGTTGTGCTTCAAACAACAAGTGGCAATGAGAAATTTGTAAACACAAGCATGCCTAATTGTTTGCATTGGTTGTGATCAAGCTGGCCGTTTAAAATCCACAATATGGTCTAATTGCCGTCGCATTTCCACATCAAAGGCTAAGTATGTTCCTCACCTCTGGGACAAATGAAACATTAATATGGCCACCGTTCTAATTGGGTCCAAGTATGAGCTGGAGTAGCCCAATTTATCCCTTTAACCACAGGCCCTTATGGAAAACGAAATGAGCTGAACATAAATCACTGCTCTGCACATGAGTGAGCGACGCAGAGGTGGTTCCGGAGTATTATGCGGCTACAATGCTCTGGCTGGTAATCCACAAGGAGCAGGTGTTGTGCACTAATCCCAGGCTTCCAGCTTCACTAGTATTATGTATTGATGAGTGTGCAATTATCACAGATGGGCGTCCGTCCATACAAGGCAGATAAGGGACACAGAATAAAATGTCACAAATTGAAAAAGCAAGCGTCTGTCGTGTTGGCAAAGGCACAACCAAACAAACGAAAGTTCATTCATAAATATGAAGGGACTGGAGGAAATCACTGCTTGCATGTGGAGGAGTAGAACAAAAATCATCCTGGATTGGCCACTGGGAATAATGATGCCTTTGCCAGCTAAACCTGAAATGTGAATTAAGAAAACCAGCAGGAATACACGCCCACCGCAATTTTCAGATTTTTAGACCGTTTGCTCTCGTCGTTCACAGCGGTTTTATTAAAGCACTGATTCAACATATCTCCAACGTCTTAACATTTTATTTTCAAGGGTTATTTTCTCAAAATGTATTTTTCTCACATTGTTTTGACTTATAGTAGCATCAAAACACACCATAAAAGAAGGGAATAAAAGGCAGTTTTCTTTCAAAAAGGATTGTTCAATATCCATTTCCAATCCCAATTTATGGAGCTTTGAACCCCCAAAAAACGAGGCAAAACTTGAATCCATGCATATTTTTCCAGTAATCTGTAGTTTATTTAAAGACCTTAAAGAAATCCAAAAATTCCCACTGAAAAAAAATCTTGAAAACTTAATAGTGTGAATATAACTTTATTTACATTATATTCAGTAATCTACAGGAGGTGCCAAAGTGAGATATTTTGCCCTTAACAGCTATTGTACTTGCCAAATATGTACGATGCCATCTCAAGCTCAACTAACCTGCATAAATATAAAAGAAACATTGCAGCGATAACAAACATGCTCCAAATGCTCAGTATGACACTGACATTGCTGTTTTTGCAGTGGGGTTTTCAATATACAGCATTTTAAATGAAGATCAAATGTAGCCCAATACAACCTAAAGTTGGGTTAACGTGATCAGCATCTTCTCCACGGCAACGCGCTGGTGACGTCCCACTCCCAGCAAGTCATATGGAAGAGAGTCGAGTTCACATACACACCACACACACACAAGGTGGTAATCATAAGAAGGTATTTTTCACAGATTAAACACTCATAAATGCTTATTTTGTTCCACAAAAAAGAGCTGGTATACTTTTTCTATTTACAAAGCATAATTTTTCTATTCTAGTGATGAAATACCAATGCTGTTAGGAAGTCCTAGACCCAAATCACTATGCGAGGAGCAGCTTTACAGACTGAACCGACTGACCTGGCAATTCATTTCTTAATTTAATTACGGTATGTCGGAACAGAGAATCACAAGGGAGGGCTTCCACTGAGAGCAACTGCAGCAGGCGTAGTACATGATATGCTAATGCCACTGCAACAGCTCACTGTATGTTTTCTTCTCCAACTCGAATTGACTGGAGCACAGCTGTCGACTATACAACACAGTCGGACTATATTAAGTACAACCTCAATGGATAAACACGATAAACAGTAATATATTTACATTGCCCTTTCTTGTTTGACCTGCTTTTTTCTTGCTCATTTGTGGCCATGTTAACTAAAGTTACGTGAAGCCAACAGATCCAACACATATATAACATAATAGTTTTCAGAAACAAGAGAGATTGGAGGTCACATATGGTGAAATTAATATAAAAAGAAATCGGATTTGGGGTCGCGTTAGCCGGCAGTCACCAATTAATCCAAGCCCCTGTTGCTTAAAACAAGAAGACAGGCTGAACATTATACATGGCCTAGTGCCATCTGATAAAGCTTAAATATTATCCTAACCTTGCCAAGGTGAAGTCCCTGTACTGCAATTAATGGACTGAAATGAGAATATTCTTCAAGAAGGTTTGTTCAAGGAGCCCCCTTAATTACCCCGGTATTAAATTTGAAGTACAGATTTAATGTCAAGGCAGCTGTCCTCATCTGCCCAAAACTGGTTTACAAGAGTGATTTCTTATTTCTTTTGGTCTAAATAAACCATGTCAAAAGCTGAATTCACTTTGCAGTGACATTTCTTCATAGCTTTAGGGTCTAGGGTTTGTGCAGTCACATGAAACCATAATGAGGCACTACATAAAACGGTGAATGTAACGCCGGTTTTATAACTTGGGAGAACAGACGGTGTGTGCCTGAAAAAAGCAGGGGAAAGTATTTCAGCTCAGTATAGTTGCCAGCAGAGGGTGCATGCACTGGAGTGAAGAAGTTTATAAATGACTGGGGAAGACAATGACAAAGGTAAAAAAAAAACACATAAAATGCAATTAGCAAATCTCAAACACCGCAATTGTTGAGGCAGCACAATATTTTTTGGCTAACAACAAAACATGCTGTTTCGCTAACCAGTTCCAGTTATGATTGCATGCGATTCTTGTATTGTAGTATCACATTTCATATTTGAGCCTTCTCTGAAATGTTAGTGTCTTAAAATGTGCGCCGTGATGTATAAAGTCAACAAAAACATGTCAAGATGCCACTTTGGCTCTGTGCGTGGAATGTTTTTAGCTAACTTCCTGTTTGCCGGTGTGGGGCAATGACTATTTCCTGTCAACAAAGTAAAATACAGAAGAAAACATAAATAAATGTCACGCCGAGTGTCCAGCTGGTGCTGCGGTTTTAACAGTTGTTAGCATCAAATTGACGTTAGCCTTTAGCTTTAAGGCTAAAACGGTTACTGTAAACACAGAAGTCTTCTCCAGGTGAAATATTTACATCTTGAAATAAGTTTTAAATAACAGGTTGTAGTAATAAACTAGGGCACAGTCGTTACCCTAGGAAGTTAGCATCATGTCGCTACGTAACATTCCATACACGCTTTTATTTGTTAAAATGCATGGTTTGAATGGAAACGTAAGTTTAGCAATACCTGATTTACTTATTTTGTATTTTCACACTTCATGTCGAAATAGTAAGATGGAGTGTTCCTCGATCATTTCATTCATTGTTCATTTATTCATTTATTTCAGGCAATGGGCAACAAAAGAAAGAATATACAGTATGTAAACAAGATGAACCATTTCTACCTGAAAGGGAGAGGTAAGAAAAAATCGGCACAACAAGTTGTTAGCAAAGTTTTGGAGTTGTCGGTTTGACACAGGAGGTGATATTTTGCAAGCTAGTCCTGGATCAAAAAGATAAAGACAGTTTTTATTTAGAGCACTTCCCATTCTTTAAAGCCACGCCAAAGACGCACCGTTGCTGGCTGTCATCTTAAAATATCACACACCACATAGACGACAAAAGCGGAGTTTTCGATGATAAACTAAAGACGACTGGTGCCATTTAAAAACCTCTAACTGCTTCAACACAATCTTTGGTTGTTCCTATCTAAGCTTTGCGTGCTTCAACTTTGGTTTCTGAGTTGAGACGTAAGTTTGCCAAGGCAGAGGTGAGACAAGGGCAGTGTCTTCTGCTTAAAGAGTGATAAGAGCGTCACACGGATGATTGGCCGCCGCACTTGCTGCAACAAAGTGTACTTAAAGTGATGGAGGTGCGGGCCACACCGGGTTGGAGTGTGTGCTGATAACGCCGGCACTTGCAACAAATGATCAGCCCCAAGTCTGAATGGTAATAACAAAATAATAGTGTGGAAGTTTTTTGGGTTTGAATAGGGGTTATGCGCTAACGACTTCTGCTTTCTGCTAACCGGACAGGGGGCTTCCGTCACCGTGTTAATTAATAGGAGCAAGAAATTATTAGCTGCTAAAAACACTGTTACACGTTTTACACATTGTACACTGAATCAAATTAGCTGTACTACATAAAGATTAAATTCCTTGCCGCTCAAACAACAGATTCCAGGAGGAAAAGTTGCGTAATTATTCACAGCTAATCACTTGTGGAGACGGCTACCTATAGCCGCCTCCACAAGCTATGCTCCCAGAAGGCTACACTATTACCCGCTTAGTCTCATGAATTCAGCTTAGTCGGCAGTCAAATATAGAATCAACACGTGAAATCGTATCCAGAGGTAGGGTGTGTTAGGCTTCAAAGCAAGCTAAATATAGTCGAACAGAAGAATAGCATCGAAATGGTCCGGTTAAATGAATAACGTGTCATTTTGAAGTCTTCCGTTGAATAGACTTAATTAAAACTTGCTCTTGGACTATGTAAATACATGTCCGTGGGCTGTACATCAATTGAAATAAAGTGCGTCGGGTGCGTGGTCTGGTGCGGCGGCTATCGCTAGCCGGCTTCACAAGCGATTAGCTGTTAATACACGACTTTTCCTCCGGGAATCTCTCGTTTGAGCGTTGAGAAATTTATGTAGTGAAGCTAATTCAATTCCATTTACAATGTGTAAAACACGTAACTGTGTTTTTAGCTGCTAATAATTTCTTGCTCATATTAATTAACAGTGAGCGGAAGTTGAGTGTCCGGTTAGCAGAATGTGGAAGTCGTTAGCGCATAACCCCTATTCTTATTCGTATAAACCAGAGTATAGATACAGACAGCATCAAGGGGGAAACCAAGAAAGACAACACAACTCTGTCACCGATTACTCCACCACTGCATTAAAAAATGCTGATTTATGGACATATTTTCTACAAGATAAAGATACAGAGACATGGAGAGAAGCAAAGTGGTTCAACAGCCCATAGATAGTACATAAATACCCACATGGAAAGAACCTATATAAACATATATGTTTTAATATAGGTTTCGATATATGTTTTGAATATATGTGACATATATAAAATTGGCCGTTTTCCTATATGTCATAAACATATATGTAATATATGTACATATATGTACACATATAGTTAAACATATATGCTCACATATATGTATACATATATGCACATATATGTGAGCATATATGCACACATATATGTATACATATATGCACATATATGTATACATATATGCACATATATGTGAGCATATATGCACACATATATGTATACATATATGCACATATATGTATACATATATGTACACATATGTGCATATATGTATACATATACGCTCACATATATGTGCATGTATGTACACATATATGCTCACATATATGTGCATATATGTACACATATATGTTTAACTATATGTGAGCATATATGTACATATATTACATATATGTTTATGACATATAGGAAAACGGCCAATTTTATATATGTCACTTATACCTATATGTTAATCTATATGCACCTATATGTTCACCTATACAGTAGTCAAATTCTTAAAATCCTTAGCTACTAGGCAACATAAATAAAAGCCCAAAATGTAGAAATTTACATTATTTATTTAAGAACAATCAAATAGTAAAGTTTTGTTGAAACAGATGTATCCAATCGGCTTCTTTTAACAAATATTTACAAGAAAACCCAAAAAAACAATTACAAAATGGCAGATTACAGTTTTTTTTTATTTCATAAAATTATAGTTTACATACCTTATGTTGTAACATGTAGGCTGAGTTATTCACAACTTAATTTAGAATGTAGTAAAGATGCACAATATTTGTGTGTTAGTCCTTATTGATTCAAGCAGATTCACTGGACTTTGCTTCCTGGCTCAACTGGCACCAACATCTGAAAAATATGGAGAAAGTCTGTTAGTACAAAGCAAGAAATTAAACCAAGTTCAATGTCATGTGACTGTGTTTAAACTTACCGTTTGTCTTCTAGAGCGCACTCTTTCTCCTCTTCACATTCTGTGATATACCACTTGGCTTGTACAAGTCTGTAAGAATAATAGAACAAACATCAAATCGTCAGAAATTATTAACTTTACCACGTATAGTCCAATATTGCTCCAACACTTTCTAAGCCATTCTGTAAAATGATCTGAGCAAACAGATGAACAATGAACACAAAACTCTTTTACATTAACAGAGTAACAGCAAAGTTTTTTAATGGTAGCATTTTGTCCACAAATGTTATGAAAACATCCAAATAGTTGCTAATAAGTACGTTTTTTTTTACCATCATTTGCTCAAATAATATAATTTATGATCTGACCCTGGGCCCCCCCTTGCAATCCCAGGCACCCCCACTCCAGGTTGGGAACCACTACTTTAGGCGACAGTTTGTGCTTCCAACATTTAATTAAGCTTGTCTAGTTGCACACTCAAAAATTATCTGAAACAAATTTGCATGGAAATGCAACCACAACCTAACCCTAAACAATTACAATTTTACAAGTGAATCAGGATATTGTTCAATGTGCATTTATTTCTGCAATTCAACTTAAACTGAAACCAATATATGATATAGACTCATCATGCAAAGTGAGTTATGTATAGCCTTTGTTTGTTATAATTTTGATTATTATTACTCAGTATATAAAAACCCTTATTTAAAAATATCAGAAAATTAGAATATTTTGAAAATGGACTGTAAGCCATAATCATCAAAATTATAACAAACACAGACATGAGTCTATATCATATATTAAGTTTTACAGTTTAAGTTGAATTACATAAATAAATTAGCTTTGAACGATATTCTAATTTCCCTGAGTTTCACCTGTAAATGCTTCAGTAAAGTTGACAAATTTACTTTCGCCAGTGCATTACATTTACTCACTTTTAAAGCGAAGAGCTGAGAGTCTGTCAGGGAGTGCTTCTCATCCTAATTCGCGCGGAGCTTCTAATGTTAGAGCACGAGATCCCATCGGCCTCAGGTCTACTGAAACAAAAACATTTAAGAACAGAAACATTTGTAAATACTTCAGTAAGAGATGAGAGGTACAGAGTGAAACCTGACTCAAATCTACTTACATTCTGGCTGATTAGCCAAGTCCTTTTCACAGTGCGTGCTTCTTTTCTCTGCATTCTCCATTTCCACACACTGTCCGACATACTGGTGGACACTGGAAAGCCTTGTCTTCATCCTCACATACTGTCTGACATACTGGTGGACACTGGAAAGCCTCGTCTTCATCCTCACATACTGTCTGACATACTGGTGGACACTGGAAAGCCTCGTCTTCATCCTCACATACTGTCTGACATACTGGTGGACACTGGAAAGCCTCGTCTTCATCCTCACATACTGTCTGACATACTGGTGGACACTGGAAAGCCTCGTCTTCATCCTCACATACTGTCTGACATACTGGTGGACACTAGAAAGCCTCGTCTTCATCCTCACACAGGCCTCTAGGTCACAGCACCTCCTCCTGTATTTGTAAAATGGACAAACAGGATCCTGAAGTCAGGACACTTCACCTTAACACAACTATGGCAATAGTTACTCACTTTACCTTCTTCGTTGTGCATATCCAAGAATTCCAAGAATTAGTAAGACGGAATTTGTAGAGTTGATTCTCTAGATAAAAAGAAACATTTGTTATTACTCTAGGTGTCCATGACAGAATTAGAAGATTTATCATAAACCACGGTAAATGGTCTTGATTGCGCTGTTCAACCTACATGAGGCTCATTTATTCTGATTCATACTCCAGCGTGTGCAGACGACACTGGAGACAAGGTGGGGAATGTGTCTTGCTCAAGGGCACAACAGCAGCATGCACCTGTGGAAGCTGGGATCATCTAGGTGAAAAGGACAAAGTAAAGAATTGCCCCAATTCCCAGGTGTGACAGTGACAAATCAAACACCTAAAGAAACTGTACTTTCTGTTTAATTTAACTTTGTGTTTAATTAATTATGCTGGACATTAAAAAATGTCCAACATAAATGTCTCACAAAATGTTGCAAATGCAACTAAACAGCTACGCCTACTTTCTGCCCAAAGACAGGAACGTCGGGGACTTTTCTCACAGCCAATCATTCATCACATTCCATATCGTTCCAATCAGAGATGCATATTTGTAAATGAAGAAGAGTCTCAGATCACATCTCATTCAGAACAAACGTTATCATTTCTGTTACCTGTAATTAAAATAGTTAAGTGATTTGCCGGTTGATCTGAAAGAGTGCAATATTTGTTATGTTTAGTTTTTTTGTAGTGGGGCGGATCAGCATTTTCTGTGGTTTAAGTGTTTCTATGATCCAGAGAGCTGTACAAGACATTTTTGCAAAGAATTGGAAAAGTGTGTTGTCTGGTTGGCACAAAATCCAGGATAAAAAAAAACACACAACAAAAATGCAATAAACCAATTGTGTAAAATAGGATCATATAATCAGCAAGTGTATGGTCTCACCTTTATTTTGTGCTACAATGTCCTTTCTTGTCTGGTACTTGTTAACCTGAATTACAAAAAACAAATTAGGGATGGGCAATTTGGCCAATAAATAAAAACATGATTTTTTTTTACTACTTTGGACAATGACCTAATCAATTTATTCAACATTCTCTTAAACAGGGACCATTGTAGCTCATTTGTACTCAATCTTTTTAGGCCCATAAGCTAAGTTTATTTTGGCTTAGCCCTTTTACTTAAATTACAACGATTGTAATTTCTTCTATTAGCCCAAAGAAATATAACTTGCTCTTAAAGTTAAGAACACACTTGTTACGGAGTTCTCAAAGCTCTCTGTCCTCTGTCCGCCCCGCTGCTGCTGCTGATGATGCCGCACAGACGGAAGTGCGGAGACAGCGCTGAAAACAGCGATATTAACGTTACTTGCACTTCACGGTCGCTAACAGCCTTCGAGCATATTTAATCAGGTCCTCACGGTTAGTTGTAAGAGTTTTAAAGACAACATGACTCGGACTTGGCTCCGGACTCGGGCGGAAGTGCGTCGCTGTTGCAGTTTTAAAAAGAAGCGGGAAAGATCTCACGCTACGCATTATCGATTAAACAGTACAATCTGAAGCATAAACAATTCTCCTGGTTCTAACTACCTGCACACTGAAATCATACATATAATTTCACTGGATATTAATAAAGTATATTACCTTATTCAGGCCGTAGAAGCTCCTCTTCGTTAAATGACGGACACTCCCACAGCAGCGCACTGCGGCTGTGCAGAACACGTCACTCCAGCCAAGGCACGCAGGCGTCATGATGTCATGACGCAAAAGACCCGCCTCAAAACTTATAATTTGAACTTTCTAAACTTGACAATTTTAATTTGAATGGCAATAAAACCTTACTAAACTTAAAAAACACCCCTTTGGACTTAAACATTTTGAGATGAATGAAGATTTTGGCTAGTTTTGAGTTTTTTCACATCTTAAATTATTACCTCAAATAGCATTCGGGTTTACAGTGCATCTAGAAGACAAAAATAATAAGACAGTATTATTATAATAATAATGATAATAATAATAACAACAACAACAACATAGTGCTTCATCAGGAACCCAAAGTGCTTACAGCTGTGATTGGACACATATTTTGGATAAAGGGCTGATCATAATAAAAAAAGGTTTCATGTAAACACGTCAATTGGAAGATTCTTTTTGGATTCTGCTAAATCTGAAAGAAATTCTGATTGGAAACATCACCCCCACACACTTTTTTAAGCGGCATCGTTCTTTCATGTGCACATGTCCGTCATGGGGACTGCATTGATAACAGTCACACGGTCAATCATGTACATCCAAAGCAGAGATAATTCATGGTAGAAAATATTAAGCCACTCTCGCGTTATTTCGTTTGCTTAAAACACAGGTAAAGTACAACCTTATCTGCAGTTGTTTTAGTAAGTCGCTCTCATGGTGTTACATCTCTGGGTAGGCCTAAAATGTGCATGATCAGAAATGATGATTTTCTGGCCTTAAACAGCATCAGCAACCTAGGAAATAGAGTCACTGTGAAGTATTTTTCCAGAGTAGTGGTTAATGATGAAATAATTCATTCACAAAACTACTTGCGTATTTTTCGGAGAAACTCGTACACTGTCAGTCTTTCTGATCGAGAGGAAAGTATTTTCTCTGTGAAGACATTCATTGTCTGTGATCTGGGGCCGGGGGAGACATGTTATGCAGTGGGGAAGTACTACCAAAAAGTGAAACAGGACATCTGTGGTCAATTTAAGAATCCTTGTTATTTCATCCCTGTAGGGAAAAGTCTGGGGCCTTTAGTTGCTATACATGCATCTCAGATAAAGGAAAAGTGTCTGTTAATTAAAACTGTGAACAGAAATGTTGACATTGTCTTCAAATTCATTAACCACAGTGAAATACTCAGATAGATGTGGAATGATGACGATAAATGATGATGATGACTTGAATGTATGTTCTGTGTACTTTTTGTTTTGTTTTTTTCTACATTTAGACTGTAATGACCTTTCAGCCATATTAATCTAGAAACTGCATTAAGACGATACTGAAAACATTGCATTTTGCATTGCATTCGGTGAATGTGTGGATATGTATGAGCTGTAAAGTGAATCTGGAAATGACTTGAAATTGGAAAAAAGTTCTTGCATAATTTTTGTTTTAGTTCTTAGTTATTGCCTTGATAAAACAAAATATGAGCTATAGGCATTATGTATGACAGTTGCCAAAGTGAAATATGAGCTACAAAGTGACCAGATCCTGCCATGAGCTATGTAGGAGACGTATATATAGGGCTTATATGTGGATATAAAGAAGCAATACAGGAGACCTATATGCACCTCAATGTTGCCTATATGTGGCATATACGCAGCATATATATTATCATGTGTGCATATATGCTGTATATATGCAGCATATATGCACCTCAATGTTGCCTATATGCAGCATATATACACATATATGCAGCATATATATGATAATATATGTGCATATATCCTGCATATAGGATTTATATATGCGCATATATCCTCATATAGGTTCTTTCCATGTGGGTAACGAGTGCCAATCATAATGCTAATATTAGCTTCATGCAACAAGCTTACGTCTAGTGGAAATTCTGCACTGTAAAAGCATTAATAATTACCCAATTTTGACTTGACTTTATATGTGTGTGCTAAATATGCTTATAGTCCGCCATTAAGTCTAAAAAGAGGTTAAAAATAATTAATGTGGGGGAACCATCAGAATCAGAATAGTTTTTTATTGCCATTGTTTGAGAACAGGTTCACAAACTAGGATTTTATTCTCGGTGCAGACATGCATCATTAAACACAGAATTTGGATTAAAATAAACTTTAAACTATAGGGCTATAGGAGCATGCATAAAGAATAATAAATAGGATAAAAACTAAAAATTTAAATATGGTAGGACGACAACAATTGACATAGAATAACAGCGGGATTATACTGTCTACTGTGTACTGTATATAGTCTGCCAGTAAAAGTCTAAAAAGAGGGCAAAAATAATTAATGTGGGGGTATACATATATATATATTATATTGACGTATCGGGATTGGAAACATAAGAGCAGAAACGGTCTTAGTCGCTGTCCATCTGTCAAACTGAACTGGAGTTTGAAAAATAAAGTAGCCCACGCACGAGCCGACCAGTTGCTTCATTCAGGCAGCTGCAAAATTATTCCTAAAATAAAGCATGCTGGTTGAGCCTCCCCATTGTGCATACATTTGGCGCAGTGAAAGCTACGATACACAGTATGAAAGTATAACACGCTAATGATATGAAACTGGAGACTCAACTAAAAGTAGCTTTCTTTGAGTGAACTTTATGGATAAAAATGCACTTGTATGATGAATATTGCAAAACCCGATAGAGCCTTAATCGAGAAAAACAAAAACATGCGATAGCAGAAGAGCGCTTCTTTCAATGAGAAAGACACCATTTTGTTACACTAAGATGCAACCAGTGCAAACACCTTCGACTAGCCATGACCCACAAGTCAAGCTTTCCAACTCTTAAATTGTATCGTATAAAAAGTGAAGTGTGAAATATAACCACGAACATCAAATGCTTACCACTCGGCTCTCGGCAGACTATACAGGAGACTCTAGTTCTTTCCCTTTTCATCTGTTGTACCTTTGTACATTTGAAAATATTTCTGCGATTCTTGTCTCGACACCAAAAGGTTTTGTGAGCATGGTTTGTTTTGTAAGAAGACATCATGTTTTCTGGTGGAGAAGAGTGTAGGCAGTAAATAAACATCGGTTAATAACACACAAGAGTTTTCAAAGTGCACAGGCAATGACAATTGTTTTATGCTGCAGTCCCTGTTCTGAAATCACTATTTTCTCCAAATAGTACATTGTGGCGTGCTTACAGCTTGGATAATGAACTGCTAAATGACAAGATTCGGTAAATTTGAATTGGCTTCTGGAGAAAACCTTCTCTCCATTCATAAGAGCATTTTATTTAGGGATTACATTAAATATTGTATACACTATTCGATGACTGTACTGAATGTACACCAACTGTTCCACTAAACCCTCGGTTTCACATGAATACAGGTTCCATAGATGTCCTAACATCAATAATTTTGACATTTTTTGCATGCTGAGCCCATTAAAAACAATATTGTATTCTGCTCGTATATTTTGTTTAATTAGTTCTTCGTCTTGGAGAACTTGGTTTTCCAATTCACTAAATTCATCACTGCCCGGTGTTAGCTCTTGAAAACTTTGCATGGTATAATGCTTCTTTTCTCAATGGATGGAAGGTTAATTATTTCTAAAATACAATAACAATAACATTGAAAATAACGTAAAACTATAAGAATATCAGACACACAGTATAATCTAAATAAAAAAATTAAAAATACAAGTTTTGGATCTTTTGGATCAATCACAAACAGCTTGCACAAAACATGGTTGTGTAAAATGTTAAATTGCTTTCGCCAAAAACATGGACTTGTTTGGCTTAAAGAAGTCCAAATCTAGCCTGGCACTCGTCTGACTACTCTCTGTTGCAGCAGGTAGTCTTGGAGCTCGTTCGTATTTATATTCCGAGTTCTCCTACAGGAGAACAGATGGACTCACCGAACCAACAAAGTTAAACTAGACGGACAAGCACGTGGCCTTAATGCTCGCAATAATGCAAGTACCTAATGATCACGTTTTACAGTAAGACTAACTTGTTACACTCAATAGAATTCACTTCTTAGAATAGCGATAGAACTCATATCTGGTCATACCAACTACATACTACTGTATATTAAAAATGTGAGCTTTAAGTTCATAATGGTTTCAATATTATCGCTACAAATTCAGCCAAGCTCTACTTCTCAGTCATAATAACAAAAAAACCAAAAACGATTAAAAACTAAACACAGCAGAGTGTGATAGGAATCTGCAGAGATAAGATGCAGACAGCTTCATTTGTGAACACACGGATTCCCAGTGTAGTGGGACTGTTCCCGCCCCTCTCCCTGTCATATCCACACACACTGATACAATAAGATAAAACTCCTCTCAATCTGATTAACTGCTTTTGGATTTAGCACACAGGCTGGGTGCACAGAGGAAGCAGTCTCTGTCTCCCCCACAGACATGTGCAGAGGCTGTGTGTGTGTCTGGCACCTGTCAGCACGTCTGCACTGGCAACGCGGTGGATAAATTAAACATGTTAGGTTTCGTCTGAGCATCAGGCCGCGAGCCTCGCATGGATAGCAGCTCTCTGAAGCGAAAGCCTCCTCTAAATGAAATAAAGACAGGGCCAAGGAAATTAGTCTGTGAAGTATGCCTGCCAATGTCTGTCTAAATTTATCGGCAAAAATAAAAGCAGGAAGTTTGGGCCAGTCTCATTTTGTGCGGATGTCCAGCTGCTCAACTCATTTCTTATGAAAGCTCTGATAAAGTACTGGATATGAAATCAGTCACAGAAATGACTCGCGTGCACATCATGTTAAATTTGGAGAATTTCCGTCTACAGAATCATGAAAAATGAGACGATTGGATCTAGCTACAGTATATCCATCTGTGCTGAATATAGCAAAAGTAGAAGCAAAATGTAAAAGATACTAATGATAATGCATCGTTCAATGTTTACGAACGCACAATTCTTTAGGCAATTTCTTTGACTTTCATAATAAAATAAAATAAAGAGTGTTGCTCGGCTGTTGTTCAAAGAAATGTCATAGAATATGGACCATACCTGCAAATAAAGTCAAGTGACAGTTGAAGTGTGGCGACCTGTAGTATTTTCTCAAAGCTATACTACACAGGGAAACATGTATTTTCTCTGCTCTGAACCATGATGCCCAGTATTCCCATTCACCACCCACGGGGCGGCGTTTGCATGAGAATATCTCCAGAGATGATATGCTTTGGTCAATAGCGCCTGTTATGCATTCCATTACAGCAAGGGTCGTTTCATTGCAGGCAGATAAATAAGTATACGAGAAAGCCCGAGGAGACCCATATCCCAGGTAAATGAGAGCTTTATGAGGAAGATTAGCGCAAATCCCTCAAACACACACACACACACACACACGCACACACTAGGGGGGATATGCGAGGGGTGCTTTCCGATGCGGCCTCGTTGGCTATAGCTCCATCATGCGCATTCCCAGGCAATCGATCAAAGCCCCAAATCACAGCGGAGCAGCGAGGAGGAAGTAGGTGAGATGGCGTGGCGGTGCGAATTCGGGGGGGGGCTGTTCCACTGATGGATGTCCACCCCGTGCGACGCAAAGCCACCCAATCACGCGCCAGGGATTCCGAGCTTAGCCGGAGGTGTGTAGGCATCCGCGACAGCTGGGCCCGTGGACGTCACTTTCGACACAAACTACACTTCCATCTGTATTTCTGTTGGTTTTGCAGCATGTCTCGAGATGAAAGAGCCTCTGACCAGAGCTGTTTCAATACTTGAAGAGGTCGCTGCGTAAAGTGCTGTAGGAGAGGCGTAGCATAACGGATGAAAACGGAGCAAGGGCAGTGAGGAGGGCAGATACGGTCAGATCAATAATCAGCCTATGATTATTTATTGTGATTTTCTTGGATGCAGTTCAACGATGAGAGAGGCAAGAAGGAACCACACTGTTATTTCTCTTTTATTTATGCAAAATATCCCTGCTCCTTTTGGGGTTTTACCTCACACAATCCATTTTCCATTTTGTGCCTTTTGTGCCTTTTTGCCCACTAGATATTACTTTGCAACAGCATTTGTTTTGTAACAATGGGGAACGGACCATTGCCAGACAGGCTATTGTTTATTATGAAGCAAACTGTAAGACAATCAAATGATAAATGCAACAACAATAAGGCCTAGCAGGGATATAGACTCATGTGCTTAACAGTCATCTTTTTTGATTAAGAGACACCCCTCCTGCAAAGTGAGTGTGCTCCATTCGCCGTCATTTCATTGCCGTTGTTCATGGCGAAGCAGTAATTCTGCTTCTGTCTGACACTTTCACAATTCATCCCTCTCTGCGGCTGGAGATACTAAGTTTTTCGTAGGGACCACCCAAAACGAACGACGGGTGAGGAAAGCACTTCTTTAGTCCACAAGGCCGGGTGCTGACACTGCTACGATACCGCCCCCCGCCCCTACTGGCAAGGGGCGGCTCCAGAAGGAACTCTGTGATATTAAATCTTATGGAGACTTTACGTCTCTCAAAAACTGCTTCAACTCAGAATATAACTTTTTCCTAATGATAGAGCTCCCATATTTTTACCCACGCTTTTTTTTTGTTCAGTGAATTTCTAAAGTTTGAGTCTTTTTTTCCAGAGAACTTTAGAGGCTTGTTGACCTGAAGGGAAAAGTGGCTAAATCTATAGCGTCAACACTAGCTCTGCGTCCGCTGCTTTTGCTCGCTGCCAGCGTTTCCTCGAACCCGTGCTGCACGTGGCTTATCGTTCTTACCGGGCAGAGACGAATTCTTATCGAGTGGAATCATTTTACCGGTATATTGCAGACGATAATATATCGCGTAAGTCACATGTACAGAGATTCTCTAATGTGCATCTTCGCATCCTCCGAGAAAACTAAAAGGCACACCTGCTCCATTTAGGGACTGCATATGAAAACACTCTCTAAAGTGAGCAGCGAGACTTTTTTATTTATTTATTTATTTATTTTTTTTAAAGCAAATGCATTCCCCATTTCCTTGATGAACACATAGTAGCTCCTCCTCAGGCACTCCACAGTAAATGCAGATGGCAAGCACAGTACAAAGTGGCACGGAAGAGTGGGTACAGCCGGGTGATGGAGAGGAGAGGGGGAGAGCGTATCGACGAGTCCAGGTCTGCTCTGTGCTTCAGTGAATCCTGCTACACTTGAATACAGCTACTTTAATGGCTATTTTACAACCAACTGAATCACCCCCCCCCCCCCCCCGTCCAAAAAAATAAAACAAGTTGAGGAGCCCAAACTGTAAAGCACATATACTGTATTTCTCAACATATACCGTGGGTGACAATCTATCATTTCTCTCGTATGAGTATTTTAAAAGCAAATGCACACTTCTCCCTCTTATAACCCTCGGTTATTTTAGTCACCGCAGCAACAGAATATTCAGCCACTTCAGTTTCTCCAACAGTCTTTCCCTTCACAACCAGCACTCGGCCTCACAGTAGATAAGGTACCGCACAAGTATTTCCAATCAAATAACAACAACAGGGGACGTATGGTTTTATGGACGTACAAAAGCAGCTAATCTTCCTCTACAATCATGTTATCAAACGCGTGCGATTCGTTCATTAGTTCACACGTTCATATTTCAGGCTTCTGTCAAATGCTAATACTTCCAAAGTTAACAACCTCTTAACCCCCGCATTAACCAAGCACATTTTCTCCAGTTCAGCTTCAACCAAGTTTAAAAGCGTATCGTCTGGAGCTTACAGCGCTATAGGACAGTGTAACGCCTCATTTGAAAGCTAAGACCTACAAAACTGATCGGAGATTTTCTGAGAGCGAAGTCAGGGCTTTAAAATGAGTCCAAGGCCTCAGGGGAACCGAGAAACATCTCACTGAAAATTGCTTAAGTTTGTTAAATATAAGTTTCACTAAACCTCAGTCAATATGGACATGCTGCATGTCATGTTGAAGCACAGAACCTGGAGAATTCAATCCCTCTGTATTCTTTATTACCGCGCATAATGCTGTGGCTAGCAACAGTGCTCACAGCAACTATGATTGAATCAGTAAGAAAATAGTATTTATGTTTTTTACAGGATTACTGTATAAACCAGACATTTGGAAAAATCTGTCAAAAATATTGTCCGAGCATATCGGCATTGGCCTTAGAAAAACCCATATTGGTTGACCTCTATTAAGTTGTCACCTGTTGTGCTATATATATATATATATATATATATATATTTTTATTTTATTTTATTTTTTTGCCGTAAAATAAAAAAGGAGAAAATGTGCTCGGCTAAGGCGGGGGTTAAGAGGTTGTTAAACAAAATGTCAATCTTTATTTGAAAACATAAATCAAAGGTCACAAAGGTCATTTCCAATACAGCCCTTGACAGACTCGAGCGCGCCGCAATATCTTGGGCCATAACCACATTTCCCGGCTTGCAGTGGCTCGTAGTGAGACGTCCAGCGAAAACACAATGAAATGACCCCAGTCAGAGCTTCCATAAAACTGACGGTAAGCCCCGTGCCATCTGCTACACGAGGGCAGACTCTCACAACAGGCAGCTTTTAATAAAAATGAGACCAAGCTGGCGCTCGAAAAAGAAGATTATTTGGGTTTTGGCATTGATGGACGTCATCTAATTACTGTGCGCGAGTGTTGTGCTTAATCAAATCAAAACAGAAGGCCTGGTCAATAAGGTCGAGGATTTGGCCAAATGAAAATGAACGCGCGGCTAATTGCGCAAAAGTAGCAACAAAGCCACACACACGTTTGCTCATTAGAAATACAGCGCCATTCCTCTACTATTGACAATAAACCCATAAAGAGAGAGCAAACACTTAATAACACTCGCAATAACAAAGCAGCAAAATGTAAAATCGACGAAAGATGCTTAATGGGCATTGAAACTTACCGTTGGGGCTTTCCTCATTGATGGTCACCCGAGTTGAAGGGTCCCCTGACCGGGTCAGCGCGCATTCTGCAAACAAACAAAATATTGACATGAACACAACCACAAGAGGTCGGGAAAAGAGACAAATGATTGTGAGTAGGTTTTAACAAGGAAAAGCTTTATGATATCTTCTGGTTGGACATTTCTTTGAAAACATATTCCTTTCACGTATCTGGCATTTGGACTCTAACCTACAAATGAGTTTTGGTCCTATTAGTTTTTCCCTCATTATTTACGGCATTTTTGGTAACATTTCTCCACTTGTTAATTTATATGGCAACAGTCCCTTTACACTCATTTTGGATCCACAGATGACCAACAACCGACTAAAAACAACAGCACGTTTGGACATTGAAATCTTTCTTACAAGATAAGTGCTCCAATTTAAGATTAAAAAATTAGCAGTTTAAAAAAAAAAAAAAATCTTGTATTTCATGTGTTAAATTAAAGGTGCATTATGCCACTTTTAATGCAAAAAAATAAAGTTGATATGTGTGCGCATTTGACCTTGTAGCTACCCAGCAGCTGTATGAGTGGTCAGCATGTTGCCTTTACTTTTGGTCACAGTGGACTCTCCAGCGCTCCAGGATCAATTGTTTTGTGTTTTCTGGTGAGAGTCTGTAGTGAACACCTTCTAAGAAATTGGACCTGGAGACCACTGTGATAGAAAAGGAAGGCGCCATGCTGACCAATCATAACTGATGCTGACCAATCAACTTTTTGATGCGAGTTGATCAACACCTTAACCGGGGACATTTTCTCCAGTTTGGCATTACTCAATTCTAAAAGCTTCTTGGAAAAAAGCACCAAAATAGGAACAAAAACGAGGATGAAAAAACAACAACAAAAAGTAACAAAAGAGGGACAAAAACATGCTGGAAAAACAACGACGCCACAATAAAAAAAGTGACAAAAACACGACTATAAAGTGACAAAAACACACAAAAAAGCCAATGGAAATGGCGACAAAAAAATTACACAAACAAGTAAAAAAAAAAAAAAAATCCCAAAAACATACAGAAATGTGACAACAATGCAACAAAAAGGTTTTGTTGGTCTTTGTTGGGTAAGACTGAATTGGAGAGAATGCGCTCGGTGAAGGCAGTGGTTAGAAGATGTTGCAAGTATTTTCTCTTACTGTCACTTTTCCCTTTCATAAGCAGTGACATTACAGAGCCAAAACATCAGCGCGAATGGAGAGCGCCGCAGTGACACCAAACAAAGAGTATGGTCAGCTCTACAGATGGGGGTCAGAGCTGTGAGGTGGTACGGGCGCAGGGGAGCAGGTAATGGCAGCCTGATAGACAGACAGACAGACACAGGCAGATGGGGCAGTGGAGTGGATGGAGGATGAGAAATGGGTTCAGCACTTTTTTTATTTCAAATAAAATAAAAAAATACCCCTTTGATGGGGTCTTTTGAAAAAAGTGACTGACATTTACATTTGTATTTCATTAACTTTTCCCCAAGATAAATGCCCTTCAAATATGAAGAACAAGAAACAAAAAAGCCTTGTCCACAAACTGAACTTTTAAATCAACAAGGCGGTCTACACTTTAGGCTTGAACTGCTGCTCTTTGGTGTTTTGTGTTTAAAAATGATTAAGGACTGAGTAAATGAAACGGTTGTGTCCAAATGAACTTTTCAGGGTCATTGTCCCAGAAATGCCATCAAACTAGCCTGCAGGTTCATGGAATTGATACAAAAGCTTTACAAATAAGGTTTTGTTTTTGTCAAAGTTCTGAATTTACAATATACTGACAGAGAATTAAATAAATTTTCTTTGAGAAGTATATGAAAAAAAAAAATCAGGTATAAGGCCTTTAATGAAGATGGGGGAAGATATGTTATGCTAATATGACTCATATTAGCATAATATATTATATGAGACATGGTTAGATGCTTTGTTCTAGTAGCAAGACCATATCATTGGTATAATGACCCTTTTCGAGAGAGTGACATCATCACAACCTAGCAGAGGTGGTCAATAACAAATTACATTAACACAAGTAATGCACCCAAGTAGAGTTTTTGAGGATCTGCACTTTACTTAAATCGTTTTTTCTGTTGAGAAATTATTACTTTTACTCCACTAAAGGCTCTTACAGTGAAAAGTATAAAGCGGTGCCATTTATAAAAGCCTTATATATAATGCATGCTGCTGATGCCACCGGTGCACAACAAGAAATGTGAAAATCCTGTCGCATTTGCAGAACGTGCTGGATATATTCACAAGGTTATGGCAGCTTATTAGCTGGACAGAAGGTTTGTCCTTGTCAAGTCAGGGGGTGAATTTGGACACGAGGTACGATGTTCTCGTTCTGCTTTGCAAATATATCATTCACAATGCAAATAAGTGAAATTTGGACTAGGCAACCTTCACTATATTGGAATGATATTTGACCAGGAGTATCTGTACATTTGCAAGCAAAATCAAGTACTTTGACCACCACTGCAAACTCGAAATGAAAAGTTGCCAAATTAAGATTCATTTTCTCAGTCTGATGTGATGAGACAAGCAGACAAGGAGTGAGCACATAACCATGAGTTGAAAGAATGAAGAAAACATCAAGAATAGATGCCCGCTTACCATCGTACATCCAGTCTGCAGGGCCAGGGTTAGTGCAGGCAGAGGAGAAAAGAAAGATGGGAGAGAAGAAAACAGTGAACCAGAAAGAACAGTAGAGAGGTTAAGTCACAGCCTTGAGAAAACCCAGGAAAAAAAGACGAAATAGAAAAAGAACTGTTTTCAAATCCAAAAGCTGTGCTGTACTCGTCTGAAATACGTGGTAGTCTCATGCTTTCAAGCGGGCAATTAGCAGTTTGGGGGTTGTCAAATAAATTTAATTTGCAAACTGCCTAAACTCTATGAAAATGAACTACTGTACAGAAAAGCTAAATGTGCTCAATGTGCCCCCTCTGCTTCCGTTTGCCTCCTCTCTGGACTACGATGGACTAAAATGGAATGCAGCTTGAGCAAATTGCTCATCCTTAATTAAAGATCTACTGATTTAGCAAGTATTTCATGTATTTTTGGCACAAAGGAGGACATGAATGTTGCCACAGACAATTGTGCATCATTTCATGTCGTTTCTGTTTTTGTGATCTCATCTATGCGGTGAATCGTGATGACTGTCACGGTGGCTAATTAGGATAACAAGAATGCATTTCAGAGAAAACAGGCAGAATTAGCAAGTGTCAAATTGAGTGGCAGGGGAATTATTTGCAGAGTTTGGGAAAGAAAACTCACGAGTGTGCACCCCTTACTGACTTTGAGCTTTCTAACTGTAGTAACAACAACAAAGAAAGAAATACTGGAAGAAAGACTAGACTCTTAAAACCCAACAATTATTCTATCAAGAAAACATGGGTTATAACAAAAATAAGATGATTAGCACTGCTTTTAACAAAGGGAAATTAGGTCTCTCTTTATCCCTCTCTTCAATACAACTTTTATCTCACAGCCCTGTTTCTTCTGTCTACTAAAAGCCAAGGCAGCATGAGCTTCATCCTTTTCCGCATTAACAGCGCAGAGTCACTAGTGTCCCCTTACATGACATGTAATCAGAGAGGCACGAAGCATGACACCGTATCAACAGTCAGACCTATCCCGTGTCGCTACCTGCCTGCTGCTGTTCCAACTCTGCCCGTACACACACCAGACACCTGTCGAAAGCTGCTTCATTAAATATGTATGCCGGGAGTCGTCAGCTAATGCGCCAGTGACATATACGCCGTACTTTCCGCTCAAATATTGCCACTTTGTTCTTGTAAAATGTATGTTGAAAAAAATGAGTGTTGCAGGTTATACGTTGCTATATCATAAAAGCAACTGAATTGTCGAAAAACTCATAAAGCAGTGGCACCAAAACATGCTCCAAATGGTCAACTAGACACCAATAACGCTACTTTCAATCAAGCATTATAAAGAGGTCCTCAGGTATTTATACCCAATGACCTTGGAGATGTACCGCACAGTAAGAAAACTAAAAACAGAAATAAACGTGCCAGCCTTACTATGACCCTCAGCTAGGCGCACGGTGTCATTATCGGAATGTATTATATTATCATAATGAAGCATTTGGAAGAGGACCTCAGGGCTGTTTCATAAAACTGGCTTACTCAGTATGTCTTATTTGGTTAAGTATGGCTTAATCTGTTGCCATTTTGGTTTCATAAACCAGGCTCACTCTGCGTCTGGCTCAGTTACTTTCATTCATTTTCTTTCATTTATTTATTCATTTGAGCAAAAAAGTATTTCAAGCATTTTTTACAGAGGAAAACAAAAACAAGACTTTGTGCTCAAAAGGAGTAGGAAGAAGTTCAAAGAACTTATAATAAACCTACCCCTTATCTCTCATTCAAGTAACATCACAAACTTTCAGCTACACTCATGCAAGAAACTAATGCATGAGTCTGTGCTTATTAATATAAATCATTTATGATTGTACAAAGTGTCAAAAAGGATTTATCATTTACAGTGTCAAAGGAGTTGTCATTTACAGTCATACAAAAATAAAGGATTTATAATGTAGTCATACACAAATAAAGGATTTATCATTTACGGTCGTACAAAATAAATACACCATATGGTACTTAAGACTTATACCAGGGCACATCTCTGGAATAAGAGATGTGACAGAGAACTTAGCCTAGTCTGGACCAGGTTTGGCCACTCCTCTTGTGTCTTTTGCATGACATTTCCTGTCTACACAGTGCCTCTCAAAAGTACTAATACACCTTGAACTTATGCACCACCCAGATTACTTCAACCCTCAAAATATGTGTTTAAACTTAACAAAACACAAAAATACACCACAAAATACAAATACTTAATACAAGAAACTTGAAACCAGTTCCCCCCTTGCACATGGGACGGTCCATGGGCAGAGCCAAGTTTTTAAATATGACCGCCTACACGGACACACCTCTTTCCGGACCAGGTGGCAAGTATTACTTTGATTGCAACACAATTAACTAAACATTTTGAACAAAATGAAGCATTTAAAGTAAATACTGTGTGTGTGTGATGCTTTAACTGAAATGTTAAACAAAATGTTTAAACAAAACAAACCCGGGATAGTTATATTTAACTGTTTAGTTGGATATTGCAAACTTTATGACTATGAAACAATGAATACATAAACTTTTAAGTAACGTGTCAAAAGAAATTGGGACAAAGTAACCTAAAATCTTTGTCACAGGCACTTCATTTCTGACCAGTGCGCTCCTTGTTCGGTCTGTTAGTTTAAGTGGACGCCCGTGTCTTGGTAAGTTCGCAGTGGTGCTATACTCTTTCCATTTTGGAATGATGGATTGAACAGTGCTCCGTGAGATGTTCAAATCTTGGGAAATCTTTGTGTAACTTAACGCTGCTTTAAACGTCTCCACAACTTTATCCCTGACCTCTCTGGTGAGCTCCTTGGCCTTCATGATGTTTCTTAGTGACCAATACACTCAGACCATAGCTCTGAGGCCCTCACAGAACAGCTGGAATTATACTGAGAGTAGATTACGCATAGGTGGCCTCTATTTAATGGTTAGGGCAAGATGTGAACATTCTGCAGTCATTAGGAATGTTATAAAGGCAATTTAATGCTGAATGAATACTTATGCACGCCCCACTTTACACTTTTCTATTTAAAAAAATATATAACAGAATCATGTATCATTTTGCCTTCACTTCACAGTTGTCTGTTACTTGTGTGTGAACTTTCAGTAAAAATTTCTAAATAAAATCTTTATGTTTAGGGTTGCAAACATGACAAAATGTGCAAAAGTTTAAGGTGTATTAGTACTTTCGAGAGGCACTGTATAAATTAGTCTTGCACCCTATGTTGGATCCTATCTTGGCAGCTCTTCTTGGGGCTGCCTGCACACGACGATAGCATGGCACATTCATTTAGACTGGGCTGAGCAAGTTGAAACGGACTGAACCTGGACTCAGTCAAGAGAGAAGTCGGGCTGTGCCAGGTTTATGAAACAACCCGCCAATGTCTTCAATGTTTGACCTCTAGTAGACAACACAAAAACAGGAATGTCTCAATGGAGACGAGCTGGCGATGTCCTGCTCACAGCAGTTTGTTGTTTACCAATAAAAACACCTGATTTAAATAAATGCTTAAATTTTTTTTTTTTCAATCTACTGAGCCAAATGTTACAAATATGCCTTTAATAGATGGGACAACAACAAATGTATACTACGAACATGCAGATTTTTATGTGGTTGGTAAATATAGCAGGATAGTGGATGGATTTTACTTTTGTATACCCTGGTGTCCAACTCTGCTTCCGTGCAGCACACCTGTCGAAGGCTGCAAAACAAACATTAAATATGCATGCCAGGAGTTGTTCGCTAATGCGCCAGTGACATACTCTAGACAGTTAGAAAGAGTGGCTTTGGAAATCCTAATCATTGTTGTTTGGGAGCAACCACTATAATTAAAAGTAAAACTTTATGCATACGGATATGAATAAAAGCAATGCATTTTATTATTTGTATTGCTGAGTTTTAAGTGGCTTGCTTTGTCTGAAAGTCGTGAAACAAACATGTATTGGCTGCTTTTTGAATAATGGTCCCTGTGCTGCCGATTTGATTTAAAAATGTAACTTGCCTATTCTCGGGTAAACAGAAAAGCGAGAGCATAGGACACAGAGCACAGCACAATAGCAACCAGCAGTAAAGCAGGGATCAGCAGGGATCTCCATAAGTCACATATTAGAGGCAAGGCAACTTTATTTATACCGCGCATTTCAGACATAAGGCAACTCAGTGTGCCTAAGAGACATTTTCTGCTTGTTTTGAAAATGTTGAAACAGTATCTGCAAACATTTGGGTACATAATGTTAGGTTTATGGACAAAATTCAAAAATATATATATTCACAACAAGTAGCTCCATGACTTTTTTGTTGCACAAAGTAGCTCAACAGGTAATATAGGTTGAAAATTCCTGCCCTGCATCTGGCAAGTCATTCCAATGCCTCAAAAACAAGCCTGATGCATTATATTGCTACACTCTCAGACTTGAGAAATAAGGTTTACTTTGGCTCTAGAGCTACAAAACTCTTGAATCTTTTTCTTGACATCATTTCCTTTTTCTCCCAGCAGAATATTTGAACACCTGAACAAGGTGCATGCAAAAGCTGAACGTTACTTTTCCAAACAAAGACATTATTTATAAGTTATAACATTGGAAATGCGAATGCAGAGGCGTCCAAAAGTAAGTTTGAAACCACAGTTACGGACTTTGATTCTGCATATCCTGGTTTAACCTCGCCACACTGCAAACTTAGTCTTGATGTGCTTGAGCTACTACTGTTGAGGGGTGAAGGGGCGGAGCATATTTACATTATTTTGCTTACTTTCTTCTGAGCTAAACTATATAAGTACGACTTAACACCTGGGATTAAACCCATTTGTGATGCTATTGCCATGTCAACTGTCATTACAGGCGAGCCAGTCCTTCAAATGTGTGCTCTAAAAACCCATTCACTGTTGGGGATGTTCATTGTGGGCGATAAAAAGAATACATATAAAAATCCACAAGGACAGATTTGATGAATAGTGGAAAAACATGGACGTAGCATCACTTTGCTACTATGCTATGGAAGTTCCTCGCTGTAATGGACTTTCCATTAAAAACATTTTGGCCTCTTTAAGTCAGTACTGAACACAGGCTTGTCATTCTTGTCTCCACATGTTTGTCTTAACACGTGCAACATCCTTTAACTGTTTTTTTGGCTTCGAAGACCCAGCCAAATTGTGAGCATGAGCAAGCTTCAGTTAGCCCTTGCTGAACGTTATGGTTTCACTAACCACAAAGTTGTCTCCCCAGCTCCCGCCTCGCACACCCTTCTAGCAATAGGAGGGGGTTTGTATCCAGCTTGAGCACTTACTATCTCTGTATCCTTTGGCAAGACACTTCAGCCCAATTCTCTCACTCCCGTCACCCCAGAACAAGAAAAGGGATCAGCTGAAAGATTAGGGGGGGAAAAAAGTTCCATACAGCCATAGTGCAGATTATTACGGCACTAATGAATCTTGAAGCCTTATGTTTGACGATTTTCATGCAACTGGAACAACAAACTGTCTTTAAGACGCAACTGTCTGTAAGTTCAAAGTCCTTTAGGAAAAATCACGGGTGCCGACTCGCCCCGGCACAGCTGATTCCTCAAGAATACCGACTGCTCATTCCCAGACTTCATTGGTTCGTTGGCAATTAGGAAAGCTATACCCAGCAGCTGGAGAATGTCAGGATGAGAATTTTCTTCTAATAGCTACAAAATGAAATGAGCAAGTAGGTCACACCTATCAATCCGAGACATAAACAACAAGCGGCATCAAAATGAGTATGCAAATGCTCGTCGGGGAAAACACACTTGTGAAGAAGAGAAGCGTGCGCGCCGATGCATGGGGGAACAAGAGGTTTCTGGCACTCATCGTGACAGGCTTTTTAAAGGATCACAGCCGCCTTGTGTTGTTAGTTTTACATGTGCGCAAGAGTGGGAATGTTTTTTTTGTTTTGTGTGCGCCGGGAGCAGGGGTGCCGCCAGAAATTCTGGGCCCTATGGAAACAAACATTTCGGGGCCCCCTACATTTTTTACAGATAAAATGTAACCCAATAAACATGCCCTGTATACTTTAAAAAAGATACTTAGCACATTGCATAGTTAAAATGTCTGATGAGTAAAAGCCTACAAAAACAAGAAAAAGCTATGGAAATATGTACTTGTTTACATAAAAGGAGAATATTTATTATCTCAATTGCAATTGCAAACACAACAGAACATAATGTACACATATTGACATATACTTTACGTGAACAAGCTTTAACTGGGTCCAACTGCTCAATCAGGAAACATCAGCTACAACTAACCCATAATTAAATCAGTCCAAGACTAAAACTAGGCCAAAAGAGCTCAAAATCAAGACACACCAGGAGTAATGCCAGGCCTAAACCAGTCCAGGACTAAACAAGTACTGAACCAGACATAAACTGTTTGTTATCCAGGTATAACAAAGTTATGTTCAACATCACTTTATAATGGCCCAGCGGCGTGCCTTTCTGCTGGCAAAATCATGTATCAAATCATCAAAGTTCAGCTTTCTTGCCAGTTTGCTTTCAATGGATAGTATGGCAAGGTGACAAAGTCTGTCCTGCAACATAGCAGACCTAAGATAATTTTTAATCAGTTTCAGCTTACTGAATGCTCTCTCGCCACCAGCAACGGTCACAGGCAATGTGCAAAATATTCGCAAAACTATGCAGACCTGCCCAAAAATACTCTGCAGCTGCATCTTGTAAATGCTGTTGAGCAGATCAATTGGTGACAGACACCCTGGGAAAGTGGCCCTATATACAGAGTTGAGGTGTCTGACTTCATCTTCAAATTCACAAGTCAGATCAGTGTTGTATTTTGAAATCAATGGCTGGCATACAGAATGGATTTGATCATCATGTTGAATAATATTGTATGAAATAGATAACTGTACAACACAAGAAAAAAATTAGACAATCCAAAACTGTATTAGTTTTTTACTGCCTTGGTAGCTGACCATGTTCACATCACCTGACACTGAGAGGACTGGGTCATTAGTAGGAGGACGAGGTGCGGACAATAAAGCTGACTCTACATCTGTATAAGTCACGCGCGCACGCACACACACACACACACACACACACACACACACACACACACACACACACACACACACACACACACACACACACATACGTGGTTTTATGGTTTATGTTGACCTTTTGGAAAAACCAACCCTGGTGTGGTTTAAGAGGACTATGGTTTCCCAAGGTCCTAGAGAGATAAGCTCTGGATAGACTAACTGTAAAAAATCTGAAAAAAATGTAGGTCTATTTAACATCCTTGTATCAGCTACGGTTGTCTATACACAGCCACCGACCAGAAGGTGGTTCATGAGGACCAAAGATGAATTATGAGGACTTTAAACATAACTGAACCACAATTCCCCTATGAGAGACCAACAGGCCCGTTTGGAACCATGAGGCCGTCCTTCCGTGGACCCACCACCTGCAGGAGGAGCCATAGGGGACTGGTGCTATGTGATTTGGGCAGCTCCAACGGCTGCCTCCACGACCCGGCAACGGACAAGTGGGAGAAAATGGATGGATGGATGAACCACAATTAGAGGCTGGAAAAGTTTTAATGTTCTTCATACATACACTCCATGCTTATCCATCTTTTACCTTTAGTTGTCTTTTACGTGCTAGTCCACGATTTCTCACAAAGTCTCTTATATTCTGCAGTGTTCTCTGACTTAAGGCCATTTCTGCTTGCTTACACTGAGTTACTTCATTTTTTGTGGCCAGTTTTCCTCTCTTGATGTGTTTTTTAAAATGCCGCATTACAGCTGCTTCTTCAGTCTTTGACCATGCTCTTTTTGTCACTCTGCGTTTTGGTCCAGGTTGCTTTGCAGGCCTCTGTGCTGCCTCTGAAAAGGAAAATTAGGAATTAATTTAAACAAAACAATGTGAATAAGTCAGAGCAAGACTACTACAGGAGTAAACAGAAGAACTTGCCTTCAAAATCAGAGGTATCTCCATCAGCTATGTCGATCGGGTCATCATCTATAACCACAGTTGCCGCTTGTTTCTCAGCAGAGTCCCCCGAGTCACTGTGACTCTCCTCTTCGGCCTCATCTGCACTGATGGGAATTTCATCTAAAAACAAAAGGGGGATTCAATTCAATCAGCCCGCTCCTAAAGCCACCAGGCCTGGGAAAACTCACCAAGGCTGGGGCTAAGATCCCCAGCCGGCTCCTAAAGCTACCAGCCCCGCACCAACACCCACCACAATCACCGACCCACTCCTCCACTAACACTACCCGGCTCAGGGCACTCCCACCACAGCCTACATGCACACCCTCGGCCCCCTGACTCCTCTGGACCTCCTCTGACCAGCCTGCTCCTAAAGCTACCAGCCCCGCACCAACATCCACCACAATCACCCACCCTCTCCTCCACTAACACTACCCGGCTCAGGGCACTCCCACCCCGGCCTACATGCACACCCTCGGCCCCCTGACTCCTCTGGACCTCCTCTGGACCAGCCTGCTCCTAAAGCTACCAGCCCCGCACCAACATCCACCACAATGACCCACCCTCTCCTCCACTAACACTACCCGGCTCAGGGCACTCCCACCCCGGCCTACATGCACACCCTCGGCCCCCTGACTCCTCTGGACCTCCTCTGGACCAGCCTGCTCCTAAAGCTACCAGCCCCGCACCAACATCCACCACAATGACCCACCCTCTCCTCCACTAACACTACCCGGCTCAGGGCACTCCCACCTCGGCCTACATGCACACCCTCGGCCCCCTGACTCCTCTGGACCTCCTCTGACCAGCCTGCTCCTAAAGCTACCAGCCCCGCACCAACATCCACCACAATGACCCACCCTCTCCTCCACTAACACTACCCGGCTCAGGGCACTCCCACCCCAGCCTACATGCACACCCTCGGCCCCCTGACTCCTCTGGACCTCCTCTGGATCAGCCTGCTCCTAAAGCTACCAGCCCCGCACCAACATCCACCACAATCACCCACCCACTCCTCCACTAACACTACCCGGCTCAGGGCACTCCCACCTCGGCCTACATGCACACCCTCGGCCCCCTGACTCCTCTGGACCTCCTCTGGACCAGCCTGCTCCTAAAGCTACCAGCCCCGCACCAACATCCACCACAATGACCCACCCTCTCCTCCACTAACACTACCCGGCTCAGGGCACTCCCACCTCGGCCTACATGCACACCCTCGGCCCCCTGACTCCTCTGGACCTCCGGGGACACACAGCCCACATCTCGGACCCAGGTACCCACTCTTAAGCACCCCTCCTCGGACTACACCCCCCAACTCATCCAGCCCGGGGAAAACTCCTCCAGGCTGGGGCTAAGTTCCACAGCCAGCTCATAAACCCAATAGCCCGGTCCCCAAATCATCCAGCCCGGGGATAAATCCTCCAGGCCGGGGCTAAGTTCCATTCAGAAAATACTTGATAACGTATATTTAACAAGGACTAGATACTTACCAATATATTTTCTTGTCTTCTTTGGAGTGAACTTTCTCTTGGTCCTTCTTCTTCGCATTACCATTAGATGTCTTCCTAAATCACTCAACATGCCCGGACACATATCCCGCACGTGTCCCCATAAAGAACCAATCACAATGGAGCCTTCAATACCGCCAGAGTAGGGTAGGGGGAGCACATCATACACTCCATACACAAGAAGTCAGGTTGGGGTATTATATGGACGTCAAATAAACTTTGAATTTATGGTCTTTAAAAGCTAAGAATTTAAAAAAACTTGATATGTGCATGATATATTATCATTGAGCATTAAAAGGACTTCAGAAAAACAATGAAATTATGCTCTTTATATGCTAAAAATGAAAATACAAAATCTTGGTTTATGAGGACCGTAGCATAGTCCTGCTAATCCCCTTAGGTTCTCGTAGTGCTGGTGAGTAGTCAGGTCAATTGGCTCCATAAACCATATATACAGACACACACACACACACACACACACACACACACTGTCACTTCACAGAACACACGGCAAACTGTTTTTTGTATTTTTTGACGCGTGTAGATTACTTTTTGTTTAGTAAAGTTATCATCATGTGGAGAACACAGTAGATAAGACGTGCTTAAGGCTTTCAATCTTCGTGAAGTTTTGCGCTCAGGCTCACCTTGTTTGGCTGAGACGGGGACGGGGGCCGCGGGGGAAGGGAGACGTGGGTGTGCAGCGGCCGCTGAATCTGTGTCTACGAGACATGATAACCCGGAGACAGCAGAGATGTTATTATTGTTGGATGTAAATCATAATTCAGTAATTATTTGACTAAGCTAGCTAGATAAAAGCAGGTCATGTAGCAACAACAATAAGTAAGTGAAAGTTTTGGAATACAGGAATAGGGCAAGCTACCTTTCTTTTTGAAAAACTGTGTGACATACTGTCGACTTCGGCGTTTTCGGTCTTCTCTTTCCTTCTTTTCTTTCCGTTTTTGATGCCCTGACTTTTGATGTGACATGCCTGCGTGTGTCACTATCTGCACTGCATCATAACAAATGCAATAAGCAAGAGACGCTACGCTAGCGAGCGTAGCTCGGACAGCGCAGGTGGAATGAACCATTGTGAGGGGGAGGGGTGTGACTTAAACAGTAAATACATTATTTGTTTGTTAAATATTAAATCTATGGTAAAAACGGACAAAATACACATTAAGTGTATGAGGGGCCCTAGAACATTTAACGTATGTATAAAAAAGAGAAAATAAATAAGAAAAGAAAAAGAGGGTCTGCTCTTCTGGGCCCTTCATCAGCCTGGGCCCTTAGAATCGTCCTAACCTTCCACCCCTTTACGGCGCCCATGGCCGGGAGTGTCGAGGTTAAAATGGCAGGGCGGAAAATGGGAGCAAGGAGGCGAGCGTGGATCCACAATAGCATATCCATTTGCAATGCGATTTCCACGTCAACCGTCACTACAGGCGAGCCAGTCCTTTAAATGCGCAGTCTATAAAACACATGCACATGCAAAAATAAATAAGAATGAAAATCAACAAGAACAGATTTGATGAATAGTTTGGCATGAACCTTGGTTGGTAGAGTTTGGAAATGTGCGAGATCGACAAAATGAATTGAATTGACCGGTAACAATCAGCAAATCAGAACGACTGCAGTTTGAGGCAATATAATATCCTCCTGGATGTCTAAAACCTGCAAAGTCTTTGGTTAGACCTGTATAAACATATTCTCAAATGCAAGTGATTCTTGTTTTTTTTCACGTAAAGTTCTTTAAAAAATGTCGTGGGGTAGAACGTAAGCAAGCATTATAGAATAAAAAGATAGTTAGAACTTCGTACCAGCAATGCGGTGTCAATAATACCTTGGTCTTCACCTGATAATATAACACACTCTTTAAACCAGCGGATAGACATAATATATATATATCCATTTGTGCTTGACAGATATATGAAAAAAAAAGGGGAAAATCAGCGTTAATGTGTTTGCCTGGCCTTGCCGCACGCCGCTATTGTTAACACTATGTATATTGTGAAAGGGCCGACCTTAAAGGACAATAGAGAACAAATGCGATGTTGTCTTGGTACAGAGGAAATTGATGAAGTGGGTTTATGGGTGATCAGTATGCAGGAGATAAGTGGGAGAGACACAGGGCGTCTGGGGACGGTGGTGAAGAAAGTGAGCTGTGATCTTACATCCATTCAAATGGTTACCAGTGCTGTGCGGTATAGCTTAGTGCCGTGTTGTTCAATCTTCGGTTGTGTTTTGTTTATTGAGATGACACGGCACACCATGTACTTGTAACTAGTTCTGGTAATTGGCTATTGTTTTTTCCCTCCCTTCTGTTCCAGTAGCGATGCAATATTTTAGTTAATCTATCTTTATCCATAAGGGGGAGGTCCAAGGAGAGTATGAGACCTTTTAATGAATTCATTTGCAAATTATGGTGGAAAATAAGTATTTGGTCACCTACAAACAAGCAAGATTTCTGGCTTTGAAGTTTGCTAGAGAACATCTGGATGATCTAGAAGAGGACTGGGAGAATGTCATATGGTCAGATGAAACTCAACTCGTCGTGTTTGGATGAGAAAGAATGCCGAGTTCCATCCAAAGAACACCATACCTACTGTGAAGCATGGGGGTGGAAACATCATGCTTTGGGGCTGTGTTTCTGCAAAGGGACCAGGACGACTGATCCGTGTAAAGAATGAACGGGGCCATGTATCGTGAGATTTTGAGTGAAAACCTCCTAGCATCAGCAAGGGCATTGAAAATTAAACGTGGCTGGGTCTTTCAGCGTGACAATGATCCCAAACACACCGCCCGGGCAACGAAGGAGTGGCTTTGTAAGAAGCATTTCAAGGTCCTGGAGTGGCCTAGCCAGTCTCCAGATCTCAACGCCATAGAAAATCTTTGGAGGGAGTTGAAAGTCTGTGGTGCCCAGCACCTGCCCCAAAACATCACAGCTCTAGAGGAGATCTGCATGGAGGAATGGGACAAAATACCAGCAACAGTGTGTGAAAACCTTGTGAAGATTTACAGGAAACGTTTGACCTCTGTCATTGCCAACAAAGGGTATACAGTATAACAAATTATTGAGATGAACTTTTTTTATTGACCAAATACTTATTTTCTACCATAATTTGCAAATAAATTCATTTAAAAATCAGTGTAAGGAGTAAATCTGTGGTCAAAACACTAACTTTCAAGAGCTACACTCCATGCTCGGCATACAGCCAAAATGTTTAAAACAAGAAAACTACTATATCTTCTGGGTGTTGAGACTTGCTGCTATTAAACAAATAACTCGAAGTTGGAAAAAAACTGAATCATCAAGTCTAGATGAATGGATTGAGGCTGTAGAAAACTAAAAAAATAACGCATAAGATAAGAGGCAAAATGAACGTATTGAACAGGAGATGGTCTGCATATGTTAACCAAAGGCCTTAAAAAATAAAAAATAAACTGGACCTGTAGAACTAATAATATTAAGATGTCAAAGTATCTTATGTGTATGTTTGCACATAGACTAACAGGTGTATAAATTTACATAAATTACGATTACATTCCATATATACACAGAGCGTCATTACATTTGGAGAAAGGGGGACGCAACAGGAGAAAGGGAATAAAAAAAAAAAGATAAAAAAAATGTTTTAGTAAACAAAAACAAACAAATGGGTGACTCAGTATCTGATGTGAAATGATGGAACTCTCTAAAAATGATCTAAAATGATGCTCAAATATTCTCCAATTTAAATATAAATATAAACAGATGATACTTAACTTGTACAAAGATAAATGTGAAAATTGCTCAAATTACAACAAAAATTATGATAAGGACAATGGTGGGGGAGAGGTGCAGCGGTGGTGATGGGGGCGATGGCGGGACCATGGTTGCGTGGCGCGTACCTATGTGTGCTTGTGAGTGCGTGTGCAAGGCAAGGCTAGTTTATTTGTAGAGCACAATTCATACACAAGGCTTTCACAGTTGCATAAAGTTACAAGATCAAACTGCTACAAAGATCAAATCAATAAAACATCAACATAAAAATTAATCAATTACAGTAAAAGGCAAGAGTGCAGATAGAATACTTTCAGTTTTTATATGCTCGGGTAAAAAGAGCAGTTTTCAGCCTGGATTTGAACATTGTCAGAGTTGAGGCCTGTCTCACATCCTCATGAAGACTGTTCCAGATTTTAGCTGCATGAAACTGAAACGCAGCCTCACCGTGTTTATTATTGACTCTGGGAACCACCAGGAGACCCCTCCCTGAAGTTCTCAGGGCCCGAGATGGTTCACACGGCTCTAACATGTCAGAGATGGACTTTGGTCCTAAACCATGAAACGACTTGTACACAAGCAGAGCTGTTTTAAATTCTATTCTCTGAGTGACAGGAAGCCAGTGCAGGGACCGGAGCACTGGACTAATATGGTCGTATTTCCTGGTTCTCGTCAGGACTCGAGCAACAGCTTTCTGGATGTACTGCAGCTGTGCGTGCGTGTGTGTGTATGCTTACAGTACGTTTAAAAAATAAATAAAGCTTTTAGTGCAGGGTAAGCAGGTGCTGGGTAGCTGAGGGAGGTTTCACATCTCTCAACAGCTGCCCACATAAACCTCGCTTTTTTAAAACAACATACAGCACAGGGCTAATCATAAATACATGTACACATCCACTTCAGTACAGGGTAAGCAGGAATGGAAGGAATGTCAGGGGCGTAGCACCTCTGGACTTCCACTAACTCCTGTCTTTTTAAACACAACACCTATTTTAGGGCATAACACTGTCAATCACTTGTGTAGGGCAAGCAGGTGTCGGGCAGCTGTGGGAGGGTATGTACCTTTCGGCAGCAAAACTTGCTTTTTAATGCAACACACAGCATAAGGGCTCATCACAAATATATCCATATCCTCTTTTTCTTTTTGTGTGTGCTGCTGTGGGTGTGCCTGTGTGCGCCCGTGCATGCCGGCCTGTATGTGTATGTGGGTGTGCGTTGTGTAGGTTGATGGCCTCGCCGTCGTTTCCATTGGCACTGCTCTCACCATTACACCATTGTTGTTTTCACAGAATTAATAATGATAGAGATAATAAAAAGCAAAAGAAAACTGTGAAAAGTTGATTACTTCGGGTCTGGCCTACTGCCAGTGAGGCCATCTAAATTGTATGATTGCATGTATGTATGCGTAAGTACATGATATGTATGTATGATGGTATGTATATACAAAAAAAAATAAAAAATTATGTATATATATATATATATATATATATATAGTTTTTGTTATTATTGTCATATCTTTACTGCCTTTTTTTCTTAATTTTGTATTTATGTGTATGTATGTATATGTATATATGTGTGTACGTAGGTGTGTGTATATGTCTATATATATATATATATATTTATATGGATATACATCTTTTTATTTTTATTACTATTTTTTTTTTATTTACTTATTTTTTATTTCACTGGGTGAAAAGGGAAAAAAAGAAGAAACTATTGTGTCAATTCTGAAATCTAAAAACAATAAAGTAATAATAAAAAAATTAAAATCAGACAATGTGATTTTTTTTTTCTCATTTTGTCTCTCATAGTTGAGGTATATCTATGATGAAAATTAAAGGCCTCTCTCATCTTTTTAAGTGAGAGAACTTGAAAGAGAACCTTAGCTGTGTCTCTCTATAATTTAAGATTTGAGTTTGGCTTGGCCATTAGATCCTTGACTTGAAGTTTTTCTTACTGTGTTACGAGAAATGGAAAGAAAACAATAGTTTAACAGCAACCAAACCCCCAAATTCCACATCTTCTGCCTGTCCGCTCAGCTCCACTCCCGCTCCAGGCTGCCTCTGAATGACAGCAACATCAACGCCCACTGCCTCCACTAAACTCCATCTCGGACCTCTCCGCCGGGCTGCAGCTCCACGAGGAGCTCGAAGAGAGCACACACAAAGCAACAAGTTTGAGAAAATACTATTTAGGAGGCGATGAGCTGTAAACTCTGTCACAGAGGAGATCAATATGAAGCTAGACCCTTTTTTGTCCCCCTGTGTGCGAGGGACAGATGGTCTTGAGAAAAGTAACGGGAATGAGTGCAAGGAAAGCTTAATCAGGTCATGTGATTGTCTTTCTGGCCTATAGTCATAAAAAGGTCCTACCCAGAGGAAAGGGTATTTCAAGAAGCAATCTCAATAATCACTCATTTCTTTCTCCTAGACCAAGTTAAGCGTTGTTTAAGACCAATCTGAGCCGACGGCTTATTGCTCCTGTTTCTCAATTTTGTCTCCTGAGCAAAATACTGTATAAAAGCTCAGATTAGACTGGTTGAGATTTAAAAGAGATCTCATTTTGTCCTTGTAGAAATCTCCAATTGTACCCACATTAAATGTCTTCTATTTGTCTCAATCATTAACAACTTAAACTCATCTCCTTTTAAGGTTGTCTATTTTTTTCTCTTATTTTTCTCATGTGCTGGAAGTTCTCAATATTCTTCAGTAATGGGGGGACGATGGATGGAAATTAGCCCAAGGCTACAATCTGGTGTGGCTTGTTTACATGCATGTCCATTAACATGCACTGTTCTGACCAAATAAAATACACATTTTTGGTCTCATCTGTTTCTCCTCAGGCATTTTAGGAGAAACAAAATAAGCCATTGAAACAGTTTCTCTCTCATGTCTCAATTATGTCTGAAACTCTGATCTCATCTGTTGCTACAGATGGGAATCACATTTTAGTCTCCAGAAGTTTAAGAATAGACATGTTTGAGAAATAAAATTTTCCTCTGGGTACACAGTGGAGGTTATCGAGGTTACATTGTGCGAAATAGTGAAATTTTCATTCAATTAAAGTCTGTGCAGAGGGTGTTTACTTTACTTTACTTTACTTTAAACTGTACATGCAAATGTATTGTGCATAACTGACCCATTATCACAAAGGGTGAGGGGAAAAAAACACAAAATCTGTGCTGCATGCTGCATATGGAAATGATGTATAAACTGAAAAGATGCACAGCCAAATAATAATAATTTGATCACAAAAAAAAGACGGTGTTTACTTTGAAAATCTGGATTTTGCTGCCGTTCTCTTTCATGAACTCAGTCAGAGCTGAAAATAGAGTTGATTTGTATTTTTGTTGGGGAGGAACAGAGTTGCGGGCCGGCAAGGGAGGCCCCCGGAGTGGAGGAAGAGAATGTGTAATGTTTTTTTAGTAATTAAATTAGAATTTAATATTTGCTGCGGCGTGTGGGGCGGACACGGAGAATATGAAATCCGGCCATCAGAAAGTTTGACAAACCTTATCTAGTAAAGCTGCAATTTGGCGCACTTGGAGGCTCAATCTGGGACAGGTCCAACTGATGACTCTCTGATGACCCTCTCTACTGCCCCCTATTTTTGACATTACTGTATTAATGATTGTATTTTGGCACCAAAGGTTTGACAATAAGGTCATTTTGATTCTCGTGCTTTACAATTGTTGATTTAAGCTAACTGACCTGAACTACGTAAATATCAAAAGTAAAGATTAGAGCAGAAAACAGAGATGAAAGTTAAAACATAGTGCCCAACAGTTATTTCGAAGAAGACATTTAATGATGTGATAAAAGTTTTTGACTCGAGAACCAAGGAGCACCAACTCTCCATAAAAAAACAGAAACTTTTCAAACTTTATCCCACAGAAAATATTAATCCCTTCATTCCAAAATGTCCAATCATCCCACTACAGTGTTCAAGTCCATCCTTTTAGAGCGGCATACTTCATAGCTCCAATCATCGAGCCATAGTGGTCGTAGTTCCCTGTACACTTTCCCCATTCTTACTTATGGAAGTCTATAACAGCCACGACATATTCGGTATTTCACAAGAAGTAGTCCAAAAAAAATCTTTGCCACTCTTTCATCAAAGTTATTTCCTCCCTTCAAATAGGGTTTTCTCGTATAATTTTTTTTGGAAGAACACGGGCCGCCCACATAACCAATCCTACTTTTTGTCAGACAGCTCTCATCGACTGCTACATTACCGCGGCGACAAGGCAACGCCGGGGCGAATCCTGCTCGGTGACATTTCGTTTCAAAAGCCATTCTTACCTGCCACTTCATTCAATAGCCCGTGCCTTCCCGCGGCTTCATCCGCAAAAGACCTTTTTAGCAGCCGATAAATCAAAAATGCTCATCCCGCGGTGAAAATCTCTCGAAAGGACACGTTATGTGGGGTGGTTGAGCAAACTAGTGTCTTGCATCGGCGCGGAACGGCTGCCCCACAATGAGAAGTGCAGAGGGGCCAAGGAGATTTAACACACACAAAAAAGCAACTACACTAATTAATTGACATTTCAAGCCATGTCGAGTAAAATGTCAAACGACAAAGCAGTCAAGAAGAGAGTGATGGAATACGAATAAAAGACACACAAACATTGGATGGTTGGATAGTGTCCTTTAGAAACTGTTAACTCAATGCAAGGTCTTTTTTTTTTTTAGAAAACCTCGTGCAGTAATGCCATCTTCAATGTACGTGACCTTTTCAGGCCTGTAAAGAAGCGTTTATAAATGTTATGCAATGGGTCAGTAAAGGTCACACGTAGCACACTGCAAAAGGAAAATGGCGGTTAATGCAACAGAGCACCCAAACTTCACAAGTAGAAGCTGGCACAGTCCTTGCTTTTTCCATCAACACAAATGCCCATTATAAGCTAGAGTAACACGCGAATACCAGCACTCTTTCTGTCCGGTCAGCGACATCCACCTAAGATACATTTCCCTCCCTTCTGCCCGGGTCATGAGTGCTTCCCCATGACGCTGACGATCCCGTCGACCTCGGCCCTGACCGACATGTACTTAGAAATCCCGGGGTGGAAAGGTGACGGTCATGATAAATCCGTGGAATGGCAGGCCGCCTGGGATGTGGATGAATGGGGGGACGCTGTTGATAATTCCCAGTTGAATTAATGGAGTTTTATTGTTCGTGGAATGGCTATAAGGCCAAGGCCGGGGGCAGCGAGGGTCAGAGCCAGCAAACACTGGCAGGAGTGGACGGAGGCGGACAAAGGCCAGATGTCCGCGGTGCACTCTGCCAGGTAATGGCTCTCCCAGGCAAACAGCAGGGCCAAACACTGAACAAGGGCCAGGCACTCAGGCACACGGGGAGAGGGGCATGAGCTCAAGCAGTGTGGAGCACTGGTTTACGCAGGTGGTCCTGGGCTTTTTGTAAAGTTATAGACACTGGAAGCTACTTACAACGACCTATTTTTGAAAGCACTTTGTGTAAAATTTTAGAGGATCACTGAGCTACTGTTTAAATTTAGGTAGACAGCTGAAAGAGGAAAACAAGATGCTTTAATAAAGACATGTGGCCTCAAGTTTGACGTCTTCACTGCCTGCACACATCAACTAATGTGATCTAGCACATGGTGATAATACAGTATTATTCTGAGTAAAGACCCTCAGAATCTTGTTTCGTTGGGAGTGTCATGCAAAGGAATCAACGGTGCCGCGATAAATGTATGTTTGAGAGTGCACTTCCCGTGTTATGGACTACACATCAAAATCCTTAAAACCATGACCATAACTGACAGATGATCGTCAGAGGTGAGGTAATGCGTATATCAGGTCTGTTATTTGTTTCCTTGTCTTCTGTGGGCTATGAAAAAAGAACACTGTATTCACCGTTTATTACAACTGCCACCGTAACATTACACTCAACACTTCTTCTAACACAATCGTTCTAACTTCCTGTTTAATGTTACATGGCCTATAGCTCCTGAGGTTTGTCAAGACGCCCACTGAAGCAATCAAAGTCCTATTTTAGACATAGCTGTTCAAGTCAAGAAAAAAATGCCCTATAGCACAGTGAACCTGACATACAGTATGTTGGAAGAAAACAATTGAATTAAAACCCGTTATAGCTGTCACGCAACACTTCAAGAAGTTTACAAAAAGGCCCCTTGGAATTATACCACTTAAACAGCAGTTCCAGTCAATAGCTGCCATTGATTTCATTAAGCTCGAGGGGATTTGTTTAGCACGGTCTTTAACAGCTATTTCTTTATTTCTGGAGGCTATTTGGAGCTATCTGTGATCACTTTTCATTGGGAGCTACTTGAATTGTCCCTGGAACAAAAAACAAAAAAAGTTTGGTCAACTTCGATCTAATCTACTACTGTATACTACAGTATGTAGTAGTGTTCTGACCTCAAGGCCCAACTAACTTTTGCAGCTGCTGTTCATGGAGATTTTTGGAGCCTACACGGACCGAGGACTTGCGAACTATGTGTGAGGAACTCGTGTTTTTTTTTCCCTCCTGTGGGGCACTGCTGACACACCACTTCCCAAGGTGTGTGTTTAACGTGATATTTCATGCCAACGACATGGTTACGCCGCCACAGACTGTGACCAACGTTAAGGTTTTTTAAGGCATCTGAAGAGGCGAGCAACCACAAAATAATCACGCCTGAATTCACACAATTACAGTGGCTTTAGTTGCTTTTCCACTGACGGTTCCCTGATTCTTTTGAGCAACAAAACCCTAACCTGTTGCCGGGGAGGCTCTGGAACTGTCTAGCTATCTGGCATCCTGTTCTTATCAATACATCTCCACCATAATCCCGTCCGGTGAGTCTACTGCCTGTCTCGTGAAGAGAAGCGGCTGACGGATGCCCAGACAGACGGCGCAGTTTGCCGTGTCCCGCGGTGTTTGGCGGGCCCAGAAATGCAATCAACGCTGCTGTCTTTCCCCCTCATCCCCCACATTTCTCCTTCTCGCCTTACAAATCATTTGGTCCCCGCGATGCGCTTCCAGGGCCTCTTCAGTGTAATTGCACTTATTTTCGAGGTTGATTAGGACTCGGGGGTTGACGCTTGGTCAGTTAAGATGCGATGCAAATGGGGAGAGGGGAGAAAATGGTGAGGGGAGATGATGTCAAAGAGATTGAGGTGGAGTGGAGTCCTGTGGTTCGGTGTAAATCACGAGTGGCTGACAACAGAAAGGTTTAAAAGCGAGAGAGAGAACGGGAGGGGAGAGAGAGAGACAAAGTAAGACAAGAGAGAAAAAGCTTTTACAAAGAGTGCACACGGCTTACGAATCTGTGGCTTTTGTACACTGTTGTTGTCCTACGATCGTTGTGCTGTTCACACATGTCAAACAAAAATTCCCGGGGGGGGGGGGGTAGTTGACGCTTCATCAGCGGGGCGGATACAACTCAAGGCTAACTGAATAAATTATCAAAGTTCTTCACGGTCATGGCGCACATATTAACCACGCAAAGAAAAGTGACACACAAACCCATGGAGAGCGCACGGGGCTTTACGAAGAGCACCTTCCTCTCAAAGGGATCATCGCTTTTTTGAGGCAAACGCCCGAGCCGAGCCGCACTCAACACTACGGCCAGGGAAGTAAAGTCATCTCCCCAGGGTGGGAAGTAGACCTGTCACGATGGCAAACTTGAAGTTTGATATATTAAGGCAGGTAAATATCGCAATAATGATGTTAGAGACTCCAAAGATACTGTCAGCTCGAAAGCATACAAATGAGTAAACCTTTGTTATAAAAGCGCACAATCATATCCGAAAGTACCCCACAAGCTGCAGTAAACATATAATACAATATAACCCAATTTGCTTCAGTTAAAAATCAAAGTTTTACAAAGAATAAATAGGTGGACACTTAAATAATAAATATTGAGCCCAAAATGGTTTTCTCTGTTATTTATTGAACCATAAGTCGATATTGTAATTACCATGACAGGCCTATGTGTCAGTAAGCAGCTCTTCTTGAAACGAGCCGCATGTTGGCAAGAGAAAAACACAGAGAGCGGAGAGAGAAGAGACAAAGAACGAGGAACACAGAAATAAGGAGAGAGACAGATGAAAGGAAAATGAACAGAGAGAGAGAGATGAGAGAAACGGAAAGAAACAGAAATACAATGGAGGAAAGGAACGTGAAGAGAGTCAGAGAAAGGGTAAAGGGGAAAAGAAACAGAGGGGGGAGCAAAGAGAGTGAGATACCCCCCAGAAGCAGTATCAGCGGCGGCTCGAGCAGCGCTGCTGGCCCCTCCATCGCTCTCCCTCGGTGGGGTTAACTACGCGGACGGGAGGGCCACAGGTTGCAATCACATTTTCAGAGAACACTTGGCTGCGGACGTGAACAGAGATGGGGTTGGAAGGCAGACCCGTGCGGTCCCCACTTACCGAGAGGGGCCCCCCACCCCCCGGCGCGCCCACAGCCTGATTACAGCGCACACTGGCAGATTCAAAAAAATTTCCCTACCCCCTTTAGCGGCTCGGTTCATCGCCTTTCTGTACCCGTGTTCTTTTCTCCCAATAGTCCGCCACAGGGGATGCACAGCGGATACATGGGTTATGAATTAGGAGCAAGAGCTAATGCTATGCTGCACGGCTCAGTTGTAAAGCTACATGAGGAGAAGCTACAGCCTCATGAAGGTGGACTTGCACGTGAACATTATCAGTATGTATATTATTAAAAATGCAACATAGATACCGGGGTGGAATCACTCAGGTGCAGGATGGCAACAAAATGCCATAAAGAACTGTTACAAAACCAACATAACAAGCATAAAAACCTTGTTTGGCCCTATGTATGACTGTAAGGAATCATAAAAGGCCCCGTGCCTGTTTTTTTTTTAGGTTTAAAACACATCGGCCTCTCTGGTGCTGTCCACAATTGTTTTACATCCTACCTCACAGACAGGACATTCATGGTAAGTGTGGAGACCTGCTCCTCTAAGGTCCATAAAATTACATGTGGTGTGCCCCAGGGTTCGATTTTAGGCCCGGTGCTTTTTAACCTGTATATGCTCCCTCTTGGCGATGCCATCAGGAGACATGGAGTTAACTTTCAGTTATGCTGATGATACACAGTTGTACATCTCACCTGATGACACCAGGCCAATGGATGCACTCTTTAACTGCATTTTAGATATCAAATCCTGGACGGCAGTCATCGGTCCTTTAATCAGTCTTTTAATCCTTCCTCACAGGAGAAAATCCCTTTGACTTCGAGAAAGAAAATTACCATATTCGGATTACAGTATCATCTCGGTCACCTTTCATGCTACACGTGGATACCAAGTGTGTCTACAAAACGTCAGAAAATGAACATTGTAATGAGTGAGTTTGGTATTTTCTTTGTTGTCCAAGGGTTTAAAAATAGTAAAAATGTCAACATTGACCACTGTGTGAAAAATTTGACCTGCCGTGACTCGTCTTAAAACATGTAAACGAAACCTACAAATGATGATGCCACCACAAAAAAAAGCAGGATTGGGACTGAGCATCCCAATAATGCCATTTTTGCTGCAACCTGAAATCAGAACAAACCCCTAATTACAAAGATGACCGCTTTCCTGCTTCATATCTCTTCCCATAGCCTGATTACAGAACAGCAGCAGATTAACCTTCTCAGTCAATCCCCCGCCCCTCCCCCACCCCTTACCTCCTCCACCCATACGCACATCTGGCCCCTTTTTCCGTGCATCTGCAAACATAGGCAAAGCCTTGTGGGACACCGTGAATGCGCAGCTGAATAGAAGTAAATAGTTGCAGGAAGAGAGCCGGGAGAAGGTTAGGCACAAGTCACATGCGCGAGTTGTGGCACAAAATCGAGTCTAATCCACGCATCACAATACATGGACATAATAACTGCGCGCCCTGGTCGGTGGATTACAGATGACCGGATTGGGACTCTATGTGCAGCTGTGCATCGGAATGCTGCTTTTATTCATCTGTATAACTAATAGATTCAATAGAGGTGAACAAGGAAGAATGTACAGTACATTAGTGGAATTATGGGGTGCAAAAATGATGTACTATGACATAATTATGTCATTATTATTTTATGTTTAGATAGTTACCTAGTTTTCAAAAAGAGAAATAGGGCTTTACATTCTTAGTTGAGGTCCAAACGTATTCCTAATAACTTTTCCGAGCGCATTAAGATCATTCCAAACCTGCCACACGTAAGTTCATAAGCATGTTTCACAGCAATCACGAAGCGGGTTGACCCGGTAATGTTTACAATATTAGCCTCCACCGGGCTAATTGTTTTAAACATTTGGTGCTACTTCAGGGTTCACAATCGATCATAATACGCAGCAGACGCCAAGCAGCAGTCAATGTCCCCCCCACAAAAAAACAAAGTTTTGCTTGGAGCAACATGGATTTGGTGAAGGAAACCCAGAGAAGCAGGAATTTTGTGGCTTAGAGGAATACCACAACTGATGTGGTATATTATCTCCAAATGGGAGGAAGTCTACGCCAATATGATGACAAATGCAGATCCAAAAAACAACAAGCAATAAATGACAGTAAGGGCCTCGAGCAAAATCTGATCCTATGAAGTCCTGGTCAAGAGGCGAATGTTTATCACCAGCTCCACCATCACCCCACATTAGGATTTAATTATTATGTAAATGTGATAATTAAAATTACATGCAGAAGGAAAAAGCAATGAGTCATTGCCTATTACACCATCCAGAAGCAGAACAACACAAGGTTTATTGCCAGGTAAGAATGAAGTAGGCAATTAAAATGAATCATCACAAGTGCATCATAACAGCCATGTTGTTAGCAAGTTGAAGCTAACATTAAAGTAATACACTATTAAAGCAGGACTCCCCTTGTTAGACTGAGGAGTAATGGATGTGCCGGTTAATGAGTGATGATATTATCTGTGATGAAGTAAATCAGTGCAGCAGGAGGGGCGGACACACAAACACGCACGCACGCACGCACACACGCACGCACGCACACACACACGTGGGGTTGTTACACACAAATCAATAATGGAGTTAATCACAGGGAATTAGTTGTAGCCGTGTCAAAGCGGAGTAGTTTACCCTCAGGGATTGAAATGTCCACTAGCCTTCATGGCTGAATGCAGGTACAGTAAGTTTCCCGGCATGGCTATAGTCACACCTGCGGTCAATTGAAAAGTATACATATACCTAAGATTATATAGGTCTGCTTTATCCTTTAAAATAACACACCATGTTGTGCTGTCTTACTTCGTTTTATGCAGGTTGAAGCAAGTCAAATGTAATGCTTTTTAACGGCATGTTTAATGGCCAAATACTAAGGACGTAACGGTTCAGCTTTCTCACGGTTCGGTTCACGGTGCAGGACCCACAGTTCGGTACAATAGAAAAAAATATATACGTTTTGAAATAAAATGATCATTAGGCAGTATTTATAATCCCAGAAGAAAATTGGCAATGCTTTCTAATTTTACAAAGCTGCTTTATAATGAAATGTGCCCCTGGGCTCACAATGCAAAACAAAATAAAAAAAACAAAACTGTTCTAAAGTAACATAAAAATTAATAAATAGCAGTGCAGTCTAGGCCATGCACTCGATAAAGGGACTAGATGCAAGTTGGTCATGTTATACTTACTACTGCCATCTCAGGTCTTACGCGTAACTACAGTCTCTATATTAAACCAACGCATGACGGCACTTCGGACCCGAATTAACAAGTGACAAAGCGGGATTTTAGGGCCCATTCTACACATTAGGACGTGGCTGGAACATGTAGGGGGAGGAAAATACATAATGTTAACATTTTTAAACTCCGTATAGTCACTTTAAGTGATACGTTTCAGTTTAGCTTTCCATACACGACAGCTAAAACATGGACAGAGCATTGCGTTTGATTTGAGGCTCGTATTTGGGCTGTTCCTGAAAAACATTTTGCTTGGACTTTTTTTGAAACATAGCTTTTGAGGCAGATAACGACCAAGATTGGAACTTACTCATTTTTTTTTTTTTTTTTGCCGCACTGGATCTATCATTTATGACAGCCTGGTAATCTGCAGCAGAAACACTTCACAAAGCCACACAGATGTCATGCGTTTTTGGAGGATGAAACTTTGCAGGTGTGTCTACAGCCTGCAGTTTAGCCCTAAGTGATGATGACGCACATAGAGCCATAGAGCTTATTAATATTAAGAAATAGAGACAAAAACTTGCACCATTAATGCCACAAACGCAGAAAAAATCAGCGCAAGACAAAACAGGCCACTTTAGAGCAAAACAGCCTTGATTTTGGCCAAATGAATTCAATGACTTTAAAAAACCCTGTTACATTGCATTATTCAGTCACTTCCCACATTAGCCGTGGAGACTGAAGGAGTGGGTCAGCTGTAAACTGAAAGGAGGTGTGGCTGCCGACATGCGCCAGCGGCTCCTGCGACTCTCCAATCATCCACTCACAATAGACGATGGGGGACAAAAGCGGCATTGCGCGGCGAATGGACCTGGATTCCCAAAGGTTAGAGTCTTTTGGTTCGGAGAACAAACGCTCTGACACTGAGGCTCTGATGCGCCCATAGCTTAGAGCGTCTGGGATTTCCACAAGGTCTTCTATCGGGGCGCTAACCGGGCCTGACCACGCTCATTTCCCCGAGATCAGATGAGATCAGACATTCTCGAGTTGGTAAGGCGGGCAACCTGTGAATTTTCCCCTTTGATCCTGTTCATCTCACAATATACTCTCTCATGTAGTTACTGCCAAAACTCTGAACAATAATAATGCGTATATTAATAAAAACGTAATTATCATGCACCGAGATCTGTAAAGCAGGTAATAACAGCGAGCAGAAAATGAATCAAAATACACCCTAACCCTTTGTGCACAGGCATTAATATTGCATTGCTACGACCTTAATCATATGCCAAAGGCTTTGCTCACGGCACAAGCACTTAATGCATAAATTGTAATCATTCGAACAATACATAATTCAATATGTTTAATGCGCTCATCTTGTTTGTGTAACTGAACTCCCTCGTCTCTATATCGGGCGACTTGCGCAATTGTTCCAGGTCATATCGGGGTATGGGGAAAGGTTCATAAACTTGCAGGCTTCGCCGGTAAGGTCCTTTCGCGGTGGAGCCGAGAGTAATGTCACGTCTGAGTCGGGCTGATAGAGGGAGGAGGAGGAGGAGAAGGGGAACATGAAAAGATGACTCAGGGAAGGGGGGAATTAATCATGTAACATTAATACAGCCAAAGGGATCGGAGGAGCGGCTGAAGACAGGTACAAAGCAGAAGCAGGAGACACCCAGCCCCTTCTGATTGAGCGTAATAACGAGAAGGGTAAGAAGAAAAGGTGATTTACAAAGGCTTTTTTCTTTTCTTTCAGACATGATTTTGTAACCGCTGCGTAAAGTTGCTAAAACTCACTAAAGGAGCAGTATGGGGGGAAAAAGATAGCTACATGAAGTGGAAGGTACAATGGCAGTGAAAATGCAACAACCTGCAATACAGGTTAATTCCCCAGCAAGAAAGCTCTTCTTCTTTTTTTTCTTTTCTTTTCTTTTTTCTTTTTCTTTTTTGGCTCAAGAACTGGAGGTGGACCTGCTGTTAGGTTGCAGATATGCCATTGTTTCCCCCTGGGCCAATACAGTCTACCAACAATAAAATACCAATAATGATTATTTTTCCCACCAACTGGAAAGCTAATCCTGCGATGTGTGTGAATGTGTATATGTGTGTGTGTGTATGTGTGTATGCGCGCGTGTGTGTGTGTGTCCCTCCCTGGGCGAAATGCTTCACCTTAATGTTTGAGATGAGGACGATTCAGTGAAAACGTCATTAAACAATAAAAGGCGAGACGCTGCAGGCGATTAGGGGAAAGAAATACATTTAGATATATCAATTGGAAACTTTGGGCATAGATGACTAAAATAGTAAATATATATGTAAAAACATGTTGAAATTTTAATACATGAATTGTTATTTTATATATTAAAATTTGTCAGAAAAGTGTGAAAGAACCATTTTGAGAAAACGAGCCCTAAAGTTGTTTATCTTTTAGTATATTTCTCCCATCTTTAGAAGCGGCTATGGCCCCGGCTGGCTATCAGACAGGAAATGACCATATTTGGATTACAGCGTCCTTTCAGTCACTTTACGTGCTACACGTGGATACCACCCTGACAATATTTGAGGTTGTAGTTATTTCTGGAAAAGCTCAGGCTCACTTGCGGACAAAAACGTCACGAAACATTGCAAATATTATATTTGAAGAGTTTCATGGCGCTAGGCTAGTGCAAGGCTAGCGCATTTCTACAGTAACAGCTAGCCTGCATTAAAAACAATCTGACCCACTCCACAGTGCACCTGAGGCAAATCACTTATAACACCAGTCTACCGATATAAATGTCTGTGTCGATAGAATAATTTTTTTAATACATGACCTTGCATCACATTAATTATCGCATTTTGAGGGACCATCACTCCGCGGCTGCGTAGCTTACAACCACGAAGCTGATGCTGCTCAAATATAAGCTATTTTAAATGCAAAATGGTTCAAATTATTCTATTGACACAGGCATTATCGTTACTCTGGCGTTTTAAGTGATTTGCCTCAGGTGCACTGTGGAGTGGGTCAGACTGTTTTTAATGCAGGCTAACTGTTACCGTAGAGCTGCGCTAGCCTTGCACTAGCCTAACTCTTCAAATATAAGGACTGCATGAAGTAAAAAAAATATATCTCCAGAAATCAACAAAGCTCTGGATAACTAGGAAATATGTAAAAAATCCTAAAAATATCCCTTTAAGGGAGAAAACTAGCTAAAAATCTCAACATTGACCTCTGTGTGAATAAATCAATGTTATCATCTGCTCAATCTCACCTTAAAATACAAATAAATAAACAAGTAAATACGAGGTCACTCATTTATACAGTGGCAGATTCTCTTTAACATTGTTTAACATGAACAGGACCTTGATTTTATTGCAACTGAAGCTAAACCCTCAGATCACAGTCGTATAAAGCAGATGACATTATACAGTAGCAACATCGAAGCAACAGAAGCTGTTACTGTTATGATTTGCTTTGTCATTCAGTCCGATCTGACTGACGTACCCTCTCGGACAGGGTGCAACTTCTACTGCCGATTGCATCTAAAAGACCATCAGCTGTATTCACTATTTTATACCGAGTGTCCAATAGTAAAATCAATACAGCTTTCACAAATGATTTTGGCTCCAGTTTTTCAATTCCACCTGAAAGACAGCAGTTCAGCTGGCAGTGCCCTCGGCCATAAGTGTCTGCTCTGCGCAGGTTTGGAGACGGAGAGATGGTGGTTGGCAGAGCGCTCAAGCCAAGATTATCTGGGAATGACTCAAGACAGTTCAGGCAGGAATGTTAACCTCTGTACAACCACAGAAATCTAGTCTTTAGCCGAAATTATTTTAACAACACAGAGATATGCACATTTTATTTTTCTGTTGTCATTGCGCCAGGTCACTTGTAGAATCGAGTCACATTAAAAGAAACATGATATCCAAAATGTCCTTGTGAAAATCTTTGTAACTAAGATTTAAACAAAGGATAATAATATATTTGAACGTGGCTTTATCCATTATTTATTTTGTTGCTGATAATATTTGGCCATAAAAAGGAATGCTATAATGTAGCATTTGGATCCGACTTCCAATCAACAAGCGCCTTCCCAGATGCCAAATGGAGATATTCCTATGGATTCTATTGAGATTAGCAATACAACTCAAACAAACGTATCACTTTTTAATTCAAGCCCTCTCCATGGGACATCGGCGTCACAGTGTCAACCTCTGCAACCTCTTTGATCTCAGTGACACTGAAGCTCAACTGTCTGTTCGCTTTCCTTATCAAATTAGCATACAGCGACCTGGGATCAGGCGTCTCCCAAGGACTAGCACCATGGACCAAGGGTGCCCTGTGTGGCTGCAACGACCACATAACATAACATATATGTAGCATCTCAGCCAAAAATTATTCTACAGCAAGAAACGCGGCCTAAATATTAACTGACTTTCCCTTTTACAGGACTTCAGAGCTAAAGGACTCAATGCATTGTTGAAATCGCAAGTTTAAGATCTGTTCTAATGTGTCATTTGTTACCTGTAACAAAGGAAAGGTTACAATGCCAACTACACTGGGGTAAACTGTGAAATGTTTAAATGACATGAAAATGGCACTGTTCCTGCTTAAATTAGTAGTTTAATTCTATTGTGGAGTGTGAGCGACACAAACAAAAGCTTTACCCAATTTTAACTTTATCCGCGCAAAGTCAAAAGGAATCCTCCCAGAGCGACGCCCCCCGAGACTCTCTGATAAAATTACCCAGCAGCATCTTGATCGCGCTTTTGCTTTGTTCGTTTTGGTCCCTCCTGCTTTTGACCTTTTTCCTTTTCAGACGTCCACCACAGAGACACGCCGCCTTCAAGAGAAAGTCTGTACTTTGCGCGCGTATATATTTTTGTAACTTTAACTTTCTTTTGTAACTAAAGTTATGAGCCCGCTCGTCACCGGAGCTGAATTTTACGCGATCAGACTAAGATCGTACTGTCCTGACATAGCCGCTCTCAAGTTAAGGCCAAAGAGGGCTTGTCAGCCACCCCCAAAAACGTGCTTCAAACTGATACCTACAGACGTTCACCGCTACCTGGACGACACCTTTCACTGTGGGTCTCTCTGGCCAGCCAAAGCGCCAAAAGTGCTACAGAGCACCGCTATAGCCTTGGAGACGATCGTGCTAGTGGGACTGCTAGCCAACACCACAGGAGTGCAGCGCCCTGCGCCCCGCTCCCCGCTCATCCTCGGCCTGGACAACGCCACCTACCCACCTCCAAGCACAATATCTAACACCTCGGCAGCTTCGCAAAGTAAGGCTAAATCAGATTAGATATGAGCCAAATTAATGTCATCTTAATTTTAGCATTTTTCCCCTTTTTCTTTTGAGCTCAAGTGACGTTCACACTTCATTTAACCTAGGTTCACGAATCTTTGCTATGCTTTCAATCCATTGCAAGTTGTGGTCAGTTGAATGAATGTACAAATGCTAACTTGTGGGTTTTCATGTGATTCTTACTTCTTAATCAGTCACTGGATACTCAGATCTTACTCCTTCCGAAAAATAGACTAATCCTTGGTTATAAATATCTGGTCGGGTTATAAACCCGTGGTGCCCTTAATTAACTTAATGCTAGATTGTTTATGCCAAGTTGCTTCTCCTTGTAACCTAACTTCCATTTATGCTACAATAACATGGTTAAAAGATTGATTTTGCATATAACAAACGACACATAATTAACATCCAATCAATAATGATAAGTATCATCAAGTATGTCTAATACGATCCCCTGACCCCAGTTCCACCTCAGTCGTCAGTGCTCTCCGAAGCTTCGTGATCTGCTGGAGCACAAACCGTTACAACCCCCTCCATTAGACTCGCTGTGATGATGCTGACAGCCTGTCACTCAGTCCACAGCGTAGAAACTCCACGCATGCTACTTATCTATGCACACTCCCCGCCGGGACCCGGATTAAGACATCACTCAAAGACACTACTTAACCTTCAAATATTCCCTCTACAAATGAGACAAAAGTATTGTACCACACACAAGTTTAAACACAATAGTTTCTTTATGTTGTTCACCTTCATCTGCCTTTAAAGACCTGTCAATCATACTGGAGAGACCCCCACAACACAACACAGACCATTTGAACTGCAACAAAGGCACATTTTAACTGGCTGTAAATATTTGGGAGAAGGAATCTAAATTTGCTGAATCTTTCTAAAAATCTGCACTTTGAACACAGGTATGCAAATATGTGGAAAGTGTGTGTATATCAACTAAGGTAAACAAACGGAGAAAAAGTTTTAGTAAGCGAAACTGCTTTTGACCTTTCGAACCCGTCTTTAAGATTCTTGGTTAGTTTTGTTTGTGCACTAAATGAATGCACCTTGGGGTATGCTTTTTCAGTATGTAAATGACAACAGCTTTGAAAATGCACTCAACACTAAAATGTGCAAAACTTATACATTAAATAGGAACTGGCATATACAGGGTTATGGGTTTGAGTCCACACTCATTTGCTGAATGTCCCAGCCTGCTTTATACCCCCTTTCACCCTGAACTGTCCCACCAAAACACCCTCAAGGCCAAAAGTCCTTTAAACATGTTTTAACAATCTGCATATCCCTGAGACACATGTGTCAAACAAACACAGAGCGATGATTTAATCCATAGAGCATAGATTTCCGACCATGTAAACAATAAACTAAGTGTCTAGCCCATTCCTGTGCAGAGTTACATATGCCTCTGCTCAATGTCTCCATAACATTGACACTGTATATCATGCTTCAGGTTCATTACCAACTGTAGGGCCTTGACCCATCATTGTGAACTGTATTCTCGAGTGGGAAGGGCTTCTTTGTCCTCCAGGAGGCTGGATCAATGGTATACTTTTATTTACAAGGCCATGCTTGGTCGACTGCCCTCCTACATCTGTAACTTAATCACACGGAGGAGTATTGACTCTTACTGCTTGCGTTCAAATTATCATTTGTTGCCCGCTGCACTGAGATATGTTTTTACCTCAGCTTAGGCGAGTTGATGCGTACCTGTCTGGTCTTTTTGCGTGTGCTCAGTCACGCAAAAAAACATATCTCAGTATGGAAAAACGGTGGCCTGTTTCTTTAAATAAATAAATAAATGTATGATTTATATTTATTTTTATAAATAACCAGAATGCTCACTCCAGCCACCAGGGCACAGCCAAAATAAAAAAATATAATAATTCCACACGTGTCCATGAAAAGGCACTGTAATAAGAGATCAGGCTATAAAACAACACATTATAACCACGTGGTAAAAGGTCAGTCTGACCCCAGGGCGGCTGTGACTACAATAGTAGCTTACCTCCAAGTTTGTAGCGAATTAATAATGACTACAGGGTAGCAAATTGGGAAACTTGTGACAAAGAGTTGTAAAGCACAAGCCGTCATTATTATTTATTAGACTTTTGACTAAATCAGCTCTATTTTAAAATCACAGTGCTCATTATTACTATTCATTAATTGAAAAAGTTTTTCTCAACAGTATTTTCCTGTTTCCGTTATATGTGGCCCGAGACCCAAAATTAGTTTGACACCCCTGCTCTGCTCTAAAAGAAAACCTCATCATATTATTATATAGACTTAATAAAGGTGTCAAGTTTATGCGATTAGAGAAAATAGCTTGGCCCTCATTTATCAACCTTGCGTACGGTGAAATCGGAGCCTATGTGAGGTGTACGAAAAATCACCACCTGTTCTGGCAATTATCAATCTGGACGTGGGCTCAAATCCTACACCAAGTCAGGAGGAAGTGCACATTATACACCAATTTTAACTAAACACTAAACAGCGCTGGAAAACAGTTTATAACAGCATGAATTGCACATAATCCTCACTGGTGATTTAAACCCAGGTACTGCAATCTGAAACTGCACCAAGTTGAATTCCAGTAGGCGCCAAGAGTGGCGTACGCAAATGGTTTGGGGCCAGAGGTCTATGACGTCGTTGGCCTTCGGCTGCTCTTACCGTCCATTTCCTGGCCCCAGCTGTGCGAGAGCAAACAGAGGAGTGCCATTCCGGTCCCCAGCCACGAGATGAGCCACCTCCCCCGCCGCATCTTCTGTCAAGCCTTAATGCCTGCCCACCTGGACACAAACACAAAAGAGCAGGTTTCATTCATGTCTCGCGACCCATTAGAAACCGTTGCATGAAAGCGTGTTTCCTCGGTCATTACAGGTATGTGACAAACAAACAAAAACAACCCTCGCCATATTGCACTTCGTGGCTCATGTGAACACAAAGAGGACAAAAGGTATTAGATGCTTGACTGAGGGAAAGTCCCTCCAAGCTGTCCAGTAAAATCTTAAAAGCAAGAGTTTTCAGGCAATTACAACAACAAAGAAATGTCTGCGAACTCTAAATACAGATAGATTGCTCTGACATTTTGCACTCTTCGAGCAATTTTAAGCGAAAAAACTGTGCCGACCGCCCCGTGTAAAGTACATTGCATTGACCGATACAGTATGCAAATACACTGCCGCGCACATACACAGACAACCTTCGAAGAACGTCCGCGTCTTGTGCATTTTCTATTATTTGTCTGACGGTCTGTGCCACCTCCATTTTCCACAAAACCATAAAACCCATTGATTCATTCACTTTCAATTTTCTACCCAATTTGTTCTTTCAGTCGCTGCGGAGGGCCGGGGAAGGCAGAATGCGGCTCGGACCAAAGTTGAAACCAGGACAAAATCATGTATCTACACGGTCCTGGAGGCTATTTATGCATAACATATGAGCGGAGAAGTGCTCAGTATAAAGAACGCTAATGTAAGTGGGAAATGGTGTCCGCTTACGGCATGTTACTGTTGCAGTTTTTCACGTTGTTCCCTTTATTTAAGAGAAAAGTAAGGATATTGGCTGACAACACCTACCTTATTGAAAAATAGCATAGATTTCAATTAGTCCAACAGTAGCAAACGTGTAATTGTAGATAAATAAACAATGACAGTCTTGGAGCTACTACAAATATTCATTGCCTGCTTAGGATTTGTTGTTACAATTATGTTTAGGGTTGGAGATTGAAAAAAAAAAAAATCATATCCAGAGTAAAGCTTAGGGATTCAAAGGGGTGGAAAAGTCGCGGTAACTTACAATGGGAACTTTAGTTTAGGAATTAACAACTTTATCTTGAATAAACAATTGGTGAACTATTAGCTACCCATTAATTATGTTTACGAACCATAAATCAATCATTTGAGTGATGTCACACCCCGGGCCCATACAAGTGTGAGGACCATATTAGGGTTGGCAGGTTATGGATCTGTTGAGAGGAATCCTCCCAACGGGCTCTAAACCTTGTCTTTTAATGCACCACTCAGCATAGGAACATATTCTACAAAATCAGCTGTTAGGGCAGCCATGTGGGGGTTTGTTGATTGGGAGTTACTGCCCTCTTCATCTGGCCCGCTCTACACTTTGGCTTTTTAATGCACCACACTATGCAGGGCTTGCAGCATACTTCACATATAACTCAATTAAATAAATATATAATAATAATGATTATGGAAATTACACCCAAATTAAAATTATACTGAGAATGGTAATGACAACTGGAAAGTATCAAGATCTCAGATTATAATATCTATTAATGTACCTTCATAACATAAAAGTAACTCTCGGTTATCAAGGGTAAAAATCTGGAAGAAATATATTAAGGATCACATTTTTTTTTTTTTTTTGACTGCTTTGTTCTAGACATCGTACATGAAACGGGATTGTTGTTGTAGCTGTGCGTTGCTTCAATTAATTGTATAAACAGTTCATATATTATTATTTTTTTTGGTAAGTTTGTAAGTTGGTCTGTATGAATGTAGCTGCTTGAAATGTTCTTTTTTTATTTATTTTATTGCACTTGGGGGTGGGCAATCATAAGCTTTTGCTTCAGCCCACTCCTTTTGAGCACTATGTGTACTGCTCAAATAAACAAATAAACATAAACATATCCTTAGGTCAAAACATAACACAACCTGCATTCTGCTTAATCATCTTTCCAAAGTGTGGTGGTACAAATGGCGAAGTTTTATATCATGATTTTGTTTTATCAGATTGTGATTGGTTAAATGCAGCTATCACTCACTCAGATCATGACGAACGGTGACCAATAATGTGCGATCAGTGTGCCTGTGTAGCTGCATCAAACAGAACAGACCTCAATTAGACTTTTAAAACAATATAATACTGTAATACTGCACAGTTGTATTACAGTGATGAATATATGCAAGATGAATACAAACACGGAATGAGTCCATATCATTCCAAAAGCGGTTCTTTGTCTCGGCCACAACCAAAAACACCTCTTCAAACCTGCAAAAAAATTTATCTTTGAAACTTTTCATCTCTGCTGTGATAGATATTTTGGTGTATCAAATCAAATGTTTATGCTTCAGTCTTTAGCTGTAAACAAGCAAACCTTCACTTCTCTGTTTTCATCCTCTGTTAATTCCCATTAATTCCTGTTAATTCCAATGGGAAATATGACAGCTGCTCTTTTATCTTTTATACATCTTTATCAGCTGCCAGTTCATTTCTTGTTTATTTCAGAGTGAGGATTATCTCGTCAGCTCAATTGAACAATCTCACTCAAACTCTCAATTTTGAACTTGCAAAGTAAGTCTATTGGAAACCAAATTCAATATGGTGAATGATAAATCTGCCAACTCTCTGGCACAAATCTGAAGTCATCACTCATCTCAATACCGTGTAGACTGTTGCATACCAGCCTTAAATAGTAAGTCCTACCCAGGCTGTTTTAACTCAATCTGTGTGTGAGTCAGCAAAGTGTTTATTATAGACAATCATCAGCCCGTATGATTCGAAGGAAATACCGCGTCATTACAACTGAGATTCAGAACGGAGCAAATCTGTCAAAGCCAATTCGATCTTACAAACACCATCACGGAGGGAGAGCCAGCAGGTGATAAGCTGTGAAGTCAGGTGTCGGGGCATACGGCAGGGGCCAAGAGGGGACTCGGGAGCATCAGCGCCATCATATCAAAGCATGTCTGACAAATCGCTGTGACTGCCGCTGCTGTGTTTTTGCAAATTTCATTTCCATCCGAGTCGCCGAATGCTGAGTCATCTCGCATGGCTGGATCGAAATGGTTCGGTGGCACAGACGACAAAAATGTGAAACTAAACCTGAATCCTTACAGAATATCACAATGGTGTTTCCTGGCACGGGTGAGCCGGGCAGATGCGGGACCCCAGCAGTCCCTAAAAGATGACGCTCTTCATTCATCATTTTGTTGATGGTTAAATAATTCTCAATAATGATGTATTGATAATGTAATAAATAAATAAATAAATAAATAAATAATCAAAATTCAAATAATGATCTACACAGACAGGTTTGTCCACATTTAACACTGATGTAGAAGTGGACGACAAATGAAAAGACACATTTCATTTTAAAACAAGGGGCCTCTGAGCGGGTAATCTTGCCTAGGGCTGCAAGATCGTACTGCAAGCAGCCCTGCCAGGCCATCAAAAGCCACACTTACCTTTTAATTCTCAAATCTCGTCCAATGCAAAGAAAACATTTATTTAAGCTTAGGAACGTCCATCGTGTCTACTTGTGTTACTAATACAAGTAAATGTAAAGTTTAAGTTTATTTGGTAGAGACAGTGCATGTTAATGACCAAGCCACCCGCCGCCCCACACTCGCACTTTCATTCATCCGGTTCTATTGTACATGATTTTAGTGGTAGGGGAAACCTACACAAACACGGGGAGAACATGCAAACTCCACAGAGAAAGGCCCCGTCCCTGGTGGGAGTTGAACCCAGACCTTCTAAGCTGTGAAGCACGAGCGCTAACCGCTGTGCTACCGTGCCGCCCCAAATGGTTCAACATCTCTAATCCTAGTGTCTGACTAAATGAACCTTGAAACTTATATGATGAATAGTTAATTGAAAATGAGACATTGCTGTTTAGACTCTGAACTGCGATGCCAGCAATAAAGAGATGTAGCAAAGGCATCTCTTTATTGCATGTAGCTGAATCAGCAGTAAGAAAGAGGGGGGAGTAAGTGTATTTATGCAATCGCTTTAGTGACAAAGAAATTGGCCTGTAATTGGCCGGCACTGACAGATTTTTAATTGAACGTGTTATGTATGTAAACCTCAGCTTGAACAATCCAATCACTGCAGCGCTTTTTAACAAAAACACTTTTCAATTTTCGTCCTCCATAGTTCAAACTCCACTCCAAACAATGAGCGGTTACAGCCACTAGATTGGCTCTGTCAATTATAAAAGCTCCATTCCACTAATTATGACTCACCGTAGCTTTAAATGCACAGCCCTTCTTCTGATTCTGATCCAGTCTTGAAGACCTGTTAAATGACTCACACATCTCTTTGACTGTCTTTGCCACATCGGTCCAATCCACCCCGAACCAGTTTATTGTACATCCTCCTCTAGTCTCATTGCCTGGAAACCCCAGTGAAAAACACACAGCCCAAATTCCCTCTTTGAACACAACAGAAAATTGAATTAGGTTGACCTGCCGGGGAGTTGCTATCCCAGAAGACCAGCGTTAGGCGCCTTAAACTCAGAGACAGGAGACTAGCAGACAGCTATGTTCTCTGCTTTTACAGCAACCCAACAAGAGCGATTTCACACTGCGCCCCCATTCTTTGGATGCCGTCTCATCTCAGAGGCTCCCACTGGTGTTGCCTTTTGAAGCGGATTTGATTTCCCCACATTCATACATCCATCTCTCTTAAAAGGGTGTGAGTAAGAGTGCTTTGTTCCATTTCACATGTGGAAACTAGGTCCAGGCCAACCTGCCACCCAGTCTTTTATTTTTTCTTTTGTCGAAATCTCATTCCTTGGTTGACATGGGAACATTACGCTTCATTTAAAATGCTTATCTAACTGAATGTCAATGAAGGAAACAAATGGTCACAATTTGCAAAGAGGAAACAAACATCTCACAGGTTCATCCGAGGTAGAGAATTTGTTCTTCAGTTAATTTGCCTGGCATGAAATGAAACTCCTTTAGTAAGAAATTATTATACTTTTTTGTAGTATTTTATTCTCTGTCTAAACTAGAGATGCCCTGATCCAGCTTTGTGAGATCAATAAAGTCTTACAGATCATTGATCAATTATATCTATTGATAAACTAATGAAAAAACATTTAAAAAGGATCACTGGACTTTTCTACACTAAATATCATTGGGTATTGGCTAAATATCACAGACTATTTAGGTTTCATAATAAAGAACTGACATTAAGTGATCTAATCATTACAAATAAGTGTCATTTCACAAACTGAAATACAAACACTTGACCACTCCAGCAGTGGAACATTTTATTACTTTAGGTATTTCTATCATAGTTTGATTAGTTGATGTTAGCATTAGCATACATCTGCTAGCTTTAGCAGGCTGTTGCTAGCTACGGCATTTTGCTCAGCGATCAAAAATAAAATGTTAAAACCAATTCAGCGATTGAATTCTCAAGGTTCAAAATGACATACAGCATGCCCATATTCACGTACATTTGGTTGGTAAAAGTTGCGTTTTTCCAGCGTTGAGAGCCAAAACAGGTTCAGTATCGGATATTTTTAGCCGATACCCGATATTGTATTTTTTCCAGAATCGGCTCCGATATCAGTATCAGATCGGTGCATCCCTACTCTAAACACATTCCTACTGCAACCTCTCCTAAGACAGGGCAGGGAAAAAAATGTACACACAGTGGTCAATGTTGAGATTTTTAGCTGTATTCTCCCTTAATATCTTTGTTTTGTCCGCTAGAGCAGGGGTTCCCAAAAAAGAAAATGGACACATTAACAACTCGGGTCCCCCCACGGATGGGAAAAAAATATTTTCCGAGTGACGGCGCTATGTGCTCTGCGCCTTCACCACTTGTGAGAGGGCGTCACAAGAGGAGGTGACTGCTCTGATGGGAGCACCACTGACATTCCTTTCCTCGTTTACAATGCGCTGCCTTGTGTTCTTCCTTAAGCATGATAAGCTCTCACAAGTCAAACTAAAAACTTTATTAACCCCATCGTGAGCTAAACCATGTTCATGAGAGAGAGAGAGAGAAAGAGCTTCAGCCATCTGCTGTGGCGCGGAACAAAACGAATGCACATGTTCAACCCGGACTCCCCCACAACCCCTTCTCCCGGCCGCCGAGTCAATCTGGTTGGAGGTAAAAAGTGTGTCTCCACCCCAGTACTTTCCACTTAAATGTGCTTAGTCTGGAGTGGCAAGATCACAGTGTGCTCCAGCTAAGCGCAAAATGTTCTGCTATAGTGTGTGTTTTGAAACACAAGATCGGCCCCATTGTGTCTTATGCTACTTTGGGGAAAAAAAGCATTTTAAAATCAAGTTCATATGTATTTAAACCGTTTGTTTTTAGCATTTGAATGGATTTCACAAATTATATGCTGTTTTACACTAAAAAAAAATACTAAAAACAGTTGCGTTTTCCTTTTTATTTAATCTTGAAATCCTCTGGGGACCCCCACTGAAGGCCTTGCAACCCCCCTAAGGGATTCTAAACCCCCCGCTGGGAACCACTGCGCTAGAGAGCCCAATATATCCAGGAAATAACAACAACAGTCCTGCACACACGTATTAATTCACAAAATGCCACGTTTGGTATCCACGTGTAGCGCGAAAGGCGACCCAGAAGATGCTGTAAACCAAATACGGTCATTTTCCTTTCTGGGAATCAGCCTCGACCATAGCCGCTGCTAAAGACGGAAGAAATATACATCATGCGCAGATACAAAAGGTTCTCAAAATAAGGTTTTCTCTTTTAACAACATCTCCACTGTAGTAGCTCGTGAGGCTCCAAACATCCCAGTCTTTTTTCATATCCAATTCCTAACGTGGTTTCTTGAGCTTTGAACTGTTAAAAACAAGGCAAAAGAGCCTTAATAGCTTATTCAAAAACTAAACAAGATAAGCCCATCATACAAAATCTTTAGAACTACAAAACCATACATTTAAACTTGGTTCAATTAATTATTTAGACTTCATACCTGATAATGTGTGCATAAAAATGCTTGCAGTACCTTTTTTTTTCTCAGATATAATGCACAAGTTTCAGATTGATACCTCTATTGTTTGTTCCCCATTTGCCTTAGGCGTGCCATCTTCTGCGGGTTAAAAATGTTGGTGAGTATTCAGAGGTACAGGGCTGCTTTTGAAGGGCAGGCAGAGGTAGAAGTATGAGAGGAGATCAAAACCATGATGCAGGAGAGGACAAGTGCGGCCAGGCAGTGTGTAAGGCTAGTCTGAGCGGAGGAGAATGAAGCAATCACCGTTACAGATTACACACCAAGCCAAGTTGCACTTTTTTTTTTTTATCCTTTAAGTGCAGCGGATTTGAGTTCCCTGGGAAAAACATAAAACCCGCCGTCTTCCTCGGTCCGTGCCGTTTCGATTGCCTCTCAACCCACATCGAGCTCTTTCCCCACCCCTTCCTACCGGAGCGCTTTGATGTTGACAGACTGTCACAGAGGCCCCGATAACGCAAATAATATCTATTGTTGCGCCTTCAAGGAGAAAAGGAGAACTAAAGCTTAGTGCAACCAATTGCCTTCAGAGGTAGCATGAGTTTCTAAATGATCATTCAGACCTAATGACTAAATAGAGTCTAACTGTGTGTAATCTAATGTCAGTTCAGATACAGCTGCTCTGTGATGGTCTCAGAGGCATCATGAAGTCCAAAAACACACCAGACAGGTACGGGATAAAGTTATTGAGAAGTATAAAGCTGGATTAGGTTATAAAAAGATTTCCAAAGCTTTGAACATTTCTCAAATTACAGTTAAATACTCTGCAAACCTACCAAGACCCGGCCATCCTTCTAAACTTACTAACCGAACAAGGAGAGCACTGAGCACAGCCGTTACCAAGAAGCCTATATGATGAACCTGGATGAACTGCAGAGAGTAACAGCTCAGGTGGGGGAAACTGTACACAGAACAACTATTAGTCGTACACTGCACAAATCTGGCCTTTATGGAAGAGTGGCTAGAAGAAGCCATTTTTAAAAGAAAACCATAAGAAGTCCCGTTTACTATTTGCCAGAAGCCACATGGGGGATACAGCAAACATGTGGAAGAAGGCCATTTTCAGAAAGCTATTTAGCTGAAGGAGCTCGAGGCTGCTGTGCGCGGGCAATTCAGCCTGGGAAATAGCCATGAAGGGTCGATACCTGCTCAATAAAGCAAAACCAGACAAGAAATAACTCAAGTCAAAGTCAAATAAAATACAGAGTCAATTTAAAAAACCATGATTGTTGATGCAAACACCTCGGTGTAGATAAGCAGTCACGCTGATGCAAAGTAAACGTCTTTGAGTGTCCCCCTCCAAAAAAAAAAAAAAGTACTACAGAAATGGGTAGCCACAGTAGAGCACCTGGGTGAGAAAGATTCTTGATCAAGTTTATCTAACTTATACCAGCGGCATATTTTCTCCAGTACAAATGCTTTTTATGTGCAAGCAAAGTATAAACAGATGTTTATTTCCATATTGAGTACTGTATACAAGCCCAGCTCTAAACAAATCTTTCAGACACCCTTTGAGACAATTAAAACGGCGCCTAGACAGAGATGCATTTTGCCAGAAATATCGAGTTCTGTGTCACTTGTTCAGACCGATGTTACACCTTTACATCTATACCGCGACACTTGGGTATTCGGGCTTCTAGAGGAGTTCAGTCCTGGAAAGCCAAACGCTGCTTCATCACTATTAGCAGAGCGGAAAGTCTACAGATCAAACACTCGGGAAATGAGAACTCGCTCATCTTTCTAATGTCTAAAGCTCGGGCGATGCTGAACTTCCGAGATCAAACAAAATCTGATTATGAGTTCCACCACATGTTTAAACATTCTGCAACAAAGTGCTTGGTATTCAAAGTGGCGAGCTATTTTTCAACACTTGTGGCATTCTCATTACTCTCAAATCAAGCCCTCCCTTCAAAGTGCAGGTTGTAAAAGTTGCTAAATCATCAGAGCTGCGTTGGGGAGCAGATTGCCTCTCGAGTGTCCCCTCCTCCGGGTAATGCATCAACAATAGCCGCCCACGTCATATCAGCAGATTGATCCAGTGACCGGACGATTAAAACGCATAATAAATAATGTATACGTCATAAAAAAAATGGCTGGGCAGGACATTGCTTTATAGACTGGAGGCCACTCGAGTGTATAGAGCATGTTCAACATTGTCGCTGTGCAAAGGCTAAACATGGCAATTTGTTTACAATGCTGTTACATAATAAGGCGATTCATTATACGGCTGATTGTAACTGCGCCGTGGAAAACAGATGGCAATATGACACAGGCCTAAAGATGTGTTGCAATGCAAAAAACAACGATTTGGAAAGCCCAACTTGCAGTAGATCTACTTGTTTTCATTTCGCTTGTGGTCAGTCGCTCAATCGCTGTTGTTGCCTTTTGAATGGGATTGTGTGAGAGAAAATAGAATGTTCTGCCAACACCTGAAGTGGGTTTGCCAGAAACACCCCATACTCGGAGTCAAAAACAGTGGTGGGACCTTAGCGAGGACCATTAGCTCTCAAAATCAAAGTCTTGGCCTGGTCAACCCTGTTCCCTGATCTGAGTGAATGCTATTGAAAGTGTGAGTTTATACCTATCGAGTTCATTTGAATGGACACAACATCAAGGATCAAATTCACGCTCATGTTTTCTCCAATCTCATGCACATATCATATGGTTGTACTATAGAACCACTACACAATAAAAATCGAAAAAATTAAAAGGTTCTCGATTCTTCTAGGTAAGTTTGTTAAAGGCATTAGCATTAGTTATATGAAGCACTGCGTTAAAACATACACTATGGCGCATAATAGCTGCTGTTATCATCACAGTAACAACTCATTTTCTCCTCTAAAACCAAAGCAACCACACTCACAATGCACACAAAGGCAATTGGAGAAAATAAACGATTGCTTTGTTACTGAAGATGCCCTGTGATTACATTTCACAACATGTGATAATATCTAAATGAGTTTGTAGATTGTGGTTTAACACATGATGAAACCCAGAGAGTCAGTGAGCCGCGATTAGTTGAAATAACAATTGTTCCATGTGTAATTTGCATTTCCCTTTGATTGGATTAGATTTCCTCTAGGAAAGCCATTTTCTTTTTTAGGATTTAACTCGAAGGAAAAAGACTACGAACTGGTGGGTGTGAGGCAAGCGCTGCAGCAGTCGGCTCCTTCTAAGAAAATATTTAAGATGCTCACTATGTTCCTAGATATGGTTTCTGCTACACTACAACAGACAAGTTTTCCATACCATTTTAAATTTAACTTGAAAGGAAGTAAATATTATACAACGCAATATTTAGCTACTTTTTTAAGCTTAAACTCAAAGATTTTAAATCGCTATGGTACAAATAATTACGTTCACATGGGAAGTCTTGTCCGATTATGTGTAAGATTCAACTCCAATACGCTTTTCAGATAATACAAATCAAACCAGTTTTGGGAGTAGTGCATCTGCCAGCCAGCAGGGGGCATGGGGTTGATATGCACACCCTATCCGGTTGCCTAGCTCATGGGGGTCCTGGGGCTAACTGCGATGTCCTACAGATCTTAATACACTCATGGCCCACACCAGGGTCTCCCCCAGTGTTTAAGCTCAAACTCACCTGAAAACATTGAACAGAGGCCGATTATTTGTGTTTCAGTGCTCGAAGCTAAAGACTAATGTTGTATGACACTATGCTACGCAGGGCTACCGCTGTATGTTAATGAGAAATGTGTCATAAACTATCAATGCAACATGCACAGCTCAGTGTGCAGTCATAAAGGCTGCTTTATACAGTGTGTACTGTAGCTGATATTTGTATTGACTTCATTAGTGCTTATTACTTGTTTTCATTTGGTTGATCGGCGCTTTTTGTTAGTCTCATGGCCCATCACACATTCTCGGCGCTGATCCAGCCTCTACAGTTAGCTCTCCTGTCATCCTAGATTTTCATTGGTCGACTAAATGCACACACTTTTGCAACAATTAAGATGATCTTAATTTACATAACACCAGAGGCCTGTGGCAGGTCTCTTTTACCTTGGGCTCATATTTCATTAAGAGATAAACCAAAGTTTTACAGACAGAGTAATGTTTGATTTGTTTGTGTGAAATGCTTTTGCTAAACAAACAAACAAACAAAAAACATCGAGGGGAAAAATGAGGACGGGAGAGCGCCTCTCCCTCGTGCGCATAAGCGGCTGACATCAGCGGCTCTGTGTCTTGGCGAGATGTTGCCTTCTATAGGCCAGACTTCTACAGTTGTTTAAACCTCAAATACCCTGGTTCTATAGAAGCAGCCGATACGCGAGTCTGACGCCTGTCCTCTGGCAGCGGCTCTACTGAACACGAGAGAACGAAACCGTAAGCCAACGTCAGGCGCAGCAGCTCATGTGTTTTTCGCAGTGTTTTTCTCCGCTTCATGCTGGCTTTTTTCCAAGATAAATAAGACGAGCAGCTCCGCGTAACGCGAACCGATTCACTACACAGTAGTGCAGCGCTGAAGTCGAAGAAATGAAGCACCCCGAGCACAGACCACACACACCACGCCCCCCTTTTAGTCCATTAATCGCTGGTCAGAGCATGTTTTGGTTGACCAAGAAAATCTTGGTCATTAACAGCCCTTCTTTAGGCCAATCCAAATGTGCTTTGGTTGTGGTTTCAAGCAATTAAATAAAAAAATCGGTTCACACAAAAAACTATGTATATATATATAAACATAAACAGACACGACACAGTACTACAACCCCTCCCACTGAGCCTGCTCAACTTTGTGAAACCCAGACACAGCTCCTATGCTAAAACAGTTACGGTAAGTGCATAGTCCTGGGTCGCCACACATGCATTATTGAAGACATGACCTCAGCGCGCAAGTTGATCTGCGAATGACTCCGAATCAAGTGGCTCTACGCACCAGCCACAGCAACACAATACAGCCTGGACAACCCTTGTGCAATCAGCCCACGCCAGGTGCAGCGGGCCCTTTCAGTGACACCGTTTGCATAAAGCCGAAGGATGAATAAATTATGAAATGGTTGTTTAGCGTGGTCTGAATGGGCTTTGCAGGGTTATTCATCACGTTGTATTGTAGTAAAGTGTAATCCACGGCACCAAGGGGAACGCTAGGACCTCCACATTAGAAGTATTAGGGCCTGGGCGAACAGCATGGCTCTCCCCCAAACCGGCATCATTATCACCATGTGAAATGGATCAGGGCAGGCATGCGTTCAGCCAAACCGGAGAGGAGAGAATAATAAAAATTGAACCAGAGTCGTCTTTTCTGTGAAGCCAAACTCATGGAACTCACGAATGATTATTGATTCTATCTAACGTTAGTCCAAAGGTTTTGCATATACCTTTATTTGAAGATGAAAGTCCCATGGAGATCCCAAACCTCTTTTCCAGGGGAGTCGCGGCCCCAAAGGGAGACCTGTTGTGCACGTTTTGGGGGTGGGGGAAACTGAAGCGCCAGGAGGAAACCTACGCAGACACGAGGAGCTGTCAACCGTTGCGTCACCCACGTTTTTCAGCTAATCCTTTCAGCCTACTTGACTTTATTTTTATGTCATCAGATGTCTTGACTTTGCAGATAAAAAGCCTGCTAAAAAAAAAAAAAAAAAGTTCATTATGCTCTTGATGAGTGTTGATGATGTCGAGTGCCGCGCCGTCGGTGCGAGCAGCCACCTCAATAGCACTTTACAGATGAAAAGCTCCGGATGCTATTGCGCTTACTTCAGATACACACCTGCTCCGAAACTAGATATTATACCTCCAATATAATCAAGAGTTTTGAGTCGTTTCTGCACATTTATTAAAAAAAAAAAAAAAAAAGTGGGTGCTTCAACGGCTTCAAATGTATTACGGATTGTTGCAGCGCAGGTAGCAATGAGATCAGTTTGATGTGGGCCCATGAGTGCTCTTGTGTTTGTGCTGACCAGGCAGAGTTCGAACACGATAAACCCGCTGCCACTGATTATGCAACATATGACATTTTAATGGCATTGTGTTAGACATGCGTAGTGCTGGGAAAATATGTTAAAAAAAAAGAAAAGTCTAGTCGCTTCAAAATTATCTGGGAAAAACGTTGGTATGGTACTTTTAAATGACTTCAAATTGAACATCAGTATCGCTACTGGTGCAATAACATCTGGGCGCAGGGATTATTAAGGGGAGAGACTGCAGGTGAATGTGGAAAAAAATAATAAAAATGTAGAGCTATCGATTTGAATTACTGGTATAAATATGACACAAAAAAAATTTATTGCAATTGTTCTGTCATTTTATGTTTTCATATAAAAAATATGGCATTTTGTGGATGTAAATGGGTAAAATTTCCTATTTGGGCAACACAATCTAAATAATGAATTGAGCCAGATTAAAATTTATGGTTTAATAAAATAAACTAATCATAAGTGAAAAAAATCTATAAAAACTCAAATTCGGCCTTGTTTTTTTTTTTTGATTCAAAGCTAAATGAAAGGCTGAATGAAAAATAAGATGTAAAGGGAGGAAACCAGATAAAAATCTCTCTCTTTTACCACTGTGTGAAAGATCAATACTTTCACCTGCCGTGTCTCGCCTTAAACTACAAATACTTGTGCTATAGGTGCTACCGTTGTTTGTGTAGGCTCCCAGTCATTGTACAGGAGCAGACCATGGCCATATCTATTCTCACAACATGGACGATTTCTCCCTTTTAGAATCCTGCAGTTTCCTAAAAAACACGAATGCGCTAATCTAATTTCAATCAGAGAATAGTGTGCATATTCCTTTGGAAAAAAGAAATTAAACATCGACATACACTGAGAACAGCCATTGAAAGAATAGCAGCTGTGATATCATTCAAGGTTTGGGGGGAAACAACAGGTTGGAGATAATGACTCCCACAGGACAGTATAAATACCAGCTTTTAAACAAAGGAAACTTTAGAACAAAGGAAGCCTGGAAGGGGAAGAAACATATCACACTTTCAACAACCCAGTTTTACGCTTTAAAAATGAATACTACTTAATTGGTTGACAAGTACACACTAGAAGGACAAACACAGCCATTACCTCTATTTCCGTTGATTACTATCAATACTAGAGAACATCCATATCCCAGACCATATTAATCTTTCATCATGAACAATCCAGCCATTCGTGTTTGTGCCCCTCATAGACACTTACTGTACAAATACTACCGCAATTGCCATATCAAACAAAGAAATCCGACAGAGATTCTTTGAATTACAAGTAAAAGTATGTACATTAGCCGTCCACCTCTTGACATGACAAACGACGACATACTTGAACCTTTGCAGACCTCTCTGTCCAAAATCCTCCCCAGTTAGTGACAGTGACACATGAATAGGGCAGGTAATAGTCGTGCAGCCTGGCCTGGATATTAATAACCTTCACTTAGACAGCCATTATCGGAGCTAATGTGCCTGGGCCGGCCCAAAAGAATTACTCTTAAATAAATTACCACTACCCGACCCAAATAGAGATCAGAATTAATAGGCCCGGCTCCATATTTAGGATACAACTCCACGGCGCATGAGAAAAACAACACCATTAGCTATCGTTGCTTGGGAGCCTAGTCCTCCCGAAATTGTTTTGGGGACATTCGAGAGCACAGCGAGGTGGAAATGAAAACGAACACACAAAAAAAGCCTTCGCCCCTTACGCAAGTTTCAAGGACGACAGTAGAGCAGACCAGTCAGTTAAAGAGTTGAATATGCAGCTGACATTTCTGCAAAAAGGGAAAACAGACGCACGAGGTATTGACAGAAGGACATCATGATATAAAGTAAAATGGCAGGGGATTTCAGGGCCAATTTAATAGAGGATGGGCTCAGCATGTGTCTCAGCGGTCTGACTCTCACATGCCGTCTAATGTAATCTTTGGTCAGTGGTGAAAACAGTATTGATTTCAGTGCCGGCAGAAACTTCACAACCCTCAAAATGTATTTCAACACCCATTTTGGGAGATTATTGCATCACCTTCCCGCGTCTAAAAATAAATTTGCAAAAAGGTTCAGTATTCTATTTGTCCATATACTCCAAGAGATATTTCTTAGTGCACAAATTACAAGTACTACTAACTACATCTAGTAGATCATTGGTTCTCAACTTGAGAACGTGGGTCACAGATAGGGCCGGGTTTAATTCATCGATTAGTTGATTTGAATCGATTTTCCTCGAACAGCTCGATAGCGATGAAAAAAAAACAAAAAAACATAACCCCTTAACCCCCACCTGAACCGAGCACATTTTCTCCAGTTCGGCTTTACCCAAATCTGAAAGCTTCTCGGAAAAAAATAGCGACATAATAGCGACAAAAATGAGATGAAAACGAGTATGAAAAACCAAAGAATAACAGTAAAGTGACAAAGCGATGAAAAAGTTAAAAAAAAAATGATAAAAAAGAGACGAAAATGTGAAGGAAAAAAACAGACTACAAACAACAAAAACGCAAGGAAAAAGATCAGTTTGAATTTGTTTTGTAGGTCTTTCAACTGAGGTGTTACACTGGCCTATAGGCTGTAAATGTTTGGATTTGGGTAATGCTGAACTGGAGTGAATGCACTTGGTTATGGCGGGGGTTAAGATGTTTATTTCAATTTCACATGCCTTCCAAACAAAGATTTTGTGGTTTATTTACAAAAAATCTTGCCATGGACAGCTTTACTGTCAAAGGCCAGCCTGATTGGCTGTGCCAGTGCGTCTTTAGGCACATGGCAACGAAAGGGGGTCAGTTCTTAATGTAAATATTGATATGTTTACTAATTTACCAAGTGTGAGTTAGTTTATTTAACAATAATAATAATGGCTTATACTTGTATTGTGGATTTACAATCCTGTATTACCAAGTTTCTCAAAGCGCCACACTGTAGTCATTATTCAGTCACTCTTTACTCTTCTGCTGCCCTGGGGTAGACTGACGGAAGCGAGGCAACTAGTCTGTGCCATCGGCCCCTCCGACCACCACCAAGCACTCACTCACACACTTCATCCTGGCCTACTGTACATGTTTTTTGTGTTACGGGAAACTGGAGTACCCGGAGGAAACCTACGCAGACACGGGGAGAACATGCAAACTCCACATAGAAAGGCCCTGTCCAGGTGGGAATCGAACCCGGGACCTTCTAGCTGTGAAGCTCGAGCGCTAACCGCTGTGCTACCGTGCTTCCCATTTGCAACATTAGTTCTTCTGAGAAAGTCCAAATTGGTACTGCGTGATATCCTTAACTGAATCGAAAATCAATCAAATTCAATCGTGAATCAAATCGGGCCCTTGTGAAGAGAATCAAATTGAATGGATTTGGGAAATCCAAATCGATATCCATCCCTGGTCACAGACCCATTTTCAGTGGGTCGTGAGCCTTTCCAAGGAAACATTATTCAATGTTAAATCAACTGAAAAAGAAGTAAAACACAACTTGAGTTTGTTACAATCAATACAGTGACCCTTATATCATCTTTATAGGATCATACGCAGCTTAAATGCTACACATCGAAGCTTGAAAGTGTTTTATGGGTTGAAATAATATCTCACAAATTCACATTACTCCTTTGTAAAGTAGTAATGTGAATTTACTGTTACTGACCACCTCTTCTACCAACATGTAATGTTTGCATGAATATACTGTAAATTTTACATTAACCTTCCTGGGGAATTACCCGTGACATATAGGCTTAAATACAGAGCAGCAAGTAGATTATGTATGTAGCTGCAGCGAACGTCAACAGTACCCGGTGGTCCAGTAAACCACTCCCTCCTACTAATTCATCTCCAGCGGTGCACGGATCGGAGAGGGTCCCTAATCCCTTCGCCTTAGTCATCTCATCTGACCACAGTTTAAACCTCTAAACCCTCCCTTAGCTTAGCGCGTGTGGGTGCTGTCTGCATGGCATTAGCCGGGGCAGGATCCATGTCACAAGGCAGGCAGGTCGCCTACGTACCACACAATGCGCCCACTTTAACCAGGCTCAGTTTAAACACACCCGCACACAGGGACACACACACGAATGGCTTCCTTTGACTCTTTCTGTGTGAACAGTTCACCTCGCTGCGTGACACCTCCCCATGCTAATCGCAGCAAGAGCCCGGCTGTCACATGGGCCGTCTGAAAGCCCAAGACACAATGCAACAATGACTAATCCTGTCAGAGGCGAGGCGAATCCAAAAGGAGATGTTTAGAATTAAAAAGCATGTGGTTATTATTAAGTGTGTTAAGCGTGCGTGCCAACAGGAGAAAGAGTCAGAAACCCATGAGCAGGAGGAAGACCAAGTAAAAATGCACAATCCGCAGATTTACAGTAAATGTTGAACAGTTTTGGTCCATTTATTTAGTAGCACAAGTTTAAGTGCAGCGGAACAAATGTCCCCGTCCCCCCCCTCTCTCTCAGCGCATTTTCTTCTTCCTCTTTCTCCGTTCTCCACTCCAGAGAGACAGCAGGCCGATAATTTTCTGTTAGGGCATTTAACCTTATATTTGCTGATAATTGCTTTACGTTTTGCCTGATGAATGAACGGAGTGACTTGCACAAAGTCCGCCCTGATCGTTGGCTGCGTTAGCACATGTTTCTTTTACTCCTGTTCCTCCCCATTCTCTTTGAATACGGCCGTATTCCTACATTAATAAAACAGTGGCGCAAATACTGGTCAATACCATTCAGTCACAGAGGCCCCCCCTCTACTCTACCTCCCATTCAGTTCATTCAGTTACTATGAACATCTTGTACATGATAGTATATATACAAACACCTGTCTGTTCTACTCATTTCAACTGACTTTTGAAAACTGCTAAAAAAAAATATATACATTATTTGATATAAAGCAAATTTTTTTTTTTTTACAGTAACGCAAATAGTTACTTTCGCTGGTAACGAGTTACTTTCATTATAGAGTAGTTCAGTTACTAACTCAGTTACTTTTTGGAACAACTAGTGAGTAACTATAACCAATTACTTTTTTAAAGTAACGTTCCCAACACTGCTCGTTTCACATGGACCCTACCCAGTGGCAGACTGCATTATTTCTCAGCAACAACTTTTTTCAGTCGTCGGTGGGAAAGCCCCTCATCTGTGTTGATGTGATGCACGAACCTGTCGTCGGAGCCTCCAGGTAAACTTTATCTGTGTGGCAGTGTCTGAGACACACAACTTCCCCCACTTGGTTTTGTTATTGCCGTCCCCGGCCTGTCATCACTCCTACCTATTGATACATGGTTTGTTCTGCATGAGTCACTGGTTTAATACTTTTTTTTATTAAAGTTTGCACGATACATTCAAGAAACATTCTAGTATTACGGACAATTACATTCTGCAAGGTTATTTTCTGTGTTTGTTTTTTGGACCGAAAAAATACCAGACCAAATAGTTGAACCGAACTGAAATGTCATTTTAGTGCAGCGCTCCGCATAATCATTTTAGTGTAAGGCATGATCATGATGAGTAGGGGTTACTCATCTTGGTCATGCCTTTGTGAGAGCCTTGTTTTTTGGGCTGGAGTTAGGAGGGTTGGAACCACTGTCTAAGTGACCATTTCCAAGTATGAAAACAAAAACAACAAAAATAAGTATGAATAATTTATATATTGTGGGTTGCATCCTTATTTCCATCTTTTTCAATGCTGCCTAATGATGCCAAAGGTGCAAAGTACACCCTTATAATTTAAGTCAAATCATCTGCTGTATACAAATTGCAATGTGTTATACATGTGTCTGGTGTAGGTTTCGAATCCATACCGTGTATTAGAGCTTCCCCTTATACATTTTAAGCCCATGCATATGTGATAATCCTTGCATTTGCCTCCCTAAACTGTCTGTCTGCTCTAAGTTGGTTGTAATTGGTAAAGTCGCCATATAGGAAAAGGCTAAATATATGTTGAATGACCCTTCTGGTCTTCAGCAAGAGAACCATGTGCCTTTTCGATTAATCTCATCCTCATTTTAGTGTCACGACTTAGAGAGAGATATTTTCCCTCACAAATTCATCTGGCGGCTTTTGGATTAGCCATGTTTTAAGACGTAGGGCTTCTACCAAAGGCCCCTCGTAGGATGTGAAATGTCTTCTGCATCTCTTGAGCATTGGCTTGGGAGCCCTTTCACGTTCTTCTTGAGTCCCTTCTGGAGGGTTTTAGTGCTGCACACTCCACTAATTTTAACCTCAAGGTCTTTGCTTTTGGCTTGGCACTTCAGAACAATTTAATGGGCCCAATCAAATGGCAGAATTATGTCCACAGTGTTCTCATCGTGTTTCATCGCTGTTCTGTTGCTCCTTTCAGTAATGTGTATTCCAGAGTGGCACATCCGTGGGAGCACTGCCCACAACTGCTTAATAGTATTTCTAACGGAAATAGTAGATGAGCGAGGCAGCACATTGCGTCGTAAAAGATTTTAGGTTCCAGAAGACCTGTAGAGCGGCATCAAACATACTGTCCAGCCATACCATCGGGTGAGCAGGTTTTAAACATAAGGACACCCAATGGGACCAGTTACATTTGCCACGCTGCAGAGGCCATTTCGAATTGAGACGGTTCAAATCGATCCAGTCTTCAAAGACACGTGATCTCACCATATACGTCTAATTTAACATTTCCTGTTTGAAGCGGGAGGATAATAAAATAACAGCACTATGTATGGCTCACCTGTTGCTGACCTCTGCAGTCATTAATCCATGCACAAGGGGGGAAAAAAGAAAAAGAAAAACCATGTTCCATATTCTGACCTATTTTCCAGCACAGCAGCTGGTAAACAAGCAAGGACAACATGTTTCTGGCAAATTTAGACTGTTGACAGATTCTCTTGTAAGGCTTTGACACCAGCTAATTAACAAGGCTTGGCGTATGTGTGTCCCAAGTTCCACACATGTATTTAAGCTTTGTTATGAAGTCAAAAAGTAAAAAGGGCCGCAAGTGGTTTTTTTGGGGGGAGGAGGAGGTATCAAACTAGTCAGGAAGCATGAGTCATATCGTACACACAAAGTTTTGGAGTGCTGTACACCCGGTTACAATGACGACTGCATGGTTTGCAGAGATACTCAGGGGGAGACCTGAAGTGATGACAGGCAAGGCAACAAAGATGCACTGCCAAAAAAAAGCAAGAATAAAGTAATTGGCATTGTACTATGGCTGAAAATGTTACTATAAAAAAAAGTGATTGGGTAGTGGTGACCAGGATAGCCAGTAGTTTTAAATAAAGCAGTGATTCATTGTTTTGCCAAATATAATGTCAAGGAATAAAAAGCATCCCTGCCTCACAGTAAGAAGGCTGTGGCTTGCATTCATCATTCATGTGCTAGAGTCATGTGGAGTTGGTTATGGGTCAAAACATGCAGAGTAGTTTTGGAAACTCCTGACTGTCATAACCTTGCTCACGGTTAGATGACAAAACAGCAACAAATAATTACCTTTGCCGAGAGCAGGGTCAATCCAGATGGCAGAACCAAAGTGAAGACAACTAACTGTGGCGTGTGGAAATTAATGGACTGTCTAAGTAAAGTATGTAAAATTAACCAAGTAACAAGCAAGCAAGCAAGGAGCAGGCAATTAGGAAAATGCAGGACCGCCAAAGGGATCACCAAGAAGGTGGTCAGCATTGCATTAGTTTAAAGCTGTTTGCCTCTATCTATGTCACTTCCTGTCATTGTCTTATAAGGAAGTGAAACCATAAACACCACAAAAAATTGTCAAACAAAGAAAGCAGGATAAGATTTTTAGCAACATTTTATAATAATTGTATATAAAACTATGTTTTAGAAAAAAAAAATCTAATGTGTCATATGCATGTCATTGCCAACATTGTCAATTTGTTGGTATGAGGAAATAATGTGTTTAGAGTTACATGAAAAAAACTGCTCTTTTAACTGCTGGATCACTGCTGGTAAATACCAAACACACTATTAGCATCAAACAACGGTAAATGGAGTATTTCACAATTAGTCTAGTATAGCTCTACTAGAGATCAACCGATATGGGTTTTTCTAAGGCCGATGCCTGATATTTTTGACTGATATTTTTTGCCAAAGTTTCAAATTGTCTGGTCTATAATCCTGTAAAAACAGAATTACTTGGCTAATCCAGCAGTGGACGATTTTACTTTATTACTTTAGGTGATTCAATCATAGTTTCTGTCCCAGCTTTGATTAGTTTCCATTAGCATTAGCATGCTGCCGTTAGCATTAGCATACTGTTGCTAGCCGCGGCATTTAGCTCTGCGATCAAAAATTGCTGAGTTTAAAACTAACTAAAATAATTCTCCATGATCTGTGCTTCAAAATGACATGCATCAGGTCCATATTCACTTTTAGGTTTAGTGAAACTTATATAAACTAGTATCTAACTAATTTTCATCACGATGTTTCTGTTCCCCTGACGAAAAGGCCCTATCCCTTTTGGTCCTGGAGATATCGGCTTTTTTTAAATCCAATTCAAGCCAAAAGATTAAAAGTTTGTTGTATGATTAGGGCTGGGCGATATGGCCTAAAATCTATATCATGATATGAAAAAATAAATATCACGATAACGATATATTTGACGATATAATTGACAATGGACAAATTACTTCAAAATCCCAGCCTTACGCCTATTGGGAAGATTCATTCAGTGATATTTTATTCTTTTTTTTTTTTTTACGGCATAATTGTCTTCCAAATATGATCTACTCAAGCAGTTTACATCCTTCATTTCATTTTACTTTTTCAGCACGTGTCCCCGTGTTCTACAGTCACCGTTTATGCTGCTCTGATGGAGCAGAGCGTAACATAAATTATATTGTGTCCACAACGATATAAAAAATTACAACGATATCAAAACATTATATCACGATAACGATATGCGATACGATATGGCCCAACCCTATGTATGATGTTGCAGACCAGTTTTCATGGCATTTCAACCTATGGCATTGCTCTTACCTTTTATTTATGATTATCACGCTGGAACGACATGACAGTCATACACAATGCTATTCCTTATTAAACTTTATTCTATAGGGTCTCCGCAGAGAGCTTGACATTATATTATCGACTCGTGGCTTCACTTTGTATGCAATGGTAATTAGAAACTCATACGTATAACCAGTGGAGTGACATTCAGTATAAGTGACTGATGAAGTCAATTAGTCTACAACAGACGACAGCACAGTCACAGAGCGCTAGAAATAACACAATAAGAAATTATTGTTGAGACCAGCCCCAGGTACAAAGTAGCTGGGTCTTCAACACAAACATTTATTTCAGAGACAGAGACTGTCACCGATACTTGAAGTATTATGATTGCCATTAGATGAGCAATTTACATTTTAAAACCAGGACTCAGTTCTCAGTGCACATTTGAAACATATACGGAAGCATTAGCATTTGAGAGAAAACAGACACATGAACTGAAAAACTTCACCCAAGAATCACATGCATTTCAGAGCATGTTGGTGGAGGTCTAAATGACAGTTTAGCAGGATATATAACTAATAAGACCCAATTGGAACATAGGCATGTTTAGTTTTCCGCAGACAGCATTATACAGTTCTAGTCCCTATATATTTGAAGAAGAAGAACTTTATGTATATAGCGCTTTTCACAGACATGGTCACAAAGCGCTTTACATGAGAGCATATTACATTCACTCCATACTCGGTGATGCTACGCTACGTTAGTAGCTTCAGTTTCCCCTGAGGGAGAATGACAGAAGCGCTGTTGCAACTGCACCACATCTGCACTGACCACCTCCATGCATTCACACACATCATTCATCCTGGCCTATTGTACATGTTTTTAGTGGTAGGGGAAACCGGAGTAAACCTACGCAGACACGGGGAGAACATGCAAACTCCACACAGAAAGGCCCCGTCAAGGTGGGAATCAAACTCTGGACCTTCTAGCTGTGAAGCGAGAGCACTAACTGCTGCGCTACCGTGCCGCCCTTTGAAGCTTTTTGTGATTTGTACCAAACACCAAAACCATGATGTCTTCTGGTCCAAGCTCATCTTAAATGGATGCAAAGTAGAAAACATTGTCCATGGTTGGATGCCTCATTCAATGTAGTTGCCGTGGTTTATTAGGTGTAGCTGTATCAGCCAGAGTAATTTGCAAAAAGGTTTAAAAGTGGATGGATAAATGTCATAGCTATTTTAAAAGGAGCTATATCAATTGTTAATGCTAATAAAATATGTTTCATAAAAAAAATAATGAATAAATAAAATATGGATAAACCTGGAAGTAGCATGCTAGCAATTAGCCAGGGGGAGGCTAGTATTGTGTAGCCTGGCAAGTCCAGGATGATACCCCTCTGTATTTCTTATACACAGGGAAATCAGACTGGGATCTTTCAAACTCAAACGGATCCATGCATTTAGATTTGTTTATTTGCAGTAACGTGTTGAGACGCAGAAGTCCGCTCAATAACAATACGGACATGAGAGGGCCTTCAAAAATAGACCATCTTCAATCACAAAGCCCGCGAGCATCCAGTTTCCCTTTCTACAATGTCCCTTTTCTTCCCATGCATCTTGCTCTTAATTGCGTTGTATAGTGTCCTTCCCTATATTGAATTGGACTTGTATAATAAAGCACATACAGCACCGTTCTCATTGTGGCCACATGGGTTGGATCTAATGGTTCCCAGCGGTGCACTCCAGGTAGAGCAGAGCCGGGAGTTCACGATTGCCTTCTATCTGCCACTGAGCTACTGATCTGATAATAGTGTACTGCTGTGCCTTGGCTGCCCTTCCCCACAAGGAAACCAGGCTCCACAAGGAAGTAAATCATACCTGTGAGGCGGCATGCAGCTTTTACTCTGAAAATGATGTGGGACAAGTGAAATAAAAGGATTGGAGATTGCAAAAGAAAGAACACTTCAAAGGTTGCTTTCATGCTCTAGAATGTAATAATGTCACAATCTCAGATGGAGGGCAGGATACAGTATAACCCTATGGGAGAGACACAGTTGTGGAGGGAAAACTATCAGTGGCGGCTGGTCGATTATGGGCGGTGGGACGCTGCCCCTCCTATCAATTTGTGCAAATAAAACAAATGTAAAAAAAAAAGTTTTAAGTTTAGCAAAATCATAACGTTCTTCTGTACAGGTGTTTTATACACTGGAGGGAGGGGGAGCGGAGGGGAAGGAGCGTGTAATTTTGACTGCCAGCTTCATCGTGTGCCGCAACAGCATCATAAATGTGTAGTTTTATGCTTGGGGCGGCAAGGAACGGTGCCCTGGCTATCTAACCAATGGCGCTCTAATATGGTATAAAAACATCACTACATAAGCGTCCAACGGAGGAGGACTCTCATCTGAACACGTAGGCTGCACATTATTTCTGACCGGATCATTATCTGACAGTATACACAGGCTCATAATGGAACCATAGCAGGTCTGGGACTAATACTGTACATTAAATCAAAGAGGAAACACCTCCTGTTTTTGTTCAGTTGCTACAAAACACAAATCAGTGGTGCAAAACAAAAATATGTATAGTGATCTTTACACTTTGATTTCATTTCGTCAGAAAAAAGCATTTCCAAAAGCATTCATGCCATGCTTCTTTCTTTTTGAAGTTAAAAACAATGTTTATAAGTATCTTTAAAAAAATAATTGAAGGTAGGTAGAGGCAACAGCCCCCCCTGGTTTTCACATCACCAGCCGCTAACAAAAACTTTAGAAACAAGTATACGTTGAACTTGATAATTATTCGTTAGTGATTGGATCCACATAATCACCACTTTGCCTATGATGAGAAAATAACTGGTTTCATTTCATTTGGCAAAGACATTGAACTCTGTCCGGAAGTAAGGGATGCCGTCAAGCTGAAGAAGGAGTCCTATCTGGCCTTGTTGGCTTGTGGGACTCCGGAGGCAGCTGAGAGGTACCGGCAGGCCAAGCGTGCTGCAGCTCGTGTGGTCAAAGAGGCAAAAACTCAGGTCTGGGAGGAGTTCGGAGAAGCCATGGAGGAGGACTATCGGTCGGCCTCGAAGAGATTCTGGCAAACCATCCGGCGCCTCAGGAGGGGGAAGCAGTGCTTCACCAACACTGTTTACAGTGCGGGTGGGGAGCTGCTGACCTCGACTGGGGATGTGGTCGGGCGGTGGAAGGAGTACTTCGAGGATCTCCTCAATCCCACTGTCACGTCTTCCGATGAGGAGGCAGAGGCTGGGGACTCGGCGGGGGGCTCATCCATCACCCAGGCTGAAGTCACCGAGGTGGTTAGAAAGCTCCTCGGTGGCAGGGCCCCGGGGGTGGATGAGATTCGTCCCGAGTACCTTAAGTCTCTGGATGTTGTAGGGCTGTCTTGGCTGACACGTCTCTGCAACATCGCGTGGCGGTTGGGGACAGTGCCTCTGGATTGGCAGACCGGGGTGGTGGTCCCCCTCTTCAAGAAGGGGGATCGGAGAGTGTGCTCCAATTACAGAGGGATCACACTTCTCAGCCTCCCTGGTAAGGTCTATTCCAGGGTGCTGGAGAGGAGGATCCGGCCAATTGTCGAACCTCGGATTCAGGAGGAACAATGCGGTTTTCGTCCTGGTCGTGGAACACTGGACCAGCTCTATACCCTTCATCGGGTGCTCGAGGGTTTGTGGGAGTTCGCCCAACCAGTCCACATGTGCTTTGTGGACCTGGAGAAAGCGTTCGACCGTGTCCCTCGTGGTGCCCTGTGGGGGGTGCTCCGGGAGTATGGGGTCCGGGGCCCTCTACTAAGGGCTGTCCGTTCCCTGTATGACAGTAGCAGGAGCTTGGTTCGCATTGCCGGCAGTAAGTCAGACCTGTTCCCGGTGCGTGTTGGGCTCCGCCAGGGCTGCCCTTTGTCACCGGTTCTGTTCATTACTTTTATGGACAGAATTTCTAGGCGCAGCCAGGGGCCGGAGGGTGTCCGGTTTGGGAACCTCAGAATCTCATCTCTGCTTTTTGCAGATGATGTTGTTCTGTTGGCTTCATCAAATCAGGACCTTCAGCACGCACTGGGGCGGTTTGCAGCCGAGTGTGAAGCGGCCGGGATGAGGATCAGCACCTCCAAATCTGAGGCCATGGTTCTCGACCGGAAAAAGGTGGCTTCCCCGCTTCAGGTCGGTGGGGTGTCCTTGCCTCAAGTGGAGGAGTTCAAGTATCTCGGGGTCCTGTTCACGAGTGAGGGACGGATGGAGCGTGAGATCGGTAGACGGATCGGTGCGGCGTCAGCAGTGATGCGGTCGCTGTATCGGACTGTTGTGGTGAAGAGGGAGCTGAGCCAAGCGGCAAAGCTCTCGATTTACCGATCGATCTACGTTCCCACCCTCACCTATGGTCATGAGATCTGGGTAATGACCGAAAGGACAAGATCGCGAATACAAGCGGCCGAAATGAGTTTCCTTCGCAGGGTGGCTGGGCGCACCCTCCGAGATCGGGTGAGGAGCTCAGTTACCCGGGAGGAGCTCGGACTCGAGCCGCTACTCCTCCACGTCGAAAGGAGCCAGCTGAGGTGGCTAGGGCATCTGTACCGGATGCCTCCTGGTCGCCTCCCTCGGGAGGTGTTCCAGGCATGTCCTATTGGGAGGAGGCCTCGTGGAAGGCCCAGGACACGCTGGTGGGACTATGTCTCCGAGCTGGCCTGGTGTCGCCTCGGGGTCCCCCCAGAACAGCTGGAGGAGGTGTGCGTGGATCGGGAAGTCTGGGCATCTCTGCTGAGACTGCTGCCCCCGCGACCCGGCCCCGGATAAAGCGGAAGAAAATGGATGGATGGATGGATGGCATTGAACTCTGTGCCAGCAATTAATGACATAATAGTGATAGACGCGATATGTTAAGGCAAAATTGGCCCTTGGTTTTAGATGTTGTTTGGAGCTGTGGTTCTCAACTGTTGAGGCCTCAGGTACCACCGTCTTGCTATTATGACAATCCACACAACCAAATATCCATTTAATTTGACAATGTTGCTGTTAAGAGTTCTTATCAAAATGCAGTACGAGACTTTCCTGATCCAAGCATTGACCACATACAGTGAGGAAATAATTCAAAATTCTGGTGGCGATAATCCAGTGGCTAAAGCCAAGTCGGAAAGAAAAGGAGAAGCGGCGTTCGATCCTAAAGTATGCAGACAGTTAGCAAGCTGGCTAGTGCGGAAAGCTTTTCAGCATTCGTTGGCCTGCTCAGTGTATTATCCTATAGCAGTTAGCATTTAGCCATCAAACATTAATGACCCAGGTGTTTGAGCTTCAAACTGATCTTGGAAGCCGTTTGCGAACAGAGGTACGCTTTTGTAGGAACAGGCTCAGATTGCTGACGCCATTTAAAAAGGTGCATTATGTAACTTTTTTAAGCAAATAAAAAAAGTTGATTTTTGTTATGCGTATTTGACTTTGTAGTGACCCAGCGGCTGTATGAGTGGTGAACATGGCGCCTTTACTTTCCATCACAGAGGCCCTTATAACGCTTGAGGATCAATTGTTTTGTAGGTTTTCATAAATTCCGAATTCATCTCACACGCTTTCCCTCCATCCGAGCGCCCAAATGAACGATGACACAACATATCACAAGAGAGCACCACTGCAAATTTAAAATAAAAGCATGGCGCAATAAAAGCATTCTCTCAGACGCTAATAATTTCAAGCATCGCTACCCTAAAGTCCCTTATCAAATATTAGTGAAACGGCTCCCCCAAGGTGTCCATTGTGCATATGAATGAAAAAGACGTGGCTCCGGAATGAAAAGTAAGATATCATAGAAATACACTGTAGGGAAAATATCCTTTATCGTCTCTCCAAATCCCATTTTCGAAAAAACTCATCCGGCTCCTTCACACTGGGAGAGCATTCAGGATTCCGAAGCACATTTTCCAACAGTAAGCCTGCCTGCTGGCGCTTATCACAACCCATTCATAGACAGACGACTTCCTTGACTGAGTCTAGCCCAACGCTTTAGCGAGTGTAAAAAGGGTCTATTCAGCGAGGCCTGGGTGGCGAAATATTAACTTTTACGGTTGCTCTCGGTTGAAAAATAGGCAGATAAGATTCTTATTTATCCAATTCAGAGCACAGGGGTCTGGCAAAGTCATCACAGCGAGCGAGTGTAAATAAAAGGGAAATCAATAAATCAGTCATCGTTGGAAGAATACAAATGCAAATTGCAGAGTCTAAACTGAACACGGGGATAGGAGGGCACTTTCTGCTCCATTTGTTCATAACACTAAAAGTAGAGACAGTGAGTTTACCAGTCAGATCATTTTAGATATACATAATGTCAAAAAAAGGCAACTTTTGTTATCTCACTACGTAGTGCGAATGCAAAGGTTACTGTACTTTACATTTAATGCAAATGCATAGCTTCATCCAAAACTTGAAATCCTTTCTATTATACAAATGCTATCTACTCTTTTCCATTGCCGTTTGGTCAAACATGTAAAGAGATTCCATGGCATATGACCAACATCTGCATCTTATGCCAAAATGAAAAGTCATGATTGTGATCCTCAAACAATTATTGGACTTTTCCTCCTACTTTCCTGTCTTGACATTGTATTTCTTCTGTCTCTTGCATCAAACACTTGCCAATTCTCAGAGCGTCCATTTTTGATCCATTCCATGAACTCGCTTGACATTTGGTTAAGATTTGAAAACTGTCTGATAACCCCCCGAAAATCACAGCGCTGACTTTCTTTCTCTCTTCCGAGTCTGAATCTGTCTACGTCCAGTTTTGATACAAACTGGCCCAGTGACTTAAAAGGCAGATGCGAAACAGCACGGACACAACTAGTATATTTACAAATGCGAGAGTCCATATGCCTCCACAACAGGCATTACCGTAATAGCTCCATGCCGCTTGTAGATTTCCCCATAAAACAATATGTGGATACAATCAAATGCGTTTGCCTGGGGCTTGCCACCACTCTGCCGCGCAATTTGTTCTGGCCAATAACGCGTTCTGTGGCGTGCTCTGATGCAGCCCTGTAGATAAGATCATTAGTCAGTAATGAGAGCGTTGCAGGCGCGGTTAATTACGGTTTTATCACTCGCTCACACGTGTGCCTGCCTCAGATGCATGTTAAGAGGCTAAATGAATGCTAACTACTCACCTAGCGCCATCGCAGCATGCGGCGCCGTCATGCGTGAGGATGTATATTCAATAACGGGAAAAGCAACACTTGAGGCCAGCTGCTTGTTTCAAATACTCATCAGGTGGCATCACGCGTAGGTTTGAATGGTCGCGCTTATATAATGTCAAACAAGCAACAACATAATATCTATGGACTCGTATTAGAAAACCAGCAAACACCTTGAGTCGAAACCTTAATAAATACTGTATGTTCTGACATGTCTTGATTTATTTCTAGTTTAGTTTTGCTTTTACTTTGGTTGGGCCTTCATTAAATTTCGCAGATCTGAATAAGGCTTGATGAAGTCTCACTCTCACAGTTTTTTTTGGTTTGTTTAAGTCCTGGTATAGCTCTGACTTGGTATATTTTATGTAATTTTTTTTGTCCTTTATTATATTTTACTTTATTTTATTAATTCCTATATTAGTTAGACTGGTTTTAGTCCAGGTTGGGCTAGTCTGGCCAGTACGCCTCTAAGCCTGGAAAGTCCAGAATGATACCCTTCTGTATTTTTTTTTACACGGGGACATCAGTCACCCCCACTGCCATTTGCCTCTTCTGCCAAACTCAAATGGACCCGTGCAATCAGAGCTGAGATATTTTTTTTCCCCCCAATCAGCTGTAATTACTAAAAACACATCAACAGTAGGTGACTTTATTGATTCATAACCCTGTTCGAATATTAACACAGAACCGCTAATATCCCCCGCAACAACGACACAAGCCCGCCCTTTGCTCATTGGTTTACTCCACTTCCTATTTGCCCGCGTATGTTTCACTCTAGAAATGAAGGTGATGCCGGAAACGACCGCTGTACCGCTGGATTTGTCCAGGCAAGGAACCTCTGACTATTCTCACATCACAAACGTACATTTCTACCAGGCCGCACAGATGCACAGGACTCTCCCAAACCATGTATCACTCTGAACAAAGTTCTCTCACCTGTATGCGGGACGTCACCTGTTGATTCAGCAGAAGATTACACTGTTCTCAGTCTTCTAAATATTTTGTATTCATTATTTTGACTCGGGTAAGCCGCCATGTTTGTTTTGGCACAGACAGACAATGTGTTTCTCTGATTGGTTTTATCCTCTACCGCGGAGTTAGCATCAATTACCGGACAACATAACGCGTGTCTGTGTGGAATTTGAAAAGCATGTAGTCTTGCTGGCCAGGCTAGGATTTTATCATGTGTAGGTTTTGCTTTTCGCTTCATAGACTTATCTAACCTAGTGATCATTTTTATAGTATTTCAAAGCATGTGTGATGTTGAATTGAGCAATATGATGATTCATATTGCTCAATTCAACATCACACAGGGCATGTTTATACAATCATGTATTCAACTTGAACCCATAGTAATAATTACAATCACCGACTCCTCCTGCGCCACGCCCTGCAGCCGTCCCCTCATCCAAGACAATCCATTTCTTGTAAGGATAATTCGCCCGGCGCCTAATTTATCGCCCCCTTGGTTCGCTTCAGTTACCAGGGCATTTTACAACCTCTTTAGTTCACCCTATTAATACTTAAAGAGAAGACGCCTGGAGCCTGCCGTCCTCAATCACCACAATAAAATGCATCTTTTAACTAGTCCTCACACTCACAGACAAAGTAATGACCGGCCATCCGTCAGGTAATGACCAAAGAGCCAGCAGAGGCCAGTGTGGAGGGGCCTTAGGGGACCCTCCACACTGGAGGACAAGACCAGGTGGTCTATTAAAGAGCAGGTGAAAATGTGAATACAATAGTGCTTGCCAGGCCACTGGGGGTACTGTAAACCACAACGCTATTAGCACATGGTAGAGCAAGTCAGGAAAGTATGCAACCATATTTAGCCTGTATGTCATAATGGGCCAGCATAGAACAGAGAGTTATAAAATATATATATTTTACGATCAAAACAACATTAAGATGAATGAGTTTCGCTTGAGTACGTTTACATGTGAAGTCCAGTCCCACTACGCTCCTGACTTCTCCATAGAACTGAGCCAGTGGTGTCTCGATTTACATGGCTGGCCAAAAAGCCGAATGACTGTGGTTTAAGGTTTAAGCCAACATATAAACAAGTATTGTTTTGCTAAAACCTTTAACGTGCATATGACAGGTTTTAATGCTTTTGAAAATATGACTTATTTAGATGGATAACAACTATAAGTAATAATCATTTTATTTCAGTGACGCAGCAATTTAATGAAAAAAGTTTGGGCAGAAAATTAAATTTGAATTTGTAAGCTACTGAGGGGACGTGACATAGATAGAGGTAAAGTTCAATAGCAGTCATTGACATAACAGGTCGGCACAGCAGCAGTGTAAAATAGTTTGCCTCTCTCTATGTCACTTCCTGTCAGTGTCCAATAAGGAAGTGAAACTATAAAATCACACAAATGGTTAAACTAAAGAAAGCTGGGCCAAATGTTTAGCAAAATCTTAAATATAATTGTGTCAGCTATGTTTTAGCAAAAATTGTGTCTAATGCGTCGTATGCTCTTTAAGCGACAACACCACTGACTCAAAAATCTATTTAGAACTGTTGGAAAATGTGCATTTCGCATGCTGCTGGCCTCCCGCTGCTCCTCTGAACACTGATCTAATCTAAGTTACTCGGTCTTTGGTTTATTTTTGAACCAGGATGGATCATAACAACAAAACATGAGCGGAAACTGCAATGATTGAAAGACAACAAAATTATTATTTTTTTTTGTTTAGACCTTGTAGTGCAGGAATAAACCTGGCTCCAACTTGCAAGCTCATTGACGCAGTGGCTCTGACGTTTTTTTCACAATAATAAAGTCCTGTTGCTGGCCAAGCTCGCTTTATTTAAAAAGTGCAGTATCTAGCAGCCAAGATATCCATTTAGCACCCTTATCGGTATTGAGCAGGAAATCACTCATAGCAGTAATTACAGTTATAAAAAATATATTTATGCCACATGAAATGGAAGCATATAAACAATGTCTGAAGGCAAGCCAGTATACAAATATACAAAAACTAATAATGCAAAAATCTATAATCCCATCCGCGATACATTCCACCACAAAAAAAAAAATCCAACACCCATATCCAGGACAAGTTAAGTGTGCTCCACTTGATAAGCTTCTAATGAGACTTTTCCCCCTAACCTCTGTCCACTCTCCTGTGCAGTCATCAGGTAAATGCCACGCTGTACTCTGCCAAAATGCCAACCCAGAACGTATGGTGCTGGGGACATTTGGCGAGAGCAGAGGAGCTTGTGCGGGCAGTCCATTACCTGCTTGGATAGAACATGTTCGTAAATTCAATGACCCGGTGTATAGTTTGTATATAAAGTGGACAAAATTGAGTTTAAAGCCGATTAATCCAGCAATAAGTGGACTCAACATGTGGATAAGGCAAGAAGCAGAGAACGGCAGCAGGTCATGTTGTGGGTTATAGAAGAAGAAGATCTTTATTTCTATAGCGCCTTTCCCAGACATGGTCACAAAGCGCTTTACATGAGAGTATTTTACATTCACTCCATACTCGGTGGTGGTAAGTATGTTAGTAGCTTCAGTTTCCCCTGGGGGAGACTGACAGAAGCGCTGTCGCGACTGCACACATCTTGCAGCTTATTTGTGATTTCAAGTCAGTTGTTGCAGCCTTTAAAGCAACTGGTACATTGTGTGCTTTGATTAAATAAAAGAATATTTATAGTGACACTTCCACAAGTCTCAAAAGTTAGAGAATCAGTGTTGTGTCATATTATTTTCCTTCTTACAACATCGGGGTTTATAGAGTCAGTGCCTCTGGGGCTCACCGTGGTTGGCATAAAATCAATGTCTGACTTTAGCACATTTGCCCTTTGTCCATAGTTGGTGCTCGTTTGCCCATCCAATTGAGGGGGAAAGAAGCAGCTCGGCATAGCGTTAATACAGGTGTCATTCATAGACACTCAAATGCCACACTGACACATTCATACACAAGAGGTGACGTGTTTGGTCGAAGGACACAGTGACAGAATTCAACCTATCAACCTCGAGGACAGAGGGTGAGCAGAGAGAGGTGAAATACAGCACATTTTTATATATTGTAAAAAAAAAAATCAACAGCTGAGGACATGGTACTGCACTATAGACCTGCACGACGTGAAGAAAGTCATATTTCATAACAGTCTATATGTTGCTATGACAGTATTTTACTAAACTTAATGTCAACACTTCATGTTTTCATCAAATTATGTCAAATTAAGACAATAACCGGAGGCGGCACAGAGGGCTGTGTGGTAGCACAGCGGTTAGCGCTCGTGCTTCACAGCTAGAAGGCCCGGGTTCGATTCCCACCTGGACGGGGCCTTTCTGTGTGGAGTTTGCATGTTCTCCCCGTGTCTGCGTAGGTTTCCTCCGGTTTCCCCTACCGCTCAAAACATGTGCCAAAGGTGAATCCTCCAGCCAGGTGATACAGACCATCAGCCTGGCTCCACATCTGGAGACGGGTCCCCGGGCGCAGCACTGCCCACTGTGTTTTAGCTTTCAGTTTAATGCAGCTTAAATCTGAAACAGTCTTCATGAGGATGTGAGACAGGCCTCAACTCTGACAATGTTCAAATCCAGGCTGAAAACAGCTCTTTTTACCCGAGCATATGAAAACTGAAAGCATTTTATCTGCACTCTTGCCTTTTACTGTAATTGATAAATGTTTATGTTGATGTTTTTATGATTGATTTCATCTGTTTTCTTGTAATTGTATGCAACTGTGAAGCACTTTGAATTGCCTTGTGTATGAATTGTGCTCTACAAATAAACTTGCCTTGTTCCCTATGGGTCTTCCAGTGCCATCAAGGGATGGGTCAAATGCAGAGGACAAAATGTGTTGTACAGATGATAGAACGACAAATAAGCACTTTACTTTATGTAATCGGAGGGGCCGATGGCGCAGACTGGCTGCCCTGCTTCCGTCAGTCTACCCCAGGGCAGCTGTGGCTACAGTAGTACCTTACCACCACCAAGTATGGAGTGAATGAATAATCTGCACCTGTGTATGAAAAGCGCTTTATAAATAAATTGTGTTTTACTTCGAGTTTTGTTTGCAAAAAAATGCATAAACCTGAGTGATTTCACATAATATATTGGTTTGTTTGACACACGAAAGTGTCACTACACTTACATTTTCATTGCAAGCAAGTCAACCAACAGCCATTTCCTGCGTTAACGACTTCGCTCACATAAACTTCTATCACCTAAATGATATAATTCCACGTTTTACAGAAGCGTTTGAAATCCCCCAGAGGCTGTTAAGTTTTGAAAGGGCTGACTCGACCTCCTGCAGCGCCACATTGCTCGCACTCGAGGGAGCAGTTATTGCATCTTAATCAGGCATATTCCTCAGATTGAAATTCATATGAGGCGCGGAGGCTAAAACCCGTAATATAAAGGCAGCCGTTACGAATTAGGCACTTATATTTGCCACAGCCGCGCGCGCAAACACACACACAAAGTAGAGAAAATCAGCGATGACTTCTTCTGCCTTATTGAGAGCATGAACGACCCGCAATTCAGTCAGCATCTCCCTCCCTCTGAGCGGTTTTTAACAGATATTAAGGGGGATATCATCCTCACCTAATCCGAAGTGAACGCTGATGCGCGCAGTGTGTGTTTGAAAACGTCTCCCTCAACAGATTAGCGAGTATGCAGCATGCAGCGGCGCTGCGCTCCTATGGGGGCCAGAGCGGAGAGTGGATGGACAGAAAGATCGAGCACCTTTTCAGTGGTTTACTTTAATTTACAGCGTGACATGGTGGGAATGTTGGCATGCGTGAGGGGCATCGGAAAGACCGTCTCGAAACATAGCTGTTGAAAGCATTAGGAACACCTGATCCAGTGACAGTTTCAGCGAATTGTCATGCATACAACTTAATCCACCACGTTAATAAAGGAAAGTGTAACAACTCCAGCAACTTGCCATGCTATTGCTAGTCAAAGTGTCAAAAAATACAACACGAATATCAAAGAAATTGACTTGTTCCGTGCGTAAAACACAACCGATAAGCGCGTAAAAGTATGGAACGACAGACTCACCATGCTTTCGCTCCTCGAACATTCACAATAATCCCTTTAAAACGCTGCTGATCCCGTCTGTATCCACGTCTACAACCTCCTCATGCGCGCGCACGAGCAGTCCATCGCATCCAAATATCTCGTTCAGCAGTAGTAGTAGTAGTAGTAGTTCTTTGGATGGTCTGTACGTGAGTAACCCAACTCCCGCGCTCAGGTCTATAGCTCTGCTCAGTGTCTCCGCCCTCTCTCTCTCCTTCTCTCTCTCTCTCTCTCTCTCTCTCTCTCTCTTTCTCTCTCTCTCTTTCCCTCTTCCTCGACGTGACGCGGGACGCAGCAGGTAATCTCATTAGATGGGTCAGCCGGGCTAATACCAATGTGCCTTCTATTCGTGATATCAGGTCAAAAATATCACAAAAGCAGCGCAATTCCCTATAAATTACCACGTCAGAAAGGTCAAACATAATCTATAAGTTATTACGGCACCCGCTCGTTTCCACACGTGGTTGAAAGCGAAGGTCGGCTCACGTTATTTGTGTCTTATTTTCTACAAGTCAATTGCCGTTGCGTAAAATCAATCAGGCGTGGCCTCCGTCAATTACAGCGGGGATAATATCACCGTTGGGTCGCTTGTGATGATTGCAACTGTCACGGTGCGACAATCACTGGCTCTTTCTTAATCTCTCTCTCTCTCTCTCTCTCTCTCTCTCTCTCGCCCTCAGCAGCCTCAGTCCTCACGACAACAAAGGAGCTCAACATCAATACACACTAATTAGCCGCCATAGGAGAAATCCCAAGCCCAAAGGTTGCTGAGAAAGTTCAAGGACCACAGGCGAGTTTGCTCACAAAGACAGACAAGGCAGCGGAAGTTCAATGGAAAATGAAAGTCTGGGGGGGGGGGGGGGGGGGGTATAGCCAATTGTAGTTTTTTCATTTTCAGATTTTTCGCTCCTCTGAAACGGTGCACCACCTCCTGCTTGTCCCTGTTTCAGAACGTTGTGTCCTGCACTGGTCAGCTCCTCCACCTCCTCCTTCCTCCTGCACAGCTCCCTCCTCTCCCTCTGCTCCACAACAGTCTTTCACCATCTTCTGCAAGAGCGTAGCCGACCAATATCATCCGTCTTATTCTCCAGTGAACGAACAGTAGCTGGAACAATAGTAGGGATAGTAGACTTGTGTGAGTCTTGCTCATCGTACCTCCTCGTTTCCCCCTTTTTTGTGTCCTGTAGCGCCTCCACTGTGCTGCACTGTGCAACTCCAGTCCAGATCTTACCCCCGGGTCACATTAACTACGGTCCTGATCCGGTCCGGGTTTGCCCCAACCTACCACTCACAGTGAATCCGGCTGACACTGTGGCCAGCTCCGGCGCCAGAAGCTGCGCCAGGCACAGAAACGGCCCTCGCGAGAACAGAAGCGCACGTGAGTTTCCCTCTTGGTGCGAGGTCACGTCATAAGTCGCCCCATATATAGGTAGTTTTTATCAATCAAAGCCGTATTTGCCAGTACAACGACTCTCCCCAGTGAAGTGGATGCTTTGCAACACACTAGTGCCCCCGTGTCACTGGTAATGGAGAAATGTTTACATTTCCGACGTTACACGCGTTTACAGGTCGTAAACGAGACCAAATAAGTAGTAAGCGGACAGATTTTATTTTGAAATACACCGGATCTTCCTCTCTCACGAGACCTGACTTCCTGTTTGGCGCGTGTTTAACCGGATTTAATGTGAGCCGGGGGTTAACCCCATTGAGAATCTTTGGCATGTGCATGAGAAGGCTTTGCACGGTGGTCACACTCTCCCATCATCAATACATAAGCAGAACCTTATTGACGCAATGTCACAGAGAATAGTGTTGTAAACAAAGCTAAAGGCGCTGGAACCGTAACCTTTTTGTGGCGTCTTTTTTGGGGGGGTGAGGGAGTGTATTAAGGCATGACTACGAGGACTTAATCATTCTATGTCTGGTTGAATTTACTGTTTTGTAATTTCCCCATAGTGTGACTAATGTGTTTTCTTATCCTTAAGGCTTTTTTTTTTTTTTTTCGTTTCACAATATGTTTTCACCGGATTGAGTGTTTACCCTTCATATTTCAGGTAAATGTTATCCACCAGTGTGTTCTTAAAATTGTTAAAAAAAAAGAGCAGGTGGACAGATGTTATACCCAAAATAATAATACAAATATGTTTGCAGCATTGCAACAGCTCATTAAAACGAACCAAAAAAAACTGTGTGCACCCAAGTCACTTTAATTAAAGCTGCATTAAGCAATGTCTTTTTGAATTTTCATCAGTAGGCAAAGTAGTGAATCCTGCTCTGTTTAGTAATTATGAGGAGAAAAGAATACTTGACGGCGGCCCTGTAGTTGTTGGATTATTAAACAAACATTTCATGAGGATTTCAGCTGCATCAGCGCTGGTCGGTCAGATATTCATCAGTTCATGATCTTTTGTAAACTTCTGTCATTATGCTAAAGTCTGACTGTGTGTCTGCTGCTTCAAACATTTGCGATCTCTGCATGTGTTTGTGATTACATGGTACGGGGGCAAGTGAGGGTGAGGGGTGTGGTGGGAGGTGTGCGGCGCCGTTTGCGAAGGTGGCGCATCCAGTGATGCAATGTGGGAATGCAACCATGCCAGTCCGGAAAAATGGCTTAGAGTAGCTTTAACATAACCTTTGTTAATGTGTATACATTCTGCATTCGTAAAAACACATACTAATACTATAGACAGCACTTTATTATGAGTAAATGTTCTTTGTTCTACAGTATATATATTAGGAATATGTTTTCCAGACAAAAATCATCGCAGTGAAGTTTAAAAATGAAAGTGGCCAGAGTTAGGCCAAAACGACTCCAGAGCTGCAGAGATGATGTCAAAAGAGGACGAGGCTGGATATTCCGGTTTCTTTGTCGACCTGTTACACGAGGAATGTGGATTCATAATGCTACATTTATTTTCTTTCAACATTTAAAAATGAGACAGCCCTGCAAGATCTCTTTCCAGTCGGTTTGTTCACAGACAACAGCACGTCCCTGCAGGGTTCCCATGTCTGAGGGAGAGGAAGCCAAGTGTGGGATTGCAATCGAAACTTTAATCTCCAGAAGTCATAAAGAGACTATGACTTTGACAACCGCGGCAAGGATGGAATCACACAATGTGTCAGTGTTAGAACAAACTCATGTAACAGGCAGTATATACGTATATCAGGGGTGCCCTTTACATCCAAAGCAAGCTACCTGTAGCTCGGGTCATCATCTTCAAAACTGTCTTGCTCACGTTGGTACTGGATTCACACTTGGAACGACCATCTGATACATTCTGTTTACACACTGAAATGCACAGACGCTACAAACAGAATAATGACCGTCACCGGCAAAACACTGGCGGCATTTCAGTTGATTCCTTCTGTTTGGCTGCCTGTTGGTGCGGCCAGCTGTTGCTGCAGCAGCTCCGCGTGAAAGACGGTGATATTGTCACTCCTACACACTCGAGGGAGGAAGAGAGAGCGGAGATGAAGAGGAGGAGACAGGTAGACCCATATAATGCATCCCTACCGGTTTCTGTCCTAGATGTGAGCCAAAACAGCTGAAACCCCGCCCCTGATCGTAACCATGGAGCTCCTGTTACTCACCAAAACGACTCAAATCATATTTGAAGCCTCAATTTACATTTATTTTTGGGATCATTATTTTGGGAAATTGACATTTAGTCCAGGTTTTATAGACATCTCTTTATTATGCAGAATCATTTATTATAGTAACATTTTAATGAAGAGGTAAATTCAAAAAGCTTTAATCTTAAATCAATAATAGCAACTCTAATAAAAACTCCCCCTTGTGACCTTCCAAGAAATCCATAGCCGAAAAAGTGTAGCGTAGGTCCTTAAAGGCAAGTTTTGAAAAGACAATTGTTGGATTGGTTTAACCCACTCCACCACTTTCACACCTTCAGCGTTTACTCGATTACAGCAGGAAATCTTGGTCAAATTGTCTCATGTACTCGCAGGATACAAGACACAGTCAGTAGTTTCCAAACGCAACCTCGATTTGCACTTTCAGACATATTCAATTGATTGTTCTTACTCTTACATTTCACATGCTGATTTGAGCTTGCCATGCTTCTGAATAACATTATCAACATGTTGAAGTAAATTGACCATTAACTCTAAACATTTTACAAACAGTCTCCAGGGACATGACTCCGGACAACATGCTAAATATGCATGTTTTGTTTTTTACATTCATATTCAACATATTGACTTATCTGTAAACATTGCGAGTATACGGTGCATTTTTACTCTTTAATGAGGTTTACACCCACAGAAAGATAAGGTCAAGAAATGTCATGTTTGCAAATCAAGAAGTCAGGCTTAACAGGCAATGGACTTTTTTGCAAATGAGTTTTGTTGGCACACGACTGCCCGTCAAATCTTATAGTAGTTGCTTAATTTCTCACGTTTTATTCAAATGCACTCCCGTTATTAACTTGATTGACATGTCGCTGCTAACAGCTTCACAAATACTGCGGCTCATAACTTCAGGTGCGGCGCGAGTTCAAAGTAAATGGTGTTATAGTTATTCAAAAAGTAACTGGCTAATTTCATCTTTGTTTTGTTCCCTGCCGATTCAGAGTGAGATTCAACCTCGACGTGAGTTATTCCACTCCATGGAACGAACGTAATTGAGAGATAAAAATAAACACATCCATACAAGTTATAAGGCAGTAGGGTGGCTTTTATGTGCCTTTTTGTTTTTGTCAAGTACCACTGCCTTCGACATAAGCTCAAAGTGTCACATCCAGCTCTGTGACATAGTTTTACGGCTATCAGCCTCCTTTGTTCCCTGCCTCGGAAGAGGAAGTTGCTGTTCCGTCTGCTCTGGCTCTGGTCCAACGACAACGCCGCATTTGGACCCGTGCACGTCGGATGATGACAAGAAGCTCAGCCCGCTATAAAGCAGCTGCTGATCGTCATCGGTCTATGGCTCCTGCTTACCATGTGGGTCAAAAAGTGTGGCTGGCAACTCAAGATGTTCCCCTCCGTGTTGACTCTCGTAAGTTGGCCCCTCATTTTGTTGGCCCATTTCCTGCTGTACAAGTTATTAATCCTGTGTCTGTGAGACTGAAGTTGCCAGGGGAGCATCCCACATTTCATGTCAGTCGCATCAAACCAGTAAAGGAACCCAATGTTCAACCTCCACCACCACCACGGATCATTGATGGGGAATCAGCGTTCACAGTTAAGAAACGGCTGTCTTGTCACCGCCGAGGACGAGGTTTTCAATATCTTGTAGATTGGGAGGGCTACGGGCCAGAGGAGAGGACTTGGGTCTCGGCTAGGGATGTCTTGGATCCCAGTCTCATTCAAGACTTTCGTCGTACTCGTCCTGACATCCCTGGGCCGTCAGGTGTCGGCTCTAACCGGAGGGGTACTGTCACATCCAGCTCGGTTTTATTTTGCCATTGTCGGACTTCCTGTTTGCTTTTTTGTTATTCACTATCTTGTCTTGTTTCAGATGTGTCTTCCTGTTTGGTTTCCCGCCTTGTGTGATCACCTGACCCTCCCCGATGTATTACACCCGTGTCCTATTGTCTCCACTCCCGCTCAGCCCCTCCTTCCCATTGTTCTGTGCTAGTTTGTCAGTTCTCCTGGTGTGTCTAGTTCAGCTTCATTCTAGTTTAGGCTTTTGGAATAAAACTTTGAAAGTTGTTGTAAGAGTTGTGCTTTAGGAGTCCATCCCTACGGAGCCTCCATCACACAAAGCCAACAGAGGCGCTGTGTGATCTGGAGCAGAGGGTTAGGGCTTACTCTCTTGTATCATTTGCTGGGATAACAAACAAACAACAAAAAACATATGGACAGCACAACCTTTCCCTAGCTTTAGGCTATAGATGATCATTTCGTCATGCTTTTGAGCTCGGTCAATAAAAATAAAAAAATCGGTTTCCTCAAAGGAAGACAAGATGTGGAAATATATAGATAAATAACTTAAGTATATCTTCAGAGCTAGATCCCATTGACCTGCAGGTGTGAAAACTCTAATTGTTAGCGCTGACAGACTTTGGAGAAAGCCTGGGGTGCCTGATATTGCAACACTGCAGGGGTGTGAAAGACTCTACAGCCGTGTGTTGATGCGCACAATTATGGGCTTACCCGTAAACAACGTGGATGTTCAGCTCATCTCCAAAACGCACTCTTTTGGAGGTGTGGTCGGACAACCTGCCCGGACATCACCAGGCCGTCCGACTCATGGGAGACGGTGGAGAAGTGACCACGGGGGAAACGGGCCTGTGATCACCGAGTGTTCACGCGGCGGCGCTTTTTGATCCTTCGACGAGGGTTCAGGCTTATCATGAAGCAAAATGCACCAAGCGTTGGATCGTTCGAACAGTGCACATGGCAACTGGCTATGGCTGTATTCAACCGCCCGGTTTAGATTTTGTAAATGAACCTTTATTACCCAGGCAGTCCCTGGAGAAAAATGCATTTTTCCGAGTAACATGCGTCATCGAACATTGAACCCATATTCCCCCCACTTTTACTAAGTACTGATGTTCTTTGACATCAACATAATACAGATACTTACTGTCTGCCGCCGCTGTAAGAGAGCGAGGAACTCCTAATGCGCTCAGAGCTGCAACCTCTATCTGTCTGTTTCTGACTAATAACGCGCTTAAACAGCCTTCCTGGCTTTTGCTTGCACATCATCGCACTACACACCAAAACACTCCCCCTGCTTGTGTTAAAACCCCACTTTTCTGGATTTGTAAACCCATCATACTGTACAAAGCTTCCCAGAGTAGGCGGCTTGCAAACAGTAAATAAAGTTAGTATCAAAAGCCATTACTAAGGGTCTACACATGTTTTTTAACTGTTGTGAAACTGAAGAAAACGAGACTGTGTCATAAGCCACATCTATTTAGTCCATTTCGAGACGTAACACCCACTCCCTGCCGGCAAAAAACGCATCCAAAGCGATCTCTCAGAAAACTGATCAAACTTTCTTGCCTCACATTTCAGGTACACGAGTCGAAGGGTATCCTTTGTTCCAACTTTTTTCCCGCTGCCCGGTTTCTCTTCTCCTCCTTCTGAGAGCATAATTGTTTATTGCGCCGTTGCTATTATGCGTAATTAAATCAAAGCGCTCAAAAGTGTCGGCCTATTTTGCATAATTGTGGCAAAGCTGTGGGCGCTGTACTCCAGGCGCTACAAACATTCCTCGGAGAAAAAGCGTTGTTTCCCGTACCAAGCGAGCCAGCCCCAGGGCCCTTTTATGGAGCCGCGTGTTTGTTATTCCCCGTTGCTAAGCGGAGCTCCGCGGGGTAAAAAAGATAATGCCCATTAACCGGCGCCGCATTAATAACCCGCTATAAGACGGGTTTCCTTAAGAGCTCAAAGTACACATCGCGCCTTGTGAAGAGGAGGCGTCCCGCGGTGATGGGCGGCAGCGAGTTAATCGTTCTTTCATAAGTTTGGGTTCCTTTACCTGGCCGAGCGAAGTGTTTGTGGAGTGATTGGGGAAATGAAAGCACTTCCCTACGCTCGGGTGTTCAGTGGTGGAAATGACGGTAATGTGTTATCTCAGTGTTCCTTGGACTTACATGGTTCAAATGATTGTCTTGTGATTAAATTGGCAAACAAACTCCCGCCGTTAGGAATTAGTCTTGCTCGTAATACCAACAATACAAAAACCGTCAACAAGGCCCCATATTATTAAATGTCACAGTGGGGGAAATGACTGGAGGTGTAGCATAAGAAACGAGTTGTTGTCCTTGTAGGTGTGTTGTCTTTGTAACAAGTGACAGCTGAACATGTGACTCTTGAATATAGTCTTGAGTGCGCCAGAGATCTTTCCTAAAAAAACGGCGGATTGGGAAAAAATGAGATTAATCAATAACTAAAGTGATAAAGATGGCGGACCTTCGAGGCGAGACACTTTTTTTCTTTTATAGAGATATCTATTTGAAACTTTCGCTGTAGATTACTGATATAAAAAACGAGCAGAAAATGTATTACAAGTTCTCTGTCATTTTATGTTTTTATATCAAATAAGGGCAGTTCATGCATAAAACCGACCTAAGTTGCCCATGTTTTCAGTGACGAACCTTAAATAATTGGTAGAGGCAGGTCTAAATGTATGCTCTATTAGGAGGGATATTTTGGATATCTTGTTTAGTTTTTGAAAAAGCTATTTATGAATGAAAAATATCTGTTAAAATTGATCAGGCAAGGAATACGATATTAAAAAGCCCTCTGAAAAGAAAGTTTGGAGTCTGTAGGTGCTACTAAAGTGGAGATATTGCTCCAAGAGTTAAAAGAAAACTTTGAGAAAACAGGTTCTCCAATTTTACCACATTTGCATATGTTTTGACGCAACAATCAAAAATGTTGTTGTCTAGTTGGAAAAATGGAAGTGTCCTTAACACTATCCAGTTACAACACTGGATGGTTACAATCACATCAAAATGACGGGCAAAAACTTCTTCTCTGAACCAAAAAAGTTCAGAGGTCAGCGGGGGAGTCATGTTGACTCCTTTGTTAGCGTCCTCTCCTTCCCCGTCCTGGAGCCGATCTCACCTGTGCCGTTACTCGACCTGCTGAGTTGTGCGTCTGCACAGAGTTTTACACTGGGGGCGGTCCATCGGTTTCATCGGAGATCTGAACCAATCGATTCAGTCGTAACTCGATATAACTGAGGCACGAGTCACAGTGGGAGGAGCAAGTCTCTGGGTGCATCACAACATCACACACCTTGTTACACACAGGAAAGAAATGTCAGTCTGTAAATGAAGGAATTGGCTTGGACACTCAAATCTGATGTTTGAAATCAGTCTTTAGCGAGCAGTGGTAAGTCCAATGTGAAGGTCATTCAAGTTTGTCATGGCTCTGACGAGTTGGAGTGAGTCTTGTGCTAAGATCAAAAGGTTCATCGCAGTTTTCATTGTCCTCAACTGTGTGTGTGTTACCTTACTTTAAACAGCCACTGTTTCCATACAGAAGGTATTTACGAGCTCCAAATGGAGTGGGGTCCTTATCTGCTTCTTGGTACGTCGTAACCATGGCGATGGGGCAGCATAGGTAAAAACGTCACACACTGCTTTTCTCTCCAAAGATCAATATCTGACCCACAGAGTCTAAAAAGCAACACGAGTGTGCACAGATAATCAGCCACTTCAGACCTGCCGGAGACTAAGAGTAAACCGCTAATAAACCAGGACTGAATAAGAAACTTGAGTTTTAGACAAATTAAAAAGCATAACAGAATGACGACAATGACAACAAGAAACACATCTTTACCTCAAAGATTGTTTGTGGAAAAGTGAGCGCTCTGTATTAGCCATTTTTGGAAAATTTTTGGAACAGTATTAGCGACAGAGTGAGCGCTCTCACTATGTAACAGATCTTTGAGGTGTGAAGTGCTTTCACTTTGTGGAACAGCACAGTGTGTTGAGAAAGGTTTCGCTAATAGAAAACAGTTTCCTGACTCCTGATGTGGCTCTGATCTATCCCTGCAGCTAAGGAGGTAATAATGTCCTTTCTTTCTTTTTATCGCTGCTTAAGTGGAAATTCTGCTCATGAAGTTGGATGTGATGCTGCTGATTCAGTTGTGCTGTTTTATGACATGCTGAACAATACTTTTTTATACCCATGTTATTTTAATTCAATTATAATTGTATTAACGTAACATAGGTATTGGAAAAAAGTACATTTAAGGCACCGGTACCGAAGAGCAGGCATTGTTAAAGTAGTGGTATAAAAATACAATGAACAGTACCCAGCCCTGGATACCAAACATGTCAATGTTTGTGAATGAATCCGCGCGGGAAACTCCCCAGCTAGCGCACTATGCTCTATTTTATTCTGGCATCTAAGATGCTGCAGGAGAAAACTAGTTAAAAATCTCAACATTGATCGCCACATGTTTTTTTTTTGTCCGTATCTCAACTTTTGAAATCCTTTAGTGTGTCCTTAACGACAGTAAAGTGACAAAGAGATGACAGACTAAATAAAACGGTCCAGACTCTTTCTTTTATACCTTTAATATGTGTTTAAAGATAATTGTTTTACCTGGTGTAGGAGCTGAGACATTCAATGGGCAAACGCAGGATTTACCATAATTGTTGTCAGATTAATGATTAAGACAAGGCTCCACTTAACTGCAGTAAGTCCGTCAGTAACACTAGATCTATATTCTTCTGAAATATGTATTGGCGTAGTGACTTTTGATTCAAGCTGTTCTTCATAAAGCATGAATGAACTCACAACTGCACATCTTTTTCTCTTTTTTTTTTTAAGAGCCTTGACAAGAACAGATTGTCAACTTGTATGTAATCCTTAAAAAATAAAGCAGAAGGAGGGAAAATGCAACTTTGCAGATTTGAGTTGCGGTATAAAATGAGACAAATTGAACAAGTCTCCCTCTCCCGTAGAGCGTGTGTTTATTTGTGTGTGTGTGCATGTGTGTGTGTGTGTGTGTGTGTGTGTGTGTGTGTGTGTGTGTGTGTGTGTGTGTGTGTGTGTGTGTGTGTGTGTGTGCGTGTGTGTGAAAGAGAGAGCATTGAGCTGTAAAGTGCAAGAAACTCCCCGAGAACTCCCCACCGGCTCTCCCAGGAGACGCTCTGAAGAAGTCAGTGTGGGGAGCGCTAAACCTCAGCATTCAAGCCATACTACCAAACAGAGGAAGATATTTTAACAGGTTTTTTTGAGCAGCCAGCACAGGATGCAATAAATAAAGTAGACGTGTGTACAGCTGGTTAGATTTGTTGTCAGAGTGTCTATTGAGTTATACACAATGTGGCATTTTCTCTTAATGCATCCAGCACCAAGGACAGCTCCCTTTCTCTCTGTTTTCTTGCATAGATTGCTGCCATAGGTTTGTTGCATTTTTCTTTCTTTCGTCTTGCTGGGTATTTCTTGTGGCTTTTTAAATGTTTTGATGTACTGGCAAAATATTAATCTTGGTCAAAATACCTCTGTAATTTATTCCAGTCATACACAGATAGTTGTAGCCTCATTAGGGTAATTAATCCTTTTAACAGTAATAAATACATTGCTGATAGGAAGCTTCATGGGGTGAGGCTGGGATCTTTATCTTATGACTACAGTACATACTACTTAATATATGTGTGGAAAGAGCAGAGTTAATTCCCTGTGAAATGTATATATTTTTAAATGCACCTGCTTCCCTCAGGACATGTTTGAAATGTGCACTGTTTAACAATTATAATCACTATTATATTTATTCGCCCCAATCGCTCAGTCCGAATACAGATGAGTGAGTCCTCTTTCTTTTAACTTTAAGGACTGTGGATCTGTTGCACATTTGCAATTCTATTTCATAAAATGCATTTGCAGTATTCTGAGATTTTAAATTCATGTACTTTATGAAAAACACTTAATGGATGTGGATTTGAGAAATTAACATTTCAATTCCTATGAATTGACAATAAAATATTTTGAATCTTTGAATGACAAGCACAAATACAGCTGCCTCTGTCCATGGTGCTGAACACAACAGGCACTGACTTTTTGTTATTTGTGTTGTGTATTTTTACTTACTGTTGCTTTTTAGTCACATTTGGTTGTGTTTTTATTGCTTTTTTGGGGGGTTATGTGTCACATTATTGTCCCTTTTTGTCATGTTCATTGCTTTTTCATAGCTATTTTGTTGCGTTTTTGTCTACAGCCTACAGGCCAGTGCAAAGCCTCATTTGAAATCTAAGACCTTGTAGTTTCCAAAAATATGTGTAAGATTAGTGTGAATAAAACACAAAAGAAGGTGGTGGAAGGCAGGGAACTGGTTAAGTGAATTGACACATACCTACTGGTTATTCTTAAAGCGACAGTCGGTAAGTATACAGAGAGAGAGAGACTTGAAAAGTAAACAACCTGATCGGACCTGACCGGCCGGTTCACAGGAAAGCTTGTCTCATTGGTTAAAGTAATGGCACTGGGGATCTTAGTCCCCGAAATCAGCAAAGAGAATCACTTAAAGTGGACATATTATGCTAAATCCCCTTTCTTGAGGTTTAAACCATGTTTTAACATCGTTCCCTTGTCAAAGACAGACCTGGGGCAGTATTTCACAACTTCCACGCAGCTTTGAGTAATCCTCGGACAAAGCTGTTAAATTGAGCTGTTTCTTCTTCTACGGTGTCAGTGCCTCATTCTGTACTTCCTCATTACAACTGCGTCATTAGCTGCCTGCAGAAAGAGCCCCAGTCAAGATTTCCACCAGCTCTTTCACCTGCATTTCATTATTACAATTTATTTCTTACAGAGACATATTTTAAAATTATAAAACATTAAATATCAAGTCTGAGGCACCCTTAAAATAATGTTTTAAGTCTATTTTTGAGCTCCATATGCCAGACATGTCCAAGCAAATATAATGATTTAATTATACTTATAATGCGTGAAACTGCAGGTGCATTAAATGCAATCTATTACATTTGTAATGCATTAAACTCACATACTATGGATGGACCTGCAGCTCTTACAGATAGTAGGCTATTCAACAACTATAGCTTCTAAACAGTTCTGAAAACATAATTACACATTTTACTTAAAATGATGGGTATTTTGAGCTTCCTTTTATGGAGAAAAACTGTGTAGATCTTACAAACAAAGGATACATCTGCCCCTGTCCGTGGTGCTGAAAGCTCAAGGCACATGTTATACTGTACTTTCACATTTCATTTACTTCATTGATTGCTCTTCAGTTTACGCACATCATCATAAACAAAACATCATATTGATTTGCAGAACTTACAAACAAATAGCTCCCTCTCTGTTCGCGACGCAGTGATAAACCTGAATGGAAGCTATAAACTATTGTTAACGTTATGGAAAATAAATTAACGACAAAACGACAATTCTGCAGTGAACCAACAATTGTAGCAGCTAAAGAGACAGAGCGGTACAGATGGCCCAATGACTACTAAGCAACCCCCGTGGCTTGTACGGATGACTAACTCCTCCAAAACAAACAGAGCGCTGGTTGTTGCTTGGGGCTTATGTTTCCTTGGTCTCCCGGTCCTCGGCTTACACTGACGAGACCCTCAACAGCTGCTATCGAAATTGAAAATGGTCGCACACAAATGGAAGTGCCGACGGGTGTCTGACTCAGTTACGTGTCAAGGGAGACCCTGCGCTTTGACACTGACAGCCTGTGTGATATTGAGGGGTCAGGGCTGTGGAGAAGCTGGGCCGGCCTGGAGAGGGGCGAGCGGGAGCGCGGTGGTGAGTAAAAAAGTAGACCAGTGGGACAGGCCATGTATAGGAGAGGTCAGAGATGGCTATAGAGGACAGACGCCAACCACTGACTGGGGAATAGGCGTGGTGTGGTTGTCAGGATCAGACTTATCGAGACAAAGACCAGACTGAGAACACAACTGTGAAGTCATGTTGGTAAAGTTCCAAATTACTCTGCTGTCACCCTGGCAGTATTGTACAGTGCATGTCTTTGAAAAAAGAGTCTCGTATAGTTTAGCTTTTCTTCTCCCCACCCCATTGTGTGCATTAATGTATAACAGATAATGATTGAGTAGCGGGGGTGTGCATTACCATTGTATCACGACCATATGAGATCAGCGTTTGCACAGACAGCCTCCTCATTCAAAGGCACTAAAGAATGGAACAAACTCCCACAGAGTCTAAAACTCTCCTCTGACCTGAAGCATTTCTCTTGCAATACAGGGAAAATACTATTGGGAATCAAGCAGTGTTAATAGTAATTGTAATAATGGTCTTTAGTTTTTAGTTTTATTGATGTAATTTTACAAGATCGTGTTCAAAAGGGCGTAGTTTGTTGGATGTTTGTTGTGTTTGTGTGTATTTGGATCGATGGACACATTTCATATTGTAATTATTCACCTGCTCAGGGACTGCAGATGGAAACTATGCTATAATCTGGTGTAAAGCAGACCTTTCAATAATGGTTTTGCACATTGTGCCTGTTAAATAAACTAATAAACTAAACAAAGTATGATCCTGATACAACCAATCCTGAACTATTGAATGACTTTGGAAACAACTACTCAGTAACCTAGTTCACCGTTACAACATTTGTATCAAATGCATTTAATTTATTTAAATGTCAGAACAGTGATCATAATGTTTAGTTAAATCCAGGCGCTGACTGTTTTTGTTGCTGTAATTAAACACTGTGACGCTTTTTGGAGAAGCTAAACTCCAAGACAACAACTCTGATACATGTTTTCATCCTCTGCTGGGACACTGTAGCTTTATTAGATCAGTTTGTGTCCACATCTAGTCTTAGTTTGCTCTTCAAGCATGTATTAAAGTGGAAAGAGGAAGCATCTACTTTTGAAGAAGATGGATGCCGTTAGTACGCAGGCAGTCGTGTGGTCTGCAGAGGAGGTTTGGCACATAAAAGCTAAAAAAAAAAAAGGGGGGGCAAAGCTGACAAAAATTACAATGCAAAACCGTTAGTCAGAGCCACTACACATTTCAATAGAGAAGACAGTAATTACTGAGAAGACAGTAAAGTTACTGAGCGGCAAAGTGACACGAGAAAGACGAGTAGAATATTTATCTAAAATCCAAATGCGTATAGAGCATATTAATTATGAGACCTGAGATTAGGCATTGCTATAATAATAATAATGCATCAGTTTCATATAGCGCTTTCTGGACACTCAAAAACACTTTACATGGCATTATGTTCATTAACATGCACTGTCCCGACCAAATAAACCAATACATAAAATAAAATAAATTAAATAATCCACTCACTCCATACTTGGTACTGTTGTAGCCACAGCTGCCCTGGGGTAGACTGACAGAAGCGAGGCAAAACCAATATGCGCCATCGGCCCCTCCAACCACCACCAACCACTCACTCACTACATTCGCTAGGCTTCCTGGTGTTACCAAACGGTCTCCCATCCAAGTACCGGCCAGGCCTTTCCCTGCTTAGCTTCCAAGGTTGTCAACTGACCTAAGAAACAGCAGCAGCAGCTGAACTTAAATAAAACAACTGCCAAACAGAGCCATTTTCCTGAAACACGAACACACTTCGGTATGCGCAGAGATGTCTGGTAAAGATGGCATTAAGGCGAAATGGGAAGAGAACATGGCAGGCGGAGTGAATTATGCAGTGCTGAGGAAATGCTTCTTTAAATCAGGGAGGACATTACGGAGCACTCCATTTGCTCGCCCCTAAAACACCAAAGTGCCATTTAGTATCAGTGTAAATGCTGCCTGCACGACTGAGTAGATACAGATGGGTTTCCGTGCTCTGCCTGTTATGTGATACAAATGTTCACTCTTTTTTTTTTTTTTTTTTTCGTGTCAGGATTAAGTTTGGTGTCTCATAATATATGCGCCTCAATGGACAAGCAAAAGACTCCATGCAAACAAAGATGGTTTATTGAAACAACTGGAAAACAAACTCATTATAATGTTATGAAACAAAAACTTGATGCAATGTGTCTCTGTTGAAATGTGTAGTGGCTCTGACTAACGGTTTTGCATTGTAATTTTTGTCAGCTTTACCCCTTTTTTGTTGCAGCTTTTATGTGCCAAACCTCCTCTACAGACCACACGGCTGCCTGCGTACTAACGGCATCCATCTACTTCAAAGGCATTGAGAATTAAGTACCTCATAGAAGTGCACTTTGGAACCAAAACTAAAGCTTTAGTGCTCTCCAGCAGCTCTTCAAGCTAAAAAAAAAAAAAAAAAGAAGAAAAAAAAAGACTCCGGCTAAATGGGTCTGACTCAGCCATTTAGCATAAAACATCAAGCATCAAGTGGACAGAGAATGGATTAAAACATTTATTACAATACAAAAAAATAAAAACATACTACACTTTTAGCTTGTTACAGCTTTATGGGTCAAATTATTTATTTATTTTTGTTCCATTTTTTTTCCATGGCATAAACATACCTGGAGTAGGATGAATGGGTTTTGAGTAGGGCTGCGATGAATTCCTATTTATTAATTGCGTAATTTAATGTGATTCAAAATATTAATTGAAATGAATCACACTTTGCTTTAGCGGCTCAGAACTTTTCTAGTTTCGTTTTTTCCTGCAATACGTTGCTTAGGTACAAACACGGCGTAAAGCCAAAAACAATTTTACTGGCAAACTTTTTTATTCACACAGTTAAGCTGACGTCAAATAATTTAAAAAGATCATTTTGTTGTGGTTAGTTAAGGGGGACCCCGAAGCAGAGACAGAAGCTCGGTGGCGAACAAAAACGTCTTTAATATTCCAGACTTCTTCAAAGGACAAAAAATCAAGCAGGCTTGGCTCGGCAAGAGCTGGCAGGAGGTCTCCGTAGCAGGCAGGATCCTAAATGGCAAAAGGCAAAAAAGACTTAGTCACAAAAAAACGATGACGAGAAACTTAGATGCAGGGACTCGATAACTACCCACGAGGAAGACGGAATAATCTGGCAAAGGGTGCAGGAAAGCCGGGGGTATAAGTGCAGAGGTTGATTGGTGATAGGTGTCAGCTTTGCCTGTTCGGAGACACTCCCACCAGCCATGTGCCAAGCCTGAAAGACACAAAAATAGAGGAGAACAACCACAAGAGGGAGACAACATCTGCAGTCCTGGCCTCACACATAACACATTTTCCAAATTAAATCAAACTGCTATTGTCTTTGAAGTGTTTGAAATGATCACACCTCACATCTCCACAAAAATACATTAAAATGTAGGAAAATAGAAAGAAGCGTCTAGAAAATACTTCTCAGAATTAATACAACCCCCTAAATATATGATACTTAAATGCTATTAATTGCGATGAATTAATAACAAAGGCCATAATTAACTCGATTACAAATTTAAACATGGAGTCACACCACTAGTTTGGAGTCATCTTTTGAATAAACTGCTGAAGTGCTCCATCCTGTACTTCCTGGATCACGTTGTGTCATGAACTCTATCTGAAAGAGTCTTTCGCATTCCTTGCGAGGCTGTCCTGCGCTCAAATGTTCAATCAATCAATCAATCAAAGTTTATTTATATAGTACCTTAGAACAACACAAGGAAGACCACATTTCTTCATAGAAAGATAAAACAACTTAAAAAATCATTACATACTAGACATAAATAAGTGCAATCTAAGCCTTAAAAGCTAGTTTGAAAAGATGTGTCTTTAATCTGGACTTAAAAAGGGACAGATCTGTGAGAACACGCAGACAGAGGGGCAGGCTGTTCCACAGTATAGGAACGATCGTCCCCTTGTTTGTACTATTTGATTGGCAGACCGGAGAACTCTGCTGGGGCGATGTACGGTCAACAACTCAGTTAAATATAACGGAGCGACATCATGAAGCGCTTTAAAAACAAGCATTAAAATTTTGAAATTAACGGATCGGGAACCAGTGCAGGGAGGAGAGGACGGGAGTGATGTGGCTGTGTCTGGATGAACCGGTGAGAAGACGGGGTGCTGCTTTCTGCACTAACTGTAACCGGTGAAGTGATGACTGTGGGAGGCCAGAGTAGAGAACGCTGCAGTAGTCCAACCGAGAACTGATAAACGCGTGCGTTGCCTTCTCGAGGTCTTGGCGTGAGAGAAAGGGCTTCACTTGGGTCAAAAGGCGCAGCTGGAAAAAGCTGGCTTTGACAACAGAACTTATTTGTTGTTTAAAGTTCAGCTCTCGGTCAAAGATGACTCCCAGGTTCCCGAGGCAACCCGCTCACAGGAGAAAGGGTGGGACAGACTCGAAGACAGGTGGTGTCTTAGAATGTCCATCAAAGGCTTGAACGGGCAAATTGTTTGCAGAATCCCGGATCATTAACAGTGTTAGGTGATCATAGACCAACAGTGATGTCACATTTTCAATGAAAAGCGCTAATATAAGCAGAAAAGTCAACAGACTCAGCAGGGACTGACGGCAAACCATACACAGTGGCGCCATCTTCCATCAGCTGTAGGATGTGTGAAGTGATAAAAGTGATAAATGTTATTTATGGCGACGTCATCGATTTGTCAGCATGCTGGATAAAAAAATGTTTTAAGTTTGTATATTGCTTTTAGCGTGTTTAATTATCATTGCTGCCAGCAGAGGGCGCTTTGAGACATACGCTAACGATCACGTTCTGTAAGCGGTGCCCAAAAGCATGTTTGTAAGCCACAATTCTGCATGTCGTCCCCTTCCAGATATTCAACAAAGCAAGTGTGTCTCTACTCCAAATGAAAATCAGACAATGCCCCTTTAAACTGGTGAAATTTATGCCAACTAGAAAACTGTTCCCAGATCTTAGCCTCGCCGTACGCATTTACTGTATCAAGCTGGAGTCGATTTATGTTTTATTGCTTTCTGACTTTTCTGCATGAGGAATTATTGTCGGTGTGAAATAGCTTTGAGCGCTGCAAATCCTTGAGCGCCGCAGATCCTCTACCAGTGAAGGTATAGGGTAAAACCCAATTAGATGTGACCAGGTGTCTTACGTTGATGTACCATCTTGTGTCAAATGAGAGTCATGCATTTTTAATCTGGCGAGATGAACAGCAGCTTACAACTGGTCGAAAATGGAAATGAAGCGGGGCTGAAGGCTTGCCCGCTGCCAACGGGATCTATGGCCGAGCATTCCTGCAGCTATAGAAACCAGCGGCGAAGGCAGTAATGGAAATGTTCCCTTTCTCGTAGGACGGCTATTTTCCTGCACCTTCTGAGTGCACCTTAGCAACGGGGAGGTGAGAGCCCTTTTGTGACAGCTACCACAAGTTATTACTTTATACAAACGTGGGGTAACCAGGCCTCCAGAGAGTCCATTAACACCTAGAAGTGAACCTGGCTTTTCCACAACGCCGTATGCTGGGGACAGGAGAAAAGGGCGTGGGTTGAGTTTAAAAAAAGAGGAGCGATTATTGGATCAAAGCCGGTACTTTCAGCATAAAGGTGGCAGGTGGGAGTGTGACGAAGAAGGTGAAGTAAAGGCGAGGGAGAGCATGTTTTACATAGATGTGTTCAGGCTCAATGTCATAATTAGACGTGCCAAAAGTAGCCAAAAATGTTAACGTGATGTTAATGTTAATTTCCATTTGATTTCATAAAGTCAAACTTTCAATAACTGCAAGGTTGTGTAGGAGTTGTAAAACTGCTCAAAATTAGCAGTCAATAAGCATTACCTCTGTCCATGCTGCTGGAAACACAAATCTGACCATGTTCCATTTCTTCAAGTCTTATTTAGTCCTATTAAGGCTGAGATATTTTCGAAGGTCGAGGCAAGACATACGGCCATCAATATAAATAATGCTGGTTTATAGATTAGTGTAGTTTCAAAACAACTTTCTCCAGCTAAATTCATTTCAAACTGAAATCATCATCTTTGGCCCACAGAAACAAAGAGTTAGTATTAACAGTCGCCTCGAGTCTCTCTCCCTAAAACCTAAAAAACAAGTTAGAACACTGGACTCAGACCTGAACTTCAACAGCCCCTTTTGATCGATATCATCAGCAGCTTTTTACCATTTAAAAAACAAGGTTATAGTGTCTAAACCAGAATCAGAGACTAATCCGTGAGTGTCTCCAGGAGGTCAGACTCCTCACTGGCCTCTCTACACGAGCTGTTAGATAGATGCAGTACATCTACAACGCTGCTGCTTGAATCTTAACAAGAACCAGGAAATATGACCATATTTGTCCAGTGCTCCAGTCTCTGCACTGGCTTCCTGTCGCTCAGAGACTCTTAAAACAGCTCTGCTTGTGTGCAGGTCTCTTCATTGTCTAGAAAAGTACATCTAAAGCACTTTGAATGGAGAGTAAATTAAACGACCAGCCATATTAAGTTGTATAACAATTTACAGATGCAATGTTCTTGGTACTATTCGTTTCTAATACTATTTCTGAAAACCCAGTCCTAAATCGGTTGTTGCAGAGGGAGAACAGAATACAATCTTGTTACTGTGTATATGCAGACAGGTCTTGTGTACCTTCATTTGTAATGTGCAAAGAGCATGGAGCCAACAGTAATGACGTCTCTTTCTCTCGCGTTCATTCCGGTCCGACAAAATGGACTTGGCCTGACAATTAAGAGCCAGATGGATGCTTTGTGAAGGCACTCGGGCCACGGACACACGACCAACATGCCTTCGATCGTAAGCAAGACACATTTGTAAAAAAATAATGTTTCGACTTTCAATAACAGATTGAAAAAAAAAAAAAAAAACACTTAACGAACACAATTCAGAAATAGTAATTGAATGGACACTTGAGGACTGTATTGTGGCCGGGTACATGTTCAGGCACAGACGGGGAACAATGGCTGTTTACATGTGCGGTATGAGTCTTCAAGGATCGAATATCATCGTCCATCGTGATGGATGACAAACATCATGATGGAGAGCCACCCTCGTGATGCCACGCCCCGTCCCGTCAGAAACACACACTGGTCTTCTGTGGGCCTTGTAAACCTACACACTTTGCAGGGATTGCACTGTAAATGATATCACAAATATAACTAATATGCACGCTAGTTTAAGTAGCCTACCAGAAGCCCGAAGACATGATGTGTTAGCCGTAATTTTTAAAGTAAAGACGCAGCGCGTCTCTTTTTCTGACTCATCAGAAACCTAGACTCACTACAATACTTCAAATCAGAACTCAAAACCCACCTCTTCAAATTAGCTTTTTCTTAAAATTTTCTAAACTTTCTAAATAGACTGCAACACCCTTGACGTAGTGCGTACACAGACTACCACTGAACGGTCCAAGGTGTCCACAAGACAAAAAAGGTTGGGAACAACTGATCTATGTCATAGAATGTGTTTACAATCTTTACACTTATCCCAGTCAAGATGCATTCTGGATATAATGCTGACATACTTTGGAGCTAATGACCCAACAAACAACAAAAGCATGTATATCTTTGGTAATGATATGAGGTTGTCATGTTTGGGAATAGAAATGCTCAAGTATTTGATTGTGTTAAACAAAAGGATTTGACATTAGGAAGCCAAAGTCAAACAAATACATTTGACAGAGAATGTAATCTTCAAGTGAGTCACACAGAAAGACACACACATTCACCCTAATTAAAATGTTTCATTTCTCCTCATCAGAAAGGAGTGAGTTTTCTTTCAGTTTGACGCGCACTTGTATCGTCCCTTTTTTGTAATGTACTCCCCATTGCGCTGGTTCTTGTTCCACTTTTTCTGAATCGCCGTTCTTTGTGTCTGGCAGCGCTGATAAGATGTGAGCCATAGCGAGCGCAGATGCTAATGCGCAGATGCTAATGAGATGTAAGATGAGAAGATGCAGGAACGGATGGAAAAGGTAGATAATGCTTTATTGGCAAAAAAGAGTGTTATTGAATTGTTATTATAATATTAAATTATGTCAACTTTATACCATATAAAATGCTGTTCCTTCATCAAAAACATACTTGGAGTAGTGTTCTTATGTTTGAGTAATCCTTTTTCACTGTAACAATTTGAAGGGCTGTATTTTGCACAAACTCCCACCACAGCATAGGGTCAAATTCAAAGGTTGAAAAACTGTCCTTGAGCCACAGAAAATATATGCAGCACACAAATCATTATTTCATAAATATATTATCGAGCAAAAGATTCGGATCAATTCCAATGTTGTCCTGTAAATAAAAACTGATTTGAGAATATCTGACAGACGCTCTTATTAACAGTTGTCACGGCGTTGGAGGAGTCGTGTAATGACAGCTCAGCGTCTTCCCTCTCACGTATGCCCTTTGCTCCCTCCCTCTGCAGCGGCTCATGAGGCTTTGGGCAAGGGCAGTGACACGTGCGGGCTGGTGACATGTAATCTGTATTTTACTACAAGGCGCTGATGTCCATGAGAAAGACACCGTGCAGACCTTTTAAAGTGTGTGTTTTCAGATACTGGAGCTGGCTTGAAAGAGACGGAAAAGTGGATGTGCCCCAGTCAACACAACACAGCGCGCGGCGGTGAAAAATCCTGTCTGATATTTCAATAACATTCAAGACACAGTTTGGCTCATGTTTTATATTATTGTTTGTGTTAAATTTAATACTTAAAACAAAACATCAACAATAAATGTCCAAATGTACAGAACAACATGTATTTTTTTGCAGGGTGGTCATTGTAAGATAGGCAAACCAGGCAACTGTAAAGGGGATCCAAGTTAAGGATTAAACACCCTTTAAACCAGTGAGTTTGGAAACAGTGGTTATAATCAATGTTATAGAATAACTTTATTGTCCTTCATTTGCCGAAAATGGAGTGTACCAATAAATAAAATGTAAAAAGGTGACACTTTATTTTACACTACCTTGATTCATTGTACCCAACTAAATTTAGTACAATGTAATGTGCTTTGTAACAATGTGTAGTAAATTGTACCTATGCAGTACATACACAATGGAATAATGTGTATTAGTACTTTGGAGGTACATAATGTAATAAGACACCCTTACACCCTTAGGGTTAGGGCTTAAGGTTAGGGTTAGGGTGTCTTATGTCTTATTGTTTGGTGGTACACACATATACCACCAAAATACTAATACACATTATTCCATTGTGTATGTAACCTGTATTTACAAGTTATTACACAGTGTTACATAGCACATTACATTGTACTTAATGTGACAGGTACAATGTATCAAGGGTAGTATAGAATAAAGTGTTACCAAGCTCGAAATATTGTTTTAAAATGAAAATAGAACACCGGGAAGCCTCTCTACATTTAGACAAATACTGCCAGAGAAGGACCACCGTGGGAGGTGTGAAAATAAAATCCCGTAAATGCCTATTTTCAGTGCTGTTCTCTTTGTCCTCTGTCAAATCAGAGGCCAGCAGTCTTTTCACGTCGCTTTAGTATCAGGGCAGCACGCATTGGCCTGCATTGGCCTGAGGTGGAGGACGGTGCCAAAAAGCTGTCCTGTTTGGCCCTGGTCTGACCCGGTTGCGCCCGGTTGAGTCCAGTCGAAATGCAGTTAAACAAAGGTAGATGGGCACTGTGCCATGCAGGTTTTGTCAGAGTGTACCTTTAAGCCACATTGTATTTGTGGAACTATGACTGCTGCATGTTGTCTGCGATATAGAGTAATAAAATATGCATGTAAGTCCTCGGTCTTGTCGCTGTTTGAGAATGGAAGAAATTGTGCATAAGACCTTTAATCCCTGCCCACACCGTACAGTAGAAATGTACTGTAATCCCTTTCTCGTTTCACTTTTTCCAGCTGACAAACATCCCCCCGCTCCTTCCTTGCTCCGTGCTTTCTGATGTGTGATGAATGGTATGTAATTTGGCACATTTAAAAAGACTGTGGGGGGGGCGCGATGTGTCAGAGATGGGAAATGATGGCGCTGAAGTGCGGTCTGCAGAATACACTATAGGCAGTGACCCGGGACAGACAGCTGCCAGACGAGCTGCAAATGAAGTGCATTAGTGTGTGGCCCTAATCACAGCTTTGCGCTCCCAGCCCGCCACAGGAGTTTATTACATGTCAGACTTTTCACAGTCGCTGAGGCCACGAGCAGCAACATTTGAGACCTTAAATCGCATGGGCCCCCAGGCGAGAGGGGCATTTGGATTGGGTTGTTGCTTCCTCTACAATTGAAGCGCTCAACATCGGTATTTTCCTGACACGAAGCTGCCCCCCACGTTTAATAAGCCGATGTTTATTTAACCCCTGAACTGCCGTCTCCCCTGATCAGGGGGCTAGGGTTAGGGTTACACACATATTTTTTAGAAACTAGAAGGTCTTGGCTTTCAAATTAGGTATCACACTGGCATATAGACTGTAAGCTCTCCAGTCAATACGCTTTGAGACTCGGATGTAAATAATTGTTAACCCTAACCCTAATCCTTAACCCTAACCCTAACCCTAGGGTGGCAGTTAAGTGGGTAAGACTCATCTGTGCATGACTCGCCTTCTTCACATGAGCTGAACACTTCCTGGGTTGAGTTGTCGAGTGCAAAAATTGCCAAAGAAGAACTACTGGACACTAAGGACTACTGGCAACTATGCAGACAAGACAGGTCATTTACTGTAATATGGGAACTTTGATGTTATTGTTTCAGAATACACTCGGCGGTAATTCAAGATCATTCAAGTGTCAAGTTCACCAAAAGCCCATTCTGTCATTTCCGTTTTTCTGTGATGTTACGTTCAATAATGTACATGGTTTTATCATAAAAAAGACTTCCGTTTTGAAAGCAGAAGTATGATGCTACGTCCTGTCCGTTTCACTCTGAGGATTAAGTCACAGTTTCTCGTTACCAGTTAGCATGAAAATTAGACAGAAAATCCATATATACGTTGGGAATATGGTGAACGGCATGTTTTGAGTCCTGAGTCCATGTCCTCCCCGTGTCTGCATATCCTCCGGTCACTCCAGTTTCCCCTGCCACTAACAACATGTACAATAGGCCTGGATGAATGTAGTGTGTGTGTGAGTGGGTGGTTGGTGGTGGTCGGAGAGGCATAGACTGGTAGACACAATACAAGTGTAAACCATTGTTATTATGAACATTTGTTGTAATGCTACTTTTTGCTACCAGTAAATGTGTGAAATAAATTGCTGGTGTTAGTTGCAGCACTTTGTAAAAAACGTTTGTACTTGTTAGTGAGCCAACGTGGACAGTCTCATGCACACGCATTGTTGTTTTCTCTGTCCTGCAGACACAAGGCTTTTGTATGTATTTCGCACAGATGTGTGGCATTGTTTATGTTTTATTGATTAAACTATTGTTGTATTTTTTTAAGTAATGGTAATACAACAAAATTTCAAAATGCCATTGGGCGGGGGAGTTTTCAGATGTGTATGGGTAGTGAGTCCCAGTATGTATATTCTATCACAGAGAAATTCACATAGCGCTCCAAGGCTTAGGAGTATGAAAAAAAGAAGAAATAATCCATTTGTTTGAGAGTTCCAACAAACTCTGCTTTATGTATTTCAAGACTTTTTCCAAGAGGTGAATCAAAATTGAACGAGTACAGATTGATACGTGCGAGCAGGCCAAATAAAAAGATTGCAGCGTTTTGGAAGCCGATCAACCGGGCCATAATCCCCGGACACATTCTTGTGGTTTAAATTCCTCTTCTTTTTTTTCCGCGTCAGGGATCGTCAAAAACATTCCATTATTGACCAAAAAGTGTGTTAGCAGTTGAATCATGTTAAAGTATTCTTAATACATGATCATAGGTGGCCACAGACAAACACAACGGGACTGTCTCTCCTCACCTTTCCCTTCCCAGTCTGTGTTGGTTACCCTCCGGGGCGTGGCAATGGACTATTCTTTAAAATGCTTCGAAATGGGCCGGTCAGATTTTGTCTGAGTGAACTTTCCACCAGACACGATAATCCATGTTGTACAAAACCTTCCCGATTATCAGCAATTAAGATGGCTTTGACGGAGACATATGGACACTTGTTCTGTAGACATGTTATCCCTAATCCAAAAGGTGGGGGAGGTGACTGATACGTAATCTAATCTAAGCCAAAGGGAGAGGCAGGCAGAACTTCACGGTGGTCTGTCCAGATGGATGCTATTTTTAACCCTTTAAGACTCCATAATGCCAACCTTTAGCCGCTCGTTCAGTGATAAACTTCAGCAAGGGAAAGGGAAACAATAGAGAGGAAAGTTTGGGAATGAAGCACCCATGAGCAGGTCTTTAAACATAACGGCTTGGGAATGTAAAAAAAAATAAGAAAAAGAAAAATCCGCAGCCATTGTGAAGCCAAACTTTTAGATCTTTCATGTGCACACAGAAACGATTTCCACTTGTTGGGCTCTTGGCACTTATCGCAATTGTTCCCGGGCGAGAAAACTTTTCTCTCAACCCCCTTTTTTTTTTCGCGCCGAGTGCAGGTATTGAACTTCCGCTGCACTTATGGGGCCCTGGCAGCAGCCGCCGCGCCTGTATAATGTGGCCCTTGTCAGAGTCGACTGCCCTCTTTCTCCGTTTGACATAAACGCGTTCACTTCCACATTGCCTCCTACTGACATGTGTCAAGGTAACAAGATAATTATTCCTATTCACTTTTCACCCGTGAGTCAGTGAGGTGATGAAGCCAGAATGGCCGAGTAGCAGGCGCCGCCGTTCGCATTGAGTACATTGTTGGGTAATAGCTTTAAAAATCCTAAATACAGTAGATGGGATTTTTAGTGTTAGGGATCAAACCCGTCATCACAGCAGCTGCTTCGCATCGTTTTACTCACGGGGTGATGGACAGGAGCTCCGGGGGAGGAGGAGCTTGATCAACTTATTCTCCAATCGGGACTAAAGGGCTTTAAAGCAGGGAAAATATTAGCAATAAAAAATGAGCAAAAAATTTGATGAAAAAATCAGTCAAATTAGAAAAAAAATGGGGCAAAATAAAGAAAAAAATGGCAAAAGATTTTGGAGGAAAAAAATGGGGGGAGGGGAATTTGACAAAAATCCTTTATTTGTCACTTCCTTTAATGCTGTCCATGGACAAACAGCATGAAAGCTTGGATCTAAAGATATAAGGTTGTTTTTTTTCAGTACCTGTTTTGATACTTTCATGTTTTCGACACTGGTAGTACCTAAACTTTTTTCCCAACACTATACTGGTATTGTTTAAGCAAAACAGAAACAGGACGGCCGACTCACTGGGAGGACAGGATCTCTAACTGAGGATTTCATGTCATTCATCTGTTCGTTTTCGTGTGTCCGGAATTAAAAGGGACAAATTCAACTTAAACATTTTCTTTTTTTTAACAATTCTAATCATGGCATGTTCTCTGCATTAAGAGAAACACATAATTGTCGAGGATTGCAACCTCTTTCCGCTGGAGCTTGTTTGAACCCATAGAATCCACATGATGAACTGCCTGCACAACACCAGTTACCTTCAGATAACAATAGCTGTTTTGGTTTGTTTGGTTTATTGTGTCCTGGAAACATTCGAATGAAACTGAAGCCCTAAATACCTCCATTAGAAAGAGCCTGCAGAGAGGAAAACCAAGAGCTGATTGCTCCTGTTTCGGTGGCAATCTATTCCAGTTTGACAAAGGGAGATTATGTTACAATGTCACAATCAAGCCATAAAACACTGTATGATTGGTCTTTCGGAACCGGCCTTCTATTGTCCTGTTCTTTATTCCGATACAATCCCGTGGAGGAGGGCATCGACTCACTTTTGTCAGCGCTGAAAGACAAACAATGACAAATATAATCAATCATGAAAGAAAGCCAATGCGTCTTTGTTTTAGGAAGCGCGGGGAGGGGAAACATCTCTTTTTCTCTGGCGCAGCGAGGCGAGACGGGATTGATCTTATTTCGAATGAATCCAATGACCTACTGCACAAAACTGATGAGACGTGTGCTTTGTCAAGGTCCAGAATCTGGCCGTGTAACACTATCATTACTTACGAAATAAGCTGAAAGCAAGAGACTTAAAAAATGTCCATCTGCGCTTTATTAGGAATTTCCACTCGGACTCAATCGTGAAATTACAGTTTCCATTTTCATTTTGAGTTGTAATACAAATGGGCTACATTTTCACTTGGCTGTGCACAGAATACCAAATCCAATAAGTAAATGATCCAAATGCTCTGAATGCTCTATTCCAAATTGTCTGGGATTTTGACTAATCAGCTGGCACAGATTTTGGTTAACAGACTCTAATATCAAACTAATTATGGACCCCTTAACCTTGACATTTGCGTGTAATGTATCTAGAAAATACTCTTTGGACACCACACCCTAATGTAGTCATAACACAAGTCACTGCTACAGTGATGGGGCTTAATCTTAATCAAATCAAAATGGCAAATTTAAAGGTTATAATTAGCCAATCACAGAGACTGTAATTATTTAGTCCTCTGAAGACAACAGAATAATCTCCAATTTATCAAATACTGTACAAAACCCAATTTACACTTCCACAAGCATCTTGTATTTGTGTATAAAGTGGTTCATATTTCAGTCCTTCTGAACTTGTTTCAAATGTGATCACTCCTGATTTTAAAATATTTCGCAAATCTAATCGCAATCACAATGTTTGATTTTTCAAAAAAAATCGTGCAGCCCTTTTATGTGTATGCACATCCATTGTTTGTGTGAGCTCCGAATCATCCGCGAGTTTTCCCATTAACATTTTACATTTGACATGCAAAATGTCCTCAGCCAACTCAGTCCGGTCGCCGATATAGGAACATTTCTCCTATCATGCTTAGCCACTTGAAAACATAGACACAGCCACAAAGCCCCCCCCACCCCCCCGAAACTGAAAACAACTGCTTGGTGAAGCCGCACATTGCTGTAATGGCCCAATAAGTGCTTTGATTAAGTCGATGTATTATTATTTTAAGAAAAAATGTCCGTACAAAGTGTCCTGGAAATTGTTCCCGCTGTCCAAACAGGAAATGATTTGAGCTACTCTTTGTACATCCACTGTCCGCCACATTACAGGGCCAATCGTCCTGACAATTTATGCCGCAATTAAGGCCGTAACTCCGGAGAATGGAGGAGCTGGTCGAGCTGGAAATGTTGTTTTCAAAGGTTAATATCGCATCCGTGCTGGTAAAAGGACACCATATTCCACTTTGTTATAAAGTATGGCTCTCAGAATACCAAGCCCATAATTAAATACTAATGGTAGTCTTATCTATGGTTTTAGAGGCCTTTAGTTCATAATTATCTGAAGCTTGGCATATGAACATAGATGTACTCTCAAGTTCACCTATGTCACTGTGTTACTAACTCCCTGCATTACAGCGATTTTATTTAACGCCCATACCTGCAGGCATCGATAGTGCGATAAGGATATTGCCTCCTCCAATACTGCAATAATAATGTGGTGGTATCAAAAACCTCCCGCCGGACGGGAGCAGCTGATACTGGTCATGGAGACTATGAGTGGAGTCCGATGTTTTTTTCATGCCACGCCTTGTATTATTGTTCTGAGAGGTACCTGGGGCCTTCCAACGATCTTCTCACACATCCTCATGATCTGATTGAGAGGGCTTTAACTCAGGGAGCCAAACCATGAAGCCAAAGGTGAGGGTGGACTGGATAAAACCGTTGAAAAATGGACTTATTGACCTCCAGCCATCTGAGTTGAGCGGCCAGTGTTGCTCATCAAGTCCAGTTTGTGGTCAACAATCATCCCTAAGTATTTCTACTCTCTCCATTATCTGTCCATCTAAGTGCAATGGAAGATGGTCGACGAAGGAACGACCAAAGTAGGTGACCATCTCTTTGGTCTTTGATCTTTGAGAGGTTCAAATTCATGTGGTTTCCCTTGCACCAATCAGAAAAGGTCCGTAATTCTGACTGGAGATGCCTGTCGGAGTTTCCAGTGTCAAGGATTATTGTATTGTCTGCGTACTTTAAATATTGTATGACCGGGTTGTTACTTTTACAGTCATTGGGGGTATAATGTGAACAGGACAGGGGAAAGCACTGAACCCTGAGGACTTCCAATTGAGATGGACCTGACTGAACTACTGTGACCACTGAACCCCACCACCTGCTCTTTCTCAGTCAGGAAGGAGAGCACCCACAGAATCAAATGCACAGATTAAAATTCAACATTTGCAACTTCTTGCCCATAAGATGTGGCTGCACAGTTTTGAAGGCACTGGGAAAATCCAGAAAGACCCAGCTGAGTTTCCAGGTTGATCCCAGTGCATCTGAACACAATGGAACATGGTCAAAAAGGATCATCAACGCCCCTGTTCATCCTGTAGGCCAACTGAAGAGGGTCAGTTGAACCGCTGACCTCTTCCAACAGTTGACTTACAGGAATAGGCCACCGTTTTTACACACTGAGATATGTTCTTACCTTAGCTTAGACGAGTTGATGCGTAACTGTCCGGTCTTTGTGCGTGCGCTCAGTCACGCAAATAGACCAACAACGTTGTTGGCATTTAGCCTCCCCCAGCATATTCATAGCTCCAAACTGGGGTGACGTTAGAAGCTTAGTTTAATTTTGTGCAACTATACTTGGATCGTGTAACTTTTCACGTAACTGTATTTAAATAGGGAAAACGTGGAAGGGCTTGGTAGCTTCTAGCTAACATATCTCAGTATGGAAAAACGGTGGCCTATTCCTTTAAAACAAGCCTGTCATTGCAGCAGAATAAGGTAAGTTCTAGTGTAGACATAATTTCTTCACTGACAAGACTTAAAATGGCATTGCAATAAGGAAACGGTCATGTTTGTGTCAACTCCATTGTCACACTTGGTCTCCTCCATCTTAGGTCTCTATCTCCTATTTTGAATGTTCTCTTGTTCATTGCATATCATTCTCACAAAGGCACCACAATCTATTGAAAAAGCAATTATGCTCGTGCGAGCTTCCTGCAGCACAGCCTTGTTCTGTTAACTCCTTTGTTCAATGACTCTCAATAACAAGGGCACAATGACCATTGATGCAGGGCTGCTGTGTCCTCCCGTGTTCTCAGAGGGAAGAAGTGGGCTCTTAATGAAGTCCGGGCGTGTGAAAAGAGTGGTGCGACGGGGGCTCTTAATCTAAAATGTTGTATAAATGTGCAGAGCGAGGTTGAACTGATAGCATAGACTGTATATTATTCATATGCAGTCTGGCAGGTCGGAGTCTCAACAAATCTGTTTTATAGTCTGCGGTGCAAAGCCACACAGATTTCAAAAACACAATTAAGTTCATCATAGACATACAATTATCAAGGCATTTTGGTTTAAAAACACCAAAAAACTAATTGAAATGTGCACATGTGTAATTACTAATAAATATGATTGAATGATGCAATTAATTGTATCCTGTTATTATTTTTTAACAAAATGAATAGAATAAAAAAAAAAGCACTTTAACTTCTTGAGCCCTGGTTAGACCTGGTTTAGTCCAAGTTCAGACATGCTTGTTGCTCATTTCTATGACAACGATAAGAAAACAGCACTGAGGGGCAGCTTGTTCCCTTTATCTGGGCTGTAGTTCACTGCTCTGCTGCAGAGGGAGAGAGAGAGAGAGAGAGAGAGAGAGAGAGAGAGAGAGAGAGAGAGAGAGAGAGAGAGAGAGAGAGAGAGAGAGAGAGAGAGAGAGAACACGCTCGGCTGAGGGGATTTACGGTTGGGTCCAAAGTTCGGGTCCGGCCGTGTGGGTCCAAATTCGGACTGAAGTCTACTAATTGGCGACCTCTGCTATAGAACCTTGTGAAAATCCCGTAATCAAAACCAATTAATATGGTTGTCATTTTCCAAGAGAGTTTCCAATTACACCTATACAGCAGACCATAATCATATATTTTTTTTATTTTTTTTTATTTTTTTTATTTTTTTAGAGTTGACCCCAATTCATTGCAAGTTCTGAACATTTTGTTCCAACTCAACCTCGGTTGGTCCCAGGAGATAATGTATCACAAAGTGAGCGATTTCTTTTGTACAGGCTGCTCCGCTAATTTAAAAAATGACCCAAAGCATTGTAAAACAAACACTCAAATTAAGCCGATGAATCACTGTGTAAGCCAGCTGCCCTCAGAACTAAACCTACAAACTTCTCACATGCCTGTTTAGCTTGACAATTAACTTGGCGTACCTGCACAGATCAATGGCCAAATAATAGACACTACAACAAAGTCACAGATCTCATAAAAAAGGCCACAGAATGCCTTCTGTATATAAAAATGTGTTGGGTTTTTTTGGTTTTGTGAATATCATAATATGAATATGTGTCTTTCAGTCCTAATATCACCCCAAAACCATGGAATTTACATGTTTCATAAACAATAACCATTGTTATAACTACACCATTGGCTGCGCTGAGAATAGAGCTCACATTATCACCTCTTCACATTATGCCCCAAGTATTTCAAATTGTCTAATGAAGCATTTCATTTATTTTTCACTTGGCTTCTATTCTCAGCAGGTGCTATAAGTCTGGTCTGCTCTCACAGCGGTGGTAGCAGTAGCATTCCCCCTTCAGGTCACATGCAGACAGCCTAAAGAGGAGGTGGACCCTTTCCGAGACCTCTTAAATATTTACCGGGAGGCTTCTGGACACGGCGCTTTAGGAACGGGCAGAGATTTTCCTCGGGACAGGGAGACATCAGCAGATGTCAAGGCACATCATCTAAGGGCCATCAATAAAATATAACACGGCAATGCTCTAAAGCCCTTCCCAGTGCAGCCCGTCTCTTCCACTGCCGGTTAGAAGTACCTCATTGGCAAATGACCAGGCAAACAAGAAACAAGGAAAGTAGATTCATGTGCAAATGATAAAAAATAAAGTCAAATACCTGCTTATAGTTCCAATCATCACAGCTCATGTTGTCTCTTAATCATTTTCTTGTAGACCTACAGAGCAAAACAGAGGTGAAGGGCAAGTTTTGCTCCGTTACGGCAGCACTAAACAGGCCCCTTGACATTCAGAACTGAGTGTGAAAACATGAATTATCTTCACTCAACGGATTAAGACCCTGGAGCTATAAAAAATATATTTATGTATATATAAAATGTAAATGTTTAAGTGGTATTAGTTTAAGTAGACACTGTTTACTCATTCTTATGATTTCAATAAAGATCAGACCACATTTTATGACCAATTTAAGAAGAAATTCCTCCCACTGCATGTAAAAAGTCCAGCAAATCCACTCTGTGCCTGCTCCAGTCTGATGCTGCCCTCAGAAATCCACATGATCCAAATACAGGGATAGTTTTCCATTAATGAAGGTGAAACTTTTTGTCCATGTGAACAATATCCTCCGTGATCGTCTGACAGCTCCTCCAAGGCCACATGTCTCTGTTTTGCCGTAGGGTTTAAACTGGAGAAGTTTGTAGCTGATTTTATTCTGAAATTCAACGGACTCTCTTCCCCTGATTTCAGGATTCAACGTGAGCCTGGGGTAGGCCTGGCCTTAACCCCAATCTTAAACCAGGGGAACATCTGCATCTGGAGGCAACTACATGTTTTTGTATTGTATCAGCCCCCCCCCCCCCTCCTGATCAGAACTTGACAAACAAATTACTGCTATAATGCACCTCAAGCTGAAATGATTTTCCCACCTGACTGCAGGGACACATAATAACACTTGAAATGTTTTGCCTCCGTAATTATCAAAGTAACTTTCTTCGCTGGTGACCTGCCGAGCACTTAATATCGGTGGTGCTTCTCACAGCAGGGGGCGGAGCAAGATTTGCCAATCTCATTTCATAATTAAACTAATTAAACTGCTTTTAGATAATATTTCCCAGCCCCGCTGAGAGGAAACTAATCTGCACTCCGCTTTAGTGGCTCTCGCAAACTGATAATAAGGCTGCCTATGTTTATGGAGGAGCTTTGTGACATATTACACTGTCACTAAAGAACGTAGAACTTTTTTGCCTGAAAGAATAGAGCAAAGAAATGAAAGAAATGTTTATGAATGCTTTTTCCCTTTGTGCTCGCAGCCTTTTATAGAATGCTTCAGCGAATAATGGTGGCGGGAATAGAGGTATTTTCAAGGGCATCAACGGTGGGAGTGTAAATCACTTCGTGCAGGTTTACAAATTGTTTCTTCTTCTACTGTTGAAGTGCTTTGGTCAGTACAGTATTTCCTGGATTATGTCAAACCAAAGTTAAAACATGACACACATGTATGTAAATCACATAGAAGTACGATATATCAGGGAACCTATCACAATATAAAACTTAAAGTGGATATTGATTTATCACAGATTAATTGATATCGATGTATCCCTACACCCCAATGGTTGCCGATTTACAGTAACATATAAAAAACTGAAAGATGCCAAGTGGATTAGCAAAGCCTCCAATTTAATGCATACTGGTGGAAACTTTTTTTTTTGTTTTTTGTTTTTTTGTTCAAGTCCCAGTTATGTCCAAGTGTGCTCTGTGATGTCTGCTCCCATCAAACTGAGATGTCAAGTTGTCATTCATGTTGCATGAGTGTGGAGCACATAGTGTCACCGTGACATAGCAGGGGGCGGCATTAAACCAGGGCTAATGTTAGCGCTCCTACATGAGGGGGAGCATCTTTTGAAACAATCAGGAGAATCCACACGGGCGGAGAGAGAGAAGCATGAACGGGGCGAAAAGAGGCTGGAGAACATTTTTCACATAACAGGCACAAAAACATATATATATACAAACACGCCTATCCATTACTGCAGTGGTCGGCAACGTCCGGCCCGGGGGACAATTTTGGCCCGTTGCCACTATTTTTTGGCCAGCCAGAGGATATATATATATATATATATATATATATATATATATATATATATATATATATATATATATATATATAAATAAAAAAGCCTAATAGAGACTTAATTGTTCTTTATCCTCAAATGTTTTGCCGATGATCTTTGCTTGTGTTTGGCACAACATCATTCTACTGTTGCAATTTAACTCTAAGCAGCCTACACACGCATGAGTGCCTTCACACGCTCTCGCGCCACACTCCTCATATCACACGCTCAACCAAAAAATATCCCTGACTTTTAAATAATTTTTTTTTTAAACGATCGCTTCTGATTAAATGAGCTATGGTTAGTCAGTCTTACATAAATAAATACACAGAAATTGCTATAATTGTTAAGAGACAGTCCTAGAAACCTTCCTGTCGTTGTTTCATCTGTGCGCGGTAAGAGGGGGTGCAGTTTTCGGCGTAACACCGGGCCAAAATCCAGGACGCTTTAAGCGAGGCACTGGATACCTTTTCCTGTGTGGTCAGGCCTCGAACTAGGACCCTGCTGCTCCGGATATAACTGTCATAAAGAGCATCGATTTTGAGACGCCTTGACTCAGACTGAAGTGGAAAGGACGCACTGAATGACCCATGTTTCGTTTCGTGATGTCGCCGAATATTGGACTCTTTGCAAACGGAGATGACCTTGTTGCAGAGGAGGCAGAGAGGTTTGGCATTCACATATCCAGGTAGGATGAAACCATATGTTTGTCGCCTTTCCTCCCTGAAACTCCTGTTTTCACTGTCCACATTTCTTTTTAGTCCTTTGGAAAGCGACATGTTTGTGATGCTAACTTTATTTTTTGCTAGTGCTGTGTAACATCCGACATACTCGGGGACAGTATTGTTTCAAACAATATTTTATTTTTAAACAAAAAATATGTATAGTTTGGGGTTATCTAGTATTGAATATCCATGCATGAATAAATCTATTTTTTATCAATCAAACGGCTGGCCCGCCATCTATCGGTGTAAAAAAAATATTGTCCCGAAGCCAAGCCAACTTGCCGACCCCTGCATTACTGCATGCATCATATGCAGGACCTTTTATGAAATACCTGTTAAAAAAGTGAGAAATAGTGTTGGTATTCCGTATTCAGTATTCCTGGCAGAACATCCCACTTGGCCATATATAATGCGAAACAGTGAGTCTCAACTGGTGGGTCGGGACCCAAAAGTGGGTCACGAGCCCATAGGGAACTTTATTCAATATTTTCCATCTGAAACTGCATGGAAACACTAACATAGTTACTGTTACTGGGTTGTTTTGATCATAATTTCAGTCATAAAGGCATATCTACTGCTTGTTCAACCAAAAAAATTTTTTACGATGACAAATTACAATTTTTTTCAACCCCGTGAACTGCTACCTTAACGTGGTGGGGTTGTTTGAGTGCCCGAATGATCCGAGGAGCTATGTTGTCTGGGGCTTCATGCCCCTGGTAGGGTCTCCCATGGCAAACAGGTCTTAGGTGACGGGTCAGACGAAGAGCAGTTCAAAGACTTCTATGGACAATATTACAACAAGGACCGTGACGTCGCCCGGTATGGCGCAGCCGGGGCCCCACCCTGGAGCCAGGCCTGGGGTTGGGGCTCGAATGCGAGCGTCTGGTGGTCGGGCCTCTGCCCACGGGGCTCGGCCGGGCACAGCCCGAACGGACGACGTGGGCCCGCCCTCCTGTGGACTCACCACCCGCAGAGGGATCCGTAGGGGTCGGGTGCAGAGAGGACTGGGTGGCAGTCGAAGGCAGGTGCCTCGACGACCTGGTCCGCGTGCGCAGCTTCTGGCGTTCGGGACATGGAACGTCACCTCGCTGGGGGGGAAGGAGCCTGAGCTCGTGCGGGAGGTAGAGAGATACCGGCTAGATATAGTCGGGCTCACCTCCACGCACAGCCTGGGTTCTGGATCCCAACTCCTGGAGAGGGGCTGGACGCTCCATTTTTCTGGAGTTGCCCGCGGGGAGCGGCGGCGGGCTGGGGTGGGTTTGCTCATAGCACCCCAGCTCAGCCGTCACGTGTTGGAGTTCACCCCGGTGAACGAGAGGGTCGCGTCCCTACGCCTTCGGGTCGGGGACAGGTCTCTCACCGTTGTCTCGGCCTACGGGCCCAACATCGGTGCAGAGTACCCGGTCTTCTTGGAGTCCCTGGGAGGGGTACTAGATGGTGCTCCGGCCGGGGACTCCATTGTTCTACTGGGGGACTTCAACGCCCACGTGGGTAACGACAGTGAGACCTGGGTGGGGGTGATGGGGAAGAACGGTCTCCCCGATCAGAACCCGAGTGGTGTTCTGTTATTGGACTTCTGTGCTAGTTACGGTTTGTCCATAACGAACACCATGTTCGAGCACAAGGATGTCCATAAGTGCACGTGGCACCAGGACACCCTAGGCAGGAGGTCGATGATCGACTTTGTAGTTGTGTCATCTGATCTCCGGCCGCGTGTCTCGGACACTCGGGTGAAGAGAGGGGCTGAACTGTCAACCGATCACCACCTGGTGGTGAGCTGGATCCGCTGGCAGGGGAAGAAGCCGGTCAGACCTGGCAGGCCCAAACGTGTTGTGAGGGTCTGTTGGGAACGTCTGGTGGATCCCTCTGTCAGTAGGGTCTTTAACTCCCACCTCCGGAAGAGCTTCATCCAGATTCCGAGGGAGGTAGGGGACATGGAGTCCGAGTGGACCATGTTCTCCTCCTCCATTGTCGATGCGGCTGCTCGTAGTTGTGGCCGTAAGGTCTCTGGTGCCTGTCGCGGCGGCAACCCCCGAACCCGGTGGTGGCGCCCGGAAGTAAGGGATGCCGTCAAGCTGAAGAAGGAGTCCTATCTGGCCTTGTTGGCTTGTGGGACTCCGGAGGCAGCTGAGAGGTACCGGCAGGCCAAGCGTGCTGCAGCTCGTGTGGTCAAAGAGGCAAAAACTCAGGTCTGGGAGGAGTTCGGAGAAGCCATGGAGGAGGACTATCGGTCGGCCTCGAAGAGATTCTGGCAAACCATCCGGCGCCTCAGGAGGGGGAAGCAGTGCTTCACCAACACTGTTTACAGTGCGGGTGGGGAGCTGCTGACCTCGACTGGGGATGTGGTCGGGCGGTGGAAGGAGTACTTCGAGGATCTCCTCAATCCCACTGTCACGTCTTCCGATGAGGAGGCAGAGGCTGGGGACTCGGCGGGGGGCTCATCCATCACCCAGGCTGAAGTCACCGAGGTGGTTAGAAAGCTCCTCGGTGGCAGGGCCCCGGGGGTGGATGAGATTCGTCCCGAGTACCTTAAGTCTCTGGATGTTGTAGGGCTGTCTTGGCTGACACGTCTCTGCAACATCGCGTGGCGGTTGGGGACAGTGCCTCTGGATTGGCAGACCGGGGTGGTGGTCCCCCTCTTCAAGAAGGGGGATCGGAGAGTGTGCTCCAATTACAGAGGGATCACACTTCTCAGCCTCCCTGGTAAGGTCTATTCCAGGGTGCTGGAGAGGAGGATCCGGCCAATAGTCGAACCTCGGATTCAGGAGGAACAATGTGGTTTTCGTCCTGGTCGTGGAACACTGGACCAGCTCTATACCCTTCATCGGGTGCTCGAGGGTTTGTGGGAGTTCGCCCAACCAGTCCACATGTGCTTTGTGGACCTGGAGAAAGCGTTCGACCGTGTCCCTCGTGGTGCACGGTGGGGGGTGCTCCGGGAGTATGGGATCCGGGGCCCTCTACTTAGGGCTGTCCGTTCCCTGTATGACCGTAGCAGGAGCTTGGTTCGCATTGCCGGCAGAAAGTCAGACCTGTTCCCGGTGCGTGTTGGGCTCCGCCAGGGCTGCCCTTTGTCACCGGTTCTGTTCATTACTTTTATGGACAGAATTTCTAGGCGCAGCCAGGGGCCGGAGGGTGTCCGGTTTGGGAACCTCAGAATCTCATCTCTGCTTTTTGCAGATGATGTTGTTCTGTTGGCTTCATCAAATCAGGACCTTCAGCACGCACTGGGGCGGTTTGCAGCCGAGTGTGAAGCGGCCGGGATGAGGATCAGCACCTCCAAATCTGAGGCCATGGTTCTCGACCGGAAAAAGGTGGCTTCCCCGCTTCAGGTCGGTGGGGTGTCCTTGCCTCAAGTGGAGGAGTTCAAGTATCTCGGGGTCCTGTTCACGAGTGAGGGACGGATGGAGCGTGAGATCGGTAGACGGAACGGTGCGGCGTCAGCAGTGATGCGGTCGCTGTATCGGACTGTTGTGGTGAAGAGGGAGCTGAGCCAAGCGGCAAAGCTCTCGATTTACCGATCGATCTACGTTCCCACCCTCACCTATGGTCATGAGATCTGGGTAATGACCGAAAGGACAAGATCGCGAATACAAGCGGCCGAAATGAGTTTCCTTCGCAGGGTGGCTGGGCGCACCCTCCGAGATCGGGTGAGGAGCTCAGTTACCCGGGAGGAGCTCGGACTCGAGCCGCTACTCCTCCACGTCGAAAGGAGCCAGCTGAGGTGGCTAGGGCATCTGTTCCGGATGCCTCCTGGTCGCCTCCCTCGTGAGGTGTTCCAGGCATGTCCTATTGGGAGGAGGCCTCGTGGAAGGCCCAGGACACGCTGGTGGGACTATGTCTCCGAGCTGGCCTGGTGTCGCCTCGGGGTCCCCCCAGAACAGCTGGAGGAGGTGTGCGTGGATCGGGAAGTCTGGGCATCTCTGCTGAGACTGCTGCCCCCGCGACCCGGCCCCGGATAAAGCGGAAGAAAATGGATGGATGGATGGATGGATGGATGGAAATTACAATTTTAATTGGGTCACGGCTTGTCATCCTACACCAATGATGTAAAACATTGGCATTTGCAGAAAAAAACGTATTCACTTTAGGCTATAATGGTGAGGTACGGCCCTTGGTGTTTTGGCAATGAGGAACATCGTGGTCATTTATGTCGTCATGTGACCTCTCACTGCATGGCTGAACATCCAGATCATGTTCCTTGTAAAGCACATTTAAAAACAACCTCAGTTGACCAAAATGCTGTACAAGTACAGTAGCAATATGGACAATATACACAATAAAACTTAAGCACAGGTAATATAAAAGGCACAAACTGTATCTGGTCTACATAGAACCGAAGGCCAAAGCAAAAAGATGAGTTTTTAATTTGGTTTTGAACTCCTCTACAGACAGAGCCGAGCGTACCTTGGCCATGTAGGCAGTGAAACGTCAGTGGGCAAACATGTCTCTCAGGTGCTCCCTTCGGGGATATATGCCCGGGGCTCACGCATCCGCACAAAGCTCAAATTCGGCTTCACTCTCAGGTCCCATCTTTAGTAATGAAGAGCATTCATCACTGTGTGTGTCAACGCTGCATGGGGACTCGGGCCAGAGACGCCAAATGGGGAATGGAGACACAGACACAGGAAGGAGAACGGGGTGTCCTTCACGGGCTAATGACGGGGAGGAAATAATAAGGTCTGGTTGCACTTTTAGAGAGATTTTTATTATTTTTTCCAGAGAACACAGAGCACAGCTGATGTGGTGCTGTGGCGAGACTCTGTAGTTGATCACATTCTTGTCCAGTGCACTTTCATGCCCAATTGATATTTGATATGGAAGACAATTGTATTTGTATAGCGATCGACACAGGCGGAGATCACCCCAAGTGCTTCACAACAGACAATTATTCGTTCACTCTACACCACAAAGTCCAACTATCAAAGCATTACCAATATAACCTCAATACCCCATAGATAAAGATACCGTGCCTTGTGCCGCCTGACTGCTGCACTTAAGATGCCGCCCCCACCCTCGCCTTCTCCCCATGCGGACCCGGAGACGCCGCAGAGCTCTGTCATTTCGTCGCGGATGTCCCGATGCAGCTTAACAAGCAGCACGGGCACATCATTGTTTAGCACTTCAAAGGAAACAAAGGGAAAATGAGAGGAGAGCGACGCGGAGTTGGCCAAAAGAAGAGAAATGATAGACGCGGGATGAAAGAGGTGGAATGGCAAAGGGGAGACGGAATTCAGAAAAAATGTCAACTCAGAGAAAGTAAGAATGAGAGAGAGAGGGCTGTGGGCAGAGGCTGCTTGTTCGATGATTTCACATGAACAGTGAAGCAGTAGTGTGCTCAGGAGCCTAGCAGGCAAAGTGAATTCCATTTGATTTCATGATTAAGACCTCCTTTAAAAACGTTAAGACGTCACGGCAACGTACCTTAACCCGGTAAAAGGTTGCATTTTGAGAATATGAGTATATGCAAGCGAGAAGACTTTATAAATTAAATGATATGCAAAGTTCATTAAATGGACAGAAGACCACTTAATGGACATAACATTAGCAATAAATACAGGGCTTGACATTAAGCATTTCGAGGTACTTTCCCACCGGCCAAGTAGCAGGTATTTTTTTACTTCCCCGACAACACTTAAATAATGTTTATGTTAAATGTTGCTTGTTTATAATCTACTTTTAAAGGTGCAATATGCAACTATTTATGTGGGGAGGAAAAAGTTGATATTTGTGCATATTTGACCTAACGGCTGTATGAGTGGTCCGCATGGCACCTTTACTTTCCATCACAGTGGTCTCTAGGACGCTCCAGGATCAATTGTGTGGAAGGTTTTCTCTCTCTCTTACCAGAAAACCTACAAAACAATTTATCCTGGAGCGTTGTAGAGACCACCGTGATCAAAACTAAAGGTGCCATGCTAAACACTCAAACAGCCGCTGGTCAATACGCACAATATCGACTTTTATTTTCACCTTTGCACCTTTAATATGGATGCCAATATAATTCACATCCAACATATCAATCCAACGGTTGTTTGTCTCCTAATATCCAATATCACTCTCAATTGCAGTATATTCTCTTAGATAACTGTATTGTTTAAGTTTGTCCAAGGCACTGTGCATTTTTATATTTTATCACTAATTCTGATGTGCTAGCTGTGTGCTACATCCTTCTGGATTTATTTAACTTATTATAATTAACCATAACATAATATGTCTATATAACGTCTAATTCCCTACAGCAGTGATAGTGCTGGTGAGACCAGAATGATTCCCTTCTATATTTTTTTATACAGAGGATCAGTCTGGATACCCCGCCCCCGTTAGCAGTATCCGCAAAATCAAATCGTTCCCGTGCAATCAGATTCATTTATTTGCTCACGGGACGCGGACGTTCCCTCAATAACAATCTACGAACGGCTCACGTGAGAGATAAAGAGTGTGTCTCCAATTGACGGTGAATGGCCAAAAACACATCGACAGTAGGGGGGTTTCGTTATTCATAATCCTGCGCAAATATTAACCTAAAACCTAAAACACCACATCAACGGCAGACGCCCGCCCTTCGCTGATTGGTTTACTCCATTTCCTGTTTGCTCGCGTATCTACCGCTGTGGGAAATGGATTCGACGCAGCGGTGACCAGACTCACCCGCTGGTACAGGGGTGAGTCTGGGTTTTTCCAGGCTACAGCAGTGATGCTGCTACTGAGTGGAAGAACGGGTCATGACTCGGACTGTTAGCTTTACCTTAGCTCCCTGCTACAAACCAGCTGCTTTCTGACCGCGAGGAAATCATGTTCAAACATCGCTAAACTGTTTTCTTAGCCTGATAAACCACACCCACTTCTTTTCTGCGTAAAAGAAGGTGGGTCTGGACATACACGGTAAACAAGTTGCTGATTGGCGGCTAAGACCGAACCAATCACGACCAATTGAAAAGGTTACGTCACTCGCTGCGCTACTATGTTGCTAGTTTAATTAACATTATCATTAGAAAAAACTAATCATGGATGAAGTAGTCGAGGAGTTTGCCTCCGTGTTCTCGTGAGTTTATACTGACAATCTGTGCATGTTAGGCCCGCCCGTTCTGACCTACTGCACGAAAGCCATGGAGCTGTACCGCCGCAAAAGGCGAACATAAAAGTAAAAGGTAGGCACTTCAGCAAGGAATAAACTAGTTACTTAATGTCTGGACATGTGGCTTCTGCTGCTGTCATTATTTTGTACTTGCCTTTTGAGCAACCGGGGAGATCAGGATCACTGAAATAATAGCAAATTGGTTTAGAAGCAAAGTCTGATTGTTGTTGAACTAGCGTTGATTTCACGTGACATCGTAGCATCCTACTGACCTCCAGTGCTTTATTTTTTCAGGTACTTTCATTCTATGCAGGATTGAGGTACAACGCTGAGGATAAACTTGCATCCTGCATCTTAGTTTTCATTTCAGGGTCAAAGTAATTATTCTCCGTGACGCGTTCATAGGCTGTATATTAATCAATGACACTTAAACATGTAGTCTACGTAAAGAACACTTTCAGAGTCAAGACTGCCCGGGAAAAGAACATTCTAAAATCTCAGCAGGACTTTGGTTAAATACAGTTTAAAAAATAAATATAGCACATCCTGTGAAAAAACAAGGCATCATTATGTTATAGTAATCTATTCAGGAAAAATAATTAGAAAATTATGGTATTCTCATTTCCATTAGCAATATCACATTAAAGCCTTAGTGTTTATGCTCGTCTCTCTCTAAAGCTGGTGATACGAGCTCATATGGAGGGTTTCTTGGTTTTAAGCAGTTTTCGATCCCCCAGTGGACATGGCATATCCGCCATCTGTGACATTTAACTGCCTTGTCCAAGGGCCAACGAGACTGCAATCCTAAAGAGCTGTGGACTGAGGCTGTGCCCTGGCCCATGTGATAGCACATAAAGTTTGTTCTGAAAAGCCGTTCGCTCTAAACAAAACATAAAGACAGTGGAGTGAAGAAGTGGTATTTCAGTGGATGGTGGAAGATGGGTTCATTTCATTGCTCATCAAATCTGGGAAACAATATCAGTCTTAGTTTAGGTAGTAAAAATATAATACACAAAACACTGATGGCATATGAGCCACATGTTAATTAACTACACAAAGTACCATTCGTAGTAGTCACAGTAGCAGCAATAGTAGCAGTAGTCAACAATCCAAACTATGGGCTTTTTTCCGTGAACCCTGCTGGGTGTTAACGCTTCCTGCATGATACCGATACCACCTTGAAAAACGCCTACATCAGTGGTTCTCAAACTGTAGTACATGTGGTACATGTACACTGGCGGTGCAAAGCACCCTCACAACATGATTCTCCCTGCACCATACTTCACATTGAGGATAGGGTTTTGATGTTGGTGTGCGGTTCAATTTTTTCTCCACACATGACGTTGTGTGTTCTGCGCAAACAATTCAACTTTGGGTTCTTCAGTCCACTGAATATTTTGCCAGTAGTGCAGTGGAGCATCCAAGAGCTCTTTCACAAACCAAAGTTTAATTGTTTGAGCAGAACACACGTCATGTGTGGAGGAAAAATGGAACCGCACACCAACATCAAAACCCTATGTTCACTTTCCAGTATGATGCAGGAAGAATCATGGTGTGGGGGTGCTTTGTTGCCTCAGGGCCTGGACAACGTGATATAATCAATGGAAAAATAAACTCACAAATGTATCAAGATATTTTGCAGCAAAACCTGAGACATTCACAACAGCGTGGAATAAGTAAGTGAACCCTTGTAATAAATAGCTGGCTGACTCTTCTTTTGCAGCAATAACTGCTTTTCTGTAGTTGTAGATTAGATGCTCACAACGATCAGGATGAATCTTGGACCATTCCTCTTTACAAAACTGCTGCTGTTCAGCGAGATTCAGCGTGTGTTCTTACTTATTCCATGCTCCCCTGTGAATGTTTACATGTTATGGCCAATACAATATATGATAAATGTAAACGTTTGGGTGGTTTTAGTTTAAGCAGACACTGTTTAGTCATTCTTATGATTTCAATAAAGATCAGACTACATTTTATGACCAATTTAGGCAGAAATGTGAGGAATTCCAAACAGTGTACTGACTTTTTCCTCCCACTGTATAACTGAAAACAAAGGAGCCAGTGTTGCCGAGTTACAGATTACAAGGTAATCCACTATTGTAATTAGATCACTTTTTAACTTTTTTTTTTTTCTTTAACAGCTGAAAACATCTTATTTTTCATAAAATAGAAAACAACTGAAAACAATGAAGAGACAGTAGCAGCAAAACAAATACAGCGTGGAGGTGGATGTTGAGTTTATCTCATCTGAAGCAAAGAAAATTGCAGTCCATTGTCTGTTAGGTGCAGGCAGCAAGGCGTTCCAAACTTCGAAAAACTTATTAAAACGCTTAGAAAGGCAGCACAGCTCAAACTGGAGGAGAAACCAGCGCCTGCACAGGGTGAGCCCAGCGACAGTCAAGATATTTCAGCTAAACAACTAAACCTGGACTTTTTCCCGACACGCAAAAGGAGCAGAACTAAACAGGACTTGACACTGGTTATATCGTGGAAGACGTGCTGCCGCCCTTTCGGCGTATCACGGACAAAGACCCACAAACCGCAAAGTACAGCTGCCACACAGATCCTTATTTACTTACGCGGCGAGAGAAGCACTAAGCAGCGGCTGCTTGATCTTTTCTTCAAACCATAAAAACTAATAAGTAATCAGATAACGTTTGAAGTAGTCATCTGTTAAATTGGTCTACTGTATCCAGTAATCCCAACAACACTGTAAGGAACTCATTATTCCAAGCAAAGACCTGAAGGTCTTTGGTCCCACACACATTCTGACTAAAAGTGAAAATATACTAACGGATTCCAAGGTGTAGAGCACAGATCGGGTGAGAACTGACCCAAACCCAAGCCCCTAGAGTGGTTATTGACTGTTCTGTACTGACACGGAAACTATTGTCCTATTCAAACGGCAAAATGTACAGCACAAGTGAACCCATGATTTAAATCAGTGGGATATTTGACATATTTCATCAGACTGAAAGGAATCATGGCTGTATTGTCTAGAACAGAGAGAGAGAAAGAAAAAAGAAAAAGCTGCCAAGCCTAAGTAGGAGTGAAGGGAAATGAGAAATTTCTCTGTAGCCCTTATCTACTCTATCAGTCACAAATCAATCTACACATGTGCGCCCCGCATGAGACTTTATTCTGCCCCGCTCTATAAAAGCCACCGCCATATGCGTTCCCTGTTCATATTGTATCGCGGCACGACATCTGACAGACACTGCGGTTGTGCCCATTATAGGCTAGGAATCCCACGGCATTGGCACACGTCAAGGCAAGCGTGCTTTTGCGGACAGTAAGAGTCACTGAGATCAGAACTCGTGAGACTGGAACTGCTGAGACGTGGTGACAGAAAGGCGGACGAGGAGTGACGGAGACACTTGCCGTGTAAAATTAGTCTCAGGAAAGACGCACGTAGGCTAGATTTCAATTATTTAAACATATATGTTTCAGGCCTGTCACATATCTTGACCATAGAAGCAGGCCAGGACCTAAAAATGGGTCTGAATTAATGTTTAATGTTTAGTTATTTTAGGCCTGTATATGTTTCATATGGTGTAACAAACACGGGGACATGAAGAAAAACTATTTACAGGCAGCTGTAAATAGCTCAGTTCAGTTAAGCGATCACACAATACGCTTCAAACCTTGCTTAAGGCGCGAAATGTTGTACCCTTAGGCAAAACACACACCCGACTCCTGTACAGAGAAGGGCACTCAGAAACAAACCACTGTAGCAATAGCCCTAGAGATGTGGGCAATGTGCATGTTAGAAAGAGTCAAAGAAGTTGGTGGTCTCTTGTTTTGAGTTAAGATTTAGTTGGGCATTTGACCGAGATTATTTAATTCAATCCGAGATGTTTCTGACTCGTTTCAATACATTTTGCCTTTATTTCAGGTTTATTTGTTTGCCACTGAGGTAAGAAAGTTGCACTTGTCCCATCGGCAGTTTTACTTTCTTGTTTAAAGCTATTTGACCTCAGAACCAGTCTGGCAGGTCATCAAACTAGCAAAGTAAACCGGGTCCGAAGAGGAAAACAGGCTAAATGAGTGCAAACCAAGATTAATATTCTCAGATCAAGTCATTTAAACTCATGCTTGATATTTAGTTTGTGTTTCAACGTCACAGTAGCAACTAAAGTGTGGTGAAAGTCACACCATAAATGTGCTAGTGATACCAAACATGTGTCCAATGTTTAACACTTGGCCATTTTTGTCGTGCATCATCAGCTCAGGCAGCGGTTTGTTATGTAGAATACTTTACTTCAAATAAGTCTTTATAAACTATCAAGTGATGTTTTGAACTCTTTTAGTAGATAAATATATAAAGAAAAGTTTCCAGGGGAAGGCCCACTAAAAATGGTTCAGAGACCCACATCTGAGTGAAGGATAAGGATTCAAACTTTCAGTTTATTTCTTTGAAGACGTGTTTTCTTCTTTTTCAGCTTTTTGTTGAGATATTTGCTGCTGTTGTTTTTTTAAGGAACTGAACAAATCCTCAGCACCCTGTGCCAAAAATAATAAATAAAGCGCGAACTGAAAGGACCAGGCAGGAAGCCCAACCAAAACAAACTTTATTTTTAAAGCAATACTTTGCTAACTCAAAGGAGAGCCAAAACAAAAATAAACAAGAGTAAGCATTACATTATACTCTTTGTAGCATTTCAGTTTAAAAGTTTTTGCACACACAAAAAAAATGCAGCATTTTCAACTTTGAAGGCCTGTATGCGAAAAGCCAAACTGAAATTGACTTGTTTTTTTATACATGTAACCGGTAATTCAGCTGTGATCTGTTCACAAAACCCGTAGAGGGTGCAGGGCCTCAAGTGAAACTTTTTAAATAGCGCTTAAAACCCCCACTGGATAAACATTTTGATGCATTGCTCAAATTGGTAAAGCCAGATTTTACGTGTGAATTTTTGCTCCTTTGTTTAACTGCCTCGCATTTGCAGATGACCCGCCTGACCTGAGCGCACGGATGGAACCTTACACCGCACAGCAGGATGTAGACATAATAGGGTAATGTGACTGATGAGGAAACACCTGTAGTTCTATTGTGCCATTTGTCCTCTCCCCACCAGTGCATAGGCCATGTCATGGCAGGTTTCGGGTCATTTTCCCCCCATAAATGTGTCACTCCATGGCAAATCTACAACGCACACTGCTCGATCATGGATTTGCTTCAAACTTGACCTAGTTGTTGTTCTTATATCCAATATTGAGAGTGTAAAGTCTGTAGCTAGATCTTTTGTAGTTTGTGAAATAATTAGCCACACGCCTGCCGCTCAGCCACACCAAGCTGGCGCCGTGCTGTTCCAAACACCAGGAGGGACGACCGCTGGAGGAACTACAGTGCCTTGCGAAAGTACACCTTGAACTTTTGCACATTTTGTCATGTTTACAACCCTATACATAAAGATTTTATTTTGAATTTTTTACCGAAAGTTCACACACAAGTAACAGGCAACTGTGAAGTGAAAGCAAAATGATACATGATTCTGTTATTTTTAAAAAAATAGAAAAGTGAAAAGTGGGGCGTGCATAAGTATTCATACAGCATTTTATGAGCGCATTAAATTGTCTTTATAACATTCCTAATGACTGCAGAATGTTCACACTTTGCCCTAACCATTAAATAGAGACCACTTATGCGTCCTCTCAGGCCCTCCCAGAACAGCTGGAATTATACTCAGAGCTATGGTCAGAGTGTATTGGTGACTAAGCAACATCATGAAGGCCAAGGAGCTCACCAGAGAGGTCAGGGATAAAGCTGTGGAGAAGTTTAAAGCAGCGTTAAGTTATACAAAGATTTCCCAAGATTTGAACATCTCACGGAGCACTGTTCAATCCATCATTCAGAAATGGAAAGAGTATAGCAACACTGCAAACTTACCAAGACACGGCCGTCTACCTAAACTAATAGACCGAATAAAGAGAGCACTGGTCAGAAATGTAACCAAGTGCCCCAAGATAACTCTGGAGGAGCTGCGACGTACTGCCGCTGAGCTGGGGGAATCTGTACATGGGACAACTAGAGTCGCATAAGAGGCCATAAGAAATCTCGTTTGAAGTTTGCTAGAAGTCATATGGAGGACACAGCTACCATGTGGAAGAAGGTGCTTTGGTCAGATGAGACAAAAATTGAACTTTTTGGTCCAAATGCAAAACGTTATGTATGGAGCAAACCTAACACTGCTCATCGTCCTGAGTGCACCATCCCCAGTGTCAAATATGGTGGGGGAGCATCATGCTATGGGGCTGCTTTTCCTCAGCGGGGACTGGGAAGATTGTAAGAATAGTTGGGAAGATGGATGGAGCCAAATACAGAGACATTTTGGAGTAAAACCTGCTGGAGTCAGCAAGAGAATTGAGGCTGGGGCAGAGATTCACCTTCCAGCAGAACAATGACCCTAAACACAAAGCTAAATCTACAATGGTTTAAAAACAAACATATTAATGTGTTAGAATGGCCCAGTCAAAGTCCTGACCTAAATCCTATTGAAATTCTGTGGAAAGACCTGAAAACTGCTGTTTACAAACGCTCTCCTTCTAATTTGACAGAGCTTGAGTTGTTTTGTAAAGAGGAATGGGCTAAAATGTCAGTCTCTAGATGTGCAAACCTTGTAAAGTTGTAAACATGACAAAATGTGCAAATGTTCAAGGTGTATTAGTGTACAGCAAGGCACTGTACTTCAGCGCATTGAGGAGTGGCAGCAGCAGGTGCAGTCCCTGGCCTGGAGCGCCAACTTTGCGTGACTTTTCTTGAGCATACTGCATGTACGAAACGGCACAGCGCGTGTTTCTAGCCATTTTTGTGCGCACACGTGAGAGAAACCATTGATTTCTACACTATCCATCCATCCATCCATCCATTTTCTTCCACTTGTCCAATGCCGGGTCATGGGGACAGCAGTTGGAGCTGTCCAAATCACATTGCACCAGCCCCCATGGCTCCTCCTGCAGGTGGTGGGTCCACAGAAGGACGGCCTCATGGTTCTAACCTGTTGGTCTCTCATAAGGGGCTTCTGAACCCCTCTTTGTCTGACCCGTCACCTAGGACCTGTTTGCCATGGGAGACCCTACCAGGGGCACAAAGCCCCGAATGAGCTCCTAGGATCATTCGGGCGCTCAAACCCTTCCACCACGTTAAGGTGGCGGTTCCAGCAGGGGATTTCTACACTACTAATGCTGAATTATGACTCACCAGTAATCATCACCGAAGGACACGCTCCGCTGTGAACCCCGCGAAGGGAGAGTGAATCGCTTGGCAGCCAAAAACTTGCTCCACGAACGGTGCGAGTGTCACGAGCCGATGCGCTCTGTTAAGAACCCCTTAAAGACACAGTAAGTAATGTCTCCAATGTCACGAATGACGGAAAAATGGCATTCGCAACGCATCGTGCCAATGTGTCAACCCAGCATCGCATCAGTTTGGTTATTTTGTTTAGGGACCGTGAAATGAAATGAATACTGATTTTGTATCTGAATTGAACTGGTCCTATTAACAATTTGACAGGAATGAAATACTTCAACAAGGAAATCAATATGGCTGAAGGCACTACATGATTGCACTCACCGCTGAAGTCACATATAGCAATCGGTGATGGCGCCATTGTGGGCAATTGTCGAAACTTCTGTAGCCATGAGACACGAGCCTCTGTAAAACCTAACATTACTTTTGAGACAGGAAATTACAGTTTACGCCAATGACGCCGATGTAATTCAAATTAGAAGCACGGAATTATACCTCGGCATCAGCACTGATCGCAGCTGGGTATTGCCTTACACGGATTATAATAAAATTACAGAGCGTTTTAATGTGCCTTTCATGAACAGCTGAGCGATCATTTGACTCACATGTGGGCCCATTGGAACACATGAAAAGTGACTCCCAGTAACAAGAGGAGCAATAGGTTGCGTTCACGATTTAGAATTCCATTTCAGTTGGAGGGCAGGTGTCAATACAACTCTATGGGAGAGAAACAGTTTTTGAAAGAAATTTCCAAAAAGAAAATGTGCAAATGTTTTCTCTGATCATCATGTGACAGTGATTGGACCTGACATGTGAATGTTATGGCTGAAAGTCCTTTCTACTGGCCTACATCAAGCACATGTTTTTGAATATTGTCTCCACTTCTGGACGCCTGCTGAAAGATGTGACTTTGAACTTTGTGTCAGTTTTTGTTTCATGTGAATTGGCCTCAGGAATTACAGAGAAATTAGCAATGATTTAAGACTATAAATCTGCATTTTGAGCGTTACTATGGTTACGGCCGTGGAATTTTCAGTTGCCCTCCACCTCAATGTTAAACTATAGGCTCTTTAGAATGTTGTGATGTCACGTGAACGCTACCTATTGTATGAAGGTAATTACAGCAGCCGGGTGATTTTTATAGAGCTGAAAGAGCGCTGTGTGTGTGTGTGTGTGTGTGAAATCTCAAAGTGCCGACATGACTGCGAGGACTTCTCCAGCACGTGTCCCCATTTCAGAGTGTACCCTCTAGGATGTGCCGAAACACGACCCGGGCCTGACCCGCTGCTAAATAAAACGGGCACAGACACAGCCTTTAGGTGCGTCGCTCAGCTCCGGAAGAACGCCGGCATGAGATGTTAAAGTAGTATTGTTTTGTGTGGTGTTGTGCAAGCATTTTGAGGTAAGACTCAAAGCTTTTTTTTTTTTTTTTTATCTTTACCTTGTCATCATGTTGTATGACTCAATTTGACAGGTGGAAAAAGTACTTAGTATGAGGTGAAAATTTAGGATCCAGGGATTTTAGGTTTCAAATGTGAAAGTGTGATATTGAGTTTGAACGCGTGTTGTTTTTGGAGAATAAACAACACGTGTCATCCATATACTATACTGTATATGGATGACACGTGTTGTTTATTCTCCAAAACACTGAACTTGCTGCTGGCGTTTTCAAACTTTATTATTATCATCTTGTTTCAGATAAGGACTTTAATGCAGCTTTAAATGTACTATCTGCAATGCACAAAGGGGCCACTGCAAAAATAGATGTGTCTAAACCACCAAATCAAATCTCCCCCCTTCGCTGTGAAGCGGCGGCACAGTAGCGCAGCGGTTAGTGCTCTTGCTTCACAGCTAGAAGGTCCGGGGTTCGATTCCCACCTGGACGGGGCCTTTCTGTGTGGAGTTTGCATGTTCTCCCCGTGTCTGTGTAGGTTTCCTCCGGGTACTCCGGTTTCCCCTACCACCAAAAACATGTACAATAGGCCAGGATGAATGGTGTGTGCGTGTGTGTGAATGCATGATGGTGATCAGAGGGACCGTTGGCGCAGCTGTGTGTAGTCGCGACAGCGCTTCTGTCAGTCTCCCACAGGGGAAACTGAAGCTACTAATGTAGTTTACCACCACTGAGTATGGAGTGAATGTAAAATGCTCTCATGTAAAGCGCTTTGTGACCATGTCACAAAGAGATATAAATAATTCTTCTTAATAAAAGAAATATAAAAAATCCACTGCTCGGCACGTGTGGCCTTAGTGAAGCTATGGCGGGTGTTTACACTTTGTGATGAGAGGATTAGGCTCAGAGATGGAGAGGTGATTTAAGTATTTCCTTGATAAGGCAGTGTAGTTAAACAGTATCCAGTAAAAGTACCTAAAATGTGCTACTTTACTTTCAAGGAATTCATGCTTTCTTTTCTTGATGCAAGTTAGTGTACTCCTGCGTAGTCACCCTTACGATCTGGTCCACCCCCTGACATGGTGAAATGGTGCAACACTGTGTCCAACCACCTTTTTCAGACTCATTCTTATTCTCATCATTTCGGAATCAGAATTTTAATGCATGTCAGTGAAAGGGTTCACAAACTGCGTGTAGCTGTTGTGTTTAGCATCAAATTTGAAATAACAGGAGAAATAGTAGCAGATGAATAAAAACAATCCCTCCAAAATAATCAGATAATAGTGCTGTGGAGTGTAAAAGTAACTTCAAAACACTGACTTAGATCGACTTAGCAGAATGTGAGCACTGTTAAAATATTACGGATATGTCTAATTTCCTATGCAAGCTTTTCATATGAGCAATTGTGTGCATTTGACTGAAAATGTAGTTGGCTTTTGGCTTTGTTTTATATGTATGAATTAATGCATTCTCTTCTAAAGCCGAGGGATCAAAGAAGCATGATATCAACGCTAAGATATAAGAAATATTCAGTATGCAGAAGTTTTGATTCTGAATAATACAGCATTATAAAGAGAAGAAGTGGAAAACATTGAGCACTGTTATGAAATTCTGTATTTGATGTTAACATGAAAGTATACATTTTGACTGTTAGATCTGTGTTGGTTGAAATGTTAACTCTTTAAATCATGAGGTGCTCCAAACCATACAGGCTTGGCTTGGTGCTGTGGGCCAAATGCAATGGATGCAACGGTGGCCTGTCTGTTTGGTTAAAGTCTTAAAACCCCCACGAAAGGAAACATTCTGAGCACTGAAGTTTGACTTCAAGCTTCAAAAGCAAATGGCCAAGTGGTAAACGATTACCTGTTGTGGTAATCTCAGTTTGGGTCTGAACTGTTGAACCTACTGATGTGCTAATTTCCTGACCACCTGGGACATTTTGGGAAAATGTGACCTTTGTATGCATGCTGACCCAAGCTTGTGTTTAAGCAGGAACAAAAGGCAGTAACAAGTAAAAAAAGAAAGGACACAAAAACACTTTTTGCATTATTGTAACTACAAAGGTAGGGATGGGAATCTACAAGTTCTACAAGTAGATCCGGTTCTGTTTGATCAAATCATTGGAACCGTACGTACTTCATTATCGATCCCTCTTATCGATGCTCCCGCTCTGAAAACACTTTTTGCGCCGCGGAGCTAGGCGTACATACGTAATGACATAGTTCTCCGAGTCCGAGAAGTAAGCAGGGAAACATCGGCCCAATCTCAATTCTAGCCCTTAGCCCTCCGCTTCACCTTTCCCCTCCGTATTGCATCTTCTCGAGAGACGAAAGAGTGTCGTCAAGGGAAGGAGAATGTGGCGCCGGATGAAGCAGAAATAGATGAAACTCTGTAGGGTTTGGGCTGAGACCGAGTCCTGTTGTTTAGGTGTTATAAAACAGCATCAGTCTGTTACAAGTTACAGGCACTTGTTGAAAAGTACAAATGGTCCCATTATATTTTAGAGGATGCCAGGCAGGCTGAGTGCCAGCAGGAGCCACAGTATATTTGGAAACTTGCTTAATTTAATTAATACGTTTTCTTGTGTCTTTTTTGATAGAGTTTATCGAAACACATTCATTCCTTCATTTTCCCCAACACACAGACACGTTAGGTATTGATAAGAGAATCGATAAAGAATCGAATCGATAGGTAAAATTATTGATGGCATTGATATCAATAAAGTCTTATCCATTCCCATCCCTATACAAAGGTGCCTCTGAGCACTGGACTAACACAGTCGTGTGCTTTGGATCTGTACGCATGCGCAATGATCCACTTCTCGACAGTCCCATTTCATTCTATATTCTGCCTGCAGACAGTTAAAAGTTTTCTATAAGATCCAATTATCTGGCGGAGTGGGTTGGGGCTGTGAAAAACTCTGTCTGACCCTTTCTAATCTGATCGCCTGCTTGTTAAGGTCAGGCCAATTTATTTTAAACTAATTTCCTAATATTAATAAGACAAAATGTCAGATGACTGGCTCATTCGCTGAGGTACATTCAGGAGCTGTGGGGAGGAAACATGGCCAATATACTATTGGCTTTATAATGTTGTTGATCCATAAAAGATAATAAGCACACGTCTATTATGCGTCTACGTCTGCTCTATAAACCCATACCGATACATGGGCTCAAGGTGGCTGCCGATACAGATATCACTACACAACCACGAGGAGTGAATAAAAACAACAGCCAAGCCTTTCTTTCCCCAGGCTAGGTGTCATATCTTTAACCACGCAGGCTTTTGTACATCAGCACTAAAAAGTGGAAGCTGGATTTAGCGCGATTATAGAACGACTGGTGGTTCACACATAACGACTGATAATGCTGTATTATAACACAGCGGTGCGTCTCTATCCTCTCTACGGCCTCATTTCTCTCTTTTGGGGGACAGATAGGCCTCCGTTTGTGAGCGTGGGAAACACGTGCGTGTCCCAATTGGTCAACAATGTCATGTGATCACTGTGGGCACAACACAGTTCAGAGCTGCAGGTACGAGTCTTCCAGGACTTGTTTATCTTAATAATGTTTAACAAGAAAAGGAGGTGAACATCAGCCCCATGATGGAGGAAACCACCAACCTTTGTGTTTGTGTGCACTAATATGAAGTGATATTGTTTTGAATTTGCTACTGTAAAATTAACTGCATACCTACGCAGAATCGCACAGAATAAAACACCAGTACGTACTTTCACTGTTCTTGACTGAAGCTTAACAATTGCCAGTCAGTGCAACAAGTGCTGCAATCAGCCACAATGAAAGTTACATTTCTAAAAGGATAAATACTGCTAATTCTAATCACTGCTTATAATAATCATTTGCGGAATTAACTCCGCTATAATTGCACAACCCTCTTCCTTTTGCTTTCCCATCTGGAGACACATTCAAGCCCAAAGCGGAATTGATAGACAAAAGCCGAGAAGGCAAACTGTGATCTCAGGGAGGATTACCGTCTCATCTTGTGTGACTACTTCTGATTTCAAGGGTGTGACATGCTCCGTTTGGTGACCTGCAAAAATCCGCTTGCCTTGTTTGCAACAAACGCGAGGCAGGAACCAGGAGTTGGAATTAAAATTTGACACCAGCTAAAGCGGCGAATTTCACAGCTAATTTACTTCGGAGTGAGAGGGAACAATCCTGCCGAGTGCCACTAAAAAAAATGTTTCAAAAAGCCAGCGCTCTTTTTTAAAATTCATAGGTGCTTCAGTGAACTCCTCACGCAGGCTCTTATCGCCGCTTTACAAGAGCCACGCGGTGCGTTACGAAATGTCACCGTTGGATCCGGCTTTGATTGTGTGTTTGTTTCATGTGGGCTAAATTGCATTCCAGATGACTGAAGACCATTTAGAGCCATTTATTTTGGAAGAAGGGGTACTGTAAGCAGTGCCAGGGGAGAAGCTCAAATGCAAAATCATTATTTATTTTATTTATTTATTTATTTGACAGGGACATGTACAGGAGCATTAATCAGCATATGAAAAGATGCTTTGTACCAGACTTTAGCTCTTGGAGCTAATTTCCATCTGCAGTGCCCAAGACATACAATTACAAAACACTACAAAAAGCATAAAACAATACAGTTGATAATATTTACAGTAGTATTTACATTTTATAAAACATAAAAGTACATTTTATCAAAGGGAAAACTTGTTCCTACACCCACCCACTACCCTTCTCAGATGTAAACCATAGTAGTTGTTTTTTTTTCTTTAATGCTGACATGTTTGAGTTCCCAGAAAATGTTGTTTCACACCCTAGCTAAATTGTTTTAAGTCTTTGCATAGTTTTAGTGCAGTTGGAAGTTTGTTCCATTCTGAGATAGTTTTAAAAGAAAATGCCGACTGTCCTAATGCTGTTTTTCGTTTCGGTATGGTACATTGGCCATTGACTGTTGAGCTTGTTATTCTGACCATCTGATCAGATGTTAATTGGACAAACCTTTTTAGTGATGGAGGTGCCACATTATTAACAATCTTGAATGTTAACTTTAGATTGGCTGATTAGTTATTAGTAGCATGGGCATTTTCCACGAGCACGGGGCATCATTTGCACACCCCAGACACCGGATCTTAACCCCATTGAGAATCACTGGGATGTGCCGCAGTGGTCACACTCTCCCATCATCCATGCAAGATCTTGGTGAAAAATGAATCCCACACTTTACAACAACACTCGTTTGACATCGCAGAAGCTTATTGAAACAATCCCCCCGTAGTTAAGTGGCTCAATGGGAAGAACTTTGGGTGTGGGGGGGCGGGTTGAAAAGTACTTTGACAGCATATAAGTGCATTCTTAACCACATGTCTTAACTACATGTCACTCAAAGTACTCTCTTTCAATCTCCAGTAAATGGAATAGTCTATATGCGATGTCCTCAGCAGAAAAGGGCCATTTCTAATTTGTAATTGATTAATCTATAGATTATTTTTACAATTAATCTTTGCTATGAATGGTGTAGGAACATTTTATTTTTTCAATTTTTTTATCACATAAAGCTAAAGTGGTGCCGCTTGAGGACATGTTGATGGCGTAAACTTAAAGTAAATGTTTGTTGGAGGCTCTTAGCGCTAATTCTGCTTTCTGATTGGATGAGACAGGGACAGATTTGTTGGTTTTCATAAAAAATACACCATTTTCATGTCAATTTCTGCTCTATTTGAGTCTGTGTGAACCGGAAAATGATTAATCGATTACTAAAATAGTTGTCGACTATTTCAATAATCGATTAGGGTTTCAGCCCTATACAAGAGACTTTCTTAAAAGTGGCTTTCTCTGAGTGAAAAAGTGAATGGTCAAATGATCAATAAAGTATTTTCTTGTCATGATGTTACAGATCAATTATCAATTATATCTATTAATAAACTAATGGAAAACATTTAACATTTAGGATCGCTGGATTTTTAACACTTTCCTTGGGACAGGCATTTTACATTAACAGGTCACATAAAGTCATCTGATCATTACAACTTGTGCATACAAATACAGTATCTTATATCTGTTATTCTTTAACAGCATTTCATAAACTAAAACACACTTGGACACACAGTGGACGATTTTATTTTAGTGGGCTACTTTAGGTATTTCTACCTTAGCTTCTGACCCAGCCTTGATTACTTGCCGTTAGCACTAGCATGCTCCTGCTCGCTTTAGCATGCTGTTGCCAGCATTTTACACGGCGATCAAAAATACGTTTGCGGGGTTTAAAACTGACTCAGCAATTGAATTTTCCAGGTTCTTCCTTTCAAAATGACATATAGCATGCCCATATTCACTGGGGTTTAGTTGGTGAAAGTTGTCTTTTTAAAGCAGTGAGAGCCAAAACTGGTATTGGCAGTATCGAATATTTGTGACCGTTACCCGATATCATAATTTTTACAGTATCGGCTCCGATATCCAATACCAGTATCGGATCGGTGCATCCCTAAACAGAACACTAGTAGGGTATATTCCAAATGTATTCTGGAACCAATATTCAGCAATAGACCCTGCATAACACATTTCATAGGCCGTTAAATGTCAAAGTGCTGATCAACATTCATTTGCTAACAACAGCATTACATCTTGTTCACCGGCGCTCTCCTGTTCACCCTCAGAAATTCAATGTTGGGGGTGTGTTCGTTTCAGCATCGCTCACGATTCCCGATGAGCGCCAGCAGGTTGACAGCGTGCGTAGACGCTTCTGGTTCGGCAAACCTTTTTTTTTTTTTTTTTTTAGTTATCCATCAACATCAGCGGCATTCCTAACACATTCCCGAGCCCACTCCGAGCTCCAGCAGCCACTTCATTAGATGGAGAGGCACTGACTGATGGAATTGGCCAAAGACATTTAATTATTCGGCTCAAGCGCTTGTATTTGTTTCATTCCAAGTGAGACGGACAGGCTTGAGGAGGTGAAGTTAGCCCAAAGAAGCAATGCATGTTTGAGTTTGACATTAGCACTCTTAAGGCGAGACACTGCAGGTGAGGTTAGAAACATATTCAAGCAAATATAAAGAAAATACATACATTGAATACATTTATGGGTTTTTATTGAACTATTACTGACATATTATGTCAAATAGTAACCTTGTTTTTGCTGTTAAAAGCTCAAGAACTCTTAGTCAGTGAAATACTAACTAATCTGTTCAAAAGCTTCAAAAGTGTCAGTATGCTGGATGTACAGTAACTCTGTAACCCCATTTCCGATTCAACTGTTCTATCTATTAAATCTGCTGAATCTAAACAAAATAATAATAAAAAAGACAGCGAGATGTTAACACCTTGAATTTCAAATATCATGCTTTCTTGTTAACTGAATAACTGTCGGAGAACTGTTGAATTAAAACTTGAGATCAGAAAGCTCCAAAATCAACACCCTTTCATCACTGTGTGTACATAACCGCACAATTGGCTGCAAGGGTGAACCGCTGTTTGCGCCCATCTGCCTCCCCAACAAATACACCGTCTAAACCTGTCCAAAATCATTTGTAAAAGAGCCCTCACTTTTGCCAACTGGCTTCACAATGCAAATGCCAGGCTCTGTGTGTGAAGAGCCCATGACCGCCCAGCAGAAAAGTTTAAGGGAGGTAAAAGAGAGGAGGAGCCATTTTGATTGCCCATTGCCCAACAGTTTAGTGTTAATGTCAGAGTTAAACATAGACCAAACTCCCCTTTTACGAGTTTATATGGACATCACAGCATAAAACATACATACAAGGCCTTATTTTTATATAAACACATAAAAATGACAGAAAAACTTGCAATAAATTTGTTCTGGCCTTAAAAAGAAATGGTACAAGGTCAGGGAAAGCAGCACATCAAAAGAAGGTTATGGTTGCATGGATTTGCTATAGTACTCATTATTCACATCTTATGATTATCCACACTCTCACTAAATCCAGATGTAGTCCAAGTCCGCCTGTGCCCAGCAGGAGCTCACAGAGTGGGCCGCCCCAGGTAAGATTTCATCTCTGCAAATATACTAAGTAGAAAGCGGATAATACCGGCTAAATCTCTTATTATTGTAATGTGACTCTAATGTAGTGCCCCGGCTTGAAGCTACTATCTGCAGTCATTCTGTGGGATTCCGTTATACATACAAGAGCTGAAAGATTCATGTTTATTTATCAGATTCTTGGATCAAAAAAAAAAAAAAAAAAAGCCATGTCAGCCATTCAAAGATAAATACTGCTTTACAGCATATTGAGAGTCTTCGGCTATTCTCAATATGGGATCTGCTTAAGATCTCTATTTCCATATGAAATATTAATGAAATTTGACTTATTTTTGGAAAACACCTCTGCTTTGTTATTTTACATTTCATTATGTCATATGGGTCACTTTTAGCCGATGGCATGCTAACAGATCATCGTTGTTGCAGTGCACAAATGAGTCTGATGATACAGTATTTTATGGATTATGTGTTTAATGTTTTCATTAAAGATTGAACATTATCAAAACCCCTGAGTGGCCCTCTCATGAAAGTTACACTCATGGTCCTTTGGGATCAAAAACAGTTAAATTGTTATAAATTAGTTGCGAGTCAGAGCAAAAAGTTACGTTGGTGGTCTTTTGGGGTGATTTCGGACCCCGGCCTATTCAGTTCAATATGTGGCCATACCGCCTTTGCTCTGCCCAATCCCGTCAGACCTTGGAAGCTAAGCAGGTACTGGTTGGTACTTGGATGGGAGACCGTTTGGTAACACCAGGAAGCCTAGCGAATGTAGTGAGTGAGTGAGTGGTTGGTGGTGGTCGAAGGGGCCAATGGCGCAGACTGGTTGCCTCGCTTCCGTCAGTGTAGCTGTGGCTACAATAGTAGCTTATCACCACCAAGTATGGAGTGAATGAATAGTGCAATGTAAAGTGTCTTTGAGTGTCCAAAAAAGCGCTATATAAAACCGATGCATTATTATTATGATTATGATTATTAATATAGATCTGAAAATCATGCATGTTTTCTGTGTTTGAACTTTTTCTACTGACTGGATTCATGCTTCAGAAATGATACCATTATTATATATTCATCCCATAGGAGCTTATTCACATAAACATTTACCAGATTTGGAATTAAAAAATGTTTCCCAAAGCCCCATGAAAGTAGCAGTTCTGTTTTCATTTCAATGTCAATGTCATGGATGTGCGCGTTTTTGTTTATTGTGCTACATTTGTCTTTTGTTTAACGCAGCACTCCTCCAGTGACTCCCGTTTTTGACCACAATTGCTACAGAACAGAGTGGTGTGAGTACAGATTAAAAACAATTCTTGCGAGCTAAAACACAGTTGTGCGGGTTTTTTATTCTTCTTTCATTTCAATGTCAGCCAGTGAATCCTGCAACATTTTTGCCTTTAGCCTTTTATACTAACTTTATTAAACTCCAGAGCCATATAAAAGGGGTTAAAAGTCAAAACAAAGAAAAGTTTCCTTTTTAGGTATAAGGCTACATACTCATATTTTTCACTTATTTGATTTGAGTAGGAGGATGTATGGGAGTTCCCAGACCCATTGGGCTTTATAAATGGGTCTAGCTCTGTGGGTAGTCGTGATATGAATGAGTCTCCTCAGGCTGTGGCTACATTTTCTACTCTAGTGGCACAGAAAGTGTTTATCCTGACACAGAGAAAAGAAATCACTTATTTCACTTGACCAAAAAGTCATTTTCTGCCAGCGCTCACTGGAGAACTAATGGGCCTTGACTGTCTGCATTTACACGCTGCTGTCAGCCCTTACTGTCATATTCATAGGGCGCACAGAGAGGCACAATCCTACAGTGCAGCATGGGGTGAGACAAAAGGCAGGGTGAAGCCCCTTTACAAAAGGTGTTTGCAAATATTACACTATTTTCCAAGGAACGCAGTTACCGAAGTGATGCACATGGTGAATATCAGATCGAAACAAACTACACAATAATTAACAATAAAATGGACGGTTATGAGCAATTGTAAACCATGAAGTAGCACCTATTTCGAAAACCAATTAGCCTTGTGGTGGCTTATATTGTAAACGTTACTATGTTGCTCTGATTCCTGAAAGATGTGTAATGGGCTGATACACTCATTCCCATTAAGAAGTGGGATGTTAGAAATTGTGATGAATGCAAACTGTTTGTTTGAGAAAGTGATAAATATGTGATTTTAAGGGCCTAAATAACAGAGAAATGCATATGCAAAGGTTAGATTAAATTGCAAGCGTCACATAGAGACAATTTTCTTCTAAGGGTGATCATTTCAAATGCCACGGAGCAATTGCAAATATTATCTGAATATTTTTACACCATTCTGTTGGAGTGGGAATACCTCATTAGCACGACTAGCCTTAAGTCCCCTGAGCTAGCCTTTTCAAACGACATGCCTTTTCTGTTGACAGGCATGGCATTTCAGTTCAAGTTCTCGGTGAGAGAGGAAAACGAAGAGGTTAATTGTGTGAAGGTATTTTTTTTATTGACTGCAAGCCCTACATAGGCCTGCCACGATAATTACTATATCGACTTATCGCTTGATAAGTAAAATGAAGGACGGTAACACTTTTAGTCACGGTAAATGCACAATAAATGCACGTGCTGCGTGTGCTTAAAATAATTACAGAAAAACGTTATCACAGCGCTGAGTGAGCGGAGCGTCCATCCAATCCGTCTCCCTGTACGTGAAGACAGCATTGAGCACACCAGCCGTATCCCCGCATGTGTCCAGATCATTTATAGATCAGCGCTGCTTTTGGAGAGAGGCGGGGTGTAAACAAAGTGCCGTGCTACTACGGAGCTTTGTTGATTTCTACACTTTCTGTGAACTTTATCGCGGAGCAAGAGGTGAAAACACTTGGAATTCCAGCCAAAAGAACTCATCACGGACAGAATAACAACGTTAATGCGACTGCAGGTACTTTCAACGTGAGAACAGAACCAAACCACCGCCCAGTCAGTGCGCCAACGCTATGTTAGCGAGAGGAACCCGACCGCTTTAGCCACTGTCCAAATACAAGCTCGCTAGTCCTGAGAACATTACTCAGTGTTTAGGTCTACATGTGACTGTTTCACACTGCTCAAAAGACAGAGAAATGCTTCAGCGGTTTGACAAACAGACAACAAGTTTCCCAAAATGGCTGCTTCACTCTGACAGCCGTGTGTACAGGAGGTTATACTTTAAAAGAAAAGGGAAAATTATGGCTACTCTACTTTTGCAGTAATACAGTATTATCTGAATCCATACATTTAATATACATTTTATTCTAACCAGATTTTATTTAACACAGAAGAGTTTTTGTCAGGAAATATTTAACCAGGATAATTCAGATTAAACATCAATGTTATTGTTGTTATTGGGATATTTTTAAAGATGATACTGTATATTGGCTATTTAAAAAAAAAAGTAATTATGTCGACCCTTTTAGTTTGCACTTTGTTTGGTATAAGGTGTTGAATATTGAATGTCAGAAGTTCAATACATTTCAATTAAAATAGTTGCTTACAGTTTTCTTTTTATTGTCTACAGTATTTGCATTATAATCAATATTATTGTTTATTGCAATATTTTCTGAGATGATATATCGTCCTCAAATAAAAAATATCGTGGCAGGCCTAGCCCTACACCTAATCAATGCTGGTAAGTTATTACAGCGACAATAGTGTCAAAGTCATGGAGAACTGTACAGATGTGCAATTGTGTTAAATTTGAGTAGTATAGCAACACAAGAAAAGGTGAAATAAAATAGTAACAGCAAATCCTGCACAAATGGGCTCTCATTGTTACATACAGGATTTTGTTCATCCATGTAATTATGTATTGCAAGTATGTATTAAGTTATTCTTAATAATATAGAATGATGGATTAACAATAAAAAATAAGAATGACAGAGACCTATCTTAGACCATAAAAACTAGATGTCCCAGAAATGGCAGGTAAGACTGTTTGGAGATCCTCCCCAGAGAGATTCAAAACAAAACAGATGCCTCCTGTATTTTCAGCGGACGAGCACACAGGAGTTCCCACTTTATGCTGGCCGATACCGATCCGAGAAGTTTATTAGGATTAGGTCAACGCTTCGGGCAATGAAGGGCTCAGGCAGCACGGTAGCACAGCGGTTAGCGCTCGTGCTTCACAGCTAGAAGGGCTGGGTTCGATTCCCACCTGGACGAGGCCTTCCTGTGTGGAGTTTGCATGTTCTCCCCGTGTCTGCGTAGGTTTCCTCCGGGTACTCCGGTTTCCCCTACCACTAAAAACATGTACAATAGGCCCAGGGACTGCAGGTGGTACAATGCATCTCTCCTTTCTGAGGCTAATGTATATTGTACACTGTCCCTGTTCAAATAAATAAATAAATCCTAATAAACAATTTTTGCAAGGTTGGCCGTGTGCAGGAAGTATTATTTTTACTCATGTACACTGGGATTTTCCCTAATTTCCTACACACCTACCTCTAGTAATTGATGTGCAAAGTTTATCTTCTATGCATCAGATCCATACATTGTAGACCATCGGATATTACAGTCGTTTCACCAGTTTAAACATACACGAAGTTTTGGATTTCGCTTTGAATTTTAAATTAGATGGCAATGTGGGCTAAAATAGGTGTTTTACAATAGAACAAAAACAGCCTTTTAAGTCCCTTCACAAAACAACAGCCGCAGATATAGTTTTAGCTCTATCTGCTTCTAAAGGCCATCCAGGTCTATAGCAATTAAGTAAAAGAAGGGCAGAAACAAAAACAAGAAGCAGGTTAGCGATAGTATTGCGGCTGAGGTCTTGAATCTGCCTGAATCTTGTGTCTCCAAGCAGAAACAAAATAAGAGTATAGGCTTGCATTAATATTTTAAGGCCACTCTCCCATAGACATCTGCTGACAGTGCTCCGCCCCTGCTTCTGATCCTCCTACAGTTCCTGTAACTCACATGACAGTGATAAGCTGCAGGGGCATTAGAACTTTGCTTTAGACTGTGGTTCCTACACACACTAAAGCATAGGTTCAAATAAATTCACATCTAATAAAACGTGCACACATGTGATAGCAAATTGATCAAATAATATTTTATTTGACTAATGTAGTTGATAAAAATCTTTGTCACCTTGTTTGCAAAATAGACTACTGTCACACCCCGCCATTATGCCAGTATTTGCCATTATGAGCAGCACAAGTTCAGATATTCAGTGAATGATACAATTAACTTTAAACTTTAAACAAAGAATATGTAGTTCTTTCTACATATTTATACATTTAAGGACTCATACGGATCAATTTCACTTGCGTCCTTCCCCAACCTGCACAACCCATTTGCAAATTTGCAATGTGATTGATGTGTTTCTTATTGTAGATCAATTGTTACGCCCTCCCTTTAATATGTTATATATTACAGTTTCACTTCACATTAGAAAAAATAGTGGGAACTCCTCCTCCCAAAATGACAGGTCTGCGGTGATGTGTACAGATGAGGCGGCGTATTGGTTTGGATCAAGTCAAGCTCTAGTTAGCCTGACCTGATTATGAGCTCACGTCAGCCCACTGAAATCCCAGCTGATGATAAATGACGGGGGTTTTCAGGCCACACCAGAGCTCTTTGATTAATATTCTTCTCGTCTACCAGGGGCGACAAAAGCTTCAAGGGCCCTTCAGAGGAAATGGCATTTTACAAAATATTTGCAGCGTGTTCTGTTGGGACTGAACCGTGGAAATGCCACAAGAGAGCGAAGGATGGGACTGTGAAGAAAGCAACGCAAGGACATTGTGAAGAAACTAAACCAAATGCTGCTGTTATGTGACAGGGAGTAGAAGCTAATATTGGTAGTTGGACAACAGTGCTTTGTCTCCACTTTCCCTGAATCAGGTTCTCAATGGGATTGGAAAGTTTGGTAGGGAAACAAATTGAAAGAAATCCGGAAATTAGGGCGGCACAAATAATCATGTGAACCATAATTTGAATTTGAATTAAATTGCAAAGGGAGCAATTTTGTTTAGGTCATACAAAACAACAAAATAAACAGTCCATAGTGGGATTAAAGGGGCTGATCTTTATTTTTGTCTTAATAGAGTCCAATCCTTTTCGTCTCTTGCAATTAGGGGTGGGCCATATTGTATCGCATACCGTTATCGCTATACCATTTTTTATATAGCTGTGGACACGATATAATTTATGTTACGCTCAGCTCCATCAGAGCAGCATAAACACTGACTGTGTAGGACACAGGGGCAGGTGCTTAAAAGGTCCAATGAAATGAAGGATGTAAACTGCTTGAGTAGATCCTATTTGCAAGGAAATTAATATGGTGATAAAAAGCAAATGAAATATCTTTGCATTAATCTACCACTAATAGGTGTAAGGCTGGAATTTTGAAGTAATTTGTCTGTTGTCAATTATATCGTCAATGATATATATATATATAATTGCAATAGGAGTCTTTTCCAAAAATCCAAAGAGATGTTGAACTTGTGTGCACCAGTTACGTTACTCGAGCATATTAATCGATCTGGTGCTGTTGTTAAGCCAGTCATAACTTCGCTTATTATCGTTTATTGGATGAAGCCCCTGTCATGATCCCTCTTACGTATCTACTCGTAAAAGCCGCCATTCTCTTTCATTATGACGGTTCATTTCTCCATTGTGAGATCGACAAAGTCCTATCTTATTTCATCTTATATCCAATTTGTCTCTTTTTCTTGATAGTGTAAAAAGTGTCATCCAGAGAGTTAACCGCCAAGTTGCAGCTTTACAGAAAACAAAAGCAGATGAGTAAATGCCTGCTGCTGCTGCTGCTGCTGCCCAGGACGTACATGAGTGAGTCGGTGTGTGGGCAGAGCAAATGGACCTAAGGCAACAGGCGTGATGCAGCCTGATTGTTTTCCTCCCAATGTCATGCCCCTGTAGCTCACAAGAAAACACAGACTGCCCTCGCTGCACTAATCCAAAAGTGACCATTGTACATCACAACTACGCAAACTGTATGGAGGGCACCACTAACTACGAAGAGGCATATTTGTGAAAAAGGCATTCATGTTGACCAAGGTCGTGACCGTATCAAGCACTGTTTTTTTTTTTGTAATGGCTGCAATTGTCTAAACCCAGACAGAATTAGAAGAATGCAACTGACCCAAGGACTGACCTCTTGCCTCCTCAGGGTGTAGGCCTGATTGTGTAATGTTTGCCCATGGAAACTCTTCACCGTGCAGTTATAACTTCACAGAACTCTTTGTAGTATTTCTATCGGTTGAGATAGGTCTCGCACCAAGGTAATCCTTATTAAAAAAGGAATCCAAAGAGACATGGTTATCTCAACTCTGCCTTTTTCAACCACATAGCAGTTGTAAATAGGGATGCACCTATACCACTTTTTTTTAAACCGATACAAGTACGAGTACTTTGATTTGAGTACTTGCCGATATACCGAATACCGATACGAGTTCAACACATTTTCTTCAACATACCTTTTTAAAGTGTATAGACAGTTTATAGACAGACTTTTGCACAGCAGATTGGATTGAACATATGCTACTTTATTGTATTTGTTTTTCATTCAATATCATTTTTATTGCTGTAATTTCCTTATCATTGTTTTCCGAGGCTTGTGTTTTGTTTCTTGGGTCTCACGTTGTTGATTTATAAAGGTGTTAAATGGAGATGTGGTTAAGTCTGTATTCATACAGTATATATTTTATTTAATAATAGTATTGAGATGGTTATCTTCAATGAAGGTACTTGAGTCATCCTCTGTACTCATTAGTTAAAGTCTTCGAACGTTTCGCCTCTCATCCAAAAGGCTTCGTCAGCGGACTAAAGTCTCGCTCAGCCCGTAGCTTTAGATATAGACCAACAGGGAGGAGTTGGGGTTGGCCCGGCTCCTCCTCTATAATCACAGCTACTCTCAACTGTAAACAACCTTAGAAGTAGAGCGTCTCTAACGATCTGCTCACCTCAGTATTGGTCAGTCCTGTCCTATTCATAGATGATCACTGCCCATTATCTGTCCTATTCATGGCTGATCACTGCTAATTACCTGCCTATTGTTCTTTTGTTGGCTGAGGTGCCGTCTCCTGTCGGTTTTCCCCGAAGGAGATTGGAGTCAAGTTACGGGAGATTAAATCTGAGCCCACGATTCCGGTTCATGGAAGGATTTTCAAATACTGGTCAGTATGAGTTGCCTTCCAGTAAACCTCTGTCTGAAGTTGTCTGTTTTCCCCTATGATAACTTTACAATCTAAAAAGGCAAGTTGTTTCTCCTTTGCGTCCTCCTGAGTAAATGTAATGCTGGGGTCCACAGCATTGATGTGATCTGTAAATCATATCACTGTCATCGTCTTTATCTAAGCTGCGGGCTGAGCGGGACTTTAGTCTGCTGACGAAGCCTTTCGGATGAGAGGCGAAACGTTCGAAGACTTCAACTACTGAGTACAGAAGATGACTCAAGTACCTTCATTAAAGATGGACAACTCCTGTACGACTGAGAGCTTATACAGACATTGAGATGGTTACTTATTATTACTACTTCCACTAGATTGGCCTCTTTTAGCATTAACGAGCTTACAACAACACTGTTTCCTGTGTGTTTGCGTGTAGCAAATCGCCAGAGCCGTTAGCCGCTAGTGAGCTACATTAGCTTGTTGTCTTGTAAACACTGCGGACCCAGCTCGGCAGTAAAATTAAAACATTTAGCACTGGTTAAATCCAAAACAGACTCTGATTTAGGGAGTGTAGTCTGCAATAAAGTCAGCTCTATGTGGAATATTGTCTTTCCACTGAAGAATTCTCCAGTTTATTGCTCTTTGCTCTGCTTAGCTGAGAGGAGCGCCCCAGTGCACTGCGCCACACGTAAAGTGCTATCAGTTTCTGGTATCGGAACTACATTAATGAGTTATAAATAATAGCAATAGTATTTTTATACGCAAACAACAAAGCATAGGTCATCAAATAGTCGTATAAATTGAAGGAACAAATCAATGTGAAATCTTTGAAATTGTTCCATTTTACGGCTTGCATTACAGCCAGAAGGTCACTGGTTCAATTCCCGGGCATTGCAAGCCTTTCTGTGTGAAGTTTGCATGTTCTCCATGTGTCTGGATGAAAGCCCCCTCTCATTAACCCAAAACACGCATCGACCACCAAGTAAATCTGACCATTAGCCACTCCACTGCCCCAGCGGCATCAAAGGGTCAAATGCAGACGACAAATAATGAGATGTGAGAAGCTCATTACTCATATGAATACACCTGATGGGTTTACCAGTGTCCATAAAAGATCAAAAGAGCCGCACCAGAGGCTTTATTGAGGTGCTCTTAAGATACTGGTTGTCTGTGTGTGCACAAGGCTGTCAGGAAGCTGAACTCTCTTTGTCCCTTCTTCTCCTGCTCTCTATTGTGTACATGTTTTTAAAATGGCACTGGTAACTTTTATTTTGCACCAAGAGTTTGAGAGTGACGCAATTTAAATAGCCAACTTTAGCCATCACTATATTGGTTAAAATAGTGACAATTTCATTCAAATAAAGTCAGTGCGGAGGGCATTTACTTTGAAAACCTGGTTGTTGTTGCCAATCTCTTTCCTGTCTGGTGCGATCTGAACTGCGCAGCTTGATCCAGCTGGCATTGACGGAGCTGAAAAATAGAGTTGATCCGTATTTTTGTCGGGGCAGAACGGAGGGGCGGGGCGGCGACAGGAGGCCCATCGGAGCAAAGGAAGTGGAATGTTTCTTAACAATTAAAAAGTGCAAGGTATTTCCTGCGGAGGTCGGGGCGGAATGGAACGGGGCGACCTTTCATCTTCAAAAGTCAGATGAATAAGACCAGCGTTAAATTATATCATAAAGCAATACTATACTCGAGTCAGTGTTCATGGAGGATTTGCAGCACTTGTATAATGAACCTGTCAATGTTGTATTCCTATTCGGAAATTGCCAAGAGCAACTAAAATGTGTGGGAGGATGTTGCCTTAACACGATCCATCCAAACAAAGTCTGAAAAGACTTTGGTAGACTGACTTGACCAGAGAGATTGAGGCCTACTTTTTGTTCAAGATGAGCTGGTGGTCTTTTGACTTTTCATACAAATTAACTCGTCGAGTTTCTCCACTAGACCTGCAGCGCACAATAGAGGAACAGATGTTGAAATTGCTTACCATTATAAAGTGCACCACGCTGGAGTTATACATAATGCTTACACAGATTCACACGGGATATTGATGCATCAGCTTAAAGAGACAATGAAATGAACAGAAGGGGATTGGGATGTAGTATATGAATCCTGTACTGTGTGAGCCAGGGACACTTGTGAATGACCCCAAGACCTGTACCTATTAAATCAAAGACCTACAGTGGACGTCTAACTGATCGATACGACGACAGTGTGTGATAGATCTTCAGTCCAGATGCTCCTGAAGATCCTCACCTCCTCAAACTTACGCATTCTGCAGTTCTCGCATGTCGCATCACAGACACCGCGTTAAAGTAGTTCATTTTAAAATATTCTATTCTAATGCCTGCCTCGCTGTGGCTGTCTGCGCAGACTACAGACTCACATTGCACGAGAGGCCCGTCGCAAGGGAAGAAAATGTGCAGACAGACAGCTTTTCTCCACGTGTTATTATAAATTGAATCTAGAATTTTGCTCATGGCGTGCCTTCACTTTAAATAGAACTCATCAATTGTTGGGTTGGGATTAGGGCATGGGACAATTTTCCGTGGACTTTGCCAAGACTTGAAGAGAAGATGATGCATTTAAGGTGGGTCCTGAAGGGGCGCTCGCTGATAACCACTGCTTTAAAAACACCGACGTCAAAGTTTATCCAATTCTCTTTCATCCGACTGGGTCAACAAACTCACTGTGAAGTTTGTTGAATAAGCGCAAGTCCAGGGTATGTTGTGGGCACTCATTTATGTCAGCTGCTTTTGAATTATGAAGCTGATCAAAAGGAGTTTACCACTGTTTTTGCTTCAGGTTACAGACTGCTTACTATATATATATATATATATATATATATATGGAGTGATCATGTCTAGATAGCCAGACATATCAGTCAGATGTGTCTTTAATGGCTGTAAAAATGACAAAGGAGTTGGAAGTGGAAGGTTTGGAAACAATAGCCTTTACTTAAAGAGTAATCCACTTTTTTTCCTGATAAACTGTATAAATGAGTGTGCAATACTGTTGTCTACATGTCCTGGTCATTATTTTGGCTATTTAGTGCAAATTAGTTGAAAGATCACATTTCTGCCTAAAACTGTCAGTGAGGCGCCATCTACAGCGAATTGTCTGTACTGCATTTGATTTTTGAATTTGGCGCCCCTATTTGCCGCTCTGGGCTCGATTGTCAGGTTGGCAAATTGTTAACATTTAGTTTAGTTTATTTGAGCAGTTAGTCTGCTCAAAAGGAATGGGCCAAAGCAAAAGGCTTATAAGCGCCCACCCCCAAAATAAAAACAATAACATTTTCATTTAAAAATCAAAGCACAAAACACAACAACAGCTGTTTCATTTCTTGTACAATGTCTAGTACAGAGCAAGTAACAAATGATGATCATTAATATATCATTCTTACAAATTGTTACCAATGCCAAACATTGGTTCATTACTAAAATCACTAGTGTAACATTACCGGAAGTCACTATTCTAATGTTATAAAGGCACGTTACTATGCAGCAGTATATATTGTACTTCGTGATTTTGCTACTTCCCAGTTGTCATTACCATCCTCAGTATAATATCATTTTGTGTTCAATTTCCTCTTTTTTTCCATGTATAATGCATTATGAAAGCCCTACATAGTGTAATGCATTCAAAAGCATTAATACTTATTATACTCCGAGATCTTGCTACTTCCCAGCTGTCATCACCATCCTCAATATAATTGTAATTTGAGTTGAATTATTGTTATTATTATTATTAATAATAACACAGCATTTAGGTAGATTTTCTTAGCATAGCTTTTTGTATTATAGATCATTGTATAGTGTTAGCAGTGTTAGTTGTTGAATAGTAAGAAAACTGGCACTAAAAAATGAAGATCTATAATTTATTATTTTTTCATCATTCAACTAAATAAGCATAAAGATAGAGACTTTATTATAGCCTTTTCAATACAGAGTGATCATTCAGTGGTAGTTTAGTTAACGTGTTACATTGGTTAAACTTAAAATGTAGTAATAGAAATTACTTTGGGCTATTTACTTAAGAGGATAACTGTGTCTTTGGGTCCACAATGTTACAGACCCTTAGTCAAGCCTTTAGATAAACATGACCTGGATGATTATGTACCATCTTCAATGACAAACCGAAAACAATTTCAAAAGGACCGTGTTCCTGCACGATAAGATATATTTTTTATTTATGTGATATGTTTTGTACACTTTGCTGTAAGAAAAATACAATAAAGCTTTGTAATACGTATAGTCAAGTCTCTATACCTCACACAGTATCTGCTGAGGACACTGAAATACATCTCCAATGCTTACGTAGACTACAGCAAAAAGTCTACATCTAAAATAGATATTCAAGTTCAATTCAATTCAAGTTTATTTGTATAGCACATTTAAAACAACTGCGGTTGACCAAAGTGCTTCACAGTAATAGCAGGTCACATAGAAATAAAATACAAGTAAAAGATAACATGCCAAGATACACTCAACTAGCTCGTATTGAAGGCCAGGGAGAAGAGGTGTGTTTTCAGATATAAATTCTGAAAGGACAGTTCGGCCCTTTAGCTGCGATGCTATCATTGTTCGAGCTCAATGCTAAACCGCTAGCTTTGTAAATTGCAGAGGAATCACTCTAATAAAATAACCCAGCGCCTCAGAGCAGTCTCAGATACAAGGCCCCTGTCTGTCACGGTGCTTCTCCTGTGTAGAGAGAGCTGTAGAGTTGTCCAAGTGGAACATGTTGCTAAACAAGTTAGCTCGCTGGAACTCCATGCTCGGACTTTGTTTACGTGTAGCGCTGCAGGTGCCGCATCGAAGTCAGATGACTCAGGCCTGTCAATAACAGACCCAGAACGCGTTGGCATAAAATTGTATCAAACTCAAGTCACCTACGCTTCTCACAATATGGATATTGTTTCATCCATTATGTTATGCATCCTATCTTTTCCTTCTTAAATTCAATCCAACCCACTCCCATTCCAAGCAGAAGAGGAAACATTGCCGCTTTAACGTTGTCCCTTTTACCGGAGCATTTGGGAATCCTGTTGATCCGACTGCTCTTACCCAGGTCTAATAGAAACATAACCACAAACACCGTCTGCAAATAGACCTCTAAATCTTCTACGCAGCGCACCTATAATTTGAACGCTGCTGGCTCGTGCGGCGCATGTGAAAGGTAATCCGCCGACAATTCCCCGCTAAATCCTTTATGCTTTATGTGTCGACGCGGAAATAGTTTAACAAGACCTCGCGCCACGAAGATCTTATTTAAAATTACCTGTCTGCGCCTTTGTATTCGACAGTAATTTGATGATAATATTATAATACCTCCTATATTGCCATTGCGGGACAGGTAATTGCAAAAAGGAAGCGTCCTACACTACACCAAGAACACGCGGGTGACTCTTGCCAGTTTGGTCCCACATGTTCTCGGTTACAACCAATTACTCCCTGGCACTTTAATATCTAATTTTGAAAGCACATTTTGCGGCTGCTGCATCTCCGTGACTAGAGCGGTGAGTGGGTGAGCCGATTTATCCAAAAGTACATGTCCCGTGGTAAGAAAGAGCTTTATCTGTGACTTTAAGCATAATCATCAGTGAAATGTCACCCCTGATTCATATTTTGAGAGCGCCTAAACCTGTGATTGCCTCCCAGCGCTGGATCCTCACGTGATGGGGGGAGCTATTTTTAGGCCCGAAGTGCGGATTCCGTGCAGAGCCGTACTGCGTCTCAGACAAGATAAGAACTTGAGGATTTTTTTTTCTTTTCTTTTTCTTTTCAACCCCGCTTTCATTCGGGGGGTTGAGGGGTGGATGTTGTGCACGACGCTTGAACTGTTTCAAAGACTGAACATGCTGGAGGAGAGTGAAAGAAATAATTGAATGCAAGCAAATGCTGCAGAGAGGAAAGGAGTCTTCTGCCGACTGATAGATTTCATGGGAAGGCATTGAAGGGCGGCCCACCAGAGGCACTGCACTGTCTGAAGCACTGTTTGTTGGAGAAATAACCAAGTCTGTGAGACAGGAGTCTGTGTGTGTTATCAAGGAGAACTTTATTGAGCATTAGCTCGCGAGGAGCGAGGAACATTTATGTTCAGTTAAGAAAAAAACATAATTACACATAATTACAGTTTTTATGATGTGACTTTATACATTTTAGTGTCAATCAATTAATATTTTTTATCAGAATAACTCTTGAAATGTTATTAATCACTATTCATTTTAATGTAGTTATTATATTGATTTATTTATGTTAGGGCATGCACACAATCATTAATTGTATTATTATTTATTGGTTTATTTGGTCGGGACAGTGCATGTTAATGAACATACATGGGTCTCATGTTTAGTTGCTACTCACATCTCCGCTTGCATCCTCACTGCCTCATGCTGCAAACGCAGCATTGCTCTATCTCTGATCTCTCCCTTCAGCACAGCCACATCACTGTGGAACGCTGCGTGGTTTCGCTTTGCATTTCGCACGAGAACTAAACCTAAACTGCCACAATGGCCAACATGATGCACCCTCACATCAGAGCTGAGAGCATTGACTTGGATAAATCCAAAGGGCAAAGACAGGAGAGAGAGAAGGTGTGGTGCACAAAACGACGTACAGAAATTTACCCAAGCAAAACCACTGACCATTTTGACAAAAGGATTCCTATAAAATCTCTTTCAAAGAACTTTTTGATTCTGTCAAGGGTTCCATTTGACAAAATATATGGAACCTTCAAAAATAGCCAGCATAAAACCTTTTATTATAATTTTTTTAAGTGACCCACTCCTTTGCTTTCAATCACAATTGTGCTGTCTATCAACATTCAATGAAGTTAAGATCTTTGGTCACTTGCGCAGATCTATGATAAATGACATAAGAGCACTTTGATGCATATAAAGTGCTTTATAAATTAAAGGTATTATGAAAAGAGCCTCTACTGTACATTTCTAAGAAATACATACAAACGTAAACATTTTCTCTATTAGACATCAACAGAGCTGAATAAAACTAAATTGATGGATATGAATACTTCCAGAACACACTGTATAAGAGAAAAGTCAAAGCATTGAACTTGGATCTTGTCAAAATAAAATAAGTTGAACCTTTAGAATAGAACTTTTATAATACATTCAGTGCCACTTTCTGGAATTTGGACCAGATCTGTCAGCCTGCCTTTTATCCGGAGCTCTCCATGGTGCTGAAAAGAGTACACAGCCACAACATCGATGCCAGTAAACATCAGAACCTACCCTGCCTGTGCTAGACTTCCAGTGAGCAGACGGAGTTCGTCAACACACTGCACTTCAAACCAGGAGGCTGTGCACAGCTGAGGAGGAAAAGGTCGGAGTTTATGTCTTTTGCTGCTGGACTGAAATTAGGTCAGTATCTCGCCCCGAAGCGGACCGACCTCCAGAGCTGCCCTTAACTCCATGGTTTAAAGAGGTCCATGTGTGTCTGTGGGATACTAGCTATTTTCAACAATGTGCCAAAAACAGTAGCTCTGTTTTATGCTTTTGCTTTTTTTGGTTTGCCACAGTGAATTATCTACCTCCCGAAAATTGTTTCACAAATTGCATTTGCCAGTGGACCAAAATTGTTTCTTCACAGACGTTTGGAGGGGAGGTACCACAGAAAATTATCCTTGGAATACACTTATATACATAATTTATATTGAGCTCTGCATATTTGATATAAAATATACTTAAACCTTTGTTTATCACTTTATCCTTATGAGCAAAAGCAGATGGGAGGTCAGGGGGCCTGAAAGTCTCCTTGTGCCGCCAACCGATGATCTCTGCTCTCAGCCTTACTCTATTTTGGCATCCTGTCAAAAATAATATAAATATATATATATATATATATATATATATATATATACATACACACACACAGTGCCTTGCAAAAGTACTAATACACCTTGAACTTTTGCAAATTTTTTACTGAAAGTTCACACAAGTAACAGACAACTGTGAAGTGAAAGGAAAATGAAACGTGCATAAGTATTCATACAGCATTTTCTGAGTGCATTAAATTGCCTTTATAACATTCCTAATGACTGACCTTGCCCTAACCATTAAATAGAGGCCACCTGTGTGTAATCTACTCTCAGCTGTTCTGTGAGGGCCTCAGAGCTATGGTCAGAGTGTACTGGTCACTAAACAATATCATGAAGGCCAAAGAGCTCAACAGAGAGGTCGGGGATAAAGTTGTGGAGAAGTTTAAAGCAGCGTTAAGTTAGACAAAGATTTCCCAAGATTTGAACATCTCAGCACTGTTCAATCCATAATTCGGAAATGGAAAGAGTATAGCACCACTGCAAACTTACCAAGACACGGCCATTCACGTAAACCAACAGACCGAACAAGGAGAGCACTGGTCAGAAATGTAACCAAGTGCCCCAAGATAACTCTGGAGGAGCTGGGACGTACTGCCGCTGAGCTGGGGGAATCTGTACACGGGACAACTATAAGTCGTACTCTACACAAAATCTGGCCTTCATGGACGAGTGGCAAGAAGAAAGCCATTATTGAAAGGAGGCCATAAGAAATCCTGTTTGAAGTTTGCTAGAAGTCATATGGAGGACACAGCTACCATGTGGAAGAAGGTGCTTTACTCAGATGAGACAAAAATTTAACCTTTTTGGCCCAAATGCAAATTGTTATGTATGGAGCAAACCTAACACTGCTCATCGTCCTGAGTGCACCATCCCCAGTGTCAAATATGGTGGGGGAGCATCATGCTATGGGGCTGCTTTTCCTCAGCGGGGACTGGGAAGATTGTAAGAATAGTTGGGAAGATGGATGGAGCCAAATACAGAGACATTTTGGAGGAAAACCTGCTGGAGTCAGCGAGAGAATTGAGGCTGGGGCGGAGATTCGCCTTCCAGCAGGACAATGACCCTAAACACAAAGCTACATCTACAATGGAATGGTTTAAAACAAACATATTAATGTGTTAGAATGGCCCAGTCAAAGTCCTGACCTAAATCCTATTGAAAATCTGTGGAAAGACCTGAAAACTGCTGTTCACAAACGCTCTCCTTCTAATTTGACAAAACTTGAGTTGTTTTGTAAAGAGGAATGGGATAAAATGTCAGTCTCTAGATGTGCAAAGCTTGTAGTCATTAGGGATGGGACGATACACTTAAACTCACGATACGATGCACCTCGATATGTCAGAGTCACGATACGATACGTCACGATACGATATCAAAAAAGAAAAAAATATTACTGTATAATAACAACTTGCGAGATCAAGGGGCGGTAGTTTATTGTGATTAAATATAATATGACCGTTATATTTAATCACAATAAAGTATAACTTTATGCCTGGCCTTTTTCTTTTGTTTTAATAATTGTATTAGATGTAATAGTTTTACTCCTCACCAAGATTGAAATAAATGTATATTAAATAAACTGACATTTTGTGCTGTTCTGCTCTGACTGGGATAGAATTATATTTTTTTATTTTTAATGCCTGAGTGTGTTAGTGTGAGGGGCCCTGCCCACTGAGCCCCCTCCTCTGGTTCGCCCCTGGCCTGTGCACTCAGTGTCTGCAGCTTGGTCCTGACTGGACTGTGTAGAGGACGCACTCTAGGCTGCACAAAGTTCATAAGCTTTAATCAGGAGCCTCTGGAGGACATCTGAGATTCTGTTTTATGTTGCATTTGTTACAGTTAGAGCACATGTGACAGAAAAGTCAATGACTTTGCGTATTTCCGCGTTACGATGTCGCACTTCGCATCATATGCTTCATTAGAGCTCCGCTTTTTTCTATTTCCTAATTTTGATCTTTTTCTGTGAATATGAGGCCAACTTTCATCAAATAAAGAGTAGGCTAATCAGAAACTTGAAATGCACAGAAGCTGATCCCAGTGCCACGATCTGCCTGACTGTTGTTTAACTACATCCCGCTTTGAGTGAGGCTGCTGCACGGGCACCTTTTACACGCCGCCTCGAAAAGGAGAGAGATACGGACATTCATGCGTGTAGAGACGGGAACACATGAACTATGGTTGGATTTTTGGTCAAGATTCTTAAAGACTGTTACAGTTTATGGGGAATATGTAGGCTACCATGCGGCTCGAGAGCCGCGTGTTGGCCACCCCTGCTTTTTTTATTTTTATTTCGCGATCCATTTTTTTTAACTCGATGCATTTCGGCACGTTTTGTATCGCGATATTTCGCCAAACGATATTTCGTCCCATCCCTAGTAGTCATACCCCAAAATACTTGCTGCTGTTATTGCAGCAAAAGTATTAATTCATGCTGTATGAATACTTATGCACGTCCCACTTTTCACTTCTCTATTTCTTTGTAAAATAACAGAATAACATATCATTTTGCTTTCACTTCTGTTACAACCCGGCTCTGCTAGATGAAACGGAAGTAACAAAAACCAAGACATAAAATTGATGTTTAAAGTTGTAATTTAATAAAAGGGATGTAAAGGGTAAATTTAACAAAGGGGTAACAAAAATAACCAAACAAAGGCTATTTACAAAGGTTAACACATATGTAACCTAAACTAAAACAGAAGGGAATCTACAAAATTAGGCCTAAACTTCTAAACAGAGTCATGACTCAAATGTTTGTCTCCTGATCCCACGACACATAACAGTGACCATTCCAAAAGGAGACAAATATTCCTCGAGTGGTCCCTAGACAACCGACACACAACATAATCGCAGAAGGGACACAGACACAACACACCACCAAGACCAGCAGCCCACTAAACTAGTGATGTGTCGATCGTGTCGAGGCTTCGAAGCGTGTGCCGAGTAATCTAGGGGTGTGTCTATTGAAGCGTGTATCGATGTGTGTGTTATTGACGTATGTGGTGACGTTCGAAGCCTCGGGAAGTGGCCGTACCACGTGTCTGATTCAGGAAATGATTTGGGGATTTGGAGCGCGATTCAAAATAAAAGCGACCGTGAAACGCAATGGATTCCCCCTCACATTGTGTCTTTGGGTTATTGCGCTTCTTTTGGTATTCTAATTGTGCAAACATTATTCACTAACAGCCTGTTTGTCTGTTCTAGAAAGCAAACTGTGGCATCATTTTGATGCCACATGCCAGCAGACAAGATCCCCAAATGTTACTGCCAATGCAACAGTCGAGGTGCAAGCCTATGTACGGGAACCAAATATTGGCAGACTCGAAAGCCCTCTTCAATATTGGGAAAGACAGAAATATAGCTATCCACATTGGTACAAACTTGCTTTAGCATTTTTATGCACTCCTGCATCATCTGTGCCCTGTGAAAGAGTTTATTCAAAAGCAGGCGAAATCCTTTGCAAAAAAAGAAACCGCCGAGTCCAAATACTTTAGAAAATACTTTGTTCTAAATAAAAATGAATACATTTAATTTTTGTCTTTATTTACATTTACTTGTTGCATAAGCACAGACATAAACAAAGTAACACAAGCACATTTCACATCACAACTCTCTAAATTCTCAAATGTTGTCTTTCAGCCCCCAACATTTATTGTAAGCACTCAGCATGTTATACATTTTTATGTCCACATGATGGCGTAGGGGAGCAAATAAAGCACCTTGATGCTTGGAACCATGTGTGACGCAGTTGGCTGCGACGCTTCAGTGTTTCATGGGGCTTCATTTTGCCATCACTACACTAAACACACAAACACAAAGACATACTGGCCATAACGACCAGCAGCCTCAAACGGTCCAAAGTGTGGGCTTATATAGCTGTGGCTGCAGCAGGAGGTTGATTGGGGCCAGGTGTTGAGACGCCGCACCAATCAGGACCAGAGACGAACAGCGAATCAGCACCCAGCATGAACGAGCCCTCCAATCCCAGGCCAGCAAGGGGAAATTAGCCACACACACAAACTACTACAACAAGGAGGGAGACATACAGTCTATGAGGGAGACTGGAGGCCAGGGACCGTAACACTTCACATTTGTCTGTTACTTGTGTGTGAACTTTCAGTAAATAATTCAAAATAAAATCTTTGAATTTAAGGTTGTAAACATGAATTTTTGTGTGTGTGTGTATAATATACATTAGGGCCGGGACTCGATTAAATTTTTTTTATCTAATTAATTACAGGCTTTGTAATTAATTAATCGAAATTAATCACATATAAATATTTGACCTAAGAACAGTGAGAAGTAAGTTTTTTCATATGGATTTTTAGTATACCATTGAATAATGACTGAATACATAAGCTTAAGCAACAAAATATTGTTTATTGTTGCTTCAGAGGCCATAACAGACTTTGTTGATTTAGCAACAGCTGGTTTAAAGGAACGTAAACTATTAGCGCGAGGTCGCAGCTGAAGCGCGCGCCCGTGCAGGCACACTACGCAACCCAAAAACAAACGTAATGGAAAGCTCTCACCGGTCCTGTTGAGCAGTATCCAGAAACTCCAAGTCTTTCAGAGTCGTGTACCCGCTTCAAACCCGGGCTTTAGTCCATGTGAGGAGGCCTGATCCCCTCAATAGTCCGTGTTGTGTGTGACTGGGAGCGAGGGCGCGCGCACACACATGCGTGAAGAAATACAATGAGCGCGCCTGCCTCAGCTGGGCACGTAAATAACAACAAAAAGTACACACCGGATTGCGTTTACAATAAAAATAATGTTAAACATAAATTATATGTTGACTGTGCTACAAGTTGTGCTCCAGTATAATCGGTCCGCCTAAACTCATCCAGTGAGAAACGTTCCGCGTTGTAAAAACATGTGCGATTAAAATGCGTCAAAAAAAATGTACGCGTTATTTTTGTGTAATTAATTAATCTAAATTAACGCGTTAAAGTCCCGGCCCTAATATATATATATATATATATATATATATATATATATACATACCATATAACTCTGATTTAAATGTGCTCGTGTGTGTATATATACAGTGCCTTGCGAAAGTATTCGGCCCCCTTGAACTTTGACCTTTTGCCACATTTCAGGCTTCAAACATAAAGATATAAAACTGTAATTTTTTGTGAAGAACCAACAACAAGTGGGACACAATCATGACGTGAAACGAAATTTATTTGATATTTCAAACATGTTTAACAAATAAACAACTGAAAAATTGGGCGTGCAAAATTATTCAGCCCCCTTAAGTTAATACTTTGTAGCGCCACCTTTTGCTCCGATTACTGCTGTAAGTCACTTGGGGTTTGTCTCTATCAGTTTTGCACATTGAGAGACTGAAATATTTGCCCATTCCTCCTTGCAAAACAGCTCGAGCTCAGTGAAGTTGGATGGACAGCGTTTGTGAACAGCAGTTTTCAGTTCTTTCCACAGATTCTCGATTGGATTCAGGTCTGGACTTTGACTTGGCCATTCTAACACCTGGATATGTTTATTTGTGAACCACTCTATTGTAGATTTTGCTTGTTTGAATGTTGGATCATGTTTTGGATCATTGTCTTGTTGGAAGACAAATCTCCGTCCCAGTCTCAGGTCTTTTGCAGACTCCATCAGGTTTTCTTCCAGAATGGTCCTGTAGTTGGTTCCATCCATCTTCCCATCAATTTTAACCATCTTCCCTGTCCCTGCTGAAGAAAAGCAGGCCCAAACCATGATGCTGCCACCACCATGTTTGACAGTGGGGATGGTGTGTTCAGGGTGATGAGCTGTGTTGCTTTTACGCCAAACATAACGTTTTGCATTGTTGCCAAAAAGTTGGATTTTGGTTTCATCTGACCAGAGCACCTTCTTCCACATGTTTGGTGTGTCTCCCAGGTGGCTTGTGGCAAACTTTAAACAACACTTTTTATGGATATCTTTAAGAAATGGCTTTCTTCTTGCCACTCTTCCATAAAGGCCAGAGTTGTGCAGTATACGACTGATTGTTGTCCTATGGACAGAGTCTCCCACCTCAGCTGTACATTTCTGCAGTTCATCCAGAGTGATCATGGGCATCTTGGCAGCATCTCTGATCAATTTTCTCCTTGTATGAGCTGAAAGTTTAGAGGGACAGCCGGGTCTTTGTAGATTTGCAGTGGTCTGATACTCCTTCCATTTCAATATTATCACTTACACAGTGCTCCTTGGGATGTTTAAAGCTTGGGAAATCTTTTTGTATCCAAATCCGGCTTTAAACTTCTCCACAACAGTATCTCGGACCTGCCTGGTGTGTTCCTTGTTCTTCATGATGCTCTCTGCGCTTTAAACTGACCTCTGAGACTATCACAGAGCAGGTGCATTTATACGGAGACTTGTTTACACTCAGGTGGATTCTATTTATCATCATTAGTCATTTAGGTCAACATTGGATCATTCAGAGATCCTCACTGAACTTCTGGAGAGAGTTTGCTGCAGTGAAAGTAAAGGGGCTGAATAATTTTGCACGCCCAATTTTTCAGTTGTTTATTTGTTAAAAATGTTTGAAATATCCAATAAATTTCGTTTCACTTCATGATTGTGTCCCACTTGTTGTAAAATTACAGTTTTATATCTTTATGTTTGAAGCCTGAAATGTGGCAAAAGGTCGAAAAGTTCAAGGGGGCCGAATACTTTCGCAAGGCAATGTGTATATATATATATATATATATATATATATATATATATATATACATATACACACACACACACACACACACATTAGCACATTTAAACCAGAGCACTGCCCCAAAGTGCATTCCATATTCAATGGAAAATTACAGGCAGCACACAAAAACATACTAAACTAAATAATAAAACCTAGTATAACAACAATGTAGTACTAAATAACTATGTAAGGGATAATGTATAGAACGCCGGTCATTATTGGGAAAATAGGTACCGACAAGGCGGACTACTAGCTACTGCTACATAGTTTAAGGTGCAGTTAGAGAGGAGGAATGGTGGTGAATCTCTGGGTGAGTGGATACTTGCTGGAAAACACTTTGAGTACCTAATGTAGGTGGAAAAGCGCTAGAGTAGAAAGCAGAGTTCATGTTTGGCTATGTCTATGCTGGAGGCGAGATTCAAACCCCTGACCTTCCGATCATGAGACTACCAGCTCTACCAACTGACTGACGTCTTTCTAGACTCAAAGTGCTTTCCAGCAAGGATCCACTCACCCATTCACACGCTCATTCATACACCAGTGTACGCAGACACTGGGGACAAGGCAGGTGAAGTGTCTTGCCCAAGGACACAAGGACATCCTGCCCCAGCAGGATTCAAACCGCCAATCCTCCAGTCACAAGATGACCCGCTCTGTGCCACTGTCAATAGACTGAAGCAGAGCTCGTGTTGGGCAGTGTCTGTGCTGGACAAGGCACGTGTGCATGGAGAAAGATTAACCAATCACCTTACAGCAGCGGCATCCAATAAATAAATACATAAATAAATAAATACAAAAATAAATAAATACAAAAATAAGTAAATAAAAACAAAAATAAATAAATACTAAAATAATTAAATAAATACTTAAATAAATACAAAAATATAGAAATAAATATATAAATAAATAAAAATATAAATAAATACATAGAAAAATAAATATATAAATAAATAAATGCACTTATTACAATAACTGCATGCATTTCTTTGCAAATTTTATCTTTATTTTATTTATTTATTTATGTATATATTTATTTATTGTTTTGGCAGCCACGGTCCTCCATTCTCACATTTGATCGTTTTTGTAATACCTAGTTGTTTTTGATAAACTTGTTCTTTGTGAGGCGCTTTGTGATTGTATCTGCGAAAGGTGCTTTATAAATAAAGTGTCTTCTTCTTTTTCATTCCCCAGTGTTCATTCTAGCAGTTACGTCTCTTGAATGCCTTTTACAAAAATACCTATTCAGGTCAAACATAATACTCTTATGTTAGATATTATGAGTTATAAAATGCAGTGAGAAAGTGCTCCCCCTGGTCTGTGTGAGTGTGTATATGATCTTTCAGTGACCCAGCGGCTGTACGGGTGGTAAACAAGGCCCCTTTATTTTCCATCATGATAAACAAACACTTTATCCTGGAGTGTCATATGATGGAAAGTACAATGCTAACCATCCATACGGCTGTTGAGCCACAAAAAGACAATCATGCACACATATCAAGGTTTTGCATAACATTTTCCATAACGCACCTTTAAGTCTCTTACATTACCCTTCATGATAAACATTGAAAAATGAATATATCTAAATACTTAACTTTAAGTGAAGTATTAAATGAAAACAAGGCGACTGTTATGGAAGCCCTGTAATTCGGCCTCTTATACTATGGTAATCCACACTATTTCTCCATGTTTGCCACTGACATAACTGTTTATTTTAAGACAGAGCCAATATTAATTTATGCAAATAGAATTTCACTGAGCAAACATATGGACACTTGCAGCTCACCTCACAAATTATAGATGAAAATAATCTGCATATCCGCAAACACAAAATCCCCCATCCGCTTTCTGCTGGAGGAAAATTTGAAATGTGAAAATTATTTAGAAGCAGATGCCATGGAAGATCGATGTGGATCTGTTCATGCAGCAGCGGAGCCAGCTCATTAGATGAAGGCTAAGTAAATGTATAGTTCACAGACTCCATGAATCTTGCATTTAGAAGGCAAATGTGAAAATAATATTGGCATTATTGGTGTGAGATGTTGAGTTTAAGTTCATATGACTGACAAGAGGGAAATGTGGTCTGGTTTCATAATCTTGGAACTACTCATGCGACAAAAAAACATTTCTTAAAGATATTTACATTTATAAAGGACTTCTCTGAGTCCTCTGGGCACTCGGAGCACTTGACATCAAGAACACTTTCAATTTGCACAAACATTTAAGGACTGGAGGCGAGTTGGATAAAGTGACTTGCCCAACAACACAGCAGCGATAAGCACTGTTGGTATAAAGTTGGCGAATACACTGCGCAATTCCACGATTTTGAACAGTGCACAGCTCACTCTGTGCGAGTGACACAATATTGAGCTGGTGACCATCCTTTGCTATGAATACAAGGTGATAACTATGGGTGTATGTATATAATCTGAAATTATATGTAGTTAGGTATGGGCATAACAATTTTATTGCTGACCTCACAACCCAAGACTCTATGGAATTATATTATGAAATTGTATAAATATGCATATTAGATTTATATTACAAGCTAATTATATTATTACGACTATATTATGTTTTCTTATTTTTCTATTTTCTATTTATCTATTTATTTTTATTTAATTTTTATTTTGTTATTTATTGTTTCTTGTTTGTTTCTTCTTCCTAATATTAATTGTCTGTTTGATTTCAATCTTGAATGTTTACCCTTCCTCATGTTCACTACCCTATTCAGTTTACCTTTCCCTCGATTATTATTGTTGCTTTACTATTATTTGTTACTATCATCATTTCCCATGTTTTAGTTCTTATTTGTCATGTACAACCCAAGAATGGTCCTAAGAATCAAATGTGTATCAATCTAATACCTTACCCTTGAGTATCCTTCCTTTGTCTTTGTGCTATTTGTAAGCTTTGTTTCATGTCAAAAAAAAATAAATTAAAAAAAATAAAAAAATAATACAAGCTGGTCCAACTCCTTTTTTTCACCCAATTCCGGCCACAAATTAAAATGTGTTTAATCGAAGGTTCCATCCATGAAGACCAGCTCAGGCCTAAACACAAAAATAAGTCCTCAAACATGCGTCTCATCCAAACTGGGATTTACAGCTCTTTACTGGGAGCCGAGTCTTTGAGATCCGCTCATTTCAAAGAGCCGTTCAAAAGACTGGCTCTGTTTAGCTCTCTAAGATGCTATCGTTCCATATCGGCCAATCAGAGCACTCCGCTCTCAAAACTCAGGACGGAGGAACCTGGCTACAGGGATTGGACAAGAAGAACTTAAGCTCCAACAAGGACTGGACGTTCTGCGATCTTGGCCCGTCTGGGAGGGAAGGGACTCGGCAATCGGCCCTGGGTCTCTAAAGCTTGTCCGTCCATGGGAATGGATCTCTCCTTCTGTTGTCCTCCCCAAGGTTTTTCTTTTCTCCCCCTGGGTTTTTTAGTTTTTCCTTGCCGTGCTGGAGAGTCTAAGGACAGGGGACACTCACGCGGCTCGTCACCACCTGCTGCCGACGCTTATTTGGACTTTATGTTTGCCTGGATACTTGATTCGCCTGAACTTTACATTGTCTTATTTACTGTTCCATGTTATTTCCTTAATGTTCGGTTCAGCCCTCTGAGGCAACTCCTGTTATTGGCCTATACAAAACCATTGATCGACTAAAATTACAATGGGACTGATGTTTACACTTTGACAAAAACGTGTGTGAATAAAATCTTGCACGGCATCTGTCTGACAAATAATTTCTACTGCATTTAGCTTTAACTTTAGTGCAAAAAGCTTTCACTTGTGTCGCCTGCTCCATTGTTGGGCTGATTCTTGAGTTTGTTCGGAGGGGCTCGGGGTCAAATTGACAGCAAAAAAGATCTGTCTCTTTTTCACAATTGAGATCTGGTTCGAGCCGTTCACCTTAAAGAGCCGATCAAAAGAGCCGATCGGTGAAGCAGTTTCATATAGAGCGCTGGATCAAAACTACGGTCTTGTTCTATTCTGGAGGGCTCTCTGGAGGCCTCACACAGGCCAGACACAGGAATGACATTGTATGCAGATGCTTGAGTGGATCCACGTGGGTGTGCATACTTACTGAACTGGCACAGTGTTCACAGAGAATGTTATTCAATAATACAAATGTCTTTATATTAGTGTGGATGCAGCCTCAATTAGAGTCAACTTTAAACTTACTGGCCAACTCTTGTGTCAGCGCAAATATGTTTTTCGGAAGACTTGATCACAGGCAGTACTTTTCCTCTCGCTCACTGTGCTCTCTGTCCAGACGTAGTTTGTTTCCGCCGGCAGCTGTATTTGACTGTGTACACGCTGCTTTTCACCCAGCTTGAGGACTTTTGGGGGAAACTCTCCACCCCAAAAAACATCAACATGACACAAATCCCTGCAACCTTAAACTATCCCCCTCCGCAAGTTTGTCAGCTGAACATTTCGCCAACATATGGGGGAAATATAGCATAGAAAAAGAATGAATGATTTGATCTTATCACACAGCCAACTGTTTTCTGTTATTGTCAAGTAACAGAAGATGCCTGGAGTCTAAGAAAATGGTTTGGCACATCGCCCACACCAATCTGCAATATTCAAGAGACACCTTTAAAAATGGAGCTGAGGTCATTCTTTCCTGCCTCGAGTGGGAAGCCATTTGTGAGTGCAAGCTGAAATAATGTCAGCGATCTCCCAACGTAATCTGCATTCGTTTACAAATTACTGTGTTGACAACGGTTTCATAACTTTTTTTTAATTAGTGATGATTAAGAAAGGCAGAGTAAGGGGCTATGCATAAGTCAGTCCCCAAATATTTCTTCTGCCTTCCCTTCCATCTTTGTTTTCAAATGCGCAAAAGCACTCACAGCTCGATTGGAGGTGTTTCACAAAACACAGAAACATACTGGCGAGAAATTTCACAAACATTAACGACATTTATAAAATCATGGGGATGTTCCTTTGCGTTTTGGTTTGCTGTGCATGACAAATAAGGCAGTATGTATTTGCTGGGAGGGGGAAAAAAAGAGTATTAGGATAGGCCTTGTAATTAAGTCTACTTTTCTCTGAAAAAATAGTGCAACATACTGTTCTGCATTTGCCTACTCACTGTCCAACTGTGGTGAATACACTTCTTTAAAATTAAACAAGAAGTCAGCAAAACACTCCCAGTCAGCATATTAAGTGGTGTTGTGTTTGCAAGACTTGCTTTTTTATTCACTTGACATTTAAACTTAATACAAAAACATAAGGGGCAAACTGTCAGGAGAGACGCGTGAACACAGTGTAGTGGCTGAAAACTTTTTTATTTTTTTATCTTGAGCTGGGTTGATGATCAACGCTACCAATCTAGTTGGAGGATTATATGTCGCGCATGTTTTAAGTTGACTGGGAAGACAGCAGCACCCCACAACCCCAGCAACACAATACTCAGCCACATGAGCTTTTGTTGTTGTAGGCGCATTGAGTTGCCTTGTGTACGAAATGCGCAGTATAAATAAAGTTGCCTTGCCTTGCCTTGATAAGATTACAACTGGTTACCGAGTACAAACAGATATCGATTCGCCACAGAGCATTGGTACACATCTTTGGACAATAGCCAGATGATGAAAAGGCAACACGCGCTGCTCGTTCGTATTCAAATTGGATTCAATTCCAAGTTGCTTCCAAACTTAGCAAGCTCTGACAACCCACTTCCAATCATCCGAGCCTCCATGCTTTAACCGAGACACGAATTCAGTGGCTATTGTGGCACCAATGTATCATTTTCTCCTTCCTGACATTCAGGTAATGAACTGCCTGTCTCTCACCTGAGTTCACACCGCATAATAAAGAATAATCCACTAAAAAGGATTCCGTCGTAGCGATTGTCATCGCCAAAATCTCCCCTTGTTATCCACTTTCAGAGCGACGAGAGGCGTGTTAGCCTTTCTGACTCACATCTCTCCCTGCACCGCTCCATGCATGCAAACTTTATTTTACTCAGCACTTGTCAAACACCAGGGAAATGCAAGCACCAGGTTTGATGTATACAGATTAACAAAAAACACACACTACTTTTGGCGCTACTCTTTGTTGATAACATGCTGACAAAAATGTATCTGCAAAAGCTAGTGTTCAAATAATTACATCTGGGTAGCTTCTTGGAACAGGGATATCTAATTTCAATATAATAAGTATTGTAATCGTGATGAGACTTGTGATTATGTTTTAGAAACAATTTATAGTACAAAGTTTCTAAGCAAACTTGCTGTGGGAATTTGAAAAAAAGCGAAATGTGAACTGCTAATACATAAAATTAACCTGCATCTCATAAGAAAAAAGTACAGAGTTAGAACGTTTTACAGATAATAAGACCTCATATTTTACTATTTGGAGACAACATAACCTAAATAACTGCAGTCTAAATGTGATTTGCTCATTGCATCCATTATGTGATATGGACTGTGTGATACGGATTAGATAACAATCACTTGGATAATCTTTTTAAGCATTTATTCTTCGGTTTTGTACAACGACTATAAAGAAAAAGAAAAAGTCTAAGTAGCTCTATTTTTTTGGTATATTCTAACTTTTTTGGAGCAAATGTGTTTGCCAGAATAGGCCTAATGAATGAGTGTGTGTTTGAGAGTGCTTATGGGGGATGACGGATGGAAATTAGCCCATGGCTACGATCTGGTGTGGTGTGTTCATTTACATACACTGTTCCTACCAAATAAACCAATAAACACATGATCTTAGCCCCAAATCTGCATCGATGCAAATGCATGGAACAATAAAGTCCATCACAAATGCATTTACAACCCATGCAAGCAAATTAACTCTTCCACTCATTTTCTGATCAAATTGCAGTTTCAGTCTTATTTTTACAGTCGATCATCCAAAACCAACAGAAATGGACATAGCGTTTTTTTGTGTCAGTCTAAATTAAATTGTGCGGAACCATTTGAAAGTCTTACCTTCTCTTATCTTACCACCTATCCAATACATTTCAACCAAGACAATCTGCATCTAAAATCAAGGCAAAGCGTTGGTCATCTTGAAAACGTCAATGACTTTAAAGTATCTGCTGCTGCTGCAACGTTACGTTGTTCGTTCCATGGTCTGACGATTATCCATCTGAGCTAAACCAGTGACTATCTGTGTTACACTATAAATGTGTTGTGCTGACGAGCTGAATGCGAGTGGCCAAAACATAAAAAGTTAGAGAAATCAGGTCCCAGTACACAACCGTACATAAGGCTGTCTGTGTAAGTTCTCAGTCGAACAGGAGTTGTGCATCTTCAATGAAGGTACTTGATTCATCTTCTGTACTCAGTAGTTGAACTAGTTGAACTTCAACTACTGAGTACAGAAGATGAATCAAGTACCTTCATTGAAGATGTATATAGGGCTACAATTTCAAATTAAATGAATGCAAAATGGATGCAAGAATAGATGGAAAAAAGCCCTATTACAATCGGGTCAATCCAATTTAAAAAAGAAGTCAGATATCAGCCAGTTCCCATAGATAGTTGCTTTGACAAAACTTAACCTAAACAAATGTAATGACTATTATAACAACTTTTGGTTAAATACAGGGCAGATCTAGCAGATGACACATTGGACGTCCAAATTTTCTAAGATATTTCCCAGTTCGCACATCTAAAAGCTGGGCCGCAAAAAGCCAACATTTCTGCTTGGCAGGAGTTCTCTTAATTTAAGATGCAGCCAGCAGCATCTGAGTGCATAAATAAAGACTTATAAACTTTTGCACTTTGTCAACTTCTCCCTTTAAAGTTCACCTAATTTGCCTGGCTGCGAAGATCTTTGTTACTCCCCTGTGTTTGCGCTTTTGTGCCCATTCCTGTTCAGTGCTTTCTAAAAGAAGACAGCTGCCTTGATCAGTGCTACCTGGGAACCATTAGCAAACACAAATCTCTCTCTTTTATGTCTCTCCATCATCAGGTCGAGAGTTAGTTCGGCAGTGCATGGCAATTTCATAACTAAGAGTAGGGCCCGACAATATTGTTAAACATTTGTTATTACAGTAAAGGTTGCAATCATAGAAATATATCTATTAAAGGTCGACGGATGTGGGTTTTCCTAAGGCCAATGCCGATGTGCACCAACAATGTTTTTGGCCATATTTTTAAAAATGTCCCGTCTATACTCCTGTGTATGAAGCTTCTAAACATGTTGAACTGTGACAGCAGGGGGCGCTGTATATTCATGGTTAGTAGGTAGGCTACTTCAGAGGGAGCTCGTTTTAAAACAAAAATCTGTAGATTCCAAAACATAAACATCTCAGTCTCTTATGATTCTGAAATAATACGCAAAACTCTACAACATAAAATGGGTGCACTTGTGACTGACTTTCACTGAGGTCTAGGACGTTGTGGGGGGCTCATTTAAAAACTCTGAGCCTTTTAATTGGTTTCGGAGATATTGGCCAATCGACCAGTAGTCGATATATCAGTCAGGCCCTAAATAAGACCACATAGAGACTATGCACATTGCAATCTCTAAGTGTGAGCTTTCCTGTCGAGTTTGCATTTCTCCCACAACCCAAAAAATGCATTGTGCATTTTTTTTTATAGATGATTAGATAACGTACTTCAGACTAAACCATGCTCAAGATCTGGAGCTGGATACACTGTATTATCGATATACTGCACAAGTTGTGTTATGTTCTCAAGAGTGTTTCCCATTTAAATAGTGTATGCCAAGCCAATGTTATCCCTCTGTGAATCAACTGTAACTCAAATCTAATCCCAGAGGGAAAAAGAACATGTGTCATTTTTAGGGTTTTCCATCCATGACACCAAAGATCACAGATCAGTTACGCAGTTGAATGATTCTCTTAAACTATAATATGGGAACAAAGTTGGAGACTTTGCCTTGGTTTTGTCCACACGTGAACATCAATGCTAGCAGCGCAGCCAGCTGTTTGAGATTTGCCTGCGTTATGTCATCATTTCCAAGAATAAGTCCAAAACAAGGAGTGACTGACTGAATACCAAAAGAGCACTTGGCAAAATTAGAATCCTGACTCCAGCGGTCATTTGGCGAAATGGATTCAAATTAAGAATTACACATAAAATCAAGAATTTGGCACGGATTTGAATCTTCTGGGGCTGCACAATGTACCGTAAGAACAAACATTGCAATATTCTATTATCCGTCTTGGATCTTGCATTAACAATATTATTGTGACATTTCATTAAAAGTTAAAGGCTCTAAACCTTATTTTTTGATAGCAACGAAAGAGGTAGCTGCTAAATTTAAATGGTAATCGTGGTCTAAATTTATTCCTAACTTTCCTAAGATATTTGTAGCATCTAATTTCTTCACAGGGACGTGTTTATCGGCACATTTCACAACTTCAGTTTTTCAGGTTCACTGTCACAGAAATGATGGATAACTATTCTGCAATTTCATGAAACAGTGCTTTTCACACAAATGTCAGTTTACAATACACTAATGGAGAAAAAAATACATTTCATTCCATTACTTGGAAAGCATCAGGTATAGGGCCTTTAAGTCACCGTACATTTTGTTTTAGAAAGTGTGCGCAAAATGTCGAACGCTAAATGGAAGACCTCAGTGGTTTTGTGATACATTGTGGCTCCCTTCTTATCACCGATAATTTGCTGAGATATATCTTCTACATTCATGCAGGCTGAGTATTGGCACAAAAAAACTATGCTGGCTTGGGACTCCGTAAAAAGTCAATGCGTAGCCGCTCTTGAATATTAAAAGACAACAACCACGAAGTCACCATTCATCACCACTGTTTTCGATTCCAACCAAAGACACATTGATCAAGACCTGGCCCATTGCTTCCAATACTGTCACTTGTCTAGGACCTGCAGGAGTGTACTGTGAACATCAACCATATTCTTTCCAAACTCTTTGCCGGGGGCTAGGCTTTTCAAACTCCCTTTCGCGTTCCCACCTGCGCCCGACGCATTTAAGCAGGTGCGAGCGGCATCCTTAACCTTCACCATAATGAGCCTTTAGTTTCTTTTTCCAAGTCGACTTTCACCTCTCGCACGCCGCTCTCAATCATCAGATGCTATCCCATGGCGCCGGCCCGTGACACTGGGCTGCCTATAGAGCAAGACACGGGACGAATATCAATGGCTCTTACACTGGCCCCAACCTCCCCTTCCTCCTCCTCTTCTCATCTCCCAAATGTGCAAAAAACTGACCCCAGACTGATGAAAAAGTCAGCTTTTAAGCATTCCTGGCAGGCACACCGTGAAGGGCGAACCTGAAGCTTTTCTGTTACTCCTCGTAACACAATAACATAGTAAATAGAATACCTGTACCCGTTTGCTTTAAGTGCTCCTACAGGTCTATCCACGTCACGTCTCCGAGTGATGCTCTGAGAAAGCTCTCAAATAAATGAACATTTAAATGTGTGCCGTGTTTGTACAGATGGGAATGCAATTTACTGTAGAGGCCAGGGTAGACAGAAATCAATAAGCGCATTTACTCGGTTCTTAGGACAGAATTAAAAGAAGCAGGCTTGTACAGTGAACTCAAATGGAACTGTTCCCAGCACCTAGGGCCACGAAGGGAGGGAGAGCTAGTGGGCTGTTTTGTGACCTTCCAGAGCTCGCTCGGGCGTCAAACTCCATCGGGTTTATAGTAAATACCCTGCGGTCTATTTGTAAAGGCTGCCCGCATTATTTACCAAGCAAGACTGGGTTCAATTCCGCGCGTTAAGATTTGTAATCACTGCCGTTTGGCCTGGCTGACACGCCGAGCTGGACATAAAAATGCAAATCCGCGGAGTGGTTGATTGCGGAGACAATATGCACGTGATGGACACCCGCTCTAATGTGACACGCAACTGCTTTATTGATTTACTTATGCGTTTCTCCTGGCTGAGGCGGTGTTATTCCATCATTAAAAAAAAGTAGTTGTGGGGGGGGAAAGCACGTGGCACACAACCTTCAAGTGGGAAATGATCGCACAGCACGAGCAGTCCAGAGTGACACGTGTGTAAAGGAGGTTCCACTTTGAGGTATAGCGTTTACATGCGTTGCTTTTACGCCATTTGACTTGTGTAATTACATATAGGCAGCCAGATGTCGTCTCTTTGGACTGGTATTTGTCAGGCGTTTAACCAGCCAAGAGGGCAAACAAATAAACTAAACTAATGTCATTGTGCCATTCTCAATCTCAGCGCGTCGCCTATGCATAGCTGGCTTATACGATGCTGAATGTGCACTGCCGCGAGCGTAACAGGGCGCCGTGTTTGATCGCCGCTCAGTACAGTTGGATTCAACTTCACATCATTCGCAGCATGTGGAGGGGAAGTGCAAAGAGGAAACGGCTTTTACCTTATCGGTGCTGCATCCCAAGTGCAGCTGGGGTCGTTGCGCATACGGATGGAGTGATGAGAAGTACGTTGACTCGGGAAGAAGCAACACCTAATCCTTTACTGTCGTCCCCGGTCCAGTTCAGACGTCGTCCAAAACCCCCCCGCGTGTGTTCTTCAAGTGTCCCAAATCCTGAAAGCGCAGATGTAGCCTAATGATTGGGCGAACAATATCGGAAGCGCAGTAATAAGAAGAAGCGCGGGGCTGACTTTCGCCTCTGCCAACTTCCCTGTGATTTCCTTCAAACAAAATCAAAAGCTGAACGGTGCTTCCTTATAAGTCAAAGTCCAGTAAGGGAATTCTTCTTTTCGTCTGGAGCCTTGCGTCGCTGGCAAGTGGCAAACGCAACCATCAGAGGGGGGTGGGGGGTGGGGGGGGGATTCGCGCCTCATACAGCGGTAGGATGTGGAGACTGCCAAAGCCATAAAGCGACTCACTGGGAAGATTAACCCATGAGTTATGTTGGTTTTTTTCTACCCAAATCGCCGCGTTCTTTTTCCTTGAGCTCTGGCGCCACCCAAAGCTACAACGAGACGCGGGACAACAGTCAGCTCGAGCCAGCCCCTTGAAAGTTTTCATCGAGGCTGTAGTATAAATTAAAATGCAGTGTCTGTCTTTGCATAGACGGAACCTTTTAGTGACCCAGTGGTTAACATGGCACCTTTATTTTCCATCACAGAGGCCTCTATGATGATCCAGGATTAATTGTTTTTAGAGTTTCTGGTAGGTTTTCACTACTGATGGACCCTCTCACTAGAAAACCTGAAACACAATTGATCTTGTAGTGTTGTAGAAGCCACCATGTTACCCACCCATGCAGCCATTGGGTCATAAAAAGGTGAAATATGCATAAATATCAAGTTTTTATATTAAAAATAATATATATATATATATATATATATATATATATATATATATATATATACAGTGCCTCTCGAACGTACTAATACATATTGAACATTTGCAAATTTTGTCATGTTTACAACCTTAAACATTAAGATTTTATTTTTTACTGAAAGTTCACACACAAGTAACAGACAAGACTGTGAAGTGAAAGCAAAATGATACATGATTCTGTTTTTGTTTTTTTTTATAGAAAAGTGGGGCGTGCATAAGTATTCATACAGCATTTTCTGAGTGCATTAAGGCTATATCCACACGAAGACAAAACGCTTATATTTTCAGAAACTTTATTTGTAAGCATGAAGTCAGCTTAATAAATGTGTGCGTCCACATGGGTCGACTCATGTCTGTGAAAACGGCGTGATTCACCTGCCAGGCCTGTGTGTGGCGCTGTGACGCTCACACAGGTAATAGAACAAGATGTAGAGGGCGCATGCGCAGTAAACTTCTGTGGAATGTAAACAGTGAAAATGAAACGGATTCAAGGATTTACGATTTACAGAAGAGACGAGGAGGCGAGTTTATTCTTCAGACGTAACGGGACTAAAGCAGAAAAACCTGTCAGTGACCGGACTTTGACTGTCAGTCCAAAAACACAGACTGTTTTTCTACTTGTCACCTGTGGCTTGCGGATTACAGTGGAGCAAAGAGGAGCGGAGTAAAACCATCATAGATCCATGAGTAAAACTCATTATAAGGTCAGTAGATTATGGATAACCGACTCCACTCTGGTGCTGTGATGTCATCGTTTTAGTAAAAGTTGCGGAGATGTCGTAACAACGGCGCCACGTAAACGGCGTTTTGAGATCTTTCCACTCTGGGACCTAGTTTGGAAAATGTTCGTTTACAGACCCCCAAAACGCCGGACTCGTATGGACGATACACTAGATTGATAAAATATCTTTGCGTTTGGTCCTCAGCTTGACTTCGTATGGACAGGGCCTAAATTGCCTCATTCATAATGACTGCAGAATGTTCACACCTTGCCCTAACCATTAAATAGAGGCCACCTGTGCGTAATCTACTCTCAGTATAATTCCAGCTGTTCTGTGAGGACCTCAGAGCTATGGTCAGAGTGTATTGGTCACTAAACAACATCATGAAGGCCAAGGAGCTCACCAGAGAGGTCAGGGATAAAGCTGTGGAGAAGTTTAAAGCAGGGTTAAGTTATACAAAGATTTCCCAAGATGGACACAGCTACCATGTGAGACAAAAATTTAACTTTTTGGCCCAAATGCAAAACGTTATGTATGGAGCAAACCTAACACTGCTCATCGTCCTGAGTGCACCATCCCCAGTGTCAAATATGGTGGGGGGAGCGTCATGCTATGGGGCTGCTTTTCCTCAGCGGGGACTGGGAAGATTGTAAGAATAGTTGGGAAGATGGATGGAGCCAAATACACGGACATTTTGGAGGAAAACCTGCTGGAGTCAGCAAGAGAATTGAGGCTGGGGCGGAGATTCTCTTCCAGCAGGACAATGACCCTAAACACAAAGCTAAATCTACAATGGAATGGTTTAAAAACAAACATATTAATGTGTTAGAATGGCCCAGTCAAAGTCCTGACCTAAATCCTATTGAAAATCTGTGAAAAAACCTGAAACTGCTGTTCACAAACGCTCTCCTTCTAATTTGACAGAGCTCGAGTTGTTTTGTAAAGAGGAATGGGCTAAAATGTCAGTCTCTAGATGTGCAAACCTTGTAGAGTCATACCCCAGAAGACTTGCTACTGTTATTGCAGCAAAGGGGGTTCCACAAAGTATTAATTCACGCTGTATGAATACTTGTGCACGCCCAACTTTTCGGTTTTCTTTTTTTTTGTAAAATAACAAATCATGTATCATTTTGCTTTCACTTCACAGTTGTCTGTTACTTGTGTGTGAACTTTCAGTAAAAACTTCAGAATAAAATCTTTATGTTTATGGTTGTAAACATGACAAAATGTGCAAAAGTATTTGTACTTTCGAGAGGCATTGTATATGTATGTATGTATATATATATATATATATATATATATATATATATATATATATATATATATATATATATATACACATGCATACATACTTGATATACATTTTGTGGGTGCTTATCCTTCATTTGTCCTACTGATATCCGAGAGGGAGATAAAACCATGCACACATCTCAGAGCCTCTTCCTCCCATCAGAGAGAAGACTGCTTAGTCTTGATCCATGACAGTTTCAACTGACTGAAGGCCAGCTTCATCCACCAGGCTGGTATGGATGATAACTGACATTGCTTTTGAAACTGTTATGTTTTTGTTTTGTTCCTTGAAGCGTTTTAGAATAATGCTATTTTGATTTGTCTGTGTGCTTTACATGTAGCACAATATTTAGTAGGTATGGTGCACGTTTTTGTTGTCAACAAGGCCTGTGATGAAAAGTGCACCATACCTGTGAAATATGGAGCTGGTTCGCTGATGCCACTGGCTCCACCAGGATAAAGTAAGGGTCCCATTAGTGTCCATCTCAGTCTCCTGACCTCAATATCATTGAACCACTGTGGGGAGAGCTCAAAAGTGCAGTTCATGCAAGACAGCCAGGGAATTTACAAGAACTGGAGGCTTTTTGCCAAGAAAAATGGGCCGCGTTACTATCAGAAAAAAAATAAAGAACCTCATCCACAACTACCACAAAAGACTCCAAGCTGGCAATGATGTTAAAGGGGGCAATACAGTATTAAAACTGGGGTAAGTTAACTCTTGATCAGGGTCATTTTGGTACTTTCTTTTTTCATTATGATTTAAAAATGGTAAACTAATTTGTCTTACCGAACCACTAACTATGAGTTAGTATTTTAAAAATCAAAAAATCTGCCAGGGTATGTTAACTTTTGAGCACAACTGTATAAATTCAATGGATTATTACCATTATTTAAAAAGCTGCTTGAGCATAATACCCCCCACAGACACAACTAATCCCTTTCTTTTCTCCTAGAATGTTCCAAACCCTTACATCACTTGCCAAAAAATGTATTATGTAATGAACTGGGACATCAACAAGACCTGTGGCAGGCACTACATGCAGAATTATGAAATGAAAATCAACCCTCCAGCTCAGTCCACTCGTGCCGATAAACAAACTGCGAGGCAGTCTCTTCCCGCGCACAGGTTGTAAACATGTTTGCTCCACTTGTGAAGTCACCTCTGAGTTTTATGGATATTCTCTGCTTGTGCAGGCTTCCCACAAGAATTTGGGAGTCGGACAATTTGCAGTTCTGAAACGAATTCATGTTCCCTTTCTCCTTCTTGATAAACAGTTTCAAGACTTGCTTTTCGACCGACCAGTTAAGTTGAACTAACTCTTGATCAAATACAGGAACATTTGCTTACTGCCAGTCAGAGCACTTCTCGCATGGCCTCATATGGCATAACCATCACGGAGCTGACCCTGGTCCTTGGCGATCAATAAAGTCTCAGTAGCTTCATTCACAAACATGGCTTCTCTATTGAGCATATTTCATGAGTGTTTGCTTGTTTTAAGCACATCAAATCCCTCAGTAATGTCATTTATTAATGGCGTCTCCCACATAACAGGGGTTATCATATCTTGATTGCACTGAATGTGAAACTGCCGCCTTTAGTACATTTTTCGTATAAATTACTTTTTTTAATGCTTCGACAGTAGCGCTTTTAATGAGCCGTGTTTCTGCATACGCCAACACTCTCCCTTATATCCATCTCGGGGTAAGATCTGCTGTGATTTGTCTTTTTTTGTTCGTTCACTCCCACAAACTTTGGTATATTGCAAATGAAGCCAAGAGGATTTCAAGAGCTTCAGTCAATGTCGTACAGCTCAAATCATGCATGAACTAGACATGTTCCTTTGTTTTTCAAATGATTTTATAGTCATATTGCACACTTTCCACTACTGTGCATGTGCAAGGGCTTGGACTTGTTCCTCGGACTGTAAAGAGTGTATTCATGGGTTTCAGATGACATCGCAACGCCGATAACACTATCTACGTCTGCTAAACAGAGATCAGTCTGCACCGTTTTCACATCATTATCACAGTTATTATAGTTCTTCCATTATGGTACTAATCCGACATTAGCTTTCCAGGCTCAGAAGACATCAGGCAGTCTCCAGGCGGCATGGCTCTACGTTTTGTTTAGAGATCTATTGATCGCATAACAGCAAAGCTTGTCAAACTGACCAACTTTTATTAGTCTGCCTTTTGTAAACAATTGATCAGACAGTCGCACTCAAAAGCCCCCACAAGCAAGCCTCCTTTATTGCCAAACTAGATGCATTGTGTACTGTCAAACTCCCCAATGAAGATGCCTTGATTAAAAAGCTCGTGCTTAAACTGTTTCAAATTAGTTTTTGCTCAAACAAATCTATTTTCGATGAAATCCTCCTCTGTTCTCTTTAGCATTTTGAAACCTGGAAAAATATTCAGATACAAATCAAAATGCCAGAAGCTGTAAACAAACCTCTGACTAATCTCTAAAACCGAGGTACAGGAACCAAAAGTATAATTTCCTGCAGTGTGGAAACCAGGGTAATGGGCTGAGATGTAAGCCGTCGTCTCACATCTCTCCCCAAAGTGCGCAGAGACTAAATGGCAACATCTGGGCTATTTATTACACCAGGGAGCCCCAACCCCCTCATTCTACGTCTCTCTTGGGAACTGGAACTACAGTATTTCATCATGATAAGAGTTGATACGCAACTTCGTGAACTACATAGGTTTTCAAATAAAGTTCTTGAGTGTGATGTTGAATACGTTGACTGACAATAGCCGTATTTGTGAGAGAGGTTAAATGTTTAGTGCTTTGGTGATGTTTTGAACTGACAAATATCATATCTGTGCTTCTTAAAACAAAGAATCTAAACCAATAATAGGCATTTGACCTGTCCCCTCTCCATAAATATCGTGTTGTTTTTTTTTTCCATCCACATGACACCCACTTCCTTTTTGGCCCTTGTGGCTTATACTGTATGTCAAACTCCAAAGGAAAAAGACACTGTGTGCTCAACGTCATAACCTCACAACTGTCAAACGTTTGATAAGTGATTAGTATCTGATCAGCTTGCAGGTCTAATATTGCACTGGCCACAACTGCAAGCAATAAGCAACTAAAAAATATAGCGTAATCATCTGAAAACTATTGGTGCTGCTGCACAACATAAAACGGTTTCTTCCGTTTGTTGAACCTTGAACCATGCAATATGCTCAAAAACATTCTTGCTGTTGTTTCATCTGCAAACATCGGAGACTTGGGATGTGTGTCCTTTACTAAGAGATTTCAGACCAAAGTCCAACACCAGGCCAAGTTACAGACCTTGTCCAATCCAGGGACCAGGTCAAAACCAAGTCCTGGCCAAGGATCGATGTCAAAACAAAGTCCAGACCCGGTCCAAATTCAAGACCAGTCCTAGTCCAGAGCCGGTTCACTGGTGTCAAAAGTCCAGATAATGTCCAATCCTAGTCTAGATCAGAGACTAAAACACAAGCTAAGACCAGACTAAGGCTGAAACGACGCGTCGACGCAGTTTTTGTGCGTCGACGCGTCGCTTGTTTACATCATGGCGGCGCGCGATGCGAGCGAGGGGAAAAAGGCACGCCAAAAGTAATCAAAAGTGTGGGAGTATTTCCAGAAACGGCCAAATAATGTTGTTTATGCACACTGTGTCGAGCGGAAATGGCCTACCACAGCAGCACAACGGCTATGAACGAACATTTAAAACGAAAACACCCGACAGCGTTCATGCCATCGCCATCAACCAGTCAATCGGCCGCGTGAGTAATTTTCATTACACAAAAACATTAATGTATTATTTGTATCTGCGTTGTAAATTCATAAACTAAAGCACTGTTCCGCTCTGAGAGGAGTCAAAAACGCGCGTGTCTAACGCTACATAACGTTACGTTAGTTGTGTAACTAACTAAACTACCTTTGTACAACATTAACAGTTATGTACAAACGAACAATTAACTTTAATCATACAATCATTGTTGTGTGCTGGTTATTTATTTTTTATTTTGCGCATTTTAAAGCAAATAAGCAATACTTTTACTTTTATTCAAATGTTTACAGTGAGTGTTCCAGATTTGCACATTTTATAGGCTACTGAGTTGCACATTGAGCCATAATTTTATTTGGTTAAATAAAAGCCATGCCATTTGAAAATACTGGCCTACGTCAATTTTTTCCCCTTCATTTTAAATGAAAAAATAATCGGTAAAAGGAAAAATAATCTATAGATTAATCGAAAAAATAATCTATAGATTAATCGATTAATCGAAAAAATAATCTATAGATTAATCGATAGAAAAATAATCGTTAGCTGCAGCCTTAGACCAGACCAAGTCCTACTCCACGTTTAACCATGATGAAATGTATTTTAAGTTTGAGCTTCTGTCCTTACACTTTATGAGGTAAAGTGGCACTTGAATGAGCTGTTTTTCCACTTCATGGAAAAACAGGGGGGGGGGGGGGGGACCTTGCCCTTGCATCCAAATTGAATGAGTTGGTTCATAGGCAGTATTCAACGTGATCAATCAATCACCCGTTGGGGGCTGCAGAAAGAGCCATATTACGCAATGCTAGCATTGCTCCTTGAGGTGTCCCCATCGATTCGCAGGTTGGCCAGGATCATTTGTCTATAAACACTATAGTAACTCAATCTGCCCGCTCTAATAGGGATTGTGGCCAGTGCCCGCACAGAGATGTTCAAACTAATTAAAATCAATTTCGGCTCCTTGATGGATGCATTAGCCGGCGCATTTAGTGGATCCAGAATTGTTTACTAAAGCGCAAACAATAATAGATATTTCAAGGCAAATTAGTGCTAAATGGTAATATAAAAACCACAAATCTCCAACAGTAAGCTCCCAATGAATTAAACATGTGGATTATGGATAAGCATGTTGATGTTTTTTGTTCTCCCTAACAAGTTTCCGTCTATTGCCGTTGTGCAGAACGAGGTGGGGGGGGGGGGGGGGGGGGGGAATAATGAAGACGTCGAAGGCATGGAGCATTGTTAATACAGTTGGAATGCGTTAAGCGGCACGGTAAATTGTTCGTAATCTTCAAAAATGGGTATGCAGTGAGAAAGTGAGTCAGAGCTATTGCTTTGCCATTGTTTTTGCAGATTGTCAAAGTGAAACGGATGGATTGGTTACAGGATTTCAATGAATGCAAAAGTGTTGTTCCGGGCCAGTTTACTCTTTCAAAATGTAGACATTAGCTAAGAATTGAAGGAAACGTCCAACCTATGTTCGATTGAATAAAGAAGTATGAAAACGGTCATACTTTTCTCAGTCAATTGTTTTTTGAGGTTTATGGATGTCATAATGCTGCACTTTTTGTTTCATCTACGTTTGTTTGAATCTGGCAATACAAGTTCTTTGCCAGATCAAACGCTCCGTGCCGCCAGCTGATACATGAGGTGGTGCTTTATTTTTTTATTTTATTTTTTTGCACCGTTGATAATTCACACAAAACATTGCAATACTACCCAGGTGAAAAAATAATATACTTAAGTGTATTTTAAATAGACTGCATTTTTCTGAAATACATTTTGAATTTATTGTCATTTGCATGTACTTATTAAGAATGTATTCCAAATTTAAAATAAATACATTTTTAAATCATACTTACAATGTATTGTTTTATAATGTATTTTGGTACACTTTATAACAATATATTTTATCCAAAATATACTTTAGATCTTAGTTAAATATATTACTGAAGTTGTACTTCGTAATATATTTCTTTAAAATACAATTTCTATGTATTTTAAAAACGTTTATTTTAAATGCACATTCAAAAAACATATTAAAATATATATATCCAATACTTCTCGAGTTGTACTTTAGGCAGTATTCCCAGGTGAATAAAATATACTTAGTATACTAAAATGTAATATACTAAATATATTTTAGAAATTATAGTAAAATAAACTTTAATTGTGCTCTTTTGAAACAACTTATTTTGTGCGTAGTAAATTTAAGATGAATTTAAATAGAATTAAAAGTATATTGAAAGTGTACTTAATATACTTTTGTGTGCTAAAATGGAACAACTTTATGTACACTTATTATACTTAAATTATATTTTACATTTTGTATTTAATTTATGATTGAATAATACTTTTCAATGTAACTTTAAGTATATTCATAATATCTTTAAATTTAACTTATAATATAAATCAAACTAGATTTTAAATATCCCATAAGTTTTCCCATAATATACCTAATAAACCTTTGATAATAAGTATTTAAAAAAATGCATGAACGCGCCAAAGCGGATCGTAGCCTTGGGTTAATTTCCATCCGTCATCAACTACATAGATTTGTTTAATTTTTAAAATGTCATATTAATATATTTTGAAGGATTTATTTAAAGTATGTATTTGAATTAAATATTTGGAAAATACTTTTAAGGTATACTACATCAATTTTGTACACACATTATTATTAGTGTGTTTGAAATACACTTTTTATCAATCTGCCAGTATGCCCGTACAGAGTTTGCACAGCTAACAAATGCATTAACCTACTATCTTTTTTTTCACCCCAAAATGGTAAAGCACAAAACAATGTCTGAACTCGTCCACTTTAATCTCTTTCAATGTTGGGGGAGGATTAACAAACAGTTTGTCCAAGGCTCCAAACATGACACATTTACATTTCAATGTTTAAGAAACATGATAATCATTTCTTAAACACTTGTATTGGGTGGCACGGTAGCGCAGCGGTTAGCACTCAGGCTTCCCAGCTAGAAGGTCCGGGTTCAATTCCCACCTGGGATGGGGCGCATGTGGACTGTGCATGAAGGAAGACAGATGGAAATTAAACCAAGGCTACGATCTGCTTTGGCGCGTTCATACATTTTTTAAATACTTATTATCAAAGGTTTATTAGGTATATTATGAGAAAACTTATGGGATATTTAAAATCTATTTTGATTTATATTACAAGTTAAATGCAAAGATATTATGAATATACTTAAAGTTACATTGAAAAGTATTATTCAAACATAAATTAAATACAAAATGTTAAATATAATTTAAGTATAATAAAGTGTACATAAAGTTGTTCCATTTTAGCACACAAAAGTATATTAAGTACACTTTCAATATACTTTTAATTCTATTTAAATTCATCTCAAATGTATTGAGCACAAAATAAGTTGTTTCAAAAGAGCACACTTAAAGTTTATTTTACTATAATTTCTAAAATATATTTAGTATATTACATTTTAGTATACTAAGTATATTTTATTTTCACCTGGGTACTGTTGTTTTTAGCTATATTTAAATGCCATACTGTGCAATGTTCCACCCAATAAATAAAAAGCAAAAACAAGCTTCTCGACTATGCATGTATTTATTGGGGAAAAATGTGACTTATTACGACATGTTCTTCTAATTACAAACAAATCAAAATGAGGTTGAAGTACACGTGGCCTTCACTGACAGCACACAGCCAAAGTAGCATGGCCGTTGTCTTGGTCAAAAGAAGCAAGTTTAGTCGCTCAAATGACAAAGGGACATCTGAAGTTACAGAGAGTGGATTTAAATGGGGGTAATATGCAAAATTAACCTTTTCAGAGCTTTTTACCACGTTACAATATTGTTCTCTCTTGTAAAATGATTATCTGCAAAAAGCATAATACCCACTCTTTAAACTGCTCCACTCCCATTCAGACAACAACGGTACTTCATCCAAAAATTAGTGCGTCATTGCTGAAAGTTTCAAAGAGAATTTAAATATTCTGATCTTAAACAAACTGCTTTTGCCTGGTATTAGTGCCACATTCGCCGCGGCGTGCTGTGATTAAAAGAAAGGTTATGTCGATGATCAACAATAAACAAGAAATAATGGTAACGGCGTCGGCGTCGAGGGTGGCATTACTCATACTGGGCTGTTCTCCTGGGTCCTTGAACAGACGCTGTGAACTTGCAAGAACCAAGTCTAATCAGTCATTTGTAATTCAACTGGGTCTTCATTATGTGTGTTATAAAATGATATCAGGTGTGCTGGCCCATGTCTGAGTGCGGTTAAATAAGCTCTAATATCTTACATAACTGTTTCTCTGAGTCTGGGACGATCTCCTGCTTTCACTCAAGTACATAATGAAGGCTTTAAAGTGCACATGACAGGTTTTCATGTGTTTTTCCTAGTCTTTGGTTATGCCATTTATAGTCTTTGGTTTGACTAATACATACCACATGACTGTGGTATGTATTAGTCAAAGTTTTACACTAGGGAAGTGGCAATTTTCATATTCTAAAACTTTGTGACTTAGGAATTGAAAGAGATTCCATGTTTCAAGGAGAAAACTGGGACTTGCTCAGGGCCCATTGGTACACCAAGGTTGCACAGTGACAATTATGGAAATTCTACTACACATATAACCCGATATGGAATGAGTAATGAACACAACGTCAAGTCTAGGAAAACTAGGTGATTTTACTTTGCAAATTCATGAATATCATTATCTTTGGATGGGGGGTGTGATGTGCAATGTAAATCATAATAGACCATCTCCTCATATTTTCTATAGCTTCAATTGTGATTTCCTTTTTATAAAACTTTTTTTTACATTTTTGGAACAGAAAAATATAGCAAAGTATAGGGTTCACCCCGCATTATGAGTGTTGTATATTCAGTGGGACATCTGCTTGATTGGGTGCATGTCTGTCCCTGACACGTCTGCTCTCTTGTAAACAGTGTGAGTGTGGAGCCAAATCAGTTGGCTGCAGTCTGAGTGGAACCCACCTGTCTCTGACACAGAGCGACTGGAGCCACCTGCCACCGGGCTGCTGCCTGTTTGACTTGTCTCTCAATCCACATCCTGTGCTTACAATACTCCTCCATGCATAGAAAATCTCCAACAGGTTCAGACAAGGTTAAGAGCAGCATCCGACCAGGTTTTGACTGGCCTGAAGGTTAAAGGGACGCGCTTTACATCGACAGAATACAGTCACGGAATGCCATGATGAATTTGTATCATGAGAAAACGTGGCAACATCCTCTAATACATAGTTTTCATGTTATGGTGCGACATGGCATCGATTTTTCACACAGTGGTCAATGTTGGTATTTGTAGCTACTTTTTTTCCTTGACCGCCTAACCTTCGCCTTAACCAGGTAACGCCTCATTTGAAAGCTAAGACATACAAAACTCATCTGAACAAATCTTTTTCCTCACATTGTTGCTGCATTCTCTGACCTTTTTTTCCCCCTTGCTTTATTAGTCACTTTTTAGCATTTTTGTCAGTTTTCTGTCTCATATTTGTTTTTTTCAAGAAGCTTTCAGATTTGGCAAGGCCAAACTGAAGACAATGTGCTCGATCCGGGAGCGGGGGTAAGAGATTAAAGGTGCATTGTGTAACGTTTTATGCAGGAAAACAGTTGATTGTAGTGCGTATTTGAACTTTGAGTGACTTTGAGCAAAATACCACAAGCATTGAGGGAGCGTGCACTTGGCATGCTGACAGCAGGAATGTCAACCAGATCTGTTGCTCGTGCATTGAATGTTCGTTTCTCCACCATAAGCCGTCTCCAAAGGCGTTTCAGAGAATATGGCAGTACATCCAACCGGCCTCACAACCGCAGACCACGTGTAACCACACCAGCCCAGGACCTCCACATCCAGCAGGTTCACCTCCAAGATCGTCTGAGACCAGCCACTCAGACAGCTGCTGAAACAATTGGTTTGCATAACCAAACCATTTCTGCACAAACTGTCAGAAACCGTCTCAGGGAAGCTCAACTGCATGCTCGTCATCCTCATCGGGGTCTTGACCTGACTCCAGCTCGTCGCCGTAACAGACTTGAGTGGGCAAATGCTCACATTCGATGGCGTCTGGCACGTTGGAGAGGTGTTCTCTTCACGGATGAATCTCGGTTTACATTGTTCAGGGCAGATGGCAGACAGCGTGTGTGGCGTCGTGTGGGTGAGCACTTTGCTGATGTCAATGTTGTAGATCGAGGGGCCCATGTTGGTGGTGGGGTTATGGTATGGGCAGGCATCTGTTATGGACGAAGAACACAGGTGCATTTTATTGATAGCATTTTGAATGCACAGAGATACCTGAGGCCCATTGTTGTGCCATACATCCATGAAAATCACCTCATGTTTCAGCAAGATAATGCACGGCCCCATGTTGCAAGGATCTGTACACAATTCTTGGAAGCTGAAAATGTCCCAGTTCTTGCATGGCCAGCATACTCACCGGACATGTCACCCATTGAGCATGTTTGGGATGTGCTTGACCGGCGAATACGACAGCGTGTACCAGTTCCCACTAATATCCAGCAACTTCGCACAGCCATTGAAGAGGAGTGGACCAACATTCCACAGGCCACAATTGACAATCTGATAAACTCTATGCGAAGAAGATGTGTTGCACTGCATGAGGAAAATGGTGGTCACACCAGATACTGACTGGTTCTGAGTCCCCAGACCCCCAATAAAGCAAAAAACTGCATATTTCAGGGTGGCCTTTTATTGTGGGCAGTATTGTGCACAGGTGTACCTTAAACCTGTGCACTAATCATGATGTCAGATCAGCATCTTGATGTGGCACACCTGTGAGGTGGGATGGATTATCTCAGCAAAGCAGAAGTGCTCACTATCACACATTTGGACTGATTTGTGAACAATGATCTTTAAGTCCATCTCATGAAAAATGGGAGCAGAAACAAAGGTGTTGCGTTTATATTTTTGTTGAGTGTATAAGCTTCTGGCTTCAGCCTTCAGCCTAAGCTTGATACAAAGAATCAAGCTTAGTGCTGGCCAACAGACATGGTATTAATGTTAGCCTATGTGAAAGACATCTTATTAGCTTATGTTTTATGTGGAAGGTGTACAAGGTCTTGGAGGGTGTCCCAGAATCATGAGTGGCGATCTTGGGACTGAGAATTGTTATAGCATCCACGTCCCATGGACCTCATAGCCTACATAATACGCCCAGATTTAGCACCTGCAACTTTCAGTCAGTCTCTGCACAAAACTGGCCTGAATTTACGATCATCTATCCACCAACCCGGGGGTAAATGTTGTCGCTTGTCCCCAAATAGCTGCGTAAGGGCGGTGCGTCTTTACGCATCTTACCCACTGCAGCAGCGCTAAGTGTCATTGGTACCAGCACGCGGACAGGCACCAGGTTCGTCCCGAAAATCTCCAGCGCTTCCACCCATCCCGTCAAGGAGCGTTGGCTTCTCTTGAATTAAAGGTTTGGCCTGTCTGAGAACAAAAACGACTTTCTCCCTGCGCACAACACCTGCACCTCTGGATCATTGTGCGCTCTTTTGGCTCGGGGATTACCAGCGCTCAAGTCTGTACTAAATGCTGAACTTATGAATTCTTCAACTCGTCGTAAAAGTCAATATGCCAGATAAAGTTAGGTCCTCTGAAAAATACTTCTTTGAAGTCTCCTGGCTTGCCCTCTGGACACACCGTTTGCAATTTCCTGAGGATAAGGCACGTCTTTCTTTCTCATGCCTAAACCATTTTCTCTGCACTTGGCGTACATCCACCGGTATCCCTGCTGTCCAGAACCGTGCACACAACGGGAATAATTCTGGTTATGCATTCAACCAGAACCGCCAAGCCTACAGGAATACCATGTCTATTGGCCAGCACTTATCTTAATTATCTGTAATTTAAACCCAATTCGAAATAAAGGTCGATTAATTTCCCCCATTCATGGTCCATTGTGTGTGGAGGATGATAGCGTAGAGTCTATACGCCGTAGATGCTGTAAGTGGCCTAGTTCTCCACCCAAATATGATTGCGTTATTTTGCAATAATTATTGCGTTTTATCGCAAAACTATTGCGTTATTGCGCCAAACTATTGCGTTTTTTCGCAAAAAATATTGCGAAATAACGCAATAAAAAAAAATCTCATCATGTCCCCTGGCGGGCTCCGTAAAAGTGAAATGACCAAGTGGAGAAACTGTTCACTTGTTGTGGATTTTTAACCAAAAGTTGAGCGTATGAAGAGTAGTCTATGAAATAATTAATTCTCATTTGAAATGTATACATAATATTCTATGAATTGATTTATATACTAACAGATAATCTTTGTTACAACCAAGGTCAGCCTATACCATTTCTGAGTGCACCACGCTTTACCCCTTAAAGTTATGGATCACATTGTTGTAATTATGCTTCTTTTCTGTTAATGTACGAACACTTCAAACAGTGTTATATATAGTTCTTTGTAAATAGTTTGTACCTATGTATCATAGTTGTTTTGTAATTAGTTGTTACGTAATTGGTATTACTCTGTTTTGGGGAATGTATACAGTGTATAGGTTTCAGTCATGTAAAGCCATAATGTAAGTACCATCTTGTAAATGGTCATTTCGGGTGTGTATGGTCTATTTTGTTTTGCTGTTGTTTCCTTGTTGCTATTTTGTTCCTTTTTGTTGTTCCACTATGTTCTTGTGAAATGATGATTTTAATTGTATTGATTTTGGGGGTGGGCGCTTATAAGCTCTTGCTTCGGCCCACTCCTTTTGAGCAGAGTGTTTGCTGCTCAAATACACAGATAAACTAAACTAAAACTAAACATCAGGACTCTACGGCTAATTTGCACGTTTTCAGCTTGGACTGGACAACTGCGTGATCCGAAATGATTAGTCTGGCGAGTGAGCCACATGTCCTTGGGATGTATGTACCCGGACAGGTTTAGCACTGCTGTGATGACACAAACTTCACTGTTCTGCAACAACCTTCACAGTTCATGAGACAGCAATTGCACTAAAATGAGAAAATTGACTTGTGGACACGAAGGGAACATGTGTGTGGCAGCTGCATAGCGCTCAAATGTTGAATGTAGGCCACAGTGAACAACTCTATTATCAACAATTCAGTCCACATATATAACAAGATGTGCCTAATAAAGTGGCTATAGCCTCCATAGAGCCCCAAGCATATGAGAACTGTGGTTAGTCCTTTTCTCCAAATAGCTTGTGGGATGTTTGTATGCCAATTATGTGTCTAATGGTGTTGAGGCAGTGAACACCTTGTCTGTGTCTGTTAATTAGGCCAATTACAGAGAATACGTGAGAGAACAGCTAATGAGCTGTGAACCTGGTCATTACATCATTTGCTTACAGAGCAGTAGTCTGTACATACGTATAAATGGGCCGACGGTGGCGCAGATGGTAGAGCGGGTCGTCTCGTGATTGGATGGTCGGGGGTCGGGGGTTCGAATCCCGCCTCCATTCTTGTCGTTGTGTCCTTGGGCAAGACACTTCACCCACCTTGCCTCCAGTGTCTGCGTACACTGGTGTGTGTGAATGGGTGAGTGGATCTTTGCTGTAAAGTGCTTTGAATGAAGATGGAAAAGCGCTATATAAGTTGAGACCATTTACCATAACATATAACTTCCGTGCCCTGTAAAACAACTAACCATTCAATGTCAGCCTTTCCTTCTTTTGTGTGCTTTCAGAATTCACTTTAGGAGGCACAAAAGTTTAATAAAATCACCTGATATGCAAAGGAATGATTAGCAACTGTAATTAGCTTACAGATCTAACATAATGCAATATAAATAGTATTCTGGAGACTGAAAGATGCTGTCTTTAATGTGTATAACTTTCTGTGTGTATGGAAGTGTTGCTTTGGTTTAATCATATAATTTCAAGCTTTTAGAGATGGATATTGATCAGTTTCTGTTATCCCCCAGTATGGTGCTGACTGTCCAGCGTTACCATGGAGATCAGCTGCAATATGTTACATTTAATAACCCCATAACTGTGTTAGTCCTATAGGGACAATGGTAATAGCGATAGTTTCTAAGTTTAGCTAGCCTGGCCATCCAAGACAACGCTGCTTTTCCCATTTCAAGATGTAGTCTGAAATCTTGTCAAATTTCCCTGAGTTCCAATGAACATGACTGGCATTCAGCTTAACCAATCAGAGAAACGCAGCGGTAATTTGTGTCACAACAAACACGTTGCTTTAGATAGGAAATAACTATCGCACAGAGAACAATGCAGGCTGTTACTGAATAACATGGTTGAGATGAGAGACGTTTGTCTTGAATAATACGTGAGGTTTACCCGATGCAAAGAAACTCCTTCAGATAGAGGGTACAGTGTATATTATAGTGCACATAGTATATATGGGTTAGTGTAGTTTTAAGTTAAATAATAATAATGACATTGATGAAGATGATTTGCACTGAGGTCAACTTTACTAATTATGTAAAGAAAACATTATTTAGTAAAATACAATAGGATGAAACTTGAGTAATTTGATCTGATAACTTGATCACATTTTAAACAGGCCTTTTTACAACCTGTATAGAGCGCTTCTTCTACCTTTGGCAACAAGCAAACAATGAATAAAAGAAGAAGTTGGTGTGGAAGAAGCCTGAGGGAAAGTGCCCAGTTAAATAAACAGAAAGATAAAGCAATCTTGGTTTGGACTTTTTTCAATGTTTACAAAAGGTGGACAGTGAAGAAGAAATGACTCTCCCATAGTTACCAATCTACCCACAGCTAAATGGGCGGATTAATACATTTATTCAATTGTTGGTTTGTTTGTTTATTTTTTATTGGGGTGTCCCAGGCACTTGTGTCAGCCAAATCTTTGAGGCTATAAGCACATTTGGATTGAGAATCATGGGGAAAATTTCACCATTCTGGTCAAATTGCGTTTGTTCTAAATTAAAAGCAGACCACATCCGGCCCGCGAGATGATTCAATCTGCGACTTGTAGGGCATAAATTCCTGGGAAAAAAGGAAGTCTCTAGCCCATTTCTGATATTTTAAAGAAATTACTAGAATGATCACTCCAGCCACTAGGGGGCAGCTTAAATTAAAAAAAGGAAAGATTTCCACACGGACAGACTGCCCCTCAATAATATTTTCCCAATAGACACATATTTTTATTTTGGAACTTTTGTTTATTGATCCCGGAAATACGCTCCTGATATATTTTGGGCCCCAGGGAAATTTACTTGGAGACCCCTGCTATAGTGCATCGCTTCATTTCCCACAAACTCCATTTGAAAGAAGCATAGAGTTTCCAGTGCTTACAGTGCGGCTGAAGTAAAAGGTGGATGTTTTGTCAATTGAAGGCAATTGAATTTAAAATCGTACTAAGTAACTTGTTTACCTCAATAAATCCTTTTCGTAGTCCCTTTCGATGTCTCTGGCCAGAAAACTACAGTTGCAACATGACTGGTCGGAGCAGCAAAACACACTAATGGAATCACGAAGAAGAAGCTAACAGGCTAACTTTTTTTATGTATTATTATGTACAATATCCCCCTCTCCCTTTGTCTTTTCTGTCAGTGTAGTATTTACTCTCAAGGACAATTAATAAGTAAAAAAACGCAACATGCTACAACACCTGCAGTGGCGTTTATGGCCTCTAGGGGCATGAGTTACTTAGTACTGCATTAACAGATTCAACAGGACTGAGGAGGTTCAGGTATACTTCATTGTCCTTGTAGGGATATTTGTCCTCTGCATTTAACCATTTAACCCATCCGTCGATGCCGCTGGGGCAACCCGTAAGAAACAGTGGGCAATGGCAGTACCACACGCGGGGACCCATCTCCAAATGTGGAGCCAGGCTGATGGTCAGTATCACCTGGCCTGAGGAGTCACCTATTGTACACACTTTTTTTTAGTGGTAGGGGAACCTACACGGACACAGGGAGAACATGCAAACTCCACACAGCGAGGCCAGGTCCAGGTGGGAATTGAACCCAGGACCTTCTTGCCTACTATGCCGCGTATAAAGCGATGACCGGGGGGCAGAGGTGTGCAAAAGGGAAGACGGGCTTTCTTTGTTAAAAGCATTTTATCGTTCTATAGGAAAAGGATGGTTCTAAGGATCAAAGGGAAAATGCATGTTCTTCATTCAACCAATCCATCAGGCAGTGTCACAGGGACAATCCTTTAGGGACATTCCAGCAGCAAAATGCTCCTAAAGGCTTGGTCAGTAAGTGTCCCAGACCACGGACACATAACTCAAAGGTCGTGAGGAGACCGTTGAAATCACTTGTGTCCTGTCTCGTACCTAAAACCGTGGCTCTAGAGGACAACGAAAGAGAGAACTAATTTATTTTGCGGTTCAACCAAATGAGGTGTGTCTGCTATACCATTCTCATTAAAGCCCCTTTTTTAATTACGGTAGGTCACATGAACCAAGTAGTGCGTGCAGTTCAATTGCACCTTCTACGGGGCTGGTCAGAAAGCTAAGCTGTGAATTAACACTTTAGGTGCATTTTCTAAATCCAGTTGAGTATAGGACGGTCATTTTGTTTTCCTGGTGCGCAGTCTCTAGAGCTTTCTCCCCAATCAAATCCAAAAGGTTAATGTGATCCATCCATTACCTCTGCATTGATATTTCAGGTTTTATCATTTGAAATATTGTTAACGTGTGGAGAAGAGTTTGTTGGTGTGCCTTCCCAAATCCAGTTGCTGGACTTAATGACTTATATTACAGAGGTATAAAATTGTTAAAAGCTCAAAACGGTTAATTTTGCGTGGTTCGCCTTTGAAGTAACGGCCTCGCACACACTTTGATCCTCGTTGCCCGCCCACACGACTTGGCGGAGGAAGATAAATGGACACGTCGTGTACACTCATAACTTGCTTTTGCTAAATCACACTCGACTACCGCGATCCATCTCCATTGTTATTCGGGCCTTAGCATGCGGCCGCTCCCCTCGCCGTGGTGAAGTCATTAACCTCGATGGCGGGGCTAGTGGCAGATAGTGTGTGCGCTCAGAGTCCCATTGTCTCCCGAAAGGATTTGATTTATATCCCGCCTCAGTCTGTTGTTTGGCATCTTCTTAGCGCGTGCCGCCCCTCTGCGCAGCCAGGCTCTTCCCATCAAAACATATTACTTCTACACCGCCGCGCTCACAGGCCACATACCATCTTTTAATTAAACTGGGATAATCTTAGACTGGAGAGGTGCGAACAACGGGCTGGGTGAGTTTCATTTTGACAGGTGCCAACACAAAGGGATTGATCGTTACTCATTGTGGTTGTATACAAATAAAATGTGTGTTTGGCTTTGTTTTCACATCATTGAAGATATTTCGATTACTTGGAAATTGAACCTTCAACATGCAAATTGAGTGGAACCAAGCACATTTTCTCCAGGTTGGCATTACCCAAATCTAAAAGCTTGAACAACAAAAGAGCGACAAAAAAAACGTGAACAAAACTGTGGCGAAACCAAGACAAAAAAGAAGCAAAAACACAACAACAAAAAACTACAAAAACACGAAAAATGTGAGAAAAGTGCGGAAACAATGCAACAAAATAGTTACGGTCAGTTTTGTAATAGACTTAGCTTTCAAATGAGGCACTACACTCATTTGAGATTAGATTTACAGTACAGGTCAAAAGTTTGGACACACTTTTTTAAAAGATTCTCACCGAAGTCGTTCATTTATGAGTGAACACATACGGAATTGTGTTTTAAACACACACACAAAAAAAAGTTGACATAAATTGTTCCAAATGGCCGCCTCTCGCTTTGATTACTGCTTTACACTTTTGACATTTTCTCGGTGAGCTTCACGATGTCATCCCAGAAATGGTTTTGACTTCTCAAACATGCTGAAAACGTATTTCAAAAGACGACCTTATGAAGCTCACGGGGAAAATGCCAAGAATTGCAGGGGTTTCCAAACTTTTCAAAGGCAACTCCCAAAATTAATATCCATCCATTCATCCATCATTCCATCCATCCGCCCCCAGGTCAGTGCCTCACGACCCCCACAAGAGCGTTCCGTGACCCCCATACTGCTTTGTTCCACTGTGTGCTTGGTTTAAAGGCGTATTTTTCATTGTTCCCATTAGTTAACTTTGTCCTCTACGTTTCTGACAGTCGGAGCTGAGAGTGAGTCCCAGTGCAGTGTTATGGTCTCGTGCTCTTTACACTTTTTGGAAAGAAAGCAGTGTTTCTCCAAGCTAGTGGGACGCACTTCCAACACTAGCCACAAGTCCAAAAGCTGACGTGTACAGTAATACAGCACAGACAATAACTGGATACTTCAATGTCACCTTTATTCACAACGCACGTATTTGTTTTCCACAATAGAACCCACAGTGACACGGGGTGAAAATGCTAATTCCCTTCACTGTCATTGTTGGCAAGCGCTCCCGAGAAACAAATCCACAATCTGCTCGCGGAGAGACCGAAGCGCCCATCGCCACACGCCACAATATTTCAAAATGCTAATTACTTTTATTTATGGAAACATGGCTACAGGGAATATGTTCCGTTGGTAGAGGAACTCATCAGTCATTTGGAATTCCTCAGTGCGAATCAGCTATCAAGCCTTTTCAAGTGAGAAATAACATTTGGGACCTTTGAGATTTATTACGTTTTTGGACAGTGCTTGGACCATTAATAATATATCTGAAGAAGCGGACTGGGAGCAGTGCAGAGCCTAACAGCGGACTACCACTGGCCCTTGGGCCGCTCTTTGCACAGTGGCAGTTATTGGTGACTCTAATATGTTTCCATGGGGAACGCTGACTGGCTGTTTTGCGAAATCGCTTAGAGGAAAGATGTGAGAGCTGATGCTATCTCCCAGGCCCCGTGGTACACAAAGTCATTTTGTCTTTAGTTTTACAGTCACAGGACATCCATCTCTAAGGACTTCTGTGTTATGAGTGATGGAAGTTCATTGCCTTGCCTATTATACTGTGTCCAGTCAATCAATCAATCAATCAATCAATGGTTTTGTATAGCCCAATATCACAACAGGAGTTGCCTCATAGGGCTGTAACAAACATTAAGGCAATAAAACAGAACAGTAAATAAGACAATGTAACGTTCCGGTGAATCAAATATCCAGGCAAACATAATGTCCAAATAAGCGTCAGCAGTGGGTGGCGACGAGCAGCTCGGGTGTCCCCTGTCCTTAGACTCTCCAGCCCGGCAAGGAAAAACTCATAAACCCAGTGGGAGAAACGAGAAACCTTGAGGAGAACCACAGAAGGAGAGATCCACTCCCATGGACGGACAGGCTATAGAGACCCAGGGCCGAAGGAGGCCCTCAGTAGACGGGCCAAGATCACAGACCGTCCAGTCCTTGTTGTCAGTAGGCAGGGTTCCTCCGTTCCCCAAGGCCTGTATACTTTCACCCTTTTAGGACTTTCGGGTGGTATACTCATTTCTAAAGCTGCACTGCTCATACATGGATGTTCATTTGAAAATAAGTTAAGGGGCAGGTATACTGAATCTTATATTCTAGCATCCCACCACCGCCTACACATCAGACCTATGAGACACTAAGGGCCTGACTGACTGTTTGCACGCACGCAAAAACGATAGTTGCAAAACACAAGTGCAGTTGAGATGTTCATCTATAACAAACGGCAAAAGGCTGCAGCGCAAATGTCGCCCATGGGACCTGATGAATTATTTGCAATGCGCAGAGGAGAAGGCGAGAAAATGCAAAAACTAGATGCAAAAACATATTCAAATGTTCATGGTTCATTCATAAAGATGAATTAATACTATGCAACACTTATATAACACATAGCTTACCATCTTGTTGCTCGGTTCTGCTTTCGATGCTTGTCAAAGACATCCCTATGGCCGTGGCCTGTGTGCTACAGTGTGCACATCAGAGAGACGCTCCTCGAACCAGCACGGCTCTACCTCTGGATGACGGGGCAAGAATGTTCGCTTTGTTTGTTTTCCCCCTGCGCTACACGTGCACGATCATCGCGATGTGAACATGGATTATTCCATATCTGAAGGCCACAGATACGAATCACACGCAGTGATAGGTTATTTCTCTGAAGCATAAGATTTAGATTAGAAGATTGATTTGCAATAATAATCATCATCATCACCATTATTATTATTATTGCAAATCAATAATAATCCACATCATTATTATTATTACATTTTTAAATCAAATCCTTGACAAAATCCTTGACAGTGGACATTTATCCATCATGACTGATCTTTAAACAGTACTCAAGCATTATCTTCTGCTCAAGCAGTAAACTCATTTACATATCAGGTGTGCGGCACCAATAAGACGCAGTGTTTCCAATGGTCTATCCGGTGCAACACGGCCACAAAATAGCACTTGCTCATTTTAAGTACTACTTGCAGTGTAGCACCATCAGTAAATTAGGCCCTAGGTGTTTTTACAGAAGGTGGTATCTTCCTCTGCACAATTATTCAGTCCAGAGTGAACTGAATTGTCAAATGCTCAGGGGCAGCAGCGACACAGTATCAGCATTAGTTCACTGCCAGCCCTTGAAGCCTGATTCTTGAAACATATTTGCCGCTGTGTCCTCAGGCACGACACTTAAAGTCTGTGGGTTTTATATGGCTCACACTATATGAACTAAACCAAAGGCTGAAAAGAGATGTGCTGATACCACCAAAGGGATGTCACTGTTTTATAGAAAGAATAACAATGGAGGTGGCTCAAGAATGGCATCTATCATCGGACCTATTGGCTTTCACATTCTGTTTAAGATGTCTTCTTTTTTTTAATAAACATTGTATGTGACAATTAAAATTTAGCACCTTGCTTTCAGTTTCACAGGGATTGCTTAGCTATGATGACATCTGCTGACAACAAGGGAAAGTGAGCCAGGGCTGTCAAAGTGAGAGCTTTAACTCACAATTAATCAGGAGAAAAAATAGTGCATTAATCATTAATTAATTGCAAATTAATCATATGTTTTGACCAAACACACTCCTGTTTCTGATCATACACATATTACATGAAAGACAAAGCACTTGTATTAACTACATCATGTGAGCCGGGAGTCTCCAACCTTTTTGTATGATGATGTGTAGAAATGTTGAAAGCTTGGAGAGCTACACTGCAAAAAGTGCCCTCCTAAAAACAAAGAAAAAAATCTTAAAATAAAATTGTTTTAAGCAACAAATCTGACAATGGGGTAAGCATTTTTTTCTTGCTGAGAATTCTTATTTCTAGAATTTTTTTCTTATTATAACACAAGAAAGAAACACTAAATTTAGGCAAATAAATTGCTAGAATTAAGCAAAATGCAAAATTTCTGAAAAATGAACAAGTGTGGGGTATTTTTGCTTAAATGTTGCTTGATTTAAGCAAAATGTTCAAGACTAGTGTAAGAAATGTTTGCTTTTAACATTACTTGTTTTACTGATGTAGTACCTATTTTAGACATCAATACACTTAATATCAGATTCTCTTAAGGAGAATCATCTTAAAATAAGATGATAGGAAAATAAGCAAAAATAGCTGTTTTTTTAGCATAAGAAATGGCTAGATTTTATTTCCTTGCTGGACATTTTTTACTTTTTAGGGCAAAAATAAGAATTTATTTCTTAAAATAAGAAATTATTTACTTGCTTAGAATCCACTTTTTGCAGTGTACTGGCTGGAGATCCCCATTATAAGCTGTTGGCCTTCTCCCATAGAATTATGAAACTGTGGTTAAATTTGGTTAATGAAATGTATGCAAATGCTTTAAACTTGAGTGTCTTATGCCAAGTATTAATAATGAATGTGATTATAAGAGAAAAAACAAGTGCAATTGAAGTGTGATAAATCTCATTTATTTTATTAAATAATCGATTGACAGCACAACAGCTAATTAGCAACATGACACTAACAGATTGGTATGTTTTATTAAAGTTAGGAAGAAGCCACTGAAATCTTGTGCCTGGACTTAAAAAAAAAGCTCTGCTCGATCCGTCAGATCGCGGAAGCTAAGCAGGAAGGATCTGGTTGGCACTTGGATAGGACAGTGTAGGCATGAATGAATAATGACGACAGTGTAGCACTTTGAGAAACTTGGCAATACAGGCTTGTAAAGCGCAATACAAGTGTAAGCCATTAAAAGCCATTAAGAGGATTTCTTTATTTCATTTGCTCATAATCATAGAACTGACAACAAGCAGTTGTGTTGTTTATTTATTAAGACCTTAGTTATTGGGAATACTGAAACATGTGTGAATAATATCCAAATAGTGTGTCTCTGTACTTACTGCAGTTCCACTTTTGCTAAAACAGAAGATATATAAAAATTGCTCAGAAAAACAAGGCAGTCTACAGGGCCCTGACACTTATGTGGAAAGACATCAGAGCTTCAGTGCTGATGAGAACAGGCCAGCAGTGTGTGGCTGTTTCTCAAATCAATAGCTCTTATAAGGCCCAGACTCATTTGTCTCCAAGGGTCTTTCTATGGCTGTGCAGTCACCGACCGGTGCTGTATTGTGATATTGCACTTCTTATGTCTTTAAAGTAAAAAATCTATAAACAGAGCACAATTGTGTGTTGCTGAGTAGGAATGTAGCAATGAGGAGGCAAAAGATTCAAGAGTGGTGGATTAAAGTGGTAGAAAAACATGTGAAGGATGGTGCATTTCTAAAGTGCATAATGATGAGAGTTCTTATTCAACAACAGCCTTTATTGTCATGTCTCATTGATGTGCCCGTATGCCCATTGCACAAGGCCAAAGTAGCTACATAAATGTAGGATTCTCTACCACATCTTCCAAGTAAATGTTCCAACTAAAGTCATTCAAACTTGTTTTGCTCAAAATAAGGTAAATTCATGTTGTCTTTAAAAAAAAATATGTCTTTTATTTATATGGACCTTATTTGCGTGTGTCCTAAATAAAGAATGAATGAATGAACAGCACATAGTAACATCAAAACACTCAAAAACACTCAACTGAGTGACTTATTGTTCCAATCCAATGCAAAGTGGCACATTTTCTGTTTTAAAAGGGTGCAAATAGTGATGATTTCCATTAATAATTGCCATAGATAAAGCCGTTCCTCGGTCCAAAGAAAGACATTGGAACCTAAATAATAAAATGTCTCCTGGACTAATTCAATTATTCACCAATTGTATTTTTTTTCCCCGAACTTCTGTCAAGTATGTGAAGCTGCTGATTTATGATTAGAATTGATCAGAAGACAAGTGGGTCTCGCCCACAGACACATTATTAAGTAGGCATGGTCCAAAAGCTACTGTCTTGCTGTCATTTACTAAGTGACTATCAGACATATTTATGTTTGGGCTCCCAATTAATCACTTCTACAGACAAACTAAGAAAACGGTCCCAAATTCTGTTACAAACTCGAATCCACAGCGGTGCGGGAAAGAGCCAGGTGCGTTCTCTAATCCAAAATAATGGGCACAAATCGCCCGCAGCTGAGCAGGTGCGAGGCAACGGATAAGGAGCCTTATCTGCATAAAAGCAAATACGCTGTAAGAAAGATGGCATTAGCATTTTGGTGCTTTAGAAGCGTGCTCGTAAAGGGACTCTACACCAATGGCACAGCAAGATTAAGGAAAACTAAAGAATAAAAAAGTTTTCTTTTGGCTGGGGGCGGTCCGCAACATGAGAGCGGAAGAGATTTGTTTCCCTCGAGCGCTGCACTGCATCATCGCTCTTGTTCTTATCCCCAGTGGAAGTATTTATTCATTAATTTTCTGTTTAATTGGCAGATGGAAGATGGCCGCCTCCTGCCCTACAGTCTGCACAGGGCTTTTGATTAGAACACACAGGGCAAATCACTAACTCATCTTATCTTTTAACTTTTGCCACCTGTAAATAGTGCTTACAGTGTACATGATAATGATGGCATTAGAGGTGTGCAAGCCTAGATGTTTAAGCACTTTATGTGGAACTAAATGTGAGAATTAGCAGCAGTTATGGAGCCTTGCAGTTTGATGATAGAGACGCAACGAAGATGTATCTCAACGATAGCGGTTTAAATGCTTTTCAGAAAATTGAGGCCATGGATCTGCCGAGCTTTGTTCAGGCTTTGGTATTTCATCTTTTATGCTATGACATGCTTTAGCAGGCTTTGTCCTGAACTGAAATAATATGTGTGAAAATACCTTTTGGGTTTGTGACTATGTTACAAATAATATTTCCATTACCTGTAGTCTGTTCATTGCTATTCACATGGTGTCCCCGTGTCCCACTCCCTACTGTTTCAGATGCCCTGCCGCTGGCTGCTCCAGGCGGATCAATGTGGATCTCTCACGTGGTTAAACTCGATGTTTCAACCGGGCATGTTTCCCCGACTTTGTATTTGGACATTACATTTCATTTGTTTGGTCATTACATCTGTTTGGACATTACTTGGACATTACATTTGAGTGGACATTACATTTGTGCGGACATTACTTAGACATTACATTTGATTTTGTTTGGACATTACATTTGTTTGGACATTACATTTATTTGAACATTGAATTTGTTTAAACGTTACATTTATTTTTAACATTGGGGCCAGGACTCCTCTGAAAAAGAGATTCTTAATCTCAGTGGGACTTTCCTGGTTAAATAAAGGTCAAATAAAAAAAACATTACATTTGCTTGGACATTACTTAGACATTACATTTGAGTGGACATGACATTTGTGCAGACATTACATTAATTTGAACGTTGCATTTGTTTAAACATTACATTTACATGAACATTACATCTGTGTGGACATTACTTGGTTGTTTGTATCACTATTTTGATGTTTGGTGCATCCCTGTGAGGCAAGTCCTATCGGGATATTGGGCTGTACAAAACAACTTGATTGATAGACAACAATAAATGTAGAAACGCCTAAGCCCTTCTTCCACACATTCCACAAATGTCCGGACTTGTTTTCTGTTCATTGTCATGTCTCACTCATACATGAGGTTTTTCATCATAGACACCGCCTACCACCAAGGGCACCCTCTGATGGACACACTTGACATACAAACTACAAAAATACCATAGCTCAGGTGTGGAAAATCATTGTGAAAGCCTGAATAAAGGATGACATAGCATAATATTAAGGTGCAACATTTCACAATGCCTTGTTGAATGGTATAGCCTTGATTTGTGTGTTTCCCCTCTTGTACTTACAGTGAGAATAACAAACCAGCCCTTACAATGAAGGTCATATTCAAGGATGTGGATGTACAGTGGCGCGTGGAGGGGCACAGAGATTGAGTGTGCCATGGTAACTGCCCCCGCTCTCCTCTCTCTCGATTTCTCAGGACAGAAAACTCCTTAACAGAATTATTGATGGGCGCCGCCGGAGTACAGAGGAGAGTAGAAGTGGGAGATGTCTCAATCCTTAGACAGGAGAAAACAAGTGCAAGGCAGAGTGCGGGTCAACAGCGGGAACTGTGCATGCACTATTTATGGCTTGGGTTAATCGGAGAACAGACAGGCAGAGTGGAATGGAAGGGATTTACAGTGGAGCCAGATGAAAATGCATCTTATCGCTCTCTCTGAATGGGCAAATGCATTTCAGACTATTTACGCTTGTGTAGAGAGAGGGCAATGAAAAAGCGAATGTGCACATGCGGTATTCTTTAAGAAAATAGTAACATGTTTTTACCAAATTAGATTAATTTTGTTGCGTAACAGATAGACTACTACAATGCAATACAATATGTCCCCATGCTGCCACTGGAGGGCGCCCACACGCAAGCAGTAAGATGCCAAGTTTCTTTTCCATACCTGGAGTTTATTTTTTGTTTTCAAAAGTGAAACATTAATTCTGACCAGAAGTTTATCACCAGCTACACATAATGGTGTGAACCCCCTTTTTAAACGTTGAAAGCCTGGTGATCTTGCCTCTTATCGGTTCCTGGTCCTGGGTTCAGTTGCCAGACCATACGGGACTTAACGTTGAGTTTGCATATTTGTCTAGATGTGCTTCCTTTTGGTAATTCAATGCAAAAGATGCACATTAGGCCACCCCTCCAGCTCCAGACCTCCATCTCAACCTTTTTTTTTTTTGTTCATACGTAGTGGTTGTGGCAGAATTTGTTCAGCTATGTTCAAAATAACCTTCTGGTTTGGTGCATGGAGTAGGAACAAATTACTCCCTTTTTATTCTATGTTAACCTCTTAACCCCCGCATTAACCGAGCGCATTTTCTCCAATTCGGTTTTACCCAAATCTAAAAGCTTCTCGACTGGATCATACAGCCTATAGGTTTCACGCCTCAATTGAAAGCTAAGACCTACAAAACTGACCGGACGTTTTTTTTTCGCGTTGTCGCCAAATTTATGTCACATTTTTAAAGCATTTTTGTGTCTTTTTTTATCACGTTTTTGATGTTTTTTTGTTGCTAGTTTTAACGCTTGTTTGTCATGTCGTGTTTTTGTCCCTTGCTTATTGTGCTATTGTTGCTTTTCCGGCACGTTTTTTGTCACTCTTTTGTTGTTTTATTGTCATTTTTTTGTTGCGTTTTCATCCTCGTTTTCGTGTCTATTTTTACACTCACACTGTTCAAGAAGCTTTTATATTTGAGTCATGCCAAACTGGACAAATTATGCTCGGGTTCAGGTGGGAGTTAAGACATTAACCAACCAACAGCATGAAAACAAAAATATAATAGTGCTAGTCCAACAAATAAGAAGATACTGTGTGCTAGTTGACACGGCCTACGCATCCACTTCACTACTAGCTGCGGTTCATTAGAGTTCTTCCGAACAATCTTTTAAATGTATGAATTTAATACTTTGAGAGGGAAAATACAAAAACAGAGATTTTACAGCTTGCCAAGACAGCACTCATATTCCTCTGATATGAGAGCTGTTTTTGTCTCAATTAGAGAGAGCACGTCTCACAGACTATTTGCGCTTCAGTTGTTGCAGAAGCGAGTTGTGTAAAGTTGGATGTTGACATAACTCAGAAGACACTTCGATATTCATGAGGCAGGTATTTGTATTTGGTATCCTTCCCTTGCTGATAGTATATTCTTTCTTCAGCTTGTTTGAGTATATCCATAACAAGTGAGTTTACATTCTCAAATTTAGGATGGATGGCAGCTCAGCTGGGTCAAAATTATTATTATCTATAAACTTGCATGCTTATAGTGTAGTGACAGTGCCTTTACCCGATGTTTCCCAATAGATAAGAACGTTGGGAGAAGTGGGACAACTTCTTGTTTGAGAACAGGGTGGGTCACAAAAGTCACTGCTGTATCCTAGAGTTTGGACACACTCCTGTTTGAGAAGGATCATGTTTGTCCGACATTATGCTTCGAAGAGGTTTCGCTACAGCATATAGAACATAGTAATATTCATCAAACACACCCCATTGCTCAGAGGAGAAACTTTTATCTTTGAGAACTTTGGAGACGTCATTTACTTTCTGCATTCCATTTGAAACTTTGCAGAAAGCCCTCGCTGAAAGACAGAGATGAAAATAATAAAATCCAAGAGGGCCGAGGGCATGGGCTGGGAACTGTGCACCCGTCAATAAACTCACAGGCAGAAAGCAAAGGTCAAAACACAAGTTAATAATATAGCAATGGGAATACCGACAGAAAATATATATTCAATTCTATCACTTTGTTGGTTTTGGTGTAGGGGTGGGCGATATGGCAAAAATAGAATATCATGATTTTTGAATTATAATGACAAAATTACTTAAATACACTGAAGAAGAAAAATACTACACTAATTTATTCAACTTTGTGATAATCAACACAGCAATAATAGACCTGTACCTAAAGCATACTCACTTTATAAATGAAAAACACAATAAAACTCCAGATAATAAAATTAAGTAGAAGTAAGTTAAAGAGTAATTTTTGCAAATGCTTGTTGTTAGTGTCTGTTGCTGTTTGGCTCGCATTAGCGTCTGACATTGCGTAGCAGAAAGTTAGCGGCTTGGGTTTGCTTCACTGACTCTGAAAAGAGTCAACTTTGCTGAAGTGCATAAAACCGTGATAAAACGATCCCACAAAAAAAACAGATCGTCAGCTCTGGAGATCGTAAGACGGTCTAATATCGTCATATCGCCCAGCCCTATTTTGTTGTTGTTGTTTTTATTTCCTGATGTGTCGAGAACATTTCTGGCAGACAGTTACCGTGTTCAGTGGGCTTAAATTTGGAAAATTGGGTTTTGGGAATAGCCTGGTCATTCAGCCGAACACATTCTTTAATGGCTGGGACAGAATTAGATTATTAATTAGATAGAATGCAGTATGAAATCAAATGGATACATAGTTACAGTTTATTTCAGCATGTAGGAGTGTTGACTTGAACTTGAATCACGAAATTCAGCAAGAAAATGTAATGGTGCAAAAATAAGTGGCTGTATGCCTGTAAGATCTTTGTTTATCATTTCATTAAAATTCGAGGCGTTTGAATAAAATATAACAGTAATTATGATTTATTCATTCCATCTATTTTATTTATATTTTGTATGTTTGTTATGTCCATCAGTCAAAGACGTCTTGCCTTTGCCAAACATCAAGTCATTCAATAAATGCCCTTATGATGAAGCAACATTTAAAGTTTCACGGTGTGACTTTAACTTTCCATTGCACCTCTTCATCAAAGCAGTGGTGGGCCAGGGGCCTTCAAACTGTCTCGCTAAACATATAATCCTGACCAACAGTCCTAGCTCAAGCAAAAACCACCACCACTGGCTTCGATCCATCGGGCAAAAGGGTGAACACCACCAATGTTTTCACTGATATAAAGAAAGCTAATGCTTATGTGGCATTATCAATTGTATTGATTAAATGTATGTATTTGGGGCGAGCAGTGGCGATGGGAAGGATGGGAGTTCGAATCCTGCCTCCAGAAGGTGCCCACTGTCATTGTGTCCTTGGGCAAGACACTTCACCCTCCTTTCCCCCAGTGTCTGCGTATCATTGGTGTATGAATGAGGGAGTGAATGGGTGACTGGTTCCTTGCTTTGAGTGCCTAATATATATGGAAAAATGCTATATACATAGAGACCATTTATCATGACCATATTTCAATTCCCACCTGGACGGGGCCTTTCTGTGTGGTGTTTGCATAGGTTTCCTCCAGGTGCTCCGGTTTCCCCTACCACTAAAAACATGTACAATAGGTCTGGATGAATGAGAGTGCGTTTGAGAGTGTGCAAGGGGGACGACTGATGGAAATTAGCCCAAGGCTACAATCTGGTGTAGCTTGTTCATTAACTTGCACTGTCGAAACCAAATAAACCAATAAATAATAAACTAAATGTCTAATGTCCAACTAAAGTATGAAATGAGAACTCGAAGCTAAAACTACAACATAAAAATTATAAATGAATGTAAAGGAACATGCTGCTTCTGTATTGTTGGTCGAACCTGTGTGCCTTAAGCACATTTTTCAGTTATACTGTACTGGATGGTGTTGTCTTGGTTTTTCTCATACCACCACTACCACTCGCAATGCCACACTTACAGTGGGGTATAAATGTATTTGGTCAGTTCCCCATAGACTTCCTATTGGATTTCGGCCAAATACTTTTTTGCCCCACTGTAACTGTTGCTACAATTGTACATGTTTAGCACACCCTCTAAACCCAATGTGGCTCTTGGATGAAAAGGTTTGCCCACGCCCGTCTCTCGTGCTTGACATGATCATTTAAAGTTTGTTAACAACCAAATTGAACAAATAGAACATTACCCCCTCTTGCTCTCAAAAGCTTCAATACAATGCTTCAGCAAAGTGCCCACGGAATTCAAACCGCTGTACAAAGCGACACATTGATGGCAGTGCCTCCGCGGAGGCCCGGCTGAACAGGCAGGTATAGCGTGTCAAAAGTGCACGGGATTGAAGTATAGTGTAGCCCTCTGATTGAGCCCCGTTTCAGAAGTTTCATCATGCTTACAGTAGGCCCGCTCATTCTCTTCCATCTGCTGCCAACAAATCCATTTCCTGATTCTGTTACGCCACATATCTCTGAACACAAAAGCAAAATGTATTTCTCCAATTCCCTTTGTCATCCGAGATATTGACATTGCAATGCAGCCCTGTTGGCGTGCGGGGAATGGCACGGGGGTAAATAAATGTGCAATAGCAAACATTTAATGGGGGAGATGGGGATTGTGATGTTGATGATGAAACAAAAAAAACTCCAACTGTAAAAGTAGAAGTATGGATGACATGCTGGATTAGTATAAATTCAATTTGAGGTATTTGGCCATTTGACCTATTATTTTACTTGTTTTGAGTTGTTTCTGACTCGTTTCAAATTTTTCTCTTTATTTCAAGTAATTTTCTTTGCCAATGGGGCAAGAAAATCGGTCTTATCTAATTGGCAATTTTACCTACTTATTTCAAGCGAGATTTAACTTAGAACCAGTCTGAAACGTCCTCAAACTAGCAAAGTAAAAAGTCTAAATGAGTGAAAACCACTCAAAACAAAGTACATTTCCTCAATTCAAGATATTTAAGCCAATGCTTGATATTTACGTTTGGCAGTGTGAAGGTGCCCACTGTCTTTTTTTGTTGTTGTACGCTTTTTAGAAAATGTAAATAGAGAATTATGATGTGGGAGGAGTGCCTTGGTTTTTGTTTTTTCTCTTAAGGTTCGAGCGACCCTTTAATTTGAGCTACCGTTTACTAAATGCTTCAAGTCCAAAATGAACTTGACTGGTTTTGGCTCATACACCGAAATCATCTGATACAACAGGTTTCCCCATTTTATTTGAGTTATCACAGCTTGTCAAGCAAATGTTACTGATATGTAATGATCACAGTTTAAAAGTGTTTACTGTCAAATTATCTGAAGCAACAGATCACTTTATGTGCATTCTTTCCAAATTGAATAAAACACGAATGTAACCATTTTTTTCTTAAGAAGTGACGTACACGTTGCTCCCGTCGATAGTAATTGTTGTACACTTTTCCAAGTAGTGACGCGCTATATCTTGTGTTGACATTGCCGTGCAGCTGTGTTTGTCTTCACCAAATGGCGCTACAGTGAGTGAGCGCGTCCTCTCGGTGAAGCAGCTTTGATTAGAATAAGAGCAATTCCCAAGTGTCCTTCCGTGCCCTACTTTGCATTTTATACTTTGGAATCCCCCCCGCCCCCGAGACGCTTCCGTAAATGCGTTTGACCCCCTCATCCGCGCACCACACGGTCGCAGAACGTGGACACACAACTCAGCACGCTTCAGCACAGACAGGAGAATGTTATGAGCACTTACCCTCACTGCTATTGCCCCGGTCGTAAAGGACGTCCCGACGATGTGTGCTTATATGGATGAGATCATCTTTACAGAGGGTCACTTTTCGTAGGTATGGTGATCAAATGTGGGAGGGTATGGTGTTGGGCATCCATTCCCAAAGTCAGGAGTGTCACAGACCCCTACCAATCTGGAGAAACAACATAAAATATATCAAAAAGCAAAAACTGTGAGGGCTAAACTGATTTAAAGTTGCACATTTGATCACATTCATATATTTCCTTTCAAACTCGCATAGTAAGAATGTCGACTCATCTTCTGGAGTCTCTGGGCTTTTATGCGCAGCTACAGGTGTCTGCTCACAGTTTTATTACATTTCATATTGCCTAAGTGTATTTGTTTGTATTTATCGATTTATTTTGTGAATGAACTCAATGTCGCTCAATAGTTTCATATTCTTTTACTGAGTCTCTCTCTCTAAAACCAACAAATCAGGTTAGAAATCTAGGAGTAATCATGGACTCAGACCTGAACTTAAACAGCCACATCAAAGCAATAACATCATCAGCTTTTTACCATCTGAAAAACATCGCTAAGATCAGAGGAATATAGTGTCAAAACCAAACTTGGAGAGACTCATCCATGCATTTGTCTCCAGCAGGTTAGACTACTGTAACGGCTGCTCACTGGCCTTTCTAAACGAGCTGTTAGAGCTGCAGTACATCCAGAACGCTGCTGCTCGAGTCCTGACAAGAACCAGGAAATACGACCATATTAGTCCAGTGCTCCGGTCTCTGCACTGGCTTCCTGTCACTCAGAGAATAGAATTTAAAACAGCTCTGCTTGTGTACAAGTCGTTTCATGGTTTAGCACCAAAGTACATCTCTGACATGTTAGAGCCGTATGAACCATCTCGGGCCCGGAGAACTTCAGGGAGGGGTCTCCTGGTGGTTTCCAGAGTCAATAATAAACACGGTGAAGCTGCGTTTCAGTTTCTCTTTTTACCCGTGCATATGAAAAGCACACACACTACACGGTTTTTATGCCCGATTTTGATACAATTCTCAGTCGCGCCAAGTCTTTCCGAGTCGTGTCTATTTGAAGGCAGTTGCAGAGAGTCGTGTCTTGTAGTGTGGGGTGGGGGGGTCACGACTGGACTCGCGTTTGAATCGTGTCGTGTGGGCAGCAGTCAGACGCAACTGGACTACAGTCGCAGGAAATCAAACATGTTTGATTTTTAAGCCCGATTTGGGACGCACAGGAGAAACGTGGGTGATTTTACCGTCCCCAAAGCGAACACACAGACTGCAATGACAGAAAAACACCGCGGCGCCTCCCTCGTCATTTCTCTGTCAAAACAGCGGCATAAACAAGTCATTTCATGGTCACAGCGATTCCCACACGAAACAGCACAACTTTATATCACCAGAAGTTCAGGAGAACCACCTTTTCAAGCTACATTTCAACCGCAAAGAAGAGTTTAGCGGCACTTACTGAGTTTGGAGACGGACTGTTCAGCTTCACCTCGCCTCTCTCCACTGTCTCCTCCGCCTCCTCCATCTCGGGGCTGAGGCCCGTCTCCTTTTCTTATAAAATCCACTGACATACGTTCCGCTTCTTCGTGTAGCCGACTTTTATCTCCATTTGACAGAAATATAGCCAAGTTGAAGGCTTCGTAGCAGTAGTAGCCTTGCACTGCGATGTTGTGACACTGTTGACCAATCGGGAAACGCACATGTTTTCCCACGCTCACAAACACTCCATTTTGAGTGTCCATTTTGAACAGAAAATATAGCTGCTGGCCACAGGCTACTCTTTATGGCGGGATGATGCACTGATGACACAGTAAACAGGTGCGTGATGGGTTCAAGGACCATTTGAAATTCTGAATTTGACTTTCCAAAACTGTTCATTGGATTCAGTGGAGTTTCTTTCGAGTTTTGGGTTGTTTTGAACACATCATAGACTGAAAACATTTTGACTGAGGGGGCGGGATTGTCCGCGTGAGGGGGCGACACCGGGACTGGTTGGCCAGTCTTAACAGGAGGGATCGTTTGGCTCTGGATTAACTGTGTTTCTAGAGCCCTCTAGAGGAGCATTAGGGACATTACAAGGACTTGTACAGTAATGAGTGCGAGTCATCTTTCACCCACATTTCTGTTGTTTCCTTGTTGCTATTGTGTTCCTTGTTGTTCCACAATGTTCTTGTGAAATAACGATTTTAATTGTATTGATTTTGCTTCGGGCCCATGCCTTTTGAGCCTTATTTTGCTGCTCAAATAAACAAATAAACTAGGGCTGCACGTTTTCAAGTTTCATTAACCGTCAACCGAGGCCGTTAGCGGTTAATACTCGGTTAACCATTAGTGTGTGCACTAACCCCTCCTCCCCCTTTCGCGTCGTATAATGACCAACGCGAAAGGGGTTTTTCATTGTTAAGACCTTTATTAAATGGCTGGAACACATTTATAACGAAATTAATTTATAGAAATAAAACGCAGTGGTAATGACAGTGCATTCAAAGTAGGTCACTGACTTGCGTTCACGTGGTCCTACAGTATTTTTTATCTGCAGTCATTTAGCCCGCTTTTTTTTTTAAACATTGTGCAAAGAAACAGTCATTCGTACAACAACAACAACACTCTCTCCACCACGTTTTAACAATAACGAGAAAGGCGAGTTTTGTGCCTTTAGCTTACCTAGTTACCTCCTGAGTGATGCCCGGGGTGTCGGCAGAGATGGTAGAACAACGCAGTTGAAGTATATCCAAGCACTGCAATGCAATTGCTGGGTTGCAGGTGACATCACAGCATTCCAAAGGCCAATACTATTATGGAGGAAAAATTATTTTGTTTTTGAGGACATTTTTGGTCTTGTACAGAGAGATCATTGACCCAGTGACTAATATTGATGATCATTTTATGTAATTCATACTCTTTCTTTTGAGCTACGACTTGTGAAAGTGTAATGCAGTTAATAGGAAAAACTGGCTCCTGCCCCCCGTTGGGTCCGGCTACATCATCACATTCTAGAACCTGCAACCCAGCAATTCTTGCATTTTGATCCGTCATTCTCGGCTGTAAAGCGCTCTCACGCTGTGCTGTTTATAGGCCGCTTCATAATGAAAAGTTAAACTAGCTAGCCATGTGGGATGACGGCTCCTCGTGAACAAATGTTTGGGAGCGCTCTGGCGGTCTCTGGTGGTGCAAAAATGTATTGCACATATTTTCAATGGAACAGCAAATTATATAAGCCAGTTAACCGAGCAAAATGCTTTTACTCGGTTACGCAATTTTTAACGGTTAATCGGTTAACCATGGACACCCCTAAAATAAAATAAAATAAAATAAAATAAACCTCTTTACCCCCACCTGAATCAATCGCATGTTATCCAGTTTGGCTTTACCCAAATCTAAAAGCTTCTTTGGAAAAAAAGCATCAAAATAGCAACAAAAAAGAGAAGAAAATGCAACAACAAAAAAAGAAGCAACAAACACGCTTTAAGAGAGCAAAAAAAAAAAGACAAAAAAAAACAAACGGGAAAAGATCAATTATTATCTGTTTCTCTAGGTCTTAGCTTTCAAATGATGTGTTAAACTCCATTCAAGCAGCTTTAAGATTTGGGTAACGCTGAACTTGAGAAAATGCACTCGATGCATGCATTCAATGGTAACTATGACCAGAGATGTATAGGCACAGTTTCTATTTCTATATGATTATACAGAGCTTTGTACACATGGGTATATTTGGTATAGCAGGGCTGAGCGATATTGAAGTGTATATGTGTATTATTTTGTATGATCAGAATGAAAAAGAGAGGTATGGTGTATTTTTTGTACGACTGTGAACGATAAATCCTTTATGACATTTCTGTACGAACATAAAAGCTTTCGACAATCATATTAATGCACAAGCATGACTCGCTGAAAGTTTATGTGATGTTACTTGAATGAGACTTAAGGGGTAGGTTCTTTGAACTTCTTCCTACTCCTTTTGAGCACAATAGTCTTGCTTTGTTTTCTTCTTCTTCTTTGGTCGGTGGGACTCCCCACCGACCTGAAGCGGTCGGTGGGGAGTCCTTGCCCCAAGTGGAGGAGTTCAAGTATCTCGGGGTCATGTTCACGAGTGAGGGACGGATGGAGCGTGAGATTGATAGACGGATCGGCGCGGTGGGAGGAGGCCTCGTGGAAGGCCCAGGACACGCTGGTGGGACTATGTCTCCGAGCTGGCCTGGTGTCGCCTCGGGGTCCCCTCAGAACAGCTGGAGGAGGTGTGCGTGGATCGGGAAGTCTGGGCATCTCGGCTGAGACTGCTACCTCCGTGACCCGGCCCCGGATAAAGCGGAAGAAAATGGATGGATGGATGGAGGTTTTCTTTTTTCTGTAAACATTTTTGAAATGCTTTTCTGCTCAAACGAATAGATAAATGAATGAAATGAAAAGAGGGTTGTACTCGGTTACATTTACTCAAGTAGTGGGCTTCACGGTAGCACAGCGGTTAGAGCTCGTGCTTCACAGCTAGAAGGTCTGGGTTCGATTCCCACCCGGACGGGGCCTTTCTGTGTGGAGTTTGCATGTTCTCCCCGTGTCTGCGTAGGTTTCCTCCGGGTACTCCGGTTTCCCCTACCACTAAAAACATGTACAATAGGCCAGGATGAATGAGAGTGTACATGCACTGTCCCAACCAAATAAACCAATAAATAAAAAAATAAGTACATGCACATGTAGTAATTGAAGTAATGGTACTTTTGCACATGTTTTTTTTTCATACATTATACTTTTTACTTTTACTATAATATTAAAATAAAGTATATGAAAATATAAAAAAGTAGTAACTTTGTCTTGTATTTTCTTGTTTTGTTTAATTAATTATTCTGAATGATTTCTCTTATAGATTGTTATGGCATTTTCATTTTCAGATGTTGAAATGTTAATAACATTATTTCATGTTTTGTTTCATGATTTATATCACGACTGAAAGAGAAAGACTTTTATGCTCAAACAGTAACAAGTACTTTTTTAACTCTTACTCGAGTCATTATTTGGACCAGTACTTTTATTTGAGTAGAATGATTTTAAAGTAACGTTCCTGTTACTTTATACCCACCTCTGATTATGACCCCAATATGAAATAAACATAAATGTATCATAAAGACAGAATTCCCAGCAAAATGTATTATTGTCGTGTATTGCAATCAAATGAAATAGAATAGATTCTCAAACAAGTGAGCTTACCTACATTTGAGCACTAAGCCTAAAAGTCAAAAGCACACAGAAATGTCCACATGATGAAGAAAGAGATTTTAGCTGATAAGGACAATTGAGGGCGCACTCTTGTATGTAGGAACCAGACAATCCACAAATGTTCACTCTAATCATCCACACTAGAAATGAGCAAAAGACATTTTAAGTGCACCCCGGCCCGCAATCAGAAATTCAACAGTAAAATGAACAAAATCCAAGGTTAGTCTGGTTAAAGGTGTCCCACAATTTACCCAACCACAAGTTTCGTCATCTTTGGGAGTGTCGTATAACACCCTGAATGGGAAACTGAGTCACTTTTACTCTTGATCAGATCCTCTTTAATGAGTGAGTACCATGGAAAATACTCTATGACCACGTTTGTCACATAAACTGGAGTCATAGAGGAAAGAGTGTGGGGGAGCTACACTATGTACCCACAGACTTCCCATAGCGTTTTTGTATGTTTCGTAACTCAAAAAAAGGTGTATTCATAGAAGCACAAAGCACAGACCTGCTCCTATGGCAGTGAATTTAAATTATATGAGGCTCTTCCAAACGGTGTCACTGGAAGTTTGGGTCATTTAGTCCCTCTTTTCAGTTTTAGTTAGTCTTTTTGAGTCAACACAAATATATGGACATAGTTTTAGTCTCATTAACTACTTTTGATGCAGTTTTAGTCGACCTTTTCGTCACTGACGCATCACTTACTGACAAAATTGTTATGACAAAATATTTTAGTTGACGAAATGAACACTGGTTGAATTGGATACAAATCATGAAGGCCCGCACACACTACACGATTTGTATGCCCGATTTTGATACAATTCTTAGTCGCGCCGAGTCGTGTCTGGTTGAAGGCAGTCGCCGAGAGTCGTGTCTTGTAGTGTGGGGGGGTCACGACTGGACTCGCGTTTGAATCGTGTAGTGTGGGCAGCAGTCAGACGCAACTGGACTACAGGCGCAGGAAATCAAACATGTTTGATTTTTATGCCCGATTTTGGACGCACAGGAGAAACGTGGGTGATATTACTGTCCCCAAAGTGCACACACAGACTGCAGCGGCCAATGACGGGGTGGAATAAAGACAGAAAAACCCCGCCGCGCCTCCTTTTTCATTTCTCCGTAAAAACAGCGGCACAAACAGCTCATTTCATGGCAAACAGCCCCACACGAAACGGCACAACTTTATATCACTAAACGTTCACGAGAACCACCTGTTCAAGCTACATTTCAACCGCGAACAGAGTTTAGCGGCACTCACTGAGTTTGGAGACGGACTGTTCAGCTTCACCTCGCCTCTCTCCGCTTTCTCCGCTGTCTCCTCCGCCTCCTCCATCTCCTTTTCTTATTAAATCCACTGAAATACGTCCCGCTTCTTCGTGTCGTACCAGTAGGAGCCTTGCACTGCGATGTTGTGACACTGTTGACACCGCTGACCAAACTGGGACACGCACATGTTTTCGCACGCTCACAAACACGGCCCATCTTTGCGGATTTGGGGTCCGTTTTTGAAGCTGGAGGAGAGAGGAGGGCGGGATAGAGGACAGACGTGCTGTGTGATCAAACATCAGCTGTTAGTCAGAATCGTGTAGTGTGTTCGCTCCTAAGATTCTCTGTTGTGGTTTAGTAGTATCGGACCCAAGGACAGACACAAGACAGGAGTCAAGGTTCACAATTTATTTTCTTCACGGCTTGAAACAAGGCGGAGGGTCTCAGGTCCCAGGAGTCCTTCCCATACAGGCACTAGAAGCACAGGAGATCAAGGTAAGTTCCACGTAATCAAAAAACATGTAAGTCTCAGGATCTGGCTGCAAAATCCCCAGCTGACAGAACAATCTGGCAGAGTCTGTCTGGAGAGCTGGGTCTTTCACTGTGGCAGCTGGATTGCAGATGGCCAACAGGTGAGTAGCTCCAGCAGGCTCCACCCACACACACACACACACACACACACACACACACACACACACACACACAGGGAAAAGGAGTGGGGAACACAGGACCAGAGTCACACCCAGGGGCGTGACATTCTCAGTCAACTTTCTATAATCGCACTAGATCCAGTCTAGCCTGGTTTTACCATACCCTCGTACTTGTTTCGTACAGAGGGTCTGGACTTTCTCAATTGAGCTCCGTTTACAAGTGGGAGGGGTGAACTCTGTTTAAAGTTTGAAACGATTGGGTCTGATTTTACCCAATCGCTAGCGTTTGGTTGTGAAGTAATGCGCCCGGCCGAGTCAAGCTATGCTTGACGTCACCTACAACACCCGCCTCCCCCGCTCGCTGAATGGTAGGATGAAATTCAACCGATTGAATCGCAGCCATTGAGATCAAACCCAGACGTACATGCAGGCAAAAATATTTGACCGGAGTTTACGGATGGCAAAGGCCAGGCTAGATCCAGTCGTGTAGTGTGGACCCCCATTCTATATAAAATCGTTTAAGCCTATAAACATCGTGTAGTGTGTGCGAACCTTCAGTAATTTCTGTTCTTACAAGGGGTGTTTTTGCCAGCAAAGGACACGTGTTCTAGAGTAAAGCGAGTTAAAGTAGTACTAAGAAACTCATGCCTCTAGAGGCCATAAGTGCCACTGCAGATGTCGTAGCATTTTGTGTTTTTTAACTCATTAAGTGTCTGTGAGAGTAAATACTACACTGACAAAAAAGACAAAGGGAGAGAGGGATATTGTACATCTAATTACACAATGGAGATCCTTTTTTCCCCCACTCAAACTTGGCTGTAAATACTGTTTAAGTGGCGCTAGCCTGCAGTTAGCTTTGCCGGTTAGCCTGTTAGCTTCTTCTTCGTGTTTCTATTAGTGTGTATTGGTGGCTCCGACCCAGTGCAGGGAAAGCCAGAGAAACCAGGGGGAGATGAAAGACCCCCATCATCCCATGAACACTTGTATTACCCCCAGAGGGACTACGAAAAGAATTTATTAAGGTAAAAACATTACTTAGTACTACTTTAAATAAGGCTAAAAACAACAGTTGCTCTTAGCATTGTCTTCAAAAACATGGGGGAGCCCTCCCTGGGGACTGGAACTGAGGAGTGATTACTCAATCATCACTGAAATTAATCAGGTATGAGTTTCATACGGTTAAAGTTTATTGGTTTATTTGGTCCGGGCAGCGCATATTAATGAACAAGCCACACCGGATTGTAGCCTTAGGCTAATTACCATCCTTCGTTCCCCATGCGCACTCTCATTCATCCCGGCCTATTGTACATTTTTTTAGTGGCCAATCCAAAAACATGAATCGTGTTCTTTTTGAGACAGTCAGAAGTTGACTTTTGTTTGTATGTTTGAGATCGTTGCCCTGCTGCAAGACCCAAAAGCACTTCAAATGAGGGCTTGAACTGATGGTCAGACATTATCCTGCAGGATTTCCCGGTGGCAAATTCATTATTCCATCAATGACAGCAAGTTGTCCAGGTCTTTTGGCATGGTGTTCTTTTTTTATTTATTTTTTTATCAAATGTTGTGTTGTTTTCTATGCCAGATCTAACAGACCCTGCCAAAAGGTTTAACTCTTGACTCGTCAGTCCATAGAACATTTCTCCAAAAGTCCTGTGAATCGTTCAGATGTTTGTGAGACTTTGTGTTCTTATTTTCTTAGCAGTGATTTCCGCCTTGGAACTCTCCGTGGATGCCATTTGTTGCTCAGTATTTAACCCTTAATCACATCCAAGCACATTTGTGTGCTTTTGGACTTTTATTTTTTGCATAACTCCTACATTTTTTAAGCCAATTGAGTGACATTTTCCCAGAGGGTGTAAAATAAGTTGATGTCATTTGGATTTTTATCCCATTTCAAAACTATTTTTTTTTTTTTTTTTGAAGGTCTGACTCTCCTCTTTTCATACATATAAAAATATAATAACTTTTATAAATGTTTAACCCTTTAATTGCCTACTTTTTGACCCAAAGTCACTATAGTGCATGTTAAAAAAAAAAACAATTTTCCAATGCAAAATTGGAAATTTCTTGTCTGGCTGATTCTGGTCTGGCTGATTCTGGTCTGGCTGAGTTAAAATGTGTTTATGTCGTGGCAATTTTAGTAAAAAAACTCACGTTAACGTCCTTTGACACAAAAATGCGTTTGTAAGCTATAAAAAATAAAGGAACAATATTTTATAAAACGTTTTCTTTTATATGGAAGCATTAACTCTCCTCATACATATACAAATATTATAACTTTTTATATATTTGAACCCTTTTATTGCCAACTTTCTGTCGCAAAGTCACTCTGATGTAATTGCTATTGTGAGCCCATTAATTTACATAGTAGCCTATAGACTTACATTGCAATCTCTACTTTTCAAACCACAGCCATAAAAAGGAATTAAAAATGTAATTTCAAACTTCTGCAAATTACCTGAACCTTGAGGCTTCAAACTAACATCCTGACACATTTTTTTCACCATGAGGTCATTTTTACCTTGTATAGCAAGGAGACGAACATGCCTAGTAAACAGTTGTTAAAACAGAAACAACTGCATTACTTCATTGTTACTGAATCTTGCCCTTTATTTTGTGACTTTATGCATCAGAGTGGATCTGTGGAAGCGTTAAGGACGAGGCAAGACAGTGTTAGAGCCTTTTTAACTAGTATTTGTACAAAAAAATATTGATATTGTCATATCAAAATATGACAATTTAGGGGCTAGAAAGTTTTGAAAAAACATGATATTTTATATTATGAGCACAAATGCTGGTATAAGTATTTCATAACATAATGGTGTGTGCAGCAGATGGGCTTCAATGGGAAGTCTCTGCTTGTTCCATTGTTCCAAAAGACAAACAACAAACAAGTATTTTCTTCCTCTTGCCATACTCGGTTAAAATTACCTCATTGTGAAAAAATAATACAAATATGCAGAAATTACATTTTTAATTCCTTTTATAGTTGTGGTTTGAAAAGTAGGGATTGAAATGTAAGTCTATGGGCTACGTAAAGGAATGGCCCCACAATTGCAATTACGTCTGAGTGACTTTGCGACAGAAAGTTGGCAATAAAAGGGTTCAAATATATAAAAAGTTATAATATTTTTATATGTATGAGGAGAGGTAGAGCTTCAATATAAAAGAAAACGTTTTAAAAAATATTGTTCCTTTATTTTTTTTTATAGCTTACAAACGTTTTCAACTTTTGTGTTGAAACACCCACAAAGGGAGTTTTTTACTAAAATTGCCGCTACATAAACAAATTTTTACTTAGAAACAAATCCTTCGGGGTCAACTTACACAGACATCAGGCCACATCAGCCAGACCAGAAATGTTCAATTTTGCATTGGATAATTTTAATTTTTGGGTCAGAAAGTTGTCAATTAAAGGGTTAAACGTTTATAAAAGTTATAATATGTTTATATGTATTGAAAGAGGAGAGTCAGACCTTCAAAATATATATATATTTTTTGAAAGATATCAATCATTACATTTTGTATAGCACATGTTTTTGTCGAAGGGACGTTAGCGTAACTTTTTTAAAGGTGTGATTAAGGGTTAACTTCACGAACACTGACTTTGACTGAGCCCAGTGAAAGCCTGCAGTTCTTAAGACGTCGTTCTGCGATCTTAAGTGACCTCCTGGATGATTCTCCTGGTGTCATTTCGTGGCATTATATATGAAATGTATTTGCTTACTTAGTTTGACTGATGGGTCTAAAGGTGGCAATTTCTTGACTCAACAAATTTGGTCATCAGGTCATTCATGAAATGGAATCAGGAAGGGGTCTACTGTACATACTTTTAGAAGACAGTGTATTTAAACGTCATTTTTAGTAACTGTAGTAATCAACATCACCATGGAACCGAGCTTTCTAGAAATAAAAGTTCTTAGCCAAAAGGAGCAACAATTATGAAATCAATAATTGTATTTTATTTCATTCATGGGTGAAATATCAAACGAGTCCCATGCCATAAGTGATCATTGAGTTCTGTTTTTTGTTTTGCTTGCAGAGGAACACTTTCACACTTCTGCAAAAACCACAACGTGTGAAAAGTGAATTCTCGCCAAACTACCTAGAAGAACCCGGGGCGAGACTAGCACTATTAGATTCATTTTCAAGCTCAGTAGATTTCCATGATTGCTCCAATAGGCTAAAGTTAAACACGGACACAAGAACAGTTCAGCTCGGCCTGCCTGACTTCTTCCCTTAAACTGTAGCCAGTGGGTCAAAACGTGCGGTAAATTGAAAAGAAAGTCTTTATTTTATTTTTTTTTACCGCCTTTTTCATCTGGAACCTTACTTTGCTTTATACTGTAATACATTCACAACGCTTTAGGTAATGGCCAAAAGAGGAAGTTTGCTCCAGAAATAGCCCCAATGTCTGACTGAATGAGTGTCCATGTGACTATATGGAATCTTTTTTTAGTTGAAGGCTACTACATTTGTCATCAAAACATTTGCACAATTATCTTTATGAAGCAGAAACTCAATAGGAACTCAATAATTTTTTTAAATTTTATTCTCACCGTTTATCTAAGAATACAAGAGGAAGCAGGCTGACCAGTGTTGACACACACCACCCTGTGGCGGAGTACTTCCTGTCTGAGTGGGAGGGTGACAGTTATATACTCTCAACATGACAGTACGGCTCAAGTTTAAAGCTACACAGACGCACACATGGACATGGAGCCGGAGCAGATCCGAGAGGGCTACCTGGTCAAGAAGGTAAAACGCAATAGTCTTCCTTTCATTCTTAACATTGTGAAACTACAAAGTGGGTAAAGTAGGCTTTGAAAACATAATTTTTTTCCAGATTTCAGCAGGTGTTATGGCTTTCCTTTCTTCAAGAGTTTAGTACTAGTCCCCTGTGTCCGATCACATTATCATATATTGGGTGCATCTTACATCATTTACATTTTTAGAAGAATGTATTGGCAAACCAAGCTATTGCAGGTTTTGTCACTCAGCATAACCTCTGTATCAAAACAGCTGGACGCGTCTGAACAGAAACCGCTTACGTCTCAGGATTCATGAAAAAAAAGGGTCAAAAATGAGACGGAAACGAGGATGAAAATGCAACAGAAGTGCGACAAAAACGTGACACACACACACACACACAAAACCACGAGAGCAACAGAAAAGTGACAAAAAAAGAAAAAGATACATTTTAGATGAGTTTGGTAGGTCTTAGCTTTCAAATGAAGTGTTACCCTGGCCTATAGGAGGCAACCGTTTTAGATTTGGGTAAAGCTGATACGAAAATCAGAGAGAAAAATGCACTTGGTGAAGGCGGAGGTTTAGAGGTTAAGGCCACCATTCTCTTGGGCTCTTAAAGGATTAGGAGAAATCCCAAAATGTTTAGCTCTTTGTCTTGAGATATGTCCAGATGAACATTTTTGATTGAGCCTTATTTGGGTCCTGACATCTGGAGACAATTGTATATAAGTATTTGACAGACAAGTTCAGTTTTTATTGTACTTGTTGAATTAGAATAAGAATGTCTGTTGTTGAAGATCAGTCATTATGGTGGGTTGCAATCGTCGCTATAGCATTACAGTATGTATTACGGGTCGAGGCGACATTGAGTTTTTTTGCACTCTCATGCTTAGGACTTTCTGATGTACTGTCGACCTCTGCGGGAGTCTGTTTGAGTCTAAGTGATGACACATTGACCAAAGGAACACTTCATTTCCAGTCATGTAAAAAAAAAAAAAAAAAAAAAACACTTCCTGCTTCGACTCGGCGACAAAAATAGTTACCACAAATATCATTGTGGTAACAGCTGGAGACCAACCACTGAAGTACTGAAGTCGTCTTTTATTGTGTTGTTGCATTATGTGTAAACAGACTCCGGCTCCGTATTGCGGCACATGGGTCATTATTTCTCAATAGCACTGCAACACCTATGGCTGCTTACCCGCCACACGTTTCCTAGTAAATATAAAGTAAGTAAATATTTAGCAAGCGGTGTTTGTCATTGGCGCTGGTGTGTTGTCTGTTGTTGAACGTATAAGGATTATTACAAGCGCATTTCAGAGCAACAACCATTATTTCTATCCCAACTCGTGGACTGCAAATTTTAGTAATAAAATTGTGTAAAACTTCAAGCTGATTTATTACTATACTGGAGAGGTGCATTTTGTTTTCACTGTATCATAATATACGATAAGTTAAAAAAACAAAACAAAAAAACACACATTTTGAAACAATGTCCCACCTTTTGTAATGATTTTCTCGTTTTGCAAAGATGTAATGTGTTGCTCTACTATTAACACATTATTGGGCATTAGCAAAGCATCTGTAAAAATGTGTTTCTAAAACAAGAGTTCTTATCATGTGTTAATCAATAAATGCCTAAATAGTGATTATACCTTTACTGTTCAAACCCCTTTCCTATGCCGAAAAATTCAGATTTGTTCCCACACTTTATTGTTTATTTATTTGACCTCTATTTAACCAGAAGAATCCCACTGAAATTAAGAATCTCTTTTTCAGGCAAGTCCTGGCCCCAGAGGGGAACCTGTTGTACATGTTTTTTTAGGATGAAGCACTTTGTTGTGGCATCTATTCAAGTGCTTTAAATGATAAACAAGGGCTAATAAAACTATATTAATGTTCCATCACGAATAAGGAATGCAGTATTTATCAATGTATTTACAAACAGCTAACCAGCGGCTTACAGCTTCATTACATGAGTTGAGTCGAGTTGCGAAACGTGGCTCAAGCTGAGAAAATGAAGTGATGAAAAGTAGTGGATTCATTTCTCCTTTTTCATCCAGCCAGTGCTTTCATTTTGATCCATTCCCCCGGCCACAATGTGCATTCACCCAAGTTAGATCTTGATAGTTAAAAATGTCAAATGGTTCTATTCGTTCTGTAGGGCACCCTGCTGAACACATGGAACGCGCTGTGGGTGGTCCTGTCCGAAGATGGAGTTGAGTTTTACAAGAAGAAATCTGACCAGTCACCAAAAGGAATGATACCACTGAAGGGAGCCACGCTAACCAGCCCGTGTCAGGATTACAGCAAAAGAGCAGTAAGTAACGTTACCCGGTTGTTTTCATATCGGGGAGGTTTTGCCACTCACCACCATGGGGCTTCGTCAGCAACTAAATATGTGTAGCAGTGGGCTGTCCCTTAATTAACACAGTGACACTATAGAGTCAGAACACTGGGTGAATGTTATTTCAAAATAAGCATGTGTTGCATGTGTGCCGCAGCTTGTGTTCAAGATCACCACAGGGAAGAAGCAGGATCACTTCTTCCAGGCGTCTCACATGGAGGAGCGGGAGATGTGGGTCAAAGACATCAAGAGGACCATTCAATGTCTGGAGGGGGGCAAGAGGTTCGCCCGAAAGTCCACCCGGCGCTCCATCCGCCTGCCCGAGACGGTGAATCTCAGGTCGGTTTCACGCATCATATCACTGTAACGTAAAAAAGGAAAGACGAGCGGAAGTGAAAGCAATAGGGAAAGTATTAATATAAATATTACTCAATACGATGGAGCAAAAAGGGTATGCACTGTACTAAAATTAACAATCGCGTGTCAAATGTTACCAGTAAGTTATGCCCAAAACGGTTGGGAACCACAATCTTAAACACTCCTTTTATTATAAACACAAAGCTAAATCTACAATGGAATGGTTTAAAAAGAAACATATTAATGTGTTAGAATGGCCCAGTCAAAGTCCTGACCTAAATCCTATTGAAAATCTGTGGAATCCTTTTATTATATTTTATCATGTCAATATTCATGTCAATCTCAGGGTCAGATAAACGACGTTTGGCATAAGCTCAGGAGTCATTTCAAATCATTGAAATGACTTTCCTGAGAGTGGACAAGAAGAGAATCAAAGACTGATTTATTAAATGTCTAACTGACAGTGTGTCAACATTTTTGCTTTACTATGCAGCATTTTAAACTTTTGAAATAACCCTAGAATGTGCCGGTGTCCAGCTATTAATAAGCTTGTTTGAGGATCATTTGTATAAAAGTGGCTCCGAACATGCCAGTGTCCAGAAAACACCACGATGAAGAGTACAAGTACAGCTGATATTGAATTGTGAATTATGTTTTATTTTGTGAATAGTTTAAAAAAGGTTGCATTTACTAAAGCAAACATAACAAAAAACAGTCCATCTGTGTCAACCAAATCAAAAATACATGTATCTTAATTTTCTACTCAGTTGTAGGGGGAGACAAACATGCGATGAGTGCCCTCTAGTGGATGTCTGGCTGGATGCAACAACTTGAAATGTCCCATTTGACGGTGCTATGTCTCCACAGCCAACTGTACATTCAGATGAAGGACCAGGAGGAGGGCGTGAAGGAGCAGAGGGTGGAGCAGGACAACAAGGCCTTCAACTACTGCTTCACCGGTACGTAAGCCTCCTGCATTTACAGTCACTTGTACTTATGTGTGTAGTTTATACGGATACAACTTTGTACCATGATCGAGTATAGCTTCATCAAAAGAGTCGATGTGGTCATGAACGTCACATTACAGTTTTATTCCATGGGTAGGTGTGACCGTGATGGACTGGCTCATCTCCAAAGACAAGGCGAGGAACCGTCCCGAGGCCCTGATGCTGGGGACAGGGCTGCTGAACGAGGGCTTCATCCAGCCGGCAGGAGACATGTCTAAAGAGGGCGCCCACAGCGCAGAGAAGTCTGTGCTGCTGGACCAGACGGATGCACTCTACTACTTTGTGAGTTCAACCTTTTGTTCAAAAACAGCATAGTCTAAGAGGGCTCGGGGAAGTAAAAAACAAAACCAGGGCAGACAAGAGCCTTACATGGGTGTTTTTGGTAGCATATAATCCCTGTTTATTTCAGACTGACGCAAATAAGTAGTACAATTTAGTATTACTGCATGTACATTTGTAATACTATGCATAACTTTGAGTTTTACAGCCCATTTGTACACTGGTGTTATATATGACTCTTTTCTGGATTAATGATTGAAATGCTTCTGCAAACATATCTAAGCTGCTTTACGTCATACACGAGTTTCCCATTATTGAAAAGGTTTTGAAAATGTAGTCATCTGCACTGGGTTGTTTGTTTTTTTAAGTTGTTTGTCCTTGTGCTCAATAAGCTTCCACATGTGTGCCTTTGCTTGTGTTCACCGTGTGTGCCGTTGCTCAATACAATTCTGCAATTAATCTAGAAATAAGTAAAATCTTGTTTTAAGAAAGCTGTTCTTTACACTTAAATCAAGAAATATAATCTATAACAATGTTTTTTCAAAATAAATTAAGATTTGTTTTATCTCATTTTGAGAGGGGGGAGGTCTATTTTCTTAATTTAAGTGTAAAATATCAAGGGTAGATTTACTTTTTACTTACCTCGAGAAAATCCTCCTTAGTCGAGTCTCTAACTCTTACCTTTATATAGACTGTATTTCAAAATGTAAAACATTTATAAATATCAACGCTATGTTGTTTTTAAACACCAGTTGTGTTCGACGTTCTCTCCTAGAGAAGGGGGACACCATCTCATGACATCAGCCTAATTTGTAGGTCTGTTTTAGGAAACGCATTATTGGGTTACTCATGGGGAAGCGCGCTTAAAAGCTCGCAAAAAGTCAATTTACAGATTGACAACTGTAGTCAACAAATAATGTCACCAAAACATATTTTCAATCATTTCACAGTTTACGTTTTATTCTTTATTTTTATGTGTATTCCCTATTGAACAGGCATCATGTGCTGGTTATCAAAGTGAAATTCTCTGTTGTGGACAGGCTGACAGCGGGTTCTTCTGTGAGGGCTACTCCAGTGATGAGGATGTTCTGCTGAAGGAGGAGTTCAGAGGGAATATCATGAAGCAGGGCTGCTTACTCAAACAGGTATTACGCTGCTCACAAACGCAGGCGAGAGAGAGGCGCGCTTTGTCTGCAGCACAGCGCGCCCCTAATTTACCGCGCTGCTCAGACAACATGGGCTGAATATCAATGAATGAAAGACCTGTTTTGCACACGTCTCCCAGCTGGCCTTATGGCGCATTATCGGAAAAAACTGGGGGATTATATGGACGTGCCATGCTGTTTATCATATGATTTGGATTTACAGTGCACATGTTTATGATGATCCAAGGCATACATAAATATATCATCAGCATAAGATTTTGATTCAGACGTTTAAATACATATTGTTGCATATGTTTAGATTCAAGTCTAATTAATGCCGGCCTTGCCAAAATATTTTATTGTAGGACAAAGTACCTAAAAACTGTAATATATTCAATTAGAATAAGACATTTCTGACATAAATTAATGTAGGTACAGTGCCTCTCGAAAGTACTAATACACCTTGAACCTTTGCACATTTTGTCATGTTTACAACCCTAAACATAAAGATTTTATTTTGAATTTTTCAAAAATAGAAAAGTGAAAAGTGGGGCGTGCATAAGTATTCATACAGCATTTTCGGGGTGCATTAAATTGCATAATAATATAACATTCCTAATGACACACCTTGCCCTAACCATTAAATAGAGGTCAAATGAGACAAAAATTGAACTTTTTGGCCCAAATGCAAAACGTTATGTATGTCAATGTCAATGTCAATGTCAAATTTATTTATATAGCACACTTAAAACAGCCACAACCGCCCAAAGTGCTGTACAACAAACATTATAAAATACAATTAGTATGGCACAAACCTAACACTGCTCATCGTCCTGAGTGCACCATCCCCAGTGTCAAATATGGTGGGGGGAGCATCATGCTATGGGGCTGCTTTTCCTCAGCGGGGACTGGGAAGATTCTAAGAATAGAAGAGAAGATGGATGGAGCCAAATACAGAGACATTTTGGAGGAAAACCTGCTGGAGTCAGCAAGAGAATTGAGGCTGGGGCGGAGATTCACCTTCCAGCAGGACAATGACCCTAAACACAAAACTAAATCTACAATGGAATGGTTTGAAAACAAACATATTAATGTGTTAGAATGGCCCAGTCAAAGTCCTGACCTAAATCCTATTGAAAATCTGTGGAAAGACCTGAAAACTGCTGTTCACAAACACGCTCCTTCTAATTTGACAGAGCTTGAGTTGTTTTGTAAAGAGGAATGGGCTAAAATGTCTCTAGATGTGCAAACCTTGTAGAGTCAAACCCCAGAAGACTTGCTGCTGTTATTGCAGCAAAAGGGGGTTCCACAAAGTATTATTTCCTGCTGTATGAATACTTATGCACGCCCGATCATTTTGCTTTCACTTCACAGTTGTCTGTTACTTGTGTGTGAACTTTCAGTAAAAAATTTAAAATAAAATCTTTAGGGTTGTAAACATGACAAAATGTGCAAAAGTTCAAGGTGTAGTAGTACTTTCGCAAGGCACTGTATATTGTGTACTCCAAAACGAATTTTTTTTTTTTTTCCCTAGTTATGTTAGTTATTCAGAATAGTGCGTTTGTCTTCCCACAATGTGACAATAGTAATCTCCTGTCGTATAGGGGCACAGAATAAAGAACTGGAAGGTGCGAAAGTTCATCCTGCGAGACGACCCGGCTTATCTCCATTACTACGATCCCACAAAGGTAATTACGCGGCCGAGCTCGGGCTTATGCACTGGGCAGCCCTGCGCACAGGTGCCACGTAATGCTAATGTATTGCATTGCTATGTTCCACTCAGGAAGACGACCCCCTGGGCTCCATACACTTGCGCTCCAGCGTGGTCACCGCAGTTGATTCTGTGCCCGACGGTGGGTGGTGCACTTACATAAATTAGCAGAGATTCATAACATTTTATTCTCATGGTGTGTTTTTTTTCTTCTTTTTTTGCAGCTAAGAAGTATGATGTAGAGGGGAACCTATTTGAAATCATAGCATCGGATGAGACTCACTACTATTTTCAGGCCGCCACAGCCGAGGAGCGCAAGGAGTGGATCAAGGCAATACAGACTGTGTCCAAAAGTGGCAAATAAAGAACATGCTTGCTTCCAAAATGATCCAAACTGCAGAATTCAAAGTGCTTAAATGGGCCGTTTCCTGTGGCCTCCACACCAAAAACATACGCATTTTTAAAGCCCATAAATCAAACCATCACCAGACCCCGTGCTGAATGAGTCTACACTCAAACTGCTTTTATCACGGCGCCATTGATTTGTTATCATGTTGTTGGCTGAAAACTGCGGCTCGTATATTATTTTTAGCATGTTTAGTTCCGAATGCTGCCTCTGGGGATTTTAACCCAAACTTTGAGATGTGAACCAACAAAGTGCCTGGTTTACTTAACTGGACTCTGAAAATACCATCCACCAAAACACCCACCAGGAAGTAAACATACTGTGAGAGGCTGAAGAGGAAGTTGTGTGCGAGAAGTTATCTGATCATAGATTAATTATAAACTAAATGTACAGCTTGCCAGTCAACCACACTTCCTCCCCATGACATAAATAAGTGGTATTACATTTGGCTCCGAAACTCCAACCGATTAGTTCAAAGACATGTGGCTGTTTCACAACTTGTCTAATGCAAATAGTGCTGGAACTGGTGCATCAGTGTAATCCACACTTTCCCTCCGCTGGTACAGGTGGGAGTGGAGCCAGTAACAAAGTCAATTTACTTAAGTGACCTTTTTGATCTGTACTTTTTCATTGAGAACGTTTACTCCACTACGTTTGAAAGAGAAACATAATACATTCTACTCCACTACATTTCAACAACAGTAAGAACAGTGATCACAGTTGGCCACGTGTTTTGTTCCAGTGTAGACCTTATAATGCACACTCCAGAACAGTAGGTGGCGCAGTGCAATTGTGCTGTCAATGCCAATCCCTTACAACCTTACCTGACATAAACATAGATAACAGGTTCAGTAGAGGTTAACGTGGCCATTGGGAAGAAGCACAGCTGTATTCAAGAGTTTCACCTCACTGTTTGTTGTAGAAGTAGTTTGAGCAACAATATGGGTGCTGGAATGTTTTTTTATTTAATGTATTCATTTCTAATTATACATTTTTGTCGCTGTCAATGGTGCCAGCAATACATTTTCTTCAGTTAATTTTAATAGTGCAATGTTTTTAAGTATGCACATTTTGTGATCAGGTTGATGTAGAATAAAGTCTTTAGTTTGGCTTTCAACCCAATACTCTCCAAACACAATATTTGGATCTTCAATGAAGGTACTTGATTCATCTTCTGTACTCAGTAGTTGAAGTCTTCGAACGTTTCGCCTCTCATCCAAAAGGCTTCGTCAGCGACCTATATTTGGACAATATTTGTACGTTAAAGAATGGTCTCAAATATCCGAGCGTGCATGTTGCGGTTGGCAGCTGACTTCCTGTGTGTTCACTCATCAGTCCACGGGCAGTTGTTCGGGTTATCACAGCGCCACAGACCACAGTCTGTTCCCGGGGCGGAATTATGTCTTTCTTCACACTTCATTGTGACAACGGGCGACAAACCGCATGTAACGCCTCAAGTTCGTAAAGCTGCAGCATGGAGTCATTAATAAGGAGTGATTAATATGCAACTACCCTGACTCACATGCAGCAGTGGTACATAAACTGGCATTGCAAACAAATAATCCTCACTCCGGCAGGAAGGACAGCTTAGTGCAGTATTGTGGTATAGGGCACCGCGCACACGAGATTTGCTATGTTGCATTTTTGTGTTTAGAAATAATCTTCTTTTTTTTTTCATTTCATATGTAACTTCCACTTCAACCATTCAAGACACTTGCTTCAATGCACCGTTTTCGCCACTTGAGGGAACTCTATCTCAACCTAACACCGTTCAAATCTCCAGCCAGTAGCTTCGCAGCCCAATACCAAGTGTCTCCCTCAATGGGCAGCCAGATACGAGTCACTGTATTATCGCGTAGTCCATAAAATGTACGACACAAAACATTTAGGTAAATATAGTACAATATTAATGCAGAAATGTTTGTCATTTACTGAAATTATTAGCTCCACCTTACTTACTCGCAAGCGTGAACTCCACGTAGGTTTCCTGCCCACACAAGTGCCATCTTTGTTGCGTAAACGATGCTCAGGAGGCGGAGGAATAAAGCCACGCTCTAATATATCAAGCGTTACTGTCACTGTGCCTTAGTGTAATACGAAATACAAAGTGTCATGTAATTCACACCATCGAGGGGATAGGGACAGGTGAGGGAAATACAGGCCTACGGTTTAAGCCAAGATCAACAGAAGGAGGGATTTGTTGAGTGACACGCGCACTGACGATAATTGGAACATGGCTCCTGCGCGGTTATGGCAATGAGCCTGGGAACATGAAGAGTGTAAATGGAAGAGAAAAAGCTGCGCGTTTTCCCCACATTGTATCATTTTAGACGGTACATTCCACTGCTTTTTAATAAGATCACATTCACGTTATCAAGATTCGCATTTTCATGAAGCATGTAATGTTACGGTTCCAGCTAACCGACGGTGCATGGGGTGATTTTCCTGCTGTCTCGCTGAAATGAAATTATCTGTGAAAGCTGTCAGTGTTGGCTCCGCTTGAGTTGCTCACATGCGGGTTCATTTCGGGACATATCGAACGGGTCCGTCCGAACTGAACATTTGTGTGGCCTTTTATCAGCAAGGAGCCTCCATCGACCCTCATTTTACGTGGAAGAACACATCCCGAGAGAAACAGAGAAAGAGAGAGAGAGGAGAAAGGGTGACTAAAGTGTTCTCCGGAAATAACAGGTTTTGGTTGGATCGATACCCCCCGCCAGGGTCACAAACGCCACCGTACAAAAGCAACGCGAGGAGCCCCAGGAGGGAGGTGAGGAAGGAATAGGTCAGCGAGACTGTTAATGCGCTTCAATCATCATCTGCACCGGGGAGTGAATGAAAGGAACATGCCCTGTCCCGTGTGATGAACTTTGGGGGTGACTTGTGCCATACGATTAAGCTTCTACGCCATTCCAGTGCAACAGCGGATACGAGGTTGTGATTACTTTACTGACCAACCTGGAGATGATAACAGCTTGTTGGATTACACCGACAGTTACGGACTTTGCTCAGACCCTTGGAGTTGTGTTAGCATCAAGCAATTAGGGGGGCATACTCGGAATTGTTGATACTTGTGTAAGCTTCAAGTCGTATGCAACTTTTAATCGACAAGGTTTCTGAGTCATCATTTGTACTGGACTGTTATTCAAAGAAAAGCTGTTTCGTAACACTTTCAGGAGAGTTCTTCAGAGTTATCCGGCTAATAACAAGCCCAGATTTTGATTTTAGAACCCAAATCAAAATCTGGACTTATTATTTGCCTTGGTTAATAATGGCTGGTATTTAGAACTTTTACAGATTTTTTTTTTTCTCTGTAAGATATTCCACATTCCCTTAGAAAAAAAAAATCTTTGATGTCAACAAAACCAAGCCACACATTAAACCTGGCTCTATCCATTATTCTGAATTCATCGCTGCAAATATGCATTCAAACTTCAGATGAAAGTAAGCTAAGTTTTAGATAGATTTCTCTAGTCTAAATTCTCTTTTTTTCTCCATTCACCTGCAGAGTTTCTCCTCATAAAAATGGTAATTGCGTAGTTGCATTTATATAACACACTTATACTTCGACTGGACACACACAGCGCTTTACATAAGGAGCCATTCACTCTTTCAAACACACGCTCACATTCAGACAAGCCTATGCAGACCATGGGGACAAGTGAGTCCCACTTTGGTGAGCTACTGCCTCCCGAGTTGCTGGTCCTTGGAGTTCTGTTTCGTCTTACCTGTCAGAGTATAATCTTGTCTTCTCTGGCGGTGACTTTCGGAGGCACGGGGAAATTAATGCTCAGGTCCACAAACAAATCGATTGGTGCACAGCTCGAATACTGCACTGCAATGTCTCGCCGCCCGCTTTGCAGATGTTTGTGAGAAATCCGGGATCAACTTTGGCCCGAGAGAAGTGATTTGCTCCATCATCATAAGTAGTGTCAAATCTGTCCAGTTATGTATCTGAGTACGAGACAAAAACACCTCTCAAGTGCACAGTCATTTTCAGAAATGAAAAGCAATCGGGACATTGCGTTATTCTCCTATATTATGCCTTACCTCTTGAAAATGCCCTTGCTGTGCTCCAAAAATGATTATTATACAGCATGTTCATGTTAAGTCGAGAACATGCTGCAGCACTTTTTCTATCATTGACCCATCAAACCCTGTGAGATGAAACCAGTGTGACACCTTAAGAACATTTCCCTGGAGATGTGTTAAATCGTTTCTTTTTTTTGTTTTGTGTTTTGTCTCTATTCAAGGAAGCTACATGGGACTTTGATAAAACGGTGTATTGCTGTGCACCTCCTGATGTTTTCACCGAATGTCGTCGGTGCCACACTTTGCCACACAGCCCGCTCCATACAACAGGTGTCCATCGATCGTTATATAGAACTCGGCTGATGACATTTCACGTTCAAGCTTGTTTCCATGTCAGCCTAAATGTCGAGCTAAAACAGGCGCCTATCGGATCGACATCGGGCAGCTGACACTCGTGATCGAGCTGTTATGACTGTGAGGGCTTCTGGAATTCCTGGTGCGTTCCATAGCACATTTTCAAAAAATGTAAACTAGGCATCGCGGCACTTCAATATTTCCAGTCACACAAGAAACAATTTGCTTCTTACACTAAACTGGAATAAGCCCGAACAGGCATCTCTTTGTCCAATGTTCCTGGTCAGTGGCGTCAACAACAATCATCACGGTTTCAATCATTCCATGGATTCAGCAACACTCCTGTGCGTACTGCTGTGCCGCACAGTGTGAAGATCTTGTAATTGCTCCGTTATCTATCACGCCGAGCCAAGGCCCCGTGAATGTGCGGAATCTATGGTGCGTCTACTTGCTGCCTCAAAAATAAAATTGCTGAGGACATTTGTGAGTGAGTGAGTGAGTGGGCCCATCTCTTGATCTGACTCTGTAGGGAATGACGAAGCTCCGTACTTTACAGAAATGTTCCATAGTGTGCTATCATCATCAACAGCAGCGAGGATACACTGCACCATATGAGGCGTGATTGTCAGAGGAGCTAATATTCACATGAAATGAGACAGATAAGACTTCACCATGGAGAAATTCCCTGATAGAATACATGAGCTTTAAAGGTAAATTATGCAACTTTTTATGTGAAAAAGAAAGTTGATATGTGTGTGTGTTTGACCTTGTAGTGACCCTGCAGCTGCATGAGTGGTCCGTGGGGCTTTTGTCATCCGTCACAGTTGTCTGTAGGACGCTCCAGGATCAATTGTCTGGAAGGTTTTCGCCGCTGACAGAGCCTCTCACCAGAAAAATGTATCCTGGAGCGTTGTAGAGACCACCATGATGTAAAGTAAAGGTTCAATGCTGACCACTCATACAGCCGCTGGGTCACTACAATGTCAAATACATACAAATATCAACTTTATTTATCGCATTAAAAAGTTGCATCATACGCCTTTAATATCATAAGAGAAGTCATTTTCCTTCTCGTTCCAAGAAGCTTCTCCACACACATCTGATCAAAGTTTGTTTTAAACTCTCCTCCTGGGAGGGATTAGCACTGCCACCTAGTTCATGTTTACCCTAAGCCAGTTTCGCTCATTCACCCCATCCTTGTCCTGAGCTGAGGCAACACCTTAAGTTCATTTACCCGCAATTCACCTCACAATATTTAGGGAAAAATAGAATATGGCAAGTTGAGACATGATATAACTTGGCTTCCTCAAATCTACAACGCAGAAACGAGGCGTAATGCTTCTCAGATGAGAGGTGACACGTCCTCCACCGAAACAATCCAGTCCAGACGGTAGCTTGGAAAACCTCTACTACAATGAAGTCCTGGACAAGTGGGTATTCAACAGTCAAAATCGATTATAAATGGAGAGGTTTAAGTTAAGTTAAGACCAGCGTTGGCAGTTTTTAAAGAAGAGAATAGGATGATTCTCCAAACGTCGAGCACCTAAGCGTAAAAATGATGTCCAGTTAAATCGATTTGGTGGACTTTCTGTATAAATATAGACGGCTGTAGTTGAGGGGAAACAACGGCCGCATGTGACCCTTCAAGACCAGACAGATTTTTTAATATCTTCTCCGGTTATTTAAAGGAGTAATAAAGGGAGAGGCAGACTATTAACTTTTCTGTGCGCTTAGAATTTAGATGTGCTTTCAACTGGAAATAGAGGCGAAGCAACAGGCAGATTCGGCGGTGGAAGAAGAATACGTAAGCCTCAGTCGAGTCACGGAGCTCATGGAGCAGCAGAGGGTCATGTTCAGGGAATTAATTCAACAACAACAGGAGAACTTCAAAGGATTTATTAAACTCATCATGGAATCAACAAACACCCGCATGGATTTACAGACTAAGGACATTCAAGAACTAAAAACAAGCCTGCAGTTCACGCAAGGTGAGGTGGACACTTTGAAAGAGCAAAATCTGAAACTCACGGAGCGCACAAACACCTTACAAACGGACTTTTACAAAGTATGTGACAATTTACACATCATCACGGACAAACTGGAGTATCTGGAGGGGCAGAGCCGCAGAAATAACCTGGTATTTGAGGGAGTGTTGGAGTCGCCTGGGGAGACTTGGGCCGACGCCGAGGAAAAGGTGAAAGAAATACTGAAGGAGAAGCTACAGCTAAATCACGCGGTGGAGGTGGAGAGGGCTCACCGCGTAGGGAAACCGGGCGGCGGGAGAGACTGGCCGAGACCCATCATCGCCAGACTACTGAGGTGGAAGGATCGTGAAGAAATCTTACAGCGCGCCAAACGACTCAAAGGAACAAAAATCTTCATTAACGAGGACTACACCGAATCCATAAAAAGAAAACGCAAAGAACTGATGCCGGAGCTGAGAGCTGCACGAGAAAGGGGGGAGATCGCCTTCTTGAGATATGACAAACTCATTATACGTCCACGCAGCAGTACACCACATCCAGTATAAACACCGAGAAAAACGTATGGATTTTGGTATGTAAAAGCACATAATCTCACATGTCTAGTAATACATACAGTTCTATAGGAAGCACCGACTTGGATTTTTCAATAAGGAGAATTGCTGAAGCAAACTCCCAGGATTTTACATTCTCTCAGTACGACCTACAGAACACTGAGATCGACATCGACCCGGAAAATAACTTCTTTTCTAGAGCTACCAATGACTGTCAATACTACACAGAGGATCTGTACAATAGTAAACTTAAGAACATTAAGGCATTCACTGTAATCCACTTCAATAGTCGAAGCCTCTATGCAAACTTTGACCACATCAAAAGCTTCTTAAAACAGTTTTCCACACCATTCAGTGTCATTTTAATCACAGAAACATGGATCAATAATGACAGAGAATTTGAGTTTTCTATTGAGGGTTATGAATTTATAAGTATGAACAGAAGGAACAAGCATGGAGGGGGCGTAGCTATGTTTATAGACTCCAACTATAGTTACAAAGTAATGGAAAATAAGACAATGGTGGTGGATGATACACTTGAATGCATTACTGTTGAAATTACAAGGCAAAAAAAGAAAAATATTATTGTGAGTTCTATCTATAGAACACCTGGCTCTGATATAGATGTTTTTTCTAAGTGGATGGAGGAGCACTTTTCAGGATTAAGTCATAAAGTCATGTTTGTGGGGGGAGACCTCAACATCGATCTTTTAAACCCATATAAACATAAAAAGACGGACGAATTTATAAATACTTTATTCAGTATAGGTCTGTTTCCTCTAATAACCAAACCTAGTAGAATTACAACCCATAGTGCAACCTTGATTGATAACATTTTCTCAAATGAAATTGAAAGTGATACAGTCAGCGGGTTAATGATAAATGATATTAGTGATCACCTTCCAGTTTTCGTTATGTATAAAAATGGATATGTAAAAGATGAAGAGGAAAACAAGTATTGGTTTAGAAGGGTAAAAACAGAGAAAACTATTGATACATTTAAAAAGGAGCTTTTAGCTCAAGACTGGAGTATTGTGTACAGAGAGAATGACACGAATATGGCTTATGATGAGTTTACGCAAGTATTTCAAAAGGTATACGACAAAAACTGCCCAATGAAGAAATACAGTAAAAACAGAAAGTGTAAAGAAACACCATGGATGTCTAAGGGTTTACTAAATGCTTGCAAGAAAAAAAATTATCTTTACAAAAACTTTATAAATAACAAAACAAAAGAAGCTGAGGATAAATATAAGAAATATAAAAATAAACTGACAGGTATCATTAGAAAATGTAAACAGGATTATTATAATACATTGTTAGATAGCAATAAGAATAATATTAAAGGTTTATGGAACATCTTAAATAGTATAATTAGAAATAAACCAAGAACGATTAATTATCCAAAATATTTCAAAGATGAGGATAACACTTTAAATAATATGAATGAAGTCGTCGAAACATTTAATAAATTCTTTGTAGATGTTGGACCGAACCTTGCTGCAAAAATTGCAAACGTTGAGAACTATAATTGTGAACTGATAGACACAAATCCTATGTCCCTGTTCCTCAAACCTGTGGAGGAAAAGGAGATACTGGACATTGTTAAAGGGTGTAAAAATAAAACTTCGACCGATTACCATGACATGGACATGAAAACTTTAAAAACTGTTATTGAAAGTATCTCTAAGCCGTTAACTTACATTTGTAACTTATCGTTGCAAACTGGACAATTTCCTGACAGTATGAAAGTAGCAAAAGTGATTCCTCTGTTCAAGGCAGGAGATAAACATCTCTTTACAAACTACAGGCCTGTTTCCCTTTTACCGCAATTCTCTAAAATCTTAGAAAAGGTTTTTAACTCTAGACTTGACGGCTTTATCGAAAAGTGTAATTTACTCTCGGACAATCAGTTTGGTTTCAGGAACAATCACTCAACCTCACACGCGCTCTTTGATATAACTGAAGAAATAACTAATGCTGTAGATAACAAGAAATATGCAATAGGGTTATTTATTGACCTGAGTAAAGCGTTTGATACAATAAACTATGATATATTAATTAATAAACTAGAACATTATGGGATTAGGGGGGTAGCTCTACAGTGGGTCACCAGTTACTTAAAAAATAGAAAACAATGTGTGAAAATCGGTGATTATCAGTCGAGTTGTCGACAAATTGTCTGTGGTTTACCTCAAGGTTCTATTCTGGGCCCAAAATTGTTTAATATGTATATTAACGACATTTGTAAAACGTCTGAAATACTTAAATTTATCTTGTTTGCTGACGATACAAATATTTTTGCATCAGGAGACGACTTGCAACAGCTGTGTCGGATTGTTAACTTGGAACTCAAAAGTGTCAATAAGTGGTTCAAACAAAATAAATTATCTTTAAATCTGAGTAAAAGCAAAATGATGATATTTGGCAACTGTAATTGCAATGCTCAGGAAGCAATTCAGATAGAGGGTGTTGTTATCGAGCGAGTCCATGAAATCAAATTCCTTGGTGTGATTATTGATGACAGAATTACTTGGAAATCTCACATTAAATATATATCTACGAAAATTTCTAGAAGCATTTCAGTAATAGCAAAAGCAAAGCACATTTTAAACATCAAAGCTCTACATACCTTATACTGTTCTCTGATTTTGCCCTACTTATATTATTGTACTGTGGTTTGGGGTAGTACTTATAAAAACACAGTTAAACCAATAATATTGTTGCAAAAAAGAGCTATCCGAGTAATTCATAAAGTTGGGTTTTTGGACCACACAAACTCATTATTTTTCAAATCAAAGATCATGAAGTTTTGTGACATTGTTGAGTTCCAAACTGTACAAATGTTATACAAAGCAAGGTATAAATTGTTACCAAACCAAATACAAAGAAGGTTCCAAGAACGTACTGGTCGTTATGAATTACGTGATGAATTAAACTTTAGGATTCAGAAACATAGCACAACTTTGAAAAGTTTTAGTCCAACAGTTAATGGTGTACAATTGTGGAATAAACTGGAGATGGATTTGAAACGATGTCCAAACATCAACCTGTTCAAATTTAAATACAAACAAAAGACTTTTGAAATATACAGACAAGAAGAAATGTGTTGCCACTAGGGGGAGCAGTAGGATGGATTATGTGTATTTTTCCTCTATAATCAAGGAAGAGTGTTGCTGCTTGGAACGGTTGTCATTCTATTGCTCAAATTCACAAACGGAGAATTAGGGTTGGCAGGTTATGGATCTGTTGAGAGGAATCCTCCCAACGGGCTCTAAACCTTGTCTTTTAATGCACCACTCAGCATAGGAACATCATCTACAAATCAGCTGTTAGGGGGTTTGTTGAAGGGGAGTTACTGCCCTCTTCAACTGGCTCACTCTCTGGCTTTTTAATGCACCACACTATGCAGGGCTACAGCATACTTCACATATAACTCAATTAAATAAATATATAATAATGATGATGATAATTAAACCCAAATTAAAATTATACTGAGAATGGTAATGACAACTGGAAAGTATTAAGATCTCAGATTATAATATCTATTAATGTACCTTTATACCATAAAAGTAACTATGTAATCACGGGTAAAAATATGCAAGCAATATATTAAGTAACACATTTTTTTTTTTACTTGCTTTGTTCTAGACATCGTATATGAAACTAGATTGTTGTTGTAGCTGTGCGTTGTTTCAATTAATTATATAAAGAGTTAATATATTTTTGTTGTTTGTTGTAAGTTGGTCTGTACGAATGTAGCTGCTTGAAATGTTTTGAAATGTTCTTTTTTTTATTTTATTGCACTTGGGGGTGGGGGCTCATAAGCTTTTTGCTTCAGCCCACTCCTTTTGAGCACAATGTGTATTGCTCAAATAAACAAATAAACAAAAATAAACTGGAACATTTCTAGTCATTGTGTCAATCTACGTCCAAATGAAGCAATTGTGAAACCCAACCTTTAAAGACACGGGTTGATTCCAGTAACAAACAAAAAAACAAAAAACAGCGAGCCTATTTAGTGTAATGTAGTGACGATAAGGCTTGGTTTTAATGGGATTCAAGCCGTTTTTATGGAATGGAGAAAACATTTGTAGCTTGACATCACACAGCAGACCAAAATAGCACATTGCAAATTCATTAAAATTGATAATTCACCAAAACAAAAGGACAGCAGAAGATTTCAGCGGAATATTTCACTTATATATTTATATGTATGATTCATATCAGTATACAAGCATAACAGTTTTTGCATCTATGTCGAGCTTTTGCTTGCCTTCAATTGATAGTCAGTGTTGTTCATGCACTGAAGATATAGGTATATTACACACTGGGAAATCATCTTGGATTTAATACTCATTGCAGTCTGCATACAAACTCTTATTCATTTGACAACCAACTACCCTGTATGGAGTAGACTCAGTCTTAACACTTGAGGTCATAATCATGGCGATGTAATACTAGAGTCATTGCATACCTTATATAGAGCACTTTCTCCCTCTTGCTCTTCCCGCCTGACCTCTCCCACCGTGACATCAGAACCACAATAGGTTTATTGCCATGGTCGGTGAGCAGGTTCACAAACTAGGATTTTTCTTTGGTGCAAATAGGTACCATGAAACATAAAACTTGTTAGATAAATAATAACTAATGAAAATGTAAAACTGTAACATTTAACAGAACAACAGCGATAATTAATTTACAGGTGCATTAAGCATTAGCAGCAGGTATGAGTGTTGACATACCATATACCGTATTTTCCAGACAATAAGTCACACTTTTTTTTCATAGTTTGGGTGGGGGTGCGACTAATACTCAGGTGCGACTTATATATAAAAATATGAAGAGTTATTTTCCAAAACGCGGTAAACGTCTTTAAAACGTTTCAGGCCAAATCGCTTTATTTCCTTGTTACAATGTAGGTACAAGATGCTATTCTTTTCCAAACCGCCAACGCAATCCAACATGGCGGCGCTCGAACAGAAGTTTATTTATGTTCATTCAAAATACGGTAGTACTGCAGGCTGGAGCAGGTAATAGTGTGTTCATGAGTCAGATAGAGTGATTGGGTGTTTTTTTTTTTTTTTTAAGAGTTGACGAGTCTGATGGCGGAGGGGAAAATAACAGTTCTTGGAGCGGGAGATATCCAGGGTGAGAAGGGTCAGCTTTGAGCTGACCTACACGCCCCCGGGTCACGGAGATACAGGCCCTCGAGAGATGGGAGCTTCACATCCAATCACCTTCTCAGCAGCACGCACAACCCGCTGCAGTTATAACACGCCGGCAGGAGCGGAGCCATGGCCGACGCTCTCTTCTACAAGCTCCTCTCTCGTGTCAGGTCTTTGTCGTCTCATAAGCCGCCATGTTTGACCATGCATTTCTCTGATTGGTTAATCCGACTGCCAATCATCCTCATTAGAACTCGCTTTAAATAACACGGGGTCTAAGACTATATGTTTTGGTATTGGACAGGAGAAGCATGTGGTGATAACGTGTCCATTAATGAAAAAAATTAAATTAAAAACAATACTGTGGTGAATGGCCCATTGAATAGGCAGCTAATAGCAAGGGACTGTTGTCACAATAGCACAATGTCACCTTGCGTCCTGGGCTGCTGGCTTTCTGTTGCAGCCTATTATCTAAATGTTTGGTTTGGCTCACCAGAGGTTTCTAGAATTTACTCTTGGACCCCCTGTCACACACTATACTCTTTTAGCGGAACAGGACAAATGTTACCGCAGTTCTCAAAGATCTACATTTCCGCTTCAGTGACTCAGGAATTTGAAGGCATAATGATTGAGTGATGCTGCACTTGGAATCGATATAATACTGTATGTCAACTGTATGGTACTCTGAGTGGGTCATTTTAATTTTTGGTGATATATTAAACAAATGGCAGATTAGGAAATGCCACCGTAAAACAAATGCTGTGTTAATATTGGTTCTGTTGTATCAATAATATCTGAAATGATGGGAGTATTGCCAAACTAATGGAGAATAAGGTTTTTCCTCGCATTTTTCCATTTGTGGCAGTTTTAGTCGATGAAATCACAAAATACTTTAGTATAGTTTTTATTATGTACTTGTATTTCAACAAATTAATGTATGTAAATATGTATTTGAAATTGGTTGTATCTATCAGGATTTTGACAAACAAATTACACGTACAATGGGCAGAAATGTCATGCATTGTCACCGGGGCTTTTCCCTACAGTGGCCGCTCCTCTCATCCTTCGATGATCATTTCATGGTTCTTTATTAACAGTCTGCTGTCTGCACATTCGTTCATCAACATGCGTTCTGTATTGCTACGGTATTAACTGCTCTATCGCAGCTGCTATTAGTGGCTGCTCAGACACTGGTGAACATATGCATTTGAGTTGTTCATTGAGGTAAAATAGTGTCAAATTATATTCTTACATCTTGTGCTATATGTCCAATCTTGTCTCCAACAACTGTAACAATCCGAAGGTTCTTTTTAATGTATTAAATAGGATTGTTCACCCCACTGAACATACTGGTGTTCTACCATGTGCTTTTCTTTGTGAAAAATTTTGTACATTCTTCAGAGATAAAGTGTCTTCCATCCGCTCTTCAACTGTTTGTGCAGCACTAGACCCCAGTATTATCCCTTTATGCTCTGCTGTTTTTGGGGATTTTGAACCCATTTCGCTGTTTGATTTACTTAAGACTGTCCAAACTCTTAAGCTCTCAAATTGCCCCCTAGACATCATACCTGCGAGGATGTTTAAAGATGTTTTGGACTCAGTTGGTCCCTGTATTTTAGAACTGCTTAATCGGTCACTCCTAGAGGGGTGTGTCCCAGACTCTTTTAAACAGGCCATTGTACAACCTATCCTAAAGAAGCATAATTTAGACCCATCTGTCTTGTCCAATTACAGACCTGTTTCCAAATTACCTTTTCTGTCGAAAATTTTGGAAAAGGTGGTCTATGATCAGCTTAAATCGCATCTTAACTTAAACGACATTTTTGAAAAATTCCAGTCTGGTTTTAAGTCTTTACACAGCACAGAAACTGCATTGCTAAAAATATTTAACGATCTCCTTTTAATTTCTGACTCTGGAAACCCATCTGTGCTAGTGCTTTTGGATCTGACGGCAGCGTTCGACACTGTCGACCACTCGATTCTCCTTTCCCGCCTCGAGTCATGTGCAGGAATTAAAGGCACAGCACTCAATTGGTTTCGATCGTATTTGACTGACCGGTCATTCTCGGTTAACTTGGGACCTTTTAAATCAAATAAAGCTTCTCTTGACAGCGGAGTGCCCCAAGGCTCTGTCCTAGGACCAGTCTTGTTCTCACTGTACATGTTACCACTCGGCTCCATTTTTAAAAAACATAATATATCATTCCACTGCTTTGCTGATGATGTTCAGGTTTATCTTCCGCTTAATGTTAAATCGAACTCATTTCAAGACCTGCAGAATTGTCTTAACGATGTAAAAGATTGGATGTCTCTCAACTTTTTAAATTTAAATGACAAAAAAACAGAAATTGTAATATTTGGCCAGTTCGACCATCCTGTTTTCACTGGTGCATGTAGCCACCTATCGTCTTTCTGTCGTCCATTTGCAAAGAGTCTTGGTGTTTATATTGATGGTGCATTTAAAATGGACAAACAAATAAGCTCAGTGGTCAAAACCAGCTTTTTCCAGCTGAGGCTTTTGGGGAAGGTCAAACCATACCTGCCACCAAGCCAACTTGAAAGAGTGGTCCATGCGCTTATAACGTCACGGCTGGACTATTGCAACTCATTATATTATGGCCTTGACCAATTGTCCATCCATAGACTGCAGTTGGTCCAGAACGCGGCGGCTCGTCTGCTCACAGGGTCCAGACGACGGGAGCACATTACCCCTGTGCTTTCCTCCCTCCACTGGCTTCCTGTGACTTTTAGAATCCAGTTTAAAATCTTACTGTTTGTTTTTAAATCTCTTCATGACCTGGCACCTTCTTATTTAAGTGACTTATTGAAACGGTATACTCCGGGCAGAACACTGAGGTCTTCTGACCAGTTGCTCTTAGACTGCCCACGGTCCAACCGGAAAACCAGAGGTGATCGAGCCTTTGCTGTTGCCGGTCCTAAACTTTGGAACTCTCTGCCCTTGGAAATCAGGGCGGCCTCCTCTATCGTCAACTTTAAGTCGCTGTTGAAAACGCATCTTTTTGCACTGGCATTTTAATTCAAGCTGAGCTAGACATTTTGATTAAACTGCAGTTTTATTTTTTAATCTTCTGTTTATCTGTTTATTACTTACAGTATGTTGTTTGTATGTTGCTCTGATTATGGAAAGCACTTTGGGGCAGTATTCTGTTTTTAATGTGCTATACAAATAAACCTTGACCTTGACCTTGTGCTGGCATTGTGGGTTGAACCTTAATACCAAAATTCAGTCACTGTCTTTGCCCACTTCAGTATGTAATAGAAGAAAATAAAATCTTTAAAAATAATTAATAATTAACTCTTCTTCTTTTTGAATACGGCTGATCTCAAAAGTCGATTATACGCTGTTGTGACCAATGCTCTCCCTGGACTCAACCGGCATCAAAACTTGGCCTCTAAAGATTATATATATTTCTGTTTTCTTTTTTCGGTTGCTGCAGGGTTTTGCACAGGGGATTTTTTAAGTGCGACCATATTTATGAGGCTGGGCTTTCGACAGGTCCGGCCCAGAACTGTGGTGTCAGTGCCCCGCCGTTTACAGAGGAGATGTCCCCTTTCTGCACTTTGTAGGAACGTGCTCTTTAGGAGGAGCCTGATCAGCCATCATGGATTTTCCCTCAATTACGTAAATCGGGAGAAGTGACAAATAGCTTAAGTCTTAATTAATACTATGCTATGACCTGCTTTACCACCGGTACCCTCCCTCAGTCCCCACAGAATAAGTGGAATCATCAGTGACTCTCTCTTCTGTGGCTAGCTGTAAAACAGCATAGGCCATCACATACTGTATGCATGTTGAACACTTTTGCAAAATTGGACTGTAAAATGTGTTCTCTTGACCAAGTAAAATAAATAGTTTATGTAGCAAAGAGCACTCTATTGGTTTAGACTCCTATGTTAGAGAATTAAATCTCTACTGTATGGCACTGTACGATCACTGGAGTGTTAGCCTGGTAGGTACTTGGATGGGAGACTGTTTTTGACTGTTTGCAAACTGTTAAAGTAGAGCACGGATATTAGCCAACTGAAAGTTAGCACTGGGCCACATTACAGAAATACAACTACCCTTAACATAAGGGAACCATTTCTTAAGCGGGGGCTCAGGGAGCAGCAGTTCCCACGCAAACTCCACTAACGCACCATAGCCCGATAGTGAAAAAAACAAAACAATTAGCAGAAACAAACACAACAGCTCAACAGTACCGTGCACTCCTTTTTCCAATGAAGCGAAACGGAGAGACGGGGCCATTTTACCTGCTTTTTTTTTTTTTACTTTTGGCCTTTGAGAAACCAGAAAATACCGATTGACTTAAACAGACGTAAATGAAATAACTCCAAGCATATTTAGAGCACGGTGTTCAGTGTTTTTGGGTGGACTGGCAGGAGTTACTTTGTTCATTTCTATCAGGGCCATGTTCGGAGGTGCTGCTCAAGGGTAGCAGAGTGCACTCTAGGATTCAGAAGGGTGACCCCAGGTGCCACTCCACTAAGAGGGGCTGAAGAGGTGCATTAGGGGTCGGCTTCAATTAAATTATTCATGTATAATTAATGAACAAACGCTATGGGGAGGGAAAGAGGATGGAAAAAGCCCAAACCTTGCATGCATGCTGACCAAAATGTCAGTTCTCAATCCACAAATTATACTTTGCTTTAAGCCTTAACAACTCCACTCATTTCCGGGTCAGTGGAAACACATTTCCGCCGCTGATCTCTGCACCAGCTTAAGTGTTACTTCTTTTCTTCCACTCTGGACGGCCCTCCTCTGATAATTAAGTAAGTCGATTCACGGCCAAAGTAAACTCTGCCGTTTTATGACGCAATAACACTTGAGAGACACACAGTTTATCACTGACAAGCATTCGCGGCCTCGCTCCGCCGTTAATTCGAGATAATTGAGCAGAAATATGATAATTACTGTGTCTGTTTATAGTGCACTTCCCCTGCAGACGTGTTGTGTTTTCCAGATTTTGTCTTGGTCCACACTCCCGCGCTCGCTGATTTCCCTCTCCCTCATCAAAACACAGTAGCATCACGTCTGGCACGGCGCCCCAACAGGCGCTCACAGAAGATACTGCCGAATCTGACAGCGGCTGTTGGTGTTGATAGGCACATGGGCATCCACGGAGGAGCTGATAGAGGTTGATGTCTCATGATGGACTTGTGTTTAGATACGCCCCCCTTGTCTCCGCTGAGGGGCTGGCACCGCTGAAAAGTGTTACTTGAAGGGCTGTCATTACTGTCGTCATCAAAGATAGGACGTCTGAGCCACGGGGAGAAACAAAGTGAGGTTTTCTTTCAGAACAGATGGGACGTCCAAACCTATGTTTATCTCTCTCTGTTTCAAACGTCCAAACCTTTGTTTATCTCTCTCTGCTTCAAACGTCTAAATACAACGCAAACTTTAAATTATAATATGCGTGTAATCTTCACTGATCCTCATTATACGCTACAAAGCTCTCCCTGTATTATGGAAGCCTGCTCTTCGTGCAAGGTGTGGAGAGGAGCTTGTTGTATCAATTCAATTTCTTTTATGGGCTCCGCTGTGACGTTCTCACGTGCCCTATCCATGGCAGAAAGCAGGGTCATTTTGAGTGTGTGGACACCGAACATAGGTATTCATTCATTCACCCTTTTACAATAACCGTATGGTACACATGTCTGGACTTGATAACTGGTGTATCCATGTTGGTCGCAGCGGTTCAGTACAATGAAGTATGGACGGCATGTTGAGAGTGAAACGAAATTTATTGGATATTTCATACATTTTTAACAAATAAACAACTGAAAAATTGGGTGTGCAAAACTATTCAGCCCCTTTACTTTCAGTGCAGCAAACTCTCTCCAGAAGTTCAGTGAGGATCTCTGAATGATCCAATGTTGACCTAAAGGACTAATGATGATAAATAGAATCCCCCTGTGTGTAAACAAGTCTCCGTATAAATGCACCTGCTCTGTGATAGTCTCAGAGGTCAGTTTAAAGCGCAGAGAGCATCATGAAGAACAAGGAACACACCAGGTCCGAGATACTGTTGTGGAGAAGTTTAAAGCCGGATTTGGATACAAAAAGATTTCCCAAGCTTTAAACATCCCAAGGAGCACTGTGCAAGCGATAATATTGAAATGGGAGTATCATGCCACTGCAAATCTACAAAGACCCGACCGTCCCTCTAAACTTTCAGCTCATACAAGGAGAAAACTGATCAGAGATGCTGCCAAGAGGCCCATGATCACTCTGGATGAACTGCAGAAATGTACAGCTGAGGTGGGAGACTCTGTCCAGAGGACAACAATCAGTCGTACTGCACAACTCTGGCCTTTATGGAAGAGTGGCAAGAAGAAAGACATTTCTTAAAGATATCCATAAAAAGTGTTGTTTAAAGTTTGCCACAAGCCACCTGGGAGACACACCAAACATGTGGAAGAAGGTGCTCTGGTCAGATGAAACCAAAATCGAACTTTTTGGCAACAATACAAAACGTTATGTTTGGCGTAAAAGCAACACAGCTCATCACCCTGAACACACCATCCCCACTGTCAAACATGGTGGTGGCTGCATCATGGTTTGGGCTTTTCTTCAGCAGGGACAGGGAAGATGGTTCAAATTGATGGGAAGATGGATGGAGCCAAATACAGGACCATTCTGGAAGAAAACCTGATGGAGTCTGCAAAAGACCTGAGACTGGGACGGAGATTTGTCTTCCAACAAGACAATGATCCAAAACATAAAGCAAAATCTACAATAGAGTGGTTTACAAATAAACATATCCAGGTGTTAGAATGGCCAAGTCAAAGTCCAGACCTGAATCCAATCGAGAATCTGTGGAAAGAACTGAAAACTGCTGTTCACAAACGCTGTCCATCCAACTTCACTGAGCTCGAGTTGTTTTGCAAGGAGGAATGGGCAAATATTTCAGTCTCTCAATGTGCAAAACTGATAGAGACAAACCCCAAGTGACTTACAGCAGTAATCGGAGCAAAAGGTGGCGCTACAAAGTATTAACTTAAGGGGGCTGAATAATTTTGCACGCCCAATTTTTCAGTTGTTTATTTGTTAAAAATGTTTGAAATATCCAATAAATTTCGTTTCACTTCATGATTGTGTCCCACTTGTTGTTGGTTCTTCACAAAAAAATACAGTTTTATATCTTTATGTTTGAAGCCTGAAATGTGGCAAAAGGTCGAAAAGTTCAAGGGGGCCGAATACTTTCGCAAGGCACTGTATGTATTAGTCATTTTAACAATGATTCCTTACTCCAAGAAAAAGTGTAGTGGATCCAAGCACATCACTTTCATTGATCACCGTAGTTTTTGCCCGATGAAGATTCAGTCCGGTCGTAACGTTGTAACTCTATAAATACATTTCTGCAAGGATTGACAGTGTGTGTGATTTCCTTTTTGTTACGATTTTGTTTTTGCCTTAATCCATCTTTATTAATGCACAAAGTCGTCTTCCTTTCTACAGTATTGATCCCCGTAGGGAAATTCATTCTCTGCACTTGACCCATGTCTCAGTGCCCCTGTAGGAGCAGTGGGTAACTATAGTAGGCAGGTGCTGAAGAGTGCTTTGGATATAAGCAAAATGGAGGGGAAATGATCGCCTTTCCTAAGAAATTATTAAAAGAAAATAAACGTAAAAATTGAACTAAATGAGAGAAAAATCCATGGGTTGAATTCGAAAATTTCGAATAATGTACCGCAAACTCCAACAAAAGGTAAAAAATAATTGGCAAGAAAAGGCAGAGGAGCTCACATTTACACAGTTTAGCTGCTAATAGGGGGAGGTAGGACTGCTGTACAAGATAACAACAACAAGTCAGATTCCCAATTATTGTGGCCCAATTAAAGATAAGGGTGGAAAACTTGTTGTTTCCAAGGAGATAGAAAATTGCTGGATTGAGCATGTGCAGTGATGTCTCAAATTCACCACATCCTGCCGAGCCATCTCTGATTGTGGAGCATGAGAGAACAATCTAAACTCGTTTTTAATTTTGCAGTTTGATAACAACCTTAGCTGATATGATTTCCCTCCTCCATTTAACGAAAAAGAAAGGATTAAAAACACTACCCACCTGACCAGTGACGTTCATCCTTGTCACTTTCATTTACAGAAAGTAATTTGGGTAAAAGTGCATCTCATTGGACACATTACATCTTGATGAATGGTGCAGATGGGATGGCACGGGGAGGTCACGACCTGCATTTGAGCTGATTGCTGTTTGATGTGAGTCGCTGACTGAGAGCTGATGACTGTTACCTGTGTGTCTGTGGGGGGGGGGGGGGGGGTAGCAGTGATTGAGTACACTGCCATTTGTTTTCTGACAAATGGCAGTGTTTGAATTCTTATCATTAGCCTGTAATAATCATTATACTGTCAGTGTTAACTGCGCCACACCACGCCTTAGTCCGCCTCTTTTTTTTTTTTTTGTGATGCCCTCTGGTTGTATGGCAGCCGGCACTGGCACAGGAGTTGTGATCATAGGCGCTAAAACCCTCGACTGGATTTATGCAGTTCTTGCGCCAGGCAGAAGATTGAGCCCTTTAGTGTAGGCAAAGGGTATTTCACAAAAACTTGACTGAAAAATAAACATCCTTTTAACAGCTCAGCCATAAAAAGTATTCATGAAATTCTGGTATAAAAGCCTTAGGAGGTTTGAACTATTATTCACTTGGCAGACGATTGGTAGAAAAGATTTCACTCTCCACTGGGCGTCATGAGTCTGTGGCTTTGGCACTTAATAGTGTGAAGTCTGGTTTATGGTCAAGAGGACATCTCCCTGATGCAAGCCAACATTGTTCAAACTCCTGTGTTGCTCCTCTGCGTTTATGTAATGATATTTTATTTTATTTTAACATAAAACATAAAAAGTGAAAACACAAGCGCACTAACATAGGAACAATATATTTATCAAAAATATCTTGTCAATTTCCTCGTGTTGCATATGACTCAACCAATCACAGGGCTTGCCTTTTTTAGCACGTTGATGTGAAGTGACAATTGGAAGGAGACGCACGTATATGCGTTCTGTCTCTGTACCTGCAGCTCTTGCTTGTACTGGACTGCAGCCATTTTTCTAAGAAAGAGCTTAGGGATGCCGAGGTCTTCCTTAGGGTGCTCAGCTCACAAAACATGCCATTTTCAATGCGGGTCAGGAATGATATTTTCGGGTTAGTTGATCTATACTCACCGCTGTAGCAGCGACTGAGTCTGGTCAGACTCAACTACATTTCCACAGCGGTACATACACAAGCAAACAGGAAGCGGAGTAAACCAATCAGTGAAGGGCAGTCAGCGGCATTATTAGCGGTGCTGCGTTAATATTCAAACAGAATTATGACACCCACAGGCGATGTGTTTTTGGTCATATACTGCTGATTAGCAAAAAGTTCTCAGTTCTCCCGTAGGGGTCAGCCCTATGTTCCCCGGTACCTATGTTCCCCAGTACCTATGTTCCCCCACTTCTATTGATTAAGATTAGGCACCAGCCCACTATCCTTAAGGTTAGTGGCTCGGGCGGGGTCAGGGTTAAGCTGATTGATATATGTATGACATTTCACTCTCATGACTTGTGATTGGGTGAAGTACCAACTCACCTACGGAAAAAAAACATCGCACCCGGGGAACATAGGACCCGGGGAACATAGGTACGCACCCCTCCCGTAAGTTGTGATTGAGGAAAATTCTTTATCCCAAGAGTGATGAAAAAAACAAGTAACCGCAAATAAACGATTCTGATAGCACGGCCTCATTTGAGCACTGTACATTCCGATTACGGTCGTAACATGAAATAAAGTGTAATAATTACTAAGAGACCTGAAATATTCAGCATTTACCCTCTATTCCATGTAAGAAGTACATTTTCAAGAGAAAATTCTGATTAATTGGTTTTCCATTTTATAGCAACATGTTTCCGTTCCAATGACATGGTTTTGCCAGTACTGACTAACTTTACATGATGCCAGTAATGATTATTTGTAGTCCTGTTGTGCTCACGCTCATTCTAAAGTATCCATTATCCAAGATTCTGTCCCATGTACTAGGATTTGCCAGTATTGAATAAAATAGGCTTAACATTGGCTTAACTTGCTTTTCTCTTTATCCGGTAAGTTTTAGTAACTCTCACTAACCTCCCCAGTGTCCTCTACTGAGCCCCTGTAATGGGAACTTGACCGTCTAGTAACCGTAACTAACAATACTAAGCTATAACTTATGTTGCCCGGGATTGGTTCAGGTCATATGTCACATGTGCAGAATAAGCCAATCAGATCGCTCTGAACTGTTTTGAATTCAAAAGAGAAGTGTTCTCTACTTTATCCGCAAGTTAAGAAGAGCTAGAGTCCCAGCCTCTGTTATGTGCAACTTCTACAGAGGGACTATAGAGAGCATCCTGCCCAGCTCCATCACTGTGTGGCACGGCGCCAGCACTGCCTCCTGCCGAAAGAGCCTCCAGCGCATCGTGAGAGCAGCGGAGAAGATCTGTGGAGCTCTTCTCCCCTCCATTAAGGACATGTACTCCACCCGTCTCACCTGTAAAGCCGTCAGAATCACCAGGGACCCTACGCACCCATCACACAGTCTCTTCAAGGTAATGCCTTCAGGGAGGAGACTGCGGAATCTACGTGCCAGGTCCGGTCGACTGAAGAACAGTTTCTTACACAAGGCCATCGGGAAGCTAAACTCCCTCTTCACTTGATTGACTTGGCTGCATTTGCTCAAGTATCGCATCTGATACACTCAAACTGATTTGGTCTAAATATCTTACAAAACAGTAACGTTTCTTACCTCAGTTGAAGTCACGCCTGAAAATCTGCAAATTGACCAGGACGGGACTGTTATTTCTGGTGCTCGTAGAGGCCTGAGCGCCTCATGCACGAGCTTATCATCGATAAGGATACAGGCACTCCATTCTTGGCTCAAATACTTCTCCTCCACATATGGCTATATTGACAATTTTACATTATTTTGGTTCCGCTCCTCCTGCTATAACTCTGAAGGACTTCACATCAACCCACTTGGAAACCGTATTTTAAACAGCCAACATAGTGTATGCCATTCATTCCCCTAAAAAGTATTGAGTGCCTGCATCCACTGATTCCTCCCCACCTGCCACCCCTCCCAAGCCACCCTCTTAGAACCCCTTGCTTTCCACCTGAGCAAACTGTCCCAGTTAGCACCAGCCCTCGCCCCTACATTCATTCAACCACCCCGTTTTCTACCAAACTCACATCTGATTTTAACTGTAATTCATATTATATCGGACTTGGATCTCACCTTTCTGTTCATAATTCACCCATTCCTGTCATTATCAGCAGAGAGCGGACTAAATATATACAATCCATAAAACATAATCCAAATAATCTTAAACAATTACCAAAAGTCTCCTTACCACAAAACCATTCAGTTACTCATCCTTCAGTCACTTTGAATATGGCACTTTTTAACGTCCGCTCTCTGCCGAACAAGACTTTTATTATGAACGACCTGATTTTAGACCATAAACTTGATTGTCTATTTTTAACAGAAACTTGGCTGGGTGCAGATGCTGCAGTTGTTCTCAAAGAGGTCTCACCACCTAATTGTAACTTAGCTTATTCTACGAGGAGTGTCAAAAAGGGAGGTGGCACTGCTCCGGTAAATTCAACAACCCTTGCTGTCAAGACGATTTTATTTGATGATTTTACCAGCTTTGAATACAGTGCAGTTGTTTTTAGCAGCCCTGGAATTTTATGTCACAATCGACCTCCAAAAAAGTGCTCGCTTTTTATTCATGAGTTTTCAGAGTTTATAACGATTATACACAACTCCTATGAGCGAATAATTTTAGCCGGTGATTTTAATTTGCATGTAGATAATATTTTAGATCCTTTTTCAAAAAATGTTTTAAACAAACAATCTTAATTATATGGCTTTTCAGCATGTCACACAACTGTTTCTGATCACTACTGTGTGTGTGTTTTTTTCACCACTTCCATCCAGCGTGAGATCTCCTTGAGAACGGTAGGGAAGCGCCATCTAACCCCTGAAGTGGCTGCAAGTTGTATTGATGTTTTAGACAAACACCCTCCCTTGGTTTTACCTGCACCCTGTGATTTTATTGTTGATGATTTCAACAGTAGGCTTCAATCCGCCCTTGACCTGGTTGCGCCACTAAAACGAAAACATATACAAGTTAAACCCACCCCTCCATGGAGAAATGACGAACAAAAAAAAAAAAAAAAGAAATTGCAGGGTGCTAGAAAGAAAATGAAGGGAAAATAAAATTACAATCAATTACCAAATTTACGCCAAACAGTTGAAAACATACAATAAAGCAGTTAGAAACTCAAGAACCAAAATCATATCGGACAATAAAAATAACAAAAGTTCTTTTTTCAGCCATTGACAACCTTCTTCGCCATGATCCCAGGGCATTCCATGAAACTCCCTCGCGCTTGTACACAGAGACAGAGACTGTGCGGCTGTCGGTCTGGTCCACATTCGCCCAATTCTTGACAGATTTCTGACAGAACGTGACAATTCCCAGTGACCCGTTACAGCCTGTGGCCCCGCGCAACACCACGCAGCAGCGCGGGACACATATTCGTGCCCGTGCGTAATAATTCGTGCCATTGATCGTAACGCGTAGTAACATGTCGCAACAGTTAGTGGCGGCGCGTGAAACCTCTACCCCGAATCATCAAATTCCACTCACATTCGTGATCCTTGGCCACGAATGTGGATTCGTGGCATTCGTAACACATCGTGCTTATGTGTAAACGCAGCATAAGGGGGCGGTGGTGAGGCCCCTACTGTATAAGAGCAATTTAGATTTTAATGATTTTAACCATTTTAGACCGGTATCTAAGGTCCATAAAATAACATGTGGTGTGCCCCAGGGTTTGATTTTAGGCCCAGTGCTTTTTAACCTGTATATGCTCCCTCTTGGTGATGTCATCAGGAGACATGGAGTGAACTTTCATAGTTACGCTGATGATACACAGTTGTACATCTCCATGTCTCCTGATGACACCAGGCCAATGGATGCACTCTTTAACTGCATTTTAGATATCAAATCCTGGATGGCAGAAAACTTTCTCCAGCTTAACAAAACTGAAGTTTTAGTCATCGGTCCTGAGGCCCAGAGAGAGAAACTTTTACCCAAACGACAGTCATTGTCTTTTAATCCTTCCTCACAGGTGAAGAACCTGGGCGTGATTTTTGACTCTGAGCTGACTTTAATTCCACACATTAAGAATATCACAAAGATAGGATTTTACCATCTAAAGAACATAGCCAGAGTTAGAGCCAATGCTTTGTGCTGCTATTTTTTAACCAACTTAAATGGTGACTTTAAATGCAGCACCCGCTCTCCTCACTCCCTCTCTCCCTGCCCACCTGCTCTCTCACACCCCGTCTTGACCCGCCACCTCTTGCCACAAACATGGACCTGCCATCCCAGTGGGCCGTGGCGTGGGGGTTTTCACCGCCGTCGATAAACCTCTGCAAAGCGGTCGTCTTGAGAGAGGACGGAGTGCTTCTATCGACGGTGTTTTCGCAATGCTTCCAGGAAACAAATGCATGCGTGTTCCTCCTAACAATAAAAAATAAACACTGTGCTCCTCCGGCAGGCGTCTCCTGGTTAGTCCTAAAGTCAACAGAAAGAGTCACGGCCCTCGCCTCTGGAACGACCTGCCGGAGGAGCTCAGGACCGCAGAGAACGTTCATGTATTTAAGAGCAGGCTCAAGACCCACTTTTTTAGTTTAGCTTTTAGATGATATTTATTCTTGCTATGTCTATTTATTTATTTCAGCACCTTATAATTAAGTTAATTGATGTTTAATTGTTATTAATACAACAATAAAATTTGATAAACACATTTTTTTAAATATTTTGAAGGACATGAGTAAAATAATCGAAAATAAAGGATTGGTTTGATGAAAACAAAATGTGGTGTTTTCAAATTGTGAATTAAACGTGGATAGCTGTCTTTGAATGGAAGAAATATCGAAAGAGTATCTGAATTCAAGTTTTTGGGTGTGACACTGGATGAAAAATTAAATTGGAAATCTCATGTCCACATCATTAGAAATACATTATGTAGAAACATTGCTGTTCTTCACAAAGTAAAATATTTGTTTTAAATTGTGAATCTTTAAGGGTCTTATATTGCACTTTAATACTGCCTCATTTAATTTATTGCTCAGAAGTTTGGGGAAACATACAATCCAACCGCTGATAAAAATAAAAAAAAGCTATAAGAATAATAAATAAAATGCATAGAACATACATATCAACTATTTATAAAATCAAAACTATTAAAATTACAAGAGCTCATAAAATTACAAACATTGATTATAATCAGTGTTGGGAACGTTACTTTAAAAAAGTAATTCGTTATAGTTACTCACTACTTGTTCCAAAAAGTAACTGAGTTAGTAACTGATTTACTCTATAATGAAAGTAACTCGTTACTAGGGAAAGTAACTAGCTGACACCGCGGCGCTCATTCAGTCCAATTGTAACGTGCCACTTTGTTTACCCAGTAACGATAACGGCGTTGTAACGACAGGGAGAGTAATTAGATTATTCCGTTACTGAAAAAATAACGTCGTTACCTAACACAAATGATGTTTTTATTCAAAGCCGATGTGTCCAGTCGTAGAACATTTAACTTTACTCTCCCTTTTGCCAGAACAACCCAGAAGCAGATGGGAATCTCCGTGGCAGGAGTCAAAACTGTGGAAGGCCCTGCATATGAATTTAAAGAACTCCTCCACTGTGCATCCATTTAAAAGACAGTTCAAATTAACAAATAGTAACTTTTACAAATTACTGTAAATATTAGTATGAAACAGTAATTGCTGTTAGAGTACCTGTGTTTGAATACCTGCGCGTCAGACCATTTTTTGTCATTTTTTTGTGTGTGTTTGAAGAAAGGGGCACTTAGTATAAGCGTTGTCTTCATTGGGCTCCTTTTCAATCATGTAAAAAAAGTAAAGAATAATCATATAAAGTTGTTTATGATATGTGAAAACATGTAATTACCATGACTGAAATAAATAAAATAAAAAAAATAAAATAAAATATTTTGTATTTATGTATTTTACCTCTCGGTCTTATTTTTGTGATTCTATTATTCAATTTTACTTTTTATTCCCTCTGCCTTCTGGGGGGACCCCGAGGCGACACCAGGCCAGCTCAGAGACATGGTCCCTCCAGTGTGTCCTGGGTCTTCCACGAGGTCTCCTCCCTATAGGACATGCCTGGAACATCTCCCGAGGGAGGAGACCAGGAGGGATCTGGAACAGATGCCCGAGCCACCACAGCTGGCTCCTTTCGAAAGAGCAGCGGGTCTATACTCAGAGCTCCTCCCGGGTAACTGAGCTCCTCACCCGATCTCGAAGGATGCGCCCAGCCACCCTGCAAAGGAAACTCATTTCAGCCGCCTGTATCCGTGATCTTGTCCTTTCAGTCATTACCCAGACCTCTGGATAATGACTGAAAGGAAGTAATTTTTTTTTTTATGTTATTGTGCATTGCAACTTGCATAGAGACACTCTTTGCATGTAATTTATGTAATTCAATAGTCTGTATCAGAGACACACTTTTTGTCACTGTATTTTGTAAGAATTGTCCCTTTATTCTGACTGGCCTACATTTGTTACATGACAAGCCAATCAGTCCACATAAATACAGGTGCATCTGTGGCACACTTTGTCTGTTGAAGGGCCAAGACGCCCGAAACGTCACCTAAGCATCAATAAATGTTTTCTGCTTTGGAGCTAAGCAAGCTGTGCTGATGTTTCTTTGTGGCTGTGTCCGGCTCATGCCGCTCAGGGCCATGTAAACGTAAGGCGTATCATGGTCCTAATGTATTTGCATGGTCTATATGTCATCCTATTAAGTCCAGTGAGATCATTACAAGACCCCTTCACTTAATGATAACGACTGGCACATCTGCACAGATGTGGTGGCCTGACATAGTACATGTGTCCCAGAGATAAAACCATGTTACAGATCAGACATTTTTTCGAAAAGACGCGTGACCCCAATATGACCCCCCCACCCACCCCTGGTATAAAGGTAATTTAACCCCGGGAGTGGTCGCTGCGGTTGTTTTCTTCTGGCAGCCATTTGTTGTCATTGCCATTACACGTTACCTTGAGGCATCGCTACCGACTCCTGATTAAATGTGCTTTTTAAAATGTCACTGAGATATACAGCATTGAGGAAAGAAGCTAAGTGTATAAGCCGGAGTGAGTATAAAGAATGCTGTATCAGAGTAGAAAGAGATTAAACAAGTGAAGACTTTAGCTAAGGCTCTCGCAGTGGTAAAAATATAGCCGTCTGGAAGATCTTCTAGGTCTGAGGTAAGTTAAAGATTTTGCGTATCAAGTCGTTCTCAACATTTTGTCAGGAACGGGGACAAAAAGACAGTGTTAATAAAATCGAAACAATGCAAGCAACCTCCTTAAACGATCAAGAAAAGTTCTGTTCTCTTCCTCGCGAGAGTTCTTCACTCGCAACATGCTTTTATGTCCTACCGAACATTTGGGACAATTACTTCAGATTCAGAAAGCTTTATTCATCATGGAGGGAATTAGGTTTGCAGCAGCGGCCAAGGACGCAAGAAAATATGGCATGTAGTAAGATACAGGAAGCAAAAAAGACAACGGTGCTTTGCCACGGTACAGAAGAAAAGGAAAATCATTTGACAGCGGTGAAACATTAATCAATGCCGGTAGTTTAGGAGCCGAACACTGATTTGAAAGACGCAAGACACAAGAGTATGGCTTAAAAGACAGAAACAGACATTTGCTTTGACTTAGAGCAAAAGCAATATGGTGACCCAAAGATGACCTGAAGACAATGGAACAGATACGGAGCACTTGGCTTTGTGAAATAGCCGGACATGAAACAGAATGGGTCGTCGTACTACTTTAAGTACTAGCGTGCACAGATATAGAAAGATCATATTTTTTACATGCAGCAATTCTTGGCAACGTCGAGACCATGACTTTTATTGGGGGAGAAATATGAAGATAGACTTTACGTTGCTGTCAAATGAAGTTTCCTGCACAGAGTCACTGTTCTGGAACGGAGTCTGTAATCAGAGGAGGAAGCCATTTAAGGAAGGAGACGCAGAATGCTTGAAATATCTCCTGTGACGTTCGGGTGAAGCTGAGCTGCGATGTTGATAAAGATCAGGATTGTATTGTCAAAAGAGATGAGGTTTCTGGCATTTCTGGTGCATAAAACAATGGAGAGTTTTTTTTGCTTTGTTTTTTCTTTTCTTTTTTTTGGCCCGTATGTGTTATTTGACAGGGCATTCAGGGTAAAAGGGGTTGAAGATCAGGAAGAGATATCCAGCTAATTGTCGGAGCCAGGAGGCAGGGCCTGAACCCACGACACATAATGCTTAACCAAAAGCCATTAGCTGCACGGAAAGTTTTGAATAAAAGCACAGGTCTATTGTGCACATAAAAGCAACTCTTTTCTATTTAAGAGTATTACCAATTAGTTTAAAACAGCACATTTCTGTTGTTTCTATTTTGACCTTAGCATCAGTGGCTCCCTTACTCTTTGGATCCGTGTGTCCCCTGAGGTTTTATGATGATCAGTCACGTGCCCCCTGCTCTGACACACTTGAAAGCACCATCAGTGAATACAGCACACATCTAATAAATCTATATTGTGACCAACATTACTTTTAGAGGTTAGATTTTAGGCCAGAGTCGGGCCGGGCCGAGATTTCACGCATGAAATGGCGCTTGTTTAGATGTAGAAATTTCAAGTAAAGGTAGAAAGCGCCAAATATAACATGCCAGCGACAGAATAAATGCATTAAGAATATTATTAAACTCACCGTTCTGTATCCGTTGTCGTCTTCTTCTTTCCCCGTGTAATCACAATAAGCTAGTCGCATTCTGATGACGTATCCTGTCGTCAGCAGTGATAGGATTTTCGGCTCTTTTTGGTGAACCGGATCATTTGGATCGGCTCACTAAAATACATAATACAGTTTAAATTTAGGAGAGGTTTTGATTCATGGCTTGCTAACTGAGCTTTTCGACTACTCCCTGCACAAAACAACTATAATCAAGAAAGACATGAAAAAGAACAAAATAATATTTTTTTACCCCATTGCTATAATAATGTGATATTGGCTTATAGTGGTGTTTTGTCTTCAGGAATCAAAGTTGACTTTTCCAGCCATTGTTTTTTATAGCAACACACACACACTTTTAAGACTGGCACATACGTACATGTACTCTTTTTTTATTTACAGTCAAAATCCTTAGTGTTTCTCCCATAGCTTCTGCCCAGTCCCTCTGCCTGTAGCTCCGCCCCTGGTCCTGCTCAGTCTGGAGCTGCTGGAGCCTCGCGCTGAGAGAGGAATACAGACTCCAGACATCACTGAAGTCCAGACTTTAGCCTGGACTCCTGTTGTACTTCTGCTTTAGTTGCTTTTGCAATGGGCTCATACACCTGTGGAAAAGGTCGACATTACGACGTATCGCCGCTCCGCGCGTGATCCATTGTTTATTTTTCACTCCACAAACCCAGCGTGACTTTATCTAACCATAAAACCAAAGATATGAGGCGGATCTTTCTCAAATAAGAAGTGGCTAAAAGCTAGAGATGTACTGGCTACATTTATGGATTAGTTTAAGTTTGTAGAGATCTAGATTTTGTAAACAGCAGGTTCGTTCCTCGCGGACGGGCTGCAGCTGCAAATGTTTTACCTCCTTTCTCCCCCTGTCCCTGAACCCATTCTCTTACATATTACGATTCGGAAGCTAACTTCTGCTTCGTCCGTGACGCGTGCTATTTTTCAGCTAATTCTACTTTTAATTTGAGACTTTTTCGTCTGACTCCACTTTTTCTGACAGCGGTTTTCCTGACTGTTTTTTCCGAGACCTGACTCTGACTTTTCTGAGGCCGTTTGGTTTGACGCAGTTTTGTCTGAGGATGACAGAGGTTTTTCTGAGGCCGTTTGGTTTGACGCAGTTTTTTCTGAGGATGACAGAGGTTTTTCTGATGCTGAGGGAGTTTTGTCTGAGAATGACAGAGGTTTTTCTGAGATCGTTTGGTTTGAAGCAGTTTTGTCTGAGGATGACGGAGGTTTTTCTAAAGCTGAGGGAGTTTTGTCTGAGGATGAACACCTTACTACGGACAGCGTTTCATTTACAGTGGATAAATAAGCAGGAAGTTTGGTTCCTGTTACTGCATAAAAAGTAGCTTTTGCAAATGCAGCGTGTTGTTTATGAACAATGAGGCGGAGGCGAAGGAGAGAGAGACGGAAACGAGGAGAGGCCTGTCCTATTTTATGTGCAATAATCTACCGGCCGCCTAAATTAAACAAGGACTTCTTAAATGATTTTTCAGAGTTTCTGCCTAAATTTGACAACATCCTAATCTGTGGTGACTTTAACATTCATGTTTGCTGCCCCTCTGATAAATCTGCTAATGATTTTAAGGCACTTTTACATTCACTAGATCTGACCCAGTCCATTTCCTGCCTTTACTGTCTCTGATCTCTGCTCTGTTGCTGATTTGGCATGGCCTCCATGTCCTGATGTTTTCCTCTCCTCCTTTAACACCATTTGCGCCCAGATTACGAACTCTGTTGCACCATACAAGGTAATGGGTACCAAAGGCCCATCAGACCCTTGCCTCAATGATACAACTCGGGCTCTAAGGTGTCGGTGTAGACAGGCTGAGCACAAATGGAAGAAAGATAGGCTGCAGGTGTCACTGGAGATGTTTAGAGACCTATCACGAGCAGTGATAAATAACAATAGCCACCGCCCTGGAATCCTGTTCAGCACTAATAACTTGATGATAAATCTGGTGTCTGCTGGTTTGAATGCAGACACCCTCTAACCCTAACCCTAACCCTAACCCTATGTATCTGAACACACGTGTAACACAACATTCAAACAGTACTTTTTGGACAAGGTTTTGTCTGTTAGGGAATCCATGACAACATGCCCCCCCCCCCCCCCCCCCCCTGCCATTCCTGTCTAAGCTGATGGAGAAGATTGTTGTCTCACAGCTTCAGTCTCACCTCCAACTCCATTCGTTAGGGGATAAATTTCAGTCCGGTTTCAGGTCTAGGCATAGCACTAAATCAGCGTTACTGAGGGTCCATAATGACATTCTTGGAGCCCTGGACAGTAAAAGCTCTGTGGCGTTGGTGTTACTGGACCTGACCGCTGCATTTGACATCGTGGATCATGTCATCCTCATCTCCCGACTTGAACATACTGTTGGTCTGCAAGGCATGGTTCTCAAATGGTTTTCATCATATCTCACAAACAGAACTTTTTCAGTGATGCTCAATTACTTTTCCTCCTCAGCTGCTCCTCTGTCATCCAGGGTGCCTCAAGGATCCATTATTGGTCCTATCCTGTTCTCACTCTATATGCTGCCACTTGGTCAACTTATCTCTAATCATAACGTCCACTTCCATTTCTATGCAGATGACCTCCAGATCTACCTTCCTGTGGTTCTGAGCAACAGTTCTGCATTGGACCCTCTCTATAACTGCCTCCACATCATCAAACAATGGCTCTCCCAGAACTTCCTTCACCGGAATGAAGGAAAGACTGAGTACATCCTGTTCACCCCGGACTCACCTAACAGCTCCCCCAGTTTTGGTCATCCTACACCTCAGTTTGCTCCCACCATCCGTAACCTAGGTGTTATTTTTGACAGCAGTATGATTTTTGACAAACAGTTAAGTCCAGTTGTGAAAGCGAGCTTTTACCAGCTAAGGCTACTCAGTAAGATCAAACCATTCTTGTCCCGTGCTGACCTTGAAAAGGCCATTTATGCCTTCATCAGCTCGAGGATAGACTACTGTAACGCCCTCTACACTGGACTTAACCAATCACCCCTCAATCGGTTTCAACTGGTACAAAACGGATGAGCCTGTCTTCTCTCCAACACCTCCAGACGCTCACACATCACCCCTGTCCTCCTCTCTCCACTGGCTCCCAGTGCGGTTTAGGATGGAGTTTAAGGTCGTGATGTTTGTGTTCAAGGCCATCAATGGCCTGGCCCCAGCCTACTTCACCGAATTAGTAACGGTCTACCAACCAGCCAGAACTCTGCGCGCCTCTTAACACACCTCCCTGGTCACTCCCAAGTTCAAATACAATAAGTTTGGAGGCCAGTCATTTGCCGTCCAAGGCCCAAAGCTGTGGAACGCACTTCCAGTACAGCTTCAAAGCATTACTGAGTTGAGTGTTTTGAAAACACAGTTGAAGATCTTTTCAGACAAGATTTCGATGCATAGCCACTGACTCGACTGCTGTTTTCATGTACATTTGTGTTTTTATTGATGTCTATTGTATTTTTTATTTCTATACTGGAAAGCGCCCTGGGCACCTTCTGGCTGTTGTAAGGTGCTATACAAATAACATTTGATTGATTGAGACAGAGACATTGAGCTGCAGCTCGGGCACGTAACCTGCCCCCAAGCCTCGCACATCTCTCGGCCTGCCCAGGTATGTGCGTTACTGCTGCGAGCACGTGTGCCGTGCGCGTAGCTGCGTACCTCTCACACATGGTCCAGCTGAATGCATTGCGCAGATGCTCCCATCCGAGCCTTAAATAAATCATTACATCGGGTTAGTTTCGGGCTCAGGCCGACTTCCATCCATCCATTTTCTTCCGCTTTATCCGGGGCAGGGTCGCGGGGGCAGCAGTCTCAGCAGAGATGCCCAGACTTCCTGATCCACGCACACCTCCTCCAGCTGTTCTGGGGGGACCCCGAGACGACACCAGGCCAGCTCGGAGACATAGTCCCATCAGCGTGTCCTGGGCCTTCCACGAGGCCTCCTCCCAGTGGGACATGCCTGGAGCACCTCCCGAGGGAGGCGACCAGGAGGCATCCGGAACAGATGCCCTAGCCACCTCAGCTGGCTCCTTTCAACGTGGAGGAGTAGCGACTCGAGTCCAAGCTCCTCCCGGGTAACTGAGCTCCTCAGATCGATCGGTAAATCGAGAGCTTTGCCCCCTGACTCAGCTCCCTCTTCACCACAACAGTCCGATACAGCGACCGCACCGATCCGTCTACCGATCTCACGCTCCATCCGTCCCTCACTCGTGAACATGACCCCGAGACTCTTCCACTTGGGGCAAGGACTCCCCACCGACCTAAAGCGGGAAAACCACCTTTTTCGGTGGAGAACCATGGCCTCAGATTTGGAGGTGCTGATCCTCATCCCGGCCGCTTCACACTCGGCTGCAAACCGCCCGAGTGCACGCTGGAGGTTCTGATTTGATGAAGCCAACAGAAAAACATCATCTGCAAATAGCAGAGATGAGCTTCTGAGGTTCCCAAACCGGACATCCTCCGGCCCCTGGCTGCGCCTAGAAATTCTGTCCATATAGGTAATGAACAGAACCGGTGACAAAGGGCAGCCCTGGCGGAGATCAACACGCACCGGGAACAGGACTGACTTACTGCCGGCAATGCGAACCAAGCTCCTGCTGCGGTCATACAGGGAACGGACATGAATGTGCATTGATTTGAAAGGAAGTCTGTTCTACTTTGTGGCGCGGTACAACGCTGCTGCTGGTGTGGCCACTCCTGCGTCATCGCTGTCAGGCCGTCAGCACTTTGTGACACTTTTCCTTGGCATAGCTAGCTACTGTAGGTACGAACATTTTACTTTTCGGCTTAGCGTGGGTTTCTATCAATTTTGAGCGTGAAAACTGTGATTCTGCACTACGAATGCTCTCACGCTGAATTACGAAGCGCCACTACTCCCTGACACGCGCCGTTGCGAACTCCACGAACAGAGGGTGATTCGTGACAGGAAGATTTTTTGACAGACAAAAACTTTCTCCACGAACGTCACGAATGTCACGAGCTGATGCGTTCTGAGAAGAATCCCATTGAGATGCGTTAAGTCATGTCACGAACGTCACGAATGACGGAAAATGCCATTCGTAACGCATCGTGCTTATGTGTAAACCCAGCAGCGTTTTAGCAGAAATGCATGATGGGGGGACTTTGGAGGGAGAAGGTAACGAGCCGCCCCATAGTGCAGCCACAGGGCCCACCGCCAGCACATAAGCCGTGTCGCGGATACCTCTGCCACAAATGTGTTACAGGGCTGCTGGAGGGCAGATAAAAATTGGTCACCAATGCAATAGATTCACTCTCGCCGCATTATTATGAATCTAACAATGATTACTGTCTGATGGCTTTTGCCCAAATCGAAAGCACACTGGTAGGACACAAACAGAACAATGTTTCTGATATAGAGGGTTTATCTAGTTAAAAATATTCTAACACGGTTCTGGCGCTATAACTAGTACATGTAATAACCTCCAAACAATCACCAATTCATAGTTATAGTTCATGTACTTTGATGTGAAAAGTGGCACTTTTGATATGGCTTTGTCTGTAACACTGTTACACTTTTTTGAAACTATTTCAGTTTGTAATTGTGTAGGACTATCAATGCTTTCTGAACTTATTAACACACATTAAAAAAAATACAGCGATAATACCGAAAACCGTGATAATTTTGGTCACAATAACCGTGAGGTAAAATTTTCATACCGTGACATCCCTACAGTACAGTATATGGTTGGGATGTACAACCATATACTGTACTCATGTACAACCTGTCAAGTTAAACTTAGATTCTGACCTACTCCATCATGTTGTACTTTCTAGTTTTAACGGTCAACTGCAGCGATCAGTCCTTTGTTGAGCTTGTGATGACTTAAACACTGAAATGATGCACACATGCTTTTGGGTACAGCCCAGTGAGATCTATTGCCAAATGTATTGTAGTTAATCATTTGCTGGAATGTACTGATACAGTTTCATTAAAGAAATGCAAAAAATCAAATGTGATTTGTCCATGTTGTTTTGATAACCTAATTTCTGTGTCAAGAAATAATAAAGAAAGTAAAAATTCTTGATTAACATGGAGTCCTTCAGATGTTACTTATTTGACCTCCTACACTGCTTTCACCCTTCAGGTGATGTCCCTTTTTTAGCTTTAAAAACATGACTTTTGTGTATTTCTTTAATTTTAGCAAAGTGACTGTATTTTAAATATCCTCCAATGAAAAGAGTAATAACCAGATTACAGTTACAACACATATTATACGTTAACAGGTTCAGTACGGTACGTGTATTTCTTTCTGTCTGAACACTGTTTACAGTTCAGGAGCCGACTGGTCCAAAGACTAGTCCCCTTCAGAGATGGTTAAACAAGGTCAAGGTGGACTGATGCCATTAAAGGCACTGCGCGGAAATGTAATTCGATTTAAAAACCACACTCACATTTTGTTTTGATGGAACTGTTATGGGGTTTTGTACAAGCATTTTATGGTTGCATTTTAGAGCCATACTTTTCTGAGTCAGTGGAACATAGAACCAAAATAAGAGGGTTTGGGGCAGTGATTCTCAACTGGTGGGTCAGGCCCCAAAAGTGGGTTGCAGAACCATTTTCAATTGAGCCTATTCCAGGAAAGAAAAAAAGTTTAAATATTTTTCATCTGAAAATGCATGGAAACACTAACGGATTCTGCCAGCTTTCTTTCCTATAGATGTTGCTGTGACACGTCACAGCAACATCACGTGACAAACCTCTGAGGAAGGCCACAGTTGTAGCCGAAACCGTCAGGTACGAAAACTAACACTTGGCCTGTCTATAGGAAAGAAAGCTTGCATAATTCTTAGAAGACCTAATGAATCTAATTGAACCACTAACGGATTCTGATCAAAATAATGTTATTGGTTTGTTTCGATCATATTTTCGGTCTCAAAGGCTACTGCTTATTCAATAAAAACTTGGAAAATACAGTATTTTATACGATGTATGACTAATTACATTTCTATTTGGGTAGCAGCTTGTCATCTATGGGTAATGGTGGGTCCCGAAGTCTTACCACTTGAGAACCACTGGTTCAGCGTAAAGTGGATCAATGCAAAAGTGGACCAAGGCATATAGGTGCCTTTAAAATAGACTTAAAAACATTAGTTTGAATGCCTCAGCATTTATATTTTACGTTTTATAACTTTAAATTATGCCTTTGTAAGATTTAAATAGTAACAATAAAGTACAGGTGCTAGAGCTTGTGAAGACTTTGCCTGGGGCTCCTCCAGCAGGCATTTGCTGGATTAACTTCTTCAAAAACAAACTTTCAGTTTGCTTTTCAGCTGCAGGACGGCCTGAATGGCTCAGAATTTATATAATGTTGGATTATGGACTTTACAAATGTGGAGGACAGTTTGGAGTTTTAACAATGATGCAATTGTATCCAGGAAGCACGGAACGAAGCACAAACACTGCAAAGTTTAACAGTTTTGCCTGAGGATTACTCAAAACTCTGAATGACGTGAAATACTTATGTGTTGACGTCTGGGTGTGTTTGTTAAAAAACGTGCTGCCGTATTTTGCAGCTGAGGGACGACTGGCAAACATTGACATAAATGGCATCGTAATAGTCTATTCGTGAACTGATAAAAGCATCAATAGTCCTTTCAAGGTCGGTGCAATTTAAAAAAGGCTTTACTTTGGTTAAAAGACGTAGTTGATAAAAACTTGCTCTGACCACGCTGTTGATCAGCTTATCAAATTTAAACCTGTTATCGAAGAAAACCCTGGAGGTTCACAGTTTCAACTTTGAGGACAAAGAATCGGAGTCCACAAGAACATTATCCCCAAATAAAATGTACTCCGTTTTATCCTCATTCAAATTAAGGAAAGGTTCCTGTCTGTTAGGGCTTGAAGGGCACCTCTTTTGTTCGGAAACACTGGTAAGTAAAGCTGCAAATCATCTGCGTAACAGTGAAATGCTAAATTGTGTCGAGCAATGATTGACCCAAGTGGCAACATATACAGTGAAAACAACATAGGGCCCAAAATGGAGCCCTGGGGCAGTCCACAAAACAAAGAGGCGACAGAGGTATATACTGTAGTATGTTAATGATAGAGAAACCACAGAAATGATAAAAATGCAATTAAACGGACATGCAGTACCTCGCCATACATTAATATAGGGCCAGGCTTCACCATTCATTTGTATGGGGACAAAGCGCTCAATTCAAAAGGTCTGGGAAGTCATTGAAAAAAACAAATTTGTAGGAATAAGCTCAGATATCACACGGCATTTTTTACTATTCCTGTGATTTCCACAAAATGAACATAAACATCCAGGCAATGTTTCATCGTAGTTAGCTCAACAATAATGAAAAACATGTTCCTGTTTCCAGCCAAAGTAATTTGTTCACCCAGTCACCGCGAAGAATTGATCGATACAAAGAGGAAACAATCAAAGCAAGGCGCAGAATTGCTATCTCAAAATTTTTGTACGTTCATGGAATCGAAAATACTGGTCATATTATGTGGTCATTTACAGTCTTCATACTGTGTTCAGGTAGGGGTGGGAGATATGGCAGAAAAAATTAGTACAAACTCATATCACTTTTGATGTTTTGTTCCTTCGGTACTATTGTGTGAAATGTACTTGAGCAGAATGTGTCATGGTTGGATGGTGAAGTGAGGAAAAATAAAAACCCAAAGTGCAGGACTGCAACAAAACTGGTGATGTTTAATAATTAACAAAAAACTAAATAACAGAATCCAGAGAAACAAACCGGGGCTGACGTAGACAATGACACGACAAAGGACAAGGGAAACACAGGGGTATAAATACATGAGGAAACGGGGCACAGGTGAAACACATCAGGGCAGGGCAGGCAATTTACACAAGGGAAGCAAAGCAAGAACACAAGGACAAAACACACATTTCAAAATAAAACACAGGACTAGACCAAAAACATACAAAACCAGGGGAACAAAAGACAAATCATGACAGAATGTATACTGCTCAAATAAACAAATAAACTAAACTAAACTAATATCACAATTTTCATCTGCATCACGATTTTAATTGTCATATTGCCCAGTCTTTGTTCAGAGTTGGGATTGTTATTGTTATATGAAATAACTTAGGGGTGTCCTGTTTCCATGTAACACTTTTACCTAAACTGCTCCATCGTATTATCAAGTTACTGTGGCAAGTTAGTAAAATGGAAACTAATAACGTAACTAAATATCGAAGCACTATTTCGGTTGGTGTGTAGGGTTTACAGTTTGTCCTCGATAGAGAAGACGCCATATTCCATTCTGAGTGCACACATTTCTCAAAAACAGGACTCTGCTGTCAAACACAATTCCTTTGAATTTTTTGAATGACTTTTCCTGCCCCAAAGAGCACCTCTGTTATATTTTTTTGTTTTGTCAATAATCATACTCCTTGGAGGTCCAGGAAGTGCTCCTCTTTTTGAATTATTATTTTTTTGATAAGTGACAATGCACAAAAGGCATTATGGTCACTACACACCTAACGCGGATCTGGCAGTGTGGAGTACAACATTTGGGGGGGAAAAGACACAGATCATCAAATTTGGAGCAACATAACCTCACCTCCACTAGCCTACATCATCTTGTGTTCATTTACTTGAATTTAAAGTGATTTACGTTTATTTGAAAATCAAAACAAAACGTATATATGTTTAAGGTAAGACAAACATGTTGCAACTTTTTCATCTCTTGTGTTAATTTGTCATTGACCTCTTGCTAAGGTGGAGATCAGTGTATCATCAGCGTACCTTAATACATCAATGTCAGAACACGCTCTAGGGAGGTCATTTAGATGCTAAAAACAAGGTCCCATCGAGGTGGCTCAAACGGGGAATGGATGTTATTTACTCGTACACACTCATGTCGGTCGCTCAAATAAGATTTTTGCCAGTTTTGGATGTTTATGGTATTAACACAGTTACCAAAACATGTGCACTCTGTTTGCAGATTAATGGACTCATTTGTTTTTCCTCATTTGAACACACTTTTCACTTATAGCAGACATGATCAAAAAAGTGAACACTCGAATGCTAGGTAGAATTAGGACACAGTGAGAATTCATTTTTGTGTGTCTTTGCGGGTTCTGTTGTGACAGTTTTTAGAGTTAATTAAACTAAACCGGTTGTAGCAAATACACAACCTAACCTACCATCTAGTGGACGGCTGGGCCTTTTAATCAATGCCCAGAAGACCGTCTGGCGACATGCTGAGTTTCTACTGAAGTGCCGGCTTTCTGCATCACACCTAAAGACATCACAATGGCCACGAAGGCCTCTGCTGGTTGCTCCTTCCTGTGTCTTTATCTAAATGGCCTGCCCTCTAAACGTCACAAAAGGTGATGTTTACATGATCATCCGAGGCGCCAACTGGGAGCCTGTATTTACATCTGAGCGGTATCACTCACATGCCCATGCTAGCGGAGGCAAATAGCTGCCTCGCCAGAGCTGAGATACACCCGGCCTGTTTGTGTCGGCTCTAGTGTGTCAAATAAACGTACACTTTTGGATAAGACAAATACCTTTCCAGTCTTTTTTCTTTATTGTGGTAAGAAATTCCACGACAGTTCATGTAAAACACATTGAGTGAACAGTGATTAGTGTCTTACTTCTGCTCTGTGTGTGCAAGTGTTGATAACAAAGTTTACATTTTGATAACAAAGTAGGGGGCTAAAAGAAAACACCAATTTACTGTGTGTTTAAAAATACAAGCACTAATGTGAACCGTTACATGTACCTCCAGTCCAGGTTACAGGACGCGGAAACAGTGGAGATGCAATTTAATGTGATAAGACACAGATTTATAGAATTTAGTTTCAAAATGTCAGAAACTACATTTAAAAATACATGAATGCACAGTACACTTAAGTAAGCAAGTAAGAAAGTGCTTTTATTGTCATTGTACAACCGTACAACTAAATAGTGTTCAGGTGTTAGTCCTGAGCCTCTGCGACTGAGCGCGCCACCACTGTGGGTCAACCTGACCAGCATGTTTTTGGAGGTATAGAGGAAACTGTAGCATTCAGATGAAACCTGGCTGGCTGCCTTCAGTCTCCTCTGATCATCTGAAATGGTGCACTGCCTCCTGGGTTGGTCCCTGTTTCAGAGCGTGGTGACCTGCACTGATCATCTCCTCCTCCTTCCGTCTTTCACCATCTTCTGCGAAGAGATTAACAGTTAATCTGTTTTCTTCTCCAGTGAAAATTTATCAGCCAGAACAATAGGAGGCATGTGTGGCTTAGCTGTGAGCCTTGCGCGGATACCTTCTTTGTCCTTCCTTGTTTCACCCATGCTACCCACACTTCCTGCATTATTTAATTATAATACATTAATTGGATATTGTCTCATTACTGTTAAAATTACTTCTGGGTCGATAGAATAACAAAGTTGAACCACGGTTTGGACTTTTAAAATTAAGGTTTATGTTGTTACCGGATTGATTTGTGGAATTTCTTGCACTTTCTGCATTTGAGCAAGTTTTTGTTCCATTTCATATCCATATGCACTTTAACTTGGAAAATCTCCATTGTGTGTTGTTTTGGTTAATTGCTGCAAACAGATTTATCCTGGTAGCCTAACCAACTTTATTCATCTCACAGAGGAGAAAGACAACACATGTAAATAAATTAATGAACAAATAAGGAAGATAAAAGATATTTGATGTATTTATCTGTATTAAAATATAAAATATATTTGAATGAACACTAACAGTTCAAGAACCCAGTGCATACAAACAGTTTATACATATTTACAATTGCAGTGGGAGGTGGTTGATAAAGTAACACTAATGGCAGTACAGTGGGTGAAAGGTGATATGAACATCCTCCTCTCACCTCCCTCCTCTTCAGCTCTTGACAGAGCTGGAATGCTCTGTCAAGAGCTCCTACAGAAAGGAGCGTAACATCTGATGAAGTTTTGCCAAGTGTTGCAGGGTTGTGGTGTGAATGATTGGACAAATCAAATAGAGGGCAAGTATCCATAAAATGCCATTGTCAATGCCAAAAAATATAATCTTAATCTTTGATGGATTTTGATTCTTGAATCCTAATAGCATCTTTCACAGTAACTAAAATGAGATCGCCACAGCATCATCGGGTGTAGGGTGAGCCAAACAAGCGCTCATTTTGCATGGGTGTTGAAGGGATTCATTCATTTATTTTATGATTGTTTTATAATTAGATTTGTTTAAAATGTTTGGGCTTATGTTACAGTTGACGTGGCAGACATGGGAGTGTTTTTAAGCCTGCACGTACGCTGATAAACCACATTCTTGCTCTAGGCCCATTTCCTGATAACGGTTGCAAAAACATCTAAGCATCAAGGACGTTTGTGACCCGGCACACGAAACACGGAGTCAGAGAGTAATAAGTTTAATAATATGTTTGAATATGTTTAACATGTTTGTGCTCTTATTTACAGTGAATAATGATAAGGGGAAGGTTCAGGACACCCACGCACACGCTGCCCAAAGTGACAGGCCGTTAGCAGTAAAGTTAAAGGCACGTGCGCGGCTACGACATGGCGTTTTCAGTTGCCCTCCACCTCAATTTTAAACTATAGGCTCTTTAGAAGGTTGTGATGTCACGTGAGCGCTACCTATTGGCTGTTAAAGAGTCACGAAATGTGTACTTCTCTGACTTGATCTCTAGGAACAGTCATAACCCTAGAATTCTTTAATACCATCAACACTGCTATCAACCCTCCCATTCCTGCTGTTGAGGCGTTGAATGAAAAATGTGAGAAGTTCCTTCTTAATTTTACCAGTAAAATTGAACATATTAGATGCCACATAACCCCTACCATGGCAATGTTTGCCCTGTCAATCAAACCAACATCCAGTCAATCAAATCTCCCTTTCTGACCATACCAAGCTGGTTTCCCATGCCAACCTGGCAATTTGCCAGTTCCAATACGCTTCCTGAAGGACATATTCAATGCAGTCGGTCCCCATATTCCGTCTATCATTAATTATTCCCTGTCCTCTGGTTGCTTCCCCTCCTCTTCCTTTAAAGAAACCCTCCCTTGACCCTCTTGATCTTAATATCTCACAGGCCCATATCAAATTTACCGTTCCTATCCAAAATATTAGAGAACGCAGTTGCCTCCCAACTTATAGATCACATAAATCTAAATAACACACTTGAGAAATTTTAATCTGGCTCCCGCAGTATTCACAGTACAGAAACTGCACTTATTAAGGTAAAAAATGATCTACTCCTCTCGGCTGACTCCGGTCTCTACTCTGTCTTATTCTTTCTCGATCTCAGCTCAGCTTTCGACACAGTCGACCACAGATTCTCCTGGATTCCCTTGAACAATATGCAAGCAGATCTGGCTCGGCTTTATCTTGGTTTCGCTCATATCGCTCTAAATCCTTCTCCGTTGTTATAAAGGAATTCTCCTCCTCCCCTGCCCCTATAGTGTGCAGAATGTCCCAGGGCTCTATTCTGGGCCCTGTTTTTTCCTATCTAGATACTCCCACTAAGACAAATCATTCAGAAACATAACATCCAATTTTCAAGTACGCAGATGTACGCCAACTGTATCCCCCCCTCACTGACCAAGACTCCCTCACTCGTGCTTTTAGCTGTTTTTCTGAAGCTGAATGTCTGAAGATGTTTCTACAGTTGAACAAATCAAAAACTGAAATAGTTGTGTTTGGTCTCACTCATACTACTGCTTCTATCATAGACAACCTTGAGTCACTTTTCCACCCCAATTAAACTCTGTGCTCGCAATTTAGGAGTAATTCTTGACTCCAGCTTCAACTTTGACAAGCAAATCACTAAAATAGTTCAATCTTGCTGCGTCCCATTCTGAAATATTGCAAAAATTAAGCATTTCCTTTCCTGTACAGATCTGGAAAAAGTAATTCATGCCTTCATTTTCACTAGAAAAGACCTGTATTAAGAAGAGGTCTAAATACATTTAGACCTCTTCTCTGGACTAAATGTATTATTGTTATTATTATTATTATTATTATTATTATTATTATTAACAAGAAGATAGTTAAATGAGTGTGTGGCCGATGCAGCCAGGGAGATGAGTGACAGCTGTGCGGGAGGCGAGCACCGGGAGACAAACAGCTGAGCATGGACGTGAGCAGAGAAGTACTCGGGCCTTGGGAACCCCCAAGGCCAGAGTGGAGGGAGAAGCCGGAAGGTCTCTCCTGACCATCAACTCCAGCAGACTGCTCCATCTTGGTGTTATACGTGGCAAAGTAGGTGGAGAGTGAGCGAGCACTATCAGAGAGCTTGCCGCAACAACGCGCTGATTAAACAAATGAAACAACACCATAAATTGACTAAGATACGGGGGCCTTGTTGCTGCGGGGGCCCAACGCAACAGTGTGTAGGAAAAAAGGGCTCTGTGTAAACGAAAGGCCCCAGCTGAACGTCTTGACCAAACAGCATATCCACCCAAATGTCGGCGCAAAAGGCTTTAAACAGATCTAAGCCACGGAGAAGGCTCATCATTACAGGATCCTGAAGCTGAAGAGCACTTGACAAGACATACAAATTCTGATTCTGCTATTCGAATAATCCATTTTCTTTCTCAATCTTTCTTTCTTTTAAGTTTCTGTACAGACAAGCAACATTATATTGGCAAATTATTAGGGAAAGCAATTGAATGTCCTTTTGTTTTCTGGCATTTTTAAGCATTTTGTTTAATTCATGCCAGCATGCTTCCACTGCATAAATGTAAATAAATAAATAAAAAAAGCCACTGTGGTGTGTTAAAAGTTACAATTAATTAATTAGATTACATGTCACAAGCAAGTAGGCAGTACTTTGTGTATAATCTTAGTTGCACATGATTTTTCCATCGTATAGACAAAGGTTATAAGCCGTTGTCTGTGCTGGTTTATTTTAATGTAGACTAAGTTTCGCCTCTTACCTCGAGAGGATTCATCAGCAACATTTTCCTTTATTTATTTTTTAACAGGAGGATGTATTTATACTGAGTTAGAAGGTGTTTAGCTTGTTATTGGTTCCACCCATCAGTACTTCTCCATCTTAAGACGGTCAAAATCTTCAAATCCACTCGGAATAGTTTCTGACGAAGCCTCTTGAGGTGAGACGGCTTGAGAACTTTTGCCTACAGTGTTTACTCACGCTAACAGTTGCCCCTTCTCCTGGAAAATAAAAAAAAAACGGTGTGGAGAAGAAAAACAGACGGACCCATCGCCCACAGGGCCAAACGCGGGCAGAGTGATGGTGATAATAATCGAGGGCTGCAATAAAGGCCGGTACAGAGTAAACATTTCCTAGCATCAAACAGCTTTGAAGGACATTAGCATAAGAGAGGGTCATTTGTGTGCGTGCAGGTTCTGAACAAGGCCAGGCATGACAGGACATGGTGTTAAACAATAATGAGGACAATAAGCTTAAGTTACGTATTTCAGGCAATGTTTGTAAGGTCAACGCCTCATTAGTGCCTGGCCTACTTGAATGGATTGTTTAAATGGATGTGTGAACATAATGCACAGGAACAAGTCATGCCAATTAAAAAACAAAACACGAGGCTGAGGCTAGAGTTGTGCAATACCTAGAATTTTGATGTAGTAGAATAGACAGCCCTTTGAGACAGGTATAACAACCGCAGTTTAATATTTCATAGTGTAACGCTTTTGTACGCAGTGATTTTCCCAGACTGCCGACTGTTGGCATTGACCGCTTTTAGTGTTTATTTGGCTTGGCACTTCAGAATAACTTCTTCATGGCGCTACCTCCGGGCTTGTGCCGTCCTGGGAATGTGCTACAAACAGCGGGACACTCTCTTGAACTAGATGAATGCATACTGATGAGCAATAATAAAATACAATTTTATTTTCAGGATAGATTTGAAGAACTGCTTGAGAACTGCTTTTTGCAGCATGAAGACATTATGTGTTATTTTATCTCAATGCAATAAACATAAGATGCCAGCTTCGGTTGAGCTGACCTAGAACTGTCAGGACAGGCCACAGTGGGCAAATTCTTTAAGCAATTTCCCTCACACAACAGGAAGGACAGCCAGAACTGACTCTCTGATATTCTAAGCCACATTCACTTTGTTTTCTCTTTCTCTCCTTAGGCTTCATACAATGCTACCAATAATAAATTGAGTTGGGAAGCTATAGCATGCTGCGCTTTGTAAGTGAGCAGGGGAGGTTCATATTCAGTGCACATTGAACTGGGACCAGTGAAGGTGCTTCAGAATAAGTGTAAAGGCGTTGGCATTTGAGCTTTTATTCTATCCAATATCTTCAAAAAATGAAACATGCAAGATCACTGTATCGTGTGTATTTGAAAGTGAAATCCCAACAGTACAAAGTGAAAATGAACATACTTTCTGTTTCACATTCCTGCCCACGTTTTCATCATCTTTTGCAATGCAGAGGTGTTATAGGATTAGGGCAAAATTGTGCCGAACTCAGGTGAAAACTCCTCAAAGCCTGTACTAAGTAAATCTGAATTTCATTTCACTGAAACTTCACTGAAGAAAGCAGTTGGAAAGCAGTTGCATTCTAGTATGTGGCATCCCATTTCACCAGTATGCATGTCAAGACAGTGCAAACAACTTTATTCCAACTTAGTCTTCCTAGAGTCTTATTGTTCAGTGTTGAATGAGCAGTGCCCTGAGCTGTCCAATTTTACATGATTTGAAAAGACAATGGGAGCAATAGAGCAGCACAGTGCCCATAAAGAGAAGGTCAGAGTGACTTAATAGCACAGTGACGTTTTGAGCTCGGGGCAGAAAGAGCAGCTCATCATCCAGTCTCAAACATAATTCTCATACGTTTGTGCTGAACCGTGGTAACCCTGGAGTCGTGCTGTACTTGTCAAGTTGACAAGAGGTACGGCAACGGTCTGATTTCTAGGACAAAGATTCTGTGAACGTTAATTTTTTTTTAAGAATAATAATGCTGAAAATGTAAAACGCTTTCATCTATTATCCAGGCATATGTCCTCTGTATGGGGAAACCAGAGTACCTGGACTAAACCTACACAGATACAGGGAAATAATACAAACTCCACACAAAGGCACCGTCCAGCCCGGCGGTCTACCCCGGGACCTTCTAGCTATGAAACACGAGCGCTAACCGCCGCATGCCGCCCGAAAAGGTGTCTTAAATTGACCTAAATTGTTGTTAATTATGTCTAAACTATGTGCTAACCACAAATGAACCATGAAAAACACCAAAGTTAAATGCAATGCTAAAGCATAAATGAAAATGTGTCTAATTTAACCGTCCATCCATTTTCTTCCGCTTTATCCGGGGCCGGGTCGCGGGGGCAGCAGTCTCAGCAGAGATGCCCAGACTTCCCGATCCACGCACACCTCCTCCAGCTGTTCTGGGGGGACCCCGAGGCGACACCAGGCCAGCTCGGAGACATAGTCCCACCAGCGTGTCCTGGGCCTTCCACGAGGCCTCCTCCCAATAGGACATGCCTGGAGCACCTCCCGAGGGAGGCGACCAGGAGGCATCCGGAACAGATGCCCGAGCCACCTCAGCTGGCTCCTTTCGGCGTGAAGGAGCAGCGACTCAACTCTGAGCTCCTCCCGGGTAACTGAGCTCCTCAATCTCGGAGGGTGCGCCCAGCCACCCTGCAAAGGAAACTCATTTCGATCCGTCTATCGATCTCACGCTCCATCCATCCCTCACTTGGGCACAAGACCCAGAGATACTCGAACTCCTCCACTTGAGGCAAGGACTCCCAACCGACCTGAAGAGGGGAAGCCACCTTTTTTTTTTGGAGAATCATGGCTAATTTAACCAAAGTTAAATTGCAGATGACCCTGAGCACTGCCTGAAGACACCCAAGTATCACCAGTGGCAGCCTACACCCGTAACACAGTTTGAGCACCACGGCTCAATGTGACTGGATGTCTTTTTTCTTTGGAAAAGACAATTATTACTTTTCAATCTGAGGACAAGTCTACGAACTATTAAACATGCCCACACAAGGCCAAACATTTCAGATACAAATACAATTCCACATTTGTTTATTCCAATAAGCACACTTGGTTTGACAAAAACACACACCATTTTATTACAATTACAAACCATAAGCACAGCTATAACCATTCAGCAACAATAACATAACAAATCCAAAACAAATCACTGTTCCTTAATAAAAGGAATGCCTCAATGACCGTGTGCGCTGAATGCATGCTTTTAACCCAGCAAGTGAATAGAAACTTTGCACTCCATCGAACAATGGGACTATTTCAAATTAATTATTCAAATAAGCAAATTACTTTACATTTAATCATAGCAGACGTTGCTTGAACTTATACAGAAAGCCATGAACTGCTGAGGTGGGTATGTAACCAGTTACATTTAATTGGAATAGTATGGTTTAGAGTCAGCTGATGTCCGGTTTGTTTCTTTGCACATGCGCATGTCTAAGAAGAAGTATTTTGGTTACTCTACCCACCTCTGATCAAATGTGGCTAGCTGTTGCTAAATCTTTGTAATACAGCAAGAAGAAACAGACACAATACAGTACAACATAATGTGTTTTGTTCACGTATAACACTGAGACAAATTATTACATATATATACACAGTTAGACCGTCAGGCCCCCAATGATCTGTCAATAGAATGTGTTACATACAAATGGTTTCTACTGTGTCCTATTTGTCTCTGTGATGAATCAATAAAGGATTGATCAGACACGATGGCAGTCAATACATAAGAGTAATACACTTAGGATGTCGTTCATTTCACCCTATTTGAGTGTGGGGGGTTATTGGGAAGCTATGCTCATGTTATTTGTCAAAAGTGCAGTACCCCTGGTGACAGACTATGCGCAACAAAAGGTGCTCAAATGCCTGATTTTGTCCGTTCTCCCATCAGTGAAAAGAGAGGATAGTGGAGTTTAAACTACTAGCTGCAGCTCCATATAATTAGATATGTTAAAACTGCATGCATGTACAGTTAGGCGCATTGAGTTGCCTTGTGTACGAAATGTGCGGTATAAATAAACTTGCCTTGCCTTGCCTTAGCAAACTGGCCACTTAGGAAACCCTTCAGAATGATGTATTTTATTCTTTAAGCATTAGTATTGGCCTTCACACGCTTCTTCGCTTATCACAAAATGGTGGTCAAGATGTTTGCGGCTGCTGTCGAGTCGAACACATTACATAATGTCAAAGCCTGGTTAAAAATAATTATTAAATGTACTTGATATTTTTATATAATAAATGCCATGTTAAGACAGTGGCATCATGAGTGATGCTACATTAAATACATGGCGACATTGTCTGATTTTTGTGAGGTCCGATATATGTATATAGTGACCAACCTCCTCTTTTAATGGTAATGATGGAGAAACTGCATGAAAACCAAAATGCAATACTTTTATATAGAGATTGGCTTCCCAATTTGTTTGGAAAGAATCTGGATAGATTCTTTCCACAAACACAAAATAATGGGAAACTCTGCAAACCCAAAAGTCTGCATTTGCAATAAGTACCACTAGCTGAGACTGCGCTTAGATTTGGATATGTGAATCCAACTGGTTTTTACCTCTCACAATCCCTCTCACACATCTACAATTTTCAAGTGAATTAATGCATGTTTTGGATGTGAGTAAAAATAGATTGCTCTGATTTACACTCCTAACCAGGGCCCTAGGCATAGGCGACCCAGGCAGCCGCCTAGGGCGCCATCTGCTGGAGGGGGCTCCGAATTGCGCCTGCATTTTTTAACCCCATACTCCAGCCATCTACAACATCGCCGATTTTAACCGGAGATAACTTTGTAAAAGAAAGTGATAGAGACTTGTGGTCTTTTGTGAGGGAAACTAAAGATTTCAAGCTTTTAAACGAGCCTTCTTTGGTCCTCCTACGCCCCCGGGGAGCCGTGTAACATTGCAATGAAAATTCGGTAATTTACTTCATAAGTGGAGGTTCCTCCTCCAAAAGAACTGTTGTGCGTTTTATGATGCACATGCTCTGATTTGGTGTTGTTGTTGAATAGATAATTATAATATAATATAACAATGATAATCATAATAAAATAAAAACAAGCCTTAACCATATAAAAAAAAGTGTCCAAGAGGATTGAAAAACAAAAGAAACAACTATAGCCTGCTATTAGGATTGAGAAATATGCAGAAATATAAATTAAAGAAGAAAAAGAAGAAGAAGATAACTTTTTTTTTTTTTCGGGGGGTACCAAAGTTCAATCTTGCCTAGGGCGCCAAATTGGCTAAGGCCGGCCCTGCTCCTAACTTCTGTATTAGCAATAAAAGTGCCATTTTGAAAGGTGTACAAGGTAGCACACCAATTAGTTTTATAGAAAAAAAATAAAGACAAATACTAACATAAATATTTTATTTGGCAACAACCTCAAATAAAAGCTAATACATAAGCCCTGCTCCGAGCGGAAATCCACTTATGCTGAAACATGTTAGCATTTACTTGATGTTGTAGCCAAATAAAACATCTATGTGAGTCCCTTGGGCTTCCTCTCAATGAGAACCGCCCGGAATACCAGAGAGGCGACAAAGAGGCATCTAAACCAGATGTTCAAGCCACCTCAGCTGGCTCCTATCGACATGAAGGAGCAGCGACTCTACTCTGAGGGTGTGCCCAGCCACCACGTGAAGGAAACTCTCTTATCATGACTGAAATAACAAGATCGCGGATACAAGCGGTTGTTTGTATTGTTATCTATATTTTATGACTATAGGTGAGAGTAGGTCGACTCATAAATCGAGAGCTTTGTTCCCCGACTCAGCTCACTCTTCACCGCAACAGTCCGATCCAGCGACCGCATCGTCTATCGATCTCGCTCTTCATACTTGAGCTCCTCCACTTAAGGCAAGGACTCTCCACTGACCAGAAGTAATGATAATTCTTCTGCATATACATTGATAATCTACATACCGAACAGCAGTTTTAAAAGCCTGAAAAATAATACAGAATACAGGGCCAATACAAATTAGATTGTGGAAGCTTAACAACATGCAATGAAAAAACAAACAAGATTCACATTAACCAGCCTTCAAATAACACTGTGAGCTTCAAAGCTTGAAGCTTTCCACGATCTATTGGAAATCCAATTATTACACTTCCTCTGAAGGCTAAGCATGCTTCTTTTTCTCTTTTATGCACACAGTCTTGCTTTAAATGCCATGGTGCTGGCATCCTGAGCACAGCTTGTCACTGTTCAAATTATCTTTCACTTTTATATAATAAATGTTTGTGGCTCAGACCATAAACAGCTACCTAAAATATAATTTGCAAAAATTGCATTTTTATAACATTGTCCTCGACAGTCAATGGGCACCATGCTGCTGTTGGTTTGGTCTGGTTTGATGTTTTATCCTTGGTAAATTAAATTGTCGCAGAAAATACGATTTTGAACACATATTTCCGACTGTAGCAGACTGAATATACAGTTAAGCACATGTTGAGCGTCCACAAAAATGTAACAATTTCTCTGTTGTTCCACACTTATTTTTTTCATCACTGCAGAAACTAGACTTTGTGATTGTTCTTCAAGACCGAGTTTGGCTGAAGAGTAATAAAGTGGAAACAATACCACTCCACTTCAGAAAGTAAGTGACTATCTGGAACAATGGTCTTACTGAGAATGTTTTCAGACCACAGGATTTTTAAAACTTGTCTGTAGATTATCACAGAAGCAGCAGCTGTACAACTTTAAAGCTGTGCACTTTTCACAATTTTACATTTTGAGAAGACTTGGACACTAATAGACAGATAGCAGAACATTTCTAGAATCAAACTTTAAACATTCAACAGTAAAGTTGCAGAAATGTTCCGGAGGTCAGTGATCAGTAAACACTACACGACTACTGCATCCCAGGTTCACTTTAAATTCAAATGCGTTTGAAGGACAACTGAGCCAGAAACTTTTAACGTGGCAGTATAGGAACTGGTTCAGTCCTCGAGTAAAATACAAACATTCAGAACCTCACGAAGGGCTCATTTATTCTCCCGTTTTGTGTGTAAACAGACCTGTGCGTTTCTGTCACTTTCCACATTCTCCTAATGTCCCGTCTGTGTTATCAAAAGTTACCACCGAAGGGCGCTGGAAGTCAGAGAAGGAAGTAACCGAAACAAAAACGAAGAGCAGGCACCAAAAGAACACCGAAAAAACATGTCATTAAATAAGGTAAAACAGTGATGGTTTGTTTGCAAATTGGTTCAAATCACTTTTTTTTTTAGAAGTTTAGCCGCATGTTCTGCTTTTTCTGTTGAGCTGTGGGCAGTAGTGTCCCCAGCGGTTTGCTAATGCCCTGCTCTGTTGCTATGACATCACGCGGCAGGTAAAACGAGCGCAGAAGATTAATAGAAAGCTGCGTATGTGCTTCAAACGTAGAGCATAAATGAGCCTTTATACTGCACATAATGACATGTATAGAGTTCCCTCCATCTGCAAAGGAGTCATAATACACAGCGGTGGCAGCAGAGCAGTCTTATTACAGGAGAAAATCTCCAACTTTTCACGTCACTGAAGGACCCGCTGCACCTTGCTCTGCGCTCACAGCTTAGATGGATTCATCTTAAGTGGATGCACTCGATTTCCTCCGTAATGGGCGCAGAAAAGGTCCTCGTGTCCATCTCCTCCGCGGCCTTACTGGGGGCATAAGTGGACCTCCAATGCAGCAGCACAATCTTCCTCAGGTACTTGACCGTGTTGTTTTTGACGCTCACAAAACAGAAGGTATTGATCATGCTATTGCTCATCGCGATGCACTCGATGACATAGAAGGCCACCAGGGAATTCCTCTGTCGCGTTATGATCGTCGGGTGGAAGTCTCGCAGAATGGTATAGGCGTAATACGGTGCCCAGCAGAGGATGTACAAGGTGAGGATGGCTATGAGCACCATGACCGTCTTCCGGCGACACCGCAACCTCTTGCGTATCTGCTCCGTTTGGAATCCCGGGACGCTCTTGAACCACAACTCGCGGGATATCCTGGCGTAGCAAAGGGCCATGACGATGACGGGCCCGACGAACTCTATGGCGAAGATGAACATGAAGTACGACCGGTAGTACACCTGCTTTTCGACCGGCCATATCTGAGCGCAGAAGACTTTGTGGCTGGTGGGGGTTGTGCCATAAGTAGTTTCCGACGCAAAGTAGGCAGAGGGGGTGGAGATCAATACAGGGACGATCCACACTCCCGAGATGACGCAGTAGGCCGTTTGGTACTTCATGCGTGGACGTAGCGGGTGGACGATCGCCATATACCTGAGGGGGGGGGGGAGAAAATAGGTTGCAAATCAGTCGCACACAGGCTATTTAGTAGTCTGACAGGGACGTAAATGGAATCACAGTCAGATTAAAGTCCAGAACACACCTCATTTTAGGCAATGACAGAAATGAAATTATAATAAAACATATTTTACCTTCAAGGTAATGCAAAACATTCTGGTCTGAATGCGCATTGATTTGCATATTGATTTGAAATGCCTTTTACACTGGGTGTTTTGTGTCTGAGTCTATAACAAAAGGTCATTGGCTACACATTTTGTGTCCTATTTAATGGATAATGTCAACATAATTCTCTATTAAGTTAACATATTCAGTACTTTGTATCTTTCACTTTGTATCTGTTTGAATAAAAATGTATCCTGTGGCACAGAGTTTCCAAGGCCTGGAAACATCTACATACTTCGAGTCTGCTCTACATTTTTCCAGTAAAAACAGTGGTTACGTTAAATCAAATTGGATTATTGTTGAGTGGTTTGGTCAGTCACTAGAAGCTCTCAAATTTGCTTTTAGAACTAGTGAAAATCCATCAATAGGGCTGAACGATTAATTGCATTTGCAATTTTATCGCGATATTACACAACGCGATTTCGTAATCGCAGGGCACGCGATTTGGGAAGTAAATAGAGCAACGAGATATGGCAGCAAAGTCCGCTCCGTCGCGTGCTTTTGTTTACGTCTCAGTCTAGTTAAGGTGCGCGGTAGATTGTGGATGTACAGTGAAAATATCAGCTTTTATCATGCAGCCACCGCGAAGGAATATTGCTTTTCTCCGTTAGCATTGCGTTAGCCACAGCGCTAATCACGCCATTCCGTCGCCGCTACGACACGCTCTGATGATCACAGAAACTCCCTCACCTCCGGATTCACACGCCTCTGCATCCACAGACATATATAGGTGAGTCTGTGCTGATTGTAAAAAGTAAAGAGTCGTTTGTGGCTCAGTTTAGGGGGCTTATGTTTGGGAATGTTGTGGATAAAGAACTTATCTCAAAAGCATAATGACGTTTCATGACCATTAAGTATCCGCGGAGGCGATGTGCCATGTGCCTTTATTTACCTTTGCGTCTACCGCATATCCGCTCCGTAGGTCGTACAGACGCTAGATATAAACACTAAACTGCAGTATGAAAAGGGTTGGTAACTAGGATCCGAGGCAGGAGTCCGTGTCATGTCTTATTTTGCTGAGTAAATGTGCTGTTTAAGCTGAAATGTCACTAAATGGCTGCGAGTCAAAGAGACGTGTCTGTGTCTGGCACCTCATGTCCCGTCTCCTTGTGTCAGTGTTCTTCTCTTTCTTCATATTGTCCAAAGTTACATCCCAAAACCAAAATGCTGCTCTTAATTCCACTGTGATTTGGCGTGTGCTCCATCTGGCCTCTCCGTGTCCTTCAATAACGCGCATCTGAAGCAACTACGAGTCGCAGCTCAGACTGATTTGATTGGCCGAAATAATAAAGTACTATTTAATAAATTAAATAGCTTATTTTGTATTAATTGGAAGTTTGATTTCCTAAAACTTTTCCAACTAGTTAAAGCAGACGTTTGTTCTTACTTTCCTGCACTTTAGTCTGGGTGATGTTACTGACTGGACCAGTGAGTTATTTTTTTTAATATCTATATAATTTAGCATTTATTTATAGACTGTACTGTTAAGTTCAGACAGTTTAAGAAGTGCAGTCCACACACATTTTGAATAGGTCAAGCAACAATTTTGTTGCAATTTTCACTTCAAATATTGTTTATTATGAAACAGGCTGATTTATTGCTTGTGTTAGGTGAAAAATACATGAGAAGAGGACCTTGCAACAATAATCGCATATTTAATCGCAATCGCAATATTGAAGAAAAAAAATCGCAATTAGATTATTTCTCAAAATCGTTCAGCCCTATCCATACACTCTCCTGGTTTTAGATGAAGAAATTATGGTTGTATGACTTTCTAAGAGGTATTACTGCTGCACAAACACAATCTATGTTTTACCAAAAAAGTTGCCTTTCAATGACGTGGACATTGCAACTGAACAAGGCAGTGTTTTTACTCAGCCAAAATGTAATGTACTAGTCTGAGCCAATGTAGTTATGTTTTGAGCCATGAAAGGAATAACTGACCACACATATAAAGCAACAAATACTGTATGGCTATAGCTTTAAGAAGCAAATCAAGTTATATTACAGGTATATTAAATGAATATAATTGAATAACAGTATATTAGAGTACTCCATTGTTCTACAGTTTTCTAAAATAGGAATAGGAAGCTTATATGTATTAGTTTAAGTCCTTTAAGTCCAGGCTGAAAGCATGGTTTAGTGCTGCCTATGGCAATTTAACGTAGTTTGTGTCTGTGTATATTTTTCTTATGTAATTATATCAATTGATTTGTTTTTATTGTATTTTCATTATGTATATTATTTGTGTGTGTTTGGTGTTGTGAGGCACATTGAGTCTTTTAAAGGTCCTATATCATGCAAAATCGACTTTTTGGAGCTTTTAACCATGTTGTTATGCTATTTCCTTATCAAAAACACCCCCAGTGGTTTTTGGCTTCATTCACGCAGTTCTCAGTAATCCTCCTGAATCCTGCGCTCTGAGCAGCTGCTCCGCCCTCTCCTGGTAAACGACTGGCATGTTCAGTTGTGTCGTCACAGCGGAACGGAAGTGCTCGACGTCTGTAATCTAATGCCTTACTGCATGATTTTTATTTGTAAAACTGCTTTTTTCATTATTTCTGTCGTAAGAAAAAAAGAAAAAAAAAAAAAAGAGGAAGTGCCTGACGCTGCGCTGCCCCTGTACCGAAAACAAACGCTCCCCCTGAGCGTCCGAACGGTCTGAACAGATGGTCGTGTCATGTTGCACCGAAAGTTGTGAAGAGGGAGCTTTTTCTAACCTACTCTGGAGTCTGGACACCTGTTCTTTTTTCTTACCTCACGATAATGTCACGGAGAAAACCGCGTTTGGCTGCGAGGACTGGACTTTATTCAACCTTCCCAAAGAAGAGGCCATAGAAGTTGGAATTTCCCTCCGGGATTCAGCGACTATCAGCCACAATAGTGTTTGTCTGTGCCTGTACTGAAGGATGCTTGATGAACCTTGGCCAGAATCAAAGTGGATTAACTTTTATAACCAGCGCAAGTCCTATAATGGAAACATCAGAGTGGTGAGTCGATCAAAATGCATGTTAGCGTGTGTGTTAGCCATTTAGCCATGAAGCTTTGTTGCACATGTTAACTCCTTATAACAGCATCATGAAATAACTTCACTTTTTGCTGTGATATATATATTTCTACTACTGCTAAAGTTGTATGAGCGGCGAGAGGGGGCGGAGTTAACTGAATCCAAGCGTTTTGTCTTCCGGGTTGGAAAAATACCAGAAAATACTTATATTTATCACAAAAATTAGTGCTCCGTAGTGGTAGAGGTACAATATATAATATAAATGCCTATACTTTACTTTGGAATGGCTAAAATAGCATGATACAGGTCCTTTAAATTAAATGTGCTGTATAAATAAACTTGCCTTGCCTTAGTATAGTGGAAACATTTATTGGATTTGATGACTCCTTGTACTGTTAAGAACTGAGTGTGATGTGAAATGACCCCAGGAAGAGCAGATGAAGCAGTACAGTGCTGTTGCTAATGGTGACTGTAATAAATTCCACTCGGATTTCAATTTAACTGTGCCCTTGTTTGGCTTTCTGGTGTCTTCTGTTGGACATTAATAACAGGGATGTATTTATTGGAGACACTTTGAAAGGTCATTATTATAGAGGTGTGACACATGTAACTTCAACAAACTCAGAGTGTTTTGCTAAAAGTATAGGTCCTATTCATTGTTTGTGCAGACTCTCGGTCATCCAGGAACTTTCCATCGTAGACGGTATTTTCAAATATATTTCAAATATAGTCTACTGGCCACGGCTAACTCAGCTCAATCGACCCTGCCCAGTTGATGAAATTTGAAAAAAATTAAAGTTGATGGCTAGGACACACAGAACTTACCAGCAGAGCCCCAGCCCTTTATCAAATAGCTCCCCCAGCGTTGTATACATTTCACATAACCCTGGTGCATAAAACTTTACTAATACTAATAATACTACTGTTAAACAAACAGCTCATATTCACCAAGACACATTTGCAGCTGCATTTTCAGTTTGTGTTCTTAAACATTTATGCGTGCTCAGTTACGCGTTCATTGAACACAATCAGCAAGCATTTATGAAAATAGATTAAAGTATCAAGTGGAAACAAAGTTAATTCTATTAATGTGTGTGGACATATCACATTAGCTGTGGACTGTCCAAGGTGTATGTTGTCTAAGACCCATAGTAGCTCAAGTAGCCCGAAAAAAAAAGTACATAAGAGTTTCTCAGGGTGGAAAAAAGCTTGGAAACCCCTGAGATGAAAGGTACCAACTTCAGACGTAGCAGTAGCTTGACCAATGTGTAACATAAAAGACTCATCATTTTCAGTGATATCTCCTGGGCTCTATACCCACAGTAGTGTACAACATCTCAACATGAAAGTGATTAGATTCTGTCCAAAGAACATTCATCGACATCAGTCAGAACACATAAGAGTACATTCACTCGAGTTAAATGTATGGAAGGCAGTCTTTGGCCCTTCATTTAGTTGGTTCGCTAAAGAAATCTCAACGGTTTGCCCCAGTAATGAGATTTGTCGCAACAGTCTGCTTGCGTACAGTAATGCTGTGTCAAAAGGTGTCATTTCTTTATCCATTCCTTAGACTAAGGATAATATGTTGTTAATACTGTACACAGTATTTTTCAGATTCACATTTCTCGTTTTCGTTTATTTCTGTAAAAGTCAATGCCATTCGTTGTACTTCAATTTGTACTTCAAATACGTACATGCTAAACAACAACCTGACAGTGAGCATAATACAGTGGGAGGAAAAAGTATTTGAACCCTTTGGAATTTCTGCTGTGAACATGCGATTGTTTGGGTGGTATTGGTTTAAGCAGATACGTTTACCCATGGTTGTGATTTTAACAAAGATCAGCCCACATTTCATGACCAATTTAGGAAGAAATTCCAAATGGTTCACTACTACTTTTTTCTCCCACTCTATGTAGCCTCAGAGGGGAATGTGACCACATGGCATAAGGTATATAATTAACAGGAATCCTGTGTAGGCATATTGTTTTATATGTACATACACATGGTCAGTACGCTCATGAAAAACATGGATAACTAGAGCCTCAAGGAACATAGACAGAATTGAAATTTTTGATGGAAATTCAATGCACCAAACTAAGATCCCTAGTACTGAACGGTTGCATTGCTTTCTAAAATCTAAACCAGGTCTAGACTAAAGATAAAAAAGGATCTCAAAGGACCAAACTATGACTTCAGTGGCTCTAAACAATGACTAGCTCAAAAGGGGACAAAAACATGAACATGTGGACGATACCTCGCACACACATGAACCATACCTGTCCACGGCGATGGCGAGCAGAGCGTTTGTGGACACGTACAGCGACACCGTGCGGAGATAGTTGACGGACGCACAGAGCACCAGCCCGTGGTCCCAGGAGAGCTTTTTCACCACATAGTAGTCCACCAGGAAGGGGCAGCACACCACCGCGACAATGAAGTCCGATATGGCCAGGTTGGCGATCAGCAGGTTGGTGAGGTTCCGGAGCTTTTTGTACCTCATCAGCGTGGCGATGAAGAGGAAGTTCCCCAATCCGCACACCAGCATGATGCAAAGCAGGACCACGCCGATCACTATAGTGGCCACGAAGAAGGCCTGGCCCTGGGAGGTGTCCGGGATGTCCTCCGGGAGAATGCCGTAGTCCGTCTCGTAGCTGTCCATGTAGTGGTCCAGCGTCGTTGCCGGGATACTGGTGTACGCTCCGGTTGTGTTGTTGCCAACGGAATCCCCCATGATGGTGTCACACAAAGCCGGTGGTCAAGTGCAGTCTTTCCTAATATCTGCACGCCCAAGTGGGGACCGCATGGGGGCTTAACATTTGGCAAATGGGCTTTCCTTGGTCAGAATCTAAATCACCATCCGAGAGAGGAGCGTCTCACCCTGGAACAGACATTTACAGGCATTATGCGCTTATTGGGCTGCACAATGAAAAAGGTGTTGCTTGTTTTGCGTTTGACATCATTTGCGATTGGACATGCGACTCGTTTCAGTCCGGTGCACATTTTAAGCATGTCCAAGAGTAATAACATTTGAGAGACTACAAAACTAAATGCAAGGAACACAACTTGTGTGGAGGTCTAAATCAGCAATCTATTTACATGAGGAACTTAAGGAGACAGATTTTTTAGATTTTTTTTTTTTTTTTTTCTGTTTGAGGACATCAACAACCACAGTCTCGCATCGCTTTGTAAATTGCGAATTCATTCATTTATTTATTTGCTTTTTACATTTTGATTGCAGTTAGGTGCGCAGCGTTGGTGCAAATGCGTTTCTGTGATGGTTTCTCGTGAGATAATGTTTCTTGGATACTCCTCATGATATGGTTAAAAAAAAAAGGGGGGGGTCTTCATAATTTACACGGACCTTGAGTACTGCAAACAAGCAAGCCACTAAGCACTGCGTCGGGTTTATTTAGCTAATGTAGCTTAATGTAAAAGGAGAACCGACTTCAACGCTACTTCAGATCATTTTAGTGACGCACTTGTTGCAAACAAACCCCTGTATTCAAGACCCCCCCCCCCCCCCCCCCCCCCTTCCTTTAGCTTTTGCAAAACTTGTATTAACCTGTGACATTGCCAGTGAAATTGATGATTAGAGAAAAGTAGGAGCGTGAACACAATAAAAGCCAAAATGAGTCGCAACAACTGCATAAACAACACAATCGAAAAGAAACTTAACACCGCGCGGCTTAGCCTACTATACCTGGATAATGTGAAGATTCCTCGAGTTTTCGAGTCATTTTGGAACAAAGTCACACCCGGCGACCGCGCGCAGAGTCAGACACACGTTGACGGGAAAAGTAAAAGAAAAAAACAGTGCCAATCGGCTCCACTCCAGACGAACGAAGAGAGTGAGGGGGGGGGGGGGGGGGGGGGGGGTCGAAAAGTTGCGTCCTGCCCCTGGCTCCGGTGCTGGCGCGGCAGAGGAGATGATGCGAGTGGCGGAGGAGAGGACCTGAGCTGAGTGAAGGTGGCACATCTGCGGGAGCCTGCTGCGCGCCTGGATGAGTGCGCGCCTTGTTGGCAGGATACACCCCACTCAAGCTGGAGGATTTCCACATGTAGTACTTCACGAGTAAGCTATGTGATAATGACGAATTTGAACTGATCCATAATCTATTTTATTTATTCCTTCCATTCTCTCTCTCTCTCTCTCTCTCTCTCTCTCTCTCTCTCCATCTCTCTCTCTCTCTCTCTCTCTCTCTCTCTCGCTCTCTCTCTCTCTCGCGCTCTCTCTCTCTCTCTCTCTCTCTCTCCTGTTGTCTTATTTAAGTTGAGAATGCAGCTCGTATCCTAAACTATAATACAGTAGCATAAAGGCATGAGTCAGACAGTGCCATGGCCCCAGGGAGATATTATCTAGCATCCATTCATCCATCCATCTTCTGGTTATCCGATGTCGCAGGGACAACAGTGCAATCCGCCCAGATCACAATGCAGCAGCCCCTTTTTTTTTTTTTTTACATTTTTGACAGGTCCGTAAGCTGATGGCCCCACGATGTTCCTTCAGAACCTGGCAACAAATTATAGCTTCGATCAGTAGAACACATCATGTTGATATGTTATAGGCCTACTACAAGGATTAACCTCTTAACCCCCGCCTGGACCGAGGACATGTTTTTCCAGTTTGGCTTTACGCAAATCTAAGAGCTTCTTGGGAAAGAAAAGCGTCAAAATAACAAGGATGAAAATGCAACAAAGTATTGGATAAAGTCTGTTTGCATGTGTGAACAGGTCCAGCAACCAAACACTGTGAGCATCTGCATTTGTGAGAGCTGTGCGCGTTTTCTCATTCCAAAACCTCCTTAAAAAAACCTCTGTATCTTGCAACAGGACTGCCATCCGGCAACAGGAAACGGCATCTAGTGTTATTTGTATTTTTTTAATTTTTTTTCTATTGCGCTTTCAGTTTGTTTTTACTGGTCAAGTGGACAGACCACCCGGACACCCACAGAGGGAGGACGCTCAAACTCCAAATCCTGTGAGACCCGACTGACCTAGACTTAAAGACTTTCTTCCCTTCTTTCTTTTGAATGTCGATAGTTCTAAGAAAGCTTATCAGCTTTCTTGAGTGCAATCATTAGCGGAGCGCATTAGACCAATCTTTGGGTAGCGTGCCGAGAATGCTGCTGCTCAAGACTCTGCGCCCGAAAGATTCATTATAAGCGATTTAAGCAATACTAATGTAAAAGGTCAGGTGTCAGATCCCTGATAACTCTTAATAGATTACCTCAGCCCATTACCAGGTCATTATATTTTTCTTCAAACATGTCCCCACTCGCTCTCAGGATCAAAACAGAACATTTGGCTCAAAATCTCTAAGCATGAGGACAACAATCATTGGCTCTGGTGTCTCTGGTGTCGGGACTATTACTACACAACTATTTTGGCAAATTTAATTTTTTGGCATGCCAACGCTGGTGCTTTTGAATCACAGAGAATTTTTTTTATTTGTTGCCAAATCTGCTTGGCTCCATGAGAACAGCCTGGCACAATGGCCGTTGTTAAAGGAACAGGCCATCGAGATAATGTCCTTTCCTGAGCTTAGACGAGTTGATGCGCACCTGTCTGGTCTTTGTGCGTGTGCTCAGTCATGCAAAAAGACCAAAGATGTTGTTAGCATATTCCTATGGCTCCAAATGGGATGAAGTTGGAAGCTGCCACGCTCTTCCACGGGGACGCACAAAGACCAGACAGGTATGCATCAACTCGTCTAAGCTCAAGGTAAGAACAAAACTTATGGAATATATGGGAAAATGGTGGCCTGTTCCTTTAAGACTTCAGAAAATGATATATGTTTTTTTCAGACTGTAATGACAAAGTATTTTTGGACAGCAGCTTGTAGCCAACTGTCACTACCTTATGTTACTGGTCACCCACCCTAAAGACTAGATAAAGGAGCACAGGCAGAGGCGATGATGGCTTTTAAGGATCAATTCCTTATTGTGATGGAGAGCTAGCGCTGCGGTTTCTATCTCGCCCCGAACAATAGTCTGTCAATTGCGGCGTGATGGATTTTTGTTTTCTTTCTTATCCAGGGGCACGGGGGGTCCACCAGCTGACACCTGCTCTGCCTAAATATAATCACAAGTAACAAGCGACTCATGCGAGGCACTCAACAGGCACTTCTAAGATGCTTTCCGAAATGCTTTTCTTTGTTTCAGACCCGCGAGAGAGGTGGCTTTGCATGTTCCCATTCGATTTTATGAGGCTCTAAATATTAGCAGACATTTGCCGAGCATTGTTAGTGTTTGTCCTAAGAGCTGCATTAGCTTTAGCGCGCGGCAGGATAAACGCCAGGCTCTCTAATCTTAGCCAGGCTTCAAATTTACAACTTATGGCCCGTAATGAATCTAGGAGGAGAGGGAGGACAGTATATGTCCTTGGCTCTTACTGTATGTCAGCAGACCGATATGCGCACGTACAGTACATGTTATATTGGGCTTTTGTGGGGACGGGGACATGGTTTATGTGATAATAGTTTATGCCTGACAGTGTTATGGAGGCCTAAGCAGCAGTTTCAGAAGCGAAATCCTTTTCCATCTACCTGCAAGGTTTACCCTCTTGTCCCGACGAGCAAAAGTCCCGTATGTAAAATGTATATATGTTTTAACATCTTTAATCTTTGTCCCCATGTTCAAAACAAATATTGATGACAACTGCAATGTTCATTTATGCAAAATGTTATTCTACAGCGACAACCTGGAGGCAACGAACCATAATATACGGCAGGTTAAGGGAACCCAGTGTGTGTTATGCCAGAATACACCAACTGTTACGTTTTTACCTAATATTAGCTGCACTAATAAGTTGTATATAAATAAACATACTACTAACAGTATTATAACAGAATAATGAGCACTTGACTCCATTATGAAAATACTCTATGTAGCAACGTCATTGTTCAAATAAAAATAGGTTGGTCTTAACATAAATCCTGGTGACTGGAATTGGAAGAGCAGCCTGGCTGAAAATGTAATTCTTCTGACCATGTGAATAATTTAATATTGAGGAGAAGCGTTCTGTCACCCTAAAATGATGGATGAAGAGAAGTCCCTGTGCGTCACAGTGCCATCACCTCTAGCACTCTTCACAGAGCCATGTGGGTTCACATGACGAAACTGAAAAATGCACAACACCTAAACTGGAATTTGGGGATTTGTCCAAAGAGAGGCAAACCTTACAGTCCAAATATGACTGTCTGTTAACGTCTGTTCAGGCAGCTTTAAGGAGATGATCGACTTTTTATTGGTCAACTGTGGAAGTGAAACCAGGCATGATCACATTTTAAAGTGAAAAATGTCTATGTAAAAAACTTAAGAAGTGAAAGACAGGGTAATTAATTTACAATGGAGTGTCCACTGCAGGCACAAGTGGGACTGACAGGTAATTAAACCATAAACAAGCTCTCAGTTTCAGCTAGCAGCAAACCGATGGCGCCTTGATGAACACACTCCGAGTGCGGAACTTGCAAGAAATCACGCCCCTTTCGTCGTTTGTAAACAGAAAAAGCAGGTATAGCCTTTATAAGGGTGAACACTGACGACCTTTTTCCTTAAATGAAATTGAATTGAAAAACAATGACCTTTTTTTTCTATTTAGTATATTGCCCAAAGCACTGTCTTCAATGCACAGACAGGTTTCCTAAATGCCACTGGCCATTTCCTCTGTGCAGGTTCAACGTCTCTTTCCGTCTCTTTAGTCCGTGTAGCAACTCGGAGTTTCTAAACAAAATCCTCTATACTGTCAGCAAGGCCACCCAGTACCCAGTTATTTGGATACACATTGCAAATACTCAACATCTTTGATCAGCTCTGAAGTACATGTAGAACGCCTGAGTTCCTGTTGAAAATGATGCAACATAGCAAACAAATGCATAATCAACAAAATTCTCAAGTAATCTAAGAATGTAAAGTTGTCTAATATTTAGCAGCGCTAGATTAAAATTAAACTTGTCTAAACACTGTATTCTTCATCAGACGAGGGGCGCAACGGACTTGGGTCTGGTCAGTCTTGTCCACTGAAAACAGAGGTTAATGTTTATTTAACTATTAAAGATTTGTGTGCAGGAAGACACCGTTTCCTGTTCCGGGCACGTCCCATTCAGTGCAGGCCCCACTAGAAGACCTTGGACACGCTGGAGGGAATACACCTCTCGACAGGCCTGGTAACGCCTCGGGTTATCCCTGGAAGAGAGGAAGTGTGCGTGGATAGGGAAGTCAGGGCATCTCTGCTCAAACCGTTGCCTCCAGAACCCGACCCCGGATAAAGTGGAGCAAGGTGGCTGGATATTGTTGTGCACAGCTCAGGGAAAAAATGGAAATAGGGCAAAAAAATGGATGAAGTTATGATATTGTAGACATTGTGTGACATGGATCATTGTCAACTATAAAAGGCTTCAACATATTATAATATACAAGATGTAAATGAAATCCATTGATTACGCGTCGAGTTTAAGTGCTTGATCTGGAGGGGAAAAAACACAACTGGCATGTGCGGTGCCAATTCTTAACACTTAAATATCTTCTTCAATTTGGGACGGCACCGCGGTGCAGCGGTTAGCGCTTGTGCTTCACAGCTCGAAGGTCCCAATACTGTTACAGTATGTGTACTTTTTTTTTTTTTTTTTTTAACAAATAAAAGCATTCTTATGTTCATCTATATGAGACTATTCAACTTTCAGCTGAGAAATAGTATTATTTTTTAATGTTTTATTTTACTAACAGTTGAACTGGCCATATTTCTATTGCCAATTAAGCTCAGATCTGCCCTTGATCTGTGTGGACAGCCTCAAAACACTTGCGCCTTGACAAACCGACAACCCCTTAACATGCATTTGTGATGAAAGGCGATTGTACAGTATGTTATTCCTGTTTCTACGCCATACTGCCCACATCCTTCAGCGAGATTGAAATTCCCTCTAATGCAAGGCTGACTTTGTCAAATAGAAGCAATTGCAATCATTTCCTGAGTGGGTAGAATTCATTATGCTTAACGATTCAATTCCAAGACAATGTAGGGCCATTTTTGTCCCCATGCATGTCTGGGTTTCCTTTGGGTGTCCCGCTTACTCAGATCGATCTAACAAGGCTAATCCACCTGACTAATGACCCTGAACTAAGCTCAAGGTCAGGGGAACAGTCCTTGCTCCTGACAGGTTGTCCCAGTGGCATTGAAGGATGTCTCAAATGATGAAGACAAATTTCGTTAAAGGGACGATAAAATGTACCTCAACTTAACCTTTACACTGACCTTTACTCAGTACATCTTTTAAATACAAGTCGTTTTAGATTTTTTTTGCACAGATATACTCACACATTCAACTTTTGCCATGTGCCTTATGTTGTAGAATCCTTCAAAGATACTATGTAGATGACATATCTATGTACATTTTAATAACCCATATCCTAATTAAAGTTTACAGTCACTTAGCTATTTGTGTAATTAAAAAGTAACTTTCAGAGACTTTTGTTTGCGCCAAGTAGCGTTTGTGTGTGTGCGTTTGTTAAGAGTGTATAAGACACACAAAAAAAGAAATTGGCAATCATGTTGACCTTTACCGCTGGGCTGAAACCACGAACGCTCTTTCAATCTTCCATGACAAGATTATGTGGCTTCCCATCGGCTTCCGCCTAAAAAGTAAACGGCTTGTGACTCACAAGCTAAAACACTGGACTTGGTATTGGACAACATGGTCTGTATACTAAGTTTCGGGAGTTGGAAGCAGTCAAGCAACATATGAAAACAGAAAATGTCAAAAGATTAATTTGATGTGACGATCTAATGCGGATGATTGCCCTATCCGCCCTGTACATGCTGCATCCAGAGTGTGCTGAAAAGTTGATGTAAGGCCATTTGACGTGTGTTCAGCGCTTGATATGTCCACAGGGCCTTTCAGACTGACCTTGTTGAACAGTTTGGAAAGCAACAGCTTTGCCTCTCTTTTTTGTTATTAAGGTTGTTTGTTTTGTTTGTTTTGTTTTTTTTTTACAGCACTCCATCCCATTTTGGCCAATTGTTGGTCGATTGAAAATAGCATGGTTGGAGAGCTGTTTATTTAATCACACCAGTGATCCTGATATTTTATCACCACACATTTCTGGCATATTTAGTGTCGCTCTCAAATGTAAGCAGTTTGCATCATGAAATTGGCAGCAGGTCTTTAACTGAAATCAGTAAAACCATTTCTTGTTATCGAGCAATCACTTAGTACCTGGTTAGAATATGTGCAGTTTTCAGAAAGAGCTGGAAATTTCTTATGCACACTCATCTGTGGGACTTCTGTGGGCCCGGATAGAAATTGCACAGCACAATTGTGTTGTGTGCCAATGTTCCATATCAAACAGTATCTAGAAAGCAGTGCTCTATGTGGTCATAATGGGGGTGTAACAACATGGTGTTTTCGCAGACCAGACAATTGTCTGTGATCATGCTTTGTCATCAACAGCGAGTCTTTCTGAGCAGCACACAAAAGCATGGGTGACTCTGGAAGGCCCCAGGCAGCGGAGTGCGTGGTCACTGCACTGCAGGATTATGTTTGCACTCACAGTGGACTGCGTTCAGTCTAGCATGAGACTGTCAGGGGTGAGCACCTGAGTTTTCACACACTAAAGGTGCTGAAAGGTAACACTCCGGGAGACCAGCCGCCCAGGAGCCACTAGCACTATGTACAAGAGCAAGTACCTGCGCGAGGTGCGCAAGGAGAAGTACGAGCGCTCTGATGTGTTTGAAGAGGAGCCTGAGGATCAGAGTTCTGCAGGGATGTCAGCCATCCAGGGCTGGGAGAACCTGCAGGAGCTGAACAGCTGCTTCGCCCGCTACATCAACAGAGCCCGCGTCCTGGAGCAGAGGAATGCAGTGTTCAGGAAACAGCTGGAGACGCTGCAGCGCTTGGATGAGCCCAGTGGACTGGAGGAGGCCTTCAGTGAGCAGATTGAGCTCAACAAACAGCGCCTGCGAGAGCTGGCCTCAGAGCACAACAAGCTGAAGAGAGAGCTGGCGGACGCCTGCCGCATGCTGGACGAGTTCACCACCAAGTAAGTTCCCTGCCCGGGACAGGAACAGTGAAAACAGTGATAAAAGCTCTGCATACATGAACCTGCTAATGTTGGTTCTTCGTGGCTTTGATGGCTGTCAAGCAAACTTTCACAGTTTGTCATACTGGTCACTGCACTCAGTAGTGTAGGCCCTGAAATCCAGTGCCTTTCTCTTGATGAGTACATACAGTATTAGCATAATCACCATCTGTCAACATGGAGTTCATTTGGCTGCCATGAGACACAGCGCTTCGGCATAATATCACTTCATTATGATTTATAGCAGCTATGAATATGCATCACAACCACTACTTCACTCTTGATGAATCAAACTAAGCCCAACAAGAAAGCAGTTTCTTAACAGTTTGTGACTCCTTTTGTGCAGATTTAGAGAAGAGTGCGAGTACCAGGAGCAGCTGCGCGAAACGCTGGACCAGTTGAACAAGGTAAGAGTGAACATTTAAACCATCAACAACACAATATTCAGCTTTGATCATTTTATGAATGAATGTTCTGCAGGAGGCTGACGGTATTATTTTGCAAAACCTGGAGAGTGAGATCCAGTGCCAGTTCCTGCAGGACGACCTCAGCTCCACCAAAGAAAGACACAAGAAGGTATATCATGGACGGCATTTCTTATATTGTATGATCACATGACAGAGGGGTGTGTGATTGGGGGTGTTTGTTTTTGAGCATAGAGATTCATGGAAAATGTGTGTTCATTTCTGTTTTACTTTTTTCCTCTCTTTTTTTCTATTAGTAGAGTAAAATGTGTTTTTATCACAGTTGAAGCACAGGTTTGGAGTGGTTAGCATTTCAGTTGTGAAATGTGCTAATAAACTAATCTTTGTGAGGACTGCCATGTTAGGAATGCGCTCAAAGGACAGTTAGACGAGTTTGGACCACGGTCTACAGTCAACATTTCTCTAGTTCCTTCTAGCAAGGTTTTAAAAGCTGGGGATACAAGTACACAGCTTTAAATATAAGAATCCAAATCCCGAAAATAACAATGATTGCTTATGGATGAATCATCTCACACAGACCGATGATGATTCAGTTTCGTAGCCTGAAATCACCCATTACCTACAGGGGCAATGTCAAAAGTAGAACCACAAATGATTCTATTCCCTTTCCAATCCTCATCTTTGCACTCTTACTGCAAAAACACACTGAATGAGGAAACAACAGGGCAGCCCATGCACCACTGTGCTTCAGCTCATTCACAATGTGACAACAAAAGCAAACAGAGACAGGAAATGTCCCTGCGGTTGTGAATGTAGCTTAGATGATTTCTAAAGATTAAACGCAAGACAGTTTGTCTTACTGGTTCTGTTTTGAAGTATGAATAAATTCCAGACTGTAACATAGATATAGCAAAGGAGCCCTGCTGTTCCTTTTGCATGTGGACAATAGTCAGTCCTCTTATACGAATGTAATAATGTTCAGAGAATGAAATGACACAACTGTTTTCTAGAAAAGCTTATGTTTGTACAAATGTGTTTCTGTTTACCTGAAATTCAAGAGGGAATGTAGCCTCTGGGGTGTGTAATCAAATCCAGATAAGTTCCTTTCTTATTTCAACACTGTAATTCACTCACAATCAATAACCATTAACCATAGTGTATTCAAGTCTTAAAAGATTGATTTAAATATATTACCTAGGGACAAATAAGCCCAAGAAATAATTATGTCTGTAATTATGTCTTTCAAAAGGGAATGTTCTTGTTCCATAATAGTAAAACGCGCAAAGTCTGCTTTGATTGCTTAATGATTAAATATCAACAGAGAATCTTCCCTTTCTACGCGGTAACAATAAGCTAAATTTATCCATTAGGTTGCCATTGTGGGGAGGTGCCTGTGTGAATCTCCCCACAGCAAACACACTCACACGCGCACACACTGGACTCATTTACACAATCCAGCCAGAGGAGGGCACTGGCCAGCACGGTCAAAGTGTCAGTTCAAAGCCTGAATAAGACTTGAAAGTTAAATGGGCATTCGAAAAAAAATTACAATCTTAAAGGGTATTCAACATAGATCCTTTTTTAAACAAACGCGATTAGGCAGATCAGTCACCACTACAAATCAAAACAGTCCATTATAAACAATTACTAGGGTTCTGCTTGAGGTTTTTCAGCATAAAGTTCAAAACAAAGGAGTACTAACAAGTTTTATTTAAAGAAACACACCTAAAAGCTTAGCGATTCTCTAATGGCAAGAGTTCTGAATTGATCTCAAAAGTCTAGCAGCGCTACACACATTTTTTTTTTACCACATAGTCCAATAACTATTGTGTGTGTTTTTCTTTGTTCTTTGTTCACACAGAACCTCGCCGAGATCCAGACCTACGTCAACATTCTGCAGCAAATCAACCAGACACTGCCCCTCGTTCCCAATGTGTCGCTGGGCATCTCCGAGGTGCGCACACTAATCCTGTCAGCTTTATGTGTGTGTGCGTGTGTGTGCGTGCGTGTGCGTGCGTGTGTGTGTAATGTTACATTTGTATATGCGCCGACAGGGCTTGACCTTAACTGTTTTTCTCACTTGCCACTTTTCATAGTCCTTCTAAAAACAAAAGGCCTATATAGGGCTTGGGGTTGCGTCGTCGAAACAGCTATAATTACTAGGGCCCGACCGATATGGAATTTTTTGGGGTCTGATACCGATATTTTAAAGCAGTACTAAGCAACTTGTTTACCTTAATAAATCATTTTCGTAGTCCCCCTGGGGGTAATACATGTATTAATGGGATGACTGGGGGGTCTTTCATTTCCCCCTAGTGTCTCTGGCCAGAAAACCACAATTGCAACGTCGCTGCCACCAGGTAGGAGTCACCAATACACACTAATGGAATCACAAAGGAGAAGCTAACAGGTAAAGCGGAAAAGCTAACTGCGGGCTAGCGCCACTTAAACAGTAATTTGAGTGAAAAAAATGATCTCCATAGTGTAATTGGATGTACATTATCCCTCTCTCCCTTTGTCTTTTCTGTCAACATGCTACGTCACCTGTAGTGATGCTTAAGGCCTCTAGGGGCACGAGTTACTTAGTGCTGCTTTAAGTCATTCAATTTGATGTTTGTTTGTTTGTTTTTCTTTATCTTTCAAATAGTCTATTGGTTTTTCTGAGGCCGATACCGCCTTGGCTTATATATTTTTTTAAATGTCTGGTCTATAATCCTGTGTATGAAGCTTCTAAACCAGTCAGTGTTGAACTATGACTGCAGGGGGCGCTGAATATTAATGTTTAGTAGGTACTTCAGATGAAGCTTGTTTAAAAGACAAAAACCAGTAGATTCCAAAACAAAACAGTCTATGTCTCGTATGGTCCCGAAATGGTCCCGAAACGTCAACAACATACAATACGTACAATAGGTGACCAATTTTCCCCATGATGTTTCTCCGCTCCCTTGAGGCCAAGGAAGTTGTGGGAGGGCTCATTTCAAAGCCCAGTCTGAGCTCTTTCAAGTTCAAAAAGTCTCTATCACTTTCGGTTTCTGGAGATATTATTGGCTGATAAAAGGCAGATATCGGACGATATTGAAAACACAATGAGATGACCTACTCAGTAATGTTGATCTACCCCCCCCCCCCCCCCCCCCCCCCCAGAAGTCCTGGAGCAGGGTCAAATGACCCTTAGGTCGACTGATGGCTTGATGTGGGGGGAGCCTGACTCTTCAGGAGAGAATAACTGATCTAACACATTTTGAAGTTGTAATGATCAGATCACTTTATGAGTTGTTTATGTGTAACTATAGCCTGTCATATACCAAGGATATTAGTGTAGAAAAGTCCAGTGATTCATGTGTAATGTTTATTCAATTAGTTTATTAATAGATGTGTATGGAGTGAATGAATAATAACGACAGTGTAGCACTTTGAGAAACACTTGGTAATACAGGCTTGTAAAGCGCAATACAAGTGAGAGAAAATCTCTTGTTATCGGTTAATATCGGCGGATGCTCATCCCCCAGTATTGGTTTCGGTATCAGTATAGGAAGCAAAAAAGCTGGATTGGCGCCTCTCTACATGAAACTGTAGTATATATTTCTTGACAGCAGTCGACCAATCTCAAAAATACTACATTGCAGTTAAGATCTTCTCATACTCACTGTGGCATCAGTTCGACTGGTGCAAGTTTCGCTTCCACAATCTAATAAAGTTACAGATATATCGAAAAAGAACATGACTCAAATAACTGAAGTGACAGGTTGCCATATGCCCTATACTCAAAGAAATGGGTTAAAACGTGCAGAAAGCAGCTCAATACTTCATAAAATACTTAATCTCCCGCAATAATTCAGCAGGTTTCAACCCAGCTTGCCCTTCCAGCATTAAGGAATGTGAGCAAACCACATCCACATTGCAATATGTATTAATCCAAGGAGCGTACCCACAATATTCTTGTTTACAGACAAGACAGAAAAGAGAGACTAAAGTTGAAAGTGGTCCAAACACATTTTCAACATCCCAATTTATTACAGAGATGAGTTTATGAGCATGTTTCACAACTTTCAAGGGGCAAATTGGAGCTTTACTGCTAATGCTAACAAAAGCTAAGCCTGCTGATTAAAAATTGAGATACCTTACAATGCTTTATTCTGAAGGCACAGTCTTTCTCCTGCAAGGGTAGGCAACATCGGGCCTGAGTAAAAGTGTGGCCCTCTAGCATAAAACGTCTGGCCTACGAGATGATTTTGAGAAAGATTATTGCACACATCAAAGATCACGTACAAGAAAATTCTGCCAATTCCATTCAAATGGTATTCTGAGAACAAAATTCCTGTCCTCTGGACCCAGGGTGCAGTGCCCCCTCCTGTGGTGCGCCACTAATTGCCTCATTCACGTAACAAAAGCAGCTGAGGACAGGTATTAGCTCAAATCCTTTGGGTCAATTTACCAGCCTCTGGGTTTTACCGTTATAAAGGTCAAATGACAACTCTCTGGGTTTTCTAGTGTTAAAGTGAGGCCCGGCGCTAATGCACCTTTGTGTTATCTCCAAAACCATGGAACTGGAAATCATGTTTCCTGGGAGCAAGACCTTTGATTTCTCCTGTGATTCAGACCGGAGCTGAATGACTCCTGCAGAATATGGTCTGCCCTGCTTGTCTCCCATAATTTCAATGTCATGTTGAAGAATCATTTGATGATGTGACAAAACCTTTTTAACACAGTTCGTTTAAAAGTGCATTATGCAACTTTTTATGGGGAAAAAGTGCATTATGCAACTTTTTTGGGGAAAAAGTTCATATTAGTGTGTAGTGCGTTTGGGTTTCTGGTAGGTTTTTTGCTGCTGATGGATTTACCTCCATGGTTACATAGCGGTTAGCGCTCCTGCTTCACAGCTCGAAGCTTCCGGGTTCGATTCCCACCTGGACGGGGCCTTTCTGTGTGGTGTTTGCATATTCTCCCCGTGTCTGCGTAGGTTTCCTCCAGGTGCTCCGGTTTCCCCTACCACTAAAAACATGTACAATAGGCCAGGATGAATGAGAGTGTGTTTGAGAGTGCGTATGGGGGACGACAGGTGGAAATTAGCCCAAGGCTACAATCCGGTGGGGCTTGTTTATTAACATGCACTGTCCCAACCAAATAAACCAATAAACATAAACATATACATTCCATCCAGAAAACCTACCAGAAACTGTAAAAAAAAAGAAATATAATTGGTCCTGGTGTGTTAAGTTAACCCTCCATGCAGCCGCTCGGTCACTGAAAGGTCAAATACGTGCTTATCAAGTTTTGTTTTCCACATAAAAAGTTGTGTAATGTGCCTTTAACCTCTTAACACCTTAACCGAGCACATTTTCTCCACTTCGTCTTTACCCAAATCTAAAAGCTTCTCGACTGGAGCTTGCAGCCTATAGGCCAGGGTAATGCCTCATTTGAAAGCTAAGACCTGCTGAAGTTCAATGACAACGTGATAAAAATGTGGCATAATAGCCACGAAAATGTGACAAAAACATTTGAAAAAACATGACAAAAATGTGACAAAAATGCCACAAAATGCAGACATGACAAAAACGCAACTGAAAATATGACAAAAACATTTTCAAAAATGCACTGAAAATTTGAGAATAAATTGGTCAAAAAAACCACAAAAAAGAAATGCAAACATGACAAAAAAGCAATGGAAAATATGACAAAAATGTGTCAAAAAAGAAACAACCCACCTCGCAAATTTTCTCAGGGCAAACCGCAGAAAGGGTTAAACATTTGAATCACTCCATTTACCATACATGGAAGAGTTGGAAAAGAAAAATTATGAATATGAAATCAACCGATACTGTTTGCCTGAGGGAAATTGGTCAGGACCCAGACTTCACACCAAATCGTATGGATGAGACCTTCAGGATATGGGGAACTAAAGGACTTACAAGATTCCATAAATTGTTCAAAGATCATGCAGTTGTTACATTCGAAAATTTAGCTAAGGAGTATAACCTCCCAAGTAACCATTTTATAGATACCTCCAAGTAAGGAGCTATATAATAACAAACATAGTTTACGGTCTTTTCAAGACGCTAATCCTGCGGTGGAGCATATGTTGAAAGTCTATGAAAATCCAAGCTTCAAAAATGTAACGGGACAAATTTATAACATTTTAAATAACAACAACCAAATGTATCATATTTTAAAATTGGAAAAACTGTGTCTGAAGAATGTTAAGTCCCCCTACTGGCAGGAATTTGCCTGGAAACTATTGGTTAGATTTTTAAGGACACCCCTGATAATTAGTAAATATACAAACCTAATACAATACTGTTGGAGAGAGTGTGGGGAATGTAATGTTGATTTAGTCCACGTCCTCTACACATGTAAAGAAATTCAGCCATATTGGGTTCATGTGTTGGAATTAATGGAGCAAATCTGTGGTCAAAACACTAACTTTCAAGAGCTACACTCCATGCTCGGCATGCAGCCAAAAAGTTTTAAAAAAGAAAACTACTATATCTTCTGGGTGTTGAGACTTACTGCTATTAAACAAATAACTCGAGGTTGGAAAAAAAACGAACCACCAAGTCTAAAGAACGATCTAAAATGATGCTCAAATATTCTCCAATTTAAATATAAATATAAACGGAAGATACTTCTAACATGCTAATTGTGTAATGAAATCTAAAACCTATGACACAATAAAGTAATAAAAAACAAAAAAGCAACAAAAATGTGAGAATAAATTGGTCAAGATGATAAAGATGTGGAAAAGTCCGTGTTCTAAAGGTGTGGGAGCTTCAGGTAGCCAATACAGTGCTGGAGACCCCTGGCCTGAAGCACTTAAACCAGTCACTGCACTTCTGCAGACAGTGTGCACTTTGCCTCTCAGGGAAACTAACAATTTTCAACCCCCTTTCATGTTATATTGTCCTATTTAGAAAGAAAAAGAAAATGACTCAAAATATGGCTTTCGGATTACCAATATTTCACGTCCGCCCTTTGGTCTCTTCTCAGCACAGTTGTTTATCGACACACAGCCCCATTGTTATAATTATAGCTTTGATTATGTGTTGGTTTGATTTAGGCTGATGAAAGGTGGGGTCGTCTGCCCCATCTATGTGAACGTGTAAGAGTGGCGTTTGCCTCCAAGGCCTTATTGATTTGTTCTTCACTGTGCACAGGAGCAGGAGAGGCTGTTAGCGCAGAGGAAGGTCCCAGGGCTGCAGAGTCAGCTGGAGGAGTACAAGAGCGCCCTCTGCCAGCTGCAGGCGCAGAAGCAGCGGCTGCAAAGTGAGGTGGGTCCATGGATGTACAGTATACTTCAATGGGTACTACAAATACAGAAAAAAAAAACGTATGTATTGTATTTTACAACTTAATACATACAACTTAAGACTAGGTAAAGATTTTCCTAGTCCTTACCAGGAAAATCACCTTGTTTCATAAATAAAAAAAGAAAAAAAGAAAAACATTGATTATGGAAAAGGCATTTGGTATAACTGAAAGCATAACTGATTGTTTTGGGGGAAAATGCAGCCCCAGTAAGACCCATATATTTGAAATGACAATGTATTTTTTTTTTACTATAGTACAGAGGTTATGCATAGGCATAATGGAACTTTTAATGCATAAAACCACAGTAACTTGAGAGTGCGTATTTGAACTTTTAGTGAGCTTCCTTTTCCGTCATCTTTTCCTCTGTGACCCTCCAGGATCAATCGCTTTTTTCAGGGTTCCTGGTAGGTTTACTGGATGAAATGTATGCGTAACCATGGAGACAGTTCCACCAGCAGAGGGAAAACGCCAGAAACCCTAAAAAAAAAAAACAATTGGTCCACTATTGGAGCATTATGGAGGCCTCTGGGATGTAACGCAAAGTCGTCATGCTAACCACCCATACAGCCGCTGGGTGACTAAAAGGTCAAATGCATATTCATAAAAAAAAAATAATAATAATAAATGCATAAGAAATTCCATAGTCCATGTTAAATAGAAATACATACATACACAAAATTGAGTGGCACATCAAAGACTAATGTTGTAGACTTGCCACTCGTTTTGTTCTGTTGTTATGCTGTTATACGCTATGACAATGCATAACCTCTATTGCTTTTTATTTGCTTTGCCTGTGGTATCTTCCATTTTATTAAGTATTTCAGAGTAACTGCACACCTCATGCTGACCACTAGATATCAGCAATGTTCTTAAACCAAAGATAACGCGGTATTGTATTTATTTATTTTTTAATCATCAGTGTTTTACCAGTGTATGAATTGCATTAATAGGCGCTATTATTTTTAACTGCACAATGTGTTATAATGTGTTTAACATATGCATGGTTGTTTTATTGTTTTATGGTCTATTGTTTTAATGATACGCATGACTGTTTTGTCTTTGTTTTGTTTTTCTTTTTATGTCTATAGCATTTGGATCCATTGAAGCCCACAATACCCCAGTGTCAGAAGTAACGACCCACACTGTAGTTGACGTTGTGAATTCCCCTCTTGGGGCCTTTGTTGCGGCTTTATCGTGTTCCCCATAATTCCTTAATGAATCTGCATCTGTTTCTTTTTTCAGAATAAGATGCTGGAGCAGGCCATCAAGAGCACCCAGGAGAGCTTCGATGATGAGCTCCAGATGTACAACGAGCAAATCGAATCTTTGAGGAAGGAGATCGAAGAAGCCGAGAAGTCCCTGGAGAAGTTCACAAATGAGTGCCGTCACCTGGCCATGTACCAGAGCTCCCTGGAGAGCGAGCTGGAGCGGTACAAGAGGATCATCGAGAACGAGGACAGCAGGTAGGAGCTGGAGCACTTTATCTTTTACACAAAGTTACATGTACTTGAATATGCAATCCGTGTGTGTTGAAACTAATCCAGCAGGTGGCAGTGCTGGACAGCTCTTAGTTAGGCAGTTTTAGTTGTGCTGAGTGAAGTACTAGGTCAGGAATCTGCCACCTGTGATTTTATGAGCCATATGCTTCTCTTAGCTCTGCACTTCGGTCCTGGTTTAGTCCTGGTTTAGACCTAATTTAGTACTGGTTTAGCACAGTGGTTCTCAAATGGCCTTGTTCTGGAACCCTCTTTGTAACCTATCTAGACAAGCTGCACCCCCAAATAAAACCGTTTTTCTTTTTCCCTACAGTTTTGTTAATTCAAGAATTGATTACAAGGCTGAGTATCAAAAACTGTCAAAACAACTGATCAACATTAGTTCTTGGTAAAGGCCCGCTACCCACTGAAGGCTTTCCCTTGGTCCTGACCACACATTCACATTTAACTGCAAATTGGTAACAGCGCATAAGGGAAACAGATTGAGTACTTTTGGGAAGAATTTGCCCTTTTGATCAAAAGGATCCAAAACACTCTTGCACATGTGATAATTGTTAAAAAACAAACAAAACACCTACCTTTATGCACACAGAAGTCTACAGACTCCAGCAGCATGAACTGGGACTGCACAGTCAACTATTTTGTTATTTTTTTTACTCATCAGTATATATGTATTTGAGCGAGACTTTGTTCATTCGCAATTGCTACAGGGATAGAGCATGGGGGAGGAAACCAGGACCTGCGACCTGCCTTAGCACACTAGTTCTCCACAACCAAGCTCTCCACAATGGGCGATAGAGCCTTTAAGGCAGTTGCCCCTAGCCCTGCCAGAGTCCCTGAGGGCTCCCCAGAGTGTTGAGGCCTTTAAAAAAGGCCTGAAAACACATTTAAAAAGGCCTTTTAGTCTGTTAAAGTTTCTACGTAGCCATGTTTTACTATGTCAATGTTCATTTAGTTTTTATCTGATTTTATTCACCTGTTGTAGCACTTTGTTTATGTGATTTGAAATGAAAAACACATTTTGTATGTAAACATGATCACAATTAAAACAACTAGCTTCACCAACTTTATCAACTTTAACTTTACCTCAAGTTAGAATCTGAGCTTGCGAAAGTATCCTGAATTCTTTGGCTAGTTATCATCAATTATAGTATATATAATCCATTGGAATGGGCCTACTGACACTTTATGTATACATGCTTGTAATTGTTGAGTTGTTAGGGTTAGGGTTAGGTGTGTTTGTGTGTGACTAATAGGCCAAAAAAATCTTCACAGTACTACTTGATGCCATGTATGCTGCCTATAACATTGTTCATTAAACCATTGCGTATTTTGAATATACCTGAATATTTTGTAGAGCTTCAACTGCCAGCAATTAGCACACATAGAAGCAACTTACAATTCAGCAGGTGCAGAGTTGGACTGCTGTTTTTCAGAATGTGTTTTAATATGTCTTTGGCACATCATAATTACCGTCTATTGTCTGGGTCATTTTTTCATTAACGGCACAAGAAAAGATTTCTTCATAATCAGAACGACCTACTTTGACAAAGCCAGCTTTCTTAATAATGCCTTCTAAAATTGGTCAAATGTCACTGTCCTCCTTTCTTTTTTTTTCCTGCAGGTTGAATTCAGCGATAATTGGCACTCCTATTACCCTGTTCGCCCCTAATTACCGCTACACCCCCTCCGCAGCGAGTAGGGGAAGAGGTATGGAGACCGTCACACGCCAATGCTGCTTTGCATTTGATTATCACTTTTGAGTGCACATTCAATCAGCCTTCTTTGTGGTAGAAGTCTGCTCTCGGGGATTCTTGTCCTGCTTGGCTTGCATTGCTCGATGAACGCTTAGCCATGCCGTCTGTACAGAGTTTGACCTTTTACCCCCTGCTTATTTTGGCAAGTTTTCTATAATGTTACTTGCAAATGTAAATTTTCTTTAGCCTCAAAAGAAGGGTTCATCTGAGAAAAAGTAAATCTGTTTTTGCAAATTAACTCTTTTAGGATTCTAACTAAAATATTAATTTATTTTTATATATTTTGAAGTACAGCATTAAAAATATGGATAACACATTTATTTTCACTGAATAAATTAGATCTTTTTGAAAGTGTTATATATATATATATATATATATATATATATATATATATATATTGTTCCATCACCGTGACTGACCGGGATTCAGAATCATCCGGATCACTGAGCAATTGCGCAGATTTCTAACCGTGATGAACCTGAATATATTAGAGACAGTTTGTAAAATCCGCCCGGCTAACCAGCTGGTGGGAGTCGAGCTATCATTAAAACAAATGCATGTGTCCTGTTTGATTATGTCTTTGGTACAAAGAGCAGTGAAGTAATTTACTTAGATAAGGCTAAAAACTATATCCAGGTAACATGTTTGCTTAATCTATCAGTTGTACAGGAGCTTTCCATTGTAGACAAAGACTATTAATCAGTCATCTTTACTGGGTTGTTGTAGTGTTAAGTGAACCCCTTGTTTTACTACACTAACCTGCTGGAAAAGGATTGTTAGTTGCTGACAAAACTTCTGTCTTCAACAGAAAATCAACCAAGATGCAGCTTGAAAACCTCCGTCTATCTCTTTGAGCCTTTTCCTTTATATAAGTGTATATAACTGGATTTTTAAGTGGTCTTTTTAATACATTTACATGTATGTGTTCAACAAAACTCTATGAACTGGAGGACTTAGATGTATGTGCTTTTCTTCAAGAACGTTGTAATAGCCATCCAACCATCCTCTTCAGCTTTGGTGTGAGAATGGACTCACAGCTGCAGGTTATTATTAGCTATTAGCCACATCTGTGCCAGTCTGTGTTGCCAGATAAGATGGGGTACCTCCCTTTTGGAGCATTCCTTCTCTACTCAAAGTAGGAACACGTCCCAAACCACTGAAGTATTGTATTTATCACAGCACTATAGCAGTAAATAAAAGATGTCTTGCCCCCTGGTTAGACACATTATAATATATTGAAACATTGTTGAAGAAAATAACAACAAATCTAAAACATGTCCAGTTGATAAGAGTTTTTGAACTTGTTTATCTAGTGTAGACATGAACCTATGTAAAACTACACATTTGTGCTTAACCCTCCTTTCGCTTATTCGCAGATATTACCCAAGTGATTCAAAACATCACCAACATCAAGCCGCGCCAGAAGAACTTCGCCAAGAAGGTGCAGAAGAGAAGAGAGCTGACCCCCAGGGATGTGATCGACAGTCCTCTGGGGGACAAGGCCCCCGGAGAGGGTCCCATCGAGGAAACAAGAGTCATGTCCACTGAAGGGGTGAAGTTGAGCAAGGAGCAGACGTCTCCTCAAGACGTCCCGGATGGCGCTCAGATCAGCAAGGCGTTTGACACACTCTGCAACATCGTCAGAGACAGAATGAGGAAGCACAAGCGCCCCGAGCCCATCGCCGACTTCTACACCAAAGGCCGCTACGTGCTGGTCACCGGCGACGGCAGCTACCCCGACCCATGCTTCTACACGACCACGCCCTCTGCTGGCCACATCTACGTCACTATCAGAGACGGCAGGATGTCCCCTTACGGGGGCGACACTCCCACCCCTGCCCCTCCGCCGCCTGTCCCAGAACCAAGACCACTCAGCCCTGGTGTCCCATCCCCGAAGGATGACTCCAGGGGACCGAGAGGCAAAGAAGGCGGAGGAGGCAAGGCTAGGCACAAGAGCGGAGACCCGCGTCCCAAACATCCCACTCCGGTGTCGCCCCCCACTGGACGGAAAGAGCCCAGCCCGGGAGAGGATCCCCATGCGGGGCCAAAGAAAATCAGCGTTCCCGGGCGGGCCGTTCATATAGACTGTAAGCTATACCCCTGTGGCTACGGCGGTAGCTCCTGGATGGACGGGATGACCTACGAGAAGGTGGAGGTGATGGAGATGGTGGAGAAGAAGTCCAAAGATCAGAAGACCAAAGGGTATGAGGAGACATCTATGGTAGTGGAGACCATGATCGAAAAGTCCAGCAAGAAGGAGCACTAAACCAAACTCTTTTGTTCTCCAAAACTTGACATTCCTGCTAAGACCCACAGTCTCCGGTCTTGTGCTCAAATTGCATTGTGCTGGTGGTGATGTTGTGTGGACCCGGCGCCTGCAACTCACGCTTAAGTCCTTTAGTGTCTGAAAACTTCAAAAGAAATTACACCTGTGCCACCTTTAAAGTGAGAAACGGTATGACGACGAAAAGATGCGCCGCCCTTTGGAACTCCCTTTTGAGAGATTTTGTACAATTGGCCCCACTGCCCCACCCTCAGCATGAAATTTGCTGTGCATATATTTACTTTGATATCTTGAGTAATAAAAGCCTCAAACATCAGTATGTCTGTGCATGTCTTCATGTTCTGTTTAAAACTCTTGTAAATGAACACGCCAAAAACCAGTCCCCCAGTGCAACGCGGTGGTGCAAAATGTGAAAATACACAAGGTGCTTTAATAAACAGCTGAATAGATTTATTATAGTTTACATCAAAGATTATGAAATATGAATTAAAGACCACAGGCTGCAAAATAAATCTAAACATTCCTTTCCTTGTTTACCTATATAAACAGTGCTTCTCACAAAAATAGAAACCCAAAGAAGTACCAGTGCTCCAATTGCCAGAACTGTAACTAGAAAATCGAATGACACTGAAAATCACAAACTGTACAACAGCTGGCAGAAGAGAGAAGTGCAGGGGGCAGTTCAAAGCAAAGAGCATGTGCAAGTTAGGCAGAGATTTGGGCTATGTACAATTCTATTGTGTAAAAAAACAACATAATCCAGGTGATGTTGTTACCTCTATATAAACATAGATTATCACACTTTTATATTGGTCGGATTACAAGAAACATTCATCGAAGGCTGTGGGGGATGAAAACACTACAACGAAAAGCAGAAAGAGGTAGACGAAGCGGCAGTGGTGAGGGAGAACTGAGGCGACGCGGTGGACAGGAGACAAAAGGACAGCGCGTGATCGCAAAGAGGGGGGGTAACTAGGAGACAGCTCGGGCCACATGCAGATGGAGTCTAGTTGTTTTTACTCATCAAGCTTTTCAGGCTTCTCTCCACGGCTTCGTCCAGCTCCTCCTCCAGCTCCTCCTTTTTGGACATGGCCAGTTTGGACTGATAATCACGCACTATCTGGTCTATGTAAGGGGCACTTTGTGTTCCGTGCAGCATCAGGGTCCACTCCTTGAGCACGCCTCGCTGCGGCTCGCCTCCGCGGAAACCCACCTCCAGAACCCAGGTTCCCCGCGGGTCCTCCCCCCAGGTGTGGGTGGTCATGAAGGGCCACTTGTCGAAGCCCACCTTGGAGTCTTCGTCGCGGGGTCTCCGGCTCAGCAGGATGGACTTGGTGCCCATGGGGGAGGTCATGTTGATGTTGAGGTCACCGCGGCGGCTGGCGTTGACGGTGATGACGGCCTGGACGTGCTCCAGGTAGCGCACAAAGTTGTCCTTGCCCTGGCACGCCGCCGTGTCGATGGCCAGGACCAGCTTGCTCCCAGATTGGATTTTACTGTGGAGGCAAAGGGAGTTGAAATGTTAAAGCAGTACTAAGTAACTAGTTTACCTTAATAAATCCTTTCCGTGGTTCCTCTGGGGGTAATACAAGTGTTAATGGGATGACTGGGGGGTGTTACATCTCCCCCTGGTGTCTCTGGCCAGAAAACCACAATTGCAACTTGACTGCCACCGGGTTGGAGTCACCAATACACATTAATGGAATCAGGAAGAAGAAGCTAACAGGCTAACGGGCAAAGCTAACTGCGGGCTAGCGCCACTTAAACAGTATTTACAGCCAAGTTTGAGTGAAAACAATTATTTATGCATTATTATGTACAATATCCCCCTCTTCCTTTGTCTTTTCTGTCAGCGTAGTATTTACTCTCAAGGACAATTAATAAGTAAAAAAAACACAACATACTACGACACCTGCAGTGGCGCTTATGGCTTCTAGGGTGCACGAGTTACTTAGTACTGCTTTAATAGCTGTTATTTCAAATCTTTCACATAGGCTGGGTTTCAAAAAATACCTCAGCGGTGGGCGTCCCGTATTGATAAAAGCCCAACACCTGATGTTGAGGTACACAACTGACACAACAGTTAACAACACCTGCTTTGAGTAGGTCAGAAGCAAAGTCCTGGAATCTGAATAGTTTCTCCTTAACCCATGCAGAGTTGAATCATCTGGGATTGAACCATCTAGTTCTTTGATTAATTCTAAAGTCAGGATTCAATACGCTTTGCACATTTCCAACATCCCAGTAGCATTACCATTTGAGAAAAGAATGATAAGTACTGTGAAACTAATGTAAGCATCACATACATTTCCGAATGTTTACTAAAATCAAAACTAAAAGATTAGTAACAGACTGGGATTAAAGACCATATCAATAACATGGCTAAAGTCCTTTCACCTGACAACAAATACTCCTGAGAATGTCACCACTTTTGATGAATGTCACCTTTATTTGTTCTAAAAGAAAAGGCATTGAAAGGCATTTGTGTTTTTCTTGTAGATAGCCCAAGTAATTACAGAGATGTAAATCATAAATCAAGTCCAGACATCTGGTTTATGACAGATATGAGGCAAACTCAATAACAGCTTCCCTTCATCTTTATTTAAAGTCATGGGCTTACTGGAATAGCATATGAACCCAAACGAAAACGCTCTTTTATAACCTCTAAGCTAAGCCCCCAAAAAATTCTTGACCTATTTGTCACAAAGAGCACCGTACACATAAGAAAAGAATCAAGGACTGTCCTAAAACGAAAGCCTTCAGCAAAGCAGCTGTGACGACTGCCATCTCCACATTATTTACTCTGAAATTGGCTTCTGAATGTGCCATTTTAAAGGCCCAAGTCTGCCGTCAGCAAAACCATGCAATTGGCTGCGGAAGACCATGAACAAAATAAAATGAATCATAATTCATGCCATATACTGTTTGGTTGTTGACTTAGTGTACAGAAGATCATAGACATTCATTATATTAATAGTAATAATATTAATAGTAATAATTCACTGTACATAAACAGCTACAACTATAGAAATTATATATAATAAAAAGAATTAGAAGGCAAGGTTAATATCTCTTACTGGGCTTAACCACATACTACAAAGCTTAATGTCTTCTCAAGCCAGCAGAAATGAACTAATGTAAAAATTGTGACATTATTGAATCACAAATACCCAATAGTTGTCAGTTGAAAAGAATCTAAAGCAAAACCTTTTTCATAGAAATTTGTATTATCTGCAACAACTGCCTTGTCGAAAATGCTGTCTATAAAGCATATTTGAGTTTGCTTGCACAGCCACAGTTGTCAGATGCTCTTTCCTCTTTAAGAAAATGGCTTTGCCCAAAAGAGCAGCAAGTTGGGCTATTGTTGTTGCCTTGTGGTTGCAGACGGCACACTGCTGATCCCATCTCGCCGCGTGATGGAAAGAAAAGTAGAAGCCCAGCAGGACATGGGGTGGTGGCCAGAAGCTACAGCAGACTTAATAACATTATCAGAGGCTGAGGGCTGCGTCACGCGTGGTGGGAAACCGAGAGAGGGAACGGACTAGAAGGCTCTGACTGGGAAAGACGTGTACACAAGCCATCACTTAGACAAATGATTAATGGGCCTGGATGCTAAGCACGGGAAGATACCGCACTGGTGAGCTGCTACAGGCTGATTAAGAGAATTACAATCCCAAGGAAAACGGGACAATTCACAGCAGGCTGTTGTACATCCTGAAGGGTTTTAGATATATACAAGGTATACATATAACTAACCTTGAGAAAAGGTTATTTCACATTCACATAGAGAGCATGTTGTAAGAGGGTAAAAAGGCAATCTATGTCACACATTGAGAGAGACCATATCAATCGTTTATTCAATTTGTACTCAATTTGAACGATTCTTTACAAAACTGTGTTTTACTGTAGTGAAAATATAAGCAGGGCTCAGCTAAATAAGGGCTCTTGCACACTGTTCCAGAGACCATTGGGCGGCAGGCCACAACAATCCATCAGCCTGATTATGTCCAGAAACATGGGTATCTCCATGTGGTCAGGCTAAGACAGAAGAAAACAAATGTGTCACAGCAGTCAGGGGGAGTGACCCCCAAACTGGAGGAGTGGCTACAGCAGATCCCAGGAAATACATCAGACATCTCGGTCCAGAAAAGTGCAGTTCTAGGAACTGCAAAGATACTGCGCAGAACCTTCAAGCTCCCAGGCCTCTGGTAGAGGACTCGAGCTCGGAGGAAAAAAAGAGACCGCCCGTGGTGGGTGAGGAAGTAAATCTTTTATATATATATATATATATATATATATATATATTAGGGCTGGGAAAAAATATCGGATCGGACTTGGATCGCAATACTCTGTGCTGCAATACCAGGTATCGATACTTTATCAAGTATCGCAATACTTTCAATACTTGTGTTTGGAGGCATTTTTATCCTTCACTCCTTTATTTTCCAGTAACAGTTAAACAGCACTGTGGCATTTTGTGTTCATGCACTTTTCAATCTAAACACATCAGTAAATGTCAAATGGCATTTGGTTTATAAACTTTGGACACATGACTTTTTACACATTTCAAGGTAAACATATAAATTTTTATAATTACTTACTGTATTGCAATACGTATCGTATCGGCCCCTGGGTATCGTGATACGTATTGGATCGTGACAAAAGCGGATCGTCCCAGCCCTAATATATCCAATCCAATCCAATCCAATTTATTTATAACGCACTAATAAAAACAACAGAGTTGACCAAAGTGCCGTACAAAAATAAAAATATAAAATACAATCAAATATACACATATACAGTGGCATAAGAGGACGATTTGAACAGTAAAAGTCAACTTCCGAACTAGTTAAATGCCAAAGAGAAAAAATGCGTCTTAAGGCGTGATTTAAAAACAGGAAGGGAGTCAGCCTGTCTAATGCACAGAGGCAGCTCATTCCACAGTTTGGGACCAACCACAGAAAAAGCTCGGTCTCCTCTGAGTTTGCGGTGGGTCCGAGGAACCATAAGCAGCGATTGGTCCACCGATCGTAGCGAACGTGTCGGGGAGTATGACACGAGCAGGTCGGACAGATAACGCGGGGCAAGACCTTTGAGGCATTTAAACACAAATAAAATAATTTTAAAATCAATTCTGTATTTGATTGGAAGCCAGTGAAGGGAAGACAAAACAGGTGAAATGTGATCATGCTTTCGTGAGCCAGTTAAAAGACGCGCTGCGGCGTTCTGAACCAGCTGCAGGCGTGCAAGCGAGGACTGACTAATGCCGGTGTACAGAGCGTTACAGTAGTCCAGCCATGTCGTAACAAAAGCATGAATCAAAATTTCAAAGTGGTGACTAGAAAGTGAGGACTTTATTTTTGCAAGCTGCCTCAGATGGAAAAAACTAGCCTTCACCACAGCACTAACCTGCTTGTCAAATTTAAAATCCTGATCCATTTTAACACCAAGGTTTAGCACAGTGGGGGTAACAAACTGTGTCAAGGGTCCCAGGTTTGCAGAGGCAACTCTACCATTACTAGGCCCAACTAGTAGAACCTCTGTCTTTTTATCATTGAAATGCAGAAAGTTAGCGGACATCCAGGATTTGATTTCATCAACGCACTCTAAAAGTTGAGTGGCACTGAACGCATTCTCACGCTTAAGGGGCACATAGATTTGGCTGTCATCAGCATATAAGTGAAATGACACCCCAAATCTACGGAGAACAGATCCTAGCGGAAGCAGATACAATGAAAACAAAAGTGGTCCGAGAATGGACCCTTGTGGTACACCACATGACAGGGGAGCTGTGGAGGACACACAGTCACCAATTTTAACACAGAAACTCCTCCTTGTTAAATAGGATCTGAACCATTTCAGAGCATAACCCCGAATGCCGACCGAATTTTCAAGACGACACAGGAGGATTTCATGATCCACTGTGTCGAACGCAGCTGTCAGGTCCAACAGCACCAATGCCACAGTGTGGCCAGAGTCCGTAGACATAAAAAGATCATTTAAAACCCTAAGCAAAGCTGACTCAGTGCTGTGGCGGCTCTTAAAACCAGACTGAAAAACCTCGGAAATCTCATGCTCATCCAGGAATGCCTTCAGCTGGTTAAAAACCATTTTTTCCAAAATTTTGGACAGCAATGGAAATCGGGCGAAAGTTAGACAGATCATTAGGATCAAGGCCAGGTTTTTTTGTTAATGGCTGGACAACAGCATGTTTGAAACTTCCAGGCACTACTCCATTCCTCAAGCTCCCATTAACACAATGCAAAACAAAGGGTGCTAATGTGGAAAACACGTCTTTGAACAGGCGTGGAGAGATGGGATCAAAGGGTGAACCAGCTGGCTTCATCTGACTGACAACTTTTTCCAAACAGGAGAGTGTCACAGGCTCAAAATGATCAAATAAGGCTGAGCATGTGACAGAGTCAGACACGGCAACAGATGGGGTGCTGATAAGGGACCTAGTGGTGACAACCTTATTTATGAAAAAGTTCAGAAAGTTTTCACACAATGCAGGTGAGGCGTCAAGGACATGTGATTGAGGAACATTAAGCGCAGCATTCACCAAATTAAAAAGAACCCGAGGGTTGTTCCTGTTGGATGTAACCATATCAGCAAAATACATCATCTTAGCAGTTTTAACAATTGTCTGATAGTTATGCAAACTGTCCTTTAACATTTGAAAGGAAACTTGCAACTTATCCCTTTTCCACCTGCGCTCAGCTCTCCTGCACTGACGTCGAGCAGCGCGAGTGGACTCATTAAGCCACGGATCAGGTCTAGGTTTGGGTCGCCTAGCTTTTAACGGAGCCACATTGTCCAAAATTGACAGACAAGTTGAGTCAAAATATAAGGAAAACTCTTCCAAATCACAGTCAAAGCAAGAATGATCATTTGCCAACAATGACCGGTTAAAGGCCGCGGAGAACTGAGCAGCAGTGGACGAGTTGATTACACGAGAGCGGCGCGCATTAACGCACGGTTCAACATTACGCACAAGAGGCACATCAAAGAGAATCGGCATATGGTCTGAAAACACCACATCACAAACTTCCAAATTACACACTGAAAGACCATATGTTAAAACAAGGTCCAATGTATGTCCATGTTCCTGTGTGGGTCCAGAAACAGACTGCACAAAGTTATAAGATTCAACAAGATCCAAAAAGTCCTTGACCATAGGTTTCTCGGTGCAGCATACATGGATATTAAAGTCACCTACAATAAGTATGCGGTCAAATTTCAGCAATATGTCAGCTAAGAATCTGGAGAAGTCACTTAAGAAGTCTTTGTTGTATTTGGGTGGCCTATATACAACAGCACACAACACGGGGGGATCAGAAGCCAAAACAAACACGTTTATCTCAAAGCTCGACGCAGAAACATTCAAAGCAAACTGTGTACATTTAAAGTTTTTCTTGTAAACAGTCGCTACTCCACCTCCACGCCCCGTTGTTCTTGGTGTGGAAAGATAGGTAAAGTCAACAGGCAAGAGTTCAGCAAAAGCACTAGACTCACCAACGTTGATCCACGTCTCCGTTATGCACAAGAAATCCAACCCGTGAGACATAATGAAGTCCTTTAGAATGAAGGTTTTGTTCACCAGCGATCTGGCGTTTACCAGCGCCATCCTGGCTGGAGCCACGGTACTGCTAGCCTTCCCGGTAGCCTCGCAGAACGTCCGATCAAGCGAACGCAAGTTGTGAACATTTACTCCGCGTAACTGGCCACGGGACAAGGGAGGATGACAGGTCAGTGTCCTGTCATCATCCAAACCGACCACAGGAACAAGATATCTGGTCAGACCATAACGCCTCGAGCCGAAACTGCTGCGCTCCCGGGCAGCAAGCAACAAACCGGCCTTTAGCTTCACCAGCCTTCCACTGCGTTTCCCCCGGCGTCTACGACGCGCTCTGTGCGAGGGTGGAGCCGGACAGCGGAGGTGAGCCGGTATCCCGGACAGGAATGGTGGGCAAGAACTACCATGCTCCCCCCACTCGATATTCACCAAGTCCAGGCTAAAAAGTCGAAGATCCAGTAGTGTTTGGCGATCATAGACCAGCAGAGAATTGACTTTTACTGCAGCAAATGTCAGGATTGCCACAAACAAAAACAGAGTGCGAAGTGACAGACGGCGAGCCAAACACACTGGCGCCATCTTGAAAGGCTATATATATATATTATATATATATATATAATATATATATAAAAAAGCCTCCCCAAAATGGATAACTTTACATGTGTCAGTGAAAGTACAACCAATAATAATACATTAGTCTTATATACCGCTTCTTTAGATAGTCAAAGTCACTAGTTATCCATTATTCATTCAATCCACAGCTGCCTGACTTCCTACTACTCACTATCACAGCATTCAACCTAGTATTCAATCAGTCTCCCCTTCAGGTACTAACTTCTGAGAGCTCATGGGATCAGGCATTCTCAAGGTTGGTATGACCTTGCTGAGTATACAAAACCAGGTATATTTTTGAGGAGGAAAACCACATCATGTCATGCCTAAAAGTTTGCAAAAGCCTGGCTAACGATGTATCTTTGAAACCTTAAATAATGCATCAAAACGGTTGAGTTAAAACGGACCTCCCGACATGATTTAGAGCTCAGCGGGTGCCCCGCTCCCATCAGATTGCAGCAGCAGTAATTACTGCAGTGGGTCATGGCACAGGGAGAGGCATGCCTCTGAAGGGCAGGCCAGTGCAGTTTAAAAACAGTGCCAACATCAGTGATAATGAGAAGTTCTCCTCCAGCTCAGCAAACCACAGCCAGCCAGCAAACAGTTATCAGATCACTACTGCGCCTGCCAGTCTGCTGTTGATGATCCACACTATCATCTGAGTTTGGCTTGTTGTAATTATAGCTTTACTACAATAGAGGCAGTAGCATCCCTGTGGTGCTGCCCCGGAAACTGGCGTAAACCCACGAAAAAAAGGCAGCAATGGCCAATGACACACACTGGGCCTAAAATAGCATGAGGAGGAGAAGCCGCCATTAACAGTACTTCATCCTCAACATCAAGCGATTGCACTGGAGCACTTCTACAGGGAAAACAGAGAGAGACTAAGAACGACTTCTTGTTCTGTCAAACTGGACATTTGCACCCACCACTACATCACTACAGTGTTGACCAGGAACACATCTACAGGAAAAGTATTTGTAGCACTTCTGTACGTCAAAATAGTAAATATATTGATACAAATGTAATGCTTAAGGTCAAGGTAACCCATCACCAGTGGATACAGAACTTTGTCAAATGCAATCTCTGACTAGCCCACGCCCATGTTAACATCGAGGACCTTAAAGTGATTGTAAGTTGAGTCAGACGACAGGAAGACCTTCAAAACAGGACTTACTGGTTTTCCTGGATGGTGCCAGCCACACAGTGGAAGCGTTCGGGCACAGTCTTCCACTCCTTGGCCATTTTGACCATGCCCCCGGCGTCCAGCACCCCATAACCAAACAGGTGGTTAAACTCCAGACCGACCCCGTTCCTCCTCCACTGGTGCACCTCATCATGGAGCTGGTTTCTCTTGGACGTCAGCACGGACAGATGCTGCATGTCTCTCCAGGTCAGGTCAGGGCTGGAGAGGAGAAATAGTCAAATAAATATGCGTTTTTTAATCAAAGGGAGAAAGATTGGGGGTGGGTTCCGAGCCTTTAGCCTCTTGCTGCGAGCGCAAAAAAAAACAAGTAATCTGCCTCTGTTCAAGAGTTTAAGGTGGATTTGGGCTTAAACACTGGGGGAGACCCGAGCATAGGCCGCGGGTATATCGTTACTGACCCGTTGAACATCGTCGGTTAGCCTCAAAACGGCAATTCAGCCTGAACAAACCTCGGGCTAACTGTCACAATATGAGCTCGTAGGCAAAGGTCAACCGAAAATAATGGCGCATAATCTTGCAACCCCCTGCCAGCCGGGAGCCTGCTCTGCTGCTCCCGGGGGCAATTTGGTTAAATTATAAATGTCATGTAGATTAAGACGAGACTGGTTTGAGTGATTTTCCTGAAAAATCCTTTTTGAATTTTCTGCGTAGTCAGACTAGACTTAACATGTAAACAACGAATGACTGTCCATCGTCTCATCAAATTATCTGATTAGAGAAAAAACGTTTTTTATCTCCTATGCTCTTACTCGTGCTTACTCTATAATAATGGGTGAAATGAAGACAGAATCTAGAACAGTGACTGAAATGTTTTTCTTCTACATGGATTATCTTTATAGCCTGTGAAATAAAGTACAAAATAGCCATGAATTTCATTGCCTTTTGCAGAAAAATTAACAAGAGAAGCCAGGAGAAATGTTCAAAAAGCCATTATGAAAATGACCTATTTGATAACCATAAAGTATCAATTTGAGGAATGATTGCGGCCCCGTCTGCAGATTTCGTTGTGTCCCCCGTGCACAGATGGTGCATCTCCGTGTCCCTTTCATTATCTTGGCCGTGCACATTGACAGCTTTGTTCCGACGACCGCCATCACGTGGCTTAAGGATGTCCGGGGGAGTGAAAAGGCAGTGTGTTTTGCGAGCTGTTTGCCCTGGTAACGTGACCGACTGAGATCTTACGAACAGCTCCGTAGCATGCAGAGTTTGGATGGACTGGTTTGTGAAAGTGCTATGTTTTTTCCCACAGAGTAACACAAGTAACCGCATAACAGCAGGCGACACGAGGAGAGACAGGCAGACTGACAGACAGAAAGAATTAGCTTCTTAAAGTGGACATGTCATGTTTAAATGAGGCTTTGGGTACCTCAGCATTGATATTTACGTAGTATGATTTCCTATAAGGATAAACCAGTGACCAGTGAAAAACAGGGGGAATCTTTCTGGAACTCCCTCTGGTGGCAGCAATAGGAATGACTTGAATAATAAGCACATTTTCAGTTTTAGTGAGCAGCGTTATCAACTTTTGATCCAGTGTTGGATTATGAGCTTTAAAGGGACTAGATGCAAGTTGATCATTTTATACTCACGACTGCCACCTCTGGTCATATGCATAACTGCAGCTTCGATATTAAGCTCGTGCATGACTGCACCCGAATTAACACCTTTTTGAGTGACAGTGCAGGATTTTAGAGGCAGTTGTGGTGAACAGGTCTGGGCTCATTCTACACATTAGCACATTACTGGAACACGTAGGGGGAGGAAAATACTCAATTTAAAAAATTTTAAACTCCGTATAGTCCCTTTAAAACTGTGCGCTGATGATGCAATATAATGTAGATCGCTTCATCAGTAGTTGAAGCAAAGTGGGCAAATAATATGAAAATAACACATTCTTTCGAACAGTCTCTCATTGGGGCGATGAATCCCCTCACTATTAATTTCATTATCTTGGCCATGTGCGCCTTGTTCTGACTCCTGCCATCACGTGGCTTACATTTTTTGGGCAGCGAAAAGGCTGTGCTCTCCTTCTAACGGCGTCGGAAGCTGTTTGCCCGAGGACAGACGGGGGGAGATCCGCTCCCTCCCATCGGCCACATCATTATCGTGTGTGCACAGTAAACAGAGGGGCTTTGCACAGCTCCACTCGTCAGCGCTGGGTAATGGCCACAGTGTTTAGTGTGAGAAATGGGCCGGCGGAGGGAAGACATTGCCTCCTGACAAACACTCATTTGTTTTTATAACATGATATTAAGTGCTCTTCTGTCATTAGGCGGAGGTGGCCCGGAGTATTGTCGTCAGATTGTGACGCCTTGTTTTAATGGAAGTGTGGAATAAAGATTATTTGATAGAATGGTGTAAACACAGATATCAATTACAGTAAATGCAAACACAAAATTACCCTAAATTTTATGTTAGAATGATAGAATGATATCCATCTTAAAGTATAGTTAACAAAAATAATAATCAAAATTAAGTTACCTGAATATCTGCAAGCTTTGCAATTTTCTACTTGCCACAAATTGTATTGCAGTTTGCTGCCGTAGATCAAATAAGCTCTTCATAATGCTTTCACTTAGAAAATATACTTTGTGTGCAGCCAATGAGAATGAATGCAGCTCTTTGTATCTGTTTCTTGCTAAGTAATGGATAAAACATAAAGACAGACAGTATTCACTCTCTATTTGTTTGATGATATAAAAAGCACTGATACAAATGTGACTGCTGTCCTTGGCAGAGGCTCAGTGAGGCTGTATACTGTATGTGGGCAAAAGAGAGATCTTTGTTTTAAGATAATGGCCATAAGAGGTTTAAAAAAAAAAGCACTGAAACTATAACTGAACTCAGATTCCCTTCAGCTGCTGATGAAGACATATAAGCACACGTTTGACAGTATGTGAACATGCCATTCCTTATTTAACCCTTATGTCATCCTGTGTACATTTTTGTACATTGTGTCTGTGTTGCAGCTTGAGACAAGGATTTCTGCAGAAAATGTTCTTTTGAACCAAATGTTCAGAATCCATTTTTTTTTCTTTCTTAAATCTCAAGAATCCCTTCTCACCTTCTCAAAACTACCAAACATGTGGTTTATTTGGGGATTTTAACCCTTTGTTTGCCAGTTTCAAAACAAAAACGTTGAAGTTTGTGTTGAAAAACAACGGAAAAACCTCATTATCTTAATAATAATGAATAGTACAGAGCTGGGACTTTTGTTGATTTTAGGGCCTTGGATGTGTCAAAGATGAGCCCAAAATTTATTTGACTACATTTGTAATTTTTCTGGAGAGAGAGATTTACAACTTTCCACCCTTCTGCTACCTTAATGTACAAAAATGTTCACGCCTAAAAACAGCCATAAAGTGGGTGGGGCCTAAGCTTTCTAAACTGTAAAAATCTTCCCACTAAACATTATTGTTGATAAATCACTTGTTAATTTTAAAATTATTCATATATTTTATAGAAAACATAATGGCAAACAAATCCTATTGTTTTCCCCTCGGCCACAGCTTCAGTATAAGCTGACTGAAGATACATGCACATGTGTACAATGTTAGAAAAGTGGAAAATTCTGAAATGCAGCGAAAATTCAACTCCTTTTCTTCAAAATGAAATGCTGACATTACAGTGAGATCTAAAATCCATGGCCAATGCCATGGCCCCATTATATTCTAGTGGAAGCATAGTCCAAACTTGTTTTTCAAAATGAAATGCTGGCATTATAAAATATATGACTTTTATATGACTTTTACTTGTATAGGAGAGCAAAGAAAATTGGAAGTCATGCATTTCTTTATAATGGAAGTCAATGGGACCAGGAACATTTTGACATAAAGAATTGTCCACTACAGAAAAACTACTAATGCCGTAAAATCAATTTTGGTCCTAACTTTGACACATCCAAAGCTCTAAACACCACCAAAGCCCCAGCTCTCTGCTGTGTATTATTCAGAAAATACTAATGTTGTTCTGTTTTTTAGTTATACATTTTTCAAAGTTTACATAATAAAACGGGCATTTAAAGGGTTAAAATCCATACAATTATTATAAGTTTGGTAGCTTTGGAAAGACATCAATTAGTTCAAGAGATTTATACAAAAAGTAGAAAAAAATATGGTGATTTTATGGCTGTTTTTAGGCGTGTACATTTGGGTACACTAGGGTGGCGAAAGGAAGAACATTGAGCGATGACACAAGGGTTAAGTTCAGCCTCTGAGCTTTACCGACTCATATCTTGGGACATACACACAATAGGTCATGTTGAAGAAATATTCACACAAAAATACATACACTACCCTCAAATCAAATTGTGATTAGGATAAATGGGCCCTCTCTCACAACTTGTGGCAGACTCACTTTGCTTCGATAGCCAGAGCGAAGACCCCCGCTGCCTCTGGAGCCGCTGCCGATGTTCCCGAGTGGCGCAGTGTGCAGTTCCCATACAAGTCTGTTGTGGCCTATCAAAACAAAGACACAGGATTATCAATATAAGTATATGAACAACAAGCTATATTCAACAGCTCATATCTCCCACTCCAGTCAACAAGTTTGTTTATATTCACTGGCTAGACATTCCCTTTATTCAATATGCCACTTAATTAAAAATGATAACAGATTGAATGCAATTAGAGGCAGGGGAACCCAAGGGAGGATCCTCTGTCAACAGCCAAGGGTCATTTGCATAATAAACTCTGGGAAAGTCTTTTGTACACACACATACACACGCACACACAGTATTTAAATGTCAGTCAGTGTGCCTCCGCAGTCTACAATCAAGAATAAGTACGGATGCCTTTTTTCCTCCAGCATTAGCCGTGCAGGTCAGAGCCGATTGCTGTCTCGCTGCATGAGACGATCTACCTTTTCAGCTCAAAGTGAAGGTTCGGCACCAGGCTGAGTCACACAGTTATTTTCTCAGGGAACGCAGGCGAGTGACACCATTCCAAGAGTAAGCAGAGAATTACACAGGAGCCAGTCGTGATAAAAAGCTGTATATGTACACATTAAGGTCACGCCGCACAGGAAGACCGTTGAAAAGTGCGGTGACGCTTTTTGTCAAAAATGGGTAAACAAGTAATTTTGCCCTAAAGGTCTGAGCACAATACCAGAGGAAGAGCTGCGCCATGTTATCCAGTTTTATTCGTAATGTATGCTGTATCCATCTGCCATAACATTATGACCACCTGCAATAATTGGCCATTCAATAATATCTTGATAATTTTCTATGTCCATTTTGTTTAATCTACGCTCCAGTGGATTTAATCTAGTACCCCTTCACTAACAGGCAGCATAGCATGTAATTTGCCCACTTTTGCCCACAAAGATAAAATGTTTAGTTTTTAGGTCAATTCTTTAAAAATCAACTTCAAAGTGATCCCAAAAGGCTTGCAGTTCTTTCACAGAACAACTATACAAGCTATACAGTAATCACTTTTCTTGCTTGTGTATTGTGGCCAGTCAAGGTGCAATCAAGAAACTTCTATTCCCTGACAAAACAGCCACTCTAGCTGAGGCCTGATTAACACTCTTTCTCATAAAACCCAGCAACACATGTTCCAGCCAAGTAATCATACTGCGGGTAATCCTCCACCTGAACCTCAGATTTTCACAAACAGCCAGTAATTACAGTGTAACAACAACCCTGGCTTTATCCCTGGACTCATTCAATCTCCTGAACGATGGCCGACATGGCAAAGTGGAACCAGAGCTATTTAAGGAGTAAGGCATGACTCCGGCTCATGCAGAACAGGGAGAAATATATTGTCTGCAAAATCATGTCGAAATTACAGTTTGGAATGATATGGAAAACTATATCAAAGATATTGTCAATGTCAAGAATCAGACAAAAAGCTACAAAAACTGCCTGTGAAAAATAAAAATGTATTTGTCGGGTAATCATTCAATTAAATATTGTATGAAGTGGTACTTTTGCACTTTTGTAGTTACTTAGATTAAGTCTCATTTTAAACATCACAAACCAGCGGTCTGCAACCTTCACTGTCAATGGAGCCACCTTGGCCAAACCTAAAACCAAGTTACAGATAGAGAGAGCAGTAAAAGTAATTTAGATTGCAAAAAACAAAGCTACTATAAGCATTATTTCGATACTATGATCAAACCTTTTTTCTATGCTGTTAAAGTACAAATTAAATTGTGATATTTTTTTAACAGAATGTTTTGTTTTCGGGGTAATGTAAATTACATATATGCTTCATGGAATTACAGCCAAGAGCCCCCCACGCCTGCAGCACAGTGGAGGGGGCACAACAGTAGCTACAGGTGCAAGTCTTGCCCGGATACCTCCTCGTAAGAAGGGAGATGGCCAATCCGCCTTTGCTATGCCCGATCCCGTCTTACTAGTAAAAGCTACTAGTAAAAGCTTTACTAGTAGCTATTGTCAATATAGGTCATAGTTAAGCTATTGTCTGACCTCTTTAAAGGTCAGGTTTTTGGATTGGATGGGAATGAAGTAAAATGTCCATGGCGAGCCGAAGCCCGAACCCGAACTAGCTGGTATCTGTAACCAGATTGGTTACAGTTTCAAAAGGAACATTGAGAGACAACACGAACATTGAAAGACTAAACGAACATTGAAAGGACAATTTTTGGGGGTATTTTTATGTATATTTTTTTTCCAAGCGTGCATATTGTATTCTACTAAACAAATTGCAGAGCAAATACAAATTATTTTCTGCAATTGTTCTGCGTGTGTGTCCTTTGTCGCACACCCTAGGCTCCGCCGAATCTGGAATCTATCTGATCAGGCCGGTTGTCCCTTCAGTCCATCCTTCACCACATAAGGGTACAAGACTGCAGCATAAGAGCTACACAACACCTGAACGTAATTCTGTTGTAAAACTGTACAATGACAAATAAAGCATTTAACAAAGCAGAGTCTTTAAAGGGCCCCTCTTGAGACAGTGGTTGACTTTGCCTGATCTAAACTAAGATGCTCACATGCAAAACATTTTTAACAGTTTTACAAGTCTCATAAATATTGAGATTTTCCTTTTGTTCATTCCGTCAATCCAATGTCTGCTGTATGCACATAAATAAACAATTGTTGGAAAAGCATAATGAAAACCATCCAGGATTGTTACAAAGCTCCCACAGGCACACAGTTGCCATGCCCTATTCATTTATGGGGAAATATGGCTGAAATTTAAATATATAGATATATACTTATTGGTTGAAAATATACTTAGAAATATACATATACTTAGTTCATTTATTGGCATAAGTTTGTGATTTAATGAAAGGATTTTCTTGGCCAAGCAGAGCCTTACCACGCCGGCCTCCGGGTTCCTCTTCCTCCCGTTGCTGAACGTGGAAGCCAGTGTGGAGGAACAGCTCTCATCGTACAGCGCCGTTCGTCCGTCATTTATGGCCGAGTTGATGGAGATGGTCCACATGCTCGAGGCGTATCCATCGCAGTTGCAGTCGTCATAGCTACCTCCGTCTCCCGATGCCCAAACGTAGATGCTGCCTTTGCCTCCGCGGCCCTAAAGTAATGTCACAAAAGATAAGGCTGAGAAACAGCGGCATCTTCTGCCAATTACCACACGAACTGTTGATCGCAGGTGAGAGAAGTAATAAAGTTTCATCTGAATACAGGATTTGAGAAATTGTCCCCACAAGTTTAATAAAATTTGACTTCACCAAATAATTGCATGTAGAAGTGTCCATGTTTACCATAATGCTGAAATGTAACTATTCAATTCTTAATCAAAATTCAACTTGAAGCCATTAAAAGAACTGGTGCCACTCTAGAATAACTAAGTGCCATCAGTGACCCACTCAAGTGAAATCTGGACACGTCACTGGCGCTTTGTCCAACTTTTGTGTGGGAAAAATAATAATACCATCTGTGCATCAGTGGGTCAGAACCCAAATAAATTACCATTTTTAATAGTCAGCCTTCAATACTTGAAACAACAGAACTATGACATTAGTATTTATTTCATGATAGGTTGACAATGTGTCCTAAAGCTATTCCAATACATAAAAAATAAGAAGAACCACTGTTTATTGCGTCGGAGAAAAACGCAGAGCATTGCGTCACCGGGCGCTGCACCTGTTTCTCCATCGCACAAAGGATCAAATGGAGCAGAAGTGGCCTGAATATCTATTTATGTATCCTAACTGAATTGCAAAGAGACATTTCCAAAACCTGCAACTCACCCATTGGCTCAAGGCCCTTTGCCACTGCTCGGCCCCAGAACAAAGTGCTTTCACTCGCCACGGAAAATTGGGCTATTCATTTCTCCCTGTCTAATGAAAATTTCATAACCTCATAATTACACCTACGGATGCAAGTTCCATCTGTGGCCTTATACAACATTTTACATTTTATTTTTACCTCTCGTGGCCTACATAACTTTAGCCAGTATTATTGCAAAAGCTTTTCATTCATGTTTTTAGCTGTTGTTTTTTGTCAACCCTTCGACCACATTGAGGTAAGGTCAATGCCTAGTTAGAAATACAGAGTACAGACCTTTTCCGATTTGACTTTCGATAAGACTTGAAGAAGAACTAAGTCATTTGTTTACCTTAATAAATCCTTTTAGTAGTCTCTCTGGGAGTCTTTCATCTCCCCCTGGTGTCTCTGTCCAGAAACCTACCCTTGCAACTTCCCTGCCTCCGGGTCGGAGGCACAATACGCACTAATAGAATCACGAAGAAGAAGCTAACAGACTAACGGGCAAAGCTAACTGCGGGCTAGCGCCACTTAAACAGTATTTTCAGCCAAGTTTGAGTGAAAAAAATTATCTCCATTGTGTCATTGAGTTGTGGCACAATGTAGAATATCCCGCTCTCCCATTGTCTTTTCTGTCAGCGTAGTATTTACTCTCACGGACAATTAATGAGTAAAAAAAATGCAACATGCTACGACACCTGCAGTGGCACTTATGGCCTCTAGGGGCATGAGTTACTTAGTTCTGCTTTAAAGTATAAAATTGCCCTCTGAGCTAAATGCTAAATCATATTCAGTTCCTGCTTTTTATGGGGTCGGATACACGTCCAATGCGCACGAACTTGCTCTTGGTTTCGCCTTTGACTCAGACGGGTGATTTTAAAGCCGTCCACACCTGGCCGAAGCCGTGAATGACGATTAATCAAGCAGGTAATTGGTGGTGGCACGGTTTGCATGGTAACACAGAAGGCGAGTGAGGGTGTGGGTAGAGAGAGGATTGGTGTTGGGCATGTCCTTGAAGCTCATCCTTTAAAACACCGTTCAGAATGTGCGTGAGATGATTCACCTTTCCAGAGTGCAACGGAAGACAAAACATGGAATTATGAATATTACTAACTGAAACGTTCATATGTGCCATTGCAACACAATTTAATGCAGTGTGGAAATACGATGACTAATATTTAGTTTACTGTTAACGTTCATGTCCATAAGCTGAAGTGAAAAAGGAAGCGGTTCAAAATGAAAGTATAAACAACGAAAGCAAATGGCAAAATTGATTATAGACTTCATGAATTGCTCTGTGGCGTATATCGGAGTATGGGCTGACGTTTTGAGAAAGTAGGGGGGATAAAGACTATGCAGGATACAACTGAATAGCTGAAGACAAACAAAAGCTCTAAAAAGTCGATTTTGCATGATATGTGGCCATTAAAATATAACACATTATAAAGATGAATGCAGCATGTGAAAATAAAATGGCCTTTTATAAATGTGTGCAAGACAAGAATAAATAGTTCAATATAGATGGCTATTTTTGTCAGAAAATTTCAGTGTGTGGTTGAATAATTATAATAAAAATAATTTTGGATTATTCTCCTGCCATCAATACAAAACATGTTCCTATTGACCAGCTAGACACAGAAAATTATACTTTTGCAGTCGGTATTTATTGAATGGATTTGGATGTGAACCAAACCTATGCCTAAATATTTGGCTGCTTTTAGTCAACATCTCCATGGAGACGAGCTGGAGACGTCCTTCTCCCAGTAAAGTCATGTCTGAGGAGAGATGAGCCGCTCACAACAAACAAACACATATTTGTAATAAAATAAATGCTTGTACAATAAATAAATGAGTAAAATAGATTGTGTTCATTAATTACACAAACATTGGAATGGAGATCCAATATGGCAAACATCAACAAAACAAAACACCTCTTTCTGAAATGGATTTTGAACAAAGAACTCCAGTTGCGTTATCCCGCCTGTTAAACTGCCCGGCCTATTGTGCTCTTTATCCCTGTGCGTGTTATTTTTGCGAAAGCCAGGAGCCGGCAGGTGTGCTGTGGCCTTACCTTGTTGACTCCATCAGCCATAGCCTGCAGCGTGAGCTCTCGGGGCCCGTCCACTGTTTTGCCGTCGTCTGTGGGGCCCCAGCTGGCACTGTAGATGTCAATAACCTGCGGCATGTGGCTGATTGACGATGCCTCGATGATGTCCGTCATGAAGGGCTGGTCCAGCATTCGGATTCCTGCACCACAAGAAGAAAACCTGTAGCAATGTATTGTATGAAATGTATTGAGTTTTCAGATCTCTTTAAAATATTTCAACTTTATTTCGTAGCAGCGTGACTCTAAAATAAATACATTTATATTGGCAAAATTGTACCCAGATGATTACCATACAACAGGCATCTTCAATCTGAACATATAACATTTTTGGAAAAGATGTGGTTGGAAAAGAAATGGTTTTATTCTTACACCCCTTTTGCCTTCCCACAGTTTATAAAAATCTTCTAATTCCCATTAATTTTCCCGTACTTTAAAGCAGTACTAAGTAACTTGTTTACCTTAAAAAAGAGATTCTTAATCTCAGTGGGACTTTCCTGGTTAAATAAAGGTCAAATTAATACATCCTTTCCGTAGTCCCTCTGGGGGTGTTAATGTGATGATTGGAGGGTCTTTCATCTCTACCTGGTGCTCTAGCCAGAAAACCACAATTGCAACTTGCCTGCCACTGGGTCAGAGCCACCAATACACACTAATAGAATCACGAAGAAGAAGCTAACAGGCTAACGGGCAAAGCTAACTTAAACAGTATTTACAGCCAAGTTTGAGTGAAAAAAAAGAGATCACCATTGTGTAATTGGATGTACAATATCCCTCTCTCCCTTTGTCTTTTCTGTCAGCGGCACCTGCAGTGGCGCTTATGGCCTCTAGGGGCATGAGTTACTTAGTGCTGCTTTAAAGGTACAATGGAGGCTAATCCATGCGGTAACTGACGACCATATTACGATCCTTTTAAGTAAAAGAAAATACCAAATACACTGAATTAATTTTATGACTCGGTTTATATTTTTTCATTATTTTATATTGTGTTTTATGGCCATGAGTTTTCACAAAAGTGCTTGGTGTCCACGTAATTTATTGATAAACTTTCAGAAACAGCCTGGTTTTGAGGAGGGGGTTACTCCGCCACATCATACCATGAGATCTGCAGTGTTCCATCCCTAAGACCATATTCTGCTGCTACTGTGTTTGTGTCACTTAAATCAAAACATATTGCAAACAGTAATACGTAGACAGCCTCCGCTCATGTGAGCTCACGGTGACAATAGCCAGAAGCAGTCAAATGAAACAGTCGATACGTCGTGCTTTGCCAATAAAACGCGCCTCGCTACTGTATTGTGGAGAATTTCAGGCAAAATCAATGGAGCAGACGCAGGAGCTGTCAAGATTAGTAACACTACCACTGTGTCGTGCATGGACTCTGACTGACCTCTGCTTTTGCATCAATAGAGCCATATGCTTCAATGGGAAACAGTTTCCCATAATTGCCTATATTTTGTGGAGTGTAATTCGATCGCTCATCCTCTCATAACGCCATTACCACAACAGCTATTTTGCTCAACTTCTCATTGTCATTCCCTTTGCTGTCTATCTACGCAGAGACACGCACCTGCCACTAGGGAGTTGTATGCGACCCCCACCCCGCAGATGTTATTGTTGGCAGCGGCAGACACCTCTCCAGCGCAACGAGTGCCGTGACTGTGGAGAAAAATAGGCAAAAATGTGATAAGACGACACGCATGGGTTATACAACGGAGGAAGGTGAGATAAGACGTGGTAGATTAGATAAGGCTTTATGTGGAGATGTTTGTGTCTCAGTTGTTAATAGTGTTTTGTTTTTATTTTTTTGCATTTTCACAGTCACACATTTGCATAATCTGTCATATTGTGATGCCATCTGAAAATCAGCAAGCAAAGCTAAAAAGGAATTGGTATAAATAAGAAATTGCAAGATTGCACTTTTGTAAAATGAAGTATTAAATAAAAATAGGTGGCTTTGGAACTCTATTAAAGGGAAGTATGGCTAAACAAGGCAATATTATAATGATAATCATTATTTATTGAGGAAAGAAATAATGTAATTTTCAGTATGCAACTTTGTATCGAACTGAGCCTTTGAAAAAAGCTCTATAAACTCTTATAGAGCTTTTTTCAAAGGCTCAGTTCTAAATGGTGTTAAAGCGCATATGACACATTAGACACAAGTTTTCTTTAAAAAATAGTTAACACAATTATATTTACGATTTGGCGAAAGATTGTACCCAGCTGTCTTTAGTTTTGGCCATTTTTGTGATGTTTATAGTATCACTTCCTTATTAGACACCGACAGGAAGTGACATAGATAGAGGCAAACAGTTTTAAACTGTTGCCGTGCCAACCGTGTTAAGTCAATGGAAAATTAGTCAAACGGCTATGGCACTTAACCTCTATCTATGTCTGTTAAAAATTCAAATAAAAATCCCTTTTCTGCCAAACATTTCTCAATTAAAATTGCTGCTTCACTGAAATAAAATGACAATTATGGAACTGATGTCATCCATCTAAATAAATCATATTTTCAAAAGCATTACAACCTGTCAAATGCACTTTATGTTTTCGCTGGGGTATAACAAAACTACATTAGGTATCACAAAACTGTCAGAATGGCCACACCTGGGAACAACAGCTGCCAAAAGACACATCATGCACGTCAGATGACGAAGACGGATGTGCAGTTTTGCAATACCTAATGTCATTCAAGAAGAACATTTTAATCAAATTGAGGATTAGAAGACAAAATCAATGTGATTAAAAAGAAGGATGTAAACGCTGAATGAAAGTGCATGAGGACTTTTTTGGGCCCTATCGAAAATCTAATTTACATAACCTGAAGCTAGTCAAAGTCTAAGGGATGTCCTAGCCTCCTCAACCCTTTGCACCAAGTACACACTTTTATTACATTATCAAAGAAGCGCTGTTATTGTCATCAACGTTCAGCAAACATAAAAGATAATGTATTTAGCGATTCAGTTCTCCATTTAAGCCTGATCGATCATGTTTTCCCAGATCAGTGTTTTGCGTATCTACATCTCCATCAGTCAGCCCCGCAGGGACCGCTGCAGCGAGTCGGCCCCGCTCTCCCAGCATGCCTTGCAACAGTCAGGAGGCTATTTATAACAACCAGCTGATTAGCCGGCGAGTTGTGCCCGCCAGTCAGCAACAACTGCTCTATACTGGCAGACCCCGCGAATACTCCCTTCTCTCCTCCTCGCATACGGATGTAGGCAGATGGCTAAGGAGCGCACAGAGGGGGAGAAGACACTATATGGCTCGATGATTTTGAAGAAAACATATTTGCGATGTATTGTTTTAATAATAATTGTATATAATAATAATTTATAAATATGTTTTTGGGCATTTCAGCTGTGATATATAACTTCGAAGTGCCCTCTGTTTGGCCGCAGGGGAGCTTAAACATGCTAAAAATCAATATACAAGCCTCCATTTTTACCCAACAACATGCTAACAATGCCAATGACACCGTGATGAACCCAATTGAGGGCAGAAGGCCCAATGTTTGATTGGCTTTAAAAATGTGGAGGACACTTTCAGATTTTATTCATTACAAAATGCATTAAAGCCCATCTACAGTAGAGAAAGAGATAACCCACATCAATAGCATTACAAAAACTGCATCAATGACGCAAAAATACTGCTCCAGAAATGTTTCGGTAAAAGGCTAAAAAAAGTACATTGTGCATGATAATCCCATGACGGGTCAGACAAAGAGCGGTTCAGAAGCCCCTTATGAGAGACCAACAGGCCCGGTTAGAACCATGAGGCCGTCCTTCTGTGGACCCAACACCTGCAGGAGGAGCCATGGGGGCTGGTGCAATGTGATTTGGGCAGCTCCAACAGCTGCCCCCACGACCCGGCACGGGACAAGTGGAAGAAAATGGATGGATGGTGCATGATAATGTCTCCTTAAAATCAAGGTGCAGTTCAGGAACATTAACATTTGAGAGTAGACTAACATAATAAAACACAAATACAAAAAAAAACAGAGGGGAGTCCGTTTCCCTGCATTATGCTCTATTGCCTAAATTTTGATTTGATTGCTGTAATTTTGTAGCTCTAATAGAAATTATTGAGTTGTTTTTGTGCAGACTAGCGACAGGTGTTGCAGTAGTATTAGCTCAGCCTTTGTGATTCTGGAGATAGGAGACATTATCAGAAGCGGGGTCACCCGCAAGACCAGCAAAATCCTATGTCGTTGTAACTCCCCTTATCTCGTCTAAACCGTGCGGGTTAAAAATAGCCCTCGGGTATTGCTGTTGTGACTGTCCGGCACAATAGCTTTGTTTATAGTGCTCTACTACGTCTTAATGGAAGTACGTGAAGACAAAATCAATAGAAGGGGAGAGCTGGCCGACTTTGAGAGAGAGAAGGAGCAAGCGGAGTGTGTGTTTAGGAGTGTGTAGGAGTGCGTAGGAGTGTGCTTGTGTGTGTGTGCGCACCTAAAATAAGATTGATGGTAGGGTGAGCTTTACCTGTTGAACCAGTCGTCTGTGTAGCGGGGGAAAGGGTACGGGTCATTGCTGCTGAAGTCATAGCTGGCATCGGCGTTCTGGAAAGAGCAGAGAGGTGCATTCAGAAACGACAAAAACACCTGGTGGCGTATTCCCAAGAGAATGTGCCTTCAGATAGTATCACCGAAAAGACCCAGAGCTGTTTTTTTATGCATCCCTCTTCAAAACCATATTTGGAGGAGTAATTTACAGGAACAGGAGCAACACAATTCTCTCTCATAAACTGACTTTTCCTTTTCGCAATCAGTGTGTTTCATTTTACGTTTTAAACAAAAAATAAATAAAAATACATTTCAAAGATACATTTGAACTGTTCATGCTGAAGAGCTGTTCTGAAGATCCGATCCGCTCATGTAGACTAACATGGCCAGTCGTTTGATTTGGCGAACCGCTCATATTTCTCCGAGTGTGTAACTAACAGGTGCAGTGGTGTGATTAGCCACACAGCTCAGGCCATCAGATTAATCTTGGGGGTTGTTCCCTTTATGACAGCGCGTCTGGCTGGCATTTAGGACGGATGACTCAGTCAGCCTCACAGACAAGCAACAGTTACCTGACCTAATGGAATAACGTCGTTACGAAAAGAAAAGGTAACCGGGAGGAGAGGGGGGGAGAGGGGAGAATGTGCATGGCGGTTCAGTGACTGGTCAGGAAGTCATTCATTAAGCCACAGAGTTATCAGTGAGGTCAGTGGCACTGACAACGTGACAGTTTTAATGATGGATTTAAACCCATAATGCGGAACATTCCAAATCGCATGTCGCTGTATCACACAACTAACGAAACCGCTGTAAAACTCAAAACATTAGCAAATATGTCAACAAAGGTGCTTCTATTAATCAGCGAGACACCGCTAATGCTAGTTCTGCAGTGGGTCGTCAAAGCGATATTGGTAAAAGTACTAGTAAAAAGTTGTATGACTTTCTGAAATTATTTGTCACACTTTACACTTTTTTTTGCTAGAGTTTGCTGCTTATCAACAGAAAATCCCACAAGAGTCAGACCTGCATTAAAGGAAAGCTTAAACCCTTGACTTGGAGAAGACCTTGCTTCCTTTTTTCTATTGCGATAAATAGTTATTAACCGTCATACACAACAAAATCGACTGTGACTACGTGCCCCATATGCATATGAATCTCCTCTTCTTCCTCTTCAGTGCGGCTTACCCCAAGGTTCAATGTTGGGGCCATTGTTGTTTTTGTTATACATTAATGACCTCCCTAATGCTTCTGTCAAACTCTGTAAAATATTATTTGCGGATGACACAAGTGTGTTTTGTTCCCATAAAGATAGTAACATGCTCATAAATGTAATTAAACTTTGTGGTTTAAAGCCAATAAATTATCACTTAACATTAAGAAAACAAGCTATATATATTTTTGGGACACAACTTAAAAGTGTAAACCCTCCAAATTGATGGCATTCCCATTAGGAATGTTAGTTCAGCTCGTTTCCTCGGTGTCCTGGTGGATGAATCCCTGACCTGGAAACCACACCTTAATTTCATAATTTCAAGTACAAAAATTGCCAAAGCAGTGGGTATATTGGGAAAATCCCGGCATCTGATTAACACAATGATATATCCACATATTAATTATTGTAATATTGCTTGGGTCAGCACCCATAAAACCAAACCAGAGCCTCGTCTCCAGAAACGAGCCTTAAGAATAATCTTTCGTGTAGAACGTAGACACTCCTCAAGGCCCCTGTTTGCTAAAGCGGGTGTTCTTAGTGTTTACCAGGTTAACCACGTCCAAGTTGGTCAATTTGTTCATGGTTCAGTTAAAGGGCTACTGCCACAGCACCTCAATAAAATGGTTTCCTCTAATAATGAATTTCAAAGATTTCCCACTTGCAGTAGCAATCGAATTAGAGCACCTTTTGCTTGCTCCAGTCACTCTCAGTTCAGTGTACACTTCACTATACAGAGGATCCAAAATATGGAATATCCTGCCAACTCCTCACCGCTTTCACCGATTCAATTTAGAACATCTGAGTGATTGCTATTTTCCTCTTGGGATTCATTTCTAAACCCAGTATTGTACTTCTTTGGATTGTGTTTGCTGACAATGTATTTTAATTCATTTTACTTTTTTGACGATTGCATGCTTCACATTTGCTTTTAATCTTAACTTATGGAGGTTGCCACTTGTTAAGCCCCTTGAGGGTTTTCGGTAACCTTCCATCACATTTGTGAAACCAGATGTAATCATGCTATCGTTTTTACTATGTGAAAATAAAAATAATAAAAAATGTAAGCAAACTAACAAACAGCTTTAGCATGCTACCTCTGAAACGGCTCAAACCAAAACTAACGTCTCTGTCTTTCAGATCAGTGTCTTTTGTTTAAGGAACTAACTAAAGGAAAGCTCTTCATACAAAAATAACCCAAACATTAAAGTTTGGGTGAAGGCAAAAAATTCAAATGCATCCTGTCCCCATGTCTTCAGTCCAAATAGAAAATGATTATTGGAAAAGATGAAGAATACCAATGCACATATTATATATCAGTGCCAGTTAACAGTGCCCTCTAGTGTGACTATAAAAAGAAATGTGACAAATTACCCCGCGTGACAAATAGCCCCGGTTTGCATTTGTGTTTTCTTTCAATTATTATTATTTCCCTAGCCAATTCATATTTTGTGCTCCATATTTTTTGTAACATTGAAAATCTATACCACGAATAGACAAGACGGAGTAATATTAGTGCCAGTAACATGTACAAGTAAGAAGATATGCTACATAAAACCCATTATTATACAGATACTGTATAATTCCACACTGCTCCCCATACTATTACTGCCTCTCCAAAAGTTGCAGTACAGTTTAAACTTGTCAAATTCCATGTTACGCAACCTTCTTTTTTAATGCTCAGCACCAGATTCCCCATCATTTCCTCCTTTTGTTTCTTGTTATGAACTAGTAGACCTATGGAAATGTCTTCATCGCTGAGGATCACTTAATAGTAATGGCCGTCACCGTATCACAATCACCATGCACACCGTTCCGCTCGATTTCAAAACAAATAACGGCGCACACTTCAGAAACGTTGTTATTATTTACAGCCGGCGCACTTGAAATGAAAGGACACGCTGCTCCCTAACAGGGGGGGGTGGCTCACGTTGAGAGCAAGAGGAGTTCTTTTTTTCATTAAAGTGAAAAGTGCCAAGGCTCGGTAATATATGACACGGGGCCGTATCCATGAATCACTGACTGTGCTTGTCAGGCGAGTATCTGCTGCTATCAATCAGCCCAGCTCTCCTGCGGTTTATAGCTTTACTCAAGACACCTCACCTTTTCCTCGGCAACATGTGACCGTTGGCTCGAGAACGCTACTTCACGCGGCACAGATTCGAAAGGTCCCCGGAGCAAGGGGTAAGTAGTGTAAAAATAGCTACAATTAAGTCAGAAAGAAAGCAGAGAGCCTCGGTAATAAGGTGCTGATATGCATTTAATCAGTTTGGTTTTATTTGAAAGGGCACAATGTTTGTCAGCTCGCATTTGACAATAAGCTCCACACTAATGACTTTTCCCAATTTGTGACAAACTACAGAAGGCCCTATGAGCAACAGCAAACGAGTTGATTACCATCTTAACTAAAAAGTTGGTTTGCCGTGTTCATAGTTTTGTGGAACTGATGTGAATGGTAATTGAAAACAACTGTGATATAAGAAAAGTTGAAGAGCATATGTCAGGTTCTTATATGACCACAGGTCCACAGTTTTGTAACATAATCGAAAATAGGGCTTTTGTTGATTTTTACATTTGTTTGAATTCAGAGTTCTGTACACATACACTTTACTGCTTAGAGAGATCTAAGAATGATTACGCTTCAAGGACATTCCATGCGTAGTGAGGAACACAAATGTATTCTTTGTGCCATTTGGCAAGAACGTACAGACTTTTTCTGAGATAATCTGTGTCTAAACCACGTATGTCTGTGTAGGCTCCCGGTCGTACAGTGTTTTCCATGTTCTTGAGTCTTGACTAAGCAAACTTCATCTGAATCAGGTATGTTTTATAAAAATACCATGACTGCAGGATATATACAGTCTACATGGGGCGACAGGGGCGCAGATGGTAGTGCGGGTCGTCTCATGATCGGAAGGTCGGGGGTTCGAAAGCCGCCTCCTAAAGGTGCACACTGTCGTCGTGTCCTTGGGCAAAACACTTCACTCACCTTGCCTGCAGTGTCTGCGTACACTGGTGTATGAATGAGAGAATGAATGGGTGACTGGTCCCTTGCTTTTTAGCGCTTTGAGTGCCTAACACAGGTGGAAAAGACCATTTACCATTTACATACAATCTCTCCATTTACAGTCCATTTTTCATGTGACATTGTGAGAGGTTGGAAACTGTAATATGAAGGGTGTATAAGTTATAAATATAACATGAACAATAGAGCAAATGTTCATGTTAAATTTGGATGTATCATGGATGTTCACTTCATCATACATCCATGGGTAACCATTGCCATAGTAATAAATAATTCCAAACATCCTCATTATCAAAAGTCCTGGCGCTCATAAATGGGAAAAGTAATGTGGCATACACCATATAGTTAATAAGGACCTGAACCCCATGGAGAGCTCGTCATGCTACACTATAAAGCCTACTGCTGTAGAAATGTGTATCTTTGGACATTGTGACGTCATAGCCATTACCATGGCAACCTCCCAAATGTTAGCGGGAATGAGTGGGCCCCAACAAACAACAACATCCACCCTCAGAGAGGGGACACAGAATCCAATGAAACTCCGCCGTGGCCTTTTGTTTGTGTTACATGTTCTTTGAAAGACAATATAGAAAAAGGTCATGTCGGCCGATGTTTCAGTTAATTACAGGGAATCCTCACAGCACCCCCGGATACAAATATATCCACACATCTGATACACATCTGCACATCTCAGAGAAGTCTAATTGTTCTTTATTACTGCGCAAAGCAAGACGCACACCTGTCTGTTCGGATTACTCAAACCAGCAGAAAATCAAACAAAACGTCACTGCAGGTAATGTTCTGAGGGAACGTTACCGTCAAAACTGTACTGTATATTAATCTGAATTCAGACACTAGTGACACAGTTTGGTTTTATTCTTTTAAACGCAAGTACCTTCCCAATTCATAATCAGTTAATTGGAAGTTCAGAGCAATATCAGTAGAATGTTTAATCATAAATCATCTACATAAACAAATTGAAAGATTTAGAATTTTGGTCCGACTGCTTTCTGTACCCATTTATTCCAAAGGGAGCGCATTAAAAGTCCATATTTCCAGATAAATCCGGCATGAAATTGTTAAAGCTTTTGCACCTCGGCAGCACATAAACACTCTCCCTCATTCAAGTCGAATTCATTGTGTGAGATGTTACAGCGCTTCGAAAGGAGAGTCATGAATAATAGAACCACATCATGCAGTCTGCACTTGTAAAAATCTCCCCAATTTTAACCAAACGTAAGCTAGGCCAAAGTATTCTCTCGTGTTTTGTGTGAGGGGCCTTTTTAAGAGCAGATAATTATACAAGCAGTGTCTCTTTATCCAAACAGTCACACACAAAAAACTCCACTCTAGACCTGAGCTCAGCGTGATCTGTCAATCCAGTGGAGCGTATTCCCACAACTCCCCCAGCTGCGAGTTCGTGTTATTTTGGGCCCCGGTTCATCCTTGTTCAGCGACCATGAAGGAACAGAGTGGTTAGCCTCGCACAGTCAAACGATCAGGAGTGAGATGCAATGTCAGGGCTGTTTCGAGCTTTGTTGGAGCGTTAAGCAAAATGCGGTTCCCTACAAAGCACAATTACGACTAGGAGCAAGAAATAAAAATAAAAAAATGAAGAAGAAGATTGCAATGCAGCCACATCTAAACTTACTGTGATTACGTATGCAGGAACCCCTGGGTATGATAATGAACAAAAGACTAGCCAGGCTTGTGTCCAGCTTTGTCCAAAACTTCAAACAGGTTTGCGTATCTTTTAAAATGTGCACCAATTTACCCAAAGTACAGGTGAGGATTAGATGAGGCAATTCTTTTTTTTTTTAAAGCGCAACGGATAATTATCAAATGGGTTGTAATGACACACACACAAAAAACACTATGAGTCACGCCTTCCAAGCGCCTCCATTACCGGCGCGCTAAGGTGTTAAGACGACGCCACAGCCACGCTAGCTGTCATCATTGTTTAATCGGACTTTTGTGCATTTTCTTGTTCCATTTAGCAATCCATCTCGTCCTCTGTGTTTTTCTTCCGTATTCCGGAGCTAGAGCGACACATTATGCGGCGCCAGCTACCCTGGTATTATCGCGCCTTGTGACAGATCGGCCTGCCATAGAGCGCCGTGTATTAACATTAAACAGCTTGGCCAACCGTCTGCCTCGCCTCTCTCTCTTTCTCTCTCTGTCCCCCCATGGGCCCATCCCCAAAATGCAACTAGATTGGCAGCCATTAGATCGACTGTGAGGGCACCTGTCACTGCCGGCAGCTCACCGCAGGAAGGCCCTGAGACACACTGACTGCAATAAGGTGCAGCGGTTACTCACGTAATTCGAGGCCAGATCCGGATGGAGATAGTCGATTCCTGGAAAGGGAGAAAAGATTGTGCTTTGAAAGATTTGTCTGTTTTGCCAAAAGAAAAAAGAAAGAAAAAAAAGGTAATTCTATGCCTAGGGGTGATTTTGCGTTTTATAAAGCAGAGCAAGGCCACAAAAGACGGAGCACTGATATGTTATGTTGCTGCTGCTGTGCGAGGCTATGGCTAAAATGTCATTTGGGTTTGCAAATTTGTCACGACATTTTGATTGTGTTTAATAGACTACTACTGCCAGAAAAATAAGCGACAACTTTATGATAGCACCTTATTCGCACCTAAATCATATACATTGAGATGATTTTTTTTTTCACATTTCTGCCTAAATTGGTCAAAAATGTGGTCTGATCTTTATCAAAATCATAAGGATGAGTAAACAGTTGTCTGCTTTAACTAATGTCACTCAAACAATGACATGTTATCATATTTTGAATGGCTATAACTTGTAAACATTCACAGGACAGCGTGGCATAAGTAAGTGAACTCTTGGATTCAATAGCTGTTTGACCCTACTTAGGCAGCAACTTCATCCAATTGTTTGGGTGGTATTAGTTGAAGCACTGTTTACTCATTATTGTGATTTTGGTCACAAGATCATTTTATGACCAATTTAGGCAGAAATGTGAGAAATTCTAAAGGGTTCACATACATTTTTCTCCCGCTGTTAGTGGCATATTAAACCTGTGGTAATCAATGTATCGTCTTGTAGTAGAGTAAACTTGTTTTGGTACCATAGTGAAAGAAATGGCGAAAGAAAAACAGACCTGTTTAAATACAGCGCATTTTCCTCCCGCATTAATCAGGAAGTCACGGGCTAAATTAGCACAGCATTAGCATTGGCTTCTAATTAACTCAAGTGAACAATCAGGATGTGCAGGAGGGTCTGTGATAGCTAGAAACGCAGGTACGGAAACGGCTTAGGGATTTTATTCAACTACTGTACCTCCGACTTTCTCAGTTTGATAATGGAGATTTTCAGGTAGTGCAGCTTTAAGAGGGAGAATTACTTACTAAAAGGATAGAACTGGGACTCGCTCATGGCCTTTATGTACAGTACGTTTTTTTACGGTGTACTTGTGTCTCATCTTGTGCCTAATTAAAATAATAAACCATAAATGTCAAACCAGGGAAATATTTTTTTTTTCTTTTTAAAGATTAGATTTGTGGGAAATCGGTATAACTTGTGTCATGTGCACTTTAGGAGACTAATGAAAGCCTTTTGTAGATAAAAGGTTGTTTTTTTGCATAATCAAACAGAAAAGCTATTTGACCCCTTTTCCAACAATGCCATTAATTAAAGTGTCACTTAATTCAGTTTGTTACGGCTTGTGGGGGGGGGGACTTGCGGCTCACTCACCGTCGTCCATAATAGCGATGGTCACTCCTTTGCCCGTGTAGCCCAGTTGCCAGGCTTCGGCCACATTAAGATCCAGCCCGGGGGTCCCATCTGCTTGGCCTGTGTTTATCTAATCACTCACACAAAATGAACAACATCCATGAGTCAGAGCACACAGGTGAACGGCCATTAGAGGCTGAAGATATCAGCGTGAGTGCGTGGGTAAACTGAAGGTGAGGTAAATGTCACATATTGTTGCTGCTTTTATCTGATACACGCTTAGGCCAGGTCACGCTAACGTCATGGTTAGACACAAAGGGTGGAGATTACTTACAAAAGGTCGGATTAGCTTAAAGAAAAACAAGTACAGTATGTTGAGTTTAAAGCTAAGATTAGAAATTAAATGTCTCTTGGTTTTGAAGAATGTCGTCATCTGATCTAAAGTTAAAACCAAGCATCAAGAAAATGATGAAACAAATGTTGAAACTGGTGTCAGAAGCTGTCTTAATATGTTGTACCCTGCGCCCAAGTGTGTGATAGGTCATAGCCTTTCGAGTTCCATAATAGGAAAGATAGTTTCCTGTGTATTGTATTATTTTTTAATTAGGGCCCGACAGATATGAATTTTTGGGGTTCGATACCAATATGAAGGAGGTTGGCATGCAATATTTAAAGTTTATTTTTATTTTTTTTATCTCTCAAATAGCCAATAGTTAAACATTTATTATTATAGTAAAGGTTTCAATCATAGAAATATATAAAAATATATCTAATAGACCTTTTTCTAAGCCCGATGCCGATATGCACCGCTGATGTTTTTGGCCAATATTTATGGCCACATTAAAAAAAATCCTCATCTATAATCCTGTGTACGATGCTTCTAAAGTGTCAGTGTTGAACTGTGACAGCAGGGGGCGCTGCCCTCTTCTCGACTCCTGTTTCAGCATTTTCATGTGGAAAGCCCTATTGCAGCATGATTGAATAGACTTTGTATTTTTATTTTTTTCAAGGATTGACATCGTGTTCAAACACTGTTGGACTGACACAATGTAACTTAAATCAACAACATTTGGTTGTTGCATCAAGTGGCCAAACCTGACAATGTTGTTTTTCACTCATATTTGCCAAGTTAGGGCTATGAAATAAAATGAAAAGAGCACATGCACATACATCAGCGGCTGAGCTAATTAAGAAATTAGCGTTGACTCGCGACGCTATGTTGAGTCTGTCTGGCTTCAGAGCAAATAAAGTGGAAGAATGTTAAAGGTCAGGTTTGCATGCAGACACATGCCCAGGCTGATTACTCACCAGGTACCACTGTTTGGAGAATAGCGGGTCATTGAGGTTGACTTCAATATCATTCAGATTTCTGTAGCCTCGCTTCTGACGACTGAATCCGTCCTGCTCCACCACGCTCTTCACCTGCCCCGAGAAAGAAGAAGAAATGTCAGGTCATGCAATATGTCTTCTTATCGCTCTGATCTTATGAAACATTTTATTAAAGGGATATAAAAAGAACGTCTGGTGTGTGAAGTGAGGCTGAAATTGTGGTTTTCGTGACGGAAAATGTGTAGGTTGTGTTCGCTGACTGCTCTCTACGCAGGAAAATATAGAGCCCAGCTGTGTTGCATTGGGAAAGAACATCATGTAAATCAAATGACTATACTCCACGTTCTAATCGGGAGGCTGCAGCAGGAGATGGAGCGGCAAAAAATAAAAAAAACACGGGAAAGGGCATTTTATACAGAAAGCCCCGGCAATTACACTCAAAGGCATGTTGTGTTTCTTTAAAGAATTAAAGGCGTGGGATGAGCAGCTTGCATGGCTTTTAGATAAGACGGTTGTCCTGACAGCTCCACAATAGAAGACACTGCAGACCCGGGAAACACTTAGCGAGCATTAGCATATATTCAGCCTGTAAACTGAAGCGGTTAGCAGACACATTTCATAGCAGAAGGGTCCTAAGTTGACTTTTCAGTGGGTGGGGATTCTCTATGTGGAGCATGCTCCTCTTGCAATCCGGATGGAATTCCCCAAAACAGTATAGGCCAATCCCCCAACATAGTGCCCCTGACTATGAACCTAGCCCGAGATCTGGGGAGGTGTCCCTCGACACAAAAAGATGGCCATTTACAGTGACACTTTATGGGTCAAATAGGTATGTACATATTGATGCAAAAGGCACTTTTAACAATGATAGGGTTGTTGAAATGCCATTGCTTGTATCAAATATTATGCCGATTCAATAGATTTTTCATGTAAAATTTTGTGTAACTAGACTTGGATCGTGTAACTACTGATGTAACCATATTTAAATATGGAAAACGTGGAAGAGCTTGGTCGCTTCTAACTTCACCCCCGTTTGGGTACATAGGAATATGCTGGGAGAGGCTAAATGCTAACAACATGTTCTGTGTTTTTGCGACTGAGCGCACGCGTAAAGACCAGACAGGTACGCATCAACTCGTCTAAGGTCAGTAAGAACATAATCTCAGTATGGAAAAACGGTGGCCTGTTCCTAAGAGCCACCACTGTTCACCGTGTGTTGCTAACGCTACTACTAGTAGCTAACTAGCTAGAACCTGACTGTGGAAGTTTTGCAGGGTGAACAAACAAAAAAAAGTACAATTCACACATAAAGTACAAATGATGCCTTCATTTAGTTTTTTGAGTGGAAGCTGAACTTGAGAGGAATTAGGCAGCGTAGTCACTCAGCTTTACTATGTCAAATTGGCCTTGTACTCTTGGGTGTAGAGTCTTTTTGCAGACCCCGCTGTTGGTTTTATTTACATCCCGTGGCATTGGATTGGCACTTGGAATCAGCCGCTACACTGAGTACTGGAACTCGATTGAAAAACAGGGTATTGGATCAATCCTAGAAATCTGTTAAGTTTTCGAGCCAAATTAGAGCCAAGCAAAAGAAGACGGTTGAATCAAGGGGGGTATTAAAGTAAAATTATTGCCAAACATGTACCACACAGATGATTAAACAAGCAGTCTGAAAAGGTATTACGAGGAGTGGGATTTGAATACCCCTCTCATCTCTAATGCTCGCTTTGAGGCACATCTGAGATAGAAAAATGATTCAGAGATAAGAGCCCCCAGTCCATTCTTTGTCAAAATTTTAATGGGTTTATGTGACGTCAGTGTGTTCGTCGTAATCTCAGTGGATTACATCTTTGCATGGACAGCAGCCTAATTTAATTAATAATCCATTGTGCTGAAATTGGAGATATTTTTAGCATTGTTTTGTTCAGAATACGGGGCTCCCAAGTTTCGCTTCTGGGAGTAGAATGGATATGTGGCTCTGGTGTGCTCCATCTTTTCCAAGTTCACGAATAAAACAATTAAAAAACGGATTGGCACTGCCATGGTCAGAGCTGCAAATGATTGGCCAAACTAGATTCTTATAAGATAATATCTCAGTGACCATAATACGTAATTACGCAGATTCTACTGCTAACTTTTTCCTATATATCTTTGATGACTAACGTGTTCCCTTAGCTTGCAGGGCTACCACATCTTAGGCGAAATACTCTTTGTGCTGCAGCTTACCAGCAGATAGGGACGTAAACTGCTTGGCATGTGTAAAACCAAATTTGATGCTTGGTGAAAATCTGCAATTGACCAGATAGTGGAAAGATAGCAGCAATTTTCAAACTACTACCTCTAATATTCCTCAAAAAGCGCACAAATGGCCAAATGAAAGTGGTTGAATAAATACTTTTTTGTAGTTGTGACAAGCTTGTTGTCCTCGTGTGTACCAAGTTCAACTTTTGAATTCTGTTTAAAAGAGACACGACTAGCCTTCTGAAATGTCCAATCTTCCCGAGCTGTCCTTAATGTACTTGGCTGCTTACCCATCGCAAATTCACTCAAGTGAGGAGCGGAGACGCGGCCATTGTTGTGCGTGTTTGCCATGGCTGATAAAAAAAAAACACACACACAGCAGCACTTAAGATGGCCTTTTTAGCACAGCCCAGGCCTATCCATTCAGACTTGTCTTTTATGACGTGCTCAAGGCAATCAGCAAACACGGGCGCACAGATCGGGCACAATAAATCCTTCAACGAGCACACGGCAGAGCGACATCATAAAACTCTCACTTGGCGAATTCACAGGGTGTGGATGAGGTTGAGACGGCCAGTGTTCAAAGCCGAAATGTGAAGGAAGAGATGAGTGGAAATCAAATATATACAGTGCCTTGCGAAGGTATTTGGCCCCCTTGAACTTTTCGACCTTCTGCCACATTTCAGGCTTCAAACATAAAGATATAAAACTGTAATCTTTGTGAAGAACCAACAACAAGTGGGACACAATCATGAAGTGAAACTAAATGTATTCGATATTTCAAACATTTTTAACAAATAAAAAACTGAAAAATTGTGCGTGCAAAATTATTCAGCCCCCTTAAGTTAATACTTTGTAGCGCTACCTTTTGCTGCGATTACTGCTGTAAGTCGCGTGGGGTTTGTCTCTATCAGTTTTGCACATTGAGAGACTGAAATATTTGCCCATTCCTTCTTGCAAAACAGCTCGAGCTCAGTGAAGTTGGATGGACAGCGTTTGTGAACAGCAGTTTTCAGTTCTTTCCACAGATTCTCGATTGGATTCAGGTCTGGACTTTGACTTGGCCATTCTAACACCTGGAAATGTTTATTTGTGAACCACTCTATTGTAGATTTTGCTTTATGTTTTGGATCATTGTCTTGTTGGAAGACAAATCTCCGTCCCAGTCTCAGGTCTTTTGCAGACTCCATCAGGTTTTCTTCCAGAATGATCCTGTATTTGGTTCCATCCATCTTCCCATCAATTTAACCATCTTCCCTGTCCCTGCTGAAGAAAAAGCAGGCCCAAACCATGATGCTGCCACCACCATGTTTGACAGGGGGGATGGTGTGTTCAGGGTGATGAGCTGTGTTGCTTTTCTGCCAAACATAACGTTCTGCATTGTTGCCAAAAAGTTCGATTTTGGTTTCATCTGACCAGAGCACCTTCTTCCACATGTTTGGTGTGTCGCCCAGGTGGCTGGTGGCAAACTTTAAACGAAACATTTTATGGATATCTTTAAGAAATGGCTTTCTTCTTGCCACTCTTCCATAAAGGCCAGAGTTGTGCAGTATACGACTGATTGTTGTCCTATGGACAGAGTCTCCACCTCAGCTGTACATTTCTGCAGTTCATCCAGAGTGATCATGGGCCTCTTGGCAGCATCTCTGATCAGTTTTCTCCTTGTATGAGCTGAAAGTTTAGAGGGGCGGCCGGGTCTTTGTAGATTTGCAGTGGTCTGATACTCCTTCCATTTCAATATTATCGCTTGCACAGTGCTCCTTGGGATGTTTAAAGCTTGGGAAATCTTTTTGTATCCAAATCCGGCTTTAAACTTCTCCACAACAGTATCTCGGACCTGCCTGGTGTGTTCCTTGTTCTTCATGATGCTCTCTGCGCTTTAAACTGATCTCTGAGACTATCACAGAGCAGGTGCATTTATACGGAGACTTGTTTACACACAGGTGGATTCTATTTATCATCATTAGTCATTTAGGTCAACATTGGATCATTCAGAGATCCTCACTGAACTTCTGGAGAGAGTTTAAAGGGGCTGAATAATTTTGCACGCCCAATTTTTCAGTTGTTTATTTGTTAAAAATGTTTGAAATATCCAATAAATTTAGTTTCACTTCATGATTGTGTCCCACTTGTTGTTGGTTCTTCACAAAAAAATACAGTTTTATATCTTTATGTTTGAAGCCTGAAATGTGGCAAAAGGTCGAAAAGTTCAAGGGGGCCGAATATTTTCGCAAGGCACTGTATATATATAATAATAATAATATTAATAATGATAATAATAATAATGCATCGGTTTTATATAGCGCTTTTCACTTAAAGACGGTTTACATTGCATTATTCATTCACTCCATACTTACCATGGTGGTAAGCTACTGTAGCCACAGCTGCCTAGGGTAGACTGACAGAAGCGCACAACCAGTCTGCACCACCAACCACTCACTCACTCACTACATTCACCGAGGCCTCCTGGTGTTCCCATCCAAGTCTCCCATCCAAGTCTCGACCAGGCCTTTCCCTGCTTAGCTTCCAAGGTCTGACGGGGTTGGGCAGAGCAAAGGCGGTGTGGCCACAAGACATTCATGCCTGGTTTTACATTTGGGTTGCAAGATAAATTTCAATCAAACTATGCTGAAAGGCTTACGTGGTCTTACTGTGTGTAAAACCTGCTAATCCTGTAGTTTAGACCTCTACACACATGTTCTGAAACACACGTCGCAATATTACATTACATTGGCGTTTCATTTTCCAGGATTCTCTCAAGTGTTATATTAATGCTTTTGTGTTTAAGATGTGCATTTCAAACTGAATCTGGATTTTAACCTCTTAACCCTCAGCCTTAACTGAGTGCATTTTCTCCAGTTCAGCTTTACCCAAATCTAAAAGCTTCTCAATAGAAGCCTTACAGTCTATAGGCCAGAGCAACGCCTCATTTGAAAGGAAAGACCTACAAAACTGATGTAAACGGGTCCTCGCGTTGCTGCCGTGTTGTCGTCACTTTTTTCCACGGCCTTTTTCATCTCATTTTGCGTTTTTGTTGCTTTTTTATTTCTCTTTTGTCTTTTTTTTATTGCGTTTTCATCACATCTTTGTCACTTTTTGCTGCACTTTCATCGCTTTTTTTTTTTTTTACTTTTTGACACTTTTTTGTTCCGTTTCCTCGTTTTTATTGCTGTTTTGACACTTTTTTTTTTTCCAAGACGCTTTTAGATTTGGGTAAAGCAAACCGGGAGAAAATGTGCTCAGAGGTTAAGAAATTGATGAAAATCTGATCTAAATATACTTCGGAATCCAATACTTGAGAAACCCAAATCTGCGAGTAGCTTCAAATGTATCAGCAATCAACAGTTAAGTACATTTAAAAAACCTTGGGGGGGAGACAGCTATGTAATACCTTTTGACCATTGTCGCATTTTTAAATAGTTTCTAAACGTGTCTTTTTGTATGAAATGTTTTATTTTTTGTTGGTGCATGTGTACATCCAAAACAGAATAATAATTTAAAAAAATAATGATGCAACAAATTTGTGTACATGTGCGGTTAATTAAGGCTGCACAATTAATCACAAAGACTGTAATTATTCAGGCGGAACATCTCCTTTGCAAACAACACAATATCCTGCCTCCATTATGTGTAAAACCTGCTAACTCTGGTTAGACTACTACAAACGTGTTCTGAAATGCCTGTGATTCTTGTATTAAGTTCAGCAGTTCCCTTTTTAGGCTCCTCCATAGTTGTTACAGTACTATCTTATATTACCTCATCTAACCTGAACACACTGTAAATCTGTACCTCGGTTTAAAAAAAAAAGAAAAATGCATATCTAACTGCAATAAATGTTATGATTTCCCCCCCCAAATTCCACAGAAATATGGTTATTATTAGCGTTTATAATTATATAAGACTCTCCCTTCATTAATCCCCCCTCCCCATTTTCTGCCTGTCACTTGGCACGACGGCTGGTGTTTCCCTCGAGACGGCATGTCATGCTGCCCACTCGCCACGTCAAACACTGCGCCTTTGCCCACCGCCTGCCCACAATGCGTCGCTTCAACTGAAAAGAGCTGCTCCTCCTCCTCTTCCCCTTGTCTCCTCCTGCCTGTCCTACATTCAACCGATGCCACTTCTCCAGGTCAACTAATGCTTCTGATCCAGCCGCTTATTGCTCTTTGTGCCAATACAGCTCGCAGTTTCCATTAAGAACGTTTGTTAATTCATCCTTTGTGGGACTAAGGACATCTGCTTGAGTGGCTGAAGCATCGAATCGAAGCAGATATGAAAGCTCGGCCTTACGCAATCGATCAATGGCCCCGCTTTGGATGTTAGAAGGCTAACTCAGTGGTAAGACGACGTAGCGAGATCTTAAAGTCGATAGGGAAAGAAACAGGCTTTGTTTTGTTTTTTTGTCAGGCAGGTTCACATGCTGGAACGAAAAACTCCTTGGAGGGTATACTATCCAATTTCGTCAATGCTGTAAATAGTTTGTCCTGGCTTATTAACCAAGTAGGTAATGAGGACTGGAGTGTGCTGCCTCCAAGAATAACTATTCAATCAGGCAAACGCATCAAGACGGAATGGCCAAAAAGGAGAGGCTAGAGACACGCAGTATACTTCAGATTGACATTGGTAAATCACACTCAAGTGACCTAATCCATTTTAAGAGAGCTGACAGCGATCGATCGATGCAGTAGAAGAACATGAGCATGTAAAGAGTTTGATTAAAAAGCCGAGCTTACACAACATGGGGCCTGTATGTGCCTGCATGTGCCATTAGCCGTGTTAGCTGGTTGGAGCGGCCCGCATTTATTTTCATCATCACCTCTCACGAGCACAATTAGAGAGGTTAGGTCAGATTGCGTGTGGCCCGGACCTTCGCTCCCGCATTCTGTCTGCTTTCCCGAGATGGACACAACTGACGAACATGCAACTGTGTCCTAGCCTGGAAAAATCCAGACTCACCGCTGTACCAGCCGGTGAGTCTGGTCACCCCTGCGTCGAATCCATTTCCCACAGCGGTAGATACGCATGCAAACAGGAAGCGGAGTAAACCAATCAGCGAAGGGCGGGCGTCTGCCGTTGATGTGGTGTTATTAGCGGTTTTGCGTTAATATTTGCGCAGGATTATGAATAACGAAACTCACCTACTGTCGATGTGTTTTTTGGTCATTTACCGCCGACTGGAGACACGCTTTCTCTCTTTCGTGCATCGTTCGTAGATTGTTATTGAGGAGACTTCCGCGTCCCGTGAGTGACGTTGCTCGCTAACAACACGTCACGGCAAATAAACGATTCAGATTGGACGTGAACGGATTAATTTTGCGGAAGGCGCGAGCGTTGACTGGGTGACCAGACTGATCCCCCGCTGGATAAAAAAATACAGAGGGGAATCATTCTGGTCTCACCAGGCTAACTGTGTCCAGGTGATGTGAAGAGAGGGAGAGAGCGAGCGAGTAGGCCTACGCTTCCACGATCAGTCGTCATCTTCAATAATGCCTGGCTTTTACATTTGACCTCACACGTTGCTGTGCTCAGATGTGCGCACATGGTAATTTAGGGGATTACTTTGCTGCCATTAGTAGTGAATTGATAATGGTATCTTTTGCATTTTGGTGCAAATAGCAACAACAGTAAAAAGATGGTGTGATAATGGTTGAAGCTTGAAATAACTTTGGGGATATGGATGACGATTCAAATATGTATGATTAAAGGTTAAAGCTAATTCAGTCGGCCAAAGTTCTATCCGCTTTTCTCTTTTATTGACGTCCACTCACTGTGGTTATTTAGCACTGTTCAAATCCCCCGTAGAGCTCCGCCGTCAATACACGTTATCCTCTTTGCTTAAGACGTCCACTGTGTCAACACCCTTTACAACTATTATGCTCTTAGAAACACCAGCCTGTGAGTTGAATATGGATCACGACACCTATAATGGAAGCCATATCTGACTGCACTCAGGTCCGGGTCATCCGCCCATGGACATGTACAGAAACATGTGTCTTATGCACTTCTTTAATATTGAGGTGGAGGACAAGCTAAGGATCCTAGAAGTTCATGGACTACAGTAAAAATAGCTGCGTAAAGTGGTGGCCTAAGTCATTTCCAAATGTGCGATTGTCATCAGTTGAAAGAACTTTAGGGAGGATTATGCTTTTTGCAGATATTTGGTAGTAATTTCAAACACATCGTGATGGCTAGTTCATGCGTTCAATGCAACAGCAACCCTAATGGCTAGTCTAATAGCACATTGAAGTCCTCGGGTATTTCGATGGTGTGCGGCTGAAATGAAAAATCCTAATTCTACAATGTCACAACCCCAATCTAAAGTGAGTGGTGAATATGCATGCAGAAGCACCATGTGTTCTGGTCCGTCTGTCCGTCAGTCTGTAGCACTCACCCGCGGGTCCTTCTGCAGTCTCTGTCTGCTCCGGGCGCTGCGCTTGCTCCGGCTCTTTGAAGTGTCCTGAGGATAAAAGTGGAAAAGCCCCTCTCCGAAAGGAAGCTGTAGGGAGCAAGGGAGAAAAAAAGAAAAAGAAAAAAAAGAGTAAGTAGTGGCATCAAGAGCACTCAGAAAAAAAATGGTGCGGGTGGCAAATGGAAGCACGCAGCCGGGTAGCCGATAGATCAGAAAGCCAGGGGATGATGCAAGGTCATTGTTCAGGTGCACGAAGCCACTGATGTCACTGCTTGCATGTTTTTTTTTTCCCCACAAGTATTCAGGATCAGAATTACTTTGCTGATCCCTACGGGGAAACTCTTTCTTTGTTGTTGGCAGAGGCGAAATCTCGACCAAGAAAGCACAATTTAGTGTTAGACTGGAACAAAATACCTCTGCAATTTAGAAAAAATAAAAAATATATATATATATCTCAGCTAAAATACTAAACCTCAGTTCTACTTAAACTAATCTGATTTGTTTGAAATGTATGTCTTGAAAGTGCAAAGGGAAAGGAACATTTAAGAAAAAACTGAACTACGAACTGCGGTACTGATACAAGACTCATCTATTTCAACGCACGTTCCGAGAGGTCCAGAAACAATATTGTGCCTCCTCCCTAATCGCAGCCTTTCTCTTCGTTTCTTTGGTCGAAGGCGGGGTCTATTTTAAGAAGCCGAAAGAAGCAGGATAAATCAAAAGTGCAGTCAAATGAGATGCATCAGCCGGATTCCCCCCCCCCTCAAGCGCTGCGCAGGGATTAACGGACTATCTTGTGCTTTGGTAATGGCAAGGCTAACGGGCCAGCCTTGGAAATAAACGTCCCCAGATGTTGCTGTCAGATCACACTGGCAAATTAAAAACTTTAAAAGAAGGGCAAAAAAACGGCAATGAAATGAGGAACTAATTAAAAAAATAAAAAAAAATAAACATCTATTAACCGCCCTGGCTCAACATCTGTATGCAAGCCTGTGCTGTCTCGTTAATTAGGCGACAATCCAAGATAGGCCATGTTTAATAGTCCACATCAAGACAAAAATAGCTGTGGATTACATAACCTGTAAGGGAGGGAAGCAGCCAGGCAGGACGGTGATGGGGGGGGGGGGGGGGGGGGGAACGGGTGCAGATCTAATGCCTGAAAGAAAAAGGAGCTTGCAATCGCACACGCATGATGAGTTACAGATGGAAACAGGATTTTGTGATGTGGAGGTGAGTGGAAGGCTGGCCTGGACCTGTGCTCACCGCGCGCTACGCCTGGCCGGACAGGGCTCCAGCCAATTTCACAAACACACACACACACACGCACACACACACACATACATTATTTTGACAAGTGACACACACAGGCAGTGCACACAGACACGCAGGCTATGAGGACAGCCATCCACATGTCTAGGGCACCTGCTTGGGTTAGGTTTTTTTTTTTTTTTTTTTTTTTTTTGACTCACCATTAGGGACCTATTGAAGGTTTAAATGAGATCAAATGCATGTAAACCAGTTTTATCATTCATCATAACAGACCCGCAGTAAAGTCATTGTTTCATAAAGATACTGAGCTAGATAAAAATGGAAACAATCTACTAAATACTCATGGGCTTTAAGATGCATGGCTGCATTGTAACCTCGGTAATGTCCTTGCACTCTTCTGTAAGGATTACTATTAGGCAAAGCTAACTACTGTACATCATAAATTGTGCATTCCCTTCTACTAAATGATCTTGCTAATCAAGAAAGACAATGAATCGTATCAGAACACTGTGGGCTCTCTCTGCGCAATGAAGTTCTTTCTAGTTGATTTTCCAATTATTGTCACGGCCGCAGGATTGCCCTACCTGATGACGACTTGGAGAACCTCCTAATCGAGGTCTGCTTGGTTAGAGTGACGTCATTAGATGGAGCAGGGCCTCCTTTGGGTTTAATGGTTTAATGTCAATAATCGCAAAACCTTTTCGAAAAAAAACAAAAAACAAAGTCAAATCAATTTACTTTTAACTGTTTGCACGGGGGTCGTGTTTCCACACACTTTGCAATTGTTTATCGGAGAAGAGTCAGACATTTCAGGGGAGACACGGCCCAAGTAGTGTAGGGGATGTAGCAGGTAGGATGTGTAGGCTAGATTCTGATCTCAAGATGGATACAGAATGTTCTTGGCACTCGCCCAGACCGCCAGGAGCAGCCGGTTGTCCCTTACCTTCCGTGCACTCTGGAACCCATATTGTGTTGCAAGTTGGTGCGCCTGCTCCTGGACATCCTCGTGCAGCTGGACCAGGAGATGCTCGCTCGGGACGCCTTGCGCGAGCTGCGTGGCGGTGGTGCTGGTGGTGTTGGTGGCGACGAGCAGCAGCAGCAGCACTATTAATTCCAGGGCTGTCCCATGTCGGGGAGATCCGCGCATCGTGCCTGCCTCGTCTCACTGATCTCTTCCCCCTTCAATACAGTGCGCTGCTGATGGGAGGAAGAGGATGATGACAGGGGCGGAGGGCTCAAAGCTTTAGCGCGCTCATGTCCCCCGCTTTTTTTATGTTATTTTCCTCCGTGGTAACCGCTACTTCCTGCTGTTGTCAGCCCGGGAGATGGAGTGTTGTGGTCCAAAGCTGCATCCTCAGCTTTCTTCCTATCTCTCCTCCTCCTCCGCTCATGTGTAATTCATTTACCTTCCTCGCTCGGGTAGTTTGTGCGCGTGACGTCGTACCAATGGTCTTCCAACGGTGGTGCGTGCGTGCGCCTCCCTTCCCCGGATGAGCCAGGAGACACTTTTCAGAACCTTGGAGAATTCCTCCCCCTCGACCCCCTGATGCCCCTGGGGTTTGGATGGATGGGAAAGCCAGAGATGTGTTTGTCGAAGCCACGCATTGGAACGCTACTCACGAGTGCTTTAAGGATATCCTTTACGCACTGATATAATGTTAGGCTCGTCTGATGACTAACAAACAACAAACTTGGACACTCGACTTAAACAAGGCATAGACATTGCAATGGCGCGTAACCGAGCTGGCAGAAGGCAGACACGTGTTGACTGCGGAAGGGTTAGCCATTTGACCAATCAGATAAAAGCAAACGTGTAAAGGTTTTTTTGATTGACATATGTCTGACCTCCCACGTGCCACCGTCTGTACCACCGTCCCAAGTCTGCCACGGGGTCCACTATACAAAATCTCAAGAAAATGGAACCAGATGCGGTCCTGTCAAAATGTATTGTCTAGGGCTGGAAAAATGTATCGATTAATCGACAACGAATCGATTATTGAAATAGTTCGAACTATTTTAGTAATCGATTAATCGTTTTCTGGTTCACACAGACTCAAATAGAGCAAAAATGACATGAACATTGTGTATTTTTGATTAACTTTGTTTTTATGTTTTACATTGTACATTGTAAATTTCATAAATATCTGTCTGTGTCTCATCCAAATAAGCAGAATTATCACTTAGAGCCTCCAAAAAACATTGACTTTAAATTTGCTCCATCAACACGTCCTCAAGCGGCGCCATGAACTTTTTTTTTTTAAATAACATTTTCATTCACCATTCACAGCCAAGCGATTGATCGATTGATCGTAAAAAAAATTATCGGTATAGATTAAATGATTAAAAAATAATCGTTAGTTGAAGACCTTTTATTGTCATTTTGTCAACATACAGAAATCCCAGGACTATATAGCTGCTATCTTAGCAATGAATATAAAATAAAAAGCTAAACATGGCTCAGTTATTTGCTTGCCTAGTGTTAACAGTGGTGCTCATTTATCAGCTTTGCTGTAAATGTAGTTTTCAACTGTCCTGAGTAAAATACTGTACTTTCAATTTTAGGCCATTTATCTTTTTTTACACAATACAAGCGCAAAACTTCTCTCTGTGTGTTGTCCAACCTTTTATAGGTGCTTGGGTGGAATCCAGGACATTTGACTGTAGACGTGATTGTGAATGGTGTTGTGTGAAGCTCAAAGAAAAGACAGCTCATTAACGGATTGCAACTCTATTGTTCCTGTGCGGTGCGTCTCCTGCTCCTGTCGCCTGCGTCAGTGGGACAAAGAGCTGCTGATGTGACGTGCCGTGTCGCTGTGAAGAAGAGAAAAAGGTGCGAAAGACAGAAATGTGTTAATTAACATGGCCGGGATATGATCGAACATGAAGGAAGTGTGGGAGACAAAAAAAATGATATCTTAATTTTCTTTGCTCTTTGCTATAAGAGATGTCTGTATTTTAAGGTTGCTCTACCTCTGATGGTTCACGCTTCACTGTGAGGGGTTGAATCCGCATGTCATTCAGTTTGTCATAGGGTGACCAATTAGGAATAGTTGGTGAAAAGTACACAGCCATTGCATGTTTGGATGGCAATTCAATTTATATCATCATATTTCATCAGTGGTAGACAAACAATTGTTAGCATGATGACTTTTGTATGTGGGGTAAACCACTATAACACCATGATATCCCAAAATATTATAGCCTAACTATTTAAGATATGGGAAAGAGTCACACCTTGTTACGAGCAATGAATTTCAAATATACGGTTAAATGGCATGAGCAGAATTTGTTATTGGCAAAGTGTAGTTGCATTGTAAAATATGGTATATACATTTCCCCCCTGCAGAGAAACACAAGAAGACTCTTAACATTAATGCTACACTAGGAGGAAAAGTGAGTACACCCTTTGGGATTTCTTTATTAAAATCACAATAATAAGTAAACTAATACCACCCAAACATTTACATTTGATCATGTTTTTATTGGCCATGACATGTAGACATTCACAGGACAGAGAGAAATAATTGAGTACACCCTTGGATTTAATAACTGGTTGACCCTCCTTTGACAGCGGTAGCTTCATCCAGACGTTTCCTGTAGTTGCAGATTAGACGTGCACAACAATCAGGATGAATCTTTGACATTTTTACATGTTATGGCTAATAGAAAATATCCATCCATCCATCCATTTTCTTCCACTTGTCCGTTGCCGGGTCATGGGGGCAGCTGTTGAAGCTGCCCAAATCACATTGCACCAGCCCCTATGGCTCCTCCTGCAGGTGGTGGGTCCACAGAAGGACGGCCTCATGGTTCTAACTGGGCCTGTTGGTCTCTCATAAGGGGCTTCTGAACCGCACTTTGTCTGACCCGTCACCTAGGACCTGTTTGCCATGGGAGACCCTGGCACGAAGCCCCCGACAACATAGTCCCCAGAATCATTTGGATGCTCAAGTCCCTCCACCATGTTAAGTTGGCGGTTCCAGGAAGGGTAATAGAAAATATGATAAAATGTAAATGTTTGGGGGTGGTATTAGTTTAAGCAGCACTGTTTACTCAATCTTTAATAATAATCCGATCACATTTTATTACCAATTTAGGCAGAAATGTAAGAAATTCCAAAGGGTGTACTCACTTTCCTCCCACTGTAGGACAAGCTTTTGATTTTTCCTAGTCTTATCTTCTGACTTAAGAGAAAGAAGAAGCTTCTGAAGCAAGAGGTGAAACATCTTCACGGGAACAAGCCAGTTCAGTTGACAATATTTGAACAACTAAATTCCTGGATGACTAAGAGTCCACAACAATGAGATTAGCACGAACTCACCATATCACAACAATTTGGATAACCAAAACCTCACAGTTTGGTTATCCATGGCCCCAGATGCCCATAAATCACATAACCTTTTCAATGGAATATTTACAGCAATACTGAAGATAGTAGCAAAACATCAAAGCACACAGACATTGAGTTTCTGTCACTTTGCGCGGGTCATCCCTTGACGTTCTCTTTCTTGTGTTTATCAAAAGATAATTTGTCAATTTAAAAAAAAACTTCCAACATGAGAGAGAATTAGCTTTAACACAATTAGCTTTTTTCTTTCAGTGCATTACTCGTTAACTATAGTGCCTTCCATTTACTTAAATAGGATGTGACGCCTTGTGCAACAATAGAGCGGCACAGTGCTTATCTCCGAGGTTCACAGGAATAATGAAGGTGAATTTTTCTATCAGTAGATTTGCTTTGCTTATCACCGATTCCATGCTCCCCGCCGACCTCCTCCCACACTCTTTGCCATTGTGCAGCCGGGAGATTATTTATTTAGCTCATGCAAACCTATCTCCAATTGTTCACTTTCTAATGCTGATTCACTGGCTGTGGTGGTGGTTTTGCATTATTTGTCAGGCAAACTGCTTTGACTTATTCTAAGGGCAAAAAAAACCTACAGCGCCTCCCGCCTGCCTTGACAAACAGTGATGTCGTGAGTGCAGTGGGTGTAAGGCGGTTTCATCCCTCACTCCCTTAAGTAACTGTCAAACGGTGCTACAGCGTGTCTGCATGTCGTTTTTAGGGAGGAAAACAGAATTATGGTTATGTCTGCAGCTTTGCATTTAGCTTCGTTCATGAGGATTGATTTGGACCAGGAAAGGAAATATGGCTTAACCTGGTGGTATACAACTGTAAGGGAAGTTAAATAAAGAAAACAAATGTAATTGACATTTCCCCAAGGTCAAGACAGGAAAGATTAGCTGGTGATAAGGTACAACTAATATGGATCCTAATAAAAACATACAAACAATTGTAAGGGTAATTGCAGGTTTAACTCTATCAGTATAAATGGCAATTTTTAAACTGCAAGAAACACAAAGGTGATTTCCTCACATCTAAACAATCCAGATGAAGAAGAAGGAAGAACTTTATTTGTATATTTGCAATGTTCTCAGTTGTATCTGCTCATATGTTTATTTTAGCTTTAAACCCAGTCTACTTGGATATTGGAAGGAGCGCCTACTCATACATTTCGTGTCGCACTATTTTTTTTATGTATTTATTTATTTGATTTAACCTTTATTTAACCAGGAAGGTCCCATTGAGATTAAAAACCTATTTTTCAAGGGAGTCCTGGCCAAGAGGCAGCACAAGATACAGTTACAGAATTAGAATTATATACACATTACAGTTACAGTTACAGTTACAATGTAAAAAGGTCGACTCAAGTGCTCTCAATCTGGATTTAAAAGCATTCACTGAAATAAGTTCAGTTGTTTCCCAGTCGTTTTGCAACATGTTCCATGTTGAAGGAGCAGAGTGAACAAAAGCCCTTTTGGCTTTATGCACAACAAACCAACAAATCACCCATCACAGGATCTGCAAACCACTGTAGTGCAGACGCAGTAGGAATCGTGTCTCCACCCAAAATCAAGGCGTATGTTGACATAACTTCAAGCTGTGATCTTTCCACCTGCAGCAGTGTTGGAGGAGGAGCCATTGAAAGTGATGTTTAATATTTGATCTAGCCCGATGCAGCTGCTTGTCAAGGTTTCTGCTGTGAGGTACAGGCCGGCTCAAACCACTGCTATATACACGAACACACCTATGACAGCAGCACTGCATCCCCTCTAACCCGTAAGCACACAGTCTATTTCAGGGCAAAGGTATTAAGCTTTCATTTTTACATAATGAAAACACAGCCTGCAGCAAATGGATAAGTGAGGCCGCTTTTTGACATTTCTTTCTTTTCATCTTGCAAACAACACAAGTCGGAAAAGGCCTGAACAGGGCACGGACTGCAATATACAGCTATTTACAAGCGGATTACCGCAACAATTTCTCCCTTTACTTCCAGACTGTTTTTATTTATTTATTTATTTTTTGGGGGGGGCAAAGAGCAAGAACTGTCCAATGGCATATTAGCTGTGTACATCTGGATCAGAGTTGTTTTAAATCTAGAACTGATTTACAACCTTTTCCATCCAAATTTGATCCACGCACTTGGCTAGTTAATGTTATTGCTGGTTCATCTTCCAGGCAGAATGAAAAGTGTTTTTTTGAGCTTCTTTTCTTTGTCAAAAGTAACAGTGTTCATTGTGAGGTAGCTCCTGGTAGCTCCCTCTCTGCTCTTTGCTGTGGGCTGGGGATGTCTGTGGCCTCTATAGCCGCATTGATTGCAGTGAGGATTATGTCAGGAGGGGTGCATGTGATGGTTTCATCCACTCTGGCTGTATCATAGGGGGGCTTCTTCTGGTCGGGAGAGATAAGATGGCAGCCCTCATAGCTCGACAGATACCAAAACACAGCGCGGTGAAGAGAGCGGGAGGGGACTGACGGCTCGTGACATATCATTTCCACAGTGTCACTCTGGACCCACCGCTGCGGTCTGACTCCCAACCTGGACATCTCATAATGCCTTTGTCAATAATTAGGAGGCATTCATTGACAAACTAAATGAGGTTTGTTTTTGACGTCACCAAAATCAGTTAAATTGGATAAAAAGGATTGAACAGGTTGGTAGAAAAAAATAAAATAAAATAAAAACTTTATTTGTTTTTTCGTTTTGTAAATAGATAAACCATCAAAATTAAATATAAGGTTACATTTAAAGTTGGGCACTCGCTTCGACAATAAAAGGAGTCTTTTCTTGTTTGGAAAGCATTTAGAAAGTGTCTAACCTTTAAATCCATTGCGTTGCATGATGAATTTTAAAAATGCAGTACTGTATTGCAGAGAGGTGCAAATTACCTTAGTATAAACAGTTAGAGATAAACAGAAAGTAGATTCCCCACTGCTCACATTCGACCCGCGCTGATCTGCTTCCATGAAAGACGCCTAATAAAAAAATAATCTGCCAACATTCAGTTCAAAGCCTTAGCACTCCTGAAATTCTGAGATTTTGACATGCTCGACATGATCCCAGCCTATTAGACTCATCAGTGTGTGCATCAGTGTGTGTTACATGAGTGCAGAGTGCTGTGTTACTTATTTAACACAGCCTCCATTTCCGCTGAACAAGTCTAACTGCTCTTGTTGCTATATGAGTGCTGTTTACTTCCCTCCTGCTGTTTCTGAGGAGAGTCGGGGGAACATCTCGGCCCAGGGGTATGCGGGTAATTCATGTTTCTCCAACCCGCCCTTCTCATTTGTGATGTCCAGTGCCGCGCCGCTGGGATGTTTTGATTGTTCTCTCTGCGTGATGCCTTTGCTAATACAGACGCAATGGCAATTCCACCTGTGACTCCGCATCATTGAACCGGGCGCTGTAAATACCTATGAAAGGGGAAAAACAATGCGCTGAATGCACACACGGGTGAGCTGTGGGTAAAAGGGAAGACGCAGTGTCACAGCTGCACTGGCATCCTTTAACATCAGCAAATACATTTTTTTTTTTTAGCTAACGGAATACTTTGATTATGTCTGACCGTACGTTTCTACTGGAGTCTTGGCAAGTAAGCTTCAGTTTCAATGTCAGGGTCAGATGGGTCCTTGTAAGGCGTTTGAGACATGCACAGGAAGCTAATCTTCCAGCTAGATAGGCTGCTGCTGACCATCAGAATCAGAATCAGAATCAGAATAGGTTTTATTGCCATTGTTTCAGAACAGGGTTCACAAACTAGGATTTTTTCTCGGTGCAAACGTGCGACATAAAACTTGTTAAGAAGTTTAAACTATAAGGCTATAGGGGCATTCATAAAAAATATTACAACAATATAACAACAGCGGGATTGTATTTACAGATGTGTAGGCATATAAAGTGATATTAAGTGTTATAAAGTGATAAGTGATGGCAGCGGGTCTAAGTGTGGACACACCGCACAGTACAAGTGCAGATACATCCATGAGTCTGTAACCATGAACCTTGCTAGCTCAAACCTATTGTTGGGATGTTGGAAAGAGTTATAGTTGTTTTTTTTCCCCTTCCTCTGTAAATCACCTGAATAAAATAAGGAATGATCGTAGTGTATAAACTGAATTTTTGTTTGTGAAAGTCATCAGTCGTACAGGAGTTGTCAGGAAAGAAGGGTGGTCCAAGTAGTCATCTGCACTGGTTGCTTGGAGTAGTGGACGTTGTTTTGCCGTTCTTGCCTTGTGGAACGCTCAAGGCCAGTACAAAACCTGACTTCAGCATCTCTTCGCTACAATATTAACATGCAAGTTGCAACAATAGCCTGAAATATTCTTGCCACACAGGCCCTATCTTTGAACCTTTAGGGGCATGTCTATGACAAAGGACCATTCAATTGTTGCTGTGAAGGAGGTGACTAAGTGAGATGTCAGCCAACGGACATGACAAACAATACCTCAGTTTGTGTTTTCTGCAAATGTAAAAACAGCATTTCTTTTCTCTGTCCTATCCCTATAAATTTGGGGTGGAAAAATAGACTGTCGGAGGGAGGCTTGAGTTTGGGGATTAATGGTCCTGCCATTTTAGTGTGTAATAAAAACGGTGCAGGCGAAAAGGAGAGACAGACATGCAGACACCGGCTGCTCTGTTATTCACGCCGCATTCGAAATATAAATTTGGTTTAATTGGCAAAGAAAAACAACGGCACAAGGAGAGATTATGCATAATCAAAATAATTATTTCCCTCAGCGTATTTGTGACCTAGCGGTGAGTATTCAGTGGTGCCTAATGACAGCAGCACCTTGGAGGGAATGAAAGGACATGCAAATGAGTGACACAGATGAATCATTTATCAGCGCAGTTGCGGGAGACGAAGACTTATGTCATTAATTGAGGCAAAGGCGCAGTGGCTTTGAAGAGCGTGGCATGGGTTTATAAGTCAATTTCAAAGATAAAATTGTTGACATTGACTTCAGTTCAGAGCATTCGATTAGTTGTAATTAGATGAAAACCGTATGTATCTTTAGCAACTTGTATCCAATAATGTGCGCTATAGACTTTGTATTGAATAGCCACTATACTGTATAAGGTCCGCTGTGTCCCTGTGGAATTGGGATGACTTTGGAGCATAGACAGTGCAGTTGTCCATGTAAAAGCACAATTTAATGATCGTTTACAAATAAATTACAAAGAAAATCTTATTTTTAATGACTCCATGGCCTCTTGTAGAAGATGACGGATTTGGCTGCTCTAAAGCGAATTTTTTATGATTATTTATACTCAACTATCTTTGTCTGTCATGGTTTGAAAACAGAATGCTTTGAGTAGGGGCATTAGCTTAGCAACTTTAGCAGCACTTTAGCTAATTGCATTTTGGCCTTTCCCTTGAAAATTGTGCTAACTTTGAAAGCCACTCCTCCTATTGAAAATAATAACCTAGTAGATGTTGACTGTAGGCCTATTGTTTTTTATGAAGGTGTAACAAGGGAAAACAAGTTAGCATTAACAGTAGGCTATGCAGAAAATAAAATGGCTGACCTTCTGTAGCTACCTTCGTTGTCCTGGGTGCACGATCCGCTCGGACGTTTGATATATGGGCATCCGATGGGCAACTGGAAATATGAAATAAATATAACTTTAATTATGTTTATTGTAGATGACATTTATGCATCTATGAGCCAAAAACAAGCAAAAAGAAAATGTCAGTAGTTTAAGCTAACGGCTAGCATTGCGGCCGAGCGCCATGAGGCATTAAAGTAACTGTGTGAAATCTGAGATGAGATTGCTGCTTCATGAGTTAAAGATTTTTCTATTGCAGTGGTTCCCAAAGTCTCAGAGGTACTACACGGGGGCCTGCAAAGTTTGTCTCCAAAACAAGTACAAGTAAATATATATTTTGAAAGGAAATGTACATTTATTTGCTACAATATACTACTTTAAACCAGTACCATTTCCAGCAACCCCAATTCAATAAGTAAGGCTTAATTATACATTTGCCTTTTAAAAATAATAATATAATAATAATCTTTTACCTAATTATTTTTGTTCTTTTGCTAAAATGATTGGCAAAAACATCTACAGTCTTAAGCTGAGAGAAAATGAGATTGATAACAGAAGATTGAACATATGCCTATTATTACACCCCTATAATTACTTTTTATGTTGCGTGAGCTGTGATTGTCATATTCATTATTTCTATGGGGCTGTACAGAATCTCATTGCCAGCTACTGTCGCATATCCAGCCATTTGCCAGTGAAAGGATGACAGCAGGAGGTACGCATTTTGAAACGTTAGATAATAAACTCGAACAATCCCGAATGCCTTCTTCTCAGTATGCAATCATAGAGAATAGACTAGGCTCACTGTGAAGTAATTTTTGTGATCTCCCGCTCAAACCCTGCCACTCCGTCATTGATAAAACCTTCATTTAAAGCCAAAACATTTACCACTTGAGTCAATTTTACTAATGGTGCCTCTTTAGCGAAAGTAGTTCTCTGAAATGTCCGCTGCTTTGCCAACTTCTCCATTTCTTCCTCTCATTAAGTCATCAGTGAGGTCGTCCATCAGGAAACTGACGTGTTAGCAATTACCAGCCTTCGGTTCTAAATGTGCTATGCCTTTTGTATTTTCCAGGACCAGCTCATACAGTATTTTAGTCTGATGGTTATGTTTCCAAATGCATGTGCCAATATCGTTCTCTAATACCGTTTGCCCATTTCCAATGTCTAGTTTGAAAGTTAAGAGTAACAATAAGGGGATGTGCAGGATGTAACGGTAAGTAGATCTGACAGTATGATAAATTGAAGCTATGAACCTACCGTTGCAATATTTATTGCAATGTTTTGGGAAGGGTAAAGGGTAAAGGAAACATTTCAATCAGGTTTAGGTCAAGACTTTAACTGGGCCATTCCAGAATGTGTATTTTATTCTTCTGAAACCATTCTGAAGTTGATTTGCTTCTATGCTTTGGGTCATTGTGCTCGTGTCCTGACAAAGACCAGGAGGCGGGACCACATTACACCGATTTTAGAGTCGCTGCATTGGCTCCCCATGTGTTTCAGGATCGATTTTAAAGTTCTTTTAATGTTTTTTAAATGTCTTAATGGTCTTGGTCCTTCTTATCGTTCAGAACTGCTTTTACCTTATGAACCTTCACGGCCCCTTTGCTCCTCTGGCAGAGGTCTCTTAGTTATTCCTAAAGTCAACAGAAGGACTCACGGCGAGGTGTCTTTCCAATACTACGGCCCTCGCCTTTGGAACGACCTGCCAGAGGAGCTCAGGACCGCAGAGAACGTTCATGTTTTTAAAAGTAGGCTTAAGACCCACCTTTTTAGCTTAGCTTTTAGTTAATATCTATTTACTTATTTATTTAGTCATTTTTATGTTTATAATTAGCTTATTATATTGGTTCTTACTTAGTTTTATATTTGTTTAGATTTTTTATCTTATTTGAATGTTATTATTTGCACATTGCGTTTTTGCATTTTTAGAATCTCCAGTGTTTCCTCTGAGGGAGCCCTCTACTCCGGGAGCGGCGGTTGGCTGTGGCTGTGTGGGCACTGTCCTCTGGGTGCCCTGATGGAGGTGTGGTGTTTCTGCTGCGCCTCTGCTGGGCGTCCTGTGGTGGTGCCCTGTGGCTGCGGCTGATGTGCCGCTTCCGGTGCAGACGGCTCCTCTGATGTTATTTCCTTACCTGGTTCATCTGGTTCATCTGTACGAAAAGCGCTTTATAAATAAAGTTTTGATTGATTTTGATTTGATTGATTGTCTTGTTGCAGCACCCATCCTCTTTTGAGCTTCAGCTGTTGGGCCTCAAGTTTTTCTGGAAAATATCTTGATAAACTTGTGAATCCATTTTCTATTGATGATAGCACGTTGTCCAGGCCCTGAAGTAACAAAATTGCCCCACATCATGATGCTCCCGCACCATACTTCCCAGTGGAGATAGAGTTTTGATGTTGGTGTGCTGTTCCATTTTTCCTCCACATGACGTTATGTGTTCCTATCAAACAATTCAACTTTGGTTTCATCGGTCTATAGAACCGTTTGCCAGTAGTGCTGTTGAGCATCCAAGTGCTCTTTTGCAAACTTCAAACATGCAGCAATGCTTTTTAGACAGCAATGGCTTCCTCCGTAGTGTTCTCCCATGAACCGCTTTCTTGTGTGTGTTTTTCAGTGGCAAGGGCAGCTTTAAGCCACACCTCAGTGATTGGGCTTCAGGCTGGCTCACACCTGAATCTAAAAGTCTGCATAAACTTGTCTAATTTACTTTTGAAGGATCCTTAGCCAGGCGGGTTCCTTTACTTATTCCACCCTGTCTTGTGAATGTTTACATGTTATGGCCATTAAATATATAACGACATGTAATTGTTTGGGTGGTATTAGTTTAAGCAGATACTGTTTACTCATTCTTGTGATTTTAATAAAGATCAGACCACATGTTATGACCAATTTAGGCAGAAAGGTAAGGAATTCCAAACAGTGTGCTCACTTTTTCCACCCATTGCTAAAGCCTGAATCATTTAAAAAGGTTGAATCAGTCTAGAACGTCATTAATTCCGTCTGAAACTAAAGGAGCTGCAAATATTGTTCAATTTAGATCAATTAACTAATCAAGGTTATTTGGATGAATCGAAATTCGACAAATAACAATGTTACTGAGCTACTGTTTGTTTTGCCAAAATATTATTTTTGTTCAAGGGGATACAGTATGACCTTGGCATTTTCCTGTGTGGGCACTTGTGCTCTTTCCATTTCTAAATGCACCAATAATGGGGTCTAGGTGACCAAGCCTTTTTCCAGAACTGACTGAGATGACTCGATCCATTAGGAAAGCAAACAGGATATGTTTCATAATGAAGTTGGGGCTTGTAGTTACCACATGTTAAAAGTAATTAAGGACATTATATTTACCTGGAATGTTTAGCCAGAGTTAAATGTCTCCATTATCCTTTAAGATGACAATATGATGGAAAGAATTAAACGCTCAACCATATCAGCTTGTTGCAAAGTAAACACTTGAGTTGAATAAGCCATTTAAAGTTGAGCTCATCTGGACAAAGGTTGAGGCGACTTGTATGTACACAGCGAGAGTGCTTTCCATGTCATTGCCGGATGATGGAGTTGTGAACAGTGACAAAGGTAAACCGCCGTCATGGACACCTTTCAGCAGACGCTTAGCACTCTCCTGTTTGATCAGTGTGGGATTAGCCATGGTCTGCATAGGCCTGGGCAAAGCATCTTCGTGATAAGCCTCTAATTCTGACTCCCAGTGTGAAGTCAGCAGCACATGGAGGAGGCCCTATGCTGGCCGTTTGCAGACGAAATTATTTAGGCGCTAGCTTTTTAGCTTTTTTATTATTATTACTAATTGTCTAAACACCAAATATTAATGGTATGGTCGTGTCACAACAAAATGTAACAACACCATGTTCAAAATGGTGTCATAGAATTTGTGTGCTTTCAAATTAAGTACAGCATTTAATTGGTATTATCATGTAACGCCCTGCAGGTTCCGCTCACCAGAGTACAAGGAGACCAAGACAATGGGAGTTTATTTGTTTATTTTGTAGGATGTAAAGAGTCTAACATTGATTGGGGAGGAGCAGGTAAGTCTGATGGGGTCCAGCTGTTGGTTTGGGGAGAAGGAAGAACTTAATATTGACATGGGTGGAAAAACTTAGATGGGCTCAGAGAATGGCTCTTTTCCAGGGGTCCCATTTCCTAGTTATCCAGAGTGTTGTTGATTTCTGGAGATTGTTTTTATTTATTTTTGTTTAAATTCATGCAGTCCTTATATTTAAAGAGTTTGGTGGTGCTAGGCTAGTGCATGTCTATGGTAACTATTAGCCTGTATTAAAAACAGTCTGACCCAAGCACAGTGCACCTGGGGCAAATCACTTATAACACCAGACTACAGATATAAATGTCTGTATTGACTGGATACATTTTGAAATATAACCATTTTGCATTTAAAATAGCTTATATTTGAGCAGCATCCGCTTCCTGGTTGTAAGCTACGCAGCGGCAGAGTGATCTGCTCATTGAAGTATATTGAATGGAAGAGGCATGATGTCTCAGCTCCTATCTCTTTCAATAGTTGTGCTCAATAGCGCATGACTCCTGTTTCGTCCGCCATTAAGGCCCATGGTACCCGTATGACGCGTCATCGGTATCTAGGCTCAAGAGCGTGAACGCGCACAGCTGTCGAGGAAGCCCCTCAGAGCGGAGCCGACGCCATTAAGCCGTATCAAATCTCTTAATATCATCGTTCTTTAAATACAAAATTAATGTTTAAGGCCATTTCAGGCGAATAAGCTACTATGTTAAGATGACCTGGGGGGTCAGTTTGTCAGTGCGGGGCCAAATAAGCTAAGTTTCTCCGATCTTGTACAACAACCGGAGCTTACAGCGGCCCTTCGAACGCACGTAGCCGGGCTAATGTACTCACGCTCGGCCACTTTTCAGAGAAGTTCCGTAAGTGCTGGCAGCCTGGTTGTTTGCTAATATAAACTCACTACTAGAATTGTTTGGCTGAATACAGAGAAGGAGCACTACAAAAGTGTTCTATAAGTTAATGTAAGTAGCCATGTTCATAAAGTTAAGAAGTGAAAAATTTAGTTACAAGTGCGTTTGTCAACATGAACAATGATTCTGTTGTCAGCCATGTATATTGTGCCGTTTCTGTTTCTGATCAAACTTTACTAAAGGTTATGATTCACGAACTGTCCATCATAAAGAGGTCACCAAACGCTTAAAACCGATTTATTTTGTCCTTTTCATTACGCTGCTTTCCGTCAAACATTTAAGCTATTTTCAAAAGCGTGCAGCCAAATCAGGAAACTATCACGTCTTCATTAGTTTATTGTTGTTGTTGATGTTAGCTATAAGCCTAATTTTTTACATTAAAACACACGCCCGCCATGTGTAGGTTCGCAAAACATTTTAGTACTGAGTAAAGAAAAACATTTACTTGAGGTGCTTCTTAGCGTTTATCTTAGTACAGTCCCGTAGATTCCCGTTCATTATTTGTTTGAATCAATGGTTTGGCTCTCAGACCCGCAGAGACCACACGGAGAAAACCTGTGCTCGTTCATGAGTCATGGCGCACGCGCACGAGCACGTCCACAGGCCTGGTGACGTCACACGATTGGAAAACTTTAAAAAATATATTTTGGAAAAAAAAAGTATATGTCCTAAAAATAGTAATTTTTAAGAAATATATTAGCCTTAGTCTGAAACTCCAGATGCCCTGTGGACCATTTTACAGGCCGCTCCTTTTACATGAGTGTCTATGACAAAAAGTGCTTTTTGGGCTTTGGGGCTGCAATACCACGGCCTGCCACTAGCACGTACTGAAATTGGGTGAAAAGGGGCGTATCCCCCCCTTGGATCTGCTAGGTTACCGGATCTACAGTAGTTTGTTTATCTGCGGCCGGCATTACTACACGTGGAATTCACAAAGGTGCTTTCTACAAATCAGATACGGTAACGTTTGGAGGACTACCTGATGATTTTGAAGACGTTTTTAATGCAGGCTACTAGTTACGATCGACATGTGCTAGCCTAGCACCACTAGACTTTTCAAATATAAGAACTGCATGAATTAAAACAAATAATAAAAAATCTCAACAGAAATCAACAACACTCTGGATAACTAGGAAATGAGGCCATATGTCAAAAATCCCTTTAAAATAATAAATATTATACATAAAGGATACTTTACATTGGTGAAACCCAAAGATTCTTCACAATTCTGTGGTTTACGTCTTTTACAAGCTTTTAATTCGTCACAATACACTGTAAACTATTGCCTATTAAGAAGTTCAAAAGCTAGTAGCTTATTCACGCTAATTATCAGCTTTCAGCATTTCCACCCTCCTTACCTTTGAAAATACCCGAACCAAAGGTCAATTTTGGTTTGACTCCGTATCACAATATTTATTCATACTGTAAGGTTATGCAGATGACATTCCAATATGAAGTTGCTAATATTATTACTCTGACATTCAGTCCAGAATGTTGATTGTACTATTTAGAACTGATCTCCGTGAGGGGACGTAAACTGGCCTGCGCGCTTGCCTAATTTAGCCCCAATGATTATTTCCTGTGGTGTTATCTCAAATCCCTGGTTCATAAAGATCCACAAACTGAAATTGCCAATATACCGGTCAACATGCTTAAAAGAGTGGACCAAAACTTTCCAAATTGTCTGAATCAGTGCGGTGACAATGGAGGCCAACATTTAAAAGGGTATTATTATCAAAACGGTGTAAAATGTAATGTCCAATGTTCTGTGACAGGCAAAAAATTCCCACGCGTCACCTAGGCAATCTGAACCTACAGCCAGAATCTCAAATTCTGCTTTTAGCATATTGTCTCATCTATGCAACGGCAGATGTTACAACGTGCTGATAGTTTACAATTGCCAGTCGACTGTTGTGTTGTGGGTGCTCTGCCATTAATCTTCTATGGCTTGTTTTAATGATTCGAGGTGGAGTTCTAAAAGCGGCGCGGGCAAAGTGTGTAAACAGAAGACACAGTTGGTGCCTCGAAAGGGTCAATAAAACTGCATTTAGAGAAGCTCAATGAGACTGGCATTGTTCATTCTGCCTGTGCGATTTGCAAGCATACCCCCAGTCAATCAATACAAGGGCCATTAGACCTAACAAACCTGGTTTGTCTATGAACTCCGCTGGGCCTTGTGTAACAATCAGAGGCCCTCAGAGAAGCACACTGCCGACCTGCCATAGATCTGCCACTCGGAGTAAAGCACATCTAATCTAATTATGACCAAATCCATTCCACAGCTCGTTCATCAGCATTTACCATCTCCTTGTACTGTATGCATTTAATATCATGCGGCTGATGTGGATATAAGCTTCTGATTGAGGGCTTGGAAAAAATCATGACTGTCAACATTTTGCCAGCTCGTGTGCTTTAGTAATGACATTTTTTTGGTTTAGAATCAATGTGTTTTTTATCGAAATATCCAGTCATCAAAATCAGGTATGTCCTATTGACCTATTAGTCACTGCTGCAACAGTCTTTTTTCCAGAATATGTAAAAAGTAAGCTTTTTAAACATTATGCTATATTCATGTTTAAAGGATCTGATTCTTCCCATTTTCACAAATGAAAGGAGGAGACAGTGGAGTTTAAACTGTCTTGCACTTACACACTTGGTGTGAATTTCTGTATTTGTTTAGGGAGCATGTACAACTTTGTCATTTGGGGAAGCAATACAGAACATACTAGATTGAAATTAAGAAGATTTGGATACTTTTGGGTTATTGATAGATCAAATCTGCTGCATAAAGACACTGACAGACCCACAGGATGTTCATTTCACCTCCTTAATTGCCATTCTTTGCTTAAGCACTGTACTAATGGGTGATTGGTTGCCATGACGAACACTTGGGTCTATTCATAGCTCAGGGCTTGCTCTGTTGCCTGCAAGAGCCATCTGTAACAAACATTTAAAAAAAAAAAACACTTGTGTCAATGGGAAGTTTACCTTTTCTTGAAAATGTACCCCACTGTTATGTCTGCAAGATAAAGACATTCATCCTAAATGAGTAAAATGTTATGTTAATAGTCTTTGAAGTATAGGGGAGATTTTATTTTCTTTCCACACACCAGAAATACGCTCTTCTCCTAAAGTGGATCTATCTGTAGCTTGATATCATTCATCTACTTTTTTTTCACAATTGTCTTTATTATACTGACCCTCAGTTAATTATGTCTTCAATTCTGCATAGCTTTTGTCATTTTTTGTTCATGTACAATGTAGGTGTTTTCTTTCAAGCTTGGCATGTTTCCGCTGCAAACTGCAAGCCTTCCTCTGAACTGTCACCTTACAGGAAGCCTATTATAAAAATGTTTTGATTGATATATCTCTGATTACCATAACTTTTCATTAATACTATTCATTTCCTGTCTTACTGTATCAGATTACCTCAAGCCCTTGAATACCTTAGAGTCTGTATGAAGTCCAATTTAAACTGTATTAGAGCTCAAAATACTTTTCTGGATAACATTGGGGAACAGAGTCTGGCATTTAAAAATGTGTTTATTCAAGTTTATAAAGAAAAGGGAATCCGACGTATTCGATTTTCATTGCTTCCGCATATTTATTCTCTGTCTCAGACATTATATTATGAATTAATGGAGTTATAATTTTTTTAAGATATTTAGGCAGATGCGTTAATCTGCACCTAGTCTTCTTTTTTCCTTTTTCTTGGATTTTGTTTACAGATTCACAAGCTTTAATAATGGCATCTTTGTTGGCTTGCACGATGGAAGAAATGGGTTGAAGCTTTCTCAATGAAACGTGTGAGAACATGCAGTAACATGGGAGATGAATCACAGCTGACAATTTTTGTTAAAAAAATCTGTGCATAAACATGCGTAGGTTTGGTGTGTTCTTGTCTGTGTTTGTTTGTTATTGGTAATCATAGTGTCACATACATTTCTGAAGGCGGGGGACATTTATCAACTGGGACCGACACAACACACCTCCAGGCTTTAGCTGCTGCTGAATCGTACTGACTGATGGACTGGTTTAGTTCAAATAAGAAGTGAGCTGGCATTTCCTGACATTCACAAAGTAAACAGGAACCGACAGATGCTTTTGCTTTAGAATGCCAAGCCCATTGCCTGTGTAGTTTTCTCATATATTGTAAAAGACTATGTGCGTCTGATGCTGATTTGGATTGCTCGTCAACTGAGTCTTCCTCGGTCAGAAGGAATAGGCAACTTGTATAGTGCAGTTCAGAATATTTATTGAAGAGGATGGATCAGGTACATTGAGATGATGATGGTTTGACACAAGTGTGTGAGTATGTGTGTGGGTGTGGTTAACTGAAACAGAAAAACAATAAAATGTATATTAATAAACATGTAGGCAGGCTACAGTATGGTTACAAACAGATGTATAACATGACCTGCAGTACCACCGAGAATCCACTAGTGGGAGCTCTAACACTACAAATTAACATGCATAAATGCTATAAATCTATAAGTGGTGAAAGGTGCCCAAACAGGCAAAATATACATTAAATATAATCTTTACAGGTATTAACTAGGCAGTAACTAAGTTACAGACAGCGGATGGCTAGTTTCGGAGCGCATGTGGAGCGCCGAAGCGGGCCGCAAAAGTAGAGCAGTACGGGTATAACACGAGTATAACAACTTCGCTGCAACTGGGCTTATAACTCTGAAATAGACACATCATTCATGCAAGGGGCTATACTTACATCTTAAGGACGCACACGGCACTTATACACACAAGATTAGAGCAGGATTGACAACGGATGGCCCTTCTCTGCTCCGTGGATGCTACTGTCATTATACCGGACACTAGAATGAAAGCAACTCGCGCAACCACGAGCAAGCAGAACTACAAGTTAACACATGCATTATGGGTAATGTAGTTATGTCAGGGTGCGGACTTTTAACAGCCACCCCTGTATATGCTTGGCAGATACACTCATTCAAAAGTCAACTAGTGTGAGGAAGTGCCACTTGAATCCTCAGGCACTTCAGGGAGCTCCACCAGTTTGGTTACCGGGCGAATGTAGGTACTGTCTTTCACTTTCACCTCCGCAGCTCGGACAACACCATCTGTCCCTGGGAAAACCTTGGTGATGGTCCCAACCGGCCACAGTCCTCTGGGAAGGTTAGAGTCCACGATCATCACAACTTGTCCCACAGCAGCGTTATCAGTGGATTTTCTCCATTTATGTCTCAGCTGGAGCCCTGGGAGATAGTTCTGGACAAAGCGTTTCCAGAAATGATCACTGATCACTTGACTGTGTCTCCATCTTCTGTTGGACAGGGCATCGTGAGGGCCGTATACTGCTTGTGGTAATGCAGCATCGCGCCGTCCCATTAGCAGCAGGTTCGGCGTGATGGGGTCGGGATCAGCCACATCAGAGGAGGCGTATCCGAGAGGTTTAGAGTTAAGGAGCCCTTCAACTTCTATGAGAGCTGTTAGTAACACTTCCTCTGCCACAACTTGGTCTTTCAGGACGACTTGTAGGGCTGACTTAACAGATCTAATTTCCCTCTCCCAGGCTCCCCCGAAGTGAGGAGAGTACGGTGGGTTAAAGTGGAAGCTGATGGTGTGCTTCGCCAGTTGCTGTTGCAACTCTGGGGCCATGCTTTCAAACGCGCCCTGTAGTTCTTTATGGCCGCCCCTGAAGTTGGTGCCCCGGTCTGACCACAACTCGTAAGGCTTCCCCCGGCGTGCAATAAACCTGCGTAATGACATCAAGAAAGAGTCAGTATCGAGGCTAGGGAGGAGATCTAGGTGGACGCATCTAGTAGTGAGGCATTTGTAGATGATTCCCCAGCGTTTCTCTCTCCTACGGCCAATCTTAATCAGGTATGGTCCGAAACAGTCTACGCCTGTAGACCAGAAGGGAGGTTTGTAGAATCTCAGCCGAGGTGAGGGAAGGTCAGCCATCTTCGGTGTGGAGGGTGAGGCGCGCCATCTCCTGCAGTCCACACATCGGTACTGGTGTTTCTTAATGGCCTGGCGACCTCTGAGGATCCAGTAGGTGCGGCGCAACTCTGCATAAAGTCTCTCTGCACCAGGGTGGAGCAGCTGAACATCATAGTGCTTTATGATGAGCTGAGTCAGAGGGTGATCAGGTGGTAACACGACTGGGTGGATACTGTCAGGGTCTACATCTGTAGCTTGACGCAGGCGGCCTCCAACTCTGACCAGTCCACTCAGGCTGTCATATTCAGGAGACAGGGCACTGAGACGACTGCTCGGGCGAACAGGGTTACCTGCTTGGAGGGCTTGGACTTCCTCTGGGAAGCTGTCCTTCTGTGCAGATTGAACCAGCTGGGTTTCTGCCTCCAGGCGCTCACTTGCAGTGTAGGAGGCGGTAGCCCCCTGCAGGGATTGGTGAGTGGCCAGAATCAAATCGTCTAAAGATGTGTACTGTGCTGGATCCGGCAGGCCTGGTGATAGAGTTGTGAGGCCACTGAAAGCGGTCTTTCGGATTTCTTCACTGCCACATTCTGGGAACTCTGTCGGGGGCTTCGGCCAGGTGTCAGGAGTCTGTGTGAGGAAATGTGGACCCTGGGACCAGCGGCTGGAGACCGTGAGCTCTGAAAGTGGTTTCCCTCTAGTGATGTCATCGGCTGGATTATCATCAGAGTTCACATACCCCCACTGTTCCGTGGAGGTCAGCTCCTGTATCTCACAGATCCGAGTCCCCACAAAAACTTTGTACCGGCAGGAGCTGGACTGGATCCACTGAAGCACTGTAGTGGAATCTGTCCACAGGTAGACTGAGTGCAGGGGTAGTGAAAGCTCAGTTTGGAGTACCTTGGCCAGTTGGGCTCCAGTGAGCGTAGCACACAACTCCAGTCGGGGAATCGACACCTGTTTTCGGGGCGCTACTCTGGAGAGTGCCATGATGAAGGAGGTGGAGATGTGAGCCTGCTGCTCCAAGACTCTGAGGTAGGCCACAGCTCCATAGGCCTTCTCTGAGGCGTCACAGAAGATGTGAGCCTCATATGTAGCACTGTTGCTGTTGTGAGGAGGAGCGTAGCAGCGGGGGATGGTGATATGCTGGAGATAAGACAATTCCTTTTCCCATTCGAGCCAGGACTGAAGCAGGTTTCCTTCTATGGGCTCATCCCAGCCTCTCTCTGTGCTCCACAGGGCCTGCACGATGAGCTTTGCTCGTGTAGTGTAGGGGCAGATATAACCCAATGGGTCATACTGGCTGGCCAGCACTTTGTAGACGTTGCGCAGCGTCACTGTTGTGTAGGTTACAGGGCGATGCTTGTATCCCAGGACGTCGGTTGGGCAGTGCCAGCTGAGACCCAGTGTTGACTCCTGTGGATCAAGGCTTTTGAAGTTCAGCCACAGTTCACAGCTATCTGACCTGGCCGTGCTGGGCAGATGAGCGACCACCTCAGGGATGTTGCTAGCCCACTGGCGTATCTCAAATCCACCTTGGATAAGCAGCTCTCTCATTTTGTCAATGAGCAACTTGGCCTCTTGTGGATCAGAAAGGGACTGCAGGCAGTTGTCCACGTAGAAGGCTGTATGGACAGAGTCGTAGATGTCTTTATGTGTGTCTCTGTGCTCCCTCACGTGGCTCTGAAGGGCAAAGGTGGCACAGCAGGGGCTACACGTCGTCCCAAAGGGCAGGACTCTCCACTCGTATACGTCTGGGGGCCTCTCTGTTTCACAGTCTCTCCATAAGAACCGCAGCAGGGGGCAGTCTTCGGGGAGAAGGCGGATCTGGTGAAACATGGCCTTTATGTCTCCGCTCACTGCCACAGGATACTGGCGGAAGCGCAGGAGTACACCCAGCAGTGTCGGGCCCAGGGTAGGTCCTGGGAGGAGGTAGTGGTTGAGGACAGTACCCTGGAACTCAAAGGAGCAATTAAAGACCACTCGAGATTTGTTGTTGTGATGCACAATGTGGTGTGGTACGTACCAAGATTCAGCAGAGCTGTGAATGTCTTCGGGGGTCAGCTTCACAACATAACCAGAATCTACCAACCTCTTAATCTCCTGGTTGTATGTGAGTGCCAGGTCAGGATTCTTAGCTAGCTTACGCTCAGTGGACCTCAGAAGACCCTTAACTACTTCAGAGGAGACGTGCATCTGTGGGAAGTCCTTCCTCCTGAGCAGGGGAGTGGCATATCGCTCTACACCATCCACAGGTACTCTGGTGGTATTGGCTTCTACCATGGCTATGGCCTCTCTGTCCTCCCTTGAGCGTGTGACCTCCTTCTCAGGTCGGTGGAGGGGAGCGTCTAGTTGCCACAGACGCTGTACATCCTGTTGAAGGGCGATAGCAGGAGAAAGGCATGATATGTTCAGGCAGTGCGCCTCCCCCTGCTGTGTTGGCATACTGCAGCTCGGACCCTGGATGGCCCACCCAAGCTTGGTGCAGACGGCGACAGGTCCTCGAGCTGGGCCGCGCAGGACGGAACGGATTGGAGTTATGAGGTGAGAATTATCAGAGCCAATTAACATAAGTGGCTGTATCTGGTTGAATCCTTCAAGCTGCACTCGCTGTAGGTGATGATATTTCTCCTTTAAGAGCTCCACTGGGCATGACTGTTCGGCTAGGCTGAGCTGTTGGGCGGTAAAGGCATGCGTTATCTTGAACCGTAATTTTGGCTTGGCCTTGGGGGACACCTGGAAAGAGACATAGCCTCCTTTTATCTGGATCACATCTTGACGAATAGTGCGCAGAGATAGAGTTTCCTCCTCCTGATTTAAGCCTAACAACTTGACAGCAGCGGGGAGTAGAATTGTTTTCTCTGAGCCGTCATCAAGGAGAGCATATGTGTCCAAAGATTTCCTTTGATGGTGTATCTGGATAGGCACAACTTTGAGCATTACACGGCTAGAGTGACCGAGGGGATCCAAAAACACTCTGCTGGTGCTTACTGTTAGGATATTCGGGTCCCTCCTCTTAGCTTCAGCCAGGTCGTGAAGCACTAATAAGTGCTGTTCTCCACATGTACTGCACGGCTTCTTGAGAGTGCACTGCTCGGGGGAGTGTTTACGGCCACAACGCCAACATTTGGATTTTTCTTTTATCCAAGAGGCTACAGCTTTGAGGTCTAGCTTCTTAAAGTCTAAACAACCACTGAGGTAGTGCTCTGTCCCTTCGCAGTACGGACAATATGGCTTAAACGGCTGCTTCTTCTTAGAGGGGGAAGAACGATTCGTAATGTGTGCCTTAGTGTCCGCCTTTGGCTGTGTTTGAGCGGGATCTGAGCCATAATAGATGGATGCAGACTTACTCTGTGCCTTGGACCCTGCAGAGGCTCTAGGGGTGCCCCTCTCTGGGCGTGATCTGTCTGACGACTGTGGCTGAGTGACTTGCCGTGATAACTGTAAAACCTGGGACTTGCGCTCGAGCCACCCGGATAGGTCATACATGTTGTATGTGCAACTGCTGCCAGTGCGTATGATGCCACGCGTGATGCAGTACTCAATGAAACTGTCTCTGTAGGTAGGAGGAAGTTTAGCGAGTAGCCTATCGACATGTGAACCACACTGAAGCTCACTAGCTGCTATATCGTCCATAGTACTGAGGAGGCCCACTAGGCTGGATACCGCCAGGGAGAAATCTTCAAAGGCTTGAGGGTCACCGGCCTTAATAGGAGAGCAGTTAAGTATAGCACTCAGTTCACTCTGCACTAACTGCCTGGGCTGCCCATACCTCTGCTCCAAAGCTCTCATTGCACTAGTATAGGGAGTGCGGTCATGAATATAGCGCCTGGCCACTTGTAATGCACATGGATGCTCTAAATGATCTAGCAGGATGTGATATTTATACTCCTCTGTGAGATGAGCATGTGGCCCAAGTAGGCTGTCCAGTCCTTTCTTCAGTAATGCAAAGTCACTCTCTCTGCCTGATTTGAATGTCACCAGTCTGGGCTTTGGGATGCCATATGAAGATGCTACAATCATCTCCATCAGGTTTGGCTGTGAAACTTCAGCTGCAGGAGGTACGGTGGCTTGTGCAGTAAATGCAGCAGGCAGTGGGGGGTAGGCAGAGGCTGAAGGATAGGCAGCGGAGTAGTAGCTGGCAGAATCAGGAGCTGCATAAAGCTGACTGTAGGTCTGCGGCGCTGATATCCCCGGTGGTGGCTGATACAGTGATGCCGCTGAGGCTGCCGAGAGGACCTGGGGTTGTGCAGAGAATACCTGGGTGGAGCTTCTTGGAGGCTGCGGGTGTTGGTACCTCTGACTGTGTAGGGGCTCAGCCTGACGTGGATCAAGCCTCCCAAACTGTACTGATTGGGCTACTTGACTGACAGGTTGGAGAGCGGGTTGAGTCACATGACTCATTCTGGGGGGCGGAGCAGGTAGCGGTGCCGGCTGGATACCTGGATGGACGGCAGGGATTCTCAGCTGGGGAGCATGCTGTGGCGCGGGCCGAGGTGCAGACTGACCTATGGACTGAAATGCAGTATACGCCCTGGGCTGAAGTACAGGTGGTGTCACTGTCGGAAGCTGAGGCGCAGGCTGAGGTACTGGCACTACGCCTGACTGCTGTGCAGTGTGTGCTATAGGGTTAAGTGGCAGCAGCGCTGGCTGAATATTTGAAGTAGGCTGAATTACAGGTGCCACTCTAGGTAGAGGTGCAGGTTGAGTAATGGGGCTTAAAGGTATTAGAGCTGGCCTTGGTGCTGAATGGGGCATAGGACTTGCATTTTGCAGTGGTGACGATGCATCAGGTTCTACTGGCCTTAACAGGTTTACAGGCGTTCTGGTATCCTGCCTCGCTGCTGGTGTCAGGACGTGTAGCTGATGTGTAGTATGGATGCTGTCCATGCCTACAGTGCTAGGTTGTGATGTGTGAGGTAGAGCAGGAAGGGAAGCGGCTCTACCTTGCTCTGGAGCATCACTTTGAGGAGGGAGAGGACTGCAGGACTTGCATCCTCGTTCCAGTTGTTCAACACGCTTGGTTAATGCACCACTGGACTCCTTCATAGTGATTTGCATCTCATTCATTGTTTTCAGTACACTGCCCCAAGCTGCCTCCATTCTCTTCCATCTTTTCTTCTCTTTCTTCTCCTCCTTATCAGATACCTCTGAACTGCTACTGTTTGAAGACTCTGTCGCCTCTGGATCAGGTAGGTCATGCTCATACTCCGCCAGATGTCCTGGAAGCTTCCTGCTCCTGCTTGGACGGGGACTATGGTTTGGACTTTCCCACTGAAGAACGTCATCTTCTGATGTTGCCATCTTGTTGACTCAGCCAATAAACATCCGGCTCGAAGGACCACTTGTAAAAGACTATGTGCGTCTGATGCTGATTTGGATTGCTCGTCAACTGAGTCTTCCTCGGTCAGAAGGAATAGGCAACTTGTATAGTGCAGTTCAGAATATTTATTGAAGAGGATGGATCAGGTACATTGAGATGATGATGGTTTGACACAAGTGTGTGAGTATGTGTGTGGGTGTGGTTAACTGAAACAGAAAAACAATAAAATGTATATTAATAAACATGTAGGCAGGCTACAGTATGGTTACAAACAGATGTATAACATGACCTCCAGTACCACCGAGAATCCACTAGTGGGAGCTCTAACACTACAAATTAACATGCATAAATGCTATAAATCTATAAGTGGTGAAAGGTGCCCAAACAGGCAAAATATACATTAAATATAATCTTTACAGGTATTAACTAGGCAGTAACTAAGTTACAGACAGCGGATGGCTAGTTTCGGAGCGCATGTGGAGCGCCGAAGCGGGCCGCAAAAGTAGAGCAGTACGGGTATAACACGAGTATAACAACTTCGCTGCAACTGGGCTTATAACTCTGAAATAGACACATCATTCATGCAAGGGGCTATACTTACATCTTAAGGACGCACACGGCACTTATACACACAAGATTAGAGCAGGATTGACAACGGATGGCCCTTCTCTGCTCCGTGGATGCTACTGTCATTATACCGGACACTAGAATGAAAGCAACTCGCGCAACCACGAGCAAGCAGAACTACAAGTTAACACATGCATTATGGGTAATGTAGTTATGTCAGGGTGCGGACTTTTAACATATATTTTCTTGGTAATTCATATACTAGGTTACGTTCAAGACATTCTCAAGAGTTTGTCATGATGTCAGTCGTTATGGCTGTCTTACTGTCCACAAATATTTAGCACTGTTTGTGATTTGGGTCCATAGACCGTCCATTTACTGTAAATCTTGTGGTTTAAAAAGTTGTTCAGCTCACAACAATTAAATGTGTCATTAAGTAAAGCGCCAAATCAGCAGTGATGGCGTCAATATCGGAATGTTGTGGAAAGAGCTGAGCAAAATGGTCAAGCTCTCGACCTACCTATCGATTTATATTCATATTCTCATCTGAGGTCTCTGAGCTTCCACCTTTGACTGCTGCCTCCACGACCCCGCCCCAGATGCTTTATGTCAGGAAAGATGGATGGCATTGAATATTCCTTTTATGCAATACCACTGTGAAAAAAAAATCACGGCAGTTTTGACCCACACAAAAACAGACAAATGAGTGAATTGTGATGACTAGCCTCCTGAATGGATAAACTTTAGCCCTTAAACCCCGGTGGGTATAGACACATTGGCAGTACGTGGAAAATGACAGATGTGTGAGAATATACTCGCTTGACTCTGTAAGAAAAGAGATTGAGAGGCTGAGGAGGCAATTGGTTCTGCTGCTGCTGCCGAGGAGGAGGAAATATCATGAAGACCATTGCGGTGCAAATTGACAGGCAGCCTGCAGTGCCAAATGTATGAATGGCATGAGCCCGCTGACCCGTGAGTATCAGTGTCCACAGAGGCCGCCTCCACAAGAGTTTATTAAAGGGGCAGAAATATGTCATGCCGCGCTCAGAATGATGGATAATCAACCATTATTTATGTTGCACTTTAACCTGCTGCCTATTCAGATATGTGTGTTTATTTAACTTTTTTTTATTTTATTTTTTTATTTACTACATTGAAACGTACAAGAATTCCAATGTGCTTGTACTGTTTATACCTGGGCTAATGTCAATAAATATTATTATTCTTCTTGAGAGGTGAGATGTGACTGGCTGACAGCAACAAATACAGGAAATCTTTTACTTTTTATTTTTACTTGCAATCGCTTTGTGATCATACAAATCCAATACAAGTTTAGTAGTTTCAAGTAAGTTGGTTCAAGCCTATAGCGCTAATATAATGGTACCCATCAGAGAGATACATGGAGCAAAATAGTGATATTTTTTTATGTGTTTTTCAAAATGGACAGTAAAAAATATCATATATCAACTTAAAGCTGATTTCACTCACAGATATAAGAGATACAATTAAACTATCAGATGAAAATTCTACTTTAAAATAGTAATACATTATTGACTTTCACATGTGGTTTTCAAAACTATTGATGGAGTCAAATATGTGTGTGTTATCAAACCAGGTCAAACAGTATAGACTGCTGCTGGTGTCAAAGTAGTGACTTAGGAAGTACCTGCTCTAAAGTGTGGTGAAGTAGAATTGCATAGTTCTCGTTATATATCTATATATATATATATATATAGATATATAACAACGTTACTGCTTTCTACCTCCCTCTTCTGATTTGCCAGCTGGCCCAGTGTTCACAAGTGGCAAGCACAGGTAGACACTCGCAAGCATCAGTCTCTGCTGCCACAACAATAGCCCTGCTCATCACTATGGTAACATCCTAAAGACACAGGCAGGCCGTCCTGTCCTGCTGGAGTGTGACTTCACAGAGGAAGTTACTTACGGGGCTGGCTCAGTAGATTTAGACTTAAACACAGGTCACTGTGGGCACATCTACTGCTGGGCTCTTCACCCTCTGTGGATAACAAGTGATAAAATAAAGACTATGGTTTCCTATACACTATTCATATTGTGTAATCTAGTTATAGATTAACCAGATTAATGTATCCAGAATTAACTTTTCTTCCTTTTTGTAGGTCAATTAGAATTTAAAAAAATATTTATAGTTGCTAAATGCCAGAAGAATGAGATCCTTTTTATATTTGCGAACTCCAAACAGTTTTTTTTTTGTTTCTTTTGGAGTAAGAGCTTTTTCCTGGCAGAGTTGCCTCTCAGCCCATGTAGATGTAGGTACAGTAATTGTTTCACTGTGGATGATGACAAACTCTTACCAGTTTCAGCATCTTCACCAGGTCTTTTGCATTTGTTCGTGGGTTGATATTCACATTTCAGACCACAGCGCGATCATCTCTGGGACACAGAACCCGCCTTCTTTCTGATCTGTATGATGGCTGGTCATTTCCATCATTGTTTTAACCAATGAACCTGGTACCTAGGGGTGTCACGATTTCAATGTTTTGAGTTACGATTGTGAGAGAAAATATTGCGATTTTACGATTATCGACTGAATGAAAGGAAAGAACTGATATTTTTAGTTTTTGTCTTTAAAACGCTTTTTAATACTTGAACTTGTAAACATTCACCATTTCTAAAAATGAAATGCTTTAAGATTGTTTTGCATTAAAATAAATAGGTCTACATTGAATAATAAAAAAACAATGACCCTAATTATCATCATTATTTTACTATATTTATTAGGCTTAATTATTTGTCATGTTTTGATGAACAGAGACTAAAGAGACTCTTTTGAACAGCTGATTTCCACACTTTCCTTCCTGCTAGTCGCTGAAGCAGAGTGGAACGTGTTAGCTTTTTGTTTACATCCTGAGCCGGTTGTGGTCAAGATGTTGTTTATATTCGACGTAGCCGATATCAGCGTCTTTTGCTACAGGGTTTGCATAACGGATGTCCATCGACAACAACAACGCCTTGGTCATCTTTTGGATCCTAAAGAGGTCCCACTCTGCTGACTTCAATAGTTTTTGGGTGGATACTGTTACGACGGGCTCGAGGTCGCAACAGAACAGGGAAGACGAGACCGGGTAAAAGTGCACAAAGGAAGGTTTATTTACAGAAGGGCTAAGGACACGTAACAACACAAGATTAAGGCTAACAAAAGATAACTAAACTAACATGTGCATGAGGAGTTCGTGAGCTCATGGGGATCAGCCGCGACCGGCGGCGAGGAGGTTCACCCAAGTGAGCGCGGAGGAGGAGACCTCATGCGCACCTGCGCGACGTTTTAAATGCCCCTGCGGCCAACCGGAGAGGAGCCCTCCGCACTCAGCGCAACGCCCAACACCTGTGCAGAGGAGGCAGAGAGAGGAGCAACCACAACAGCAGAGGTCCCGCCCCCACAGGACCCCAAGCTACAACCCGGGGTCGTAACATCCCCCCCCTACAAAAAAGGGCCCCCCACAGGGCCCCAAAAGAGACCCAACGTAACAGTGAGGGACAATAAACCACCCAGTAGGCAGGACGCTTACAAGAGACTAGGACGAGTAGGAGTACCAAGATGAGCAGGATAGCAGGAGGACAGCAGTCAATACTTGTATGAACAGGCAGCCGATCTAATTTACCTCTTGACCCCCAGACAATGTGTTCACCATAAACAGCATTGTCGAGGCGTTTTGAACGAGATCTCAGGAGGTGAGCCGGAGGAACCATCAGGAACGGACCAGACTGCAGACAACCGAGGCAAGAAGAACCAACACAACCGCGGTCAACGAAAACGCGGTGTGCAGCGCAGAGCAGCACATCTGGAGGGACAGAGGCAAAGCGCAACGAGGAGGAGCTCAGGACAGCATATAGTGCGAAACAGGACTGGACACTAGTACCTGACACCAGTGGGCAAGCCCACCGATGTACAGAGTAGTCGCGCAGCAGGGCTGTATCAAGCGCAGCACCCCACGCCCTGGTCCACAGGATCCAACACCCAATCGCCACGATGTAGATCCAGACCTGAGCAGTCGACCCGGGCAAGATTTTCAAAGAGCAGGCCTGCAACAAAAGAAACCAGGCGGAGACAGAGTACATGCCACACATTTTAAAGTCCCTAGGAGAGCCACTCGGCCAAACGGGCTTACTTTCCCTGACATAAACCCGCTGAACCCAATTAACTATCCTCACAGATGAAGCAGTGGCGGTTTTGACGAAGCGGCCCCAAACTCCACTAAGGAGATCTACAGCACCCTCCAAGTGACTATAAACCTCCCCAAATGCCACCGAGCTGGAGGCAGAAGCCCCCTCCACAAACAAGTATGAATTTGTGTCTGGCGGCATGGTGCCCAATTTCGACACAGCACAAACCCTTTGTTTAGCAGAACCATTATGCAGGCTACCCGGTACTGATTCCAAAGTGTGGTCTGGTTCACCAACCACATCCACGACTCGTTTCAGCGCTTTAACCCCCCGCTCCATCACCAGGTCACTAGACCCGGGAAGAACAGGCACTGCAAAACCACAGTCAGAGACCACACCCCCACCCTCACAGAGAGCCATCAGTGCCTCAGAAGTGAGTGTCAAGACACCAGACGTGACAGAAAAACGCATTTCATTCCGAACAGGCTCAGTACACACAACAGGATCACCAGCCCCCTGGGTCGGATGAGGAGCCGCCCAGACCCGGCAACCTGCAATGTCATTACCCAAGATCATCGCAACACCATCCACTGGCAAAACCGGACGCACCCCCACAGTCACTTCACCCTGGAAGAAGTCACAGTGCAGCATCATTCTGTGTTGTGGTACTTCCAAAACTCCCATACCTAACCCCACAACAGGTGTAACAGAGCCCAGAGAGGTGTTGTCTGAAAAAGGCAGCGCCGAAGCTAAGACAAATGATTCCCGTGTCCCAGTGTCACGCAAGACCTTAACGCGCACACGCTCATTACCCCCCACGAGAGAGACAAAACCCTCAGTAATGAACGGCAGGTAGGACCCCGGCGCTACCTCACGCCCCGCACTAACCCCAGACACTTTAGAACCCACCACAGGCGCCACACACAACGAAGGACTAGCTGCAACAGAACCCCGCCTTCCACGAGAACTAAGAACCTCGCAGTCCCTTTTCCAATGTCCACGCCTGTGACAGTAGTTACACATCTTGTCAGAATCCCGGAGAAACCGGCGCTCCCCAGCCCCCACCACAGGGGAACGCGGTCCTTGGACAAAATTCTCACGCAGACCAAAATCACAAGTACTACCCATCGAGTGAAGAAGATAGTAATCGTCTGCAAGCGCCGCAGCCTCGGCCACGGTTTTAGCTCCACGCTCGCTAACGTACACAGCAATACACTCAGACACAGAGTTCTTAAACTGTTCTAACAAAATTATCTCGCGCATGTCCTGTCTAGATATAACGCCAGCCGAAGAGCACCAACTGTCAAAGTGTGTAACCAAATCGCGCATAAACTCCAAATGCGACCCATCTCCACGTCGCCACCCCCGAAAACGCTGCCTGTATGCCTCGGGAACTAGTTCATATGCTTTTAGAACTGCCGATTTAACCACAGAGTACCTCGCACAGTCAACACTATTCAGAGCGGAATACGCCCGTTGCGCCCTACCAATCAACACGCACTGTAACATTAGCACCTGCGTTGCATCAGACCAACCACGACTTCCTGCCAGACGTTCAAACAAGAAAAATGTCCCCGGATCCTCCTCACTAAACCTGGGCACTAACCTCAAATCACTCAGCTCATCTGCCCTAGCCCGATGCGCCCCCTGTGTGCGCGCCACCAAGTCATCATCAACCATTCCGTCCCGAATCAGCTGCAACCTCTGACTCTCAAGCTCAAATTTCATCTTCTCCTTCTCCAGCTCAAACGCTAGCCTCTCCGTCTCCTTCTCTTTTTCAGCCCCTACCCGCAACAACAAAAGCTCCTTTTGCTGCTCAAACGTCAAGCCCCCAACCTGCACCTCCGGCGGCAACACTCCTATTCCCCTCAGCCCCACTATTAAATTCCCCTTAATATGCTCCACACTTTTCCTCAAATCCCCCACAACCACGTCATAGTACTCCAACACACGCCAATTGCTTCTTATCACAGCTCTCCAACACACTCAAACACGGCGCATCCAAAAAAAACCTTCACCACCTCATCCATGGCCAAAACAATCCGGGAGACCACAAGTGCGAAAGCGAATTCTCAGCAATGGCCCATGCGCAAAGGCTAGAATCTCCGCTAGTCTACACACCAAAATGTCCCTGATCTAACTCCCCCCTAGTCTTCTGGAAGCGTGGCGGTGGGATTTACGATGTTGCTCACAGCGGCCAGCAACGGCCCTGAACACACCCCGAGCCGACGTAGGGGAAAAGGGAATTGGATGCTACAACCCGCGCTTGCCTCCGTCCCTGAAACCACCCCAAGCAGACAAATTCCTTATGAGAAAGCCGCCTACTCCTACAAGGAGACTCCACACCTCTCAACGACCGTGCGCATTACAAGCTAACACTTCCCCACGCAGTCCCCTCACAGCAACAGCTGGCCAAAACCATGAATGAGAAAAAAAAACGCTACCACGCGACCCTACTCCTAAGCACAGGCCGCACACCCGGCCACGTCTCCCATAATAGCAACACTATCCATATAAGGAAAATGACGTCACAGGGAATCCCCAGCTAACGCCAACCAAAACGCAAGGGCAGCCCAAACATAAAGCACCTATCGGCTACACACGACTGCCCACTACGCAAGCGCTCGAACAACCACCCAAACAACTAAACACAGAAAATACCAACTTAGCCAAAACAACCAAGGTCCAAGAAGAATACTTACGAGCCACTCCCCCCACATGGAAAGAACCTATATAAACATATATGTTTTAATATAGGTTTCGATATATGTTTTGAATATATGTGACATATATAAAATTGGCCGTTTTCCTATATGTCATAAACATATATGTAATATATGTACATATATGCTCACATATATGTATACATATATGTGAGCATATATGTATACATATATGCACATATATGTATACATATATGTGCATATATGTATACATATATGCACATATATGTACACATAGTTAAACATATATGCTCACATATATGTTTAACTATATGTGTACATATATGTACATATATTACATATATGTTTATGACATATAGGAAAACGGCCAATTTTATATATGTCACTTATACCTATATGTACCTATATGTTCACCTATACAGTAGTCAAATTCTTAAAATCCTTAGCTACTAGGCAACATAAATAAAAGCCCAAAATGTAGAAATTTACAATATTTATTTAAGAACAATCAAATAGTAAAAAACAACAACAAAAATAACACAAAAAACTGAACAGGAAAAAAAAAAGATATATAATTATCTTTTAGATCTTCTCAGCTACGTGAGCTTCGAATTGATGGATGTCAGGAGTTTTTAAGCTAAGTTGAACTTTAAAGTTTTCAGTTTATGTTGGCAAACGTTTTTTAAGTTTTTATGAACTTAAAAATCTCAAGTTCAACTTAACTTAAAAAATGTTTGCCAACATAAACTGAAAACTTTAAAGTTCAACTTAGCTTAAAAACTCCTGATAGTTTTAAGCCAAGTTCAACTTTAAAGTTTTCAGTTCATCAACTTTAAAGTTTTGTTGAAACAGATTACATCAAAACTTGTAAGTCCAATCGGCTTCTTTTAACAAATATTTACAAGAAAACCCCAAAAAACAATTACAAAATGGCAGATTACAGTTTTTTTTATTTCATAAAATAATAGTTTACATACCTTATGTTGTAACATGTAGGCTGAGTTATTCACAACATAATTCAGAATGTAGTAAAGATGCACAATATTTGTGTGTTAGTCCTTATTGATTCAAGCAGATTCCCTGGACTTTGCTTCCTGGCTCAACTGGCACCAACACCTGAAAAATATGGAGAAAGTCTGTTAGTACAGAGCAAGAAATTAAACCAAGTTCAATGTCATGTGACTGTGTTTAAACTTACCGTTTGTCTTCTAGAGCGCACTCTTTCTCCTCTTCACATTCTGTGATATACCACTTGGCTTGTACAAGTCTGTAAGAATAATAATAGAACAAACATCAAATGTCAGAAATTATTAGCTTTACCACGTATAGTCCAATATTGCTCCAACACTTTCTAAGCCATTCTGTAAAATGATCTGAGCAAACAGATGAACAATGGACACAAAACTCTTTTACATTAACAGAGTGACAGCAAAGTTTTTTAATGGTAGCATTTTGTCCACAAATGTTATGAAAACATCCAAATAGTTGCTAATAAGTAAGTACATTTTTTTTTACCATCATTTGCTCAAATAATATAATTTATGATCTGACCCTGGGCCCCCCCTTGCAATCCCAGGCACCCCCACTCCAGGTTGGGAACCACTACTTTAGGCGACAGTTTGTGCTTCCTACATTTAATTAAGCTTGTCTAGTTGCACACTCAAATTATCTGAAACAAATTTGCATGGAAATGCAACCACAACCTAACCCTAAACAATTACAATTTTACAAGTGAATCAGGATATTGTTCAATGTGCATTTATTTCTGCAATTCAACTTAAACTGAAACCAATATATGATATAGACTCATCATGCAAAGTGAGTTATGTATAGCCTGTTTGTTATAATTTTGATTATTATTACTCAGTATATAAAAACCCTTATTTAAAAATATCAGAAAATTCGAATATTTTGAAAATGGACTGTAAGCCATAATCATCAAAATTATAACAAACACAGACATGAGTCTATATCATATATTAGTTTCACAGTTTAAGTTGAATTACATAAATAAATTAGCTTTGAACGATATTCTAATTTCCCTGAGTTTCACCTGTAAATGCTTCAGTAAAGTTGACAAATTTACTTTCGCCAGTGCATTAGATTTACTCACTTTTAAAGCGAAGAGCTGAGAGTCTGTCAGGGAGTGCTTCTCATCCTAATTCGCGCGGAGCTTCTAATGTTAGAGCACGAGATCCCATCGGCCTCAGGTCTACTGAAACAAAAACATTTAAGAACATAAACATTTGTAAATACTTCAGTAAGAGATGAGAGGTACAGAGTGAAACCTGACTCAAATCTACTTACATTCTGGCTGATTAGCCAAGTCCTTTTCACAGTGCGTGCTTCTTTTCTCTGCATTCTCCATTTCCACACACTGTCCGACATACTGGTGGACACTGGAAAGCCTCGTCTTCATCCTCACACAGGCCTCTAGGTCACAGCACCTCCTCCTGTATTTGTAAAATGGACCAACAGGATACTGAAGTCAGGACCTTAACACAACTATGGCAATAGTTACTCACTTTACCTTCTTCGTTGTGCATATCCAAGAATTCCAAGAATTAGTAAGACGGAATTTGTAGAGTTGATTCTCTAGATAAAAAGAAACATTTGTTATTACTCTAGGTGTCCATGACAGAATTAGGAGATTTATCATAAACCACGGTAAATGGTCTTGATTGCGCTGTTCAACCTACATGAGGCTCATTTATTCTGATTCATACTCCAGCGTGTGCAGACGACACTGGAGACAAGGAGGGGAATGTGTCTTGCTCAAGGGCACAACAGCAGCATGCACCTGTGGGAGCTGGGATCATCTAGGTGAAAAGGACAAAGTAAAGAATTGCCCCAATTCCCAGGTGTGACAGTGACAAATCAAACACCTAAAGAAACTGTACTTTCTGTTTAATTTAACTTTGTGTTTAATTAATTATGCTGGACATTAAAAAATGTCCAACATAAATGTCTCACAAAATGTTGCAAATGCAACTAAACAGCTACGCCTACTTTCTGCCCAAAGACAGGAGCGTCAGGGACTTTTCTCACAGCCAATCATTCATCACATTCCATATCGTTCCAATCAGAGATGCATATTTGTAAATGAAGAAGAGTCTCAATCACATCTCATTCAGAACAAACGTTATCATTTCAGTTACCTGTAATTAAAATAGTTAAGTGATTTGCCTGTTGATCTGAAAGAGTGCAATATTTGTTATGTTTCGTTTTTTTGTAGTGGGTGGATCGGCATTTTCTGTGGTTTAAGTGTTTCTATGATCCAGAGAGCTGTACAAGACATTTTTGCAAAGAATTGGAAAAGTGTGTTGTCTGGTTGGCACAAAATCCAGGATAAAAAAAAAACACACAACAAAAATGCAATAAACCAATTGTGTAAAATAGGATCATATAATCAGTAAGTGTATGGTCTCACCTTTATTTTGTGCTACAATTTCCTTTCTTGTCTGGTACTTGTTAACCTGCATTACAAAAAACAAATTAGGGATGGGCAATTTGGCCAATAAATAAAAACATTATTTTTTTTTACTACTTTGGACAATGACCTAATCAATTTATTCAACATTCTCTTAAACAGGGACCATTGTAGCTCATTTGTACTCAATCTTTTTAGGCCCATAAGCTAAGTTTATTTTGGCTTAGCCCTTTTACTTAAATTACAACGATTGTAATTTCTTCTATTAGCCCAAAGAAATATAACATGCTCTTAAAGTTAAGAACACACTTGTAACGGAGTTAGTTCTCAAAGCTCTCTGTCCTCTGTCTGCCCCGCTGCTGCTGCTGCTGCTGCTGCTGATGCACAGACGGACGGTGCGGAGGCAGCGCTGAAAACAGCGATATTAACGTTACTTGCACTTCACGGTCGCTAACAGCCTTCGAGCATATTTAATTAGGTCCTCACGGTTAGTTGTAAGAGTTTTAAAGACAACACGACTCGGACTTGGCTCCGGACTCGGGCGGAAGTGCGTCGCTGTTGCAGTTTTAAAAAGAAGCGGGAAAGATCTCACGCTACGCATTATCGATTAAACAGTACAATCTGAAGCGTAAACAATTCTCCTGGCTCTAACTACCTGCACACTGAAATCATACATATCATTTCACTGGATATTAATAAAGTATATTACCTTATTCAGGCCGTAGAAGCTCCTCTTCGTTAAATGACGGACACTCCCACAGCAGCGCACTGCGGCTGTGCAGAACCAAACACGTCACTCCAGCCAAGGCACGCCGGCGTCATGATGTCATGACGCAAAAGACCCGCCTCAAAATTTATAATTTGAACTTTCTAAACTTGACCATTTTAATCTGAATGGCAATAAAACCTTACTAAACTTAAAAAACACCCCTTTGGACTTAAACATTTTGAGATGAATGAAGATTTTGGCTAGTTTTGAGTTTTTTCACATCTTAAATTATTACCTCAAATAGCATTCGGGTTTACAGAAGACAAAAATAATAAGACAGTATTATTATAATAATAATGATAATAATAATAATAACAACAACAACATAGTGCTTCATCAGGAACCCAAAGTGCTTACAGCTGTGATTGGACACATATTTTGGATAAAGGGCTGATCATAATAAAAAAAAATGTTCATGTAAACACGTCAATTGGAAGATTCTTTTTGGATTCTGCTAAATCTGAAAGAAATTCTGATTGGAAACATCACCCCCACACACTTTTTTAAGCGGCATCGTTCTTTCATGTGCACATGTCCGTCATGGGGACTGCATTGATAACAGTCACACGGTCAATCATGTACATCCAAAGCAGAGATAATTCATGGTAGAAAATATTAAGCCACTCTCGCGTTATTTCGTTTGCTTAAAACACAGGTAAAGTACAACCTTATCTGCAGTTGTTTAATTGACAAAATAAAAAAATGACGAACCATTTTGTTATACATTTCCTTCTTTTCCACTATCTTCATACAAGAAAGAATTGACCTTGTAAATGTTTCAGGAAAATGTGTAGAGATCATAGCTTTCCATCTCCTTATTTGACATATTGAATTCCATAACATGCCAATTACATGTGATAACAATTTCACATGTTTGCACATACATAAGTTCTTGCATAATTTTTGTTTTAGTTCTTAGTTATTGCCTTGATAAAACAAAATATGAGCTATAGGCATTATGTATGACAGTTGCCAAAGTGAAATATGAGCTACAAAGTGACCAGATCCTGCCATGAGCTATGTAGGAGACGTATATATAGGGCTTATATGTGGATATAAAGAAGCAATACAGGAGACCTATATGCACCTCAATGTTGCCTATATGTGGCATATACGCAGCATATATATTATCATGTGTGCATATATGCTGTATATATGCAGCATATATGCACCTCAATGTTGCCTATATGCAGCATATATACACATATATGCAGCATATATATGATAATATATGTGCATATATCCTGCATATAGGATTTATATATGCGCATATATCCTCATATAGGTTCTTTCCATGTGGGCCACGCCTGCCACACGCGAAAGTGCAAAGGCTTTTGGACGAGCCCCCACGTTTGTTACGACCGGCTCGAGGCCGCAACAGAACAGGGAAGACGAGACCGGGTAAAAGTGCACAAAGGAAGGTTTATTTACAGAAGGGCTAAGGACACGTAACAACACAAGATTAAGGCTAACAAAAGATAACTAAACTAACATGTGTATGAGGAGTTCGTGAGCTCATGGGGATCAGCCGCGACCGGCGGCGAGGAGGTTCACCCAAGTGAGCGCGGAGGAGGAGACCTCATGCGCACCTGCGCGACGTTTTAAATGCCCCTGCGGCCAACCGGAGAGGAGCCCTCCGCACTCAGCGCAACGCCCAACACCTGTGCAGAGGAGGCAGAGAGAGGAGCAACCACAACAGCAGAGGTCCCGCCCCCACAGGACCCCAAGCTACGACCCGGGGTCGTAACAATACAACACTGGAAGAGAGCGTCCTTCTTCCTTGCTCAACTACCGGTGAGTTTACGCGCTGTTTATGGCGCGCAGCAGCTCGTGCGTAGCGTGAAAAATGTCCGCGGTAAACCGTGGCTTCTGAAATTCTTACGGATAACCTCTTTAATAATCGTGGTAATCGTAAAACAGGTTAATCTTGACATCCCTACTGGCACCTTCAGGCATTTTGAAATTGCACCCAAGTATGAACCAGACTTGTGCTTCCAAGGACATGACATCTGGGTTTTCCCAAATTGTTTAAAGGTATAGTAATCTTAGTGTATGTAAACGTCTAACTAAATTAGAAGTTTACATACACTCTGTACTCAACTACTGAGTACAGAAGATGAATCAAGTACCTTCATTGAAGATGGACAACTCCTGTACGACTGAGAACTTACACAGACTTCTAACTAAATTGTATCTCTCATCCTACTGACATTTAGCAAATAGAAATAATTTTGAAAATTCTAATTGACGTAAAAATTAAAAGTTATTGGTTGGTTTCATGTAAGAGACTGAGAAAAAAAAATATGTTTCTTTTTATATAGTGTATGCAAACATCTAGTTCCCACTGTATCTTTATCATCATTGGTATTCACACACTACAGTTTAAGATTGAGATTTGACACTTCTGATGTATTTTATTATATTGTTTCAAACTATCTTGCTTCACTTAGTCTCCACAGTTAAAACAGTCCATACGACTCTATAAGACATGCCAAAGGTGCCTTCTGTTGTCTGACATTTTGTGGTAAATGTCACTCTTATAAATAGGTTTGCAATGATCTGGTGGAAAATGTGGATGTGCAATTGATTGCAGTGTGTGACAGCAAGTCAAATACCAAAGAATAGAGCTAGAAAGGGTGAAATGGGGAGAACAACCCAAATCAGAACAAGAGAAGATCTTTTGAAATGTGGAGTCTTATGTACGTCACTCCCCAGCTTGATGTAGCTTTCAAATATAAATTAGCAAAAATTATGCAAGTTGAATATGGAGCTTTCTTTCTTTTGCCTTGAAAACATGTTTGTCATTTAGTGACATCATGTGGTGGCCATTGAAATTACAGCCGGCTGAAAGATTTGAACAGTTTCTATTTCCGCCCAAAATAAAGTGGTTTCCTTCTGACTACTAAGCTTGAAGAGCTAGTGGCCTAATGACAGAATGTCTGTTTTAAAATGGCCAATATACAAAAGTAGATTGAATGTAGGATTGGATGTATAGAGAACCATCTGATGCGTGTTAAATTATTACAGTAATTACAAATAGGCTACTGTATATTACTGAAAGTGAAGTATTTCCAAGTGAATTTTAAAAAACAATATATAGCCTGTGTGCTTAACTCTCAAACCAGCAGACCAATATTGCCTTTAAAAGAAATAGCTGTGGGCCTAACTCAAACTGTCACTGGTTCTACACCTGTATAATTTAATTAGCCTGCATGGGCTCATATATTGCCTCATAAACAAATACCTTTCAGCTTCAGTAAAAGTGTTCCAACTCCCTAATGCAGTGGTTCTCAACTGGTACGGTCGGGACCCCAAAGTGGGTCGCGTAACTGTTTACAGTGGGTTGCGATAGTATTTTACAAAACATGTATGTACAGAAAAAGTATAGAACCACGATTTCAGTATGTTAAAAAATGACTGTTATTTGGTTGTTTTGATCATACTTTCTGCTTTTTTGGCTTATTTAATGCTTATTCAACAACAAATTTCGAGGAAAATACAATATTTTACATGATATTTTACAAGTATAAGTCGTATTTGGGTCGCGGCTTGTCATCCCAGGGTGACTGTGGGACCTGACGCCATACTAGTTGAGAACCACTGCCCTAATGTATTGCCTGTCAGCACCAATGTCATGAGGATACAATAAATCAAGCTGAAATATATGACTGGACTGTAGATCATGACTATGACTGCATGTATCGACTTTCTCTTCTCTTTCGCTATTTATAGAAGAAGAAGAAGAAGTATTTAGGAAGTTAGGAATAACTAGGAGAACCCTGCCGGAGGAGTGAAGGGGCCTTGAAGGTTCGTAAGGTAAAAGCAGTTCTGAGAGATAAGAAGGACCAAGACCATTAAGATATTTAAAAACCATTAAAAGAACTTTAAAATCTTTAAAAGGGCTGTCTCGGTGCTGTGGTTTACCCTAAAGCCAGACTGTATTGTCTCAAGGACGGTTTGTGCAGGTATAAAATCATTAAGTTGGATAATGACAAGTTTTTTCTAAGATTTTGCTTAAAAATGGTAAGTTGGATACCGATCTAAAGTTGTTAAAATCATTACAGTCCAAATTGCTCTTCTTCAGTAGAGGCCTCACCACCGCCCCCTTAAAGGCAGCAGGGAAGACCCCCGTCTGAAGAGAGCAATTCATCATGTGTAAAAGTTCGTCTTTAAAAGATCCATAGAATGATTTAAAACATGGGGTTGGAACCGGGTCTAAAAGACATGTGGTGGGCCTCACTGAAGAGAAAACTTTATCAAACATCTCAGCATTAACCTGGACAAAACTGTGCAGTGTTTCCTCTGGAACAAGTAACCCTAAAGTGTTACTTTAGGTAGATAAAATATTACATCTGATAGTGTCTATCTTTCCCCTGAAGTGGTCTGCAAACGCCTCACAGAGACCGTCTGTCTATTTTTGTGGTTATTTTTGTGGTTGGTGATTATTGTGAAAAAATAATTTATTTCTTGCATTTCTTATTGATGTATTGTAGGTCTTTTGTTGAGCACGGAATATTTGAAAATGTATTGTTATTTTGAATTTCCTCCATCTCCTCTCGGCCTTCCTGCAATTTCGCTTGAGTTGCTTTAGCTCCTCGTTTCTCCAGGGGGGAAGGGGTTTGGGATTCATCTTTTTAAGTTTGAATGGTGCAACTGCATCGAGGGCGATGAGTAGTTTACTGTTAAAATTGTCAACAATAAAATCGCAGTTAGCAGGTAAAATCACAGGAGGAATTTGTTGTAACGCATCAATACATTTTGCAGCCACTTCAGGGGTAAAATTACGAGGTTTAGTGGCAGTTTAGTGGCCTCCGGGTACTCCGGTTTCCCCTACCACCAAAAACATGTACAATAGGCCAGGATGAATGGTGTGTGTGAATGTATGGTGTTGGTCAGAGGGACCGTTGGCGCAGATGTGAGCAGTCGTGACGCGCTTCTGTCAGTCTCCCCCAGGGGAAACTGAAGCTACTAACGTAGTTTACCATCACTGAGTGTGGAGTGAATGCAATTGCTCTCATGTAAAGCGCTTTGTGACCATGTCTGTGAAAGGCGCTATATAAATAAAGATCTACTTCTTCTTCTTCTAAGAGTATTTATGCTTATAGAGGCAGTGCCACCTTCCCTTTTTCCATTTCTGGTTGAAAAGGCACTGCTAAAATTAGGTGGAGAGGCCTCAGCAAGAACGGCATTCACATCCGCACCCAGCCAGGTTTCAGTTAGGAACAAACAATCAAGATTATTATCTAAAATCAAATCATTTACAATAAAAGACTTATTCGGCAGAGAGCGGACATTTAAAAGAGCCATGTTCACTGTGGTAGGGGACTGAGTATTTAAGGAACTATGTGATGACTGAGCTTTGGTGAGAGATCTGAGGTTATTAGTATTAATAATCTCTGCACTGGCTTCCGGTCACTCAGAGAATAGAATTTAAAACAGCTCTGCTTGTGTACAAGTCTTTTCATGGTTTAGCACCAAAGTACATCTCTGACATGTTAGAGCCGTATGAACCATCTCGGGCCCTGAGAACTTCAGGGAGGGGTCTCCTGGTGGTTCCCAGAGTCAGGACTAAACACGGTGAGGCTGCGTTTCAGTTTCATGCAGCTAAAATCTGGAACAGTCTTCATGAGGATGTGAGACAGGCCTCAACTCTGACAATGTTCAAATCCAGGCTGAAAACAGCTCTTTTTACCCGAGCATATGAAAACTGAAAGTATTTTATCTGCACTCTTGCGTTTTACTGTAATTGATTATGTTGATGTTTTATTGATTGGTTTTATCTGTTTTCTTGTAATTTTATGCAACTGTGAAGCACTTTGAATTGCCTTGTGTATGAATTGTGCTCTACAAATAAACTTGCCTTGCCTTGCCTTAACAGTGCGAGTAGTCTTACCTTTGGTGCGCTCTCTGCTGATAAAAACAGGAACATCCGTTATGGTGGGTGTGGAGGGAGACCTTCATGCTGCTGATTCTATTGTAAGTTTACACTAGTACTGAACATGAGAAAACAACTTTATATTGTTGCAAAATCTTTATTAGGTGAAAGCATGTATCAAAGCCAAGACACTGCAGATCTTAATTTTGAACTTGATCTTAAGGCACACTCACATGGTTTTCATTGTGTAGCAGTAATGCCAGAATTGGCAAAGCTTGATTTTGAACTGCCTCAATGACAGTAGAAGTCCGTGTCCTGCAAAATGCATGGGAACAATGTTACATTTCCTAACCTCAAAAGTACCATGGAGCACAGAATTCTTTTTGCAATACTCACATTGGTTGGAATTATACCAGTTCCCTCTCGAAACTTCTGGGTCTCATTCACCATGGTTGCAGGGAAGTAACCGATGATTCCCATCTGGTCCACATACCGCTCACCATAAACCTGCCGGAAAGAAAAGAGGATGTTACCATTTCCATGTCACAAAATGTATGGACAAGGAAAGTGAATGAAAGCACATACGCTCCCAGACCAGAAGACCCCAGCACCCTCCTCTGGTACAAGTTTAGAATACACATAGACCATCTGTTCCTTTTTGATGTTGATAAATCTGCAGTCAGGAGCAATGAAGTCATCCAAGGCTATGGCCATAGACAGGACATCTGAACAAAAACATATGTGAGAACCGATAAAAGGAAAAGGAAGTGCAATTATAGGCATGCATTGCTTATTATTACTTACAAGAACATTCTGCATCCCCACAAATCTTGAAATCCCCCAGTTTGTCCATCTGAACAGCCTTTGACGTCTGGTGAAACAGTCCAAAAGCAAGGCAAAACACAAGAGAGAATATCATTGTGAGATCAAGATAAGTAACCTTAACAGATGCCGGTTTGGATAGTGGAATGAACTAATGTTTTAAAAATCCCAAATCTCAGCATAAGCCAGGAGTAAAGGGTTTCACCCCCTACAACTATCCAATCACTGCTCAGTCTTGCACTCCCTCTAAATCTTCATTCCCCACAAGGGATTTGGCTGCTACACAAGAACATAGCAGTGGTGTTGAAAGTGGGAGTTTCGCATTTTGTCAAACAGAACACAATGAAGTTCTTACATAAACATAAAGCTAGCCTATTTAATATTTCAACAACCTACAAGTATAAAGCACAACACGCAATGAAGGTCAGGTAAACTAATGTTCCATGAAATATGTGAGAGAGAAACAAAACACATAATATGAACAATATTTTCACAAGAAGTCTAATACACAGCTCGATCACCATGTTAGACATTGTGGATTAAGAAAATATATTGTCTGTATGCATAGCCAAATGTTAACTATCCTCTATGTGTAATACTATTCCCATAGGCTACATTTTATTTACATTTCATTTAATTTACTCATTCCCTAAATAATATGTTTTTGAATAATTTATTTAAATGGGTGTTTGAACACACCAAAAATTTTAACCACCCGCCTGAACCAAGCGCTTTTTCTCCAGTTCAGCTTTACCCAAATTTAGAGGTTTCTTGACTGATGTTTATAGGCTCTAGTGCCTCATTTGAAGGCTAAGACCTACAAAACTTAATTAAAGGATCTTTTTCCCCCGCGTTGTTGCCGTCACTTTTTTCAAGTTCTTTTTTCATCTCATTTTACCCATTTCTTGTTGCTCTTTTGTTGCTTTTTTATGGCGTTTTCGTCACATTTCGTTGCTGTTTTTGTTGCTCTTTGTTGTCGCAGCACGGTAGCGCAGCTGTTAGCGCTTCAGCTTTATAGCTAGAAGGTCCTGGGTTCAATTGCCACCTGGACAGGGCCTTTCTGTGTCTGCGTAGGTTTCCTCTGGGCACTCTGGTTTCCTTTACCACCAAAAACATGTATAATAGGTGATCGTTGCCAGGTGATTCTGACCATCAGCCTGGCCCCACATCAGGAGATGGGTTCCCGGAATGCACTGCTGTCGCCCTCTGCTCCTTACAGGTTTCCCCAGCGGCATCAAAGGATGTGTCAAATGCAGAGGACACATTTTCTTACGGGGACATAAAGTATACAAACAAACAAACAAAACAAACTTTTTTCACTTGCTCTTGTCGCTATTTTTAAGAAGCTTTTAGATTGGGGTAATGCCAAACTAGACGGGGGTTAAGAGGTTAATTTGGCCAAGATTTGGCCAGCAGTTTACAAAACCTATAAAGTAATTTAATCAGATGTCCCACAAAGTCAGAATCAGAATTGTTTCGAACAGGTTCACAAACTAGGAATTTTCTCAATACACTCGTGCAACATAAAACATACAACACAGAATTTAAAGTATGAAAACTTTAAAACTATAAGGCTATAAGGGCATGCATAAAGAAGATTAAAATGAATAAATAATAAAGAATCAAATAAAAAGTAAGGTGTGATAAGACAACAACAATTTGACATACAACAACAGCGGTATTGTATTCACAGATGTGCAGGTGTATTAAGTGATAGCAGCGGATATGAGTGCATATATGTGTGGAACTCGTTTTGGGCCGTGGGCAGATATACCGTCAATGGTCGTGGGCCGAAATTCAGCCCCCACGGCGGGTTGTGGTCTGCATAGTCCTTCACAATATTATTGTGAAGGACTGTGGCCAATAAATAACAACGGCTTACGTGTGACATAGTGCGAATAGAGCAGTGCAAATGGCTGGAACAGGTTATTATTTTCATAAGTCTGATACAGAGTTATTGGGTCTTGTTATCATTCATTAGTCTGATGGCGGCGAGGAATAAACTGTTCAAGTGGCGGGAGGTATGGGTCTGTATTGGACTGTAGCCTCCTGCCTGAGTGGGGAATAGTCCGTGTCCAGGGTGAGAAGGGTCCTTTGTTTAATTTGGCCAAGATTTGACCAACAGCTTACAAAACCTATAAAGTACTTAAATCATATGTCCCACAAAGTCATAAAACTTTATTAAAAAAAAAGGAAAAACATACACGCAAAATTACATAATTAATATGACTAAATGTTTCCTCGCCTTGCAACAGTTTTACGCACGCGTCCTTTGTTTTATCTGCGCATATAAACAATGCAAATATCCCTCTGTTTGCTGATGCAAAAGCCCTGCAAGTCTCTTCGACTATATGTGGCGTTAGATTGCTATACCGTGCTGTGTGGGTTGGCGGCGTACATATATGAATACAAGTCATACAAGTGTATCCGCCTGTGTCGCCCGCGCCACTGCATGAAACGAACGTACCTTTTGACATTTACGGCTGCGTGACGTAGGTCCACAGTAAACTCAAAAAGAGACTCTCGGACGAGGCTGTTATTGTTCGGATTGAGGTGTGGGGGGTCGAGGACGCTTTGTTTTTAAGCCTTGGGGGGGCGTAGGGTACTGACAGCAAGCGAACACAACAAACAGGCTGTCCCGCGCGATTTGAATTGTTTTTATTTTCGGCAAAAGTTGAAGAAGAAGTAGCAGGGACGTCAACAACCAAAAAAGTAGCTGCTGCGGATGGATGCGCGGGTATTGGACTTGTTTGGCTCAGGGAATGAACCCAGCACGTCCCGATCTCAAGTTGTTGCCAGCAATAATGGAAAGCCGAGTGGGTACGGGCTAGCCTCGAAAAAGGCTAACGCAAAAGCCAACAAGAAAGCGAGGGCTCGATTCTCCCGCAGCAACTTCAAACCGAGTAATAACACGCCGTATCTGCCTCCGGAGGTAAGTCAACACATTCATCCCGTAAGCTACATTATTAGACATGCTAGCCTTAGCCGTGTTCATCGTGTATGTGCTTTTGAATAGTTGAAGCCAAATCTGTTGTATTTCCTGGTGTCCAGTTGTCCGTCAGCTTTACATCGCTTTTCGCATGAACCTGCCATCAAGAGACACGTAGCAAGTTGACTACAAAGCGAAAAGAAAGGGTAGTCAACAATTACACGACTATATATATATATATATATATATCACCTGTAGCTCATGACAGATAGAGCTCAGCTCGCCGTTATAGTTATTGTAGCAAAATGTGTGTCGCTTTCTCTAGCTTGCCACTAGTTTTGTTCTCTTCGGGGAGACAGCTGTGTTTGTAAATACCTATGCGGGCGGGAGACTGTCTGGTGACCTCTTGCCAAGTGACACTGAACAACTTCGTAATAACACACTATAGACATAGTGATATGGGACATTTTACAAAGCAAAGGTTTTTAAGCGGATTGTATAACATTTAGCCTAAACTGAGGACACGTCTGAACATATTCCGAGTGTGGTACTACTGTTACATAATAGATTAGTTACGTTCATTAGAGGGCATTATGTTATGTTTCTGTATAATATTCTGTATACAATAATAAACCAATAAAAAGTAATAATTAAATCATTACAAAAATAACCTTTGCGTAATTATTTGGACAAAATAGGTCTGATTTGTGTTTTAGTAGGAACATAAATATAATGTAAAAAAATATTAATATTTTGAAACAATATCTCTCAAGTAAATTGTGCTGTGCTATAAAAGTACCAATAGAAGTGCAGTGTCTTAAAAACTAGTTGATTGACTAATTACTTACTTATCCACCTCTTTTGTTTAGCTGCTTGTTTCAAAAGGACTCTGTGTTGTGTAGCTCAATAGCCTGTTGTTTCACTAAAGTACAGCCTGCTTTTGGTTTCGTGTTTCACCTTTCACATTCTCTCCTGTCCCCTTAGGCTGAAGAGGGGAACATAGAGTACAAGGTATGTAGAAAATATGTATATGAAAAATGCACGCAAACATGTAAGGGATACCCACGTTAATATGTTGAATGTTTTCTAGTTGAAGCTGGTGAATCCAACTCAATACCGCTTTGAGCACCTGGCAACGCAAATGAAATGGCGACTACAGGAAGGAAAAGGCGAAGCTGTGTATCAGATTGGTGTTGAAGATAACGGCATGCTCGTAGGGTTATCAGAAGAAGATATGTGTGCGTCATTAAAGACGCTCCATCTCCTGGCAAAAAAGTAAATAAGTCAAAAGCTACTTGGAATCTGGAAAAGTTTGCGAGACCTAAAGGTTTTATTGATTGATTTTACCAGAGTGGGAGCTGACATCAGTGTCCTCAGACAAAGTGAGGTCAATGAGGACTCTGATGGGCCTCGTAGCATTGCTGAAGTCCTCATACGCAAAGTGCCAGACGACCAACAGGTGAGCAATCACCAACATGTTTTAATATTGTCATTAAAATATAGTAAAATGGCAGGTCTTAACAGTCTTTTTGTGCATATTTTATCCCAAAGTTCTTGGACTTGCGGGTAGCAGTGCTGGGTAATGTGGACTCAGGAAAATCCACATTATTGGGCGTTTTGACACAGGGGGAACTGGACAATGGACGTGGCCGGGCAAGGCTCAACCTCTTTAGACATCTCCACGAAATCCAGACTGGGAGAACCTCAAGTATTAGCTTTGAGATACTTGGATTCAATAGCAAAGGAGAGGTGAGAGGCCAAAAATGAGATTAGATGTGTGTTTTTGTGTGTGTGTTTTTTTAATGGAGAAAAAAAAAGCGCTTTCTTTCATATTAAAAGCACTAATCAGAATTTTTACATTTTCAAATCATGAGCAAGGGGACTGTTGTCTAAGCTCATTCCCAAGATTCATTACCCATTATGAACATCCCATCTGTTCGGGGGAAGAGTTCATAAGCTCAATAGATTTTGTGTTTCTTTGTGTGTATTGACCCTAAAATGTCTGCATGTCTGCTTTTATTTTAAATTAAAAAGTGGAAAAACAAATACATACTACCACCGGGTCCAGCGCCTTCTAATGTAACTTTTTGTCTTTTAGGTTGTAAACTACAGCGAATCTCGAACAGCTGAGGAGATATGTGAGAGTGCTTCTAAAATGATCACATTCATCGACCTCGCAGGCCACCACAAATATCTGAAGACCACCATCTTTGGCCTCACCAGCTATTGTCCTGACTTTGCGATGCTGGTCGTCGGTGCAAACACGGGCATTGGTAAGTAGTAGTACACATCTACAGTACATCCCAAATTCTACCATGACAGCTTGTTTGTGTACACCTCTGCGCTGTAGTGGATCAGCTGTAGCTTGGCACTTGTAATATCTGACCTTATGTAACAGGGTGCCTTTGCTCCCGCCTGCCGTTACTAGTCCTAGAATATCTGGCATTCTCATGGTACGTCTCACCCAATTGACCCAGCAGCCTGAGAAGGGGTAAACCCGACACTTGCCAAGGCTGAAACCAGATGCTGTTCTTAATCCAAGTGCTGACCATGTACAAAGAGCAAAACAAGTCTGACCCTCGGTGTCCTAAATACCAGAAGGTGGGACCTATTTTGGTGTTTTGCTTAAATTTGAATTCTCAACATTATCTTTGTAAAAATCCACCTAAAAATGTGTTTGTCATATTGAGAGTGAGGAGTCACGTGCCAAGTTGGGTTGATTTGGGGGGGCTCTGAGCCTGTCGGCCATGATGGTAGCACATCAGAAGCACGCCCCCAGAATTTCACGCATTCCTCACATACAGAGCACTTACATTTTTGCGCATTTAATTTTTCGGCGGGACAGAGACGGACCTACGAATACGACAAAGAAAAGGAAGAAAGTAAAGCAATGCAAAAAGATAAGGCAAAAGAAAAGGGCCTTCAGAGAAAGAGAAGAAGAAATCCAGACCTCCGTTGACTAGGGCTGTAATCAACCAAGGAAATGGTTGGTCGACCAAGAGTATGGCACATGTAGCGATTAGTCGACCAAAAAAAAAAAAGTATTATTATTTAATTATTAAAAACCATTATAAAAACGGTGGTGCAGATGGTAGAGCGGGTCGTCTCATGATCGGAAGGTTGGGGGTTCGAATCCCGCCTCCTGAAGGTGCACATTGTCGTTGTGTCCTTGGGCAAGACACTTCACCCTCCTTGCCTTGGTGAAGCCCCTTATGAGAGACCAACAGGCCCGGTTAGAACCTTCTGTGGACCCACCACCTGCAGGAGGAGCCATAGGGGCTGGTGCCATGTTATTTGGGCAGCTCCAACACCTGTTGGTCTAGTCGACCAATGAAAATCTTGGTCGACCGCGACGGCATCGACCAATTAGTCGACTAAACGACCGAAGTTCCCAGCCCTACCGTTGACAGTTGCCTTTTATCCTAGTCTTGCACCTCCCTACGCAGAGAGGGTGACCGCCTACCAGTGAATCCGTTGTTTGTGTCTATGTGTTTGTACTTTATCTGTACTTCACTTTATGTTCAGAATGATTATGGTGTTGACTGTTATCAGCTAATCTCACCGACATGGTCTTCTTGTTCTGTAGCGTGTAAGCAAAGCATGAGTAAGGAGCTTGTTCAGATTTTGTTAAAATCCTTACAAATGTAATAAGTTTGTCAAAACAGACATTCAAGTTTCAGTCTGGCCTCTCCACTCACCACAGCTGATACCACAGCAGCAGGTTGTGTTGCATAGTTCTTGCCCTATGTGTCTGCCTCGGGTGACGGTAAGATATGAGAGTCAGGATGGCTGAGCGGTCTAAGGCGCTGCGTTCTTCCCTGGAGGCGTGGGTTCGAATCTCACTTCTGACCGTGTTTTTATTAAAAAAATTCAGATGGCCTGATTATTTTTGTATGTGTACATTGTGTGTACAACGTGTACATTGTGTAACACATTTACAGTAACGGTATACATACACAACATGATATTTACATGACATTTTCTTTAATTAAGGTTTCTTTAAAGCCAGGGTGTCCAAACCTTTCTCATTGAGGGCCGCATATTGACATGTGTACAGCATGGAGTGCATTTAAACATTCAACTGGGTGTATTTAAGAGGGGTTTAAACCATAATGCTAGCTCTGACTCACAATAAATGTTACTTTTTGAGGTTTTAATTCTGTGGAATTATAAAGATTGCAGTAAAAAGTACCATCTCTGGTGTTGTGTGCCAATAAAATGAGAAGCTTGAGGGGCCACCAAAAATTGGTCTGAGGGCCGCAATTTGGACATGCCCGTTTTAAGCATATTATACTTTATGACGTTAGAGACGGCAGGTGTGATTGTGTTTAAGTTTAAGAGATTCATTCATGCATTTGTCTCCAGTCGGTTAGACTACTGTAACGGCCTGTTCACTGGCCTTTCCAAACGAGCTGCAGTATATTCAAAATGCTGCGGCTCGAGTCCTGATCAAAACCAGGAAATATGATCATATTAGTCCAGTGCTCCGGTCTCTGCACTGGCTTCCTGTCACTAAGAGAATAGATTTCAAAATAGCTTTGCTTGTGTACAAGTCTCTTCATGGTCAGGCACCAAAGTACATCTCGGACATATTACAGCCGTATGAACCATCTCGGCCCTAAGATCCTCAGGGAGGGTTCTCCTGGTGGTTCCCAGAGTCACCACCAAACACGGTGAGGCTGCGTTTCAGTTCCACGCAGCAAAAGTCTGGAACAGTCTCCATGAGGATGTGAGACGGGCCTCAACTCTGGCAATGTTTAAGTCCAGGCTGAAAGGACACCTTTTTATTGCTGCCTATGGCAATTCATTGTATTTTAACAAGTAGATATACATATTTTGTATGTAATTTTTTTAATGTAATTTTATGTTGTTTTTAATGCTTTTTATTGCATTTTATTGTGTTTGTGTGTCTGGTGTTGCTTTGAGGCACATTGAGTTATACATGTACATGAAATGTGCCATACAAATAAACTTGCCTTGCCTAAGTCACACAGATCTTACACATATTTTAGAAACTAGAGGGTCTTGGCTTTAAATGAGGAATCGTACTGGCATAAGCTGTAAGCTCTTTAGTCAGCAAACTTTGAGATTTAGGTAATAATAATTGGAGAAAATTATTCTAAACCTAAATCGGCCGTTAACAGATGAACCACCTTTATGAATGAAACTTCTCTGATTGTAAAGTTCATTCTGTGCTCAAACTTAACATCCTTTTTAAGCATGTTCTAAATAATTTTGCTTTCCAGGGTGTTTGCACTAGTTATAAAGAGAACATTTTTCAATGCCAGCTACAGATCCTGTGTTTATTCAGCCTGCTACTTGAAATTGATTCTTTGATTTAGTGCGTCTCTCAAGAGTCAAAAATAACTCAAGTTTCAAGTCAGCAACTCCAGACCTCAGCTAAACCGATAGTTATCACTCTGTGCAGCTCCTTTTCTAATCATGTCACAAGGTTCATGACATGCTGCTAAGAGTCAGGATGGCCGAGCGGTCTAAGGCGCTGCGCTCGGGCTGGGGAACACTTGTCCGTCAAAGATGGGGAAGAAGGGGGGAGGAGGGGGAAGGGAAAAAATGAGAGAAAAAAGAGAGGAAAGGGGAGAAAAAGAAGAAAAAGGAAAAAGTGAAGGTGAGGTGGTATTTATTTAGTGTATTTCTGACAGCCTGGCCTCAGAATAGACAATGTCAACTAGTTTTCTTTAAAATTAGGTAAGCGTTGCGGGATTCGAACTCACTCCTGCTGCGCAGACATGGTGTTTGCCTTATTGACTCCTGGAGTTGGAAGGTGTACCTTAAACCTGACTAATACAAATGTATGTTCGCTAGAAAGGAATGGGAGGTTGTGCTGATACATTGTAATTACTCTTCCTTAGTTATAAGCAGATAGAAGTTGTTGGTTTTATTTGTTAACATAAAATATATACAGTATATTTTAAGCTTCAAAAGATTTATTCAACAATAATTATTACAAATCAACTATGTACAAATATTTTACATTGATTACAGTACAAAATTATACAAACATTACTACAACTTCGAACAAACATTATAGCTACACTTATGTAAATATATTAATTTAGCATACATTCTATTTGGGAATAGTCGTACATAAAAAATGAACCAAACAAAACCATGACATTAAACAAAGTATATAATTCACACAGTCATTTATTTATCTCCTTCTTTTTGGCCTTTCCTCATCTCCTCTAACCACTGCTGCTTAGAAAGTGTTTCAAAGTTTGGGCAGTATACTTTGCCATGGTATTGGCTGTGCCCAGTTTCAGCAGTGCGGAACTGGCCACATTTTTTGCAAGTATTGGCCTCCACAGTCCTCTTGTAGGCCCTCTTAGGTACTGCAGTCTGGGCTGGAGCCCTTGCTAAGGTACTGATACCTGGAACCTGTGGCACAGACAGAAACACTGGCACATACTGTACAGCCTGAGGAGTTGGCATGAGAACAGGAGAACCCTGAAGTGTTGGTCTGTAGACCGGAGCAGCCTGCTGCCATGGAGTGAGGACAGGAGCAGCCTGCTGCCATGGAGTGAGGACAGGAGCAGCCTGAACACCAGGAGTGAGGACAGGAGCAGCCTGCTGCCATGGAGTGAGGACAGGAGCAGCCTGAACACCAGGAGTGAGGACAGGAGCAGCCTGAACACCAGGAGGAAGGACTGGAGTCTGCAGCCCAGGAGTGACGGGAGCAACAAACATCGGTGCTTTAGGCCTGATGCTTTTCTGCCTTGTCCGGGCCTGTCCAGCTGTGTTCTCTGGCAATCTGTACTGATGCTCCTGTTGTGCCACCATGGGAGCAGGCAGGAGCGACCTGGCTTCAGGCAGGGGCTGCTCAGAGGTGGACGGAGGCTCAGGCAGGTTTGTTCCCTGTAGCAGCACAGAGACCTCTTGTCTCTTCTGCCTCTTGTTGTGCCATTGGGTGAGGGTGGTCTGATTCACCATGACAAGCTGCATGTTTGTCTGCTGCATCACCAGAGCGTTACTCACCACGAGCTGCCGGATGTTATGGTAGTCCCTCAAAATGAGAGACCACCTGGAGTCAGTGTGGCTTCCCCTTCTCACTGGTGCTGGGTGGAGAACACAAAGCCTAATGAACATGGCCTCCACCAGACGGCAGCAATCAGGCCACTGCGCAGGAGCACTGCCGGCTCCTAACACACAGCGGGTAGTACTCTCAACCCCAGGGGTAGAGCTGGGCTTCTTTGGTACACGGAAGCGGCCACTCAGCAGCCTCTCCTGATGTCGTGCCATGTACACCACCCGCTGTCTGTCTCTGTCGTCCAGCTTCTTCCAAAGGCCAATGATGGCGTCGGCCTGTTGGTTGGTGAGACATAGAGAGGTCTGATCCCGGAGTCCCACAAGATATGCTGCCAGCCTGTCCACATGCTGGAATCCCGGCACATTTTGGTCATCTACAGCCTGAAACAATGTAAATTACAATGTAAATTAGCGATTGTCAAAGTGAGCAATTAGTCATGCAGGCTTTACCCTACACATATTGCCTCAATGAGTCTTACCATTTCCTCCTCTACCTCCTCCATGAATGTTTGAGCAGGCTCAGAGTCACCAGAGGCCAATTCAGCAGCTGCACCAGGACCCAGGACTGCAAAAAGGAAGGCAATCAATAGGTTATACATGTTTGTTTGCATTGTAATGGTAATTATATACAGCCTTATTTATTACTTTGTTATTTATACAATATTGAGTAAGTGTACCTGGAGCAGTGGTGGGCTCAGGAGCAACCTCCAGGGGGTGGAGAGTGGGGTCCTCTGCCAGGTCTGAGAAGCCCTCATCTTCCTCTTCATCCTCTACCTCATGCTCCTCCACCAGCTGAGCTGTCTCCTCTGAATCTGGGTGCATGTCCTGCAGTGCCCGTCCAGTCTGCCGGTATAAGTACTCCACCCCAATGAGCTCTCCTATTACCAGTAAAGGAGCCAGTGTCAAAGGTAATAATGTAATCAGAAATAAAATTACAATTGTGAACATAATTGTGATCGTATGACATTTACCAGTATACTGAGAGGGGGGAGAAAACTCAGGTGCCACTTTCTTCTTCCACAACTTTTCATAGTTGAGATTCACACTGTGAAGCAGGTTGCCCTGGTAACAGCGGAGTCCAGATGGTGTTATGGACAGGGCAGCAGTGGCACGGTCCTGGTTCCAACGGTGAAGCCCTTCCAGCAGGTACAACTGGAAATTCAAGCTGTTGGCACTAGTCCCTAAATATGACATAGAAATTATGAAATAACCTTCGGGTATACTGATAAATACAAATGGTATGGTTAAGACAAACCTGGTATGAAGCGATTGAGGTGCAGGTGGAATGACTCCAGAGAGTTGGAACCTCTGGCACACCTGTATGTGGGCAGCCGCACACCTCCTTTAGTCAGTTCCCCTGTTTTTGTGTACAGAGCAACACCCGGAGAATCCTGGATGCATTTAACATGTTTCCGCTGGACCCGCCAGATATGCTCCATACGCTCCCTATCAAACAGGGGAACTCCCATGTTGTCGTTGCCCCCCGGTCCCAGCAGGTTCTGCAGCAGCTCCTCCAGTAGCCGGGTGGTGCAGCTCTCACCTCTGGTCCTCCTCTTGCAGTGAAGAGCCAACTCGCCCTGTGACAGCTGGTCTTTGACATAGTGGTCACTAAGACCGGAGAGGCCATCTTTTTGAAGCTGCTGCCTTTTGGCATGTACCAACAGACGCACATCAGCTGGATCCCATTCAAATAAGCACGATGACAAACTTTTCATGAATTTTGGATAAAGCTGATGAGCATCTGTTGTGCAGCCCACCACAAGCCGACGCATGAAGTGCCAGATATCAAGACGAATGGCCATATCTGGCCACCCGCTGAATCTGGCTTGCAGCTTGGTCTCCCCTGCTTCAATGCAGCAGCCACAGTCCACATACAGAAGCACAGGAGGATCCACAGCAGCCTGTTGGTAGCGTCTGACCAGGTCTGCTGCCATCAAGTCCAGCCCAGGTCCCTCTTGAGCTGTTAAGACACTGATTAGAATTTGGCCATGCTCGTTGCCCACTGAGGTGACCCATGTGGCTGTGCCCTTGGCCACTCCTGCCAGCTTCTTTGTGATCTAAAAACATAACATATCATTTATAATTAATTATTTCTGTTTTAGCTAGTAGCAGATAAAGTATGTAGTAAAGCCGTAATTGTAAATTAAATGTATAATGCTGCTAACCTTCTTTGTAGAATCCATTTTAAGGATTGAGCCATAAGTGGATGTTATTTTGGCTCTGATGTCATCCAGCCTTGTCAGAATATCTTGACTGTAGACAGACAGGAGCCACTTGCAGCTGGGCACAACAGCAGGCTGTGGAGGCTCCCTGAAGGTGACAGGTAACAGTCCCTGCTGGTCGAAGAAGTGATTACACTCAGTGGTGTACTTATTCACCCTCCTCAGCCAGTCATTACTGTGGTTCTCCTTCAGCTGATTGAGAAGCCGCGTTGGACTGTTACCCTGCGACCTCTGCCGTAGTTGTCCGATGACCAGGATGTCACAGGCAAACCTTGTTTATAATAAAATAATATGAATTATTTCATGTTAAGTTAAATATTTCACATGTAATATGTTATTGCATGTACAATAATACTTACTTTTGAGTAAGAATGACGCAAAAGTCATCTCGGAGGGAAAGATGTAGCTGGGACAGGACTGTCTGACTCCAGGACGCGTTGCTGGCTCTACACTTCGTGCAGATAAGAGTCTCTGTGACCACGTTGTATGTCCGCTTTATGTCCAGCACCCTCCGTGCCCTCTTGTGCAGTCCACCACCTGTGAGCTGGTGTCCTCCACAGGCAGGGTTGGGACAAACCACTTTCACTTTCCGCTGCTTGTAGGGCATCCAGACAAGCAGTGGATGTGCAAAAAAGCGGTCTGGTGTAGGAGCCTGGTGGTAAAGGTGGCCTGGCTGTGGAGGATAATACCACAGGTCCAGGTGGTCATGGAGCTCGGCCTTTCCTTTAGGGCCTACTCTAAAGAGGGTCTTCAGAATCCATTTGTGGTCTTCAGGAGGCAAGCTCTCAGACCACAAGCGGGGGAGCTGAAGCGAGGCCGGGTGTGCCTCGACAGTGGCAGTCTAAACATATACAGTACAAGTAGAAAAACAAAAACATTTTACTCTAAAGTTGATCATTATTAAACAGCACTTACTAAGCCAGCCGGGATGGGTTCAGGAGAAAGGGAATCTGGAGCATCTTCTTCAGGTTCTACTGCCTATAAATGACTCTTGAGTTAGCAATTATAATTAATAAAGTCTTATTTAATAAAAGTCACAACTGTGTTACTCACTGGGAGAGCAGTGCTAGGAGCTTCTTCAGCCACAGATACATTACCCTGTTAAATGATCAGTGTTATATACTATTGGCTATGCACTATTTTTAATTGCATAATGCTGTTACCTCGATTATGTGCCGTTTTCTTGCCAGAGAGAGGTTGGGCTTTGCAGCATTACTCTGGCTCCCACCAAATCTGGGCTTCATGAACTGAATGAACATAAATACATGTAATGTGTTTGCAACAGAATATTCTGGTAAAAAAAAAAAAACTTTATTGTAGATCACCTTTGTCAGACTGAGTAGGGGTCGTTGCACACCAGTTTGTGCTGATGTGACCGGCTGCAGCAACTGTGGGGAGGTGAGTGGCTGTGGAAGCTGTGAGGAGGCCTGCTGCAGCGATGAGAGGGCTGGTTGTTGTGAGGAGGAGGAAGCTTGTAGTAGCGGTGATGGGGCTGGTCGTTGTGAGGAGACAGAGGAGGCCTGTGGCAGCTGTGAGGGGCCTGGTTGTTGTGAGGAGGAGGCCTGTGGCAGCTGTGCAGAGGAGGCACATACTTACAAGCACATATTACTACAATATTATGTAATATAACTCACAGATTGTATAAATACACAACATACCTTCTCAGTATGAAAGCCACAAACACATGTCCTCACACCAAACAAGGACATCTGTCCACGGGACTGCATTGGGCATTTCTCAATCTATAAAATCAAAGAAATTAGTTTCTTAGTTAAAAGTTAAAATGGCATGCAATTATAAAACTACTAGATATTATTATTATATTATTACAATCATTTACTACAATGATACAACTAATGATGAACATTTAACATATTCTTACCCTTTGATACAGCTCAAACCACTTCTTCTGGCGAGGAGCTGGTCTGTTGCCTTCTCTGGAAGGCCAGGTTCCAGTTGAGGCAAAACTCCTGAGGCGTGACACCCATTCGGAGTCCCCCATGCCTTTGTGGCTCTTCTTTGACGACATTGTCTAATAACCAAGAATAAAACTTTCATTAGGCATAGTGTATAGAGATTATGCAAGCAGTTCTGGTCTTGGTGGTAGAGAAAGTGTGGAAAGCAAACTTAAAAAGAGATGTGTGTCATTAAATGTTCACAAACACATTCATATAAATTATGTATTCTAATCATAACAATTTTATAGCAGATAGGGCGTAAACAATATTGCTTTATGAAGGAATGTTTGTTTTTTCTGCTATAATGTACTGTAATAAGGAGATCCAACAGACAGATTAAGAACAAAATGTCTGTAGATAAACTACTATTGATGCTCGATATATGTTGAAATAAATGCATATAACTCCTATCCTGAACATTATTGAACTGCACCTACAAACACATTAACGCCAGTCCGCTAACCGCGGTGATCGCCGCTTTTGAAGCACTGTTAACACTTACGTTAGCTCAGTTATGTAAAAACAGCACACACGTCTAATAGTAAAGATACAATTGTATTGATCCCGATCTCTTCAGCAGCAGATATAACGTTATAAATGACTGTAAAAGGCGCCACACAAGCAACGGAGCGATGAAAGCTAAGCTACGTAGCGTTTAGCTTATAACACGTAACTACACTATAACTATTTATAGGACTAAAATGGATGACTATGGTAATATAAAAGGAAAGGCAATAACATTCTTACCTGATCGCTGCTAAAACTTAGATATGCTGGATCACTGTCAAGTCTCCGTGATAGCAAATGAAGCGAGTAAGCGAGTCTTGACCATTTTCTGTGATTGGCTGAAAAATGAAGTCGCTCAAAATTATCTTCGCTCTGATTGGTCAAATGTTGTAGAGGGGAATAATAGACGAGACTGATTGGCTGTAAATGTTGAAGCTTTGCAACTCGATTGGTTTTCACGCCCAACATGTTGAAGTTGTTGATGGACGAGTATCCGGCGGCTAGCGCTCAGGTCGCAGTCTCCCCTGGAGGCGTGGGTTCGAATCCCACTTCTGACAAGAGTTTTACACATATGTAGTGTATATATCATTTTGATTTGGGATTAATATGAGTCGTATATCAGTTGACACATATCTAATGTAACACATTCATAAACTTGTTATTCAAGAGTAGTCGTCAGAGAAGTCACAAGCCACAGCTCGCTCTACTCAAACAGTGTTCAAAGCTACAGCTGATACGTCTGACACTTCACACCAGTCCTGCCTGAGCTAATCTGGGAAACTTTCCATTGGTGTAAATATGTCAGGATGGCCGAGCGGTCTAAGGCGCTGCGTTCAGGTCGCAGTCTCCCCTGGAGGCGTGGGTTCGAATCCCACTTCTGACAGCACTTTTTGATAATATCAACATAATATCAAAAAGTGACAGTACTTTAATATAGTCTATTGTACTTGCAACATATGCAAGAGGACTACAAACTATTTCATCTTTTGAGTGTGCCCCAAGGCTCAATGCTAGGCCTTCTTCCATTTAGTTTTTACAAATAAATGTTATTTATTTTCAACTACAGATATAAGAACTTGTATACGTTTTTTTTTCCCGTTAACTTAGTACCTGTTACTCTGCTGGTGCATTCATGTCATAACAACAAAGGCCTGTAATATTTAGACAAAAGGGTCTAAGTTCTAATAGGCTAATGTGTCTTGATTCAAAGCCTGAATAGTGCATTGTAATATAGGAACTTGTTCCCTTTTCTCTTGCAGCTGGTACAACGCGGGAGCATCTTGGGTTGGCCATGGCTCTAAAGGTGCCTATCTTCATCGTCATCAGTAAGGTGGATCTGTGCACGCGAGCCACAGTGGAGCGCACTGTGCGGCAGCTTGAGCGAGTCCTGAAGCAGCCCGGATGTAATAAGGTCCCAATTGTGGTGGCAAACAAAGACGATGCAGTTACCGCAGCACAGCAGTTTGCCCAGTCTCCCAAGTAAATCCAAATATTTGATAAAATATTGTTATCTACCCTATATGAGGCTTCAACATCATTTATTTTCTTCTAGTATTACCCCGATCTTCACGCTGTCCAGTGTTTCCGGGGAGAGTTTAGACTTGCTCAAAGTATTCTTCAACATTATCCCTCCACTAAGCAACAGTAAAGAACAGGAGGAACTGATGCAACAGTTAACGGAGTTTCAGGTTGGAATCGTAAATGGAATAATGTTTTGATTGCATTGAACAAGTGAGAAAAATAATAACAATACTTATGCAGGTGGATGAGATCTACACTGTTCCTGAGGTGGGGACTGTTGTGGGAGGTACTTTATACAGGTAACTTTAACCTTTTATCCTTACAATTTAAAATAAACGTTTAGTATAACCCAGCTGTTGTGTTTTACAGCGGGATTTGCCGTGAGGGAGATGACCTTGTAGTAGGGCCAACAGACGCTGGCCATTTCCACAAGCTGACAATTGGCAGCATCCAGAGGAATCGCTCGGCATGCAGGGTATTAAAGGCTGGTCAGGCTGCTACGCTCGCTCTGGGAGAATTCGACCGTACGTTATTAAGAAAAGTAAGACTAGGAATATATTGAGAACCAACTTATTTATCAGTTTAATACATATTTAATTAGACCAACAATTAAAAGAAAATATTTCCTATGGCAGGGCATGGTGATGGTCAGCCCAGAGATGGATCCGACTATATGCTGGACATTTGAGGCTGAGGTTGTCCTACTTTTCCATTCAAGGACTTTCCATAAAGGTTTCCAGGTTACTGTGCACATCGGCAATGTAAGACAAACTGCCATTGTAGAAGCAATGTATGGAAAGGTCAGTCCTAAACTCTACATTTACATTATGAATTCATCTTCATTGTTTTCTTTTTTTAAAATGTATGTATTGTTCCTTCTAACCCAGGAAGCACTCAGGACAGGTGAAAAGGCAGAGGTCTGTTTCAGGTTCATCAAACACCCTGAGTACCTAAAAGTGGGAGCAAAGTTGCTCTTCAGAGAGGGCGTCACCAAAGGTATTGGACATGTCACCAAGTTGCAACCCCTCGCCCAGTACAAACCATCCCAAAGAGAGGAGGATGGGGCCTAAATGTGAGGCAGCTTTTCTCCTTTTCAATCATCTATTTTGTCATAAACTTCTCCCTTGTCATATTCAGTCTTTTAAACAACTTTGAATGCTTTCGCTCACTGTATCTTGTTCTTTGGGTTTTAAATGTGTGACACTGATCAGCAATACCACCATCACTTTGTACACAGACTAGAATGTCAACCAAAAGTGGACCTTTTTGTGGCAAAATTACAACAGTGCATTGTTTACAGCTGAATGCACTCCAAACACCTAATGCCACTTGCCCTGAAGCTCGGACGTCACTCAAAACGCACTCAAAAGTCGTTGTCACCCAGTTGTTGTTTTGTGACCTTTAGTGCCTCGGAGACAAGTCCGTCTTTAGTACATATGTTCACTTCTGTAGAGTTTATTGTGCTTTCAGGCACTGCTTTGGGGTTATAACACTGACTACTTTATGAAGATAAGGGTTAAGAGGTGTAACTCTAGCCCAGCCTTTGCTCTGTCAGAGAGAACAGAGAAGTTCTAATGTTACTTACTAGTCTTCAGTACTTTAGTTCCTCAGGTTTGTTGAGAACTGCCATTTGGTCATTTGAACATCCCCAGAAGAGGATGTGAAAAGTGTAATGGGAAAGTTTCCCAAAGATCCAGTATGTCTGTATTGGGTTATGCAGGGATGGGTTTGTTCGCCATGTATTGCTGCCTTCATTAAAAGGGACTAGACGGAATTAAAAAAATTAAAAATTATGTATTGTCCACCCCCTAGCATGTAGGGGGTGTCCCAATGCAGTGGTTCCCAACCTTTTTTCCTTGAAGCCCCCCCTGCGCGTGCTGTAACCAATTTTCTCCATTGTCATGCACACACTTAAAGGAATAGGCCATTGTTTTTCCATCTTGTGATATGTTCTTACCTTAGCTTTGACGAGTTCATGTGTACCTCTCTGGTCTGCACGTGTGCCTTCCGTAACGTAAACACAGCACAGACGGCGTTCGCATTAGCATAGCCTCTCTCTCCTCTATAGCTCCAAACGAGGTGAATCTTCGTAATATCTTCACTTTACTGTGCGGATGCCGAATTACTCCTGATATTATTACGCCTTACAATATAGTTTCCCTTTTTATCCGCTTAGAAAATCCACATTATTTAATTTTGTGTAATTATACTTTATAGTGTAACACTTCACGTCACCATATTTAAATTGGGAAAACGTGGAAGAGTTTGGTAGCTTCTATCTTCACCTCGTTTGGAGCTATAGAGAAGAGAGAGGCTAAATGCTAACGCCGTCTGTGCTGTGTTTACGTTAAGAAAGGCACACGTGAAGTCCCCCCCCAGTTCACAAATGAACTCGTCAAAGCTAAGGTAAGAACATAATCTCAGTATGTAAAAACGGTGGCCTATTCCTTTCAACATAGACTGCAGTTACGCATAAGACCTGAGGTGGCAGTGGCGAGTAAAACTTCCATCTAGTCCCTTTAAGTGCCACCTATTGTTACTTATGTCACAGCTTTCACCAGTTTTCCACAGTGCCTACAGAACGGATACTTCCGTTTCATAAACGATAAACTTCTTGAGTTGCTGCTACTCAACAAAAGCAGCTTTTGATATCTTTTAAAGATGTTGGAAAATATATTTTGAGTGTGTATGTGGCTTTGTTGTGGCCTTTAATGCACATTTTATTAGTTCTCCCACTGATAGGGAGGACAAGTGAAATGTTTTGTTGCACCTCATGTTTGTGTACACTGATGGGGGGGAATAAGCTATGAAGCATTTCAACCAAAGGTTTTCTAGTTCTATACCAGGTGTTTGTCGACACATCTGAGAGGTATTTTATATATTTTAATAGTTTTGGATATTATATCAACATTTTCATTTATTTGAAACAGGTTTGTCTGGGTTTTTTTAAATGAAAATGTAATGTTTTATAATCATTTGGGTGAAATGCAATATTTATGTACAGATCCAATTATGTTAGGGCGTGTTAAAGAATAAAACTTCCGACCACAACCTTTTGGTGTAATTGCTTTTTCCAAGTGCAAGCACTGCAGTATAGCACAAACGCAATTCTTTCCATCCGTGCTTGTGCTAATGATTAATTGTAAAACAAGCTCTTACAGTTCAAGTTTTGATGTTATAAATTGCATTGTGTCAATTTTTATTAGTTTATCATATCAGTTCTTTACAGCCATAGACCTTACTGCTAGTTCTTTCTGAGCTTAGCAATTTTGCATTATACAAAACATATCCATACGGGGATTATACACAAATATGGCAAATTGAAGCATTCATTTTATAAAATACAAATTACGTATTCCAACATTCAAGATATGTTTTGCATTAAATAAAAATAAAAATGTGTTCAGCTCCTTTTAAAGAATGAATCCAGTGTCCCTGTGCTTCCACCAGATCTATGTCGCTTGGCTTGTGGTCCAGATTGAACTTTTTTTGTTTTCCCTGCTGCTGCCCCCAATTTCTGAGATACTTGAAGAAGTGGCGCAGAGGAGACAGAAGGAGAGTGTACACGGGATGAAAAAGAGCTCTGAAGTGCCATTGCAAAGTGATAGTCCTTGTGTTCAGGCATTTCCCAAACCAGAATGTCCTTTCCACACTTGTCACACTTACACAAGTCTTCCTGATCAACCTGAGTGGGAATTGAATCTGTATTTTCCTCTGCATCAATGTCCAGCTGAAAATCACTATAAGGCAACGGATTAACATCTACCTCGGGAATAGTAGAGGTGTTACTAACCTCTGGCTCGTCTTCATTACCAGGCACTGATTGTTCGCTTCTTTCTATTTGTTTCTTTTGGAAGAAAGAAGATATACTGTTTTTGGGGTTAGCTGCGCCAGCGTTACAACATTTCTGACTCTCTCTTGTTGTTGTTGACACGTCCTGAGAGGCTATTTGAGTTGCGGCTCCTGCGCCGGCCTCTCCCTCCTCTGCCTGTAGTGACGATTGATGTTTTTGTTTCTGAGCAGCTTTTTGAAACAAGGACGGAATGCTTCCTGGTCTCTTGAGCGCTGTGCCATTTTTCACTTCAGACGATGCTTGGGTTGTAGATTGCGTGGCGGAGAAAATATCCTGTGTTGCAGAGACATCACTAGAAAGGAAGCCCGCGATGCCCCCAGCTGACGGCGCATCATTGAATTTGCTCGCCGAAATGAGAAGCAAGGTGAGGGGTGGAGTCCTAGAGATAATAGACACGTTTTAGGATACATCACAGGGCGGCAGTGCACAGTACATTCACACATTATTGTTATCGCGATACTTGGTGACACATAAGTAAAACAACCACCACTTACCAGGTTTCTTGTTGGTTCCCAGCCGTGTTCAGACTCTTGATGATAGAAAAACTGTCACTTGAAATTTTGTTTGCTTCGTAGCGGACCAGAGCACAGCAGCGAGAGAAACCGCTTGGCCTCTTGTCTCCAAGTTGACGTACTCCGACCGTTAGCAGCTTTGCCACCCTGCCATTCTTAAACACAAGAAAACTTGTCATGTCAAATAAATGGAAATCTATTTTTTTACTGTAATCAAGTAAGAGTACACATCATTTATACCACGTCTCTGTCCTTGGTCAGCCTTTCCTCCAGCTCAAGAGACAGTTGGTGAAGCCAATACTGCACCTAGACAAGGGTTTCCCAGAATATTTGTGAGCAATAATAACTTCAATCAAATAGTGATAAAGTGGCTTTTTATTAGACTTTAATGCCGTTACCTGCTCCTTTGTGGCCAGTGATGTTTTTCCTGGAAAATTCTTACTGCAACCAATGGACTTGGGAAGCTGCCTGGGCTTCACTGCTTCAAAGTCGACTCCACGGCACAAATCAAAAAGCCACTGACTGTAAAACAATGTAAATTACTTTTATGGTCACACAAATACAAAAAAATAATCATCTCGAAACAGGGTATCCTCAAATACTACTTTTTATTAATATTGTTGAACTTTGTGCTAAAAGTGTACCCCTTTTTGTTTCATGTGGTAATTCGAGAGATCTACAATACAAAGCATGTCAAAACACCAGGCTCTTAGAATGTTTTCACATTACACAAGTACAAACTATTGCAACTTTGTTCTTACCCTGTTTTTTCACCAAAGTGCTGTCCCAGCTGAGCCTGAGAGAACTGTGTGAGCTCTCCCATGTTCTCTATCCCCAAGGTTTCAGTAACAGATGTGCCAAGTTTTCCTCCAAGGTTCCGGCTAAGCGAACAAAAATAATAAACATGGTTTTGTTTTGTTCAAGAAAAGAAAAGACTCTTCTCCATTGAATCAGCCTGGTACTACTGTGTATTTACTCTATATTTTTAGTCAAGCATGATCACAAAGATTACTTACATTTTACTGATGTGCAGCGAGTTGAACAGCTCTGCCACAGAGTCCATCGGCAGAATTGTTTGTCGATTTGGTTTGTTAAGACCGCATGCTAATTTAGACAGCACCTGCACACACAACATTATTAAGCTTGACACATATTATCAATTAAAAACAATTGTGATTTAACAGACCTTATTGTGAGATATCCCAGCTGAACATTGGAACCCTGTGTCTTTCTCCACAGCTGCTCTCATTTCCTCAATGATAATGGCTCCTACGGTAAGCTGCAGCTCCGGTAGACACTGCTCTCCTGACAGTGGTAAAGAAGACAGCCACTGTGCTAGACCACTGGACCTCTCAGCTTCTGTGTAAAGTCATTTTGTATCTTTCAAAAATAAAATGTGGATTTGATCTAGTGTAGACGATATACAATCACCTAATCAAGCCTTAACGCCTGCCCTTGTGATTGTTACGGTCGCTCTAAATAAGCGGCTTCTGCCTTCGAGCAAAAGGCACGGAAGGGTTCGAAGCAAAATCTCCAGACTGACAAACACATAAGTCTACGGAACTACACTGACTTAACACTGACGGAAAACACTTTATCGCTTTTATATAGGGACTTCTTTTTTTAATTAACCTATCCAGTCTTAGAAACATCTTGTTTTGTCTGCATTGCTCTATATGCGTGGCAATGTGATAATAATGTGTGATTTTGTCTGAGTTACCTTTATCTGATTCGTGTTCCTGAGCTAACGCTTCCTCATCGGCTGCACTTTGTGGGTAACCCTGGACATGGGTGGTCTTGAGAAGATGGGGTTCAATCTGCTTGCCAGCCATATCCTTCAATCGCCGCTGGACCGCAGAGGTGAGATCCATGTAGGCCTCATCAATGCTGGCCCTCTCGATGACCGCAAACCGGGACATCACCTCGATTACCTCCACACTCGCCTCCCTGTAACTACGAAAACAAAGGTACAGTATTACGATGTATTCAAGTTGGACAAGGTTACTTCAGAAGGCATTGGTTTCATTCTTACTGTGTTAGGTCTGCCTTTCCGTGAGACTCCCGCACTCGGGCCACCTCCAGGTCTGGGCACAGTTTCTTGGCATCGTCGACCCACATGTTCCTCGTGACACCATGGGCTCTTGCCTCGTAACTCACAGCTATAATTCTGATCCCAGCAAGGATTGGATATCACATTATTACAGGCTGTCCCCCTAGACAAATGTGACCTCTGCATTTGTTCCTAAATGCCACTGGTTTATCCCATTTTAATTATACACTAAACACTTGCTAAAATGTTACCCTGCGTGATATGTGCCCTCACTGTCACAAAAAACTAATGTCACAGTGGAGACAATCAGCAGATGTTCCTCATGTGCAGTTATTTACACACACAGTGCAGAAAGCAAGATCTGTTATGGAGAAATGCATCAAATGGAAGTAAAGAGGTGTTTTGACTTTGAATGACAAAGAAAGACTGATATAGAGCTGCAGAGTTTGACAGAGAAGCGCTCACCCTCCGCCCTTCCACGTCTTGTACTGGGCCACCACGCACGGTTTGTTAGCTAGAGCGGGCTTTAGCCGCTGCTCCACCTGCACATAAAAGCAATCCATATCCACCAAGGCGACCACTCGCTCCTTTCCGTACTCCATAACCGAACCGAGACTCTAAAAACACAACTAAATCCGTGGTAGTGTTTCCGCTCGTCGCTTCGTAATTCTTGTATTTATTGTTTTGCGTCGCTTCGTAATTCGCGCAGGAGCGACGTTACGTAAAAACGTCATCAACATGAGACGAGGCAGGCTACGTAAGTTGCAAACATGTGTTTCTTTTTTTTATAGTTTTTTTTATTTTACTTTTTTTTATTAATTAATATGTCTATGGATAGATCATGTAAGCATGGTTCATAGTTCATCAGTTTAAGGTGACAAATTGGCAATTTTCAACAAATTAAAATGACTGTAACAATTCAAGGCACCAACAGAAATAGAACAAAATAAATATAAAAATTAAATAAATAAAACATAACACAAAATAAAACAAATCCATTCACACACACTCCCACTAAACAGTTTCCGTTAAAGGTTTTCTCCAAAAACATTCAGATTGTCAAATACATTAAGAGATTTAGATTTCATACATTTTAAAGATATCAGATAGTTTCCTTCAAGTTGTCTTAAACACTGTGAAAACAGGCGTGACTTTTTCCATTTGCAAGAATGAATAAAGTCCTTCAGGGAAATCCCCAAAATTATATTGTCCAATGTAAGAGAGTCCTGCTGCAGCTGGATTTTCGAAGAGAACCAGTCCATAAAGTCTTCCCAAAATGTGCTTGTGCACATACGTTGATAAAAACAGATGTTCAGTGGTTTCAATATCTGAGTCACAGAAAGTACAATTGTTATAATCTATACCAAACCTCTGAGAGGCTCACTGGATGGATATATCGCATTAAACATTTTAAATATTTAGTTCTTATATGTTTAATCTGCTCTTTTGACAAATTTTGAACAATTGAGTTTCTGTTAGATTTGATTGGATAAAAGTGATCATTTAGACACTTTCGCAAAGTTTTGTTTGGTATCTCTTTTCCCATAAAATCTTGCTCATTGATATACAGTGTTGCCAATTTGGGAGGAGGTAAACTCCTCAAATCAGTATTTTCAATTAATTGTTTAACAGATTGGGGAATAGCTTTGCATATTATTTTAAATTCAGTTCTTTTGCATGTTAAATTGTAAGTGGAGATGAAGTTCTCATATGATAACCAATTACCCTGTCTGTCCATTAGGTGGCGTAAGAACCACACTCCTTTATCCATCCAATGTTGCAAAAACAAAGATTTTGATGCGGAGTGAAATTGAAATGGCTGTACATAGGTTTCCAGCTTAACAGAACTTGCTTGTGAAAAGACGACAACTTAATTGGAAGTTTCTCAATATGAAAGTCGCAGGCAAAGGACAAACTCAATACTTCCTATTTTCTCAAATAACCCCCTGGACAGACACAATCATACACTGTTCTTCTCTGTTATGAAGGACTTCAGCCATTTCACTTTTAGGACCACATTTAGACATTCAAAATCAATTGCTTGTAGGCCACCATCCTTGTATTCTTTGACAATTTAATATTTTTTTATATAATGGACTTTATTTTTCCAAATATAATTGAAGTTTAATTGATTTTTTTTTTTTAATATCCTGTCTGGTATTGCCAATGAATAGGCTGGATAGATGCACCTCGCTAGTGATTCCATCTTTGTTAGATACGTTCTTCCAAAAACTGTTAGATCCCGTTGTAGCCAAGAGTTTAGTTTGGATTTTCATTTAACGATTTTATCTTGAATGTTTTGTTTCTCACTTGATGCCTTATCTTTGGTCACGTTAATTCCTAAATATTTAACACATGATTTAATTGGGATACTATTGGCTACAGAAAGGTCGCAATCATGGATAGCCATGAGCTCACATTTTTTATGGTTCAGTGTCAAACCTGACGCTTCGGAGAAAAGGCTGATATGTTTCGGAACTTAAGGGATTTGTTCCAAATTTTTTAGAAAAATAGTTGTGTCATCTGCAAGTTGACTTATAATTAATTGTTCATTAAAAACCTTTAACTTCTCAATATCAGAGTTTTTCATTAAGATTGCCAACATTTCTGCTGCCATAATAAATACAAATGGAGAGATATTACAGCCTTGTTTCATGCCTCTATTTACAGAGAAACGAGGCGTCATACCCATTGGAAGAGCTACAGTGCTAGTTGTACTGTCATTTAAAGATTCGATAATGTTACAGATATTTGGTCCAAACCCATACATGTTTAAAACGTTAAAGAGAAATGGATGTTCCAGTCTATCAAAAGCTTTGTGAAAATCTAGAAAAAGAATGAAGCCATTATCCTCAATCATATCTGTAGTGGCTATTTGTCCATAAACTTAATCAAAACAAATAATACTAAACTTCTCAAATGGCCACTGAGGCTACGTCATGGTTAGGCTTTACGCAGGTTAGAGGTACCAAAATCAATTAATGTCCAAACCAAAAGATGCGTTTAAGGAGGTTTATTCACACTTGGAAAGCAAGCTCAGGCATTTTCTGCTGCCTCTCTTACGCTTGACCTACTTATGCAAATGAACATACCATGTGACCAATAAACAATGTAAATGCAAAATAAAACAAATTAACTTTAGCAAGAAAGGAAATAAATAAGGCTATAACTTAACTTGAGCCTAAAATAAACAAAGTGCAAAATAGCTCCAACAATATCGTTATAATCCAAGAGATCTTGAATTAGTCTTACGTTATTGTGTATAGATCTTTTATTAACAAACCCAGACTGTGTTTCACTGATTACTTGAGATAATCCACTTTTTAATCTATTGGTGAAAATATATGTAAACAAAAGGGACCGTTCAAAGGGGAAATAGGGCGGTAGTTTCTAATATTTTGTTATCCTTGTTTGGTTTGGGAATTAAAGTTATGATGCCTTGTTTCATGCTTGTTGGCAAATTCAAATTAGAAATAATCTCCTAAATTTTTCGAAAAGGAGTTCTTTAAAGAGATTCCCAAAAATGCCTATAAAAATTGGTCGTAAGTCCATCTGGACCAGGTGATTTATCCAGTTTAAGGCACATAATAGCACTATCTAGTTCTATCAGGTCTATGTCTTTTTCACATTTGTCTTTAAAATCATTGTCAATTTTTTGAATAAAATGTTCTATTTTGTTGAGGAAGCCCTCTGCTTTTTCGGCTGAATAAGAGGAGGTATATAGTTTTTGATAGAAAGTACTGATTTCTTCTGCAATGACAGACTAATCTGAACATTCGCAACCATTTATTATCAACGTTTTTATACCATTTCTTGTCTCGTTATTTCTAATCTGCAGAAGTAAGCAGAATTTCTCTCGCCTTCCTCCATCCACCTTGCTCGAGATGTTATATATGCTCCTCTGGCCTTCCTTTCATACATTTTATAAAGTGTTTCTTGTAAATGCAATAGTTTTATTTGATTATGTTCAGACCGTGTAGGGTGAGTCGTGATTGACCAAATATTTTTAATAATGTCTTCTTCCATATAATTTTTCTCCATCTGTTTGCTAAAAGAGATTGACGGATGGATTTTGTATTTTAGTTATTCCCATTTCTGAGTATATGTTAATAAGGATTCATCTAATACAGTGTTCTGGATTAGAGATTGTATAGTATTACAAAAGTCATCATATTTCAGTAAATTTGAGTTCAATTTCCAATAGCCTTTTCTACTATGTGGGGAAGCTGGCCAATGTGGTCAAGTAGGAGGCAGACTCAAAAGTTCCCATTGTAGCCCAAATTTATTTCACCGTGGTAAATGTCTCAAAATCAAACTTTACATATGTACAAAAATAACTTTCAAAAAATTGCTTAACATAATCAAACAAACAGAACTTAACTGAACTCAGGAACCATACCACATGTACACAGCTACATGGTTCCTTCAGACTGATTGCAAGACACCTTTTAAAACGCTCCACTGGCAGGAAGACCATCCCCCAGATCAGTCCATCTCTCGAGGTAACTATCAGGTAAACTCACTGTGTAAACTGTGTTTTGACAAGTACGTTTTTTCTACAAACACTTCCCATTCCCCCCGGTTACTTCAACCTCAAAATATGTTTAAACTTAGATATAACACAAAAATACAAAATACAAGAAACTTGAAACCAGTTCCCCCTTGCACATGGGCCGGTCCATGGGCAGAGCAAATTTTTTAAATATGGCCGCCTACACGGACACACCCCTTTCCGGACCAGGTGGCAAGTATTACTTTGATTGCAACAATTAACAAAAGGAAACATTACCCCCAATGATAACAGTTGTGTCAAGTGATAGCAAGAATTATAAAGTACTTTAGGGTTACAGACGTCCAAAACAGCTCTGATAACAACAAAAAGAAAAGAAAGGAGAAAAAGAAAAGATCAATATAGAGATGCCAGCCTTTGCAAACCAGCTCCGTACACCCAACATGGATGTGCAGTTTCAATATCATTGTGCATAAAGGTGCAGATAGGCAAAAGAGATTGTTGTGGACTTTCGAAGAGCCCGGGTCCAGCATGCTCCTCTAACAATCAACAGTGCTGCAGTGGAGAGAGTGACCAGCACTAAGTTCCTGGGTGTGCACATCACAGAGAACCTTTCCTGGACCATGCACAACTAAATCTCTGGTCAAGAAAAGTAATCAGCGTCTCTACTTTCTCCGCAGGTTAAGAAGAGCTAGAGTCCCAGCCTCTGTTATGTGCAACTTCTACAGAGGGACTATAGAGAGCATCCTGACCAGCTCCATCACTGTGTGGCACGGCGCCAGCACTGCCTCCTGCCGAAAGAGCCTCCAGCGCATCGTGAGAGCAGCGGAGAAGATCTGTGGAGCTCCTCTCCCCTCCATTAAGGACATGTACTCCACCCGTCTCACCCGCAAAGCCGTCAGAATCACCAGGGACCCTACGCACCCATCACACAGTCTCTTCACGGTAATGCCTTCAGGGAGGAGACTGGAATCTACGGGTCAGGTCCAGTCGACTGAAGAACAGTTTCATACACAAGGCCATTGGGAAGCTGAACTCCCTGCCCTCCCTCCCACCCCTCTTCCCCCACCCCCCGCTCCACAATCAAGGACGAGAGAAATATAATTTCAAATCACTCACATGGTTTGACAGATAAAAAATCTTGAATCTGGAATATAGTGTCGTGCCTTTTTTCAGGTTTTCTGGACAATGGAGGAAACAAATAAGTTAGGATACCTTCCGCACACTGCGGGTGACAGATGGACCCCCTAGTCCGTCTGGGATATCCGTCACCTTTCCCACGTCACCAAGTTCGCCCACCAATGATTCAATACAGACAACTTAGATAGTTCTCAAGTCAAATGTATTTTGAAAGATATTGCAGAGTAAAATGATACAAAACCGATTCAGAGTTGGAGTCCTGAAACAACAGGACGGCGCCAGCAGTAGAAGTTTTGGAAACAGAGAGACTAATTAGCCGATGAGCCTCGACCAGAACTCGTATAATAGGATACAGAGATGACGTCTAGGGATGGTACGCAAAGCTGGTATTGAAGGTTCAGTCTCTCACATTTTTATACCCTCTATCTAATACAGTATTTTCCCATGCCTACTGGTCTGTGGGGTGGGTATACTCCCTTAGACCTTGAGAACCGGTTTTTCCTAGTTTATCTAGTGGATGCTGTGTAAGCAGGTGCAATGTCTCAGTCTGCTCCTTACGCCCAAACATTGTTGCGCTTTCCCTTTTTGGCTCGGCGCTCAGTTATTTTCTTATAGCATGACCCGATGGTGGATTTTGTTTATTCATATATGGTCGTTCTGAACAGACTGTGGTTTGAGCTAGTACAAAAATATGTTTCCTGACAATAGGCATAAAGTTATAAGTTAAATTCTATAGGGTTAAGCAAAATGTGTTTCTATTGTGTATCCATCGTATCCATCGATATAAATCATTGATGGGGAATGGCTGCCATAAGAAAAAAAGGCTCCAAGAGTTTAAATTAACAATACGATTAGCCGCACTACAGAACAGTAGGAGATGAGAGTCCGTTGCCACTGACTCAGGACAAGAAGGTTGTTGCCATTGTTGTCATATATCAGCTGTATTTGACTACTGAATTTGGGCAATATTGCAGCATTTCCATATTTTAACATAATATGGCTGAGCAACTTTGACTTCTGCTTTTTGTGTTGGGAGAGGGACAGTAAGTATCTCTATGTAACATCAAGTAAGCCATTTCAGATTATTACTGAGCAATGAGAAAGTATGATAATTGATTTGTGAAATTAAATTAAATTAAATTATGAACGTTGTTAGGGATGTCACATTTGTATGTTGACCAGCAGAACATCACACTGTTCTTGGAGTCACTATACCAAAACAAAACAAAATATATATTTTAGTGTTGTAAGTTTGGCAGCAAATGTTTCTAATTTTCTCTCTAAATAATAAGACTATAGTTTTACATCAAAAAATATTATTCTGCAAACGGCAGTTTATGCATCCAAACCCTCAAACTGTTCTCTTCTGCATTCTTATATAAAACTGTAAACTATGCATCTGATTATCAACCTTTTTTAGATTGGACCAGCAGCAGGAAGTGTTATATGTCTCTAAATATACAACATTTAGTTACCATAAATGCTGCGGGAGAAAAACCTTTAATTCATATAAATATTCAAATATTCAACCATTGAAAACAGGAAGAGGAAGATGAGTGTTAATCTTCACATCTCACTCCACTCACTTTACTTTTGACGCTATGGCTCTTTGGGTCACATTCATTTTCATTTGCACTGGACTCACTGGTAAGTAAGCAGTATGGAAAAATAATATACTTAGAAGTATTGGTACATTATCTGTTAAGTGAAGAAAAAAAAAAATGTTTTTGTTTTTCTTTCCCCAGGCATCCACAGTATAAGTACAGTTGGGCATGTGGCAGTTGAAGTTGGAGGCACTGTTCATATCCCATGTAAATATGAGGACAAGTACAGAATAAATATTAAAGAACTGTGCTGGGGGTACAATTGGAATTTCTGCATAACTAAAATTCGTTCAGACGAAAAACATTCTTCAAAGTATTTTATAAATGATGACAAAAATCAGAGAATTGTTACCTTTACTGTTAAAAATCTAGCATTTGGTGATTCTGATTACTACTGGTGCACTGTAGAAATATCAAGGGCGGCGAATGACGGAGAACGATTTCAACTGTCAGTCCCCAAAAAGGGTAAGAGGCTTTTGTGCTGTATTTTATCTGCGTCATGCATGTGCTTAGCCGTTAATCACTTCCTTGAGACTTTTAGGTTCTGAAAGAATTGTTTGTAAAAGTTTGTACACTGATTACCCAACAATAATACAATTAAAACTAGAAATTAAATTAAAAAAATACACCCCAAGTGACCCACCACCTGCAGGAGGAGCCATAGGGGGCTGGTGCGATGTGATTTGGGAAGCTCCCCCACGACCCGGCAACGGACAAGTGGAAGAAAATGAATGGATGGATGGACAAATAAATGTGTATAACAAAAAAAATATATTTTAGTGGCATAAGTATCAGACCATTTTTGGACATTCATAAATAAAAAATGTCTGTGTCATTACCCATGCGACAGAAAAGTACAGTCTAAGCGTCAGTGTACGAGAGTAAAAATTAAGCAATAAGTAAAACTCCTTAATTTTTGCTCTCCTACTATGTTGTGGTCCAAATGAGTCTACATTCTTCCTGAACCCATTATAACTGCTTGACTGTGTGCAAATGTCTTTACTTAGGTGAATCAAAGCTGCATGTCGACTCTCAGTGGATCACAGGATACTTTGGCAAACAAGTAGTGATCTATTGCAACTACAGAGGTTCTGTGCCAAAACAGTGGTGCCGAGTTGGCGGAGGCTGTGTTAGTAGACCTGGACGACTAGATGGAGCCCTCGTAACCACTGACACAAGTGTCCCTGGGGTGTTTGCTGTGACCATGACTGACCTGACGGCAAAGAACATCGGCTGGTATTGGTGTAGCTCTGGAGACCTGCAGATGCCCGTGTTTTTGCATTTAACTGAGAAACCAACCGCCAGTAAGTAATTAAATAATGCATTTGGAAGAAAACCTAATATATTTAAACCAATTGTTTTACTAGACAAAGTTGAGCAACATCTCTACAGAAATTATGCTGCGATTTCCAGCTCCCAGCAATTACTCTGGGAGTGAGGGAAAGGGAGCTTGCTCACAGTAGTTAAGATGTCCCCCTACCCCGAAAAATAAAATGTGTCACGCTTTGAATATCACAAATTATGTTTATAAAGGAAGGTTTATCACGAGAGATGTAGGTCTGTCAATTTAGGGAAAAATTGCCATATCTTATACGTATAATCTCTAGGGTATACACACTCAGTATGACGGCAACAATTGATTCTGGAGCGCTGTAGAGGCCACGGTGATCAAAAGTAAAGGTGCCACGCTGACCACTCATACAGCCGCTGGGTCACTACAATTTCACGCACAAATATCAACTTTATTGTTCGCATTAAAAGTTGCATAATGCACCTTTGATGCAACGATCAATAATGTGTGAGTAATAAAGCTCTTGAGTGTATATTGACATTGCTTCTATCAATTAGCTACAATCACAACTACCACAACATCGTCAGCTGCAACAACAGAAACAACTTCTCAGCAGGAAAGGTCAGTCAGTGTCAATACATTTTATAAAGATAAAAGTTTACATTTCTTGTTTTTGTCTTTTCTTGCAGTTTGTCTGATTGCATAGAAGCTGTCATTGTACTGGGTTCGGTGATATTTATTGTAGGAGTGTCAATGGTCGTCTGGGTCATGCTCAAAAGAAACAGTAAGTCATAGCACATCTTGATTGTGTTCATTATATGATGATGAATTATCAAAACAGAATGCTTTTTTCTTCTTCTATAGTAAAGAATACAGAGGTAACGACTGCAAGCATTTGAAAACGCACGTGTGGGATAAATAACAGTAAGTGTAAGTGTTATTTTCATTTTGTAGGGCCCACAAACTGAGAAAGATCAAGAAGTCGTGTAAAGTGACATGTCCTCAAACAGGAAAAGGGTATCTAAGATGAAAAACTTGTACTTTATACTACTGCTTTTGTTACAAATTACTGCTTATTCCCATAGGATGAACCACTTGAGGTGAGTGTGATATACTCCACTATTTAAACACAGGGCAAATCTCAACAAACGGTCAGTTGTGGGAAACTACAAATGTTGAATGTACAAGTTATGAGGATGCTCCCAGTCCGTGAGAATGAAAATATGCTTTTTCACTTTTTTTTTAAGCTGGACCTGGAGAAGGAAGTGTGATCTACAGCGCTGTTTATAAATAGTAACAATTTGGTTCCTGATAATGTAGCGGGAAATAACAGTGTTGTACAATCATCTCATAATATATGTCATATTTTTCCCCTGTGTATCATCTGTTTTATTTTTCAATTTACAAACAACTTATGCAAACCATGGCCAGTTGTCTGTAAAGATCCCTGATTAAAAATGTGGATGAAAAAAAATCTATTTTGTACATTCATGTCCCTTGATTTATTCCATATTCCTTTTGACGCGCATTGAGTTGCCTTGTGTACGAAATGTGCGGTATAAATAAAGTTGCCTTGCCTTTTAGTGCTGAAGTCTGATACTGAAACTGTTCAAATTATCACGTTTTATTCTTAATAAATCTACAAATATTTAAAAGTTGTACCTTTCTGTATCACAGGCAATGAATTGAACCTAAAGTGTCATCAAAAAACAGCTGCGACTGAGAGAAATGGAGTGAGCCTCTTCTCTTTTTTACACTTTTTCAAAACTATACTTTATAAGGAAGTGTTGAAAAAGAAATGATTAGTTATTATATAAAGACCCTTTAACGTGATTTTGCGAGAGTCGTATTAAAATAGAAATCACACTGTGCAGATTTTTCTCATAATGTACGTGTTAGTCTTCAGAATGAGGACACCACAAAGAGCCCCATTTTATGTAAAGCACTGGTCTGTATTACACTAAAGAGTCTGATTACGGAATCAACTCTTGTCAACTGTAACATAAAGGGATAAAAAGAGGAAGTGCTGTAACCACTGTTGAACGTCTGCGCTCACTTGTTCAACATCACTTCTGGCATTATGGCTCTTCAGCTCACATTCATATTCATCTGCGCTGGACTCACTGGTAAGTAACTGGCATATGAATGATAAAAGCATTAGCATATTTCCTGTGTTTCATTGAGTGAGTTGGATATATTCTTTTGTTCCAGGCATCCACAGTATAAGTACAGTTGGGCATGTAGCAGTGGAAGTTGGAGGCACTGTTCATATCCCATGTAAATATGAGGACAAGTACAAAAACGATGTGAAATATCTGTGTCGAGGGTCAACATGGCGTTATTGCTCACATGAAATAAAAACAAATCAAAGAAATTCTGCAAAGTATTCAATCAGTGATGACAAAAATCAGAGAGTTGTTACGTTTACTATTAAGAATCTAAAGTTTGATGATTCTGATGACTACTGGTGCAATATAGAACTTTCAGGGACGGATGATGGAAAACAATTTTGAGTGTCAGTCACCAAGAAAGGTAGGAACCTTTTATACATTTTACATTCAAGACTTTCTTGAGACTTTTTTATATCTACAAATGTTTTTGATTTTTTTACATTTATTCTACACTGATTATCCTGAATCATCATCATCATACTTTCCAAACAGAAAATGGAAATAGTTATGGAAAAAATATGGAAAAAGTAACAATCCACATCTTTTCTTAGGTGAATCAAAGCTGCATGTCGACTCTCAGTGGATCACAGGATACTTTGGCAAACAAGTAGTGATCTATTGCAACTACAGAGGTTCTGGGCAAAAACAGTGGTGCCGAGTTGGTGGAGAATGTGTTAGCAGATTTGGACGACTAGATGGAGCACTCGTAACCACTCACACAAGTGTCAGTGTCAAACCTGACGCTTCAGAGAAAAGGCTGATTTTTTTTGAAAAATAGTTGTGTCATCTGCAAGTTGACTTATAATTAATTGTTCATTAAAAACTTCTCAATATCAGAGTTTTTCATTAAGATTACCAACATTTCTGCTGCCATAATAAATAAAAAGGGAGAGATATTACAGCCTTGTTTCACGCCTCTATTTACAGAGAAACGAGGCGTCGTACCCATTGGAAGAGCTACAGTGCTAGTTGTACCATCATTTAAAGATTCAATAATGTTACAGAACTTTGGTCCAAACCCATACACGTTTAAAACGTTAAAGAGAAATGGATGTTCCAGTCTATCAAAAGCTTTGTGAAAGTCTAGAAAAAGAATGAAGCCATTATCCTCAATCATATCGTTATAATCCAAGAGATCTTGAATTGGTCTTATGTTATTGTGTATAGATCTTTTATTAACCAACCCAGACTGTGTTTCACTGATTACTTGAGATAATCCACTTTTTAATCTATTGGTGAAAATATATGTAAACAATTTGTAATCACTGTTCAAAAGGGAAATAGGGCGGTAGTTTTCTAATATTTTGTTATCCTTGTTTGGTTTGGGAGTTATGATGCCTTGTTTCATGCTTGTTGGCAAATTCAAATTAGAAATAATCTCTTTAAATGTTTCGAAAAGGAGTTCTTTAAGAGACTCCCAAAAATGCCTATAAAAATTGGTCGTAAGTCCATCTGGACCAGGTGATTTAACCAGTTTAAGGCACATAATAGCACTATCTAGTTCTATCAGGTCTAGGTCTTTTTCACATTTGTTTTTAAAATCATTGTCAATTTTTTGAATAAAATGTTCTATTTTGTTGAGGAAGCCCTCTGCTTTTTCGGCTGAATAAGAGGAGGTATATAGTTTTTGATAGAAAGTACTGATTTCTTCTGCAATGACAGACTAATCTGAACATTCGCAACCATTTATTATCAGCGTTTTTATACTATTTCTTTCTTGTCTCGTTATTTCTAATCTGCAGAAGTAAGCAGAATTTCTCTCGCCTTCCTCCATCCACCTTGCTCGAGATGTTATATATGCTCCTCTGGCCTTCCTTTCATACATTTTATAAAGTTTTTCTTGGAAATGCAATAGTTTATTTGATTATTTTCAGACCATGTAGGGCAAGTCGTGATTGACAAAATATTTTTAATAATGTCTTCTTCCATATAATTTTTCTCCTTCATCTGTTTGCTAAAAGAGATTGATGGATTTTGTATTTTAGGAATTCCCATTTCTGAGTATATGTTATTAAGGATTCATCTAATACAGTGTTCTGGATTAGAGATTGTATAGTATTACAAAAGTCATCATATTTCAGTAAATTTTAGTTACATTTCCAAGAGCCTTTTCTACTAGTAGAACAAAAGCAGACGAGTACTATCGGTTAAATGAAGAGACGTGTCAAACGACTCCACTGGAGGTCGCCATTTTGGCTGAGAGTCACATGACCCCTGTCAATCGTTGCGTTGATTGGTTTGCAGCATGGAGAGAGGACAATCATTGCACCCACGGCTGAGTTCCAGGCTCTGCTAATTTGCTCAACCTGCAGGGCATCTTTTCCACCTAGAAACTCTATAGAAACGTATTTTTTTTTGGTCAACCTTTTTTGACCCAAGATCTACTTTTCAAGAAGCCAACCTCCCGAGATCTACCAGTTCAGTGTCAACATCGCAAACTCACACACATCGTTTATCCTGCAGTAACTAACCTTTCAACATAATATACCCCGGGGTATATTATGGGCTGATAGAGTGGGGATAGAGTGGGTTGTCCTCCGGAAGGTTGGCAGTTCAAATCCATGCTCCTGCAGGTACAGGCTGTTGTTGTGTCCTTGGGCAAGACACTTTACTTACCTGTGCAATGTGCATGTTTGAATGCAGTGAGGGAGTGGGGAACTAAGTAAGTGAGTGAGTGAGTGGAGTGAGTCCAGGCCCGGACTGGCCATATTTTTTACCGGGCATTTGACCGGTGGGCGGGAGCGTTACCAAAATAGTCAGGTGCGTTAGATTTGATTTTCTGCGCAGCCCGTGCCGCACGCATGATCAGCGGCACATCAGCGGCGGCCGAAGGAGCCTCCAGCGCATCGTGAGAGCAGCGGAGAAGATCTGTGGAGCTCCTCTCCCCTCCATTAAGGACAGGCCATCGGGAAGCTGAACTCCCTGCCCTCCTTCCCACCCCTCTTCCCCCACCCCCCGCTCCACAATCAAAGATGAGAGAAATATAATTTCAAATCACTCATATGGTTTGACAGATAAACAATCTTGAATATAGGCATAAAGTTATAAGTTAAATTCTATGGGGTTAAGCAAAATGTGTTTCCATCGTATCCATTGATATAAATCATTGATGGGGAATGGCTGCCATAAGAAAAAAAGGCTCCAAGAGTTTAAATTAACAATACCGCACTACAGAACAGTAGGAGGTGAGAGTCTGTTGCCACTGACTCAGGACAAGAAGGTTGTTGCCATTGTTGTCATATATCAGCTGTATTTGACTACTGAATTTGGGCAATATTGCAGCATTTCCATATTTTAACATAATATGGCTGAGCAACTTTGACTTCTGCTTTTTGTGTTGGGAGAGGGACAGTAAGTATCTCTATGTAACATCAAGTAAGCCATTTCAGATTATTACTGAGCAATGAGAAAGTATGATAATTGATTTGTGAAATTAAATTAAATTAAATTATGAACGTTGTTAGGGATGTCACATTTGTATGTTGACCAGCAGAACATCACACTGTTCTTGGAGTCACTATACCAAAACAAAACAAAACATATATTTTAGTGTTGTAAGTTTGGCAGCAAATGTTTCTCATTTTCTCTCTAAATAATAAGACTATAGTTTTACATCAAAAAATATTATTCTGCAAACGGCAGTTTATGCATCCAAACCCTCAAACTGTTCTCTTCTGCATTCTTATATAAAACTGTAAACTATGCATCTGATTATCATCCTTTTTTAGATTGGACCAGCAGCAGGAAGTGTTATATGTCTCTAAATATACAACATTTAATTCCCATAAATGCTGTGGGAGCAAAACCTTTCATTCATATAAATATTCAAATATTCAACCTTTGAAAACAGGAAGAGGAAGATGAGTGTTAATCTTCACATCTCACTCCACTCACTTTACCTTTGACGCTATGGCTCTTTGGGTCACATTCATTTTCATCTGCACTGGACTCACTGGTAAGTAACCAGTATGGAAAAATAATATACTTAGAAGTATTGGTACATTATCTGTTAAGTGAAGAAAAAAAAAATTAGTTTTTGTTTTTCTTTCCCCAGGCATCCACAGTATAAGTACAGTCGGGCATGTGGCAGTTGAAGTTGGAGGCACTGTTCATATCCCATGTAAATATGAGGACAAGTACAGAATAAATATTAAATACCTGTGCTGGGGGTACCATTGGAATTCCTGCGAAACTAAAATCCGTTCAGACGAAAAAAATTCTTCAAAGTATTTTATAAATGATGACAAAAATCAGAGAATTGTTACCTTTACTGTTAAAAATCTAGCGTTTGGTGATTCTGATTACTACTGGTGCGCTGTAGAAATATCAAGGGCGGCGGATGATGGAAAACGATTTCAACTGTCAGTCCCCAAAAAGGGTAAGAGGCTTTTGTGATGTTCTGTATTTTATCTGCGTCATGCATGTGCTTAGCCGTTAAACACTTCCTTGAGACTTTTAGGTTCTGAACATTTTTTGTTTGTACACTGATTACCCAACAATAATACAATTAAAACTAGAAATGAAATAATAAATATAACAGAATATGTATAACACAAAAACCATATTTTAGTGGCATAAGTATCAGACGTGTCCCCATTTTTGGACATTCATAAATAAAAAAATGTCTGTGTCATTACCCATGCGACAGAAAAGTACAGTCTAAGCGTCAGTGTACGAGAGTAAAAATTAAGCAATAAGTAAAACTCCTTAATTTTTGCTCTCCTACTATGTTGTGGTCAAGAGGAGTCTACATTCTTCCTGAACCCATTATAACTGCTTGACTGTGTGCAAATGTCTTTACTTAGGTGAATCAAAGCTGCATGTCGACTCTCAGTGGATCACAGGATACTTTGGCGACCAAGTAGTGATCTATTGCAACTACAGAGGTTCTGGGCCAAAACAGTGGTGCCGAGTTGGCGGAGGCTGTGTTAGTAGACCTGGACGAATAGATGGAGCACTCGTAACCACTGACACAAGTGTCCCTGGGGTGTTTGCTGTGACCATGACTGACCTGACGGCAAAGAACATCGGCTGGTATTGGTGTAGCTCTGGAGACCTGCAGATGCCCGTGTTTTTGCATTTAACTGTGAAACCAACCGCCAGTAAGTAATTAAATAACGCATTTGGAAGAAAACCTAATATATTTAAACCAATTGTTTCACTACCTGTAGGCAAAGTTGAGCAACATCTCTACAGAAATTATGCTGCGATTTCCAGCTCCCAGCAATTACTCTGGGAGTGAGGGAAAGGGAGCTTGCTCACAGTAGTTAAGATGTCCCCCTACCCCGAAAAATAAAATGTGTCACGCTTTGAATACCACAAATTATGTTTATCACGAGCGATGTAGGTCTGTCAATTTAGGGAAAAATTGCCTTATCTTATACGTATAATCTCTACAATCAATAGGGTATACACACGACCTCAGATGTTATGATGGAGAAACAACTGGCCAAAGTGGCAAAAACATTACAAGTCAAAATTGTTGTGTTTTCATGCCCTCTCAAAATGAACTATCTGTCGAGTGTTACATTTTAAATAATTGTCATCTAGTCTGGGTCGTTTAGAATTGTAGAGATTTCTTGGATGAGGTGAAAACATCTTCCAAAAGGCCAGATGCCAAATATGTGCACGCTTTAAAGGTGCATTATGTAACTTTTCATGTGAAAAAAAAAAGTTGATATTAGTGCGTATTTGACCCTGTAACGCAGCGGCTGTATGAGTGGTGAGCATGACGCCTTTACTTTCCGTCAAAGTGGTCTCTAAAACGCTCCGGGATCAATTGTTTGGAAGGTTTCACCCTCTCGTCGGAAAACCTACAAAACAATTGGTTCTGGAGCGCTGTAGAGGCCACGGTGATCAAAAGTAAAGGTGCCACGCTTTTTTGCATTCAAAGTTGCATAATGCACCTTTTATGCAATGATCAATAATGTGTGAGTAATAAAGCTCTTGAGTGTATATTGACATTGCTTCTATCAATTAGCTACAATCGCAAATACCACAACATCGTCAGCTGCAACAACAGAAAAAAACAATCGGAAGATGAGGTCAGTCAGTGTCAATATATTTTATGAAGATAAAAGTTTACATTTCTTATGTTTGTCTTTTCTTGCAGTGTGTATGAATACATTATAGCAGCCGCCATTGCACTGGGTTCGCTGATATTTATTGTAGTAGTGTCAGTGGTCGTCTGGTTCATGCTCAAAAGAAACGGTAAGTCATAGCACATCTTGATTGTGTTCATTATATGATGATGAATTAACAAAACAGAATGCTTTTTTTCTTCTTCTATAGTAAAGAATACAGAGGTAACAACTGCATGCATTTGAAAACGCTTTTGTGGGATAAATAACAGTAAGTGTAACCGTTATTTTCAATTTGTAGGGCCCACAAACTGAGAAAGATCAAGAAGTCGTGTACAGTAACATCGTCATTCGCGGTCAACCGTCCTCAAACAGGAAAAGGGTATCTAAGATGAAAAACTTGTACTTTATACTACTGCTTTTGTTACATATTACTGCTTATTCCCATAGGATGAACCACTTGAGGTGAGTGTGATATACTCCACTATTGAAACACAGGGCAAATCTCAACAAACGGTCAGTTGTGGGAAACTACAAATGCTGAATGTACGAAGTTATGAGTCAGTGAAAGTAAAAATATGCCTTTTCACTTTTTTTTTAGACTGGACCTGCAGAAGGAAGTGTGATCTACAGCACTGTTTCTAAATAGTAACAATTTGGTTCCTGATAATGTAGCGGGAAAACACCAAACGACTTGCGCAAACCGTCTGTAAAGATCACTGATTAAAAATGTGGATAGAACAAAATCATTTGAAAGCTAAGACCTACAAAATGTATCTTTTTTCTCGTGTTGTTGCCGTGTTGTCGTAACTTTTTCATTGCCTTTTTTGTTGTTACTTTCTTGTTGCTCTATTGCGGCTGTGTTTAGTCACTTTTGTGTCGCATTTTCGTCACATTTTTTGCCACTGTTTTTGTTGCTCTTTTGTGGCCGTTTTTTGTCCAGGTTTTGCCACTGTTTTACGCTTTATTGTTGCATTTTCTTCTCGTTTTTATCGCTATTCTCAAGAAGTCTGTGTCAAGAAGCTGTTAGAGTTGGGTAATGCCAAACTGGAGAAAATGTGCAATGTTCAGGTGGGGGTTAAGAGGTTAATAAATCTACAAATATTTAAAAGTTGTACCTTTCTGTATCAAAGGCAATGAATATAACCTGAAGTGTCATCAAAAAACAGCTGCGACTGAGAGAAATGGAGTGAGCCTCTTCTCTTTTTTACACTTTTTCAAAACTATACTTTATAAGGAAGTGTTGAAAAAGATATTATTAGTTATTATATAAAGACCCTTTAACGTGATTTTGCGTGAGTCGTATTAAAATAGAAATCACACTGTGCAGATTTTTCTCATAATGTACGTGTTAGTCTTCAGAATGAGGACACCACAAAGAGCCCCATTTTATGTAAAGCACTGGTCTGTATTACACTAAAGAGTCTGATTACGGAATCAACTCTTGTCAACTGTAACATAAAGGGATAAAAAGAGGAAGTGCTGTAACCACTGTTGAACGTCTGCGCTCACTTGTTCAATATCACTTCTGGCATTATGGCTCTTCAGCTCACATTCATATTCATCTGCGCTGGACTCACTGGTAAGTAACTGGCATATGAATGATAAAAGCATTAGCATATTTCCTGTGTTTCATTGAGTGAGTTGGATATATTCTTTTGTTCCAGGCATCCACAGTATAAGTACAGTTGGGCATGTAGCAGTGGAAGTTGGAGGCACTGTTCATATCCCATGTAAATATGAGGACAAGTACAAAAACGATGTGAAATATCTGTGTCGAGGGTCAACATGGCGTTATTGCTCATATGAAATAAAAACAAATCAAAGAAATTCTGCAAAGTATTCAATCAGTGATGACAAAAATCAGAGAATTGTTACGTTTACTATTAAGAATCTAAAGTTTGATGATTCTGATGACTACTGGTGCACGATAGAACTTTCAGGGGCGGATGATGGAAAACAATTTCGAGTGTCAGTCACCAAGAAAGGTAGGAACCTTTTATACATTTTACATTCAAGACTTTCTTGAGACTTTTTTATATCTACAAATGTTTTCGATTTTTTTTATATTTATTGTACACTGATTATCCTGAATCATCATCATCATGCTTTCCAAACAGAAAATGGAAAAAGTTATGGAAAAAATATGGAAAAAGTAACAATCCACATCTTTTCTTAGGTGAATCAAAGCTGCTTGTTGACTCTCAGTGGATCACAGGATACTTTGGCAAACAAGTAGTGATCTATTGCAACTACAGAGGTTCTGGGCCAAAACAGTGGTGCCGAGTTGGCAGAGACTGTGTTAGTAGATCTGGACGAATAGATGGAGCACTCGTAACCACTAACACAAGTGTCCCTGGGGTGTTTGCTGTGACCATGACTGACCTGAGGGTACAGAACGTCGGCTGGTATTGGTGTAGCTCTGGAGACCTGCAGATGCCCATGTTTTTGCATTTAACTGTGAGACCAACCACCAGTAAGTAACATCAAGTCACATTGTGTGCTCTTTCTATAGCCATATTTAATTACTATAAGTGTGATGCATGGCCTGACATTAACTTTTATACTCCCAGCCCACTGTTCTGCTTCAAAGGCCTATTGGTTTTCTTGAGTTCTGTTCCTAATTTAAAGCCATATTGTGGAACATTCCAGGCTGTTTGTTGCTGAGATATTGTTTACACATTCAAATAACATGATTATGAAGTTTTTGCTAATTTTTCGTACAACAAACCAGTTTTATTATGAGAGACATAGCTAAAAGAACGCAGAGTCCAAACTAAAGCTTCCCATTCACACTAACAGCCTCGTTTCCAAAATAATCAAAAACTAGCATCTTCATTATATATATATATTTTTTTTTTACATATTCTTAGTAGCCTATCACCAAGATGAGCAAAAACATATTGAATGTGAAAAACCTGCTTGAGTTCACTGTAATAATGAAATAAACATTATTACATGTGATATTCCCAGTGTTTTCAATCGCATCAAAGTACGGGGTACGCAACTCGTCACCCAAAGCTTCAGGGGGTACACAGCTCCAAAACGTTTGGGAACCACTGCTTTAGTACATTGATTGATATATTATTGATACTGATTGATTTGAGGCAAACATACAGTGGGAGGAAAATGTATGTGAACGCTTTGAAATTTCTCACATTTCATTGGTCATAAAATGTGGTCTGATCTTCATCAAAATCATAAGAATGAATAAACAGTGTCTGCCTAAACTAATAGCACCCAAACTATTACATGTTATCATATGTTTAATGGCCATAACATGTAAACATTCACAGGACAGGGAGGAAAAAGTAAGTGAACCTAGGAAACTTGCTGAACTACAACAGTTTTGTAAAGAGAAATGGTCCAAGATTCATCCTGATTGTTGTGCGCGTCTAATCTGCAGCTACAGGAAAGCAGCAAAAGAAGGATCAGCTATTTAATACAGGGGTTCACTTACTTATTCTACGCTGTTGTGAATGTCTCAGGTTTTTCTGCAAAATATCTAAAGTTGTGAATTATTTTTTCTATTAATGAAAGCACGTTGTCCAGGCCCTGAGGCAACAAAACAGCCCCACACCATGATTCTCCCTGCATCATACTTGAAAGTGAACATAGGGTTTTGATGTTGGTGTGCGGTTCCATTTTTACTCCACACATAACGTTGTGTGTTCTGCTCAAACAATTAAACTTTGGTTTGCAAAAGAGCACTTGAATGCTCCACTGCACTACTGGCAAAATATTCAGTGGACTGATGAACCCAAAGTTGAATAGTTTTGGAGGAACACACAATGTCATGTGTGGAGGAAAAATGGAACAGCACATCAACCCTATTCTCAATGTGAAGTCTGGGGCAGGGAGAATCATGGTGTGGGGGTGCTTTGTTGCCTTAGGGCCTGGACAATGTGCTATCATCAATAGAAAAATGAATTCACTAGTTTATCATGATGTTTTGCAGAAAACTATGAGACATTCACAACAGCGTGGAATACGTAAATGAACCATTGTATTACTAGTTGACCCTTCTTTTGTAGCAATAACTGCTTTTCTGTAGTTGCAGATTAGACATGCACAATGATCAGGATGAATCTTAGACCATTCCTCTTTACAAAACTGCTGCAGTTCAGCGAGATTCCTGGGTTCACTTACTTTTTCCTCCCTATCCTCAAATTGTTATGGCCATTAAAATAAGATAACATGTTTAGGTGGTATTAGTTTAAGCAGATACTATTTATTCATTCTTAGGATTTTGAAGGTCAGACCACATTTAATGACCAATTTAGGCAGAAATGTGAGAAATTCCAAAGCATTCACATACATTTTCCTCCCACTGTTAATCTCCCCATTGACTCAATTGGACATTGTAGCTACAAATAAAGTGGGTGTAACTAGCCAAAACAGAATCTTACCTATGTCTGGATTGTGTTAATGTTAAGCCCCATGTGACATTGCAATGTTGAAATACTCATGTGTTTGTGTAAGCTCTCAGTTGTCCCAGAGTGTTCCCTTGTGGTAAAAGTTTCCAAATAACTGTTATCTACACCGAGTTGTTTATAAATTGAGAACGTTTTCTCCGGATATTCATAGATGAGAGGCGAAACATCTTTAATTCTAAACAGCCCAGTAGAGATGATGGCATTATATTTTTGAAAACTTTTACAACAATGTTGAATTATTTGTAGCTCTTGAGTGTATAGTGACAAGGTTTATGTTAACTAGCAACAATTGCAACCACTACAACAGCAACAATCACAACTAATACTACTACTACAACAGCAATAACGGAACCAACTTCTGCTATTTCAACAAATGAGCCTGTAGCAAAGAAGAGGTTAGTCAAGTAAATAGTTCATAATATAGCTATAAAAGTTTACATTTCATTGTTTACTTTGTCTTTCTTTGTTTTGTCTTTGCAGTGTGTCTGATTACATTATAGCAGCTGCTATTGCACTGGGCTTGCTGATACTTATTGCAGTAGTGTCAGTGGTCATCTGGTTCATGCACAAAAGAAACAGTAAGTCGTAGCACATCTTGATTGTGCTCATTATGTTTGGTGACGAGTTAACAAAACAAAATCCTTTTTTTTTGTTCTTCTAGTAAAGGATACAGAGGTAACAACTGCATGCATTTGTAAACGCACATGTAGGCTATATTAAGTGTAAGTGTTATTTTTAATTTTAGGGCTCACAAAGTGAGAAAGATCAAGAAGTTGTATACAGTGACATCATCATTCGCAATCAACCGTCCTCAAACAGGAAAAAGGTAAGATGAAAAACGTGTACTTTATTATGCTGAATTGTTATCCCCAGAGGCAACAATAGGCATTGCTGCACGCACTTGTAAAGGCAAATGGAGTAGGCAAAATTACATGAGCAATTAAGTGCATGTTGATATACTGTAGATAAAAAAAATACTACACTTTGATAAAATACTATAAAACACATATTTTATCAAATTGTGAAAACTTATGTATTTTGCTTAATATCCATCTATTGACTTTAAGGTAGTTGTTTAGTTCACATTGTCACACTCGTAAATACACTTATTAGTTCAAGCAGAGACAGCAGTGTGGTGGTTCTCCCCCCAAAATTATTTTGTAAAATATGATTGCACACTAGCCTGGCCTTAGCCATCCGTAAGCTCCGGCCAATTATCATTTCCCTGCATGCTACGTCTGGGTCTGATCTCAGTGATCTACCATTCACCCCGGGTGAGTACGTCACGACCAAACACTAGTGATTGGGTAAAATCAGATCCAATCGTTTCAAACTTTAAAAGGAGCTCACCCCTCCCACCTGTAAACAGAGCTCAATTGTGGAGAGCCAGACCCTCTGTACGAAATGAGTACGAGGATATGGTAAGACCAGGCTAATTGCACACCAGAGTGATCTAAATAATTGTTAAATTTTACCAACATTTTGCCATTTCCTTCACAAATTTTCTTGAAAAGCTCCACTATTAAGTCTATGGGATGTGATCAACTTTGTGCTTGATTTTCATCTGTCTGTGATTGGAGTTCCCCCACCATCACCGTCAGACCATGGAAGCTAAGCAGGGAGGGGCCTGGTAGGTACTTGGATGGGAGACCGTTTGGTAACACCAGGAAGCCTAGCAAATGTAGTGAGTGAGTGAGTGGTTGGTGGTGTTCGGAGGGGCCAATGGCGCAGACTGGTTGCCTCACAGTCTACCCCAGGGCAGCTGTGTCTACACAAGTAGCTTACTACCACCAGGTATGGAGTGAATAAATAGTGCAATGTAAAGCGTCTTTGAGTATCCAGAAAAACGCTATATGAAACCGATGCATTATTATTATTATTATTATTATTATCTTAAGAGCCAGATTGTTACTAGACACTTGTGTCGCCTCGGGGTCCCCTCAGAACAGCTGGAGGAGGTGTGCGTGGATCGGGAAGTCTGGGCATCTCTGCTGAGACTGCTGCCCCCGCGACCCGGCCCCGGATAAAGCGGAAGAAAATGGATGGATGTTTAAATTTCATGAATCCTAAATGGCATACACATTTATGATACATAAACTGGTTAAATTCCGTAAACTGGTCAAACTGTTGAAATCGCTCAACTGCTGAAATTGCAAAAGTTGCACAAATGGCTGACCTGGAGTCCCTGAAATCCTATTAAAATGCATGGGCCGAATTCCCCATATAAACGAATGAGCCAGATTCCACCTACACATGAATGGGAAAAATTCCCAATCCTGTAGAAAAAAATGGAAAACTGCAGAAGGCAGATTATTTTCTGAAAACTGACAAGTAGCAGAAGCCGTACATGCACAAATAGCAGGAATTGCAGAAAAAACATCAATCGCAGAAGTCCCAAAAGAAATAGCAGGATTCACGTTAACATGCTGAATGTTTTGATGCATAACTTCAGCTTGCTGGCAAGGTAATTCTTTTGTCTGTATGGACAAAAAGAAAAAAGAAAGAAACAGTCCGCCGAAATTCAAACTTGTCTATATAAGACATAATGTAAGAGACCCACACACACAGGGATGAATCATAAAGTATTGTAACAGTTTTAATGAAGCATAATTTTGAAGACAAAGGCCATTCCAACTCCATTTATTTACCTCTTGTAATTGAGTGTAGTAATAATAGTTTGGATGCTTTTTTTCGCTTGAATAGTCAAAATATTATGTTTGGTGTTGGTTTATTTTCTTACAGAGTGCAGATGATCCTGTGTATAGTAATGTCACAAAGGGCCCAACATTACACCAGGTACGAATGATGATGTAGGGCTTTTGATTGATATCACTGGTTAAAACTGTTCGTTTTTGCAGAATCCATGCGCTGACAAAGAAATGGCGATATCGCATAGCAGTGTCAGGTTCATAAATACTCAAGCCTCAAAAAAGGTTCAATTTTACATTGCATGAAATGTTTCTTGATCTAATCCATGCGTGACTTTACAAAATAGACTTCCTTAATATGTGCTCTACCCCATCTTAGGTTACAGCTAAAGAAGAGGACGTTGTGTACAGCACGCTAGCAACACAATAGGTTTTCTGCAACAATACTGGTTCTTATGAGTTTGCACAAGCTGAAGGAAACGGCACTGTAACTTTAGTTCAGTTTTCATTTATATTCTTATCTAATGCAATGTTGTACTTTTACTGTTATGACCACCGTATTTGGGAAGCTAAACAGGCTTTGTCATATTTATTTAAATTCTCTTGGTAGGCTACATATTTAATGTGTGGCTGTTGATAATGGAGCATATTGATGGTAATATTATTGCTTATATATTTGCATATACAGATTACTCAGAGTTATAGACTATTCTATATTTACTAATTTGATAATGCAATTAGAGAAGTATTTTATTATGATGTAAGTTATTGTAACTTATTAAGAAACTTAAGACAAAAATGCCAATAAAGACGTGGAAACAGGAACGTGTGTGTGCAATTTTAGGACCTGTTTAAATGTTTTTTTCCCTGTTATAATTTTATGAAGCAATGGTTAGTTTTAGTAAAATTATTTTTTTCTTGATAGATTATGGGCCTACCATCACCATAACAAGAGGCCTACTATATATAATTATGTTTAAAGGAAACAGTGAAAAGGGTAAGTTGCACATGCTGGATAGTGAGGCTACTGTTAAAGTGAATGATAAACTGACAGGCATAAGCTGGTGATATAAATGCCAAAATATGTTCCGCAGGCTCTCATTGGTTGCCACTCTGCTACCGTACATTGATTGATTGGATTGACTACTAGGTCACACACAAATATCAACTGTATTTTTCGCAAGAAAGAGTTGATTAATGCATCTTTAATACAATGATTAATAATGTGTATCTAATATAGCCATAGACTAAAAAATAATAGACAACGTCTGCTTTCTCCTCCCCGGTGGTTTTACAGACTCCTCCTTCCCAGCTCTGACGGAGCATGTTCCTAAAAAGGGCATTAGGGCGAGATCTTCACTGTTGATTCGGCCCCCGCGGGGCACGTCGTTCGGTCGTAAACGTTAGCTCTAATGCTAACAGCCTGTCATTAGCCCTCACGAGATTTCTAAAATGTTCCTTATGAAAACCCGCCTGGTCCCTTTAATATTAACTAACCCAGCGTTATCACTGGAGGAATTATCTAACTGTAGAAAGAAAATTAGGCCCCAGGCTTTACAGAAAGTGCATAAAGTGCAATGCTTTCTAATGGAAAACTAGCTTGTTTTGCCGCCCCTATATGGAGGTACTGTAGCAACGGCGGGCAATGGCGGCCCCTAGCGTCATGGTCATAAAGCAGAGCAGCCATTGAATATAGCTCTTGAGTGAATATTGACATCTGGTTCATGCTCAAAAGAAACGGTAAGTCATAGCACATCTTGATTGTGTTCATTATATGATGATGTATTAACAAAACAGAATGCCTCTTTTCTTCTTCTAGTAAATAATACAGAGGTAACAACTGCATGTACTTGTAAATGCATGTGTGGGATAAATAACAGTAAGTGTAAGCGTTATTTTCAAATAACATTATTTATAGGGCCCACAAACTGAGAAAGATCAAGATCAACCGTCCTCAAACAGGAAAACGGTAAGATGAAACACGTGTACTTTATTCCACTGCTTTTGGTACAAATTACTGCTTATTTCTATAGGATAAACCACTATTGAGACACAGGGCATATCTCAACAAATGGTCAGTTGTGGGAAACTACAAATGTTGAATGCACAAGTTTTTATTTAGACTGGCCCTGCAGAAGGAAGTGTGATCAACAGCACTGTTTATACTGTAAATAGTAACAATTTGGTTCCTGATAATGTAGCGGGAAATAACAGTGTTGTACAATCATCTCATAATATATGTCATATTTTTCCCCTGTGTATCATCTTTTTTATTTTTCAATTTACAAACAACTTATGCAAACCATGACCAGTTGTCTGTAAAGATCCCTGATTAAAAATGTGGATGAAAAAAAATCTATTTTGTACATTCATGTCCCTTGATTTATTCCATATTCCTTTTGATGCGCATTGAGTTGCCTTGTGTACGAAATGTGCGGTATAAATAAAGTTGCCTTGCCTTTTAATGCTGAAGTCTGATACTGAAACTGTTCAAATTATCACGTTTTATTCTTAATAAATCTACAAATATTTCAAAGTTGTACCTTTCTGTATCACAGGCAATGAATTGAACCTAAAGTGTCATCAAAAAACAGCTGCAACTGAGAGAATTTTTTTATTATTTACACTTTTTTTTAAACTATACTTTATAAGGAAGTGTATATCAACTCTTATTGTTGAAAAAGATACATTTAGTACAATTCTACATTGAATACCGTAAATGTATAAAGAATACATATTAATATATACAGTAGTATATGAGTATATATGTAGTGTTATTGTTACCCTCATATCTGGGGTCGCAAAAAGGTCATGTTTATGAAATATTTGGAGAAAATTACAACATACCTACCCAATCTTAAATGTACATATTATTGTAGGATAATCAATAAAAACCCTTGATGATTTTGCGTCAGTTGTAATAAAATAGAAATCACACTGTGCATATTTTTCTCATAATGTACGTGTTAGTCTTCAGAATGAGAACACCACAAAGAGCCCCATTTTATGTAACGCACTGGTCTGTATTACACTAAAGAGTCTGATTACAGAATCCACTCTTGTCAACTGTAACATAAAGGGATAAAAAGAGGAAGTGCTGTAACCACTGTTAAATGTCTGCGCTCACTTGTTCAATATCACTTCTGGCATTATGGCTCTTCAGCTCACATTCATATTCATCTGCGCTGGACTCACTGGTAAGTAACTGGCATATGAATGATAAAAGCATTAGCATATTTCCTGTGTTTCATTGAGTGAGTTGGATATATTCTTTTGTTCGGCGGAAGTTCATATCCCATGTAAATATGAGGACAAGTACAAAAACTATGTGAAATATCTGTGTCGAGGGTCAACATGGCGTTATTACTCATATGAAATAAAAACAAATCAAAGAAATTCTTCAAAGTAATCAATTAGTGATGACAAAAATCAGAGAAATGTTACGTTTACTATTAAGAATCTAAAGTTTGATGATTCTGATTACTACTGGTGCAATATAGAACTTTCAGAGGCGGATGATGGAAAACAATTTCGAGTGTCAGTCACCAACAAACACAATACATTTTACATTCAAGACTTCCTTGAGACTTTTTTTTAAATATTTTTCAGAATTATCTGCAATCATAGGTCTTGACATTTTTTCTATTTTAAAAAATTCTACAGTGAATATCATGCATCATCATCGTACTTTCAAAATAGAAATTCAAAAACAATTAAGTTAAATTCCACATCTTTTCTTAGGTGAATCAAAGCTGTGTGTGGACTCCCAGTGGACCACATACTTTGGTGACCAAGTAGTAGTCGAGTTGGCGGAGACTGTGTTAGCAGATCTGGACGAATAGATGGAGCACTCGTAACCACTGACACAAGTGTCCCTGGGGTGTTTGCTGTGACCATGACTGTTTCAGCGGAACATCGGCTGGTATTGGTGTAGCTCTGGAGACCTGCAGATGCCTGTGTTTGTGGACATAACAGTGAGACCAACCACCAGTAAGTAACATCAAGTCACATTGTGTGCTCTTTCTATAGCCATATTTAATGACTATAAGTGTGATGCATTTGTGAAACATTCCAGGCTGTTTGTTGCTGAAATATTGTTTACACATTAAAATTAAAACATGATTATGAGGTTTTTGCAAATTGTTTGTACAACAAACCAGTTTTAATAAAAGAGACATAGCTAAAAGAGCCACAACTTTTTTTTTCTCTCTTGCTGAAGTAAGTGAATGATAAACTTAGCAATTGACAGGCATAAGCCGGTGATATAATGCTCAGATATATTTCTCCTCCTTGCCACTATGAAGTCTGTTTTTTTTCTAATTGATTGATTACGGCTAAGGTGCTTTATTGCATACAACAACTGTACACGGAAATTTGTCCACGGCATTTTACCCATCCTTTGGGTGTTCGCCCCAACGCTCTGGCACGATCTTCCGCTTTCCTTGCGCTTACTTGATTGTGTTGATGTTTTTAAGAGTAAATTGAAAACGTACTTGTTTGAGAACGCGTTTTAATTCCAGTGGGATAAGGGTTGTTTTATGACCACCATGTTTTGTGATTGTAAATGTAAATGTGTTTTTATTAGTATTTTGTTTTGTTTTGTGAAGCACTTTGTGACCTCTGTCTGTGAAAGGTGCTATATAAATATATATATATATATATATATATATATATATATATATATATATATTTTTTTTTTTATTAATTACAAATTATCATGGAGACAAACAGCAAAACATGGCAAGGCATCAACAATTAGATTGACAGATAGAAATAAGGTAGATTAAGAGTAAAATAAAATAAGGCATTGTTTTCAGGTGAGTAAAAATTGTTACAGGATCAGAAACGTTTCAGCAGCATGGCAAATTGCTTCCACAGTTTGATTGGATCTTCTTACAAAATTCAATGAGGATAAAAACATACAAAATTCATTTTTAAAACAATTAACATTTGGCAGCTGTTTTTTCCATTTATTTTTATGAATGTGGTATTTACCCATAGTGATGATAAGGTTAATTAAAAGTGAAATGTCCCTTGTCAGTTTAGAATTTGTAAATGACCATTAAGTATTTTTGCTTTTATTTTATTTTGGCGTTTGCCATCAGCTACGGTTAACTTCCTGTTTAATATTCAGGGGTTTTATTTTGAAAGCAGGAAAATAGTTCTAAGTGTTCGCGCGAGCTAACTTAGCAACAGAAAAAAACGGGAAAAAGAAAAGTTACGACAGAGCAAATGAAAATGCATTTAATAATTAGCTACCCCTTTGTAGAGGAACAAGGTACGTTTACAATGAAACATAGGTACATGTTTTAAATGTTTGTGTTAATAATTGTCGATTTAAAGGCCAAAGCTAAGGTTAAATTTAAATGAAAGGTTGTAAGAGTATGGAAATTAGCTCATACGCTGTTTTATTGTGTGTTCCCAGCTCTTACGGTGAATTTGCGGGTTTACTGGGGGGGGGGGGGTGCTACAGAATTATAGATAAGAATATCTTCAATCGTAAATTGTCCAAGTTCACTAATTTTATTATTTAATCAGCTATAGACATCCTGCCAGAACGTCCCACTAACTGGACAAGAGAAATATAAATGTTCTGTTTGTTCTGGGTTTTCATGACAAAAGTCACAAGGGTCAACTTCAAAACCAAATCTACCCCTCAGAGTCTCTGCAGATGGATAGTAATTATTAAGAATTTTAAATTGCATTTGGGTGTGACTGGCCAATATTACTTACTTACTTACTTTGACGCCGCTGAGAAGACCCGAGCAGCGAGCAGTGGCAGTCCAGTCCAAGTTTTCATCAGCCTGGCCGACTGACACACCAACACGTGTAAAAAAAAACACAGAATTCCGTGTGTGGTCATTTAAAAAAAAGAAAAAGGTAGGATAGATTCTGATCACAGAATCACACACACGACACGGTCCTTTCCCTTTAAAACTTTGTGCTCAGGCTTGGCCGTGGCCAGCCGGGGACCTTCAGGATGTGATAGTTTGGAAAGGATTGCAGTGCAGTCTCCTTCAGCTCGCCCTCCAACCGGTGACGCCTACCTCTGCTCTGCGGTGTGAGGAATATCTGCAATAAAGTCACTTTAGTGCACACTTGGCTCCATTTTCAACTGGTAAGCAACCCGAGTATTGACTTCAAGTCTGTTTGTTTACTTTTTGGTAAAGCCAACCCATTTGTGTCTGCGCTGCCGGCTCGTGTGCCATGGAGCCTAGCACTGTTAGCTTAGCTACTTTAGCTCCACTCAGCATGCACACTGTCACATGGAAAAATATGAATAAGTTTGACACATCACGTTAGTTCTAAAGCGGTACAGTTCATGAGATAATCCCTGGTCATTGTCACTTTGTACCGGTGCGCTATAGGAAGAACTAACATTGGCTGCTCATGCTTATCTCTCTGTCAGTGCAAGTGTTAATCAAACCGTCTGAGTAATGAGGGTAGGCATATGCCCTGCCACGCCTGGCTTTACCAGCACCTCATGTGGAGAAACGGGTTAAGAAGTACAAGAGCAAGGCTTACGAGCTGCACTAAAATGGCCCCTGTCAGTAACCTTTCTCCTGACTGAAGAGCTGAGACTGTAGTTAACATTAGACGTCAGGTACCTAACCGGTCAGATCAGAGTTGGCCTTCTATCGGTCCAAACCCTTATTACTATAGTTATTACAATCGGTCAAAAAATTGTGATGTAGCATTCGGCCCTGGAGCGCGCCATTGTGGAGGGTAGACGTCATTGCCGGTGTTCTCATTGGTGGGACACTGCGTGATGATTTACGTTAGCTGCCGCTAAACAGAAGAGTTTGGTGAGCAGTTGTCACGTGAAAGGCTGCTGTAGCAATTCGGACCAAAAAATACACTGAAACCTACGTTTGTATGGGTTTTCTAGATGGGGGGGGGGGAGATGCCATTAGGGCAGGTTGAGCAAATTGGTAGAGCTCGCCAGTTAGCAGGCCTGGGTCTCAGCTGGGCGCTGATTGTCTTCTCTCCATGCTGCAGACCAATTAACACAAGGATTGACAGGTGTCACATGACGCGCAACCGAAATGGCGACCAACAGTGGAGTCGTAGGTCACTTCATTTGACTGATTGTCTGTGTTTTGTTGTTTCAGACACAATGGCAGTACCTCCTACATACGCTGACCTGGGCAAGGCCGCCAAGGACATCTTCAACAAAGGCTATGGTACGCTGGTAACCAACCAGTCAAAAGATGTGTAACATTTGGACTGTATATTGAAGATGCATTGTTTGTTTTTTTAAGGCTTTGGCTTGGTGAAACTTGATGTCAAGACAAAGTCAGCCAGTGGAGTGGTAAAGTCAAGTTTCTCATTGCAAACCTTTTGCTGTGGATAATGTTTTTGCTTAGTTTGAGTGCCAAGTAAATGCAAACCTGTTGTTCTGAGGGATACCTTTATGTGACAAATGTGGAATATATCTGTCTTAAATAAAAAAAAGTAGAAAGGTGGAAGGCCTTTTGAGGAGCTGCTTGGAAAGGGCTCTCTAGCTGGAGACATTCCTGCTCTGTGGATAGCTCAAATAGTCACTTAAAAAATTGTATATATCTGTTGCAGGAATTTAAAACATCTGGTTCCTCGAACACTGATACCAGCAAAGTGGCTGGCACCCTGGAAACCAAGTACAAGAGGGCAGAATATGGCCTGACCTTCACCGAGAAATGGAACACTGACAACACCCTGGGAACAGAAATCACTATTGAAGATCAGGTTGGGCCTTATTTCCCTGTTTTTATAGCTGCATTAGCACTAAAACCCCAGGCCAATTTTAATGTTCTGTTGTTGCTTACAGATTGCTAAGGGACTTAAGCTGACTTTTGACACTACCTTCGCACCCAACACCGGGTAAGTGTAATAATTCATAAGTATTGCATAAACATCAACTTAAAAAATCAAATAAGTATCACTTGAAACTCTGGATAAGTGGTGGACTGAGCACTTGCTTCTGTCTGAGTCATACTGGTAACATGAGCTCTGTTGCACATACCCCTGACAAGTGGTAGTGGCTGGACATGTGATGCAGACCCAATATGGAACTAGCCTGTTGCCACGATTCCTCATTGTGTAGTTGCTAATTAAACCGGATAAGCTTGTGTTGACGGATGTTTTCCCGTCACAGCAAAAAGAGCGGCAAAGTTAAGACCGCGTACAAACGTGAGTATTTGAACCTGGGCTGTGACGTGGACTTCGACTTTGCCGGTCCCACTATCCACGGCGCTGCTGTGGTCGGCTACGAGGGCTGGTTAGCTGGATACCAGATGACCTTCGATACCGCAAAGTCCAAGATGAGCCAGAACAACTTTGCCATTGGATACAAGACCGGGGACTTCCAGCTGCACACCAATGTGTAAGTTGGAATGCTTCCCAGCTCGGACATAGTATGCGAAGATTACATTATGACGAATGCGATTCTCTTCCATAGCAATGATGGAACAGAGTTTGGCGGCTCAATCTACCAGAAGGTCAATGACACCCTCGAGACGGCAGTCAGCCTGTCGTGGACCGCTGGAAGCAACAGCACACGTTTCGGCATTGGAGCCAAATACCAGTTGGACAAGGATGCCTCCATTAGTGTATGTGGATATAAAGAAAATTCGGTGCCATGTTTTAAGCAACTAGTCTAAAATGATTTTCCTTGTCTGTTGTTTTTAGGCTAAAGTGAACAACAATAGCCTTGTTGGTGTTGGTTACACTCAGGCTCTCAGACCAGGTATGTAACAATAAGTGCTGAGGCTGCGCAGTTTATTGCAGTCAACCGCCATTGGGTTTGTAAACGCTCCCGTATGTGTTTTTAAAATATGCCCTACAAAATGAATCTGGATTGTATCACAAACTGCAACTCTAATTTTAAAAATTAAAACTCCCTGTATATTGTCACTAATTTGCGCAGCCTCAGTTTCTTCTCTGTAAGAAACCAAGTAAGCTGGAAAAAATGTGGTTTTCATTTTAAAATGTTTGTGCCTACAGGTGTGAAGCTCACCCTTTCAGCCCTGGTTGATGGAAAGAACATAAATGCTGGTGGACACAAACTGGGGATGGGCCTGGAACTGGAGGCCTAAACTGTCCATGCTGCAAGAGACTAAGGAATATCAGAATCTGGCCTTAAGAATTTCTGACGTCAACCAGCAAGAGATCATGAGGAGCTACCACTCCAAACATCAATTCCATTTACACTTAGTCTTTGTACCTCTTTGGTTTTTACTTTATTTATAAAACATGACACCGTGTTTGAGCACTGCCATCAAGTGAATACAGTACCTCTCCCTGTCATCAGCTCAGTGTGGTTATTTAACAGCATATTCAGCCACTCTATTTTTGTAATTAAGAAGTCTATTAATTTTCAGTCTAACACCATGATCTGATATTCCTCTGTCTTGTCAACAGCATTTGAGTACATTATTACTTTTCCCTTGTGTTTGTGTACACTAAAGCTCTGTACTGTTTGAATCATCCAGCAGGGTTTGTCTGTTTCATGCTAGTCTTCCCTCAAACTAGGCAGTTTTGGGGTAACTCTTAAAGCTCACTCTGTTTAGTTGGGGAGAAATCTTGGCTGGCCAAGCAGAACTGTTCTTTCACACTGGGGGAATAGGTGATTGTACACAGCAATGCCAAATGTATTTAAAGGGAGTCAAAGGCTGCTTCTAAGCTTCTGTACTGGGCTCAGTCAAGCCCACGTCTTGGAGGTCCTTCTGTATAAGGTTTCAATAAAATCTTGGAACTATACTTGGTTTGATTATAACTATGTTGTACTTGCGGATAATGTAGTGAAAACGTTTTCCCTCTAGCTATTGGTTCCATTGTGACTACAGCTATTTAGTCCGGTTCACACTGTTGTGGGATTCTCGTGAATGAAAATGTTATATTTTGGAGACCTTATGGTATAAGCAATGAAAAAAAACATTTGCCCTAGTCATTTGGTAAAATTGTGCAATTATAAAATTTTTCCATAGAGTAAATCAGGAGTTCTGGTCATCGCTACGGTAACTCCTTGTAAAATATGACACGGGTGACATTGACCTTTTTCATTGCATTATATGCATAACATAAATGTTATGCATTGCATAGTGAACCGGACTAATTGTACAAGACCCCTTCTAAAACCAAAAAATACAAACGGAATTAATGTATTATGTGGTTGTCCTTAAAACACTGATAACAGTTGTTCAAATTGAACCTGAATCAACAGATGACAGTGTTACTCATCACATGGAAATGTGTGCGGTAGTCCAGTGTATTAACCATGACATTTTGTTAGAAATTGTTTTAAAGAATTGAACCACATCCATCATTGTTTTTTTTTTATTCATCAGCAAAATAATATTTTTTCTTTACAGTCTCTGAAACGTGCAAAATGCCCTTTAGTTCCAAAATGTGTTTATTTAAGCCATACGTGTCGTATTTCATAAGGTTGGATGATTTAAGCTAATGGAAAATCAGTACTTCAAGCATGTATTATATATTCTATTGTTTCTTTCATCGGTGTCTTTAACACGTCTACTCTATTAGAAGCATATTCCCCATAATAATCTGATAAAACCGCTGACCTGTGCTTTGGCAACTATATTATTTTTGCTATTTATCTCTCAAGATGAATACGATTTTCTTAAATGTCTAGAGCATTTTAAATACATTTTGTTTATCCTCTTTTGATCATATTACCAAAATCAACTACTCATCCTTATTTCACTCCAACTGCTATTCAGCCTGGACACTACTGTATAATTTTGCACTGATTCCTAAACTTGTTTGCTCTTATCTTAACATATCTGAGGACATCTTACTATCATTTGGGACACTGCCTTTCTCCTTCAAATCATCCTGTTTGAGTTGTGCCTCGACTTTCTTATCTGCTTCTGAGCTTACTGACTCTTCATCCCCTGTAACCTTGTCACCATCTTCACCATTCTCCACCATCCCATTAAATTCCTCTTTTCCATCTCCCTGTGCTTCTATGTGACCCTGCTGACCGTCACGCTCCTGCTCATCTTCCTCCTGTCCACCGTCTTTACCATCACGACTTTGGCTCCCTCTTTTGCTACATCGTTGATCCGGTTCCACCACTGTATCGATAGGGTCGTCGAATTCGGACAAGACGATCTCCCGCGTCGTCTCGGTGATGATCTCCTCCACGAACTTGTACTGGGGCTCGGGTCGGCGGTGTGCGCCCCCTGGTCTGTTGATAGAAGGCAGGGTGTACACGGGGGACTGGTGGTAGATGTAGGGCAGAGAGACGGGGCTGTCGGTCACAGAGGAGAGGCGCGCTTCTTCGCCGCACAAAAGCTTTCTATGAGGGGACGAAAATACATAGTAATGACCTCTATTTGTGAAATGGGAAAAAAATACAGAACACGTCTTCAAATGATTAACTACATAGTGCACTGATAATCAATGTCCTGGTGTTAGAAATAGGAATGATAATATGTTGTGAATTACTGAAGCTCTTCAATAGGCACGAATCTACAGATGTTATTGTCATGCATCAAGACCCAACATTAAAGGTGCATTATGGAACTTTTTAAATGATAAAACTTGATATTTGTGTATAATTGACCTTTTAGTGACCCATTTGCTGTATTGGCGGTTAGGATGGCGCCTTTACTCTTAGATCACAGTGGCCTCTACAAACAATCGATCCTGTTGCATCATAGAGGCCACTGTGATGGAAAGTAAAGCCACCATACTGACCACGGGTTCACTAAAAAGTCAAGTATGCACTAATACAAAAAACACATAAAAAGTTCCACATTGCACCTTCAATTATTAGAGTATTGCAATTGCATCCCCAGTTCCTGCCAGAGCACTGCTGCTGTGACCTTGGGCAAGACACTCAATCTTCTTTGCCTCCAGTATCTGTGTACTCTGGTGCATGAAAGCGTTTTGGAAAAGCACTTTACCCACGAGAAGGAACTATGCCCGTTATATTAAGCTGCACCAGGGTTCACTTCATGTGCTTGAACCCGCCTTACCTGTAGGACAGTATTTCCACATCTAGGGCCATCTTCACGTTGAGCAGGTCTTGGTATTCCCTCAGGTAACCGGACATGTCAAATTTACAACTTATGAGCTCGTTTTCAAGTTGTTTGACGGTGTCCTGGGGAAGGGGGGTAAAAAGCGCGCACGTTTATTCCAGGCCAACATATATCTTATAAACAACCTCCTGACCTGAGCGACATTACCTGATAATGAAGGATATCCTGGTTGTGGCGATCCTCTGCATCGCGGAGTTGCTTTTCCAGCCCCTGTCTCGTACCCTTTGCGCTCTGCAGCTCGATATCCCTGGCCTGTAGTTGCCTTCTGCAGTCGTTTATCTCCTGCTGGGTCGCCCTCAGACATTCCCTCTTGCTCTCGGCTGCCTCTGTCAACTTTGCGAACTGGGACGTGAAGGTTTCCTCTACCCGCTGTGCGTCACGGCACACGTAGCTCTCCAGTTGCGTCCGGATGTCCCTCAGTGCCGCAGTGACGCCGGGGTTCCCGAATTCCCGCGCTCTGAAGTCGTCCCCTGCACTCTGTATGTGCTCAAGTATGTCTGAAACCTCAGCCTCGTGGCTCTCTTTCAGACCTTTGACTTCCTCCACTAAAACGTTCACCTTTTTGTCCAATTGAAGTTTGGCTCGGTACGCGTCATCTATCTCCCTTTTCATGACAGTGATGTTGCGCTCTGCGTCGGACCTGCTCTTCGCCTCTTTCTCGTGTCGCTTGGTTAAAACTGACAGCTCCTCCTCCAAACTGCAATGCTCGATCTCAATGTGATGCTTCTGCCGCGTGATGTCTCGAACCAGCTGCCTCATCCGCCTCAGTTCCGGCCCGTATTGCTCCTCCAAAGACGACACACACTGCGCTCTCCCGCGAATCTCCCCGATTTCCTTCTCCAGTAGTTGGTTGTGCAGTTCCAGCTGGTGCACCTTATCTATGAAGCCAGCCAGGCGACCGTTCAGCCCGCGGAGCAAGTCTTTTTCGTCCATCCTCGCAGTGGACGCAGTTAGCTCCAGCCCCCTGCTTGTGCGCTGGGTCTGACGCTGCAGATACTCGCTTCTCCTATGCGGAATCAGGGTGTCCATGTTGTGCGTCGTGGTGGGCTGTTGCCTATAGGGTGAAATCCAGCTAAAGAGAGTTTGCGTGCGCCTTTATGAAGCCCCCTATTCGCTCCCGCAGCACATTGTAGCTGTCCGAGGTGCTGACGAGGTGAAGCATCAGTCAACGGTCAAACGGAAGGCGGGCGCACAACAGTGACGCAAAGGCATTGACATACAGTTAACCCAGCAGAGTGGTCATAATCAATAGCAATTGGTTTAAGTAGGCTTCTCTACATATTTGATGTCTTAACTAAATTTTAATCTGCTGTATCGCAAAGGTTAATGAAAACAAGTGTGAACTGTGTGTAAACTATGTAAAGTAAACCCGAAAAATACACCTAAATGCAGCACTAAAGCAAAAAACAAAGTTAATAGCCTTGTTGAAATGAATAGTCTGAAACTGCAGATGACCCCGAGTACCACCTGAAGAATTATTAATGCTGTACCTGTAAGAAATTTCCCTGTCAGCCTTCAAATTGCCTTCAACGGTGGAGCAGTGGGTGAATGCAACGCAGTTCTCGACTTTTCTGCAGGGGTTGAGCTGAAACATTTATTCAGGAAGCAGATTATGGCACATTTTGAAGTAATATTGTTTTGCTCAAGCATAATTTGTGCACTAGACATAATATATGTTGCATCCTGAGGGAAGAGAAGGACATTTAATTTGTATTGCACTTTCACAAACCATGATGTCAGGAAGGTCAAGGTCACGGTTATTTATAAAGCAACAACAACAATCGCTGCCCAAAGGGCTGTACACAGGCAACACAACATTTCAACAAAGTTAAAATACATAATTAGATAACAATAGCAATAATAAGATCCACCAAAGAAAAGTTCTGCTCAGCTTGTGTTGAAGGTCCATGAAAACAAATGGGTCTGTGTCAAGGGAAGACAAGTGGGCGCCGGCATGGACTACACGCTCTAGATCAGTGCGTGGTATGTAGGGCTTGACTTTACTGAGCAGACGTAACTGGTAAAAGTCTACTTTTACTACAGAACAGATACAGTGCCTTGCGAAAGTACTAATACGCCTTGAACTTTTGCACGTTTTGTCATGTTTACAACCCTAACCGTAAAGATTGATGATACAAAATGATACATGATTCTGTTATTTTACAAAAATAGAAAAGTGAAAAGTGGGGCGTGCATAAGTATTCATACAGCATTTTCAGAGTGCATTAAATTGCCTTTATAACATTCCTAATGACTGCAGAATGTTCGCACCTAGCCCTAACCATTAAATAGAGGCCACCTGTGTGTAATCTACTCTCAGTATAATTCCGGATAGATTCCATTTCTGAATCTATCATTCGGAAATGGAAAGAGTATAGCACCACTGCAAACTTACCAAGACACGGTCGACGGCCGTCCACCTAAACTAACAGACCGAACAAGGAGAGCACTGGTCAGAAATTTAACCAAGTGCCCCAAGATAACTCTGGAGGAGCTGCGACGTACTGCCGCTGAGCTGGGGGAATCTGTACATGGGACAACTATAAGTCGTACTCTACACAAATCTGACCTTCATGGACGAGTGGCAAGAAGAAAGCCATTATTGAAAGGAGGCCATAAGAAATCCTGTTTGAAGTTTGCTAGAAGTCATATGGAGGACACAGCTACCAAGTGGAAGAAGGTGCTTTGGTCAGATGAGACAAAAATTGAACTTTTTGGCCCAAATGCAAAAGGTTATGTATGGAACAAACCTAACACTGCTCATCGTCCTGAGTGCACCATCCCCAGTGTCAAATATGGTGGGGGGAGCATCATGCTATGGGGCTGCTTTCCTCAGCGGGGACTGGGAAGATTGTAAGAATAGTTGGGAAGATGAATGGAGCCAAATACAGAGACATTTTGGAGGAAAACCTGCTGGAGTCAGAAAGAGAACTGAGGCTGGGGCGGAGATTCACCTTCCAGCAGGACAATGACCCTAAACACAAAGCGAAATCTACAATGGAATGGTTTAAAAACAAACATATTAATGTGTTAGAATGGCCCAGTCAAAGTCCTGACCTAAATCCTATTGAAAATCTGTGGAAAGACCTGAAAACTGCTGTTCACAAACGCTCTCCTTCTAATTTGAGCTTGAGTTGTTTTGTGAAGAGGAATGGGCTAAAATGTCAGTCTCTAGATGTGCAAACCTTGTAGTCATACCCCAGAAGATACCTTCATACCTGTTATTGCAGCAAAAGAGGGTTCCACAAAGTATTAAGTCATGCTAAATGAATACCTTTGCACGCCCCACTTTTCACTGTTCTATTTTAAAATTACAGAATCATGTATCATTTTGTTTTCACTTCACAGTTATTGGAGTTAAACAAAGAGACCTACAGTCTCTTTGGGAGGAGCAGGCGCTAAAGAAAGCTAAATGTATCTTGGGTCAGCCTCTCCATGCTCTGTCCACTGAGTTTTTGCTCATGTCTTCTGGACGTCGTTTTTATGTACCCTTTCGAGAAAAAAAAAAGTTTAACCAACTCTTTTGTCCCCTCTGTCACTGAACTGTTGAATTCGGAAGGGAGTGTGTTTACTAAGTGACATCGACCTTTTTGAAATGTGTCCTTTTCTTTTAAGTATCTGCTATTGTCTGTATTGTTGGAAGTGACACACAATGAGTGTTGTGATGTGTTTGTGCAAGCAGCAAATCAATTGCCCTTGAGGGATCAATAAAGTTTTCTGAATCTGAACAGTCGTCTGTTACTTGTGTGTGAACTTTCAGTAAAAAATTCTAAATTAAATCATTATATTTATGGTTGTAAACATGACAACATGTGCAAAAGTTGGATCAGTATGCTGATCCAACTTGAAGGAGCCGTCAATAATCACACCAAGATTTCTGACTGCTCAGTGGCATTGGTGACTCAGAGGGCCTAAAATAGAATAATAAAAAAAAAACATTCCAAATGTTCCACCCCTTTTTTAGAATCATTAAACTTTAAAACGTTTAGAGCCAACCACTGCTTTACTTCCTGGAGGCAATTTACCAGGGTGTTAGAGCTATCTGTGTTTGGTTTTAAAGGCAGTGAAATATATGTTTTTGAAAAATGGAAAACAATAAAGGGCCTCGGGACCAATTTCTGTTCACTCCATACTCCATACAAATGTCATGGTGGAACACTCAAAACAATCCATAAATGTTCAACATATTGTTAGATAATGAAGCTTTATTTTCTTTCAACAATAACAAATGCCTTTTATTAATGGTTTCAAAATGCATCCAAACATGCAATCTAGTATATCCTGACGCAAATTAGTTGGCTGTTACAGTAAGAACCTTTAGCGTTTGATTGCGATGGTGAGTCCGTCAGCTATAGTGAGCATGCTCAGATCGATCCTCTCGTCCTTGTGCAGCTTCTTATTGAGAGCGTCCAGAGCTTTAGAGCTGGCATCATCTTCAGCAGGATTCAGGACCTTGCCACTCCACAGCACCTGACAGAATTAATTGTTTATGTGTTTGTTTGATTGTTTTGTATTTAGTGGCAAATTTATAAAGGTGTACTTACATTGTCGATAGCAATGATTCCTTTTGTCCTGACCAGCTCAAGTGCCTTCTCGTAGTACGTGTCATAGTTGATCTTGTCAGCGTCGATAAACACAAAGTCAAAGGTTCCAGCTTCACCGGCCTGTAACAGCTCGTCTAGTTCAAAATAAGCATGTTACATTCAAAACATTATAACAATTTCTGTCATCTGGGTAGTTTTTCATGGAGCTTCTTGGTCATGAGGATGATCCCCCTAGATGTGAAGTAAAGTGTTGGCGACTCATTTTTGAATGTTCTAGTTCTAGCACAGTTGAAGCAAAAATAGCTGCCTTTGATGTTTTTGCACATAGCTATACAAAATAAAGCACTCACCAAGAGTTGTAACTGCTGCCTGAAGTCGCACCTCTATCTTATGGTCGACACCAGCCTACAGAAGAAGAAAAAAAAGCACAAAGCAGATCAGCATTCAGAGAGCAAAAAAGGTGTTTCTGTAAGACATCTTGATTTTCCTGCAGAGGCTTGCATTCCCCCAGTTTCCTGAGCAGACACCTTTCCTTGTCCTGTCCACAGCAGTTAGGGAAGACAGTCTAACAGGATCTGGAGAGACACTGTGCTGTGGCCTGCACTAATGTGATCTGACAGGCACACCCATCTATATTTGAATACCACAGACTCACTGCACACCTAAAATGCTTTCAATACCAAAATTGCAAAATAAAGAGTGAATTTCAAAAGTTGGTACTATAACAGACATTTATAAATACATTCATTTTGTTGTTGCATTCTTTAGGTTAGATAAGATACTTAAATACTCGTCTGAGGTTTCACTTTTGTTATGCATGTTTTAGGTTGAAGTTTGAAAGGTGTCTTAAGCTAGATCTAGTCACCACACCGAGTTGTGAAATTTCTTGCCAAAATAAAAAACAACAACACTGCCATGACTGTGGTATAGAGAGAGACATGAGCATTCTTCTGTCCCATGTCATTTCCCCTGTGTAACAATGAGCCTAAATTCCTAAGTGTCCTAAGTCCGAGTTTCTTTAATGCCCTCTGGTGGGGACATTGCGGATTGCAACTTGACGTTTCAATTCACCAGTAAAGGATGAATATTTTACATTATAAAGCTACCGGGCTAAATTTGAATTCAATTCAAATGAATTATGTGTCTTTAATTCAGTGAATTCTTACCTCCTGGAAAAATGGCCTAGCAATATCAACATAGGCCTGGTCTATTTCACATGCGACCACACGTCCATTGTCTGCCATTGCCAGAGCCATACTCAGTGCATTGTAGCCAGTGTACATTCCTGCAAAGTAAAACGATTACGTTTTCACTATTTAGGCTAGTGTATGTGTGTTAATTGCAGCACAAAGCAACATATTTCAACCTATTTCAATAGCCTTAGTCCCATTGATCAGTCGGATAAGGTTTGCCATGAGCTGAGCTTCTTCACTGGCAACCATCATTCTGCTCCAACTATCTTCAAGAGTTTTCTGGAACAAATGAATGACGTTTTTGAAATTGAATAAGACAAATGTGTTGAGTTTATACACAGAAAAGAAAAGTTCTCATCCAAGTTTGACTAAAGTTTTAAACGTTTGAACATTTAAAGATGGCAATATTTTTCCATTTCAATTTCAACGATTGGCAGTAGACAAGACATCAAACCACATCATTATCTCCAGGTTCTGGTCTTACCAGTTTGAGTTTAGTGAGTACTGGGTGTTCTCTTAGGGAGTTGTTGACCACATACTGCAGCACCAGATCCTCTTTTCCTCCGCTGTGACTTTTCCCAACAAAAGCACTGTGCCCCAGCAACCCTACACAACATGGCAAAACAATGTTGTAAGGGACATTAATTCTATGCAGTCAAATGCAAGCGCATACCTGAGAAGAGAACCAGGGAAATGCAAAATAAAGCATTATTGTCTACAGCCATTATTGCTGATGTGCCGTAAACTGTTACTTGTACCGGTCAGAAGAGCAGGCACATTCTTTGTTTGTTCAAGTTAACCTTTGAAATTATGACTCAATACACGATTTCGTCTTTTTAACCAAAGAGATTTCTTAATAACAAACATTTGCAAAAAACAAAAAACATTTGCTTTTTGTTCAAAATTTACAGTAAATACTTTACTTTACTTGGACATATTGAAATTATTATTTCTTATTTTCCACAATATCTTTTGTGAAAAATAACTTAAGCTTATCTTGGAGTTGATAGGGGGCTGGTATTGTTCCACATAAAGCAAAACATCTATAATTCAAGTTTGTAGGGAAAGCAACAAAACCTTTATATAATTGCTTTGTGCGAAGGGCTCTCTTTGGATCTCAATGGTGTCCTCTGCTGGTAATCTAATGCCTTGCACCACTAGTGTTGGACAGTTCTTGGTTTTGATGGATTGGACACAGTTGCACACTTGCAGTATAAAAATGCATAAAAATTACAATATGACAAATACTCGCCTCCAATTCATTGCAGGAAGTGAAATTGTCTTCAAGTAGTTGTTTCTCTCATTGTTGATTTTAGGGCTGCCGGAAGATGCAGTGGATGATATAGGTTCCTTTTCAACCTGGTGGTGGATTATTCCCCTCTTATCTCATATAGTGGAGTCTAAATGATAGCCTGCCCAGAGAGGACAACATCAAATTAATAGGATGTAATGATAGACAAAAGTTTGTTAACGTTATGGCTTTTAAGTTAACACATTTTAATTGAATGCTTTTAATTTTTTTGACTGAAGCTCAATAACGTAAAGCCACACCATGTAACATTTCACCCAATGAATTTTTGTTTACATATGTTTTTGCTGTGTGAATCGCACTTCTCCAAAGACCTGACTGTAACATTATGGGAGCGGTGGCGTCTCCAGCTTGAGATGTTGACAATGAGCAGCCAAATATGAGATGTAAGTAGGTTAGGTCCTAATCCAAATCCATTGTTTGATTATCCACTCCACTGCCTTTTCTGTGTTGTGCTGGTCATCAGGAGCATGTTTGGTATTGCTAGAAATAGCTATAGTCCAAAAATGCAGGGTGCCTTACAGGAATAGGCCACCGTTTTTACATACTGAGATATGTTTTTACCTTAGCTTAGACGAGTTGATGCATAACTGTCTGGTCTTTGTGCGTACGCTCAGTCACACAAATGTTGTTAGCATTTAGCCTCTCCCAGCAAAGGTATAGCTCCAAACTGGGGTGAAGTTAGAAGCTACCAAGCTGTTCCACGTTTTCCCCTATTTAAATACAGTTACGTGAGCCTTTACACGATCCAAGTCTAGTTACAAAAAATTAAACATGTCGATTTTCTAAGCGGATAAAAAGGGGGACTATATTGTGAGGCGTATCAACATAGAAGCACTTCGACGTCCGCGCACGTCAAAGTGCTTCAAAGTATTATTACGTCTTACATATATAGTTATAGCTTGGTAGCTTCTAACTTAATTCCCAACGGTGGCCTATTCCTTTAAAGCACAGACGTACGACATTTTGGCCGTGCGATTTTTGGTGTTTCCCAAATCTTTGCGATAATTTTTTGTTCATGGAGAACGTAGTTCTTGTGGTGTAAACGTGCGTCACATGGAGGCTGCTCGGACGTACGGCTGTTGCTTCATTCGTACAAACAAGTTGTTAGACCAACCTGCACTAAATGTACTGACCGTGGGTCAGTGACCTCTGCGGTCAGTCTACGGCTCGAAATAAGGACGTCACACGCGCACTCTCTGTGCTCTCTTGTGATTTTTGCACGTAGACCGGCCGTAGGAGCCCGTACGACCGGATGTGACCTAGGCTTAAGCTCAGCAGCACTGATTTCATGTATGGGTGTCAAAACGTTTTTCACCGAGGGCCGTATATATCGTAAAACGCACATAATAGGGCCACAGACTCGTGATCAATGCAATGACTTCATTTGATTGCGTTGATCATCTCCATTCAGGTTTATCAAGTCTGTCTCACATAAATATGTTTATTATTAAGGTTAAGATAAAGATTTAGGACAGAGTTGCGTGGGGCAATTTATCAGTAAGCCTCTGAGGTAAGCAAAAATGTATGTGCAATATGGCAAAAATACAAATAAAATCATGATTTTTTTCTTTGGCCATCTGTAAATTTGCTGCTTCTGAAAATTCACCCTTCCGTATGATTGCTAAATCCACCTGTCACTCACTCAGAGCTATGAGACTGATCAGTAGCACTGAGTGATCAAAACAAAAGAAAGCCCAAGCCTCTCACTCCCACTGAATCACAATATGATTCATGGTTTGAATGTTTAAGTTTGTACTAGTCCTTGCAAGGCGTGTCACCTGGACAGGGCAAGCCAAGCCATCAGGAAAGAAAATGACACAACTGTATGTGTTGAGCATTGTTTAAAAGTGTCAGAAATGTGTTAGTGTGAGGGTTTTTGCCAGTTATACACAGGCACATTAGCCTAGATCTAGCCTACATATTTGCTGAATAGTTTTTCCGAGGACTTTCACTTTTCTCAGTGTGTGTATAGGCTACAACAACAGCAAAAGAAGCATGCCACAACATGAGCATCTCAAATTAATATGACATCTTAAAAATGTTCGAGTCGAGACTACAAAAGAAAAAGGGGGATGTCTCACAGAAAGTGTTTCTCTCCCCGTACGTGCCGCCGCCTCTCTCTCTCCCGCGGCTCCGGGCCTCCGCTTATGTGACGCTAATTGTTTCTGCTATTTGTGCCAAGTACCTACTCTTCCCCGGCACATTCTACAGGCAGGCCGTGGTCCCTCCGCTGCGTTTTGTGTCTGTTTAAGAAATAAAAAATGTGCTCTGCCATCTGCGACGACGAGCTCACCACTGTTCTACCCCGGGCCGCGACTGTCAGCGCGCTACAGCGATACACAATCTCGGAGGTAAAGAAAAAAGAGACGAGAAAAGAAAAAGAGGCACATATCGCTGCTAATATGAAACACAATTATTCAAGAGGTTCCTGTATTTGTTTTGGGTCGGGAACACTGTACACCCGAAGTATTTTAAATGACAAAAGACGATGGTAAAGTAACTAGTAGCTACTTATGCTAATGCTAATGAAGCTAATAACCAATTACGCTGGTCAAATTTCGTAAATGAAAGACGAATTCAAACATGAAAACACCGATTAAGAGCAATTATTTTTTTGATCAGTTGATCTTGTCATCCTGTATGGCCTTCTGATTCAGTGGATTATGATCTAATGTGAATTTAGCAGATTGAAATATTTGGAAAAGCTATGCATTGTCTGATATTATCCAGCCAAAACCAAAACGCATTAGTAACACGTGCAAATGTTCAGTGTACCATAACTTAGTTCAATTTTAGCTTTGTCCTGATTTAAGTGCTTTTTAAGTCACAAGCTTGATTTAAATATGATTTATTTTATTTTAATTGAATGTAGCCTCCTGTGTAGGTTAGCACATCGAGATGATGTTGTTATCGTAATAAGACAGTTTTGGAATATCGCTATATTTTCTCCTATAACATAGGATATTCCATTTTGCTATTTCCAAATGTAAAAAGTAATGAAACAAATCTGTGTAAAAATACTCAAACAAAAGTAAAAAGCGTGGAAAAAAGTACTCCCATAGCCTAGTTAACAAGTTACTGAAGTATAAAACTGTGCAATCTACCCATTTACGTTCCTTGAATGTTCAGTACCTAAATTCAACCAGAAAGTGGCAGTGTTGTAAAGCTAATGAACAGACCTGCCTGGGCCCTGTTCCTCACAGTGTGTAATATCACTCTCCTCTTGTTGAATTGACCTGTGACACAGCTACACTGCACACGCATGTAACGACACCCGACTGTTAGCCGCATCATTTGTGTGTTTATCACAGGGTGCCTGCTTATGATGCGGTTTCAGCTGCACCAGTCACTCCGCCGTCAGGCGAGAGCCCATGAATACCAAGTGACGCTAATCACAATGGAGAGAGCCACGTCAAGACGACTGACAGACATTTCTCAGCATCCAATTGACAACCTCTGATTCGTCCTCCATCTGACAGCAGCGTCTCCCAACTTGACAAGTCTGTTTAAGGCATCCTGGTAAGGTTTGAGCTCCGGCATGCACAATTAGAGATGCACTGGCACTGATTTTACTCACACCCAACAATAGAAATGTGTTTAAAATCGCATAATGCAGGCTTTCATTCAAATAATTGACAAACAAAACACAAAAACATCCCTTGAGACATAGGATATAATCCTGATATATAGAAGTGTTTGGGTTTTCAGTTCTTTATCTCATTGTAGGTTCAACCTTTAGTAACAAAGCTGAGGATTTGGCTGCTGTAGAAAAAAGGGATCTGTGAATGGCAGGTGTGGTTGTTTGACTTTCAAATCATCCAGGCATCTATTCTATTAACCCAGTGCGCAAATAACGCTGAAATCAATTTCTATGGAGTCACGCAATAGGTTGACAGTCTTCAGAAAGATCAAAAGGGCTGCTTGGGGGCACGAGCCACGGTAAAAAAAAGGAAAAAAAAGAAAAGAAATGATGAATGAAAAGGGCTTGACACCTTGAATAAAGCACAAAAAAGACTGATGTCACATACGTGGAAACAATTACTGCAGGTGAGGCATTGGTTTTAAGACTTATAATACTGTGGCTGCCAAAAGTCATGCTGGCATGTATAGAGCTGCCTCCACCGCACCTCAGTGTGGTTGTCAGTCGAGTGTCAGGGGAGGCGCATGCTCTTTATAGCAGGACTAGATTCTAAATACTGCAGCCAACTTTTCACACACTTTACAAACCATTTGAACACAGTACGTTCTATACAATTCAATTTAAACAAAATTCAAAAGGAACTTTTTTTATTTATTTTTTTAGGCTCTGTTTACAAAAAATGTATAAATCTCATTCAAATCTTTATATTATTTTAGTCTTTTCTTTTAAGCCTTCTTTCTATTACTCATGCTCTCTTGCGACTGCTGTGTCCCGTCGTCAGTGCACTTGGGGCTGTAATGATAATGTTATACCCCAGACCAATTTGCCATGGCAATCAGGCTCACTTAATTGAGTTGATTAAGCTCTCCATCTGAGATGACCCCTCCGGACATCTTGGGGAAAATAAAGGAGATCGGGACGGAGGGAGAGGATGAAAGGTTTTCTCCGGGCATTCCATCACGGCACTCCCGACACATGAGATCTGACTGCGCTGGAAGTGTGAGCAGCCGAGGCATATGTGCGTGTGTGTGTGTGTGTGACAGAAAGAAGAGAGGCCCTTCAGGGAGGTGTAAAGGGTGGCGACAGTGGCTGCTCAAGGAGGAGGAGGAGGGGCATAGACGGCTGCGTTAGGTTCAATATCACAACAGCCTGTGTAATAGAGCCGGACACACAGCGCATCGGAACCTAATCCAATCAGGGCGACGCTCCGTGCGCCCGTCTGCCGGAGACACACAAACATAAGGTCAAGAGCAGCTTGTATTAGCGCGATGATGTCGGAGAGAAGTGGTGTACATAATTGACTTTCAACATGTTTAAAAGCATAAGGGGAGATGAAGGGGAGCAGAGGTTTTGCAGCAGGTCCAGCCGAGCACATGTGAAATGGTGACTAAACGAATCAATGTTGGGTTAGCCGTTGAAAGTACAATGTCTTTCGCCAGGGTTCTCTTGTTTGGATACATAAATGTGGGGTAATGTTTGCACAGAAGAACCGGCTCTCAACGTGTGGTAATTTGCGGTTATAAGTTTGTTGTTATGTTATATTTAATAGGCGCAGAGAAAAATGCTGAATTAATAACAAATTAATAATGTAAGCAGCATCGTTTTTGTTGATGAATTTATATTGATGTATTATAATCTTGTTGGAATTATAGAGCGTGTATTTCTCAGATCTATGCACCTCGCAACTACCTATATTGTATAGACTCCTTTAGCACTAAAGCCTCTATAGAAAAGCGTCCTGCCTTGAGGCAGTAAGAGCTTGTTTAGATTATAACAATAGGGGACAACCGTTGAAAGTGTGCGCTGAAATTGTAGTGTTTCATTTCAGTGCGGAGAGGACACACTAATAAGGGACACAGCACAGTGCAGTAATATCTAGGGGATTGGAAGCAAATGTGCTTTTGAGAGCCAAATATACTGGTCCCTTTCATAGGCGACTTGGTTCCACCCATGATTGAATGTAACATTCTAAAAGGACTATTTACTCTTTTCATTTCCTCTTGTGTATTACAGACGGAGGAACGTGTGGCTCGCTGTATGAAAACAGGGCCTGGCCTAATGTTGCATGAAGACCATGGTGAATTCATATTGATGGGAATGCTGCCTCTGAAGCCCAACAGCCATGATTTTTTCATAAGCCACCGGGAACAAGAAGTCAGTCAGCTGACAGGTGCTAACGCCGCCAATTGTGCCGTGGATAAGAGATGGGACACGGAGAAGAGAGGAGGGAGAGAGAAAAGCAAAGGCAACAACTGGCTCTTCTTTTCTAAGCACTTTTGTGTGCACGTTGTGTATGTGCAGTGCTGTGTGTGCTCCCTGCGCCCTGCTCCTTCTATAGCTGCAGAGGATTTTACGGAGAAGACTGTGTAAACACCAGAATGCATGTCAAATATGATGAGTCTTGATAGCTGTAAAACATACCCAAGGACTGCTCCTCACTTATTATCTACAACCAGAGCCCCGGAGCTATGTCTGCATCCTTCTGCCTTCCCTCTACGCATGTCGCGCCACAAGTCCCTCTCTGGAAAGCATTGATTATTTTGGCATGAGCCAGGGAGGAAGAGAGGTGTGATTTCTTTTGTGTTTTCTCAGGAAGAAAATCAGCAAAAATAAATATTTTTGCGAGCACTGTGCCTCCACAAGAAAAATATATAAGCACATTGGGGAAGAAATAAAGATGATGGATTCGGTAGTTGACATGCGCTTGTGCGTGCTCGGCAATGCTTCCTCAATTGCTACATTGTTTTTGTGGCTTTTTTGTCCGGAAATGCACATCTACAGTTGTATCTTCTAATTGTGCGCCTCTGTTTCCGCATGTATGTTGGAACAGGAGCACAGGCTGGATGGAGCGACCGGAGCTGCAGGCAGTGCGAGGGAGGCTCCAGGGAACCACTTGAGATTGCAGGCAGAGGGACTGATAAGGCGGCCGGCCATTCATCAGACCCAATGAAGGCAGTAAAGTTGACTGGAGGAGCCCAGGCATCGCCCCGGGATGGCGGTCTGTCGGCCTCTCACCGGAGACCTGTGACTAACACATGCAAGCAGGCAAGCACGCATACACACACACACGCACGCACACATGCACACGGGGAGGGACAGCGGATGAATGAACCAGGGTCTGAGGTGGAGGATTCAGCAGGAGGGGTGTGTAATGGACCTCCAGGAGCTGAGTCCCATCTCCTCAAAGCCACTCCACGCGGCAGCCGTTTCTGACTATAGGGTACATGTGGCCCACTCCGCTCCGAAAACATCCATCAGACAGATATTACTGCAATCCAGAGGTGATACATTAGCCCGGGTGCCATGGGGACAGCGCGTGCCTGTGATGGATACCACTAGAGCTCCTTGCTGTTGTCGCGGGGGCCTCAGTGAGAGAACTGCTGCTCTTCTCCTCACAGCAGCTAACACGTGCCTGCTTTACGGCGGGGTTTGGAATTTATTCTATAGTAGGGCCCTTTTGTTCTTAATCACAGAGGAAGGAGGCATATTTTTTGCCAAAGAATGTGCTGTGAAGTTGCACACTTATGAAAGCAATACGTTACTTAAGCACTTAGGCCAGCCAAAGAGGGGAGATGAAGCTGCTTTAGAGCGTTGCTGGTGGTTTTATAAGACTATATTAGTGTCTCTCGCTGGTGCTTTGATAGAGCTCACGCCATCAATTTGCTCCCAGACTCTATCTTTGCTTACATAAATCCCACCCCGGGGTTTCTATGAATCTGATTTATTTGCTCCTCTTATGTTTATTATTGTGCTTTACGGCTTTTGTTCCGTGTTAAATGCCATCAATAGGACTGCGGAGCATGTGAGTCTCATTTTGGACGGGATGAAAATGCTTTATGGTGCGGTGAGTGCCAATAAACAGGCCGCATCCGCCTTTCGGACGTACAGCACCTTTAATGTTTTATGCATGATGAACTCAGTAGTTTAGCACTGGTTCAAGGCCAAGTAAGCGCTGACAGGACTTCCCAGAGGAGGCAGTGCGGACAGAGGTGAGGAGCGATTGAGTTGTGCGCGCATGTGTGTGTGAAAGAAGCAAAACCTGTCTATAATCCACTGTCTACCTGCCAAACAAGCAATGGGAGCGCAAGAGATTCTTTTGCCGAGACGCCGCTTTTCCTCCGTGGCCTTCTGGTCATCTGGTTACAGTCATCCTCGCAGTGTCTTGGAGCAGATGTGCTGCGTGGGGAAAAGTGAGCAATCCATCCTGAGCAACATGGAAAACAGACATTTCACTAAGGACAGATTGATGTTATCGCCGTGACACTCACCGCTGTGAGTGTTTTATAGCAAGCAGTGAGATCAATGTACAAGTTTCTGGAAATGGATCACCATATTGATTTGTGTATTGGCTTATGCCACTTGACAGATTAAAAAAAGAGCTGACCTACTAATTATACACAGCACTGGAATGGTATAATGATGATGATAATATGTATTTTTTTAATTAAAGCCACACCGCATAGAATTTTACCCAACAAATAAAATGTAAATACAAGCATTTATTTTATGACAGATATTTTCGTCATTGAAAAATACCTCTTAAATGTACAAACAAACATGAGCCTTTGCTGTGAGCCGCTCACCTCTCCTTAGACATGACTGTAACTTTACCAGGAGGGGGTACGTCTCCGCCTGGTCTTCATGGAGATGTGACTAAAGTCAGTAGAATTAGAGATTTTAACAGGTTAGGTCCTCATCCACATTCATTCTTTGATTTTTGAATGCAGTAATAGCATTTTCTGTGTCGAGCTGGTCATTAGGAGCATTTGTATTGATGGCAACAGTATAGTCCAAAATGTTACGCAGTTTGCCTTTAAGATATAAACTATTCTAATAAACATCAGACTATTCACAGATGAACAGAATTTTAACCGGCTTGATATGAAATTATTTGTAACAATAAAACGCCTCTCCAAAGTAAACTTTAGAAAATATAATTGAGGGCAACTTTTTAGATATATTTGTAGCGTAATATAATCTGATCTATTTTCATTTTTTAATCTTAACATTTCGTGTCCTATTACCATGTGCTAAAATGCAACATTTTTAAATGAGTACTATCTAAAAAAAAAACCTGAAACAAAATCTGTAAATTATAAAAATGATAGACCTCTATCAGGAAAACAATGAAAGTCAAGTTACATACAAGTAACATATTGTGTTTATGCTGCAGATTTTTGTCCATCTGCTCCAGAATACTGTGAGGCCCTCTAGTGGTCAGACCTACACATTAAAGCAGGATGTGACTATTTTGTAATGGGCACAAAAACATGCTCCAATAATGACTTACAATACAATCATCGTATGTAACGGGCCACAAAACATGACTCCAAAGGTAGGTTTGATTTTTTTTTTTTACATGAATTTAAGACAAAAGGAAATCTCTCTAACAAAGATTACGATTAGATTAGTAATTTGTAGTATAAAAGTGTCAAGATTTAGTTCGATGTGCATATTTTATAAACATGTTCAGAAGCATTTACATTTAAGAGAAGACCGACATGTAAAGTTCTAAACTAATGCAAAAATCACGTGTATTTTTAGAACATGTTTGCCGTACTTTAAAGTACAAAGTTAGGTTTTTTGCGTAGAAGACTGTCTCGGAGACAAGATGGTGTTTGCAAAGTCCTAGGCCTAGGTCTCGATTTGATTGTACTTACAGTCATTCTGCAACCCTATAAAGAACCTTGTTAACTGGCTTGTTTTTGTTTCGTTCCAACTAGGCCTAGAGCTGTTCAATTTTTACTCCACACAAGAAGAGGTGAGAAACTGAGAATGATATGTTCCATCAAATTTGTCAGAGCCAGATTTGCGAAAGTTCTTTCTTTGTGCCAGGTGCAAATGAGTGAACGTGTAGATTTCCTCGTGTTTTCCACCGCGGCGCCTGTCTTTTGCCGTGAGTGAGCCTTTGATAGCTGCTACACTTCGAGACAGACAGGCCTGTGCCGAGACGATGGCATCAAAAAGCCCCGCGATTGACAGCTACTGACAGGCGTCTTCCTCCTAAACACACTCGAGGTCCCCCGCGTGCTGAAGCCCTCTTTCTGCGCTACCCGCCTTCCTCCCTTTCTCCTCCTCTCGCTCCCTCTCTTCTCTTCCCCGTTTCCCGTTGTCAGGGGGGATGGAGAAGACTCAAAGATAAAGAGAGGGATGTCGTAAACTGGCACCTGTCATCTTGTTTTGTTTTGGTCAGGGTACACAGAACATTCGTAAAGTTTTAAAAAAAAGACGTTTGGAAGGATTTTAGTACTTTTCTCAGATATGTTTGAAATCTCCAGGTGAGGCTTAGTCCCCCATTACAATTCACAGCAGCTTAGTTTATTTTATTTTTTTTAAGTATTAGCATAAGAGCAGTTGACCTCTTGAAGTAATTCTATTTTCTTTTTGAATGAATCTTGAATCTCTTCTCTTCGCCGCAATTTAGTAGGCCTGTCATGTATGTAAGGCCGTTAAGTTTTAGAAAAGATACATGCATTTTTAAGGTTTAAATAAAGCTTTTGTTGGCTCTCAGTGAGACTTGAGACTTACAGAACCTCTGTAAGTCAAGTCATTTTTATTTTGTATTGCACATTTCAACAACCATGACAGTTGCACTAAAGTGCTTTAAAGGAGATTGAAGTGTATTTTTGCTGTTCAGTTTATTTTATGGCAAAAGTTTGTAACATTGCTTGCTTCAAATCTTTAATTTGTTAAAAAACTATGAGAGTGGAAATCATATATTGCCTTTAAGTCATATGCATATAGTCAAATCTATCACAGCTGTACAAGTCTGCTGGCCAGATTTTCAGGCTTGTTGGTAGTTCTATCTATAATATTGAACCAAATGTGACAGTACGCTATGCTATTTTACTTGCTGTGACAGCTGAGTAAGTATTTTGTTGGTGTAAAATCTAAAAGCTGACTGAGAGATTTCCAAGATGGCTGACCTTGTCGTATCCGGAGCAGTAAACAAGTGCACGTTTTCAGATCCCTCTCTTCCTCTCTGCAAAACACTAAACAACACGCGGGTAAACAGTCCCGCGCTTGGATTTCTGCGCCCGTCGTTGCGTTTCATCAGCTTCACTTTTGGGACGCCGGCGCTTCTCTTGTCGTGTTCAACCTGTGGAGTCATTATCTCCTGACACACTTATCTGCTCCCTAAATGATTTCTCTTCATCTTGCCTAAGTCACCTAATCAAAGCTGAAAGAAGAGAAGGAGCCCATTGCCTTGCAGAGGAATCCCAGCGCTTTTCAAACCACATTCACTGTCATTACGGAAATGAATGGAGGCAGCTGAGAACTCAGATGTTCTTTCACGTCGTGACAGAGTGTCTCCTAATGCGCTTTATGATCTTTACCGTTTGGCTTTGACTGGAGAGCCCCGGTCGGAGGAGACTTGACTAATCGCGTTTTGCAAATTATACTTTTACATTCTGGTTCTATATCCACGGCTGTGTCCTCTACGGCATCCCTTCTACAGAATGTGTTGCTCATCGAGATCATTAGTACGTGTTGAAAGGAGCTCAGACAGGGGAAATCTTAAGTTTCACTCAACTTGAAGGCTCTGGACGATTCATGTAAAGACAGCTCGTCGGCTCCAGGAAGTCTAATAAGATGAGAATTGTCAGTTTGGTGATTGGGGGGAGGACTTGCTTTCTGTAAGGCTGACACTGGATTCCACAAGCTGTAGCTGTATTGTTAATGTCACCAATGGGAAAAATAAACAACAACAACAAGTCGCTGTAAAGAAATGAGTACTTATTTCAAGAATTAGAGCGTGTTTTGGGGTGTTTTTGGTTTGCCGTGTGTTTAACTGAACGGAGTCAAATTTTCCCCAATAAGAGTGCGGCGTGACACGTAATTAGTCCCGGTGGCTGTCGTGTTTTTGTTGAGCAGAGGTGTTGACGTTTTTCAGCGCCGCTCATGGAGTTTGTCTTCATGCTGTCAGAGCTGCACAAGAAGTTTCTTTGAGAATATTTTTTTACTACTTTTTCTTTTTTTTTTGTCATTGGGGGAAAAAGAAATGGCGCCTGTAGATTTGACACTGTTCCCAGTTATCATCCGGATGTGCCATTGTGGGGATGAGCTGACATCTCCATCTCAAAGTTAATCCACAGTCGTCTGCTTTGCGTGTTTGCTTTACACGGGTGTAATTACCCCGGTTGGACATGCTACTGATTTTACGGATCACAGCTACTGCCAAAAAATATGTAAACTCCTTGGGCTTAATTTGTCAATTTCGAAATCATTATTTCCTTTCCTTTTGAGAAGCTTTTAACCACAGGGCTTAACAAGTCGTCTTTTGTTAGCATGCCTACTTTGTCCATGCTACTCTCTTCAACGTCTTGCTTCTATCGTTCCTCCCCCAATTTAGCTAACAAAGTGCAGAAATGATTCACGGCGGACTAGGGCATAATTCATAATTCGATTACAGTCCGACGGAGTAGAATTTATTAATTATGAAGACACACACACACAGCCTTTGATACTCTTCACGGCCTCCCCTTTGACTTCTTTGGCACATTGCTCGGTCATCTGTAGTCAGCTGCTCGGTCGAGTTACACTGTCGTGCGAATACATTGTTACAACAAATTACGCACGATCACGGACAGGGCAGCCTCTAAGTGACGGCCACAATATGCGTTTGCCTTCAGAACTTAAAAAGGGAGTTTAATTTATCGAGGGTGTCACATGGCGGGAGTGACTAATTATTCCCAACACCCACAAGAGCGCTGCGGCTAATGCATTCCAGAGCCCTAGGGGGAGCTGTCAGGAGGAGGACGCCCTGTACTGCCGCTTGCTTGCTTGACCATGTTTGCGCTTCTCAGCTATTAATCTCTCAATGATGCTTTGTAACGCTCTTGTTGTAAATCCTGCGGCGCCAACGGCTACCCAGATGAACAGGCGCACAGGAAACGGAATGACATCCACCTGCGCGTTCACAAAAGAGAGATGAAGTACATGTTTCTGCCGCGGGTTTTGAAGTCAAAGCCATCAAGCATTTGTGTTTATGACATGAAAGCGCTATTGTTCAGCCGGCTTCCTGTCGGCCGTTGTAGCAGAGTGTAAAGGCGTGGCGAGTGGTTTCTTGTTTGAGCAGCTGTTAGTAATAAGTTATCAAGCAGCGGAACCCGGGAACTCTTTGATCGCAGTATTGTGTGTGAGGACGGTCAGTAACTAGGTCAAAGTAACAAATAGGCATGCTTTTCTGGTAACCCACTTATTGTGACAAAGTTGTGGAGGACGGGGCACAATGCCCAGGTTGTTCATGACTCTTGGTTTTGTAGGCCAATGCCCAGTGAATACTCGATGGTCCCATTTATGTGCACATATGTTTTCTGTTTTGTATTTTCTGTGAATCTGCTTTAGCTAGAATACAATTATCCAGTTATTTTGTGTCTCTCCTTGATGAACCTAAAAGCATTTTTGGCCATTGGTTTGGTTTGATTTGAGAGCTCTGCGAGATGAGAGACAAGGGAGAGACGTTTGGCAAATTCATCAGACTCAAACCCACATTGGCAGGTTATGTTCTCCATGCTCTACTAAATGAGTTTATACCATGGGACATACATAATTTTACCATATTTCATGTGATGTATGTAATATTCTCCTCCTAACAACAAGAATAAAATGTTCCAAGTATCAAAGTACTTCTACTGAACCAGTTTAAGTGTGTTGTTTCATGCATCCAGCCACTGTGTGGTGCTGCCTATCTTGCCTTTTTTGTCCTCGAGGCCCTGACAGTAGCTTTTCAAGAAAAGGCAAAACTACAGTCCAGTGCTGCTACGTGTTAGAGGAAGTATAAAGGAAAATAAAATGTCTATACAGACTTGGCTCATGATCATGTGCAATAATGACACAATTCTCAGTGTCTGGGAATGATTGTATTTGAACCTCTCAGAAATTAGATTAGCAGTACAAGCAGGCAAATACAATATAATGCTGTAGTTTTTGATTAAATGAGCCTCAATTCTGTATTCACAAAAATAAATACAAATAATGATAACTCATTTCAGAAATCAGAATTGTTTTATTGGTCATTGTTTGTGAACAGGTTCACAACTTTTTTTTCGTTCAATCATTTAACATTAAACATAAATCATACAACACATATTAAATTTAAAATATGATAAACACAACAACAATTTGACATAGAACCACAGCTATTTAGGGTTCTTAACACCAAATTTGATTTTAATATGTTACTATTTGAATCGTATTCTATTGAAAGAGAAATTGAGGAGTATTACAATATTACAGTGAACTATTGGCCTTGTGCTTGTAGTTGATTTGCATAGTGCTACAAAGTGCTCTTCATTAAATGGTATATACAGTCGGTTTGTCATGAGCTGACACTTCAGAACATGGTGTCTGGGGCATGTGTCTGGAAACATTGTAAAACCGCTTTTACAGGGTTCAGGCAGAGTGTAACTTTTATTCGTGGCCATCACACTGGCCCGGAGAGTGGCTCCAAGACAAATCGGGTGCCTTGCTCTTTTAAACAGCACTGATAATAACCCTGCCTTTTGCATCCGTGAAAAATCTCCCATTATCTATTGATTCGCTCTCACCCTGTGTCTCGGTGACTTACGCCTCCCTCTAATTCCCATTACCGGGAACACTGTAGCCTTATCAAGGGGAAACAATAAGCCACTTGTCAGCGCCGCAAGAAAATATGAGGAAGCATCTGCCCGGTCCAAAGGAACTCATGACTACGTGTGGTGAAAAAGCACTGGGACGTTTTTTTTTTTTGCTTGGGAGTGAACCCTACCCCCTCCATCAGTCCTCCCTGTGACCTCTACACAAGGCGGGTGCGAGGCTGGAGAAGCATCCCAACATCTCACTTAATCTGATCATCAGGGGATAAGTCACAAATTGAATTTTTCTGCCTCTGCAGGGGGCGGGGTCAGGCCTGTTCCCTTTTTTCTTCCCCTTCACGATTTACCAGGTGGAGTTGAGTGGATTGGGACACCCACGCTTTCTCGTCTCCCATCCCCAAATAGAAGCCCCTGCTCCTGCATCGTAAAGCTGTCACAAAGATATGTCTCTCTAGATGATGGCATCCCACTTTTTTTCCTTTTTTTTTTTTTTGTCCCAGCTGCTCCTGTGCCGTGCTGCGCTGGCTGTTATCTCCTTCCTGCCTGCTATGTCTCCCTGCTCTTTAAGACAAAGGGTAATAAAGCTATAAATTGTGTGGTCTGCGGAAGGTATGGACATTCTGTCTGAGAGAAGCTGTAAGAAGTGCCATAAAGCACCCTCAAAGTCATAGCAAAAGATTTACAGTTATTTAACATCGTCCTCTTCCTCTAAATCACAGTGATAAGAGAATTAAGTGATGGCTATAGGTTCTTTGTCCTTAGTCTATTGATTTTCCTGGGCCCTCAGAAGGATCCTGAACATTATAATTATTGAGCCCTGCAGTTGGATGCAGGTTTACAGAGTAGGAGCAGGGCCCCTTGTTCGATTCTAACACAGTTAAAACAAAAGACACCCGTTTTTCAATTTGGTAATGGGCTTCCAATTATGCTTCATTTACCTTGTTTGGCCAGAAAATGGTTTATCCCAGGCCCCTGTGCTATAAACAGCTCCTTTGTGCGGTGACAAAACCCCACTAACGGCTCTATTTATCTTGAATTGTGGCCCCCACTTCTTCAGCAATTATTCAACTGTGTGAATAGAAGGATTTTTACTTCCACACTTTATTATCATGGACGCGCACAAAGTCTATTTCCTCTTCTCTGGCCAATGTTGTCGCAGAGCAGGCAAGCTCACAAAATTCAATCAATCAATCAAGTTTTATTTCTAAAGCGCCTTACAACAACCAAAGTTGACCAAAGCGCTGCACAGAAATAAAAATACAATATAAAAAGGAGTAAATAAATTATTCCTATTTGAAAAAATGTGTCTAAAAATAAATCCATGTGTGCATGACGATAACTTTCTCTGTTAAAGTAGTAAAAATTCTGTTTGTAGTTGCTTCTTCACCTACTGTCCCTTGCGCTCCAAACCTGACCACTTCATTCATGTCACTACATTGTGGTGGGGTCATTATCTAAGCTCATTGTATTTTTGGACTTCACTTGAACACAGTGTGAAAATAGATTATTTTGACAATGTTCACTCCATTGATATACTGTATCAAGATAGTTTGTAATTTATCCACATCTGTAAACATTTTGTATTTGCTGTGAGACAAAACTTTGCGTAGTCCCTCTGGGGGTAATACAAGTGCTACGGGATGATTGAGGGGTATTTCATCTCCCCCTGGTGTCTCTGGCCAGAAAACCAACTTTCCTGCCTGCAGGTCGGAGGCGCAATACACACTAATAGAATCACGAAGAAGAAGCTAACAGGCTAACGGGCAAAGCTAACTGTGGGCTAGCACCACTTTAGCAGTATTTACAGCCAAGTTTGACAGTAACAAATTTTCCCCATTGTGTAATTGGACGTACAATATCTCTCTCTCCCTTTGCCTTTTCTGTCAGCGTAGTATTTACTCTCACGGAGAAATTAATCAGTAAAAAAACGCAACATGCTACGACACCTGCAGTGGCGCATATGGCCTCTATGGGCATGAGTTACTCAGTTCTTCTTTAATATCACAAAATATCGTGGGTTATATGAATATCTTGACAAAACCTGTAATCTACCCTTATTGACATGTTTAGTTTTGAATGCAATTATGTAAGCAAAGAAATCCAAATCCAAAATGAAGGATGTTACCCTGTGGATTTTGAATGGAAAGGCTATGCAAATAAACCCCCACAATAATCACAGTTGAATAATGCTTGCACGTCCGGCAGAGGAATCACAAACTGCTGTGTTGATGAGTGACACTTGTATTCTAGGCCTTATTGTGATGTCTGTAAATAAAGTAAGTTCTTTCACTTCTGGCTCTTTGTGTCTCTTTTACAGAGGGCTTTGTCAGCAACTCCAGGCAGTTTCACCTTCACAAGTCTCAACCCCAGGCTTTGAAGGTAAGCCAATCTTCTGACAGTGACGACGCTCTCATCTCCGAACACGGTGAGCAGCGTGTCACTCACTGATGAGAACCTGCAGACACCTACTACTTTTTTTTTTAGCAAGCTTTCTGCTTTGGTTTTGGGTTAAAATACTTGAATTGTATTAGAAAGTGCACTGATTCAAAATCACTAAAGATGTTTACATATAGCCAAAACAAAATGTAAAGTGTATGCTTTCTCATCATTTCTTTTATTTGTTGCAAGACATCAGCTTCAGGAAGGGTCTCTGACCACTATGCTAAAGAGTTACTATATTATATTATATATTACGACTACACCAAAAACATGTACAATAGGCCAGGATGAATGATGTGTGTGTAAATGTATGGTGTTGGTCAGAGGGACCGTTGGCGCAGATGTGTGCGACAGCGCTTCTTCCCCAGGGGAAACTGAAGCTACTAACGTAGTTTACCACCTCCGAGTATGGAGTGAATGTAAAATGCTCTCATGTAAAGCGCTTTGTGGCTATGTCTGTGAAAGGCGCTATATAAATAAAGGTTCTTCTTCTTCTTCTATATGCGCAGTAGGAGGCAGATCTTTTATTTTTCTGCTGACCAGAAAAGGGGAATCTGAACGTTAAACCACATCAGCAAAGCAAGTTGTTAAAGCCACACTATGGAGCATTCTTTGTTAAACTGTATGTCACTAAAAAGTTAGTACATGCTTATAAATAAACAACATGCCAGTGACGCCAAACCAGTGACGCCAAACCTGCTCCTGATCAGCGAGACACAGACAATGCTATTTTTGCAATCATCAAAATATAGCCTTTGGAAGAGGCCAAGACGTATTTAGGCAAGGCAAGGCAACTTTATTTATACCGCGCATTTCGTACACAAGGCAACTCAATGCGCCTATTATTTAAACATAATATACAGTGTGAGGAAAAAGTGAGTACCCCGTTTGGAATTTCTCACATTTCTACGTAAATTGGTCATAAATGTGGCCTGAATTTGATTAAAATCATAAGAATTAATAAACAGTCTCTGCTTGTTCAGTGAGATTCAAGCGATGTACTCACTTATTTCTCCCTGTCCTGTGAATGTTTGCATTTTATGGCCAATAAAAATATAATAAAATGTAAATGTTTGGGTGGTATTAGTTTAAGCAGACAATGTTTAATCATTTCTGTGATTTTGATGAAGATCAGACCACATTTAGTGCCCAATTTAGGCAGAAATGTGAGAAATTCCAAACGGTGTACTCACTTTTTCCTCCCACTGTACCTGTATACCTGTAGTCTCTCACACCTCCATGGAGATGGGGTGGGGGTGTTGGGTGACCTGGCCCTCTCTGGAATTTGACTGACCACCCCAAGTGCCACCCCACCCAGAATTGCTGAAAACATACATCTCATCGTTGGTTGTAATTAAGGGGCGTACTGTAACACTCCACACCCCGTCTCATGTTGAAGTGTATTATGTCTTGCTCTTAACATCCTATAATCATACTGTGTTTATACATAAGTTTACGCACAGCTCAATAAAGCATGTTCAGCAGTACCGCAGAACTATAATAGTTGTATTTACAGTGGTAAACTCTGTGATTCATGTGAATTTCCCATACCTCTGTAATGCTAAACAACTGCTCGGGTGAGGGAAAGTTTGTGTTATGACTAAGAATCCAGCATTGACTTTTGAAAACAGGGCGCTCAGTGTAAGTGTCTTAAAAGTGAGCAAAGCTGCTCACTTTGTTGGCGCAAACAGCCCAAGGAAGAGGTTTTGTGGCCCTATAAAAACGTCACGCTGATTCAGCCTTTGAAAGAGGACAGTCATCGCCCGCTTGACCACATAAACATACTATAGGTCGCTCTGAGCAGCGATAGCTGTGAGAGGAATCTTTGTGGAAGAGGCAAATACTGGAAAAAAAGACAAACACAAGCTATTGCTCTGTCTCTGTGTAATTCTTTGTGTAAATGTACAGCGGCTTCATAACTCTTTTATTTAGGCTATAGTATAGTCTGATACTGAAATCATATAAACTGATTTCCTTCTACCATTATGCTACAGCAATACATTTAAAAGTGTTAACTCCATACAACAAAAGCAGACACATTCCATTTCTGTCTGAAGTGTTGCCTTAAAGAGACAGAGGCCTATTTCAAGACGTTCACTACAGCCATTTTGTGAGAGCAAATTTATTCAAGGCAGTTATTTTAATTTACTGCATTTACAAACAAACATAAGTTTGGATCATCATTGTAGTGTGCTATAGACTGGTACTATGTGACTGAAAAAAGACCCTCTTTAAGAATAAAAAAATCTCTATGTATATTCTACTTAATAATGCAGGAATAAACAGGGGGATATGAAAGCCCAGTGCTAAAATTCACACACATGCACACACTGCGCTCATGCCTCAGGCGCCATAGATGGCCACAGCCCCACTTACCACCGTCTGACAGTTGGCTTCTTAACAAAGACACCGGGAATATAATTAAATCATTTACCTTTGATACAGAGCCAGCTTTGTAATTAATTAATTCACCCGGGGTGTACAGGAATTACATTTACAGCGAGACATGGCGAGAAGGAGAGTGTGTGGAGGGGGGAAAAAAATCTTGCTTCCTACTTTTAGGGACAAAACCCAATATTATGCCCTCCCTCCTTGCACATTTTCGTTGTACCTTGCCACAATAGCATCCTCCGGGAGCACAGAAGTTAAGTGGGCCTCCAGTCGAAATAATGACCACGCGCTGATGTTTAAACCCCGTCAAACAGGAGTGCCCGGGGGGCTATGGAAGGATGTGGCGAGCGGACAGGCCCTGCTTACACGTCTCTCTCATTTGGCCTGACCTTTCTCGGGCACGTCCGTGATGTGCGAAGGCGATCACTGTCAACATCATCAGTGTCATATGTCACCAGGAATAGCCCCGGCTGAAAGAGACTGTAATGAACACATGGGCACATACAGGTTATGAAAAATAACTACTCCAGGACGTTCCACTGTCAACAATTGTGTTCAAGGCTACTTTGATCGCTCATAAACCTGCTATTGGTCACCTCAGCATTTGTAGCACCCTCTGTTGACAGCAGCAGGAATTGCATATGTTAAAAACAAGATGAAAGCCAGCGTTGTTTGCTCACAGCAAGCTAACAAATTGCTGGCATCTTGATAAGCGCAGTTCAAGTGTAAAGTGGCTCAGAATGGGTGATTGCTCATGGGCTTATCTAGGGATGGGTACAGTTTTTTTTCGATACCACTACTTTAACGATACCTGCTTTTTGGTGCCGGTGCCTTAATGGGACTTTTTTCGGTACAAATGTCATTTTAATTCAATTAAAATAACGTGTATAAAAAAATGTCATTCAGGAAAAAAGTCCTAAAACAGCAAAACAGAAGCTCCACAGGCCGCAGCAGCGTCACCTGTAACTTTGTGTTTTGAGCACAATTTCCCCTTAAGCAGTGATAAAAAGAAAGAAAGGACATTATTACCACCTGAGCTGCAGAGACAGGACAGATCCACATCATGACACGGTTTTCTTTCGGATAAACCTTTCTAAACACACTTTGACGAAGTGAAAGCACTTTCCCGTCAAAGATCTTAACACAGTGAGAGCGCTCACCCTGCCACTAATAATCTAAAAAAACTGTACCAAAAATGTCTAATAGAGTGAACGCTCACTTTTCCACAAACAATCTTTGATATTCCCCTCGCTGCAGCTGCTTGTAAAGTTGTAAACAGCACGTAAACTCAGCCTCCGTGGGTCTGTCGCTAAAGGTAAAGACGTCTTTCTTGTTGTCACTGCTCTGTTTTGCTTTTCAATTTGCCTAAAAACAGGATTATTATAATAAATTGTTAGATAAGAAGAAGAATATTAAAGGCTTATGGAACATCTTAAATAGTTTAATTAGAAATAAATCAAGATTGTTTGATTATCCAATTTTTTTTAAAGATCAGGATAAAACTATTAGTAACATGGATGAAGTAGTCAACACTTTTAATAAATTCTTCATAGATGTTGCAAATATTGCAAATGTTGAGAAACATAATAAAACTTTGTTTTTCAATCTGTTGAGGAAAAGGAGATTCTGGATATTGTTAGAGGTTGTAAAAATACAGATTATTTCAACATGGATAGGAAGACCTTAAAAAGTGTAATTGATTGTATCTCTAAGCCGTTAACATACATCTGTAACTTATCGTTGCACACAGGACAATTTCCTGACAGTATGAATGTCAGGGCTAAAAAGGGTTCTGACCCAAGAAGTGACGCAAGACAGTGGTAAGTGCAATTTATTGTCCAACAAAAACAATTCCAGAACCCAGGAGTGGAGCGGAGCAGGCCAGGTACAAAAACAGGAGCTGAAAAACCGGAACAAGGATTACTCAAGGTGAGTACTGGTCGAATATCAAAATACTCTTCAGGAGCCAAGATTAAGCGTCTGGTAACACACACACAGGGTGAGGGGAGTGGAAACACAGGGCCCCATCACAGTAGGGCCATGACAGTACCCCTCCCCTTAACGGGCGACTCCCGACGCCCTACCAGGCTTGTCTGGAAAAGCCCTATAGAAATCCCAGAGCAGAGAGGCATCAGAAATGTTGTGACGCTGGATCCAGGATCGCTCCTCCGGTCCATAACCCTCCCAGTCAACGAGGTATTGGAAACCCCGACCACGGCGGCGCACATCCAAGACGCGCCACACCGTGAAAGCCGGATGGCCATCCACCAGCCGGGTGGGAGGAGGGGGATCGGCCGGAGGGCACAGAGGACTGGTCGTAACTGGCTTCAGTAAGGATACGTGGAAGGACGGATTAACACGTAACGATGGAGGCAGCTTAAGGCGGTCCACAGACAGGTTGATGATTCTGTCAATGACAAATGGACCAACGTATCTAGGAGCCAATTTGCGAGAATCCAACTGAAGAGGAAGGTCACGAGACGATAACCACACTTTCTGTCCTGGTAGGTATGTAGGACCCCTCCTCCGATGTCTGTCGACCATCTCACGATTCGTGATTATGAGGGAACAGCAACCTCCTGTTCCTGTTCTGGGAAGAGTGGAGGCTGGTAACCCAGAGAAACCATGAAGGGTGACATACCTGTGGCAGATGATGTGAGAGTATTGTGAGCATATTCAATCCAGGGAAGGTGCGAGCTCCAGGATGAGGGATGCCGGGATGTGACACAGCGCAGAGCAGATTCCAGGTTTTGATTGGCTCTCTTTGTCTGGCCATTAGACTGAGGGTGATAACCTGAAGAGAAACTCATCGACGTTCCAAACGACTGGCAAAAGGCCCTCCAAACTTGGGACGTGAATTGAGGCCCTCTGTCAGAGACTATGTCACAAGGAATCCCATGAAGCCGGAATACATGTTGAACAAGTAGACTAGCAGTCTCCGTAGCCGTAGGTAACTTAGGCAGAGGCAAGTAATGCACAGCCTTAGAAAAACGGTCCACAATGGTGAGTATGGTATTGTTGCCAGCAGAAGGAGGCAGTCCGGTTACAAAATCAACAGCGATGTGTGACCAGGGCCGGCTAGGAATAGGGAGAGGGTGGAGGAGTCCGGCTGGTGACTGATGGCTGGAAACAGAGCAAGAGGACACAAAGGCACGTGTGTCCCTACCCATAGATGGCCACCAGAATCGCTGTTTGAGGAATGCTAGAGTCCTAGAAACTCCCGGATGGCAAGTAAGTTTTGAGGAGTGCGCCCACTGTAAGACACTAGAGCGAGCAGATTCAGGAACAAACAAACAATCTTGCGGTCCGATACATGGATCAGGTTGAGCGTGTAGAGCATCCCTGACTATCCTTTCAATTACCCAGTGTACAACCCCAACCAAACGCGGCGTCTTTGGCAGTTCTGGATCATCCACAAGGCAGGAATCTGACAAAATAAGTTCAGGCTGAATTAGAAGCTCGGAGGAAGTCTGACGAGACAAGGCGTCCGGCTTGACGTTACGAGAGCCCGGACGATAGGTCAAAGTAAAATTAAACCTCCCAAGGAACAGTGCCCATCTAGCCTGACGGAAAGTGAGTCTCTTAGCAGAGCGGAGGTACGAAAGGTTCTTATGATCAGTCCAGATAATAAAGGAATGCTCAGCTCCATTAAGCCAATGTCTCCATTCCTGAAGAGCGAGCACAACCACCAGCAGTTCTCGGTTGCCGATGTCATAATTCCTCTCTGCAGGTGACAGCCTACGAGAGAAGAAAGCACACGGGTGTAGTCTGCGGTCATCTGGAGATCTTTGGGACAGGACAGCTCCAACTCCAGTGTCAGAGGCATCGACCTCAACAATGAACTGCAGAGAGGGATCTGGATGAGAAAGAACAGGTGCTGAGATAAAGAGCTTCTTAAGAGTGGAGAAAGCGGTGTCAGCCTCCGGAGACCACCTAAATTGAAGGGTGGTGGAAGTGAGTCGGGTCAAAGGTGCAGCTTTCCTGCTGAAATCCTTGATGAAGCGGCGGTAGAAATGAGCAAACCTTAAGAATTGCTGAAGTTGCTTGCGCGTCTCTGGGATGGGCCACTTCTCCACTGCTTTCACCTTCTCCGGATCTGCCATAATCTGTCCCTGCTCAATCACAAAACCCAAAAAGTTAACGGAAGGTGCATGAAATTGACACTTCTCCGCTTTAACAAAAAGCTTGTTATCCAGGAGGCGCTGTAACACAAGACGAACATGTTGGATGTGTTGGGAAAGGCCATTGGAAAATATAAGTATATCATCCACATACACCAAAACAAACTTGTTTAGCATGTCCCTGAGAACGTCGTTGACAAGTGTCTGAAAATTGGCTGGGGCATTGGTGAGACCAAAAGGCATAACTAGATACTCAAAATGGCCTAAAGGGGTGTTAAAGGCAGTTTTCTATTCGTCCCCCTGACGGACACGGACCAGGTGGTAAGCATTACGTAGATCCAACTTAGTGAAAATAGTAGCAGCGTGTACGGGCTCAAAAGCAGAGTCTATCAGAGGCAGAGGATACTTGTTTTTAATCGTTATATCGTTAAGCCCACGATAATCAATGCAGGGGCGCAGGGTCTTGTCCTTCTTGTCGACGACGAAAATCCTGCTGCCACAGGGAAAGAGGAGGTACGAATCAAGCCTGCTGCTAAGGAATTCTTGATATAAAGTTCCAAAGCCTCCCTCTCCGGACGTGACAACTTGTACAAGCGGGAAGATGGCAGAGGGGCTCCAGGAAGGAGGTCAATAGCGCAATCATAAGGGCGATGTGGGGGAAGGGACAGCGCTCTCTGTTTACTAAACACCTCTGCCAGATCATGGTACTCCCTGGGAACCAAAGTCAGATCAAGGGGGCTCGGAGGTGGCACAGTGGATTTTTTCTGGAGTAACGGCAGATTTAAGGCAGTTTGTGTGACAAAATACACTCCAGCTCAAGATCTTGTTCACTGACCAATCAATGTGGGGGTTGTGGCGCTTAAGCCAAGGAAGACCCAGAACTAATGGAGCAAGAGGGGACGAAATGACAAGTAATTGGATAAGTTCTCTGTGATTAGTCCCTTGAAGTGACAGAGTAATAGGGATAGTATGGTGTGTTATTTTGGCTAAAGGCTCTCCATTTAATGCATTAACGTCCCTGGGCGGGTCCAAAAGCTCCGTGGGGATCTTAGCTTGATGGAATAAAATAATTGTCATCGGCTCCAGAAACAACAAGGGGAAAAAAAGGAATGGACTTACAGTTCCAATAAATGGAGGCCTGGAGTTGGAGCCGATCGGAACAAGGAGATTGGGGAGAAGATGTACGGCTCACCAGGGCCTCTCCACTCACTGATGAGCCCTTTCTTTTGGTTGTCGGGGGCAAGAGCTGATGAAGTGCCCCTCCTGACCACCATACATGCACAAACTAGACTTTAGGCGGCAGAGGCGTTCAGTGGCAGAAATATTGGCTCTACCCAATTGCATGGGTTCCTCTGCAGGCATAGGATCTGGAGGGCTGGAAAAAACAGGAGAACTGGTTGAGGCAGTAGGCATGGATGAGGCAAATTGGGAAGAGCTTGGAACCCGTGGGATTGACTGGCGGAATTATTTCTTACGGCGTCTCTCCCTAAGCCTATTGTCGAGGCGAATGGCAAGAGAGATGAGCTCCTCGAGACAGTTTGTTTCATCTCGGACAGCCAACTCATCCTTAACATCGACTAAGCCTCTAATGAAAGCTGCTTGAAGGGCTGTATCATCCCAACCACTCTCGGCGGCCAGTATCTTAAAATCAACAGCATATTGGGCTACAGAAGAGGGACCCTGACTTACCATAAGTAAACGCTTAGCTGCTTCCCTCCCCTTAAAAGGATGATCAAAAATGTTCCTCAACTCCTCAGCGAAATCAGCAAATGTCTGGAAAATTTCAGACTGGCTCTCCCAACATGCAGTGGCCCACTGGGAGGCCTTACCCGTCAGTAGACTTAAAACAAAAGCAAAACGGGACTTATCTGTGGAGTAGGCGGAAGGCTGGAGGTCAAACACCAGGGAGCACTGGAGAAGAAAACATCCACAAGCACCCAGGTCCCCGGAGTAGTGGGAAGGTGAGGCTCTCGGTTGGTGATCTGAAGAAGCTGATTCCCAGAGGGAGCAGGGGCTGGTGGTTGTGGCGACGGAGCAGCAGCTGCAAGTTGAGTGGAGAGTCGGTCCACCTGACTACCAAGCTGGGCCACATTAGTAGTCAACTCCGTCAGCTTCTGTGTGATCTCTCGAAGAATTTTGTCATGTTGGCCAACCCTGGGAACCCAGCGCATGTTTGATGGAGTCAAGGTCTTTTGGGTCCATTGGCCAGATTGTTCTGTCAGGGCTAAAAGGTTCTCAAAATTTTAGAGAAGGTTTTCAATTCTAGACTTGACAGCTTTATTGAAAGATATAATTTGCTCTCTGAAAATCTGTTTGGTTTTAGGAATAATCACTCAACTTCACACGCGCTCTTAGATAGTATTGAAGAAATAACTAATGCTGTAGATAATAAGAAATATGCAATAGGATTATTTATTTACCTGAGCAAAGCTTTCCACACAATAAATTATGACATATTAATTAATTAATTAGAACATTATGGGATTAGGGGGGTAGCACTACAGAGGGTTACCAGTTATTTAAAAATAGAAACAAACCTCAAGGTTCCATTTTGGGTCAAAAATGTTTTAATATGTATATAAATGACATTTGTAAAACATCTCAAATACATTTAAATTGTTTGCAGACGATACAAATATATTTGCATCAGGAGACGATTTAAAACAACTGTGTCAGATTCTCAAAATGGAACTCAAAAGTGTCAACAAGTGGTTTAAACTAAATAATTTAAATCTTTAAATCTAAGTAAAAGCAAAACGATGATATTTGACATCTGTAATTCCAATCCTCAGGAAGCAATTCAGATAGAGGGCGTTGTCATAGAGCGGGTGTATGAAATCAAATTCCTTGGAATTATTATAGATGATAGAATTACTTGGAAATCTCACATTAAATATATATCTACTAAAATATCAAGAAGCATTTCAGTAATTGCGAAAGTAAAGTATATTTTAAACATCAAAGCTCTACATACCTTATACTGTTCTCTGATTTTGCCCTATTTACATTATTGCACTGTGGTTTGGGGTTGTATATACAAAAACACATTAAGGACCACACAAATTCATTATTTTTAAAATCAAAGATCATGAAGTTTTGTGACATTGTTGAGTTCCAAACAGTACAGATGTAACTTATACAAAGCAAGATACAAATTGTTCCCAAGCCAAATACAAAGAAGGTTCCAAGAACGTACGGGTTGTTATGAATTACGTGATGAATTAAACTTCAGGATTCAGAAACATAGCACAACTTTGAAAAGTTTTAGTCCGACAGTTAATGGGGTACAATTGTGGAATAAATTGGAAATTGAGATGAAACGAGGTTCAAACATCAACCTGTTCAAATATAAATTCAAGCAAAAGAATTTTGCAAAGTATAGAGAAGAAGACATGAGTTGCCACTAGGGGGCGCAATAGAATCAAATTGCTTTTTATTAATTAAGGAAGAATGTTGTTGCTCTCAACGGTTGTCATTCTATTGCTCAAAATTACAAATAGAGAATTAGGGTAGGCGAGCTATGGATCTGTTGAGAGGGATCCTCCCAACGGGCTCGTAAATCCTGGTCTTTTAACACACCACACAGCATAGGAACATTATCTACAAAATCAGCTAGTTTGGGCAGCCACATAGAGATTTGTTGATGAGAAGCTACTGCCCTCTACAACTGGCCCTCTCTACACCTGGCTTTTTAACGCACTACACTGTAGGGCTTACATAATAAATGTACATAATAATATTCATGGAGTATAATATGTATATTAATCTGTCTTTATAAACATAAAACTAGTGACTTTTGGTAATACTAAGAATGTTAGGCATGGTAACCGTCTGAAAGAAATGTAATGATCGCCTTTTGTTACTTGCTTTGTACTAGACTTCGTACTTGAAACTAGACCGTTGTTGTAATTGTGCTTCTTTCTGTTGATGTACGAACACTTCAAACAGTGTTTTGTAAGTAATAGTTCTTTGTAAGTAGTTTGTAAGTATGTAGCATTATCATAGTTGTTTTGTAATTAGTTGTTACGTAATCAGTATTGCTCCATTTTGGGGTATGGTCAGATGCTTTTATTTTTTTGATTTTTTGAACGTGGAAAGTGTACAATATACATTAGCTTCAGAAAAGAGAGATGCATTGTACCAGGTTATAGCACTTGTGCTAATTTACACCTGCAGTCCCTGGGCCTATTGTACATGTTTTTAGTGGTAGGGGAAACCTACGCAGACACGGGGAGAACATGCAAACTCCACACAGAAAGGCCCTGTCCAGGTGGGAATCGAACCCGGACCTTCTAGCTGTGAAGCACGAGCGCTAACCACTGTGCTACCGTGCCGCCACATGCTGCGGGTGTGTAGGGTCTATTTGGTTTTGCTGTTGTTTCCTTGTTGCTATTTTGTCCCTTTGTTGTTCCACTATGTTCTTGTGAAATTATGATTTTAATTGTATTGATTTTGGAAGTGGGCTCTTATAAGCTCTTGCTTCGGCGCATTCCTTTTGAGCAGAGTGTTGCTCAAATAAACAAATAAACTAAAAACTCAAGTTTCTTATTCAGTCCTGGTTTAGTCCTGGTTTATAATAACTGGTTTAGTTTGGCTCTGGGTTTTACAACCGGTGTAAGTCCTGGTTAAGTCCTGGCTGAGTCCTGCCACAGACCGCGGCTGGGCCATCTCTATTACAAAAGTTTAGTACGTTATAGCTTTGCTTCGCTCCATTTGCGCTGAAGCAGCTCATTATCAGCGCACACGTCCATGTTGCTTTTTTTAGACTCGCTGCAGGTCATATATTGATGTCTAGAGAGAAAAAGAACCGAAAGTTGGCACCGAAAGAATTTTTGTTTTTCGATACTACCCCCGACCGGAGCTTTTTGGTCGGTACCAAGTAGGAACCGTTTAACGGTGCCCATCCCTAGGCTTATCTATATATTGTGTAACACAATGCAGTAAATGGAGATTGGAGTGCTTGAGCGGTAGAAGAAGAAGCAATCAAAGTCACCAGAATTATTCAAAACTGCGTGAATGAAGCAAGACATACTTGCCATATCTTTTTGGACGAGGGAACAACATGCTCAAAAGTTGATTTTGCATTATTTAATAGTCTCTTTTACTCACCTCTCTCAAATCCATGCAACTTCTGCTGTTTTGTGTGTCAAGGTTGAATTGCTTTAATTAATTAAAAATTAAAAGTGATGCCCCTTAGAAGTTGTTAATTGAAAGTTATGAAATGTTACATACCAATAGAAAGATGTTCAAAATGATTTTAAAAAGTCTGAAAATGGCTTTATTGAACCAGGTCTATCACTCTTGCATCAATTAGCACCGAGGATTGTGTAACATTTGCTGCTTTTTTTATGTCGTTCGCCTGAGGTGCATTTTTCTAAAAAGTGATCATCACATTTCCCCCTGTTTATCTTGCCTCTGTAGCGTTTTGTAAGATACTTAGAAGGCAGCCCCAAGCTAACTCCTCACTGTCATCTGTTTTTTTTTCTTTTTTCTTTTTTTTTTTGCCTTTCCGGAAAACATCAAGCATTTTAAATCAATGAGCCTTCATCAGATATCTAATTTTTCCTCCCTCCGTATCGCTTAGCTCTGACGCTGCCACTCAAATAGAGAAAATACAGTGTTGTTTTTTTGTTATTTTTTCCATCCCGCCGTATGTAATTTACCGCCGGCACGAAGTTAAAAGCATCTGAAAACCACTTCTGTAAATGATTGTCGATAAATTGTAATGAATCATATAGAGAGACCTGCGAGATGTTTGATTTATATTTTGAGGCTGCGGCAGGATATATTGCTTTGAGAGCTGCTGGGAAGATTTGGTGAGCGCAATAGGCACATTTATCACTCTATAGTGAAGCCATTTTTAATTCCAGCCACTATTAAGCCTTGTACTAGTCTATATGAGACGTTGGCGCTGACTGACTATCAACCTGTCCACGGCTGTATGTCGTGGGAGATGGCAGTTGGCAAATCGTCCAGAAAATGCGTACCAGATTTTTATGATTGAAGACAAAGCAAACAGTCTTCTCTCACTGTGTTTCTGTCTTGTGACGCTGCCTTGTAAGAAACAGTGGTAAAATTGAGTTAACTACACCTTGTAAAATGTGGTTGAGCTTGTGTAAGTGCTGTAACTCAATTATGTAAATTCCAAGAATAAAACAGGGTCAGCTGAAAGTCACTTGGGATACTTACTTCGCCTGTTGGATACCTCTACACCCATGTACTTTTACCATCCAAAAGCAGTCTAGGTACTCAAAGTAGTTATTTTTGTACTTATTTCTTTAAACAATGTAATTTGTATTGCAAATTGTTTCTGGCCTTTTCCTTCGGTACACCAGCTTGCTTTCACTGCCCTAAGACATGTTTGGTATATACAATGGTTTGGTATATCCAGTAGCTCATGGTAAATGAAAGAAAGACAAAATATTTGACAGCGTCTCCAAGTATCAGCCCAGCCGCTAAAAGTCAGCCGTTGGTCTCAGCCCTATCTGATGTTCGTCTGTTGCTTTGGCAAGCACGAACCTAAAATGAAACAAGGTCAAGACTTGGTTGAAGGACTGAGACAAAGCCTCCCATTGCGCACGGCTAATGTATAGCATGGATCGGATCAGTCAAAGTAAGGTCTTTAGTAGCCTGTGGCCATGAGTCGATAAGGACAGTCATATGTTGAGATTCTTGAAAGATGAAGAGCATTTAGCTGAACCATATGCTGCTTTCATAATGGTTAGTGATATTTGTTTGAACACACCCAGTGATTAACAAGGGAGAAATGAGGCTGCCGTTGACCTGTGGGTATTCTTGAGTGGTCACACCCTTTTTGCCCTTACTACCCCCATACAAACTCCAAATATCTATCCCCTCGCCCCCACTTCGCATAGTCCCTTCGCTCGGGGTCCAGTACTTGTGATTTATCTTAGCGTGAAAAGACTTGTGATGATGCTGGGACAGGAGGCCCCGGGCCCTTGGCATTGAATGCTTCGATGCATGAAGTTCATGGCCCCGGAGCCACGATAAATGTCAAGTGCAACAAACGTCCTGTAAATAAGATAGAGCACTGCCAAGCTCACAAACTGCTTATTGACTGGCCAAGCACTCATGTGTATGAGTACATGTATGTAGCCAGCATTATTATCTTGAATAAAGTTGCCTATCTTTCATTTCATGGGCACTGGAGTAGCTGGAGCAGTCCTGGTTTTTATATGACAGTGTGTAAATGAGAGAAGAATGTTGAAGGTAAAACCCTCATGATTTGGAGTTTATTTGTATATTTAAGTGCATATTCATGCCTGGCATTTTATTGAAAATAGATATGAATAGATATATTGAATATGTTTTAAAACAAGAAGGTACAATAAGTATTTGCTTTTATGCTGAACATTGCAATGTACAAAGTTTACAACAGAAGTTGCTTCTGTATTGTTAAAAACATACTTTTACATGCTGTTCCTTGTAATGCAGTCATGGCAAAAAGCCAGGAGACGCATGTTGGCGTCAGATTAATAACTGTTCTTTATTGAATGACATACTTGTATTGTATATAATTTGTTTTTTTATTGGTGAGTGGGTATCCCATGGTGTTGTCTACATAGCACTAGTCTAGACCTGATATGAAGGTGCATTCCACTTTCATATAGAATTAACAAGTTGCCTTTATTACATCCAGAAATGCTTTTTGAGGACTTAGGCAATGTCTTCCCAAGCGCATACTTTAAAATATCTTATATGATCAAACGTTCCTGCTCTAGTAATTTCCCTTTAGTTTGAGTAACATAGGAAGAGGAGCTGTGTGCTATTAGAATTATCTGGGGAAGTACGACCCTGCGTATATCATCTCCGCCGGTGTCATCCCCACTTGATAAACTGCACTTCCTGTCAGTGGAGGACACTGAAGGTTATGGCGGAGATTAAAAAGAACAAAACAAGCGGTGCTGAATGGTGACACATTCTACCTGCCCGAGTGCTGTGAATAATTCTGACTGTTGAGATGAGCACAAAGAATGCTTCAGTGGTGTCTAAATACAGACCTAATGACAGATGCAACATACATGTGGCCATTTGCATGACTAGGACTCTTCCTTTACAAAACCCTGTTCTCACAGACCTAGTTCACCATAAAACAGGCAGCAATATGCAAACATTTGCCTACATGCACTCAGCTGATTAAATAGCTGCATAAATTATTGTCCCTTGTCGTCATTTGATATAAAGGCAGTGACTCTTTCCTCCGCCAATTGAATTGACTCACAAACACGAGCAGCACTTCACAGTTGGTCCTGCCCAGGGAGCATGGCCTGCTGTATATCCAGCTCTCAGCAGTGACCATAAGCTGCATTTGCTCACTGCCTCCAGACGCAGTGAGGCAATTTATGGGCCTCTGGCTGCAGGCTGATTAGAGCAGCGCTTGTAAAATGTATTTTGGTATGTATGCAGGGTTTTACTGGAGCTCCCCCTGCCATACATCACTCGTACATCAGCGGCTGGGAAGAAAGAGGTGAAACAAGAACAGCAGAAGGAGGGCGGCGTGTCAGTGTCCAGGGACAGCATTGTGGAAGCCTCTAGCGGCCTTCACATTGGAAATGGTTTCACTCAAACTGTCAGCACCTCATTTATTTACTTTGGGACATCACAGAGCAGAACACTGAGTAAAGCTGTAATTACAGTATAAACTGCTTTCAATCTTTTCTATTGGTGCAATATTTACTGACCTCGATTTCCATCAAAAACGCCACCATGTTATATTTTCAGCTATGCAAAAAGCAAAATGGCATGTGCAGCTACTCTGGCCTTTATCCAGAGCTAAGCCCAGCTCCTCAGGAAGTGTCCATGTGCTCTGCTACCTGTCATCTAACTTTCAGTATGATTTGTGACAGTGCTGTCTGACCAGAACAATTGCATTAACAAGAGCCGGAAGGCCCTAGCTGTCAGCCTTGCTGATACCATGTGAGATCTTTATTAAATTACAATTATGAGACGACAAATCCTCTCATTGTTCCACCTTATGGACCATACTTGGACACGTGCCACTGTCACATGAGCATAGGGTGAGTCATTTCTCAAGGATGAGGCTTTACCCTTCAGGCGCCTGCTCCTTCATAGCAACTCAACTGCACAAGATACATATATAAACTGTCTGCTACAATTACAGGTAGAGAAAGGGGCAATAATTCCACCTTCACCGACCATCACCGGTAGCAGATTCAAATCTACAGTGGCTAAGCATTGCAACTTAAAAAATATAATAAATAAATACATAATTTGGCTGTCCCTATCATGTTAGAATCTGACATTTATCTCCAGAACAAAAGCAGTGTCTGTGGGTGAAATCACAGATGGTTTCTTTCTCGGTACAGACCCTCTTTGCCTTTTACAAAATTCCTTACTAATGTTTATTGTCTTAGTTGTATGGTTTCTCTTGTGAGTCAAGGTGATGTTTGCTGTAGCTAAGTAATTAGCCTGTCACTTCAATGTCTTAAATTATGCAGGGCTCTTGATAGTTTAAAGTAACTCTACTGAGATCCAACTTGAACAATATCCTTCTGTTGTATTTCTTTAAAGTTATTATGGGTCTAGACTTCTTATAACCCTCACTGCATCGAGTATCAATGCCCACTTGCTAATATTGTCTACCTACTCACTTAACAGCGTGAAAACTATTGTCATAAGTTGCATGAAATGGACAGCTAACATCAGGACAATGTTACGTATATAATTGTCACATAAAAAAATAAAATAATAGCAGTACATTTGATTTATAGTATGCAGCAACCTTAAATAGGGGATAGGGAAGTTTTCACTCATGTACTGCATATAACACTCTCCCACTGATGCTATTTCAAACAGACATGTGAGCGTTCATTAGCGATATTGTCGAGCGAGTCCACTAGGAAACAAATAAACAATTACTCTGACCAAAGCGCCCGGGTGCATTAGCGATATTTATGACCCTTGCATAAATACAAATCGAGGTGACTAGAAAATGAAGTCCTCTCCTGGGTGTCATTCAAGCTCTGACAGACAGCGGTAATTCACAGATGTGGGGAAACAATACAGTCTGCATACGCTAATGCGTTTGTCGGATAAAATATAACCGATACTTGCCGTCAGTGTCGACTGAGGCAATCACATACTATGCAAACGCTCCGAAAGGATCAATAAAGCACATAGGATTTAGGATTTATGACGACGTCCTATCGATCAATTAGGAGCTGACGTTTCAAAGCACTCACAGATGCCGATGGGTATTATAACTAAATCAGAGGTTGGATAGAATTACACTATCAGGCAAGACAAACTATGGCATCTCCCTCTGATAATTACTGTCACACCTTTTTAGAAGCTGCCGGGAGAAGACAGAGTGGCTGGGATGCGCGAATTTTTTGTGTACGGACAAAGTTGCATTGGGCTCTGAGGTAAGTGCTTTGTAAACATTATTAATTACACATTCAAGCAAAGTAGATCTAATGAGACGCAACTGGAATTGCACATCCAGTGATAGTATCTAAGTGGCTGCAATGTACAAATGTTGACGGTCATACAGTCGTTAGCTTGGACAGTTTGGTAAATAGTTTGTCAGCAGATAAATGTCACTCGTATCACACGAGCCAAAGGGAGCATGAAGTGAGTATACATGGGCGTCGGAACCATTCATTGTGAGGGGAACGTGTCCCCCCAACTTTTGAAAAGTGGTTGTTTGGTCCCCTCCACTTTCACAACGTGAATTTTCATTTACATTTACTAGTTTAGACTGGACCTTTTCCGTAGGCTCCCCGAGGGCAAACAATTAAATATTACCCGTGCCTTATTTTCCATAAAAAAACAATATTTCTTTGGCGCCAGTATCGCGTCGCTCCGCGGCGCATACGCTCCACTTTGCGTAGCTGTGTTTATGCAGCTCCGCTACCATCAGCGGCTGAAATGTAAACATGGCTCTGTAAACCACTGAAAAACGGCGTGAAAAGTGAGAATACTGGAGGCTTATCGTTGAACGGACTGACAGATTTGACCAAACCGAAGTACAAGGACACTCGTGCATTGTGTTTTCTGAGTTTTATTGGAATATCACATGGAGAAGCAGGACTTTTCGCGGTCCTCGGCAGGTGGACAGCGTGTTTCCCTGTATTCATCGGTACAAAGGGCCTGACCAGTAACTTTAAGGTGAGGAACATCAGTTTTGGATGTGTTTGTAAAGCGAGTGATGAAACTGATGTAGCATGAGTTTGGGGAAACTGCACCAACGCCGCTGGGAGTATATAATCATGAGTAAAGTCATCTGATAATTACTGTTGCACCATTTTAAAAGCTGACAGTGGGAGAACAGAGTGGCTGTGATTCGCAAATGTTGACGGACAAATTAGAATTTGTCCATTTGGAAAGCAGCTTTTCCACATCTAAACATCACTCATTACACACAAGACCAGAGTAGTTCTAATGAAAACTAATTGGAAATGTACTGTAACATGAGACGTATGATGGTTTCGATTTACGGGACTTCTTGCATCCCCGCTTGCACGAAAAAAAGGTAAAATGGAATTGACAGAGATGAAAAACCTCCGTCTGTGACTTCTCAGGGAGAATGGAGTCATTTAGTAAATTTCTTTCCCCGGGCCTATCACTCAAACTGCCTTCACCACACAGCTGATAATCATACATATTCTATGTGCTGGGGCGCCATAAATCTCTGTCCCAGTTTCATCCCTGAGTCATTCATCAATCACCAGCCGGAGAAGGATGAAACGCCGCCCGCTGGAAATATATCATATTAGTACCTGGGATGTTTACCAAGATAATGGGAGACAACAGCACTGGGTGAAATATAGCACCGCTGCATTCTCTAAATTAAAACCACTCCTTTTCCCACTCTCAGACCACCTCGTGTTGTCGACTGCCCTTCTTTCACCTTCGTATACACGCTGGAGTTGCACAACAGTGGTGCAAATTCTGATGAGGAAATTGAATAGAATTTTGCAGTAAGTAACTGGTATTTAATTACAGCCTCAGGTAAGTAGATCCACGGAGAAAACTCTAAAAATAACATAACCTCGAAGGAAAGTTTTAACTTTGAGAAGTCAATCTTTTTTGATCAGTTTGGAATAATAGCCTTTCAACACATTTGTCATCTGCCAATGAACAGACCTGTAATACCACACCGCAATAAATCACTCCCACTTCATTGTCTTCCATTTTCTATATTGTCCCCCATGACATCTTTGATTTATTCGTAATTAAAATAACCTTCACCACTTTGAAGGAATTTGAAGACATTGTTACGTCATTGATAAAGAAAGCTGTCGATCAAACTGACAGATGGCACTTATCTTACCGAGACATCATGACACATTTCCCTTCTGTCATTGAGTGATGATGTTCTCAAAGAGTTTAAATATGTGGGATAAATAGTTTGTTGGATGCCTACACACCCACAAATATAAACAGAAAAGTAACGCTTTGAAAAGGGTTAGAAAATCATTCAACCGTAGGCAACAATTATTGAGAGCTTTCTGTTAATTATGCTTCTGAACAATTTTTACTAGAACTAAGCCCCAGCACCTTTAGGTTTGAGGTTCATGCTCATTACAGTCATTGTGATTAGGTGAGGACACAGTTGTAATGTCAATGTCAAGTATTTTACAATAACTAACAGGGCTTTCACCTGCACTTCCAAAGTGATTCCTGTCAGTTTATGGTAAAAACAATTATGGAAAAGTCAACACTAAATAATTTATTGTTCCGTTTGAATCATGATTCATGCTGATTGTGTGATCTGAATTCAATGCCCGGCCAGGACCGGAGAGGCTATATAATGCTGTGCACACACTGATGCTGCTTTCCCTCGCCAGTATATCCCTTTTTAGATTAGAAAAGTAATTTGGGGAGATGAATGTATTCTATTCCAGTTTGCTGTGATCAGAGGGACTGCTGTGCAGAAAACAGTATTGCCTCCAGATTATTGAATTTTTATGGCTAGGTAATTAATTGCAGATTCCATGTTTTGTTCTATTTCTTCCTCTCTGACATTTTAATTTCGACAAAAAGCTACGGTCTCTATGCAGCCCTTCTCTGGAGATCCTAATGGCCTATAAAACACGATGACTTATAGATATGGCAGCGACTTCACTTCGCCAATGATTGTTTGAAACCTTGCTGATCACACAGAATTTAGTCCCCCTCCTGCCATCTCATCCCTTCTTTCCTTCTTCAAGCCTCTGAATTCATTTCTTGTCAATTAAACTGCAGCTACTGTGTCCCATCTGAAGAATGGGAATCTATCAATGTGTCATCGACCAGGAATTCATTATTGGATGAGGCCTAGTAACTTTTCAAAAGCATTGCTCAGGCCATTATTCCTTAAAGACGATTGCCATTACTTGACCAGGCAGGCAGTGTCCTTGGCTTGCATTGCAAGCACTGCATTTAAGGGCAAGGGGGAATCAATCGTAGTGGTGGGTGACACACACCATATCTCAAAGCAGACAGGTTTGAATGCTTATATCAAATCAGAATCCTTTGCTAGCCCTGGAAACATTAGTTACCTTGGTGTCACGAGCACATGTAGGCCACGGCCAGCCATGCAGAAGAAAATGAGGCAGGGCGCTTTGTTATTTTATGCATCTCTGCTAAAATGTCCAGAGATATTGATGAGCCACTATAAAAGAAATCATTCTCCTTTTCCGCAATAAAAATAAATGTATGCCTTGATTTGTGACTTTGTGCTTTATAGAAGATACAGTTTTATTTTCACTGTATGGGTTCTAACTAGACCTTCTGGGCACAGGGCGTATGCATTTTACATTTTTAAAATAAATTGGTAAAATAGTTCATGCTGAACCGCAAACTCAGCAAAATTATTGTAAGAGCATGGCTCATTAGGTTAGGCAGTGTACAAACCATTTTAGCATTTACCAACACTCTCTTTATTAGGTGGGGCTAAAGCTCAGATGAATAGATCCACCTCTGGGTACGAACACTTATCTTTCGTGCTTCTTTAATACATGTTTCGCGGCAATTCATCCTCTACTGTTTATTTATTAGCCCTTGTGCTGCGTTCTGCTGTCCCATCGTCATCGTGCTCTTTTCTGCTGTGTAAGCACAAGTCCGCACAACATATCACTCCCTAACACGTACCCCTCCTAACCTTCACGACTTCTCCCCGCACAGTCTCGGCGGCTCCGTAATGGCTAATGCCGTTACCATATTTCAGCCCTAATTGGGTGGAAGCTACACGGCCAATTTGGGAGGGTAGTTTGGAAGAGAGTTCCTCTGCGACATTGTTAGGCGCCGGAATGTCTTCTGTGTTGCCAGGTGTGGATTGTAATTGCCATTGAATGAAAAGAGCACCTCTGAAGTGGAATGCTGTTGTGCTTTCTTCGGGGTGCTTTATCCACTACTGTGTTTTCCTCTCTTCCGCTCAATAAGTCAACACAGACAAGATGAGATTGGGTGACTTGTCTTGTTTACATCTCTTTGGTGGGTTTTTGGGGAGATCGGCTGCCCTGAGACAATAGTGTTTGTTCTATGCAAGCAAGTTGTGCTCTCATCAAAATGACAAATGGTTTTCGCAAGCAACAACCGTATACTATCTTCTACCTTCATCTTATTTATTTGTACAGAAATGTGCTATCTCTTGCATGAGGCATCGCTCACAGACAAAGAAGCTTCTTACTGTCTGACCTTCCGTGTCGCTCCTCAGTGCCGGGATCTATGGCAGCCATTTTCTCTCTAGCCAGTCATGAAGAAGCAAGAGATGTAAATGTCAGTGCGTGTCTCCTTAACACTCAATAAAAGGCTGGGATTGGGCCCTTCGCTCCGCCAGTCGATTGGCCATCTAATGAGGAGAGGCCTTACCATAACTCTCAAAGATTCACTACTGTTTGTGTTGCACCAGAGGCCCTGGCACAGTAATAATTTCAAGTGGATAAATGTTTTCCCGATAACAAGCTGAAATAACCTGTCAAGCTGAAGTTGATGTGGACAAGAGGAATCGCACAATTAGTGATCTGGCCGGATTTATCCTGGTAGTAAGAGACACAAGGCAGTCCTTTTCTATCTTTGGCAACTATTGCTCCCGTGTTTCTTTGTGCATCTTTCTACAACCTTCGCAACATCTTATACATCTCTTACCTTCATATCAGGCTTTGTTCTAAATGCCTCCTCCTGAGAGCATTTAGCTTGTTAATGTAATTGAAGCGACTCTAAGGAGAGAGGTGTTATAAATGATGTCGTTGCAATGAGACAATGCTCTCTAATCTCCGTTTATCTGGAGGCCTTCCTTGAAAAACTGTGGCAGCACCGCGGCTAATTTAGATTTGCTGGAAAAGATAATAAAAGAGAGATTTAAAATGGCACACATTTGTTAATGTGACTTATGTTAACGACTGCATTGATTCCGTTGCTCTCTCACATGAGCTTATTACGTGGAGATTGTGATTTAGTTTGTATATTGGCACCGGATAATAATTTTCAAATAAAAGACTTTCCTAAGTGTCCTGCAAAGACAGATTACATTGTGTCAGTCCATTACACCTCTCCATAGCGTGCAATGTTAAAAGGAGCTTCTAAAGTTGATTAATACCAACCAATTTCGTCATAAAGAGGTAAGACTACAGTAGCTATTGTAATTAACCTTTAAGTGTGATGTACTTTAGCGTGTATTGCCCATTTCTATTACTGACCCACATATATCACCCCTGAATACGCAGCCATTCTTTAAATCCAAGGCCTCCCAGGAAAGCGAGCGAGCGATGACATCATATCCCCATGGGAGTGTGAATTATCTTGTTTTCACCAGATCTCTTATATGTATTTTCTCTGCTGCTCTTGCACAAATGTATCATTTAAACCATTAGCAGCAGCTAGCTCTTTCATTAGAATGAACTATATCATCTGCTCCCCAGAGGCAGCCCCGAGCCACCGGACTGTGAGAATACATTTCAGTAAAGGGGGGGGGGATATTGAAGGCGGCAACACGCCTAGGTAAAGTATTACTTAATTTATACTGCTAATGTATAACATTGATTCTCTGTGGGGAAAATAAAGGACAACATATTTTCAGAGCCCACATCATTAAGGTTTAATAATTTAGACCCAGTTAGTGTGATAATAAATATACTGAGGGAACTTAACAGAGGCTTTTGGTGATGAATGCAATTAGAAAACGTTGCACTTACATAGAAGAGTAATACGAATGGGGTGTAGAAATTAATTGGAGCTGGAGCAATGGCGTAGCCTGCGGTGTTTCATGGGAGGGATAAAAAACAGCCTATTTCTCCCAGAGCCCTATCCAGAATACTAACTATCCACTGCACCGCCAGGTTTCTTATCAATATCTACATAACGAACAAATGGCTCTCTTAAAAAAATGACCTGCTTCCTGTTCTGCTTTATTCTGTGCAGAATTACGCTCTAAAATTAACAGGCGGTGATAATGTGCATTTGAAAATCCTCTGGAGCATTTAATTTTATTGCTGTTGGGAGGCATAGCTCTGTGCAGCTCTGTGGTGTTAGTACATTGTTAGCCGAGAAATAATGGGCGATAGATGCATTTACATATGCAATTTCCAGGATTAATCTAGTTCACATACAGGTCTGGGGCAGCCACACACAACCATTTATAAAGGAGGAACAGGTGAAATTAAAAGTGTTAAATTGGTGATAGTGTGCGTACTACATTCCAGCCTTCTCCCCTCCTTCTATTTCTAGATTGCCATCAATTACTTACATAGGACCTTCTGATAAGACTAAGACTATAATGCCTAAATTCACTGCCTTACACAATGACACTACTTTATATCTTGGTATACTCTTAATATTGCACTGGCTTGATTCAATATTTAGAATAGTTTTCATTGCTTCTTGTGAGTAAAGATTTTTGCAGCTTTCCCAGAGAGAACACTCCCTTCCACAGGACCGCACCATTATAAATGCGCTGCGCTTGGAAAATGAAAATCCAAGGTATGAGAAAGCTCCTATAGGGATCCGAGCCAAGTGCGGAGTCTGATATCAAGCCCAGTTTACTCTTTATGATGTCATTTTCTCTTTTATGGAGGAAGCAGGAGGTTTAAAGCTCAAGGCAGATAGGAGAACCAGGTTTGCCGTAATCTCCTTTATACTGTAGTGTATAAATCTGCTGCGGTTGATCTACAGAACTGTGCTCCTATTTTTTGGGGAGGGTTTGAAAAGCTTCACAGGGCAGTCCCACTAAACATTTATGGATGTCATTCCTGCTCGGGTCCCAGGGCCTCGCTCTCTAATAGCTTTTAGCGTCATGTAACACTTCTACGTGTGAGTGAATGCACAAATGTGTCTGAGAGCATGCTGAGTAAGTTTACGCTAGCCGTTAATCACTGCATGGGCCAGCTGGCAAGGGCCACGGGGGCATGTGGGACTGTCAGGGCTGGCAGCCTCAATCATGCGGCCCTGAAACGCGAGCTGCAAGGGGATGACCGTTCCTGGGCCCATGTCTCAAGGTCCATGTCAACTGGTGCTTACTGAGTGCTATTTTGACTGATACCTTAGATAACAGACCAATGTGTTACACTTGCCCAAGCGTGGTACTGAAACGCATATAAACATCCACATAAAACCCCCGAATAGGAAGACGTGGTGGTGGTGGTGTTTGGACGTTGTCTCCAGTTTCGTAAGCGTGAAACTTTAATTTGGCGAAACCCATGCGTTTTAAGTGCCTGCCCATAAAAGTTAAATGTAGCACTTGACTTTTAATAAACTTGACGGCCGATGAATACATCACCCAGTTAAGACCTCATGGAAGTGTGAATAACAATCACCATGGCGACACAGCTAAAGAAAAACAAAACAGTCGCGCCTTTCCAAAATCCTTATCCTTCCATCGATGTGAGATTCCCCATCTTCGAGCTCTCCAGCGTTTGCATTAACTGGCTCATTGATGGACATGGAGTGGGGGGTGGGGGATCATGAGATGTGTTTAGCATTTTCCACTGTAAGTTAACACGGAAGATGGACACAGCCCTCGCCCTGCCCCTGCGACCATCCATCCCGTCGCCTTGAAGTGGCTCTGACAGGGAAGCATCTGTTCCCCGGAGGAGCTGACAAGTGTCCTGTGAACTAGGCAGGAATGCAGGGACCCCGGATTAGCACCCCGAGCCCAGGATGAGGACACTCATTTAGCAGTTAAGAGCAAAGTGGAAAGATGGGGCTGTTGGCTACATCAGAGTTTACACTGAGAAGATTTACTTGTAGCCAACTGTTTCTTTGAAGATCCCTAAAAAAAAAAGCAGCCTCGCCAAATTTCCAACATACACCGCATAAAAGTTGCTCCGTCGTCAGTAGCAGCTTCAAGAAAATATCGCACTCCATCACTCTTGTTTTGTAAACTTCATCCAAGCTGTGCAGCTTGATGAAGAATCAACAAATGTGGATCATTTGAAGTCAGCCCAATGGAAAAGGATAACCTTCAAGTTTCGAATTGAAATGGTGGAAAGACTTACAGTATCAACTGAAACCCTAGTGTTAGAGACCTGACCATATTTGCGCTTGGTTTTACTGTAGCCATCTTATCTTTGTTGTACTGAATAATTTAGTAAATTTCTTGAATTGTAATATTTATTGTAATATTTATTTAATCTAGTCTTTTTATTTGTTTATTTGGTTGGAACAGAACATGTTAATGAATACACATGGGGCTCATGCATGTAAACACGCAACACCAGATTGTAGCCATGGGCTAATTTCCATACGTTGTCCCCCACTCCCCTGGTGGCCCTCCAACTACCACCAGGCCTAGATCAAGATCAAATCAGGACTTAAATAGACCTAATTTGGATTTATGTCTGAACTGGATGTATACCATGTCTAAAACAGAAAAACACCTAGTGTATTTAATATGTACAAACACTGAAAGTTAAAACATTTCAAATGGACATTTTTCATACATAGTTGCCTGACATTTCGAGGATCTTTCAATACTCTTCTTCTAAGGACCAAAGATGTGACGTCCCCATCAGATGGTATATTGGGTGGTGACATACTCCAAGCGCACAGGTGTTGTAGATTGCAGTCACCAGGCAAGACTTGCCAAACTCTGATTACCTACCTGGATGATATCAATCCTCATTGAAATATGAACAAAGTCTGAAATTGCAGATGATTCTGAGTACCACGTAGAAATCAAATGCCAACAAAAGTATGACAGTTTGAGAACCACTGTTCTCGTTAATTATGATGGATGACTAGATGGATCGGGCTGTCATGATGCATTCTCCCAATCCTTTATCCTTTAATCCATTATAATTCATTTTAATTGAAGATCATTTAATTCATGCCTTAGTAATTGGCATTTGTAGTAAAATGTAGGTCTATTTTAGAAAACTTTTATGACCCTGTAGTCCTGATTTGATCTACATGAATGTATCCATAATAGTGATATTTATCTGCAATACAGACACACTTGTTTGTGTTCAAGCCATATATTCAGCCATATTCTCAAAATCCAAAACAGCCTCTTTGTTGGAAATGGCTCGGTTCGTTTAGATGTGGGCAATATTAAGACAAGTGATTAAAGTCAGCGGCGAATTAGCAGCTCTAGTGCGAAAGGAACATGTTGGTTCACTTTATAAACAGCATGAAAACAAACCAGCCTGGCCTTTCTTGAGTTTCACACGGCCATCAACCTGTCAGGTCCAGGAACAGGCAGCTACCCTTTAATGTCTCCTCTTCATCCCTCGCTGGGCCCAGTAAATTCTGGAGAGCAAAGACTTTTTACTACTGCACGGCTATCACAGCTCTCCCTCCTCCTCCTTTGCTTAGATGTATGTAATAGCTGGCCTTATAAAATTTTACGAGGCCTATTAATTAAAAAGTCAAAGATAATATGACACTTTTACTTTTAGAACTCGGTGTCATTTTGGTTGGGCGTAAAGCAGCCCTCGGATGGATGTTTTTGCAGCAACCACAAGATTTGGGCTTCTTCTTCTTGCGCTTCTTTTAGTTTTGATTTTGATTTACAGCAGCGATAACTCAGCCTTGTTCTGATATCATCTCCTGAGTCTAGTTTTGCTGCTGAAGTTACATTGAAATTTGTGATCCGCTGTAACGAGAGTTGAGGGTGCTACCATGGAGTTCCAGCCATAAAGTTGGGTGCCATAGATTAGGGTGACGGCCGCCGCACACGCACATTGCGGGCATACACACATCACTCACAGCTCTGTTTTCCAGTCTGCTGTTTAGTGCTGCATTCCTGCGGGCAAGATTTATAAAACGCCAGTGACAACATGTCCTCCTTGGCCTTTAAGACCTACATAAGTGGCGCAGTGCTGAGGCCAGCTGGGTATTAATAGTTGGCATGGGAAAACATAAATTATTGCTCTCTTACCAAAAATGTCATTCAATCCCTACCTCTGCTAGTCAGGCTTGTCCTCTTGAACTGCTCTGTAAATCAAGCCATATGTTCCAGCCCAGGAAACATTCCAAATCCACACGCTCAGCATTCGCCAAATCAACTTATCAATCAAGCCGTGCGCCTCAGTGTGAGTGGCGTTGTGTCCTTTGGAGCGTCCTAGGGAAACCTTTTTTTGTAAAACAAATTTTAATAAAGACACTTCTCGGGGCATTCATTAGCTGCCACGTCCTGTTGTACGGCCTGTCACAACAGCGGCGTAAAAGAGAGATACCACGGTCCTATTTAGAGCCGTGGTGACCTGAGGGCAAGTTGAAGATGAGGGCAAAGTGTGAGAGAAAGGCCTGTGCGAACACAAGATCACCATGCGACTGACACGGCCCAGCAGCAGTTCACACCTTTGACGCTTCGCTCGACAGCTTTACTTACACCAAAGGACGAGTTCAACTTGAATTTATAGTGCTTTTGACATAGTTTATGAGGAGAAAAACAAGTATCGTTTGACAAACGTTTGCTCATATTTTGTAACGTGGTTTCTGTCGCAAAGCAGGTGGTACGGATTTGTCAGCATTTCTACTTTCTTAGTGTTTTTGCCATTCTTAGTCATCTCTACAAACTGTCAATATAGGGTCACAACATCGCGCAAGCTCCGTCACGTACTTCACAGACAGGCAACCAGTTTATTCCAGTTCTTTACAGATACAATATGACAAAACCTGAAATAATTACCTGTTTGTACATTTCTAAATTCAGTATCGCAAAGCTCACAATTCAGTATTCACCACAGCAAATCAATAATTAATACATTTAGTCATCAAATATTTTTTTAAGTGGAATATGCACAGAACTACAAAACATTGCATGTGCTGGGAATTAATAGAAACATTTGTGCTAGATGGAAGCATAGACTGTAGAATTAATAGACAGCTTGAGCTCACTCCTTCCTGTTTACCATAATGACCATGTTTAAAAGGGAAATCATGCCGGATTTACAGACTCCTCCTCTGACGAAGCATGTTCCTAAATAAGGGCGGGATCTTCACTGTAGACTCGGCCCTCACGGGGCTATTAGTTTGGTTGTAGCCATGCACGCGCCATTAGCTCTAATGCTAACGGCCTGTCAATCAAAGTCCAGCCCTCAAGATTTCTTAAAATGTTTCTTACGAAAACCCGCCTGGTAACCAACCCTGCATTATCACAGGAGGAATATCTAGCTGTAGAAAGTTTTAAAAAAAATAGGCACCAGGCTTTACAATTATTTAGAACGAGTCTAAAGTGCAATGCGTTCTAATGGAAAACTAGCTTGTTTTGCCGCCCCTATATGGAGGTATTGCATTAATAGGTGCTTCAGCAATGGCGGACAATGTCAGCCCCTAGCATCACAGTCATAAAGCAGTGCAACCAGCAGCCATTGGATGGAAGTTGTCATTTTTAAAATAACGCGTAACTGCATTTTCAAGATTAAGCTCGTGCATGACGGTATTTCGGGCCCGAAGTAACAACTTTGTGAGTGCAGGATTTTAGCCGCAGGTGTGGTGAATATGTCTGGGCTCATTCTACACATTAGGACATTGCTGGAGCAAGTAGGGGGTAGAAAATACATAATTTTAACATTTTGAAACTCTGTCTAGTCCCTTTAAGTATTTTGTAAAGGATTACATTTTCCTACTGTCGATTATTTCACACAAACATTATCAATTAGAAATTAAAACAGATTAAGAAATAAGAAAAAAATAAACCATTTTTATTTTCTCCTTAAAACTATTGAGAGTCTGAGCTGTGTCCCTTGTTAAATGCAGGGTCACTCTAGTCACATTTATCCTAACGACACCCGGAGGAATTATTTACCTAAACATGATTTAGTGATAAATTAACTGTACATTAACTAAATGCGTCTCGCTCCCGCGCTCGGCTTGTTTCCGGCTGCTGTTTAGCGGACATAGCGGAGGCTCAGATTCCCCTGCTGGCCCTGCGAACATCTGCTGCGCCATTTAGCCAGCTAATAGATCAGGCAGCGGAGAGCGACAGAGGTGCAGGTGTTTGTGGTCCGAGCCAGAAGACATCAAACCCAACGCCAAGAATGGGGGGGGGGGAGAAAAAAAATCTACCAGAACTCAGCCCCAATGACTCCCAGGCTCTCACAGATAATAAAAGAGGCGTAAAGTTTGCTTAAGGTACAGGTGGGGGTATTTTCAGACATACTCCAATGTTATCAATCTGCAAACCGGAGCACAGCGCAATCACTGCGAAATTACGCCAGCAGATTAGGAACAGATTTGTTTTTTTTTTACTGATGCCATCTGATGTTTGGAAGAACATGAAACAACTGACTCCATGTGAAAACCTTATATGATTTCAACACTTTTCTCACAGTAAAGATCATTTAATCATTAGTCACAATTTCTATTGGCCAATTTGGATTATTTTTCGTAATCTAAAATTAATTCACTTACTGTAGGTTTTTACTTGTTTAGTATATGTAATAAGTACAATGGGTAAGTACGTGTTTTCCTAGGCTCAAATATTACACCACTACACGTAAAAGCACCGCAGTATCTTCTGCAGAAGAAGTATTCCTGCTAGAAAAGTAATTATGGTGAATAAAACTTTGTTGCTTTAAAAACACTAAGGTCCCAATGGCGAATTCCCCATCTGTATGGCAACATGATGGGGCCAAACCTTTGTCCTTATGGTGAACATTGACAGCATATCTGTGCAGCGCCCCTACTGGTCTGGAGTAAGTGTCCAGAGCCTAAATTGTAACATAGCACATAACCAACATATATACGTTTGACTTTGGAGCCTGTACAGAAATGTTGTTATGTAAAAGTATTAAGTCCTCAACAAAAATACTGTTCAGTTAAAGTACAAATCCATCAAAACTTGGTGATATTGATCTTTATTTTGGACAACACATGCTTTTCCATCATCCAACTTTGAATTAGATAACCTGAATTTGAATTACTTACTTTGGGGATCTCATTTGTATGTGCGCTGATTTTGATAGGAAATATTGCTTTAATTGTAAAACGGGTTAGGAGTAAGTGATCACAGTCTTCTGGTTTCAGCGCTCTCTGATACTGTCACCCGTTGCACAAACATTTTCCGAATGTTCCATGTGTCCAAATAGACAGAAGGCACTGTCTCTAAAAAACAACAACATTGGGCTTTAACCTGCTGTCCTGAATGTGCAGTGCGCTCCAGTCTGCAGGTGCACTCTATTTCATACCCAAGAGACACTGTGCACCGGCCCGTCGCTGGGAGTAACGGTAATTGGATGCATATGGGAAGAGGTAAATGAAAGAATTTCCAAAATATCTCTGCGGAATACCTAATGGGGACAGGACAGAAAAGGAAATTAAAAATTATTGGAAGCAGATGGACCGTTCTTTGAGTTTTTTTGGGGGGAAATTTATTAGCGGCGTGAAAGAAATGTGTCTGTTTATTTTGCGCGCCGCCACAAAATGAATAGCCCGCTGAGTTGTGCTTGTGTTGGTTTATGAGCGCCGGGCCATTATTCATAATTTAGAATGCATTTGTTATCGATTGGTGATTTAGTGTGATTTATTGGGCGCTGTCAGGTTTCATTCAAAAGTCCACCCGTTCTGTTTTCCAGCAGCAGGGCCCGAGTTTATGAAAAATATAAACAAAGAAAAGTTGGACGAAATGCGGATACAGTTTCATTTGTCAGCCGATTGCATAACAGGCTTGGCTGGGGTCGGAATTGCGCCGGAGTTGTAATTCATTTGTTCCTGTTATTTCCTCGGTGCCAGCTGCAAAAAAAAAGAGAAATGTAAAATTCAAACACTTGGTGATGAAAATGTTGAAACAGGGACTTCCGACTTTGGACACTTTGGCAATAGGTCCTAACATTTCACTGTAATAATAACAACTTATAAGGAACAGCAGCCGCGCATTAGGGTAACCTTTGTGGATTTGTTTGAGAGCTGTTTTATTTTTTTATTTTTTACATATCTAAAAAACAAAGATTAAGAACTGTGAAGTGCATTTTACATGATAGGATAATACTTGGAAAACAAGTATCCAAAACTATTTTTTTTATATACTAAAATGTAGGCATGTTTAGAAAACCATGTACTGGATTTACTCCGTTTTAATTAGAATTAGAATTATACTGTACTACATTGGACCTAAAGGGGAAATTGTTTAACATTAATGTTGGTATTTGCAATATTAAGTGATAGTGATTTTCAACCCGAATAAGCAACTGGGGCAAGTTGGGGGCAAGCACAATATAAAGTACAGTTAGTTACAGCTAGTTAAAAGGCAAATACAATCAACAAAACATAAAGAATCATTATCAATGCAGATGAAAAACATTCAGTTGTGTGCACAGTAAATAGACCATTTCCAGCCTGGATTGAGACATTTAAACATTGTCAGAGTTGTGGCCTCTCTCACATCTTCAGAAAGACCATTCCATTTTTAGCTGCTCAAAAGTAAAACACAGCCTCACCTTGTTAATGTCCTGACTCTGGGAACCAGCAGGAGAGCACTCCCTGAGGTTCTCAGAGCCGGAGAGGTTTCATATGGCATTAACATATTAGGGATGAACTCTGGTTCTTACAGTATGTGGAGTGTATCCTCTGAGCAATAGGAAGCCAGTACAGAGACTTGAGCACTGGACTAGGGCTGAACGATTTTGAGAAATAATCTAATTGCGATTTTTATTATTAATATTGCGATTGCGATTAAATATGCGATTATTGTTGCAAGGTCCTCTTCTCATGTATTTTTCACCTAACACAAGCAATAAATCAGTCATAATAAACAATATTTGAAGTGACCTATTCAAAATTTGTGAACATGTGGACTGCACTTCTTAAACTGTCTGAACTTAACAGTACAGTCTATAAATAAATGCTAAATTATATAGATATTAAAAAAAAATAACTCACTGATCCAGTCAGTAACATCACCCAGACTAAAGTGCAGGAAAGTAAGAACAAACGTCTGCTTTAACTAGTTGGAAAGGTTTTAGGAAATCAAACTCCCAATTAATACAAAATAAACTATTTAATGTATTAAATAGTAATTTATTATTTCGGCCAATCAAATCCCGGTCTGAGCTGCGACTCGTAGTTGCGTTATTGATGGACACGGAGAGGCCAGACGGAGCACACGCCAAAACAGTGGAATTAGGAGCAGCATTTTGGTTTTGGGATGTAACTTTGGACAATATGAAGAAAGAAAAGAACACTGACACAAGGAGACGGCGACATGAGGCCAGACACAGACACGTATCTTTGACTCGCAGCCATTTAGTGACATTTCAGCTTAAACAGCACCTCAGCAAAATAAGACATGACACGGACTCCTGCCTCGGATCGTAGTTACCAACCGTTTTCATACAGCAGTTTAGTGTTTATATCTTGCGTCTGTACGACCTACGGAGCGGATATGCGGTAGACGCAAAGGTAAATAAAGGCACATGGCACATCGCCTCCGCGGATACTTAATGGTCATGAAACGTCATTATGCTTTTGAGATAAGTTCTTTATCCACAACATTCCCAAACATAAGCCCCCTAAACTGAGCCACAAACGACTCTTTACTTTTTACAATTAGCACAGGCCAACCTCTGTGGAGAGACGTGTGAATCCGGAGGTGAGGGAGTTTCTGTGATCATCAGAGCGTGTAGTAGCGGCGACGGAATGGCGTGATGTGGCTAACGCAATGCTAACGGAGAAAAGCAATATTCCTTCCCGGTGACTGCATGATAAACGCTGATATTTTCACTGTACATCCACAATCTACCGCGCACCTTAACTAGACTGAGACGTAAACAAAAGCACGCGACGGAGCGGACTTTGCTGCCATATCTCACTGCTCCATTTATATTCCCAAATCGCGTGCCCTGCGATTACGAAATCGCGTTGTGTAATATCGCGATAAAATTGCAAATGCAATTAATCGTTCAGCCCTACACTGGACTAATATGGTTGTATATCTGGTTCAAGAAGCAGCGTTTTGAATATGCTGCAGCCTGTTTTACAGTTTGTTTAGAGCAGTGAGCAGGCTGTGTCTCTAAATCTGATTTAGACACTAAGGGCCCGATCTTGTGTTCCTAAATGCAGGCTGTAGACTAGACTTTTACTCTGACGAGGGGGGCGCTCTATGAAATCTTCAGCTTCATATCTGACACAATAAATGGGCTGGATAGTCACCCATGGAAGTTGTGTACAACAGTTGTACATAAGGGGCTCGTTGTAGTCGATGCACTGCGCCTCACTCGACCCCTTTTTTTTCTCTAAGCAACGCCCTCAGTTTACTGGCTGCAAGCACTGGGTGCACTGTTGTTTGTATACAAGATACCAGCCTCGTCTTGAGCAACGCTGTTGTTGCACCAAGCAGAAGCAGAAGGCCCTAAATCATTGAATCTGGCATTGTTTTTAGATGGTAAAAATCTGTTGATATACTGTTGTAATTTGATGTATACTTTATTATATTGTATCATAGCTAGTTCACACTACCATCAAAAACACATTCTAATCATATATTCATATCTAGCTACATTATTATTTTTGACTTTTTCCCATATTTGTTATTTGCTGTTCCATTGAAGCAATATAAAAATGATATTTCTCAGAAAACTCCATCCATACTAATCCATAATTAGTTGTTAAACAGTGATTTGGACAGTAGCTTGTTTGCCACTGTAGTCTGTTCTAATGGCAGCTTTGTAGAAGTCAATACAAAGGAACCTGTATACTTGATAAACCCCAAACCAAGACAGTATACCACAAGCCTTTTAAAACTTGCATGTATAGGTCCATATAGACTATCGATGTGTATGTGTTTACCAATAACAATTCACACAAAAGCCATGAAAGAGACAAGGGTATCAGAGACTGAATCATTCTCCTCTGCCTCATACCCCCCCCCCCCCCCCCCCCTGCTGCAGGCCAGGGGGTGAGATGTGTTGTGAGAATTGTGAGAACAAAAACAATTCCCACCTTGAGATAAACAAAGAGACATCGGTGCGGCCTGTGCTCTTTCCTGCTGCGCTTCCATTCGGGACAAGAAGGAATTAAACTAACACTCAGGGTTCATCTACTGTCAGGGTAAATGCAACACCGGAGCCAATGAGTTCTAACAAAGCGAAGTGGAATGGGATTTGAAGTTTTGAATCAATAGAAAAAGGGGTAAAAAAAAAAAGTTGAGGTGAAAACACACAAATGCCCCTAGGTACAATTAGCGGCTTATTTTTGGTAAAGTGCCCAATAATAGTCGTATCTCTAGTATCCGCGTCCTCGCTTGACCACGTCGTTTTGAAGAACATCCAAAACCTAGCCGCTAACTTTTCAGGTCTTAGATCTTCGCGAGTGACGGAAGCAAACAAAAGCCTTTCTGTGTCTCTCTGAGGTTAGTGACACTCAGCTAACCCGCCAAAAAGAAAACGGTCTCGTCATTAGTTCGAGGTAAAATTGTTTCAAAAAGAGCTAATTCGCGGCACTGAGAGGGGGGAATTTATAGCTTGGGATCGGAGCTTGGACTAAAGTAAATGAAGTTCACGGCTGACAAAATCGTTTAGCAATAGAGCCGCTGGATCCACTGTATTTTATCGGTCTTTGGAGTTGGCAATGAAAAGGGCAGGAGCTGGTATGTGCACATCTCCCCTCCGTTAGAATGTAAATGGTCATAATTAGGTTGATCAGGGATAGAGTGCATGGGATATAGGGTCACAGCGGGGCAATCCAATTAGATATATTGTAGAGAACAAATTCTGTTAGATATATTGTAGATATGTAATTATATGACAATGTTTTGGCGTTTGAAGGTTGGGGGGTCATCTTTTTTAAATTCCTAATGTACAATTTATGATTCCAAAAATCCCATTATCTGCATCTAACACATTTAAGTCAACTATGTGGCCAAAGAGACTCTCTTTTCTTTGTAACGCAACTCAAGAGGTGCATGGGCTGCAAAATTGAGTGTGGTAGTGCGCCTAATGTGTAATAGTCACTTTACTTTTGGCGTGTTCCGGGTTTCTCCAAGCCTCCTAGTGGCCACCAGCTTTGTATACAATTGATCATAAAACAGCAAACCCAATGACAAAATGTTTCCTGGCGACTTTACTGAATCGGAATAAAGCTCGTAATCAGTTCCAGTCCGTGCCACCTCCAATCTGCGCACATCCACTCTCGTCCCCCAGCAGACTCTTGTACTTCCCCATAATGAACAGGACTTCGGCTCGGGCTGGCAGCGGGAGAGCGCAGCCTTGTCTTCGTAATGGATGCCAACATACTTAACCCCGCCATTTTAGACATTAGCTCCCACCTCTGGTACTCTCGAAGGGGGGTCGCCTCTGGAAGCACTTTGGGGTCCACTTATAGCTTGTCCTTCCATCCCCTCCACTCACCGTAAGCCCCCAGAACACGCCTTGGCACGGATTGCACATCTTATGATTATAACCGGCCTTTTTTTTTGTTTTGGATTCGGCACGCCTCGGTGGCTCTCTTAAGAGGTTCAATATGTGGCCCGGGCAGACAGAGAGACAGAGTGGGGAAGAAAAGGCAGAAGTGTAGTCGAGTCTGGCGTAACATATAGTCGGGATGGAATCTGTCACTCAGCTTATTGCATGTTGATGACTCAGGCTAGTTTGGCCTGTAAGCAGCTTGTGATTTATGGACAGCCGGTGAACTCTTGCGGGTAGGAGATCGAGATCACAGCCCCGCAACCGCAACAGGCCCTCCCTTTTTTCACCAGTGCAAAAGGACACAGAGGAGGAATGAGCGAGAGAGGCACGGCCCAGCGTTTTTCCCTATCATGGCAGACTGCTTTGCACGGCAATTAGCTGTGTCCTCATTTAGTTTGCCCCGTCCCAAAGGGTAATGAAAGTCATACATCATCTTCAGGGCCTGCTAATTATCCAGCTCAGTTGCAGGTAAGCTTTGTAACCGTGAGAAGGCCCTGTCGCCCAGATATTTATTGCTCTTCCAATAAGCGGGTAAAAAATACTCTCTTGAAAGGTTGCCTGTATGGTGCGGCTCTCATCCTTGACATACCTTTCGCGCGAATGTGCTAGTCAAAGGGGAAATGTCTTCATTCCACATAAATCATTTCTTCTGGTGCAGCAACAAAATGTCCGGTCAGAGCGGCGCACAAGTGGTGGAAACGGGAGACTATAAACATTTCGTGGGGTGACGCTGTCTGTGTTGATTTACATGCTGATGGCTAATGGAGGAAACATAAGTGAAATACTGGACGTCATCCGAGTATAGCCGAGGGACTTAGCGTGCACTTGGGTCAGTGCCTATTGAGAGACATGCGTGTTTGGACGCGTGTCAGTGCTGAAGTGCATTAGACATTGTTTTACATTTGATTACAGGTGAAGTGAGGCTAATCTGGGCTCTAGATACAGTTACTAAATTATTTGAAGTTTCTTTTTGACTTAACTATGATCCATATAATGCATAAGATAAGAAACTGTAATGAATTTCGTTTATGTTTATGTTCAAATGGCCATTTGTTGGGAAGCTATGTAATGACATTTTATGGCATAGGTGAATAAAGCACACCAACACATGCCGTGAGTCTTGCATCCTCCTTAAATGACACCATAAATCCTGCACACTGTCCTGACACGGTCGCCCTGTCACAAGATGTTTGGGCCCACCTCCCATGTCACATAATGTACATATGTGTGCTGGTCCACTGATTCCTGTCTGCCTCCTGCTGTCATCCCTGGCCCGCCATGCGCCCCGAGCCTGGCAGCTAGTGCAGTCTGGGTATTGGAGTCTGGAGAGCAAGGGGTGAGCGCTAGAGGCAGAGAGGAGACTAATTGTCAAGGTTATGCCTCGGAAGATGATTGATGCCAGGCTGGGCTTTCCTGTCAGCCTGTCAGGAGGCAGGAATGTTTAATGTTCTCATTATTGGTTACGCTGTTGTGTATATTTCTCTGTCAGCGCCGCCGAGCCATCTGAACTGCCAAAGCACTTCAAAGGCCTGCAGGTCATTTATCTTCCCCTGACGCTCCCAATGCTCAGCCTCAGCTGAGTGCCAGTGATTTGTTATGACTTGAGAGCTGGCTGACAGACAGGTCCTCTGTAAGGAGGGGAAAAAAGGAATCCTTTTTGTCACACTGTGAAAACATCAATGTTCTCGTAATGGGCTACAACTGTCAGAGGAGACCAGCACCTGACAGTTGTGTGGCCTCACTAATTTGCAGTCCCGGTGACTTGCTCTCTCTTTGCTTTAGATTTGGTTGTGGTGTCACATACAAACAGACCGCCATCTGTTGTTGACCGCCGTAGGGAGGGCGCAGGCGAAAGGAGAGGGCTATGCTAATTGAAGATGCCGCGTCATTCTGTATTAATCATCAAGCCTACGTATCCTGTCTTTTGAAGTCAGTGTTGAAGGATGGGGAATGAAACAACACCTTTTCATATGCAGACAAGAAGGAAGTCAGGGTTCAGAAGTACTGTCCGCAACAAGGTTGAAAATAGAGCAGGCGGAAGAGGAGAGGGAGAGAAGGAGGCGGGAGGGGAGGGAGGTCTTACAGTGTGGACGGGGGAGAGAGTTGAGGAGTGGGGAGGGAGAGAGTAAGGGAAGAGAGGAAAATCAGATCTTTGTTTCCTTTCCCAGGCCATGACATGATTAATCGTTTTCTTCTGATCTAATTTTGGAACATGAAAAACAGCACATTTGTCTTGAAGAAAAATGATGTGCCGCGCCGTGCAGATGGAAATTTCAAGCCCTGAAAAAGATTAAAGTGAAATTCCACTCCTTAGACCTAATCATGAGTTGTAGATTATACTGTCGTCTTAACCAGATGGTGGGTTTGATTCCCCAGACCCTTCCTCATATTAATGAATGTTAGACTGTTATATTTGACTTTGGTAAGTGAAATGTCTATCAGGCCTAATGGACTGCCAGCCAAACTAACACACACGGCACCTCTTTCTGCTCTTCCTACATTTTTCATGTCTGCGACTGGTTGCTTTATGTGAACATTGTGCTTCCCTGTTCATTCCTCACTGCGTTGTCGCCCTCCCAGCCTGCTAAATATTTTTACACTGAGAGTGGAAAGCAAGAACAAACTTGTGTCCACAGCTAATTTCCTCCCATAGGTTATGGCCATAACTCTGGGCTCATAAGTGTCACCTGGGGTGAACTGGGACAGGAACTCAATAGTAATGTGATTAAGCTTCCAGTCAATATGACTGCATACACGGCGCTATGTTAACCAACCTAATTATGAGGAGGGTGATAAAAGGCAAGGAGTGGGTGGCCAGGCATTTCATCTCACCACATACAGTGCCCCATGGCACTGTCCTTCCCTTACAAGAGACCCCTCCACACAAGGAGCCCGTATTTCATTTCAGGACATTTTTCACTCGCCACAGATAAATTAGGTTGTACAATTAGTCTGAGCAACTTGCTCACTGTAAAGCTGCTACTAGCTCCCAGAGCTTTTTATATGGGCACAGATACAGTGGGATGAAAATGTATGTGAACCCTTTATAATTTCTCACATTTCTGCCTCAAAATCAGAAGAATGAGTAAACGGTGTCTGTTTTAACTAATACCAACCAAACAATTACATGTTATCATATTTTTAATGGCCATAACTTGAGTGAAATTAGTAAGTGGCTAAAGATGCTCCAAGAGCTAAGTAGACAAATGTATGCAGACATTTAGAGTGCAAGCCAACCTGAAGTCCAATCACTGAGGTGTGCCTTAAAGCTGCCCTTGCCACTGAAAAACACACTAGTTAAGAATTGTCTCTTGTTGAGAAGCATTGTCTGGTGTGCGCCATGCTTCGCTCAAAAGAGCAGTCTGAAGACCTATGACCAAGAATGATTGATTTGTATAAAGCTGGAAAAGGCTACAAAACCATCTCCAAAAGTCTTGATGTTCATAAATCCACAGTTTGACAAATTGTCTATAAATGGAGACAGTCTGCTACTGTTGCTTCACTTCCAAGGAGTGGCCGTCCTGTAAAGATGACTTAAAGGGCACAGCGCAGAATACTTAGTGAGTTAGAAAAGAACCCTAGAGTGTCAGCTAAAGACTTACAAAAATAACTGGCACATGCCAACATCTCTGTAGACACGTCTACAATACATAAAACATTGAACAAGAATAGGGTTCATAGGAGAACGCCGCGGAGGAAGCCATTGCTGTATAAAAAACATTGCTGCACTTTTGAACTTTGCGAAAGAGCACTTGGATGCTCCACAGCACTACTGGCAAAATATTCTGTGGACTGATGAAACCAAAGTTGAATTGTTTGGGTAGAACACACGTCATATGTGGAGGAAAAACGACAGCACACCAACATCAAAACCTTATCCCCACTGTGAAGTATGGTGCAGGGAGAGTCATGGTGTTGGGGGTGTTTTGCTGCCTCAGGGCCTGGACAACATGCTATCATCAATGAAGAAATGAATTCACAAGTTCATCAAGATACAGTGCCTTGCGAAAGTATTCGGCCCCCTTGAACTTTTCGACCTATTGCCACATTTCAGGCTTCAAACATAAAGATATAAAACTGTAATTTTTTGTGAAGAAATATTTGCCCATTCCTCCTTGCAAAACAACTCGAGCTCAGTGAAGTTGGATGGACAGCGTTTGTGAACAGCAGTTTTCAGTTCTTTCCACAGATTCTCGATTGGATTCAGGTCTGGACTTTGACTTGGCCATTCTAACACCTGGATATGTTCATTTGTGAACCACTCTATTGTAGATTTTGGTTTATGTTTTGGATCATTGTCTTGTTGGAAGACAAATCTCCGTCCCAGTCTTAGGTCTTTTGCAGACTCCATCAGGTTTTCTTCCAGAATGGTCCTGTATTTGGTTCCATCCATCTTCCCATCAATTTTAACCATCTTCCCTGTCCCTGCTGAAGAAAAGCAGGCCCAAACTATGATGCTGCCACCACCATGTTTGACAGTGGGGATGGTGTGTTCAGGGTGATGAGCTGTGTTGCGTTTACGCCAAACATAACGTTTGGCATTGTTGCCAAAAAGTTAGATTTTGGTTTCATCTGACCAGAGCACCTTCTTGCAAATGTTTGGTGTGTCGCCCAGGTGGCTTGTGGGAAACTTTAAACAACACTTTTTATGGATATCTTTAAGAAATGTCTTTCTTCTTGCCACTCTTCCATAAAGGCCAGAGTTGTGCAGTATACGACTGATTGTTGTCCTATGGACAGAGTCTCCCACCTCAGCTGTACATTTCTGCAGTTCATCCAGAGTGATCATGGGCCTCTTGGCAGCATCTCTGATCAGTTTTCTCCTTGTATGAGCTGAAAGTTTAGAGGGACAGCCGGGTCTTTGTAGATTTGCAGTGGTCTGATACTCCTTCCATTTCAATATTATCGCTTGCACAGTGCTCCTTGGGATGTTTAAAGCTTGGGAAATCTTTTTGTATCCAAATCCGGCTTTAAACTTCTCCACAACAGTATCTCGGACCTGCCTGGCGTGTTTCTTGTTCTTCATGATGCTCTCTGCGCTTTAAACTGACCTCTGAGACTATCACAGAGCAGGTGCATTTATACGGAGACTTGTTTACACACAGGTGGATTCTATTTATCATCATTAGTCATTTAGGTCAACATTGGATCATTCAGAGATGCTCACTGAACTTCTGGAGAGAGTTTGCTGCACTGAAAGTAAAGGGGCTGAATAATTTTGCACGCCCAATTTTTCAGTTGTTTATTTGTTAAACATTTTTGAAATATCCAATAAATTTCATTTCACTTCATGATTGTGTCCCACTTGTTGTTGGTTCTTCACAAAAAAATTACAGTTTTATATATTTATGTTTGAAGCCTGAAATGTGGCAAAAGGTCAAAGTTCAAGGGGGCCGAATACTTTCGCAAGGCACTGTATTTTGCAGAAAACCTTGAGGCCATGTGTCCAATAGTTGAAGTTCAAAAGAGGATCGGTGCTACAAATGACCCAAAGCACAAAAGCAAATCAACTTCAGAATGGTTTCAGAAGAATAAAATACGTGCTCTGGAATGGCCCTGGTCAAAGTCCTGACCTATACCCCATTGAGATGCTGTGGCATGACGTCAAGAAAACTATTAACACCAGACATCCCAGGAATCTTGCTGAACTGCAACAGTTTTGACAGAGCAATGGTCCAAGATTCATCCTGATCGTTGTGCATGTCTAATCTGCAACTACAGGAGAGTTATTGCTGCCAAAGGAGGGTCAACCAGCATTGACTCCAAGGGTTCACTTACTTATTCGACGCTGTCTTGTGAATGTTTACATAATATGGCCAATAAAAATATGATAACATGTAATTGTTTGAGTGGTATTAGTTAAAGCCGACACTGTTTACTCATTCTTATGATTTTGATCAAGATCAGACCACATTGTATGACCAATTTAGGCTGAAATGTGAGAAATTCCAAAGGATTCATATACATTTTTTCTCCCTCTGTACCTGTACTCTCTAAGCATTTTTTTTTATTTAAGACTTGTATTTTTATTCATTTTCATAACAACCACCAGCAGGGGAAGTAAAGAGTGAAGTTTGCAGGAGATATACGTACTTATTCTAATTTCATATTTATTTTAAAGCTGACCTACCTGACTTATCCGGTTCTCAAATCATAAGTCAAAGGTATCTTTTAGCTGCTGCCCAAACATGTTTCTAGTTCACACAGACGCTCATTCACATCCCGATTGATTACGTGACAAGATACACACAGCCACAGCTCAGAGTGAGAGTCTGTTGCGAAGAAAACCCTGTGCTTTAGACTCATCCTTATGATCGGTACAAGTGTTCTATATTTAGATACTAACAGCACATGCAGAAACTTTTCTCTTGAACAAATGCTACATTTACAATGGAGAGCTAAGGGAGAAACAGTTCTCCAACAAGAAAATAGTTTGATTGCACCAACTTAAAGAAATTAACTTATCTTAACGGTACCCTATTGAAATGATATTGTGTACATCAAAACTGGTGGTAAGTTTATTGTAACATAGTGGGGTATTTGGGAACCTAATAATCTAAACTGTGTTTTTAATAGTGCATAATCAACAAGTCAGTCAGAAATGTTCTATAAACACGCCTTGCAAAGTGTGAAATTGTAACATATTCTTTGGCTGCTAGGGGTCGCCAAAATTCCCCAAGCTTTTTCTTGAATCCTTTGTGGGGCCGTGTATCATTTGTTAAGTTCTCGTTTTCCCTGTCTAACTGTAAAACGACTGACATCAGCTTTATTAGCGTAACCATCCATTATTCTTTTCTCCCTCTGTTTACCTCAGAGGAAAATCCCCACCCCATGAAACTACGCAGACAAGACTTTGGAAGCAAGAGCGGGTTGTTTTGGCTGCCTTTCGGATCTTGTGGAACTTGGAGAGCGTTCTATTCATTTTGAGCTAACTCCACTCTGCGTGTCGTCTCATAAGGTAAAGCCAGTAATGCTGTCTGCTCTGGCTTCGGCTCTACCTGTCCCTCAAGTGGACAGCCGGGACTATAAAACGCTGTAGTTGATGAATAGTCTTGGAGGGCCACGGTTCTACTTGTTCGCTAATACACAAAATGCAAATGTTTGGAAGAAAATCTACCAAAGGGGAAAAGACCGGCGGAGCAGAAAGGAGGGGGTTGGCCTAGCACAAAACTTTATTCATGAATATGCCAGGCACCGTCTCAAAACAACGGCCCCCTGAAAGTTGGACAGCAGCGCCGACCGCAAACATGAACAGAGGGAGACAGAGGGAGCACAATGCCAATATGTCACACGCTAAATAGTTTTAAATTAGAGCCTGTATACGCCTGTTGGAGACTACATTCATCATACTCAACGTTGGTCTGTTTCTTGCAACCCTGGCAGTAAGAGCTTCCACATGCCAGTGTCAGCGCTGGGGAGAAACAGAATCGGGTTATCAGCAGAAGTTTACTTGTCTTTAATCAGCCTGTAGCTAATTACCAGGCTTCCACACAGCATGGCCATAAGTCATTAATCATACGGGGCGTCTGGGAGCTCTCAGCTTTGTCCTGGACCACTGCAGTCGACAGGAGCTCCCTTTTCCATGATGGAGCGCTCTCCCTCCGCTCCCATATACCGTCTCCCTCATAGCTGCCTCTAGCGGCACTGGCGTCGACTATTATGCAGCAAATTACAGGCCTTGTCGGAGATACCCACACTAAGGGCATCTGTTGTGTTTCTTGCTTCTTCTCCCCACGCTCACGCTCCACATACATGGCTTCTTCAGCATGACTTCCAAAGTGTTTATAGCGTGTTATATACAGTATACAGTCAGGCCACAAATCAGTCAACGTTGGGCCGGTGATGTCAGAGTTTTCACAAGCAGCCTACTAGTTAGCTTGACTGACTGCATCTGAAGTTGCCATGGAGAACAGTGGGACTCGTGAAAGTGGAGGTGAGGAATAAAATTGTCATTTAGCCGGACCAGGTGATATATCATTCTGTCCGCAACCGCGACGCCCTTGCTGGCTGATGACTAAATGGCCGTGGCTGTTTTCAAATTACAACACACAGAGGTTGTAAGGTCTCCACAAGGATCCATCTATGCTCCCTGCGACAGCAACATTTCTAATCTGCTGTCCATGCTAATAAAGGTTCATCTGTGTGACAGGCCTGATGGATTATTCTGCTACAAATGTTTCTGGGGGTAGCAGCGATGTATGAAAAATATCAAGTCGGCATATATGAGAAGAGAGGGAGCCAGGGGACGAAAGATATGGACAAAAGGCTAGACCAAAGAGGATGTCTTGTTCCATCACTCTAATGCCTCGGACAGCTCCATTCACTGTCCTCCATCACTCAATGACAGCAGAGATTTCCTGAGACCCAACTCCTGTTTCCGTGCTTCTAAAATTCCACGGACAAATGTACACTTGCAAGCATCAATCTCCGAAGAGGAGGGGAAAAAAAACTTTGAAGGCAGCTGGCAACTGTAAAGTGGGCCTTTCAGCTGCTTTTCATGCTACTGCGTGGCAAAAGACTATGGTTGGCTGAACCTCTCCATCCACCAGGTTGAACAAAACATCCCTTTGTGCGCTTTGGAGGTCAACCTGTTTCCCATCACCAGTGACACATACGTGCAACACAGAAAATGTAGCGTTAGGAGAAATTCTTTGTGCTCAATGTAAAGATCCCCGCCAGTCACGAGAGGCACTTTTTGCTTTTGCTGCACTATGTTGAAAAGCGGCCGACTTCAGCTGTTTGAGCACAAGGCGGTGGAGACAGACAATGCGTCATGTAAAAGTAAAAGACTGGCATCCAATGAAGGATTGTTTAAAGTCACAACTGCCAGCGCTTTATGCCCATCATTTATCTTGTTACCAATAGATCAAACTCACTTCATGGCAGAGTCATAAAAATGTATGAGAATGTAAATGGCTGAGTGACCCATTCATCTTGTTTAAAGTGGCAAATGTAACATGCTTCTCATCCCGGGTGATAAACTCATACTTCACTCTTTTATGAAGGATTCATTGTTGATGGTGCGACATCCTGAATTTCATTACAGCAGCAGGTAGAGTGCCTCTGCCAAGGTACTCCCGCGGCAATCCACGGAGGAGTAAATCACCCCAACTGTCGCGCATGTGGACAGACTGGGATGCAGCCTTTTTTACTACACCGAGCATTAATATGACCTCAACGTTTTGCTCCTGCCATTTTAAAGCAAGGGGAGTTTTATCCACAAGCCAAAGATGAATGCAGGCTTTTTAAAATCGGTTGGAGAAAAAAAACATACCGTGTGACATTTTTACTTTGTGTTTCTTTTCCCGGTCTGATGTTTTCTGTAAAATATCACCAATTATGATCTGTGACTATCATTTGGCCTATCTTGGTTTGAAAGCGGGATTGAAAAAGAAAGAATCAAAAAACAGACACAGTCACGCCTTTAAATTTGACCTTTTGTAATTTTGGACTCCTCGGAATTTCATATATCTATGTTTTATAGATGGAGATGGAGAGTATACAAAACTTCTGCTGGTACAAAGATGCAAATTTAACTTGAGCAAAAGAAAAAACATTCCTGCTTCTTATTCTCAGGACAGGCCAATGGAAGTGGAGGCAATATGAGTGCTGGAAGCTCCTGAGATGGATACACACGGAATACGCAGCATTACCCAAATATGCATGATGTTGGTAAATCAGCCACAAATATACTCAAGGAAGAGTAACACTATTGAAAATAATTTCACTCAAGTAGAAGTAAAAAGTACAGTGACCCAAATACTGTAAATACTCAAATAAAAGTAAAACGAACGTAGTGAAAATACCGTTGGAATAACATACATTTATTTAGTGCTTTTTTGAGCATAAAAGTCACATTTATTTTTCATACTGAACAATGCAAAAGTAATTCAAATATGCTTATATTTCCAAAGATTACACCTTGTAATGTGATGAAACAAATACATTGTAAGATACATTCAATTTCAAATTTAGATTACTTAAACTAAACAATTAAATGTTTTCACTCACGGTTGAAGGAGAAACCAAATGAGCACTGTCATTTCAAAATAATATGACCCCAAGTAGAAGTAATAAGTACTGTATGATAAAACTACTGATCTACTACAAAAATGTGCTGGGGTAAAAGTGCAGTATCTGAGCACTGCCAGTCCCTGCATGTACTGTATATAATGGTGTTCAAAGCTCGATTTAGCTGGATCTAGCGGCCCAAACTCTTGCGCTTTTTTAGTACAAAGACGCCCAGGCAGAAGTATCCGTGCATTAGCCGACAAGGCAGTACACTGAGGCGGTTTATGCTTCTTGTCAGTCGGAGGGCGTGATGAAGCAATGATTAATATGGGGGATGTTTGGAAATGTAAATCTCTTGCTGCAGCACAAATAAACCAGGGGGGTTTCTGGGGATGATTAAATGGACATTTCACAGATGATTGAGCATGCAAAAAGTAATCCATTCCCCCCCTCCCTAAACCCGGTAAACAGCCCCCTTTTTCCTGCGAAGTATACGATGGTCGTTGCGGTTTTATACGCACACACAGACCATTGAAGACGAATGAGTGGCTCAATTTATATAACCACTGGGATCGCCTGATTAGGTAATTTATATGGGGGACAGGTTTATAACTGCTAACTCACCGTCACGTCCCGCAACAATTATTCCTGAAATCCGGCTGTAAAAGCAGACAGTAAATTTTGCATTTTTCTTTGGCTGTCATCGAGCCCCATAATGTGAGATCTGATTTACAATAAATCTAGTTTTTTATGAAATGGAAGGCAATTACATCAGAGGGGAGACTTTCCAAATTGATCCAAGTGGGAGAAAGTGGCGTGTCTAGCGTTGAATGCGAGATTGCCCTCAGAGACCCCGGGTGAATCCTTACAATTGTCGCCACTCAGGCTCTGGCCCAGGTAAATAGACTGCGTTCACGTGACATCATCACATTCTAAAGAGCCTCTATTAAAGGGGACATATGAAAAAATCTACTTTTCTTGTTTGTAATTTCTTCCTCTACTACAGAAAGCTCTCTCATCGATAATGCCCAAATTTTGTTGTGTAACAGATAGAATTGGGAAAGTTCTTCCACATTATTTAAAGCCCATAAACGATCACGCTACTTATTCTGTGTTTATTACAGAGCCATTGAGTTGTTAGCTTGCTGTTAGCTAAGAATGATGGTTTGTTACTGTTGATCCAAGCGTCAGATGCAAGATTTCCCTAAGAAACCCCTCGTGAATCCATAGTCTTGTCTCTCAGCGTTCTGGCCCACATAAATGGAGCATCATGTGGGAAAAGTGCTTTACACGGCTGATGACAAAAGGCTTTGGTAATTCCAACAATCTATCACACGATTGTTGACAGACTGACACGCTTTTAAACAGAGTGTCTACGCAAATCACGACTAAATTACTATCAGATGTCATGTAATATTCTGCTAATTATAAACATCCATTACTTCTGCAGTCCAAAGCATACATGTCATTTCCAAAGGTGACGACTGAAATCGAATGATCAGAAAAAGGTTTATTTTGCGCTACAGTTAGTACAAGTATTAACATTGCATAATAACTTCATAGTCATTGCATAATTATGATTTAGTGCTGCCCTTCTTGTGTACTTAAAGTCAAAACAATGTTTTCATAATATCCGGGTCGCATTTTAAAATGATCTGTTATTGATGGTAATGATAAAATTACATATTCAGCTTTGAGGCAGGTCTCTACTGCAACATACCTTGCCATTTATTTAGTCTTGGGCCCCAGATAGTTGTTTTCCACTTTAGTACTGTGTGATGGATAAAGAAAAGGGCAAAATGAAACAAGCTAGTTGGAGTAAAAAAAGACCTTTAAAGTTGTAGTTCAGCATTCATCTCAAATTGGTTTGGACGTGTCTCTCAGCATATGTTGGTTTGCTCTGGACAGCATCTGGTGAGAAGTGGATGTGTGCTATTAACAAGTCCTCTGCTCGGGGTCCCACCCCAGCATGGCTGCTTGTAAATGGCACTCTCTTATGGAGACAAATCACCCACTGGTTTGGGTTTCAATGAAAGGGGATACAGTACGAGTACATAAATATAGCCGTAGGAAGCACCACTAACCATGTGATACTCTAACCATGGACTTTTTATGGCCAAAAGCCAGCTTTCACTCCAAAAACAGGCAACTTCCAGAAGTCTCACACAGGGTACGAATCATTAGGGGAGCACAAAGCCTGCATTTTAGAACTGGAGTATGCAGAAGGTTTGCAGCCATCGGGCTGATTTCCAATGCAGTCAAATTAAGTCCAAAAAGTGGACTTAGGAAGAAAATGAGGCACTGGCTTTTGGAAAAGGCTGCTAAAACGTGTCAAATACTAAGAGGAGAAAATTATAGATGTACATTTTATATTTCCATACTACACTTCATACAGTCACTTGACAATTGACACCATAAATGCTGGAATGAATAAACATTATGGGACATCTGTAGCTAATGAAACACACTGCAGTTTGTCTCCGCAGTTCAGAATCTTACACAAGTGTGATGCATGATAACGGCTGAACAGGATCATCTCTCTGACACGCTGACAGACATGCCGCTCTTTACCATGAGACTCCATATCACACAGCTCACGGATCAAATTAGCAATTACAGCTTTGAAGTTCACAAGGTTTAACATTTTGCATCTCTCATGGTTGACTTCCTCATCCGCTTCATGTTTGTTCAGAGCTGTCACGCCGATTCTCTTTTCTTTTTGCCGTAACAAGGCGATATTGTTCTATGGTTACAGTGTGAAAGCGTGCACTCAACCTGTCGGGTCCGTTCTGTGCTGTTTGGAGCTTTGAACTGGAAAATGGCGGCTGCCTCCCTGTAGCTTTGGACTACTGTACCGCTCGGCTGCATTACGAAGCCACAAAGGCACTTTCGACACCGGGAAACCGAAGATGTGACTAGCCAATGACATAGCCAATGAGTTCAGGATGGGCCATAGATTGAGAAATAATACATCCAATTGTGATATGACCCCGTAACAACGGGCTAGTTTAGTACTTGTTTTATACTCACGTTTCCCCATCCACTCCTCATGGACTGAACAAACCATCATTTCCTTATCTGTTCTTGGAGCTCTCGGATCAAAACTCAAAATTCAGAAAACATCCTGTGAAAAGCCATCAGCAGTACAGCTGTCATCATAAATAATAAAGCTTCATAATATTTCACGTGAGAGCAGGTGCACCACAATACAAACAATCATTATTAATCGCCGGCGTATCATGTGTCCTATTACTCAGCAGTCAATGAACGGCACGAACAGAAAGCAAAGTGCCTATAACAGATTTTGATTGGCAGGCATTCTCCGCATCCATAACATGAAATTTAAATGACACATAATTATGACAGACGATGGCTTTTGTTTGCCATTACGCAGACTAAAGGCATTATGAACCGGCCGTGATTCTTTGAGCTGGCATTAGGCAAACACTGGCCAAAAGCAGAGCCATTCAGATTTGATAATGGCACTCCCATGTGAGCAAATCATCCATCAACATTTGGAGCGGCCCTATTTTTTACTCACAATACATCAGATGAAGCCTATTAGCCGTGGTCCAGACAGTGGGCTTTTATACAAGCGCACGTGCAAAGAGTTGTGCCTGTACAGCGCTCATGACATGTTCGCAGTGAGTAGTTTATTAATCAGGTCGAGAGAGCCCAAACCCACCCACCCTCCTAATCTATCCATCCATCCAGGCATATGGCCGCGCGCCTGCGAAACATTCTAAAGACAAGCAGGTATATACAACAGGCATTAAAAGCGCACACAGCCATATCCCCGTGAATTATTTAGCCGAAGAAGGAGGTAAATCAGGCTAAGTGTCATACAGTGAACATGGCGCAACGGCCCGGGCTGAAAAACGCATACAGAGTGACTATTCATTCACGGAGCGCTCAGCGTGGCGTTTAAGCCCCCGTGTTGTGTTCCGTCTCTCCACGGCCCTGTCAACGTCAGTCACAACTCATTTCTGCAACTTGGATTATGAAGGATCCATTTTGGGAGAGTTTTAGCCAAATCGCACTCTCGACGCTGGCTCCTGTCGGGTTTTGTGTCCGCATTGTTGTCTCAATGAGGCGAACAGAAGAGCTCTCTGCTGCTTTTTGAAATGGAAACATGCGATCACTCTAGTGTAAACAGATCGCCAAGTTAAAGGGCTTGTGTTGCATATTTGTCAGGCTTCATAAAATGATTTTGAACACCTTAACCTTGATATTTTATGTTTTCGGATTTTAGATAATGCACATGGAGTCTTGATCCGTAACAGGCTAAACTGACCGAGGGACAGCTCCTTTTAAAGGAACAGGCCACCCTTTTTTCAAAACTGAGATATGTCCTTACCTGAGCTTAGACGAGTTGACAAAGATGTTGTTAGCATTTAGCCTCTCCCAGCATATTCCTATGGACCCAAATGGAGGTGAAGTTAGAAGCGACCAAGCTCTTCCATGTTTTCCCTATTTAAATACGGTTACGTTAGTAGTCCATGGAGTAATATCTTCAGAATTCTTTAGGAGTGAAGATATAACTGCGCGAACATCAAAGTGCTCCTAAGGTGTTATTACGCCTTACAATATAGTACCCCTGTTTATCCGTTTAGGGAATCAACAACTTTAATTCTGTGTAACTATACTTGGATCGTGTAACTACTCACGTAACCGTGTTTAAATACGGAAAACGTGGAAGAGCTTGGTCACTTCTAACTTCACCACCGTTTAGCTCCATAGGAATATGCTGGGAGAGGCTAAATGCTAACAACATTTTGGTCTTTTTGTGTGACTGAGCGCACGCACAAGGACCAGACAGGTACGCATCACCTCGTCTAAGCTCAGGTAAGAACATATCTCAGTATGGAAAAACGGTGGCCTGTTCCTTTAAGACTGACACTTAAATTATAAGTAGTGGAACCATTTTGAGTGCTGAAGGGATAAGATCAGTCCAGGTCCAGTGAATGCAACAAAACTCTGTTTTTTTTTACACGAGGGAACAATGAAGACGAACGTTTTTAAGCTGCCATCTTTGCTACATAGTTTTAGAGTTGCAGATGTTTCGCCTCACACTTTTGTCTGTGCTTGTGTCTACGATGGAAAACTCCTGTACGACTGAGAGCTTACATGAATATGAGGGAACAACATGACATGAAAAACTTCCAGCCCTTACAAGCAACTGTACCCCTACTTGGGAAACGGTTGGGCAAATTTCTCTTCCGCAGAATCCGTTTCCTTTTTGGCCATTATCTCTCCTTTACTGAGCTTCTCGAATATTCCATTTGTAATTTTTGTATTTTATTTGGAGGCACGAGTTTCTCCTGAGCGTCAGGGCTTGAGATCTGGCTTGTCGACAGGCTTCACGGTGACTGACACACTCATCAAAATGAGAATCCTTCTTGCCTGGGGGAACCGTGATACCTGTCAAATGGTGGATATCTTTTAATGTTCCTGTCTCAAATGCATGTCAGAGCAAATGCCAAGTCATAACATCACTTATTACCTGGATGTTCCACGCCGGATTCCTCTTATTTACCTAAGGTTTCAAACGATCCCTTCACTTGTCTTTGCCCTGTTTCTTTGTGCTGGAAAAATCATCCGCCCGACACTTTCCCCCACACTATCTTTTTCAGTTCATTTCGTCTGTTTTATTCTCTGATTGACTCGGGGAGTGTGTGCGCATTAGCAGGTGTCGTGGTGCAGCTTCACTTTTTTAAATATTTAAAGCCAGTTTTCAACCAACTTATGTCACGATTACGGAGTAGCACATAAGAGACAGCCGCGCAGTTTCTCCTGTGTGTGCTGTTGACAGTTGACTTATACATTATGTCTATAGGGGGAGCACTTCAGCCCATGACTGTCACAACAAAAGCTCTTTCACCTCGGGTCACACAGGAGTGAAAACCCACACTGAAAACCACATGTCACACAAAGCTCCTGAACGTAATCTCATCTCTGCACGTATGAATGATGTATGTGCACTTACTCTCACTTTACCGCTTCTCAGAACATTATCTAAACACTTTAACACTTCCTTGCTGTTGTTTCTGCATGTCATGTACATACGTTACTGTATGATTAGATTAGATTTTAATACAGGTTGACATGGCAGGAAAGAAGAAATGCTTGACCTGAAATGTGTCAATCACAATAAAACAATAAAAACAACCTTAGATAAACAATCGAGATCTGTAAAACAATCTAAGAGCTCGAGGGATAAAAGACCGATTCATTTGTCCCCAATCTCCATTTGTTTCTGTGAGCAATTCAAGCTAAATTACTGTCATAAATTCAAAGGCACGATTGAGGTTATCCCAGCTATATGGTTAAGTACTGACCTTACATTCGCAATATAATTGCAAGATGAATAACCTTTCTAAACGAAATAGTTATTAAAGCATTTTAGTGATAAGATTTGGTAATTCCTTTCATTTAGAATATTCACGCTATGGTAGGAGCACATAGCTGATAACCCTTGTTTGTGCCTTTAAACTCTTTATATAAATAATTTCTTATACTCCTATGACAATAATTAATAGATGAATACTTTCGGACAAAGGTTTGTTGTTAGGAGTAGTAGTAAACTCTGCTGTCCTTCACTAATACTGATATATATTTTTTTTTATAATGCAGACTTTATTGATTTTCTTGTCTTTAAACAGACACCAAAACAAGCAGAAGTATTTTTGATATATTGCAATATGTAACCTTTTTGCCATATTTAAAGGCACATGTATCATCAATACAAAACATGCAGCTAATGATGACAAAAATCAAAGAATAGTTTGGATGAGGACCTAACCCTTTGAATTCTCATATCTGGCTGCTTTTAGTCAACATCTCCTTGGAGACTAGCTGTTACGCAATGTGACTTTGAATTGTTTTAATTATTTGTCTAAGTATATTGACTCTGTTAGCAAACAGCTATGTACCTTATATGTAATGTATTATTATAAAACTATTAAAATTGCATCTGCCAATCTTCTGTACACTGGCGTTTAAACAGTCAGATATAAACACAAATGACTGTAGTTAGTGCAGTTTCTGAGAAATCAAATGTCATATTCTTTTCGCTGAGTTAATTTAATTTTTTTTCTCTCAACCAAACTAAACCTAAATGCCGTGAGGTGACTCTGGGCTGGAGAGAATCAGGTGGCCCTGGCTGCTGTCAGGGACTGTCTGTCGGAGCACTGCTACATCTGTGACCAGCCTCAGGGAAGGAGAGGGAGACAGCACAGGTCTTCATTTGTCACTGGACATGTGCGGTCAGCTGACAAGTGGACACAGTCTGAGGACAGGCCATGACTAAAACCAACCACTCAGATGTCCAGCAACTATTTTCCACAAATTAGTCTATAGAAAGACTTCAAGAAGTTATAAAACTGTAATTATGCGAGGCTAGCTTGACTTTGCTAAAAACTTTAGCTCATTGTAAAATATTATTAGTCATATTGCTGGAAAAAAGCAGTGAGAAACTAACTCTATATGTATACGCTGTACTAACAAACGCCCCCTCAGCACATTGTCCTTTTATGGTATGTTCACCCCATCCGTTTGCACTATAAGTAAACGGCCACCCAAAAGGGAAAACAAATAGATCGGAGGTAATTCGAGGTTCAATTTCACATTTAACACTAAAATGCATTAACGCAATAAAAGTGAGAGGAGCCATATTTCCCGGGGCTTTGTGTTGCTTTACGTCTGGCCCAATTTGTCTCCCCAGTCAGGCCCATTAGTCCGCCGCGCTCCCTCCTTAATACAGGCCCGCTCCGACCCGAACGCTTCCGATCAATGCGTGATACATCGCGGCATCATCACTTAGCGGATGAGTAGAGAAATGTCCCCCCCACTCGGCTATTTTATTTCCTCGGAGAAGTCTCTATTGAAAGTCGCGCGGCGGAGGGAGTTTTTTTTGTGTTTGGCTTTGCTGATGTAGTGCAGGGGGGGATTGTTGCGCTCCGCTGACACCAACGTATTGCCGGTGTAATGTTGGAGCTGGTAATAGTTGAATAGTTTATATCAACGCGATAAATATAGCGCCCGTAAATCACCAGAGTGTTTTATATATTGGAGTTCTTTTCCTTTCGAACTCGGGGCCCCGGCCAAAAAACTCTGGAGAATATCAAGGTGGAGTGGGCGATTCAGTGCAGCCAATGGGAAGTTTGAGGTAATGCTTGATAGTAGTGCTATAACGGGGTACTATTACACAAAGACAATCGTGAAAGGACAATTGAGTGATTGGCGTCTTCCAATGTGAGTGGCCTCTCCTCAGACATGACATTTGTGAGCGGGACATCAAGAGCTCCTTACAGATGTTGCTGTTTTGCTTTCACCACAGGTAGAGAAGGGCTTGACTGCATTAGGTCCTCTTCCAAATGCTTTCTGTTGATTAAAAAAAACAGAATGTCTTGCAGATAATTAGAAGCACGTTTGGTGAACAGTAAAGGGGTTTATACGACATATAGTTAGAACCTGAATGTTTTTGTTGCGTGGTTTTGAGAAATCATATCATTCTTGTTTAAATGCTTTCAATGAGACAAATGCTATGTTCTATTTTGTTGTCCAAATGCACTCTCATAATACAGGAAATACACATCCAAATTCTATTTACATGCATTTACTCTTCATTTTCAGTTCAATTTTATTGAACAAAAACAAAGAGAAAGAAATGACAAGATACACAGATGTTGAATGTCTGTTTAGAAAGAGTTGGTTTCTGTTGTAAAAATCAAATTATTTCTTATTTGCCGTGGTTGAACAAATTGAAAAGCTTTGTTCATTTCAAAGCTCTAATTAGAAAAACAACACTCTTGCTAATGTTCTCTGAATAGGCTCAGGCAACACGCGAGATACACGTACTCCAGTATACGCCACCGACTCTTGTTCTTCATCCATCGATTTAGTACCATAAACAAATATATCTATAGCTGTAACATAAGGAGTACGCACCTAAACGTTGATCATTAAATGTCCCACGGTAGGGTTTAGGATAATACCGTGAACAAATCCTTTTAGAACACTTTATTTACGATAATGGCATATATCAAAACAATAAGTCAAGTTAGCAAGTAGCATATAATCATGAGCGGACGTTATTCCATAGAGGTGCTAATTGGGCAAGTCACATGCAGTGAAAGTGTGACGTAAACAAGTCCGCTCCGTCGAAATACCTGGCCTTATTAGCAACACCAAACAAGACGGCGCGCATAAACGAGTTAAAGTTTGGTGTCTGGTTTTTAAGCTTACTCGCACTCTCAGAGTGATCCGCTGACACGTGGGTTTGACTTTGAAAATCCTCCTGTGAATATGCACGCGCTTGCTACATGCGGCGGTTGGAGTTTTGTGTAGGTGGACTGAGTAATGACACTTTTAAGAGCTAGTTTCTCCACTCTGGGAAAAAAGAAAAGTCTGAAAGAGTAGCACCTTTGCTCCAAGTGCAGCGTGCCTCATGGCTACACCGCTTCGTGGTGTGCAGGTGCACTGTTAGATGAACTATGGCTTTCTGCGGCAGAAGACGTCTTTATCTGCAAATAGAGATGAGGGGAGGCTATTACAGATTGGGATGTAATATGGGTTAAATGTGTAAGCGGATTAGAAGAGCAGAATGTAAGGTTTTTATCTTTACCATGTATTGGAGAGAATGATATGTACTCGTACTTGCCACTGTTTCCAATAGGTTGCCTTCACGTTATATTGTTACATTCTTAAGAGTCTATAGTTTAATATTGAAGGGGAGCAAGCATTATTTTACAGTGGACTTTGCCTTTTAAGTGTCATATTATATATACTTTTGCCCTGGTTCATGGATAATATCTCTGTCATTACTGGACCTATTCACTTGAAACGAAAATGTAGTGTGATGACAATGGTGTGTATAGGTTGGCGTTTCCAACCTGTAGCAGGTAACTTCCCAAAAACTTTCTTCAGTTCTACAGATACTACAAGTCAAATTTGAACAATGTCTTCATCGTCTTGCCAAAACCTCTGCGTATACGAGCATGCTGAGAACACTATAGTGCAGACTAAGTTCTATCTTTGTGTACAAATATCATCTTGGTTACCAGCTTGATTATAAAACTTTTGGCCAGGCCCATTTGATGTCAAGTCTGATCATAATCAAATTCTCGAAAAATAGTTAAAAAAGAACCCTCAGAACTGCCAGGTTTTACTTTGGAATCCCAACCACCACCCCCTTTCCCTTGACTTACAACAAGCAAAGTATTAACTAATCATTATCTGCTCTTTCTCCCTAACTACAATCTCTGTTTTGCGTGGTAAACCGAAACCACCAACGGTCAGAAACTGTTATTTCATAGTACGTTTAATGATTTTATTACTTATTTACAAAAGGTAAAAGTATTGCTTAGTTATTGATTTTGTAGGAAACATTTTTGCGCTACATTGAGAATATTCAGTTCAAGCTTTACATTTAAAGCACATCCGGCAGCATTTACATTAAGGAGGAGACTGAAAGATAGTCTACTTAACTCTTACATCACGTGCATTGCAAAACCTTTGCAGGGGTCTAAACTACAGAGGGAAAGGCTTTTATACATAAGAAGAAAAAGGACATTTTGTTATTTCCAAAGGATGTTGTTGGATAAGTAAATACAGACTTTGTGATGCGCTCATTTACAACCAAGTAATCTAGAAATAAGTCACATTTTCGTGAAATGACTGTGATTGCCTTTGAATCTGCCTGTGGAACAAGTGTTTTTTTCACTAAAATAAAAAACACAAAACATCTCAATACACAATAAGACGTATTTTTCCTTTTATTAAATGCAAAAACACACTGCCCAAAAAATAAAAGGGTCCACCTGGATTTAACTAACTGTTCTGATCTGGGGTCGCTGCAGTTGGTCAGGTCTATGTTCAGCAACACTCTGTGCCCAAAGAACGAGATCAGCACGGTTATTCCATCAGTGGATTTCTTCTTCCCTGATGGCACGGGCATATTCAAAGATGACAATGCCAGGATTCGTCAGGCCATGGAGACATCATTGTCACTCACGGATCGGCCGCCACAAAGTCCAGATCTTAACCCCATTGAGATTCTTTGGGACGTGCTGGAGAAGGCTTTGCACAGCGGTCACACTCTCAGAATATTCTTAGTTTGAGTAATTTTAATATATCAGTATTATCTCTTTTGCAGTGTGCCTGGTTAATTATTGTGTTGTGTTTTAGGTTGATGGGCGAAATCCAGAGGAAATCCACCCGGACACAGTGAGAACATGAAAAACGCTACACTGAAAACTCTGGAGTCAAACCCCGGAAACCGTCTCGCTGCGGGGTGAGATTGCCAACCACTGCGCCACCACGGACGAGACATGAACCGGATTGTCTCCTCTTGTTGCTTCATACCATTAGTATTAACCTTGTGATTGTGCATTACAGATTCCTGATGAAGTCGCCCCGCTAAAAGTATACAAGTGACATTTTAGCCGCGCTTTTTGCATTCATCAGTGACACACAACGGCCTCGTCAGCCCGGGCTCTGCTCCAACACACCCCATTAAGGTGCGTGGAATAAGGATGCATTTCCATAAAATATTCTTTGTCAGAAACCCCGTCTCCCAAAAAGTGGGGCCAAATTACCCTCACGCGCTAACCCCCCTCAGAAAGCGGACAGAAATGACTTCAATTAGGCTGTCTGAGCGCAAGCGGGTTCCGGACAGTTGAGTGGCACGGCTAGATCAACACACGCCACTTCGCTCGCATCACCTGGACGAGCGCGCTGCATTTGTGAATCAATGAGAGGGGTAACCGCGGGAACAAGGCAACGAATCGGGGAGGGATTCCTGTCTGGATTGGCACGGAGTTTTGAGAAGCAAATGACTTCGATTAGAGCTCGCAGCTGGGGGACTGCATTCTCCAATCCGACTGTCAGAAGTGCTAGATATGTAAGTGACCGCACGGAATAGCGATTTTACAAGAGTCTTTTCAGCAACATTCACTCAGAAGTGGACAATATAACTTTTTTATCAGGTTGTAAGAACTAAATATTATGTGATTATAAACGTTTTGGGTTTGGCGACAGGACTACTACTGGATTTTGCAACTTTTTATGCATTTTTAAAAAGTATAAGTGGTCAGCATGGCGCCTTTACTTTCCATCACAGTGGTGTCTATAACGCTCCAGGATTAATTGTTTTGTAAGTTTTCTGGGGAGTGGGTCCGTCAGAAGTGAAAACCTTCCAAACAATTGATCCTGGAGCGTTATAGACACCACTGTGATGGAAAGTAAAGGTGCCACGCTGACTAGAAAGTACTAATACACCTTGAACTTTTGCACATTTTGTCATGTTTACAACCATAAACATAAAGATTTTATTTTGAATTTTTTACTGAAAGTTCACACACAAGTAACAGACAACTGTGAAGTGAAAGCAACATTATACATGATTCTGTTATTTTTCAAAAAATAGAAAAGTGGGGCGTGCATCAGTATTCATACAGTATTTTCTGAGTGCATTAAATTGCCTTTATAACATTCCTAATGACTGCAGAAAGTTCACACCTTGCCCTAACCATTAAATAGAGGCCACCTGTGCGTAATCTACTCTCAGTATAATTCCAGCTGTTCTGTGAGGGCCTCAGAGCTATGGTCAGAGTGTATTGGTCACTAAACAACATCATGAAGGCCAAGGAGCTCACCAGAGAGGTCAGGGATAAAGCTGTGGAGAAGTTTAAATCAGCGTTAAGTTATACAAAGATTTCCCAAGATTTGAACATCTCACGGAGAACTGTTCAATCCATCATTCAGAAATGGAAAGAGTATAGCAATACTGCGAACTTACCAAGACACGGCCGTCCACCTAAACTAACAGACCGAACAAGGAGAGCACTGGTAAGAAATGCAACCAAGTGACCCAAGATAACTCTGGAGGAGCTGCGACGTACTGCCGCTGAGCTGGGGGAATCTGTACACGGGACAACTATAAGTCGTACTCTACACAAATCTGGCCTTCGTGGACGAGTGGCAAAAAGAAAGCCATTATTGAAAGGAGGCCATAAGAAATCCTGTTTGAAGTTTGCTAGAAGTCATATGGAGGACACAGCTACTGTGGAAGAAGGTGCTTTGGTCAGATGAGACCAAAATTGAACTTTTTGGCCCAAATGCAAAACGTTATGTATGGAGCAAACCTAACACTGCTCATTGTCCTGAGTGCACCATCCCCAGTGTCAAATATGGTGGGGGAGCATCATGCTATGGGGCTGCTTTTCCTCAGCGGGGACTGGGAAGATTGTAAGAATAGTTGGGAAGATGGATGGAAAACCTGCTGGAGTCAGCAAGAGAACTGAGGCTGGGGCGGAGATTCACCTTCCAGCAGGACAATGACCCTAAACACAAAGCTAAATCTACAATGGTTTAAAAACAAACATATTAATGTGTTAGAATGGTCCAGTCAAAGTCCTGACCTAAATCCTATTGAAAATCTGTGGAAAGACCTGAAAACTGCTGTTCACAAACGCTCTCCTTCTAATTTGACAGAGCTTGAGTTGTTTAATAAAGAGGAATGGGCTAAAATGTCAGTCTCTAGATGTGCAAACCTTGTAGAGTCAGACCCCAGAAGACTTGCTGCTGTTATTGCAGCAAAAGGGGGTTCTACAAAGTATTAATTCATGGTGTATGAATACTTGTGCACGCCCGACTTTTCGGTTTTCTATTTTTTGTTAAATAACAGAATCATGTATCATTTTGCTTTCACTTCACAGTTGTCTGTCACTTGTGTGTGAACTTTCAGTAAAACATTCCAAATTAAATCTTTATGGTTGTAAACATGACAAAATGTGCAAAAGTTCAAGGTGTATTAGTACTTTCGAGAGGCACTGTATATAATGTTTTAGATTTGAAACACTGGTATGTAGATTTATGGTCTTATGTTTGAATTAAGTGTTTGCCATCTTCCTGAAGGCACTGTGTTGTTGCTCAATGTTGGTATACCCTATTATTATTTTATTAGTTCATGTTTGATTCTTACAAAACAGTTATCTTTGTCTCTCTCTTATGAAACCCATATTGTACATATGTTTTTGATTGCGATGTTGACTATCATGTTACACTAATGTTTTTTTTATTGCTGGCATTAGGAACTGTATTGCTTGTAACTTGCAAATATTGGCCTCAAAAGTTGTGTTTATATTTTTTTAACTGATATGTTTAAGATTACCCTTTACATTTTCCAAAACAAAAAAAACTGTTATTAAGAAATCTGTGCTTCTATAGTGCCCATTAAGAAAGACGCCGTAAGATTTTTATTTGTTTCATTTTTGCCATGTGCGAAAACATAGCATTTGGGCTGCACAATATGAGGGGAAAAAATTGCGATATTCGATAACTGTTTTGAACAATATTAGTTATATATTGTTAAACAATTTCAACGCAGTAAGTACTGTTAAATATCCTTAGCAGTTTTTTTTTTAATTTTTACATCAAAACAAGACTTAAAAAAAGCTAAAAACTAAACTGGGACTAAAACAAGGCTAGAATGGAAGTCAATGTCAAAAGTCACGACTTAAGTTTACAATGTGTGGCTTCATTCACAGAAAAAGTGTAAATTTTTATTATATTTATATCATTCAATTAAAGGTGCACTATGCAACTTTTTATGTAAAAAAAAAAGTGTACAGTAGCTTACACTATTGTAATTAGTGTATATTAATAATTAATTTGACCTTTCAGATGGAAGACCTCAGTGATTCAGTTCAAAAAACTACACTGAAGCTACTGTAATATTGCGTTCTTCCACTATTCACAGCGAGAATATAATAGATGACCAGCCCCGAATGTTTATTTCCTAATCACTGAGATAACAGGGAAATTTAGCGCGTACATTTCCCCCCAAGCTGCTGATCTATTTACAATCACTGAGTGGCTGCTTTGTTTCATGCTGTTCATTTTATGGCTTCATTACTGCAATCACAAAGCGGCGGACACCTCTGCAGCCTATATAACCATAAATCACACGCTGAGATAATGGCAGTCGACGGTTGGGGCTGTTATTAGCTTTTACTACTACTGAAGTACAGGCGTAGTAACACTGGTACATGTACGTCAAAGATATATAGGGAAAGACGAGGAGGCGGAATTGCCGCTGCTCCTCTTTCATAAAGGATCAAAAGGACTATTGTGAAAAATATTGAGAGGTGTAATTTGTATCCGGGAAACAAAATCCTTTCTTATTGACAGGCCTGTAAATAATTATGATGACCACACATACAGTGCATCAGACATAATAATCGCTTATGAGTGAAGAGCGAGGATGTTAAAAGTGACTTCCCTTATTGACACAGCTGCTACCAAACTATAGAGTTGGTATGAGCGGATGACGCGCCGGCTCTGTATTGTGCCACACACCCACTAATGACAGCTCTGGTGGTGGTTGGTAATTCTGCCCCGCCGTGGATGGGCTGAGCCGGGTTGAGTCACGTACCATGGGCCCCCCCCCCCCTCCTTTTCAACAGATGTCCCGCTCAGGCACAAGGAAGGAGTCCTAGGAAACATGTACAAAATGGTCGCCGTGGAAAAGTTTGCATCCTTATACTCTTTCGCTGCATCTATTCTTTTACACTTTTTTTTTTATGCCCCTTTGGATTTGAATAGGTCGGCATGTAAGAAATGGCGGCGGGAGTGGGTAGAGACGTTTGGCAAAGCGAAGTCTAACCACTGAGCCACTTTGCGGCGCCTCAATTGCAACTTATAAAGCAATGGGGATAATAATAAACTGATGTTGGAAATAGGCCTTATTTATTTTGGTCTAAAACTGTGTTGATACTCGGTAATAATACTTTTTTTAATAATAATTTGATGTGTTACTTTGCACAAAAGCACAATTGAAAAGTTGCGTCAAAGTTATAATTTTCGACTGTGTATTGAATTACAAAAATAATGTTTTAAGCAAGTCTTAAATAAAAAGAGTAAAGCAATGCCCATTTGAAAACTTGCTGAATGTGACATATTCCACACACACCAATACTATGTTTTTGCTGTGCACAATGAGGAGCAGAATTCAAAAACTTGCATTATTTGATTTGACTATTCAAACAGTTTTTGTGTGTTTCTTTTTCTTTTATTTTTTTTAATGATTCAATTCAATTTGGCCTTTAACCGGAGTGGAGAGTGTGCGCTGAAAACAGTCGCGCGCGGACACCGTTTTTGGCCGTGCTAAAAAAAAAAATCTCTCCACGCCTCTGCTGCGCCTTGATGGACAAAGTGAATGTGTACTTTCTACTCTCGCGTACTCTAATCCCCGTGTTCCTGCGCAGTGTGTCACATCCCCACAGCGCGGGGAGGGAGAGGAGATTGGGAGGGAAGTGAAAGGGGGGAGAGAAGGGGAGGGAGAGAAAGACAGAGAGAGAGCGAGCGAGCCCGGGCCGCCTAATTCACGCGCACATGTGCCTGCCTGTTCCTCCGTTGACAGGGCCAGGGGGAGGGGCACATGATAAATTGCCTTCCACCGGGGACCTCCGCGCGCACAGCCACCATGATGTGGGTAAAAATGGAAATTGCTCCCTTTCACCGTCATTACATCAGTTTAGGACGCGTGTGGGCCCTCCGCACACCACGAGAGGAGTTTGTGTCATTTGACTAACTGCTGGGCCGTGGACAAGGGGACGGCGTATAGCCTACCTGAGGAGATGTTTCAAATAAATAAAGAGCAGCGGCCGAGCGCAGCTGGGTCAACAGAGCGGCCATATGTTTGCGCGCAAAAATGTCCAGTTCAGCGTCAGTTTGATCGGATCATTTAATATAAACCCGTGTGACTCCAATCACCTGTGAATGAGAATCATAAAGCCTATTCGATATCTGATTTGTAAAGCCCGTGCGGGTGAATGTGAAATTGCCAAGTGTGGGTTTTTTGTTGAAATTTAAATAAAATGTAACACTAAAGAAACGCATTTTTGATTATTGTATTTGTGGACTTTGCAAATATTAAGTCAACACATGGTGTGAGTGTGTGTTGCCTGCTTTTCCCCCTCGCACTCATACGTTTACAACTCCTCAAAAGGGAGTTCAATACACAGCCCCTAATTTTACTATTACATGTAACACACTCTTAAAGTTGACTAAGACTTTATCAAAGGCATTCAAACTGGATGTGTGCAAACGAGCTCTACCATAGCAGGGTGTGAATAGCAATAGGCCTATTTAAAATACGCACTGAAATTATTGTAATACTGGAAATCATTATTTTATTGAAGGCCAGACTGTTTGATAAATCCGTTTTATTTTTTATTTTATGTTCAATTCACATTTAATTTCATAATTTATTAAGACATAATGTTCTCCCTCTGCAGTATTCGCTCTGTGAAATGTACTAAACACAAACCATTGCTAAAACGCTTCTGTAAAATACTGTAAACAGCTGATTATGACGCACTCTTTTTACGTCAATTTAACAGCTGTAGTGTGCGTGCAAAAGCGCACTACACTCTCAAACCAAGGATGGTTTATAACAATTAAACACATGGGCTCTGTTTCAAAAACAGACTGCGTTTCATTCTTTGGCATTTTTCAGGTATTTCAGGGGGAAATTAAATGCTGCAGGATAATGTGGACCTGAAATTAGTTTTACCCAAACTAATTAATTCAAAAGGCCAATTTATATGTAAGTGCTGAATAATTTAAAATAAAATTCAGAGTGAATTATGTATACTCGTGAGAAAATGAGGCACACTGAAGTATGGAACAGAATTGTTTGTTATTTTTCCAGAATACATACAAAAAAATACCAATTCTCTTTCCAATGTGTACACCTGAAAAATAACGGCAATTTAAAATGTGGACAATTTGAATTTTAAGAAACAAACATGCATGTAAATTATTTTCTTTTTCCATGAGACATTAAATAAGAACAAATACAATCATAGCAATTTCAAATGAACATCGAAATGATGGCCCTATTGAATTAGTATCTAATGTGTGTGTTTGACGTTACCATAGAGTTCAGCTCAACATAATGCACTTTGAATTGCTCAATGTGATCCGTGTGCAGTTATTCGCTTGCTTTAAGCCGACATATAAATAAATACATGAAGTTCACGGATCCTGTCCTGTTCAGCGCAGTTCATATAAAAGTCTTTATATTTGCATCTGATATAAACTTTGTTTCTTACTGGTAGCCCAGCGCAGACGCTGTGGTCAATCTCTGGCCGTACAGTGCATATGGGGAATAGTAGGGGCCAGTGGCCGCGGGCACGGGCACAGGCGCACCGGGGGTGGGCAGGGGACTTTTGGAGTAAGGATGATACCGGCTGCTCAGTCCTAGCGCGTGGTGTGGGCTCCTCAGAGCCAGAGTCCCGGGGCTCCCAGGCGCCCCAGACGGAGGCATGTGCATGTGACAGGCCATGGCCGCTGCTGCAGCGCTGGCCAAGGATGAGGAGCCGGGATAGCCGGACATGAGCTTCTCGGCCCCCGTGAAGGCGGTGTGAGTCCGTAGGTGGCTCAGCAGCTCCTCGGAGCTGGAAAAGCGCTTGTCACACGGTCCGTTGGCCGAAACCCAGTTACACACATGAGGGAGGGGATCATTGGGCAGCATGAAGCCGTATGGATAAAGAGGGTGTCCGCTAAAAGAGTGCGCTGAAGAGTGGACACCGTGCATGGGGTGTGTGGGGTACATGAGGGGATAGCTGGACTTGAGGACGTTTGCTGCGGATTCGTGCGTGCACGAAGCGCTGGCTGCGCCCGCCAAGTGACTGGCACAGTGATAGCTGAGACAGTACGGGTCTCTACAGAGACTTGCCGACATGATGGTGGGTGGGGAGGCACCGGCCAGCGGGCTGGAGCCGGCCTTACTGCAGCCCAGAGAGCTCGCAAGCTGCGCGTTCACCAGGCTGCCTCCGTGGGGCAGGAAATGCTGAGGGTATCCCGCGTAGGCCCCAGCGAGGCTCCCCGGATACGTCATGCCAGCAGGGGGCAAGGGGAAAACGGTCTGTCCAGGTTTGTAGGGAGAAACAGGGGCTACAAGTCCTGACCCGAGAACAGACGCAGAGGAAACAGAAGTAACAGAGGAGGACTCCGAGCAGGAGGTGTTTTTAGTGCCAGGCGTTGTCTCCTGGTGCTGGTTCACCTCTACGTTTATTCCACCACAACTTACGCTTATCCGACTGTGACTAGTGGTGCCAGAGCTGTCCGTAGTGCCATTTTTATTAGAATCAGACTCTTTCTTGTCGTCCCTGTCCCCGCACTTGCCCTCATTCGGCATAGGGGAAGCTGAAGTGCTGGAGTTGGGGCTGCCTGTCCGTGGCGTAAACGGCTGGCAGGTGGCGCTCGGCACTCGGAAACCAGACTTCTCTCCTCCCGAGACGCCAGAGGACGAGTCCTTCTTATCGGAAGGCTTAGAGTATGGTTTGAAACTAGATTTGTCATCCACACCGATGTCGCTGAGTTTCAAAGGGCCAGATTTAGATTCCTTCTCACTAGATCCATTTGATGAGGATAATTTAGAGGAGGGCGGCGGGTCCGGTTTGCCGATCTGAGAGCATGTCTGCGCTAGAAGTGCCAGCGGACTTTTCTTGGCATCTAACTGTAAAAGAAAATGTAAAAAGTCACTAAATGGCACGTACGGGACCAACAACTCTCGCTGGTCCTATACATAGTTTACAAACACATACACAATTTACATTTTCTTATAAACGCTCGCCAAAATTATACAAATGAATAATAGTTTCAATGGCACACTATTTTTACGCACATTTCTCTTCTAAAGTCTTAAAACATATAGCCTACTATTAACCGAGGAATTCACGAGTTGAATCGCTGTGTAACATTTTCCACTATACACTGAGAGAGTAAAGCAAAAAGTACAAAATATTGACCGTACCTCGATGGGACTGACTGGGGTGGAAGGCAAAGGCTGCAGATACTCCGGGTGCAAAATGTGTCCCGAACGTGCGGTAAGCATTTTCAAAACCTTGATGGGAAGCCGGTTCGCTTGCCGTATGGGATCAGACGGAGGTGCGGAGTGGAGAAAGGGCTTGTTGGTGCTCGCTGAGCAGCTATTCCGCGAACTGCTGCTTTCCCAGGCTACACAAATCTCACTATTTTTCAGAATAGACGCCGATGGGGATGTGTTCATGTCCCACTAGTCAGGAAATTAGACGGTGACGCATTTGTCAGATTCATCAAGAAAGCCAAAATGCATCGAGCCTCTCTCTCGGGGGGGAAAAAGCGTCAAAATGCTGGAAAAACAAGTAATCCTAGTGGTGAAGGAGCGAGGCGCGCAGCTGGGAGACCGTGTGAGTCGAGCGCAGATCCGTGCTGCGTCTGCATGAGCGCTGCTTCGCGAGTGCGTCTGTCTGTAGCTCCTTGCTCTATACTCCCGAAGACTGAACTGCTCGAAATGTTCACTTCAAAAGCAGCTGAATTAGTCCGAGATTAAAGCCTTTGCCGCCTTCCAATCAAATGGGACCCTGAGGTGATTGGAGGGTCAAGGGGATGTGACGTTCTCCTCTTTGTAAGCGCCTCTATTTTGACAGCTCGGGGGAGGAGATATGCGCAAATACGATGGTTGCAGGGAACGCTCACGCGTTTTTCACAGTGGAGGTCGGGCGTCCCATTCCCCACACAGCGAAATAGCCTTTTGCCTTTTTGTTAACTGCGGCAATAACTGTGTTTATTGCCCCCCACGAAAAAAAAATAAAAGCAAAACACGTAGGGCGTTACAGGAAGACGCCTGAAACTGTAGTACACTCTTCACTCACTCTATTATAGACGTATAGCCTGTAATTGTTTGAAATAAAAAGAAGAGCGGTATTTATTGTTTATTTAATCAGTTTAACTAAACTATTCTGCCCCGGATGAAAGCACACCATTCATGCACCGTGCGTATTTACGCATGGCCAAGTTGTGGCACTTTTTGCCCGTCAAACCTCAGACCAACCACTTCGGCTTGAATTCCCTAAACAGACAAGCGTTGACAGGAATAGACCAATGTAGTGATGGAGGGATGCGAATGTCACATGTTTTCAGTATAATATACACCGCCCTTCTATTACTGTCTCCACCCCTCCGTCAAGTGTCAATTCTGCTCCACCGCAATCAATCAGTTATTTGTCAGACGCTGTCAATACGTGGCTTGATTTATGTCAGCCATTGTGGCTGATTACGTGCCAGTGTGACTGTGGGAAGAACAAATGGGAAGAGAGAGGTTCGGCAGGAGACAAAGTTTTAAAGAAATACATCTAAGTTAAGATTTGAAAGCTGGATCGACCGTTCTTTCAGCGAATATGATGCAATATGGCCATGACTTTTGAGAATATTATTTGAGATCTTTGGCAGCGACGTTATGTTTTCTATCTCTTCATCAAACACCTGGAGGTGACGGGACGGAAGATGAAACTTTAATAACTTGCAGGTTGTGGCGCTCACATTTTAAGCGCAAGAAAGTGCTCAAATACTTGCTCTAATCTGCTGATTACCACATTAGAAAAACCTTCGGTTGAAGTGAAAACAAAAAGAAACACTTCACCAAGTAAATGTTTCTTCATTAAGCAAGTTCGTTGAAATATTAGGATCTAATACTGTATTTTATTGTCTGCATTTAAACTCATTGGAGCGACAATTTCGGACGACAGACTAACAACACGGTTAATGCAAACAGGACCGTGTCCATTTAGCCTAAACGCGTCTGTTCAAACCTGTCATCTGCCTCAGGCATGTCATCAGTGTCATCAGGACAGGAATAACAAAGACCAGCACAAAAAGAACTCCAGACATTTTATATCCATGTCAGCTCGATTTTATTTACATACAATGAAAATGATTTATTTCCTTTTGGAGCCAGCAAAGCGCACTGAGCGAAAGAAAGGAAGAGGAATGGGGTGTCAGGCCGTGGAGAAAAGAAGTTGAAAATGCCTTGAACTATTCACCGCTGAGATGGCTAATCAGTATTGAGGCTCCGGGGCAATCGGGCAGCTTTTCAATGCGGTTTTCCTTTCATCTCAATCGGGATGGAGGCGCTCAATTAAAAGCCTATCAGTTTGTAAGTAAATCAACGCCTATCAAAGTTGTCACATCAAACAAAACGATTATTATTGCTACCCGCCTCTGCCATTAATCTCTTTCTGTGGTAATCTGTTTGACAGGTCAAGTTGGAGAGCAAGAAAACCTGGAGTGGACAGCTGCCATGTAAGAAATAAAATAAAAACACAAACTAGATTAAGAACCGGAGGGCAAAACTGTGCGTAAAGTGCATTTATTCGACGTACGAATAAATAAGCTTATTTTTGAAACGTGGCAAAAAAATATTTTTACATGACCAAACGAATAAAATGACAAGTAACTATATTTATGTAATGTATATATGTGTGCTCGTTATTTAGGGTGGAGTGTAACATTTTATAAAACTGCTGCTTCTAAGGGCCAGCATTTAGGAGTGTGAGTGCAAAAAGAAAAAGTCTCAAATGTACGCCGCTACGTCTCCAACTGCTCTCACCGTTTTGTCTGGCAGTAAAAAGGAGAACAATATGCAAAGATGTGTGATTGATAACAGGCTTGCTGTTTTGTGCAAGGCCTGTCAGTCCGTGACACAATATGTGAGTTATTAGGGCAAAGAAGGGCAACCATAAATTTTCACTGTCAGGCGAAAACCCTCTTTATTGTCCGTATGACGAATGGGCTCCTGCAGCAGACACCAAAATGCTCGGCATTCCCCTTAAATGGGAACACAATTTTGCCACCATAATTCATGATATTTAAATAGAAAGTTTTAATATCGCCATATTTTATAAACCATGACATGTTTATGAATCACCCCTTGCATGCAAATACAATCTCGTGAGCAGATATGCTGGAAAAGATTTTAGAGAGTTATATGCGGGTCTGAGAATGTGAAACAAAATTACCCCCTAACTTATTTAGCATCTGCCTAAAAATATATAGCATCTGCCAGATATAAATATACAAACAGACTACAAAAGACACGGCAGTTTTATTTGTGTTAAACTTTTGTGTTGTTACAATTTTGCAAAGTTCAATAGCAGTTCGAAATGACTTTAAAACTTCGACCTTAACTTTCGTACATTTGGCACAGTGCGTAATTGTAGAAAAATAAATAAATAAATAAGAGATATCATTTAGTCAGTGCGATGATTAAAAATAATAAACGCATGCACAAGGTAAGATCTGTCTGCGGGGGAAAAAGTCCAAGCAGGAAAGACGGGTTTGCAGCAAAGTCCGTGTACCAACATTACCTTGCGTCACTGCATAGTAAAAGCTCCAAGCGCGCTCATTACATTTAGCGCGCAAAAAAAAACAAAAAATAAAATAAAATAATGGGTAGCTTAAAAATCAGCTCCTAGATAAATCTTGTTTTAGTATTTCAATAAATGCATGTGCAGGACCGCAAGGAACACTGCAGACTGAAGCCATGCGCCCGTCTCTCCCTTGCTCGTCTCTCTCTCCCCTCTTTCGGGGCGAGCGAGCGAACTGTTCCGCGAGGAGGCGGAGACGATCCGGTGACGTCACACAACCAGGAAGCGCTCAGCATCATGTGTGAGGACAATGGTGAGGACCATGGTAGGGACTCAGGGGCGCGACTTCTAATCAGCCACATACAGAATACAGAATATCCTAACAATGAATACATAAAGCATGGTAAATATGGTAAACATGTTCTTTCCAAATATTGGTTTTACTCATAATGTTGCTTTTTGTCTGGTTCTTGAGACATTATTCAACTAGAAAGCAGTAAGAGCCCGACAGAGTTGCCAGATCCTAGGACCAAAGCCAGTTTGGAAATGAACGTAAAGGAACTCTAGCTTACTCCTTACACAAACAGCATCTGTCATGACTCAAGTTTTAATTCGTGCTAGTGCAGGCCCAGTCAAAGTTCAATGGCTGAACTAGGAATGTTCACATGAAGACTGGTGCTTGTGTCCTCACACAGCTCAACCCACGTTGACCTTAAACATTAGCTATATTTATCTGTTTCCTACATAGCATTTGAATAGGTTGCGTTGATTTGATAGAATTCTATTTGAGTTCAAGTGCGGGTGCCAATACAAGTCTATGGGAGAGAAATATCCAAAAAGAAAATATTCAAATGTTTTCCCTGATCATTAGTTGATAGTGATTAGATTCACAAACCTGTCACATTATTCTAATGCTTGAAAGTCCTTTCTACAGGCCAACATCACGCACATGTTTCTGAATATTGTCACCACTTTTGGAAAACTTTATGAGGAAATAATTAGGCCATCGTTCATATGTGCTGGAAGATATGACTTTGAACTCTGTGACAGTGTTTGTTTCATGTGAATTGGCCCAGGAATTACTGAGAAATTAGCAAAAAAGTAGGTTACCACAATTACCAGTAAGTAATTCTCAGATGATCTCCACCTCAATATAGGCTATAGGCTCTGTCACGTGACAACTTTGATACTATAAAGGAGCCAAACATGTAAAAAAAAAAGTAGTTGTCAGTCTATTGCCTATGTGCATTTAATGTTTATGAATGATGAACGGCTTATTTATTACATAGCATAATCTGACCTCCTGGTCTTTGGAATTAAAGCCTAAGGGTCTGTAAAAGTTAAAACTATATTTAAAAATAAAAAAAAAATAAAAAATTGAATTTACAAACTCTATTATGGAAGACAATACAGTTTAGACTATTATTTTTCAAAACTCTTGCAACATAGGGTCTTGATAGGCTACCACTTGCATATAACCAAGCAAGAAGCATGAAGGGCACGTGCATTTGCCAGGATGCGCAGGTGGCACTAATGGCATGCAGAAGCGCGCGAGTGAGAAATGTACGTCAAGTTAGCCTACGTTTAGACATAACGTGTAAGTAGTTCTACTTTTAATAACTTTAAGTTGTGTTCATATTTTAAGTGTTTAGAATGTTTTGTCAGGAATTGTTTTAGGCATTTGTGCTGAGACAAAGGACGTGGAAATGCGTGTTCATCAGAAGAGCATGAACAACAGATAAATGTGACTAGGCTATTTCAAATCACATGCCCGGGCTATAGCCTACATGCTAACACTGTCAAATGTTTTATTTCGTTATCTTATCTTTATTACGGATCCCCATTATTACCGGAGCAACAACTCTTCCTGGGGTCCACATGAATACAACGACACAAACATGTACAATAACACACGTCTGAGTATACTGGGGAATATCTAATATGGTTTGTCTATGAATAAACCCGGAGGGAAGTCTGATCCCTCTGTGTCAGGAGACAAGCCGCCAGCAGCCTTTTTCATCAACAACAAGCGCGCAAACCCACGTGCTTCCGCATAACAGGAGGGTCAGCTGACACAGGCGGCACGCGGAAACTGTGAAGGCAGTAGCTACCACACTTTACATCTGTATACAGTTGCCGGGAAAGACATTCCACTTGCACATTTGTACGCTGAACCTGCACAAAAGGTCGGACTGATAACGCCAGAGTCGGTCGAAAAAGGAGCAGCGGGTTGTCATTCTTCAGGGGAACTTATGGCAGGCAACATTGCGCTCAACGGGACACAAGTAAGTTACAACAACGCAGATACAGTGGTGTTGGATTTGACCCCACGCATGCATCTTTCAGTAACGCAACGTGACTTCAGTTTTTAGTTTTTCTGCGCTAAAATGTGACAAAAATGCGGTATTCCCCCCCCCCCCCCCCCTTAACATCATGCATGTCATGTGACACGATAACGCATGACTTTCAACTTGTTCCTCCTAGAGTTTGTAATCTTTGAAGCTGCTGTAGACATTATTTAAATAAAAACGGCATGGTATTTCAGTAAAATGGCGTCACACTCACAGATCGTGGACAGGATATTGACAAACGCACAACCTAAACTTTTACAATTTACAGTACATCACTTACTGGCCATGATACCACACGATTTATTCAGCCAAACCACCAGATCAACATAACTATAGCCTCATAACATCCATCCCAATGAAGCCAACTGTTATAAATGTGTAAAGCAGAGTTATAACAAATACCTAATTGTTTGTCTTCTTTTTTATTTATTTTTTTAGATATCCTACATCGGTAATGACTGCAAAGAAATTCCGGAGTACATCGGGAAGGCCTATGGACACTTTGCGAAGCGACTGGATCTCAGCTTCAACCAGCTCAGGTAAGCAGGTTGGCCAGTTCGCATGTTTTCGTACAAGTAAACCAAACCCATGTCACTGTGTCCTTGGGCAAGACACTTTACCCACTTTGCCTCCAGTGTTTAGTGCTTTTGAGTGCCTTACGTAGATGGAAAAACACTATATAAGTTGAGACCATCGCAATCTTTAAGAAGGGATTTGCTGGAGCTTCCTCACTCTGGCCACACGGAAAGCCCCATCATATTAAGATCACAGTTGTGTTGCTACTTGTAATACAAAAGAAAAAGTGAATTCAGAGTAGGTATAAACAATTTGGCGTGTGTGTTGCAACCAGTGGTAAACTTATAATTACTTTTAAGTAATAGTATGTGCCATGTATGGGCTTATTTAGCACTTTAGAAAATTACAAATAAGTCACATTTTGTTTCATTCCACTCTGCGGTCACTATAATGTAAATATACACAATGCAATATGGCAGTAATGGAAAAGAATAGACTGAAAAAACAAATTTTCATTATTTTTAAGTTATTAGATGTTTTACAATAACGGCTTCAGTGAGGTTGAATATAATTTGGAGCTTATACTGTCGTTGTGCTTTTGGCTTTCACTCAAATAGTTTATATTATTTTTGTTATGATATAACAACTAGTCAAATTATTATTTTTTTGTTACTTTATTGTGCCATATGTTTCATATTATAATTACACAATTAGTATTTCAGAATTAACACAATATATATTTCTTTTTTTTTCTTTTTTTTTTTACACCCAGTGAAATGAAATATGATAAGTAAAAAAACGTATATATATATATATATACATACATAAACACACATTTATATATACATGCACACACATGCATACACAAATACACACATATATATCTACATACATGTACAAGCACATGAAGAGAAAATAACTACATAAATAAAATACAAAAAGATAAAATACACTTACCTACATACGTATATAAACATACATACATACATATACACACATACACATATATACACGCACACATACATACATACACACCTACACACATATATACATATACACATACATATATACACACATACACATATATAAGCATAGCTACAATGATGTAGTTGTGACGACCGCACCAACGGAAACAACGACAAGACCATTAAACTACACCACACACACCCACATATACATACAGGCAGGCGCGTACGCCGGGCACATACAGGCACACCCACAGCACGCGCACAAAGGAAAGAAAAGTATGTATTGATATATTGGTATTGAGTCCTATGCTTTGTGTTGTATTTAAAAAAACAAGGTTTGAGTAGTCAAATATTTGAAGTAAGTAACATTTTCGTGTTTTGCAATAATAGATTAATCCTAAACATGAAATTTACTTCTGCAACCAAATCAAATCAAATCAAACTTTATTTATAAAGCGCTTTTCATTCAAAATGTAACACAAAGTACTGTACAGTGCTTAAAAATCATTAAAATTGTCCCCACCAGCAAATATACATAAAAAGAAGTATCTCTTGGCTAGTCACTGGTTCAGCTTAAATCCCGTCTGGTTTTTGAATCCCTTAATGCGACCTGACTGTCTTGACAGATATAGGTATAATTGAATGTGGCCTTCTTCTGTAGGTGGTCAAAGTGTCTCGAGGACTTGAAAGAGCTGAATGAGTGTATGGGCCAGGCTGGTGTCACGCTGAGGCCTGGATAAAAGGTGTGATCGATAAATGTGACATGCTAATTCGGGGCAAATAGAAGAAAAAGATTCTCATGTCAGGACATAAAGGAACACCTCGTGGCAGCTGCTTCAGAGGGGGCTGCCATTTAGGCAGCAGGACGAGCACACTTGATCTGGCAAGTAAAAGGGGAGAGATGATGGTTTTAAGGTGCTTTTGTTTCTGAAGCCCTTTTCAGGATTGTCAGGCCGTGGAGCCGTCTCAATAGACGCCCAGGTGTTTTTTTGGATGGAAATTGTCATCTGGAGGCAGGTGTCTGAGCTGGGGATGTGAAGCCCTCGGCTTCCTGATTTACACTTGACACATTGCAAAATCCTGCACACAATGCCCTGGACTGTGAAATACAGGGATGTGACGGAGAAGTTGTAGATCAATTTTAGAACAAAATAGTAATTTCAAATGTTTTGGGTTGTAATAATTTAGATAGTATAATAATGTCTTCTTCAAATAACAAAATATTTTAGACAGTGCAGTGATATTTGTTTAGCAGTTCTCTCCAATGCATCCCGTGTTTAAGTTGATTTTGAAATCATAAATTGCAGATGTAATCGCAATGCTTGTCAGGAAACTCCCATTGTTGTGATGATCAGTTTTTGGTTGGGTTCACATGTTGTACGGTAACGTGGGGGGCAGTAGAGCCAGATCGCAGTGGGAATATCTTCAGCTTCATGGAGGCCGACTCAAATAGACCTTATGCGTGTTGGTTTTGTGAAGATCAAGGCCGCCATTATGTTTCTCGCCCTTGAACTTGTCACATTAAGGACTTGATGTTGACAATCAAATATTTATAAGTCCGATATTACTAATTCATAACTAATTTTCTCTTCGGTTAATCTCACATGTCAGATATCATTACCAAACATCAAAGCGCGGTGTGGGCAGAGGAGCCGTGAAGAAGGGGTGCTTAAATCGTTAGGGGCTTGTGTCAGCGAGCTATTGATTGGCGCTGTTGCTGTTGGGGAAATAGTCAGTTCTCCTACACAGACGGATAACAATATGGATGTTGTCTGCACGTTGTCTGTAAGACGGACATGAAAGAGATGCTGTATGTGGGTCAGTTGGGCGCAAATATGAAAAAACTGCTGTAATAGGGGTCAGTGGAATAGTGTTTCTTTCTACATTAGCTCTAAATCGTAAAAGTACCTCCAATCCCTGACAGAGAGGAGCTGTTTGTTATAAGCACTTGTGTATCCAGACCCGGTCAATGTTGGTTCTACTCCTCCTTCAGTGCGCCCACATCATCATTTGAACACTTTTACACCTACCAAACAGCTGTACTTACACCACAGTGACCTGGCAGCCTGGTCATGCACATTACACATCTACTCCCCCCTGACACGCAGAGCCGCCGCGCTCTTCTCATAAAGCCCTTTCCTGTGCTGTCTGGAGATGCTTATGTGACAGTGTTGGGAGGTCAGCAGTGGGTGAAGCTGAAATTTAATAAGAAGCTCTACATGTTATATTGTTATGCGCTGGCCAAGGCATAGCTAACCCCCCAGCGTTTTGATCCCTGCAAGAATGCACCTTATAGGCCACAGATAAACCACAGTCCCGGTTTGCAGAGGTCAGAGGCAAAAAGCCATATCTACTGAATATTTGAAGCTGCTAACTTGAGATTTTGTTTGTTCACGCACTTATCTGATTTTAGTTTAAATGGAGGTAGAGAACAGTTTAGAACGGCTTAATGGGCCTATCTACATGAGGCATAAACGAGTAAAGTTCCCTGCCCTCTTTGTCATTATATATTCTTTTCACTACAGTAGTTTTAGTGAAAAGATTGCCAAATGATTTTGGCAATTCATATTAGTAGTAGTAGTAGTAGTTTATTTTTCATATAGATGCAATTGTTGTTGTTGGGACTTGAACAAACAAGATCTATATGCCAAATGTATGGACCCAAGTACGAACAAAACCGGGTAAAATTCAACTTATGTGGATTTATCTTTAAAAAACAGTCCCCTGCTCTTTGCCTTATATTCTCAAACGTTGTGAGCGTAGCCTAATCTGTAATCCATCTAAGAATATGTTTTTTGCCATCTATGTCCTATTTATTGACATCATTCCAGTGTCACAGTGTTACAGCGGCTAATATGTGCATTTCTGTCAGATAACTTGACAAAATGTATCCTCCGCCCTGACAACAAGTCGCAATAAGAAGGAGGGCAGCGGCTCTACTGTCTCTCTTGTATATGTCTTTCTGCACACGTTTGCCTCGGTGTTTGTTTGGACCTAACAGTGAGTGGCTGGGCAGGTAATGGCAGGATGAAATTATGGTAGCAGCCTGTCACAGCCCCAGCTCTGCCTCCTAGTGTCAGCCTGTCTCATCAGTGTGTGTTTGCACGAGTGTGGCTCTCAGGGATGATGTCCACTTTCAGGTCAGGTGTGAGCGCGTTGTAGTGAAGGGCTATGAGCTTTGTTGACACCGTTCCCCCCGTGTCTGGGGTTGTGCTACAGTCGGCCTCAGTTACATGCAGCGTTAGCACAACACATGGGGCCATATCTAGAGGTGCGCAATCCTCTAGCGAACTGAGATCTTCCGAGTGGCAGATATGCGCTATTTGCCTCCGCCACTTGCGAGAGGGCGTCACAAGAGGAGGCGACTCCTCTGATGGGACCTTCATTTCCTCGTTTACATCACGCTGCCTTGTTTTCTTCCTTAAGCCTTAGGCTCTCAGGTTAAACTAAAAACTTTATTAACCCCATCGTGAGCTAAACAATGTTCATGTCTCGAATGAGAAAGAGCTACAGCCCTCCGCTGTGGCGCGGACCGGCCCGTGCTTGGTGTAAACGCGAAACAAAACAAATGCACATGTTCACCCCCCACTACCCCACAACTCCTCCCCCTTCCCGGCCCCAGAGTGATCTGGTTGGAAACAAAAGGTGTCTCCACCCGAGTACTTCCCATTTAAATGTGCTTAGTCGGAGTGGCAAGATCACAAAGTGCGCTCCTACTCAGCATAAAATGTTACGCCATAGTCTGCGCTTTGAGTCACAAGATTGGGCCCATGGACACAAGAAGAACTCAGGACAGAGAAGTGAGCAGGTGCCTGTTCCTGAGCAGTTGTCCTGGTCAAATATATAGGGGGCGAAACGAAATCTACAGATACAAATCAGGGTGTTGCTTTGTTATGTGGACACTTAAATGTTTAAAAGTATATTTAAATCTAAGTTGGTTTATAATAAGATAACACAACTATACTGAGTACTTGTGGGGGCTAATCTCCAGTTCCAGTTGTAAACCAGCATAGGAAGTACTGTTGCTGGCCTTTAGTATTCCAGACAATAGTCTGCTGCCTTTATTTATGTGTATGACAGTGCGTGTCTGAGGGGTCTCCGTGCACCCGGGCTATGTTAGTGATGGCAGGCGTTTTGCATTTTAATGACAAATCAAGTATGCTAACTCGCATTTTAAAAGGAAAGTGCTCTAAATGTCGCCCGGCTGTCAAAATGAGATGTAAGTAGTCTGATGAAAAGAGAACAAAGAAGACAAAGTAGGGAGGCCTGGTACACTGAGAAATGAAATAAAACCTTGTATAGCCTGTCAGCTGTGTCGTTTTATATTCATATCTAAAGAACATTATAGTATTACTGTGCCGCTCAGCCCTCACTCATCTGTCTTTCTTAATTTGTCACAGGCGCCGCGCTATCTTTCAAGTCCCTGTGTGTCAACACAGGAAGAGGCCTGCTAATTGACAAATGAGTGTCACCGACATCAAGTAGTGCTTCTGTTACCGGCGAGGTAGGCTGAGGTGTTTGATGTGCAGGAGGCTGAGGGTGGAGAGCCCAGTAACAGGCATTCAGACTGGGCCTAGAATGAGAAGTGACAACGGGAAGAGAGCCTGTCATTGTCTCGCCTAAGTGTTCAATCTGCTGAGATGCTGCTATGCAGATAAAGTGTCAGTTAGGAGGAGCCTGTAAAACACGGGCACTAGGAAGTCTTCAAATCACTTAACTGACCTAAAGGTGTGTGTGTGTGCGTGGTAATGGCATAGGCTCTGTGTTATGTTTAGGAAATATATCTCATATCCCATCTATCAGGGTTGTTTAGGTCTGTGGAGTAACCTCATTTATCTTATGGAAATGAAGTATGCAGCATTTGCTTGTGAAGGTCCAGACCATAGAAAAGAATGAGGACATGCATATGTTTTCAATGAAGTACGCCTTTGGAGAAAGTGATGTACAAACATCTGACACATGGTGTTTTCTTTAATATATTACTTGTCTTATTTTCCCCTGAGAAAATGGAATCTCAATTTTATGTAGGTTTTGCATATTCAGGTTTTTAGATTTAGATTTTTCTTTGCTGACATTGTGATTTGTGACATAATAGAAAATAGACAAGAAGATGGAAAATATAATATCCTTACATGATTACTTTTGAATTGCAAATTATAGTTTTTTTGTGTCTCCATTTAGTCTCTTTAAATTGTAAAGCAGAGTCTAAGGACATCACCTTGAGACAGCTGTGCAGGCATTCAGTGAACTTTGGGCTCTAGTGCCTTTCCCTTGACTGAAATATGGAGCATAAGTTACTATCTGTGTTAAACATAACAAAAGCTCAGTGATGGCGGAAGAAGAATCTGTTTGGACTCTGGACATTCCTCAGTCCTGGGCCGTCTCATGGCCTCGCTTTGTGAATGGAATGGAACATCTTTATGTTCCTTTTGTTCACATTATATATACTGGCCAGTGTTGCCATTCCTTTTATGACTGCGTCCCATTTTTTATTGTATATCCCGAGATGGATGGCGTGCCACTGACATGGAGATTTACAGGCCTTCAGCTGGCAGTGCAGAGCTTTAGAAGGTCCTGCTGACATGTAGCCAGCGCGTTGGAGGAGGAGAATAAAAGCTGACATTTTATTGGCTCCCAGAGAAAGTGAGTGAGTGGGGAAGAGAGAGGAGATGGGGCAGAAGAAGGGCGAGGGAAGAAGAAAGAGAAGATTTTGTTTCCTTACTTTATATTTTTCAGCAGCTGTCGCACGAAGCCGCTTAAAGGGAGAGATTTATTAGGTATTATTTAGAAAGTTGTCAGTGGGAACCACTACAGCTATGATTTCAATTATCACCCACTAAGTATAACTTCATTCACTGCCTTGCCAGCCATAATGAGCCGCCCTGACATCATTTTTCAAAAACTCGATACTATGCTATTTTAATATTTCATGTTGACCACCGATTTAATTTTCCTCCCTGGTGCTTGGCATGTGGCGAGGTCTCACTCCCTCATGCACAGTCGGATAGTCAAAGCTATTGAGTTCAAAGCAGTCCCAGGGATATATTTTTTCCATTGACAGAAATCCAATTAGTTTTAGTACACCGTCTGGCTGAATAAAAAGGGCCTTAAAACCTACAATATGTTTCCTTAGCATTTTAGCAGAGTGCAGTGCTAGTGATGGATCTTTATGATTGGACCTTATGGGGCCCAAGTGGACACAGTGCATTCTCTGTTTTGGCGAGAGCAAAAACAAACTGCCTGTATGTCTCGCTCATTTTGACAGGCGCATCAAAGTCTTGTGATATTGCGTAAACATCTTACTGTAAGATGTTGACTCTCGTGCATATTAAAACTCTCGTTAACTGCTTTACATCTAATACACAAATTCTGCTGAAAAAAGCAAGTCAGATGTATAATTTATCAGTGACATGTTTAGTAAGTAGACGATTTGGGGAGAGCTAATGTGCGCTCTGGTTTCTGACACCAGGGTGTGCATTTTTAAGTGCGCTTTTAAAAGGAGGATGATTAGGACTGGCGTTTAGCTGTCTATAACAAGGCCGCTACTTGAAGCTCATGACAGGGGGAAAAAGAAATTCTGATTCTTTCCCTAGACTTGTCGACAGCTTTCAAATCTGTAACGCATGCAAAGTCGTTCAGGAATCTCGCCAGCGATTAGGATCACTCCATACCAGCGCTTTATGGGGAAAAAGAAGATGAGGGCGCCGACTTATGTTTGAGCTACAACCTGTGTCTCTTTTAGTCCATAATTCAAGCTGTGTTTATGTTCAGCCCATCTCCCAGATTGATGATGTAAGCAACTGGAAGGCATGGAACATATTAGAAAGAGAGGGGCAGCCATACTTCTGCTTCCCCTGGCTCGGTCCCCTGATGGAAGAAAAAGAAAAAAAAAAAAGGTTTGGAGTCTGTTTTGGAAGAGGAACAAAGGCACCTCCTCTGGTATGGTCTGGGCAGTTTTGGTTGCTTCATGGCTTTCAATCACCCACAGTCTTTCCTAAAAGACCCAAGGGTGCAAAGTGAAGACAGATACCAGTGTATGGATGCCAGAGTTCAGAGATGATTGCAGTTTGCAGTGCTCTGGGGTTTCAAAGCTACATGATAAATAATGTCAAGGAAATAATAAATCCTCCAAAACAAAAAAAACAAACATTTACTGTAGATATTTTTTCTAAATAAATTAGCCCAGCAACGGTCACTATCCTAAAATGTTCCTGCGTGTGATCTGCAGAAGCTGCAGTTTTGTCTGTCCCTTTGCTCTCTGCTAAAGTGCTTAAACCAGCCACTGGTCAAGACAGCTGTGCCACATTCTCATCACAGCTGCATCTCATTTCCTGTTTCTATTTGAGCTAAACATATACTCACATCTCACAGCCTTCGCAGCATGTCCCCCATAGCTGCCAAATGTCATTTTGTCACTTACATTTCTGCTACGTTTGAACTGAAGCATACAGTGTGAGAGGTTATACCATGACACAATTATATTTTAGATCTTGCACATATATTTTCCTAGTTTCCCTGGTTTGGCATGTTTGAAATGTTTGTAACCATACTGTACATAAGGACCATGAGCAGGTAACGGTTCATCTTTGGAATTGTCCCTATTTCAATGTCACTTATGATTCAGAACATCTCGTCTCCAATATTTGTATGAATGGCCTTATATTTCAGGCATTGGGACCTTCAGCAGTTAGGTAGTTCTTTAATGATATGACTTATTATATCCATGTTGTTGACTGTGTGCATCTCTGAGCTGGTCTTGCGTATGTGGAGTGCACATCTGTCAGACCTTTTCTATGTTTGTCCATACACAAACTTGAGGAATGGACATAATACAAGATTGTGATTATGTAATAAACAAGTTACTTTAATTCATAAATGCAACCTGTCCTAGACATGAATAGTACCAGAATCTCAGCAAAAACTTCCAATGTCTGAAGCCTCAATGTAAATAAAGTATAACTGCATTTTATATTTGGAACATCTGCATTCATGTCTAAATACTGTTTCATCTATGTGACCGTCTGTCTGCAAGCATTACAAACTTTACGAATTTTACTCATAAAAACAGAAATATGACTTATAAAAACTGCCTTGATGAGTAATGAGTAATCTGAGTAATAATTAGAACTAAAATTACTTTGCTTGTAAAAACAAAACGTATTTCACTCATAATAACAGAAACCTTTCCCTTGAAAATCAGAAACTATTCTCGAAAAACATAAACTTCAATTATTCAAATGAATGCAACATCTCGGCGTGAAATGCTGTCGTTTGGACTTAAAGTTTTGTTGTTTTGTTAGTTAATCACACAAAGAAAGTTTTGAGAGCTGTTGTTAGTAGTGACTTCTGAAATAAATTGCAAACTCTGCTTTTAAAGGCTGCATCTGACATCCATCAGCATGGAAATATGTTTTAATGGTCCGGCAGGCTGCAAGACATCACAGGCTGTTGCCTCACTTTTGCACCCAGGGACGAATGGAGATAAGAAACAGCGACAGCGTGTTTCATGTCTATGCTCCTGACATGTTTGAGCCGCAAAAGTACAAGGAGCTATAGATATAGGATCTGCATAGCTGGATATTGGTGGGTGATTATACAAACAACAGGGAGAAGAATGCAGCGATGCTCTCTGGCTGCCCAGGCGTTTGGTGATGTTTAAGAGCAACACCCCAGCGATAAGCGTTAGATAGCTTTTTGTACCGGGGGCGCACTGGAGCTCTTTATTTTCTCCACTGTCTGGATGCTGGGCCCCTGGGTGCTCCAAAGCTCACTACATGTCTGCACTCAGACGTTAGAAAACACCAAACAGAGGCAGAGGAAGAAGAATGGAGAAGGGATAAAGGAGAGGGAGATGGTAGGAGGGCAGGCAGGCAATCCTCCCCGGGCCCCAGTGCTGTGTGTGTGCATACAGGCAGAGCAGGCGGAGGGGCCCAACAGGGTCTGCAGACAGTGATCTGAGGGCCGCTGGAGTGTCAGCCAGATCAAAGCGCGCAAACACAAGCGCAAATCCCTGCACCTACTCCAGGCCTATGGCAGCCTCAGTGGCTCATGAAGAAGGGAGGGGTGAGGGTGGACAGTGCAGCGGAGAAGATGAGACGTTTTATTCTTTTCTTTTCTGTTCTGAGAAACAGAGACACTTTCAGAAAAAAACAAAAAAACATGATAATGTGTGTTTTCCACATCGATATCAAATTTGCCAACATTGCCAAACTCTAAAAAGACGGTCAGATTGCGTACAGTCCTTTACTTAAATACGTTATACATACCAAGGGTTTGAGTAATTTCTGTTCTCTTATGTGGCTAACTTGTGGTGGAATTGACAGTAAAGCTAGCTAGAAGAGTTCATTGGTGCCACAAATTCTGTTTCGTAATTTATTTTAAGAATCAAACATCATAGCACATGTCAGTGTAGGCTGGATATTTCTTTGACGATATTATCATAATCTTAATATATGCCATTCCTCCAGATAAGTGACAGACACATCCACAGCAGTTGTTTTAAGGTGAGCCAGACAGCCTGTCAGTCAACACGCCCCTCCCATGCTGCGACGGCGGAGCGAGCGTATCCTTCCACAGAGCCGAGTGTTTAAATTAATTATTAGTTTTATAGAGAACCCCGAGGCCCTGCACAGGCAGCTAATCCCTGCAGAGGGCTAATCCGACCCCGCGTTACAGAAAATCAATGTTGGTCTTTGGTGTTGGCATGCCATCAGGGCACGGGGACACATGTCAGACAGCCCTCCTGATTTTTTTATGAGGTGCTTGTTTTTGAAGTGGGAGAGCTGGTGCAGGATGGTTGAGGTACCCAGAATTGAAAAGAATATCCGGAAGCCAAAAAGGGAGCCCGATATCACCATCGTTCTCATGGGGTGATGGTGATGCAAGTGTGTGGGTTTTATGCATTTGGACAACAGAGAATGTATACAGCCAGGGCAAGAGGTTAGGCAGCTTTCAAGTGCAAGAAGTTGAGTTTTCGTGCAACTTGAAGAACCTAAATTAAATGTTTTTGGGGCTTTAAAGAAGTATTTTCCAAAAGCCTGAGTAAAGCAAGTTGCGTGGCTTGTCACTGACGTCCGTCAACCTGTGTTGACGGACGTGTGTGGTGCGCTGTTGTCCAACGCTCCTAAAGGATTTGCAGGGATTTTGCTGGCAATGGCAGGCTTCAGATAAACTAGCCTTTGTCTGTCATCCTCATCATATTCCGCCGTTTGACACAGATCAGCGCCTGTTCACGCCGAATGACTAATGATTTTATGAGCGCGATGTTTTGGAAGAGTTGTTTCAAAAGTGTCAGCCCCCCTACTTTTAGTAATAAATCCTTTCACGGTGCACAACAAGAATATTTAATTTTCCAGGCGGGCTGTGTCTAGTGATCAGGGTGATATTATGTCAGACTTGATACACTGTCAAAACTGAAGACACCTTGGATTTCCTTTTACCTAGTCACGAGTTAATACCGTTCAATCAGAAAATGTGAATATTTCTCATTTTTCCGTCTGCTTCCATATTGGGGAGTGTCTGTCAGTAATTGAAGCCGAGAGTCAGAGGCGACGTGACGTGACCCAGTCCCCTACTTCTTTACACCTCTCATTCTGCCCATTAGTTTTGGATTACCCACACTCTCTTCTCTCTCACTCAGACTGGCAGCTGAAGATAATAGCTTTCATAATGTGTGGAGATTCATTCCAGGCCGTTCTGTGTTCAGGCCTTAGGAGCGAACAAAAATGTCGAGCCCGCTGAGCCTATTCATTTTCTGTATTTGGGAGATTAATGAGAACAGCGCTGTCTCGAGCCTTTTGTGACAGGCTTCAAAGTGTCTGTGTGCAGGACTGCTGTCTGCCACCGAGCGCCGTTCACGCCGCTACCACCGGCATCTCCCGGTGACACTTCATTAGGAGTCTGGCGCACGTTCTGGACTGTGCCCCACTACTACTTCATTATTTTACTGAGGCAATGAGTCAATCAGCTTCTCCCAAAGTCTCGCCTGACTCTGCCTTGGCCTGGACAAGTTTTGGCTTTGAACTGGGGCCGCAGTAGATCAGGTCTGTTTATATTCTCCCTGTGTTCTTGAGCAAGACATTTCACCTGCCTTATTCCAGTGTTACATTGGGGTTAATGGGCGAGTGGTTCCTTGTTGGAAAAACAAGGAACCTCTACTGGGCAAAAGTGCCCAGTAGAGGTATCAAAGCGCTATATAAATTAAGACCATTTCATGCCAAAAGTGTTACCTGTCTGTTCTGTGTTCAATTTTGTGAGGTACTGATTGTTACCTTGAAAAAACTTAGGAATTTGCCATGACTATTTGTGTGTTAAGATTTTTGAAAACAAGAAGTGAATGATGTAAAAGTTAGTTGTCGTTCTGGTGGGTCTCTGCCGTACATGCCGTTGATTAAAGGTTTCACAGAGAGACATTTCTTTGCTTTATAGCTCTGTGTGCCAGCTTGGCAGCAGCACTAGCATTTAAATGCCCATTAACAAGCTTTTAACTGTCAGGATCCGCTAAAATATGGATATTTGCTTTCCTGGCTGATTCTGCCCCCAAAATTATAGCATGTGTTGCTTCTCATATGTTGCAGTTGGCGCGCTGTGTGTCTTTCCCGAGCCGAGGAGTTTGCCAACGATGCCTGATTAGGAGTGCAAGGGGAGATTAATAGATGTTTGTTGCTCTCATTTGTTATCACTCTTTTAGTGCGCTGACTGACTCCAGCGTGTGATAAAGTGAGGAAAGGCTGTGCATTTCCTGAACGTGACAGTATCGTGGTTCTCGTCAGCCCGGTTCCTTGTCGGCGCGCTGTCTCTTCTGACAGTCTGCTGCCTATAGTCCTGTGCAATCTCAGCCGCAGAGTGAAGGTGTTTGGATGTGCATTTTAATCCTGGCCTGTGTAATGTTTGCCCCCTGACAATCTGGGCCAGACATCATTTTAATGGTATGTACAGTGATAAAGCCAATAAAGTGTCAGGATGATTGATAATCCGAGCATTACAGCGATATGACTTTCCAGTTCTCCTCTGCGCTCCGATGATGGTTCCCAAATCGAATTCCTCGTGTGTGCGGCATGTAGATGAACACACACAGACTGGAAGTGTTAAACCTTAGGTGCGAGCAAATCTGGTTAGCTTCTGCGGAATCGCTTTTTACTCCTTATGCAATACATTACTCCCAAAATAACAAACTCTATCTCCTGAATGCATTATCTGTGAACTTGTGGCGTCTCCGCTGTGTTTGTCTGAAAAATATGGATTTGGGAAGGAACAATTATAAGGAGCATTTCCATATTCCCGGTGTTAAATAAATTAGATGAAGTCGTGCTTTCTTTGGGCTGTCAGACTATGTGAATATATTAGCCATGCCTCGGAGGCGTGTGTGCTTCATATCAGGAGCGGAGTGGAGAGGAAGATGATGGCGCTTCGTATCTCTGACTTGTGAACTTGTCTAAACAGAGGGAGACGTTGACACATCGCAGATGCGAAGGGGAATGATGCTCTCGAGTTACTCTTCATTAGGATAACTTTACTCATACAGATTTCTGACTTCAGTTTCAAACAGGGCTGCGAATGATTTAGGTAATGTAGCTCCTCTGTAAACAACCAAATGAGATTGTATGTACAAAAGCTAGTTCTTGTAGTGTGGACTGATTTTCGATTTTAAAAACAAACATTGCAAATCTAATCGCCCGTGCAATATCAGTATCAAATTAGATATCATTCAGCCCTAGTTTTGATTGTATTGATTTATTGCTTGATGTTTGTAAAGAAATGGCGATGTGTTTCAGATTGACACCACATGTACGTGAGCCTGCGTGCACTCAGTGTCTCTGCGGACGTATGAAACGGCAGCTTTTATCTGGAGCAGACCTGCCTCTCTCTGGCAGTCATAGAGCGCTCTTTGTTTTATGTAAATAGTGATTGATGACTCGTCTGGCACAGCCTGCAGTTTTTGACAAAAAGTATTGATGGCTGCTCTCAGTGAAGTGTTAGTCCAGGTGACAGAGCAATCCATTTTAAGATGAATGAGAGAGAGAGAGACAAACCGAGCGAGTGAGTGAGATAGAGATCATCCGGCCGATCAGACGTCTGACTGGAGGATCCAGGCTCACATTTACATGCTGTCAAACTAACACAGCAGACTTTTACTCAACTCACATTTGCTGAGCCTGGAAAATATGAAATACAAAGTTATAAGACTGGGCACTGGAAACAACTTGGTACCAAAAACTGGTATGAAAATAATACTCTGTGATATTAAGTTCAGATGCTTGGTGAGTCCCGAGAGAGCACTACTCAAATTATAATTCATCTGTTTTTTTTTCTCTAAATGCAAAAAAAAAAAAATCTGATTCCAGTACCATAAACCAAGTACATACAAAATGGAATGGTACCTAACCCAGTTTACTATTGGAAACAAGTGAAAACTGGGTCATTTTGCACATTTCTGATTAGTCAACACAGACTGGTTATATGAAAGCACTTTCTCTTTGTTATTGATTGGCTTTGAGCAGCTAGGACTAAAATAGTCCAAATATACAGTACCTGTCTGTGTTCAGGCCCATTTGGAGCATGTGACTCAGAGCATTCTGTCCCTGGATTTGTTTGAGTTGGATAATGGAGCTCTGATCAACAAGGACTATAGTCCATTGAATTCACTCCATCTCGTCTCTTGACTTTGGCAAGATAAATGTAGATTTACATTTGCTCTGCCCACGTTCGACTCACTCAAATGGGGCCTGTATCAAAAGAGAAGTTTACTTTGGGATGGATATGGTCATCAGTCATGTAGAGAGTGCGGCTTGTGTAGATCACTAAGCTCAAGCTTAAAGCCACACTGCAGAACATTACAGATTCAACTAAACTGTCATAAGCACCTCAACCAACATGCCAGGGATACCAAATATGCTCCACTAGGAATACAGTTTATCAGTGGGTTATTTACAAACAGCATTTTTTTTCTCCAAACTCCAAAGCAGGTGCTGTTGCTGCCATAGAATTGGACGTAAAATGCCTTGTGATGACAAATTCAATAACATTTTAATTTCTTCTTTATTGTATTTGTTGGGTCAAAATAAATGTGAGCCAAATACTAACTCTTTGGATGACTACTTTGTACCTCTCCTTGAGTAAACCTTTTTGAAAGTAACATTCTTCTTACTTGAGTAAATAGTTTGGCCGCTCCCCCCGCCTCTGCCCGGTGCTGACGTGTGTCTGACAGAAGCAGATTTAACAGATGCTTCAAGGGGACCTTAACCCATGAAATCAGGCTGTCCTGCGTCCAGCGCCCCGCCCCCTAACTGCTGTATAAATAGATTCTCGTGACAGGGTAATTCATCTCTGGCCATGAAAACATCAGCTTTAAAAGACAGCTCTCCGAGACCCCGCGCTTGTTAGGGGCCAGATCAGCAGCACAGATGCCTGGGATGTAAACTCATGATGCGAAGATTAATTTATCTGTCATCCCCGACTTTGACAGTTGTTGTAAATTTGACTCTGGCCTGTGCTCACGGATGGAGAGGGAGGGGGGAAAGATGCGGAAGGGCAGGATAGGCTAAGGGCGGAGTGTGAGCCACATATTTGAAACATACCTTATTGATTAATGCTAACCCACACAGTCATCACCATTACCAGCGTTAGCATCTAGCTCTAAAATATTAATACTTTCTGCAGCTGGAAGTCTATTTGAAGTACACCGATTTGATGCTAATGATTTGTTAGTTGACAAAAGATCTTAAGCCGTCATCTGTACTTGGTAGTTTAAGTGTTCCAAACGTTTTGCCTCATCCAAGAAGCTTCGTCAGTGTCTCATGATCATTATCTGGATCGGTAAACACATATTTAGGCCTAGATTCTATCCATGCCTTTCTGTACCATTCTTCAAAAACACGCTCCCTTTTTTCAGCATGGCCCTCCTTAAGATGGTGGCCACATAGGGCAGGTCTGGAAAATGAGTAGTGCTAGTGTCGGAGAAGCCATTTGGAGCCTGATTGATGGTAGCAGGCGAACCGCAGCAGCCATGTCCTGTGATCTCCCTGTGTGCGAGGCATGCACGGCACTCTCCGGGAAACGGGAGAAGTTTTGTGAAACCGCTGACCACTGGACAGATTGCATTAGATCTCATCATGTTTGTCAGTGCTGCTCTAAATAGATGATCTATTTGAATGTATAAAATGTCCTGTTCACGATGATCAGTATGCCGTGCAATGATATTGTTATAATTTTAACTAGGGATCCAGTGACATGTGGTTCTTTCAACCACGTTATTAGAGAATACAAATGCTTGATTCAACCTTAATAGTTTTGATTGAGATGATCAATTTCTCTGTAATCCGTAGTAGTCTTCATGAATTACTGCTGTGACCCATGTAGAAAGCAGCTCTCTGCCTTAAAGAGCAGTTTTTCAGTAAACTTCATGATTCTTTTTGCCTTAAAACATAATGATAACAGTTCTGACATTTGGATGGGGATGCCTGTGTTTTTCAATGATCTGCTTCTCCTTTTGTGATTGGACCTGGAGGAAGTGACAAATCTAGCCTGAGAGATCATGGGCTTTTATTGTGGATTAGCATGCTAATAGGCTTTGAGCTGGATGTGACAGCGCTGGCTTCCCCTCAGAGACGGACAGCCTCGAGTCAGAGCAGAGCAGCATAAGGAGGGGCAGCAGGAAGGAGCTGCACATGAATGAGCGGGGCAAAGCTGTGGAGGTGGTGTACAGACTTATGGCTAATTAGCATGTGCAGAAAAAGGTTGTGACAGAAGCAGTAACGCAATCATGATAGATGCACTGACTTGTCTCTTCTCCTCTCTTTGTCGGTCACAGCTCACAGCTGTGGACTTAAGAAGTCCTTTCACCTAATAGGAAATCTAAAGATAATCCCAAGTTTGATGTTGGGAGAAACTTTGTGGAAGGGGAAAGGGGGTCACTGGTGTATAGGCCACCGGGTTTAAGCTGTAAACCCTCCACAAAAGCTCTGACAAAGTGAGTGCCTCCCAATCTCATTGAGTGTATTAGGGAAGTTCTGAGCACCATCTCCGTGCATGACTGCACTCGCGGAAGAATAGAGAGATAAGCAACACACTGACTTTAAAGCTCATTTCCAATTTCCCTAGGAAACAGATTGTATAGAAGTGATCATGGAGGCGGGCTGATTCCCCTCACCTGTTTCTGTGCGTGTCAGAAATCACTGCATTGTGAGAATAGACTGGGGTTTGACTGACATCCCTGTTGTTACTTGATCTTTTCCATTGATTTTAAGCATCTTATTGAAAAAGCAATCAACATTTGGAAATGCAACAAAAGGAACTGATTTAGGTCATTCCTACTTTCTGGAAGCAAAACCTATTTTGGTGTGCTTGCGTTGTAGTTCTGTGAACTTGTCGTTGATCACCTTGGGTTTGAATATTCACAGTTTTTATATAGTTTCTCTGTCATCTATGGCAAAGCAAGGCAAGTTTATTTGTAGAGCACAATTCATATACAAGGCAATTCATAGTGCTTCACAGATGCATAAAATTACAAGAAAACAGATCAAATCAATCAATAAAACATCAACATAAAAATTAATCAATTACAGTAAAAGGCAAGAGTGCAGATAAAATACTTTCAGTTGTCATATGTCACCAGGTTTTCTTCTTCTTCGACTATCACTACTTCATATGATACAGTACTGAGCACCTTAAATGGCCACAGCCTCTATTTGCTCCATATTGTGCTCCAAGGACGCGGCTGCAGTGCATCACTGTCTGAGGAGATAATACCTGCCCCAGTGATGGCTGCTGACCTTGAGCTCCTCTTATGACGGGGACCTGGCTGTCATCCCTTGAACCCTGGTCAGTGATAAACATTTACACAAATGGCATTGTGAGGACACTCTCTGAAGTCATGCTTCAGACCCCTCTTACCCCAACAGTTAGCATGGCACGTGCAACCTCCACCTAGTTTGACCTCACAGGTCAGACATGTACTTTTCTCTTTGCTTTGCTTTGTTTGCTGTAAGTTACACATTTGACATATAATTGTCTATGCAAAGGTTTTTTTGTGCCTGCTCTGCCAAGTCTTACCCTTGGATGATCAGGCGTCTTGCCCTTAGGGGCGTCTCAGGTTGAATGGGCCAAAGTAATGTAAGTCTCTATAAAAAATGATAAATATCTTCCTGTCTGTCATCCTCCATGCAGAGGCACAGGTCTGACTCTCTTGTGTATGAATAGATTATTGGGGTAAATGCAGAGATTATTTACTTTATTGTATTTATCGTAATAAAATCTTTGCATTTATTTGCTTTGTAAATGTTAACTTACTGGACCTTCTGCTGGCTGAGATCTGTAGTTATTGTTAGTTTATAATGCCAGAGCTGTCAGGCACCACACTGCTCTTGGTTGTCTTTCCTCTTGTCTTACTAATAATCCACTGATGGTAGGCTGATAGTCAGAGGGAGAACACACAGCCGCTCTCTGAATACAGCTGAGTGGTGGGAGAAAAGCATACTGTGAAGCTTTCTGTGAATCCATAATAGCGCCACTTAATGACACAAACTATCTCGCCGTGCTGTCACTGAGAGGCTAGGCTTCCTTGGAGCCTTAGAGCCCTCTGTTACAAAACAGAAGACAGTAGGGCTTTGACAGCTCCAAGTGTCTAGGGCCAGGGAAATAATTGATAGCAGGCTGCCTGCATCCAAGGTCCTTTAGCAGTAATTGCAAGCAGAATCTGCCTCTCTGATCTCACCAGTGGTATTGGCTATGCCAGAACAGCCTGGCTTTGACAGATTGCCTTCCTGCAGTAATAACTTAGGCATGTTCCTTGTTTTCTCACACAAGGCCATACAGCACTGTCTCCACCACAGAACTAGCACAGAATCATTGGCCATTATTGTAGATTGTATTTTTCTTTTAGCTCTTGGCACATTTTTCTGACAGACACTAAATTAATGGTTTTGCCTGCAATAAACTTCCATGTACATTGTTTTCTACTGTCATCTTTTTTAAGAGAGCAGTTTGATAATATGTGTGACAGCATACTTTTTGAAAGATAGCAAGCATTAAGCAAGTAAAGCAATGAATGAACCAGACTTGATTTATTTCTAATTGCCTCATAAAAGCAACTTTTATTAGCTCTAATAAGGAGTGATATGTAAGGATTTCTTGTTTGAAAAAGTGAGATTTCCAAACATTGTCTGTTGTCATGGTTTTGTGTTTGAATGACAGCCTCAAGGCTTTATGGCCTTTAGAGGGATGTCTCCTCCCTCTCCCCCTCTCTCCCCCTCTCTCCTCCCCCGCCTGCTCTCAGTGGCACTCTTCCATGTTCACTGTCTGCACTGTAAAGCACTCAGGGATTTATTGTCAGCTGGAGTTTCCTTGATGGGGTGTAATAATACTGTGCCTTTCTCACCCACTAAGGTGGTAGATCCCCCTCCCTCGACCGCTGAGAGGACCCCTGCGGGCTGCCCTGTGTGCGCCTGTGTTCTGTGGCAGACTTATAAGCCTGGCAGCTCCACCCCATGGCTGTCCAAACAAGGTTTCTCAACAGGCGTCGACATCAAAAAGAGCAGTGGATGGGGCTGCAGTGAAAAGTGAAATGTTGCCTTTAGTTATTTATTTATTTCGCCCATTCACCAGAATGGAGATAAAAGCGTGTGAGCTCTGTTGGAGTGGTAAGAAAGGCGTTAGCTGATGTACCATGTACATTTGTGTTGTGAGTGCAGCAAGAATGTGAGCAGCTTAATTGTGTCATTGTATTAGATAAAAGAAAAGAAAAAAGAACGTAATTGTTTATTTGGAACAATAACAACATGTCAATGACAACGTTTGTGTGTTAAGCTATGTACAAGGCGACTGGTAGAGGTGAACAGAATTTCACTACAACATTACTCTGATTGATCCGATATTTTTTAGATAGTAAAGACTAACGGGATAAACCACTCCAATCACACTGCCCTCTACTGCCCTTTTTATGTAACACTGCTTTAAAACCTCTAAAGATAGATGTGTTAGCTGAGGACACAATGTGAAAATGTAAATAAACTTAATAAAAAACTTGAGGTCACGCTGGGGTTGGATTTATGGCTTTGGCATTCAGCCCTCCGGCCCATCCGTCATCCCGCTGCCCCCTCCCTACACCCTTTTGTCCCCGCCCCCTGTACTGACCCGATCACAAGACCCTCAGCTGAACTACAGTCGACCTTCCAATGGCATCATGAAAACCAGTCAGACTTTACAGAAGTTAGCAGGGAACACCATTGTCTTAATAATGATTAGTTTTATTTTATTATGAATGACTAATACAGCAGCCATACTCGGAATCACTTTGTTTCTTCTCATCTTCATTCCTCATTCAATTTGACGATTGGCTAAGATTTAAGACCACTATTACTTAGGGATTTCCAAACATTGCTGCATCTGCATTCACTTACTCCCAGCACTAATGCCTGTCATGCCAATGTTCCCAAATTATCAAGACATAACAGGACTCTTGTCAGCGGCTGTGATCTCACTGAAAACCATCTGGCCGTTGCTGTATCGCACTTTTGTTTGGGGTAAATAACAGCTGTCAGAAACACTGTTCTCCAGTGTGTTTGTGAAAGCAAATTATATGTGCTTGATAGTCTCTGAAATGATTATGTGCGGTAATGGGATGAGCCTTAAATGGAATCTAGGATACTCCCGAAGATCATTTGGGAGCAATGACGCAGTTTCTTTTAGGGCTGAACGATTTTAGAAAATAATCTAATTGCGATTTTTTTCTTCAATATTGCGATTAAATATGCGATTATTGTTGCAAGGTCCTCTTCTCATGTATTTTTCACCTAACACAAGCAATGAATCAGTCTGTTTCATAATAAACAATATTAGATGAATTGCAACAATAAAGCAAAAAAAATTGTTGCTTGACCTATTCAAAATTCTAAAAACTGTCTGAACTTAACAGTACAGTCTATAAATAAATGAGAAAGATAAATTATATATATAGATATGATAAAATATATATGAAAAAATTATAAAACTCACTCACGGCACGGCACGGTAGCGCAGCGGTTAGTGCTCTCGCTTCACAGCTAGAAGGTCCCAGGTTCGATTCCCACCTGGACGGGGCCTTTCTGTGTGGAGTTTGCATGTTCTCCCCGTGTCTGCGTAGGTTTCCTCCGGGTACTCCGGTTTCCCCTACCACCAAAAACATGTACAATAGGCCAGGATGAATGGTGTGTGTGAATGTATGGTGGTGGTCAGAGGGACCGTTGGCGCAGACGTGTGTAGTCGCGACGCGCTTCTGTCAGTAGCTTCAGTTTCCCCTGGGGGAGACTAACGTAGTTTACCATCACCGAGTGTGGAGTGAATGCAATTGCTCTCATGTAAAGCGCTTTGTGACCATGTCTGTGAAAGATCTTCTTCTTCTTCATCCAGTCAGTAACATCACCCATACAAAAGTGCAGGAAAAGTATGAACAAACGTCTGCTTTAACTAGTTGGAAAAGTTTTAGGAAATCAAACTCCCAATGAATACAAAATAAACTATTTATTATTTATTATTTCGGCCAATCAAATCCCTGTCTGAGCTGCGACTCGTAGTTGCTTCAGATGCGCGTTATTGGTGGACACGGAGAGGCCAGATGGACCACACGCCAAAACACAGTGGAATTAGGAGCAGCATTTTGGTTTTGGGAGGCAACTTTGGACAATATGAAGAAAGAGAAGAACATTGATGCAAGGAGACGGCGACATGAGGTGCCAAACACAGACACTTTACTTTCTCTTTGACTCGCAGCCATTTAGTGACATTTCAGCTTAAACAGCACCTCAGCAAAATAAGACATGACACGGACTCCTGCCTAGTTTTCAATCCTTTTCATACAGCGGTTTAGTGTTTATATCTAGCGTCTGAACTACCTACGGAGTGCATATGCGGTAGATGCAAAGGTAAATAAAGGCACATGGCACATGGCCTCCGTGGATACTTAATGGTCATGAACCGTCATTATGCTTTTGAGATAAGTTCTTTATCCACAACATTCCCAAACATAAGCCTCCTAAACTGAGCCACAAACGACTCTTTACAAGCAACACAGGCTCACCTGTACCTCTGTGGAGGCAGAGACGTGTGAATCCGGAGGTGAGGGAGTTTCTGTGATCATCAGAGCGTGTAGTAGCAGCGAGAGAATGGCGTGATGAGCGCTGCGGCTAACGCAAAGCTAACGGAGAAGAAAGCAATAGTCCTTCGCGGTGGCTGTATGATAAGTGCTAATATTTTCACTGTACATCCACAATCTACCGCGCACCTGAACTAGACTGAGACGTAAACATAAGCACGCGGCGGAGCGGACTTTGCTGCCATATCTCGCACCTCCATTCACTTCCGAAATCGCGTGCCCTGCGATATAAAATCACGTTGTGTAATATCGCGATAAAATTGCAAATGCAATTAATCGTTCAGCCCTAGTTTCTTTAAACTCAGGCATAGATGAGTTATGTTTAAGCAAACCATCTGAATGTGTGTAGAGCAGCACAATGAAATGACAAATCCTGGCCAAACAGCGCTCTTTCAAAGGGGCAGGTTTGTGTGCTGCACGCGGCGCGGGGATACCAGAGGACACCTGCCTCCGATGATGGAGGGTCAGCCGGGAGGCGCTTTGATCACCGTGACAGTTTGACTGCTTCGAAGGGAGTGGCATTCATAATCCCTTAGCCTAACTGGTGCTTTTTGGCCTGGCCGGGGTCCTGTGTAGGGATAAAGCGTTGGACTAAAGTCTTAATCAAACAGCAGGCTCGGTGGCTCTGTGAAGGTAAGGGTTCTTTGAGGGTTAGAGCGCGGAAGGGCACTTTTAGGACAGGGATGAACACACACAAATGGAGGATTAGACTGTTTTGCTTACTGGCAAATGGGGAAGCATCAGGGGGCACTGGAGGAATACAGCTCTCAGTTTAGGAAAGGGATTGTTGTATTGTTAGTCAATGGTAATTGGCTTTAACAACGGAAAACAGCTTATTCCAGTGCATTTTGTCTCTTTTAACCCAGAAGAATGCTCTGTTAGGTCAAAATAATTGTGGTGGTTGTGTACAAAAAGTGAAAAAACAAAGACATTTTCCCATCCTTTTTTGGGTTAACAGGTTGGGTTTACATGCTCGACTTTAACGGGGGGAGGAGAGGCTGAAATAGCTCTAGATGATAGAGTTTGTCGTCTAATAACCAGAAAGATGGCAGTTCAAATCCCGACTCCCGCTTTTGCACACTGTCATTGTGTCCTTTGGCAGGATACTTTATAATGCCTTACACTTGTAATGCGCTTTACAAGCCTTGTATTACCAAGTTTCTCAAAGCGCTACACTGTTGTCATTATTTATTCACTCCATACTCAGTGGCGGTAAGCTACTGTAGTAGCCACAGCTGCCCCGGGGTAGACTGACGGAAGTGAAGCAACCAGTCTGTGCCATCGGCCCCTCTGACCACCACCAACCACTCACTCACACACTACATTCACCCCAGGCTTCCTGGTGTTCCCAATCTCCCATCCAAGTACCAACCAGGCCCTTCCCTGCTTAGCTTCCAAGATCTTACGGAATTGGACTTTATCCTCCTTGCCTAAACAAAATTTACACTCAAATCATAGTTGTTGTTGTTGTTTTTCCCATTTGTGTCAAAATAAGACAAATAAACAAAACAAAATCAGGACCACTAAAGCCAAATCACTGTATCTTGCTATAACCATAATTTGGTGTTATAATGTGCATCCTTCATTCTATGAGGGATTTTACATTTTTAAAAGAACTGTGCATTTTGAAAGGATTAATTCAGTATACAAAAGTGTAAAATAGTTTGTCCTAATGGTTTATGTTGCAAAAAACTGATTAATTAAGCAAAAAATTCAGCCCCTTTAAGTTAATACTTTGTAGCGCCACCTTTTGCTGCGATTACTGCTGTAAGTCGCTTGGGGTTTGTCTCTATCAGTTTTGCACATTGAGAGACTGAAATATTTGCCCATTCCTCCTTGCAAAACAGGCCCAAACCATGATGCTGCCACCACCATGTTTGACAGTGGGGATGGTGTGTTCAGGGGAATGAGCTGTGTTGCTTTTACGCCAAACATAACGTTTTGCATTGTTGCCAAAGTTCGATTTTGGTTTCATCTGACCAGAGCACCTTCTTCTACATGTTTGGTGTGTCCCCCAGGTGGCTTGTGGGAAACTTTAAACAACACTTTTTATGGATATCTTTAAGAAATGGCTTTCTTCTTGCCACTCTTCCATAAAGGCCAGAGTTCTGCAGTATACGACTGATTGTTGTCCTATGGACAGAGTCCCTCAGCTGTACATTTCTGCAGTTCATCCAGAGTGATCATGGGCCTCTTGGCAGCATCTCTGATCAGTTTTCTCCTTTTTTATGAGCTGAAAGTTTAGAGGGGCGGCCGGGTCTTTGTAGATTTGCAGTGGTCTGATACTCCTTCCATTTCAATATTATCGCTTGCACAGTGCTCCTTGGGATGTTTAAAGCTTGGGAAATCTTTTTGTATTCAAATCCGGCTTTAAACTTCTCCACAACAGTATCTCGGACCTGCCTGGTGTGTTCCTTGTTCTTCATGATGCTCTCTGCGCTTTAAACTGACCTCTGAGACTATCACAGAGCAGGTGCATTTATACGGAGACTTGTTTACACAGGTGGATTCTATTTATCATCATTAGTCATTTAGGTCAACATTGGATCATTCAGAGATCCTCACTGAACTTCTGGAGAGAGTTTGCTGCACTGAAAGTTGGGGGGCTGAATAATTTTGCATGCCCAATTTTTCAGTTGTTTATTTGTTAAAAATGTTTGAAATATCCAATACATTTCGTTTCACTTCATGATTGTGTCCCACTTGTTGTTGGTTCTTCACAAAAAATTACAGTTTTATATCTTTATGTTTGAAGCCTGAAATGTGGCAAAAGGTCGAAAAGTTCAAGGGGGCTGAATACTTTCGCAAGGCACTGTATTTGTCAGTTTCAAATTATCCAGTCACCTTTTCTGTTTTGGGTGCCATTTTGGGGACGTTTAACCATTTAAGATATAGAAATGCGTGCCGTCAGTGCTATGTATAGTTTAGCATTATGACTGCTCATGATCAGAAAAATCAGCCAGCATTATCTGTAATCTAGACTCTATAACATTTCTGCTCCTATCACCTGATCTGACTGTCATTGTCTCATAAAGGAGCTCTACATCCAATGAAAGCAGCACTTTGTTTGTCTGTTAATGAATTGCCCACTGGATACAAGGAGCGTTACGAGACGAGCAGGCTTTTACACGGCACTTACTCCTCGCTTTTGGCATTTAGACAATGGTTAATGTTTAAAGCATGCAGTGCGGCTTTATGTGGTGCAGTTTATGTTACTAAGAAATTGGTGACCTGCTGTGGATGTTGAGGAAGGATACAGTATAACGACGGCTCATTTAGAACCATAAAGCCTTTTTCCTGTGTGTCACTTGTATTGATTTTCTCTGCCCCCGTCTCTCATAGTTTATATGTGGCTGTAAGTTATCCTCCCCAAAAAGATTTATGTGTGCCTGCCGTTTGGCTCACTAGGTCTGCCATTACCAGCCAAATGAAAGAGAGATGAAGGACACACCTTATTGTATTCTGTTAAAATACGGTCCCTGAGAGCTCGCTGATTTACTGCTGAGAAGAGCTGATCACCTGGATACAACACAAACACGTCTTGTTCCCGAGGTAGCTGGAGAGTAGAGCAGGTGATAGAAGAATGGCTGTGGACTGGTGGAATTAGAAAATAGAGGACAGACTGTGTTTTAGACTCATCCCTTCTCTGTCTGTCAGACATGACTGTCAGGAGGAAGAGGAGGAGGAAGCGGACTCTGGTCTTTCCCCCACCACTTCCGAATTACCTGCTGGGTCCAAGCTCTTTTATGCTCTTGTTGTGACAGGTAGATTTATAAGGCTTGAAATTTGTACAAATCAGTTGTCATTCAGCGGCAGCTGTCAATGTGTCAAGCTGTCAGGTCCTGCTGTGAGGGAGATGCCTTAGGGGCTGAGCGAGGGGCAACCGCCCAGAAAAGAAAATTCAAACAGACCTGAGAAGCTCTTCTATTCCACAGGCCCTGCTGCCCCTGTGGAGACTTCATTGATTTCTCTTGATGTTGAGCAACGGTGCACCCAAAATGACACACCACGCCGTGGTAAGCCTAGTCCGGCTGCTTCATGCCAGTGCATGCTGTGCCAATCCCCTCAATCTGCACACACTCATTCTCAACTAAATGGTGTGATCCTCAGAGAACTGAACACCAGAGCCGTCCTCAGACATCAGTGATGGCTTTGTTTGTTGTGCTCCATAACTTGTGTATACAGGAGGCGCTCTCAGAGGAGAGTGACAGCCATGTTTAGAGCTTGTTGGGATTGTTGTCTTGTTTGCTTGTATTGTCTAGCCTTGTCTCAGCATGGTCTGTGTGAGTGTGTGATTGGCGGGCCTGCTGGGGCAGTGATGGGCCTGACAGACTCTCTCTGTCGTTGGACCCCAGGTGACATACACCTTTCCTCCTCTGCTTCATGAGCCTGTACAGAGCTGTGAGGAAGACAGGTGCTGCAGCCAGTGTGAGGCGTGTGCCAGAGGAGACAGGAGCTGACAGAGACAGTATGAGCATACATGTGACATGAAAATGCTCTACCATCCTTATTATTGGTGTTGTCACATTCAGTCGATAAGAACAGGTTAATATTGGTAACACTTCATTAGCACACTGTCAAAAACTCTGACATGAAGTGCACAAGCGCGCTCCTAGTATTATTAGTGTTATGAATAATTAAGATTGAGGAAGGTTTTTCTATTGTTAATATTTTTCACTGTGTGTCTTATTTGATTGTACGTTTTACACAAACTATTTTACAGGAGCGTCCTCTGTCGGCTAATTGTGTTTTACAGAATCATGCAGTGACCCTCAGTGTAATGTTGATTAGTGTTATCCCCGTCTTCTCAAATTCATGACGACAGTGAAATACCCTGTGGCCCAACAGTAGTTCCACACAGTGAGTTTCCCCAGCTTTCAGGACTCTGTTGTGCACCACAGCAGAGCCTCCTGGGAGGGACTTCGGCCAGGGGTGGGACCAGAGGTGTCTTTGGGACACTGACACAACAAGGTGATCTAAATTCTGCATCATCGTTTGTTTATTTGAAATATGAGCTCTATATTTTTCCACAGCATCTTGTGGTGTGGCCCTGGCTGCTGTCCAGAGCTCAGCCTAAACATGTGTGCACACAGGCACCGACATGGACATGCATCAGAGCCGCATGGCTACGTTGTAATTAGCCTGATGAGGTTTTGGGGACCCTACTAACAGATTTATCATCTCCACCTGGCAACGTGGGGCCCTGAAAGAAAAGGTTTTGCGGGACACTATTTGGAAGGTGACACTTGCTCAGCTGCATGGCAACAAGGGGTGAAATATTAATCAAAGATTTCCACGCAGCTATTAACAGCTGCTGGCCTTGGCCTCTGTGTGCTGTGTATGTTTATTGTGTGGCAGTGAGCTGCAGTAAGTCCACAGAGAGAAGGCTGTGACGTGTCGGAGTTTGTCTTGTAAAAATGCAGCTGTCCAGGACATGACAGCTACAGTGTTACAGGGCCATTAACGAGTGTACTACATTTCCTGGGAAATAGCTTGAAAAATGACAATGCAGCCTGTGCAATATTAATTGCTACACAGTCTCCATAAATAAGTGAAAGAGCTTTAAGAGGGGAGAAAAGTAACAGTGCTAGTTATTCATTGATCATAAAGCACAAGAACAGGCTTTAAATGGTACGCTTCAGTTGTTTTTATTGTGTTCTTTTCTTAGTGATTACAATGTAGATACCATTTTATGTTCCGTTATATTTAATTTTCCTTTCCCTCAAGTCATTGTTTTACTGGATGCCTGCGCTAATGTAGCATTTCCCCCCTTGATTCTGTAAATGAGTCCTTTGATCCTCTATGACCTCTGAGCCTCCACCTTGTTCAATGTAGGAGATTTGTACTTCAAAGCCACAGCTTTGCTTTGCAAATGACATCTCTAAGGTGCTCTCTGGACTCCCTTTTAGTTGCAAATGAACATTTTATTGTTAGGAAGTGGTTGGCACACGTTTAGCCTGCCGTTTCTGTAATGAATAGCTAATACATCATCCATTTATAAGGCATACAACAAAGTCCTTACCTCTGGCTTTTAGCATGAGTCAGTTTTATAAGTGACCTATAAGTGACTGTGCTTTCGAAAGCCTGTATGTGGAACTGACATGACATCACTGTAAACTAACAAGTGGAGATTTATGGCAGACATTCCACAAGGCTGCGATCAAAGAACAGCAACGTATGCCATTACTCTGGTGGAGGTGTATGAGGTGCTTAGAAAGAAGAGTTAAAGGGCAGCCTACAGTACTTAGTCCAATGCAGAGGGCTCATCTTCATTTAGTCAGGACATAATGTGTTTAAAGGAAAGCCATTCTCACCTCCCACTGCCTACACCCATGTAAACCCCAACACAGTGACTAATTACAATCAAAAGAGTTGCAAAGCATTATGGGCCTCCTTCACTCAAAACACTGGTGTATAATTGGTCATAAATAGACCCTTGCTGTTTTTGTGTGAGCCGTAAACAGCTGAATGCTTCAATTAAGAGCAAGTACATAGACCCTCGCCATGTGAAACGCAGGCATATGGATATGATCTGTGCCCCCCGTCCCTGCTCCAAATCAAATCACAGATCATTTCTTTGTTCCTTTGTAGTATAAAAAACACTCAAAATGAAAATGAAAACAAATGCAGACCTATTTGGTGCACGTCGTAGTTTTATAAAGATTTTACAAAGGGCTAGTTGGTTGCACAGGACAACAACGTTATGGTTCAAATCTAGGACTAAAAAGTCGGCGTAGCAGAGTATGGCTTTTGTTATTGACACCGCGGGTTGCCTATGCAGGGAAAGGCAGTAAAATATATCAGTGCGCTTTTCCCCACCTAATAAATCATCGAAAAACAGGGCCGACCATATGGCAGATAAGACCTTGGAAATGTGGCTGCGGCGTGCGAAGAGTCAAGTCGCCCGAAATCAGGAACGATCACGGACCCCCACCCCACCCGGCCCCGCCCCTCTCTTCTTCCTCTCACAGAATATCTCCCAGTTATTTTACACGCCATTTTCTTGTTCACCTTATCACCTCTTTGTCACTTGTTTTTCCCCACTTTCCCGCGAGAAGAAAGAGAGAGGCAATTGGTGCATGGAAAGGGGCCGTGGAGTAGATAACTCTCTCTCCTCTCCCTACTCACCCCCCTCCCCCCTTGCTCCGCTGAGAGGGTCCTGGGAGGTGCACCCGACTGATGGGAGAGGATGATATATGTAGCGTCTGTGTCCCGGCTCTCCTCTGGCCCTTTGTCATTAATCATAGCCATTAGCTTTTCTCACTGCAGTCTTGTCTGTGGTGTGCAGCGCCATAAAAAAAAAAAAAAAAAAAAAACGTAGGCTCTTCTTCTCTCTCATATCCCACATTTCGCTAATTCTTCCGTTTTGCCGTTTCTGTCAGCAACAAGCTCCTTTTTTTTTACGGAGAAAACCAACAGTGACGTTCAAAGTGTATTTGTGAAGGAAGCGGGCCACGCTCCTACACTACACACGCTGCAGGAGGAAGTATTGACTGGCTGTAAGGCACAATCAATCGTCAATATTGATTTTTGTATATACTTTCGCTATGTCTGACCTATTGTTGTGTTTCGCCATGCATTTTACACTCCAGATCAGTCTCAGTTGTGGACAAGTGTGACTGTAAGCATAGGGGCTGCACAGTGATCGCGATCGGAAATGCAAAATGTAGTTATTTAGGAACGTAATCGCCACTGAAAACAACCAACAGTAAAAGCTGCATTCCGTGACAAAAATTTTCCCAAATGCGTGTGATTCGCGCTTTAGTTTTGCAGTCTAGTTATTTTTTTAATGTATACTTTACAAATTTCACCACACTAAGGTTTTTTCCCCCAAATGGTGCAGTCCTAATGTGTACTCAAAAGTGGGCCACAGAAGACTTGGCGTTGTGCTGGGCTGCGGAGAGAGGCTCTGGACAGCCACCGTGTGAGTTAATGAGAATAAACAGCTGGCCACTGCGCTGACCGTCCGGTGTAATAGAGATGTATGGCTCTTGCACGCCTACTCCTCCGGTCCCCCAATCCCAAAGTGGGGCTGACAGATATACTAAAGCCTCATCAGTCCAGTCCCAGTCACCGCACTCTCCCACACATATGCATCATAGAAAACACATGCACACACAGGCGGATTTTACCAAAGCTTATGTTCGCAAACTGATTACAATTTCCATTTGTCGAACCTGAGAAAGGGCCGCAGTGTGCATGCCACGCCACGGGTGGAGCTGTGAGCAAACGGCGGTAACTTTTCAATTTCAGCATTTGTTGACAATACGTTGTCACACACAATAATAAGCTACGTCCGGGTCCAAACTGTCAAGAGTTTCATAGATCAGTGGTTCCCAACATGGGGGCGGGATTGCAGGGGGGGCCCAGAGCTTTGCCTGGTCAGAGGGTCAAGTCATAATTTCTTTGGGATCAGATGTTTAATAATAAGAAAGAGCATTATAGTCGGCTCTACAGCAGGTTAAAATCAGTAACATCCCATTACATTGAATACGACTAAAGCTCCGTTAGACCCGGAAGTAGAGTGATGACATCATCACTTAACAAATGTATAGTTTCAGCCACACAACTTTTTAAAAATTGTTATGGATGCGATTTATGACCTTTCCAAAGGAACAGTGGTGTTTTGAATTGTTTGTTTTTATGGTCCCCGTTCTAATTTTACATTAGTTGGGACTAAATGTTTTTTTGTTTTTCTGTTTGTTTGTTTCTGAAACGAATGAATAAAAAATGAATGAATGAATGGAATGTATATTTATATTAGACTGATATGAGTTTTGAATGGGTGTAATTTTGTCTCATTGTCGTCTTTCAACACTATTAGTGATATAAAATGCCTGAATAACTTTGTTAGAACAACTACATTTCCCAACAGTCTGAGACCATAACAATAGGTTAGGTTTGCACAGAGGCATAAAGGCAACACTCTGTGCATTAGAGTGTGCGCCCTCGTTTTCTCATTTCCCTAACTGTATCACCCATATTGTACCTAATGAAATGATTGCAAGTAGTTATTGCTGACTTATTATCTGGACACACAGCTTTATCAAAGAGCTGCATTGATTTAGTGGACCGTGTCACAGGGAAAACTCTGGGGATATTTCATTTGGCTGCTCCGCCATAATAATGGGAGCGTCCCAGTATGCATTATGCATAGACAGAGCATAGATAATTCAAACAGGAGGAACACATGCATTACCGCGTGGCTGTAACCTCCTCGTCTCGCACTGTCTCTTCTATTAGGCCCAGTGCAACAGCATCCCATTACACTCAAATGATAAGAAGCTACAGTGCAGCCGCTGCAGCCACAAATTTGTGTCATCGTTTTCAGCTTTGATAAATCCCAAACACCTTATTCAGCAGGTATTTGTGCTTGTGCTCATTTGATGCAGTTTTGTGCTCCCAAACAGAGTGCTGTAGCTCCAGGTGGCTGTGTGCCTCCCCCCAGGGTTTGCAGAGTGAGATAAGCGTTTGTCTTTCCAATTGTAAAGTGGCTCCCGTTAAGCCCCATACCTGGAAGATGACTGATTTTGACAACGCAATTTACATCTCTGTATAAAACAATCTCACACTGCGCCTTCCCTTTTTACGGAGGATTAAAGTGTTTGTCGTCGTCACGGGGTAACCACCCGATCTATCAGGGCCTTTTCCGATAGCACATTCGCTCTCCCGTCCCTCGAGAACACAACATCGATCCCCAATGCCAGAGCAGGGCCTCCCCCTGTAAAAGTGCTACAACAGCTTTGCAGGACCTACGATTATTGAAACATGCAGATGTCAGTAATTTCAATAAAACTGATATGGTGGTAATGAAAACATCTGACTGAGGGGGCGATGGCTGCAGGATTTATGGCTGCATTAGCGAAAAACGGCTGAGATGACAGTTCTGAGGCGCTACTGGGCTCTTGTTCCGCACACATTAAAGGCACCGATCAATTAGCGTCCAGCGCCGTTAGCTTAGCCACAGATAGTCTTTTTACGGCAACATGAAAAATGCATGGCATCCTCAGAGGGATTTTGGAGCTATTTGCTTTTCACATTAGCACAATTTAAAGAAGTGTGCATTAGTGGCCTGTTCACACAGCTGAAGGGACAAACACTTTTGGGGAATAGGTGGAACGTTGTTAGATATTAGGGATGCGACAAAATATTGATCTTTTAAGTTATCATGATCTTATTCAGCAATACTGAATCCATACCACTGACTGCTGACTTTTACACCATCATTAATCGCAATGTATCAATAAAACAGTGGAGTGCCCTTGTTCACAGCAGATGTTTATTTAACTCCATCTATTATCGTGAACAATAGTGGGAGGTTGTAGGTTATAAGTGCCCTGCTGCGCTATACCATTAGCTACACAATGATGGGGGAAATAACAGTCCTAGGTTTAATTCCTAGGCCATGTGGGGTCTCTCTGTAGGTATGTTTGGGTGAGTTTCCTCGCCACTTTGCCCCATTGAGTCAATAAAATGCCAAATTGTGGACTTCTCCTGGCTACTTGGCTGCACCTTAACCTTTCATTGTGACGCTTGCTTGGACAAAGGAGCACTGTATTTGGTATTTAATGAAAAGATTGGGCTGTTTTCCTTGCTATTCATTGTATGTAATCAGTGGTTCCTACTGCAGACAGAAATGCATAGTATTCTGCCTTTATTGTACCATTGTACCAGTATGATCTCATAATCCTGAGTGCTGCTTTTCCGCTCTCCTCAGGTTAAATCATTGCCGGGTCTGTCACCCTTTCTGCTCCTTATGCCATATGTCTCATTCTAATTAAATGAGCATTATGGCCCCATTTCCCCTCGCAGGCCTCCTTCAGTCTCCCCGATGCTATCACTGACCGCCGAGCTCCCTCCCACGTTAAGCAAATGAACGCTCCAGCTACAGTACAGCGACTCTGCGGCAGGGCTTGGTCACACCCCATTTGCATAACCTGCTAAAAGCTATCAGAGGCCCCAGCAATTGATTGAATTTCACCTCAGAGAAGTGCTAATTAATAATGCTGCGGCTCTGACAGGCTTTTTATTACGTGCGTGGGACAGGAGATGATGTCTGTGTTAGTGGGGCCAGTGGAAGCCGCGTGGCAGAATATAGAATGATGAATTAATGGAGCTATGTCCAGGCTCTATCATCATATCGTTAGAAGACCATTGATGGTTTCACACTGCAGGTAGAAATCTATAACAGTGTAATGGTGTGGTTTCATCCAGGCTGCGGTTTATAATATCTATGTTATATCATGGAGGCTCTCCACAAGCTCTCGTGTGATAGATTTGAACTTATAGACAGTAAGGTAAGATGCTCGTAAAAATCATCCAAATCTAGACTTATTTTGTCTACATACTAACATTAATGATAAATTAATTTCTCAACCACCCTGAGTAGAAGGAAAGAGTGTTTTTACTCTAGTGTAGAGGTAGGGAAACTCAACTTAAATGTCAAATAAAGACAAACAGAAATGCATCAGAATTTAAAGTGTTTTCACCCTCTTGGTTTCAATAAATGTACTAGATAGTTGCACTTGAGCAAAGTTAAATTAGTATCTGTTGTCAAATCTAGTGATTTCACATTCAGGGGTATAATCTTAAAGAAGAACTAAGTCACTTGTTTACCTTAATAAATCCTTTCTGTAGTCCCTCTGGGGGTATACAAGTGTTAATGGGATGATTGGGGGGTCTTTCATCTCCTCCTGGTGTCTCTGGCCAGAAAACCACAATTGCAATTTTTCCTACACCGGGTCTGAGGTGCAATAGAGTTCGGTAAATTCCACAGTTACCATGGAGATCGGCCATTTTTTCAGCTGTTAGCATACATTTCCATTGACTAACTTTAGCTGAAAACAGTAGAAAAAGTGTAGAAAAAAGCCATGGAACAGCGTTCGTAAGCTGCTGAGTTACTGCTGGTAAATACATCTAACTCACGGTGGTGTCCAAGTGTTTTAATGTGAACAATAACTCCAGTATTTTAACTTTTTAAATCTCCATTAGTTTACAATTGCTGCTAATCCCATAATGCTTAGCGATATGACATCACATTCCCAAACTCTATGCACACTAATAGAATCACGAAGAAGAAGCTAACGGGCAAAGCTAACTGTGGGCTAGCGCCACTTTAGCAGTATTTACAGCCAAGTTTGAGTGAAAAAAAATATCCCTTTATCTTTTCTGTCAGCGTAGTATTTACTCTCACGGACTATTAATGAGTTAAAAAAAATGCAACATGCTACGACACCTGCAGTGGCACTTATGGGGCATGAGTTATTTTGTTCTGCTTGAACAAAAAAAGATCCCTGCTCTATAGCGTTTGTGTAAGCTCTTAGTCGTGCACGGCTTTTCCATTGTACTGGGTTGTTTTTGTATTGAAAAACAACCCGCTCATCTAACAGGTTTTATCCGCTGATAAAGTGTCGTTTGCAAACAACAACATGGTGCTGATGGTGACTAGAAAACCTCTCTATATGATGTAGTAATATTTAAACAAATTTTGATTCTAATCATTAATCAACAATCAAGTTTTCAAAACGCTAATGTGCGAGCAGCAGGTTGTAGCGGCTATGCTAGGCTATGTAAGGCTATGTTAGGCTATGCGAAACTGCTGAGTCATGTTGTAAACTTAGAAAACAATGTCATAGTGTTGAATTACTACGCCCCTGTTTTGATTGTTGTAATCTTAAAACGTCCTATTGATGTGCTTTTGTCGAGTGATTTTAATACGTAATTGTACTAGATGTTTAAATGGCGTCCAAAGCAGTGATCTATTTCTGCCTTGTTATTGACAGAACTATATCACTGTCTAAATTCAAAGTGAGCCTTCCGGTTTTATGTGCACCTGAAAAGCCAACTCTGCCCTTGTTTATGAGAATGACCTCTGCAATGCGTGTGTGCGGAACACAGTGCTCTGTTATGAATTGCAGTTCAGCGGTAAACGAGATACAATAATGTAAACATCTCTCTTTTTATGTCTTTTATTAAGCCGCTATATGAACACACATATTTTAGTGGCGCTGGCACTGTGCTGGAAACAGATTAGAGTATTCTTCAGATAAAGAACCCCATTATGTTGCTTTACTACTTATTCAAGGTCATACAGTATACTAGCGGCGCCGCGATGCTTTCATGGTGTTCGATGCTTATTGCTCTAAATTAGCTCTCCTAAATCATGGCGGCCTTTCAGATAGGACGCTGGAGAGTCCTGCATGTGTTAATGTTGTATACAGCCCACTCTTCTACTCCAAGCAGGAATGCTCCATCACGGGCTGAAACAGGGAAATGCCCGTGGGTAATGAGACTGACTGCGATTGAGAATAACTTATGGATCTAATATTGTATATCTGTGCATATCCGCGGCTCGGCGTCATCTTCGTACACTGGGGTGCGTTTTGGGAACATAATTCTGCCGTGCATATTATAGCCCTGTCTGTTTTTGCGGTTACGCTGTAATTGTCGAGCTCCATAAAGCGCCCTGATGTGTCCTCGCAGAGGTGATGCGACGCCGCTGTAGGCCCGCGATATGGGGCATGGTTTTAAGGCTGGAATGAGAAGTTAACACGGCGTTGTAAAAGGTGTGTTGTCCCTGTAACACGCTAGATTTAAATCCCACCAGGGGAGCTCCCGCACAGTCATTTGTCCAAATGAACATTAGTCATTATTCCTTAAGCCCTTATTGGAGCTCATGGATCTCCTAACAAATAGGTGGCCTGTGACAGAAATAAGGTGTAAGCATTCAATATCCCCCGCCTGACTTCACTCCCACCTCTTCACTCGCCAGCTTTTTCTCCCGCTGTAACACAAAGACATGCATAATGTGGACTGCAATCTGATAAGTGTTGGTGCATGCTAGCCCTCCCAGCTCCATAGATCACAGCGGTAGGAGCAGAGAGTGTGTGTGTGTGTGTGTGTGTGTGTGTGCGTGTGTGCGTGTGTGTGTGTGTGTGTGTGTGAGGACTCGGAGAGAGAGGCAGATCGGAGCAGCCCGAGCGGTGTTTGGATTGAACCGGCCTGTCTGAAGTTGATTAATCGGCCTGTGAGGGTGAGAGACTCCCGGGCCAGGCAGCAGGGTCCATCCCCGTGGCATGTGATGCTGATTGGCTTTGTCCTGTGCGTCTGCGCTGGAGGAGCGGACATTAAGATTAAGTGATGCTGTCGTGTTGGGGAGCACTGCACTGCATCATTCTGGGAAGAGACAGCTGTGCCGCTTAATCCTTCATCACCAGGGGAGAGCTGCCAGGGCCCAGATATACAGCCAAAGATAACCCTCCATAACTTCTGCTAAAGATCAGGAAACTTTGAATTCACATCCATCTGCCTGGCTCTGTTTGGCTCAGCCCGTGTCTGAACGCTGGAAATGAGCAGTCAGTGAGAACGCTAAATAAAGGAGCTGGAGGAGGAGAAAGTGAAGGATAGCTGCAGGGAGGAACCCGGACCAGTGTGAATGAGATATGTGTGGATAACCTCTGGCACCAGTCGCCCTTTGTCTTTGAGAATATTACACTTCTAATAAAGATGGATTCCCTGATGTTTTAGCTAAAAAAAACAAAAAACTGATGGCTGCTCCATAACAGGATGTTTAAAAATAGTTGTACATATTTTTAAAGGAGTTTTAAAGCTATATCACATTTGTCCCGGTGAAACATTGCGGTATATTCACAAGAGAAGAGAAAACGGCTCTTCTAAAACTCCTTGTGAGCTAGTGCTTAGGTCATCTTCCGCCTGCCTGGTCCTTGTGTTAAAATGGATTGTATTTACTCTGGCTCTGCCATGGAGAAACGCAGTGGCTGCGTTGCAGGAGCAGATAAATGGTGGGCGAGGCCAGTGGCTGACTGATTCCTCCTGTATGCAGCGATGGGTGGCGTCAGCAGCTTTACACTGCTGGCCTTTGCATGTTTGCAGCTGGCTTGATGCAGCTGTCAGCCGGTGATTGATGAGTATCATCATTTAAAGTGTAAAAGAAAACGTCTCTGTGAAGGGAGACATGATGAACTGCCGCCTGCTGGCGCTCTCACAGACACGCTCGGCGCTTCCTCCCCTCCCCATACCCTTCCTCATTTCTACTCCACTGCCCCTGTCCATCCCTCCATCCTCTTCTCCTTTTATGCCTCTTTCCTTGGATTTTCACCTCCCCTTGACTCTGAGCTGCACCTCCCACTTTTGTCCTCAAAGAAAAAGTCAATTGCCAAGTTATGTTTTTTATGCATTCGAATGGTTTTATACAGTAGTTAGCCACACACATAGACAAACCAACACATTTGCTACATAAACTGCTCTAAAATAAACCCATCATTTTTGAAACCCACAAACACACTCTGACTAGTGATTGTTCACATACTTCAGCTCCCCTCCTGGACATACTGCTGCTACCACGGCTTTGCTCTCATTTTATTTACCCAGAGAAGCGAGCTGCCTGTACTACAGCCCGATATGTACTACTTACAAAACGTCAAACTCATATGCAGCGCGGTTAGGCGATATATTTAGTCCCCGCCGCCGCATACCTCCACAGGAACAATGACAGTGACGTATTAGTTATGCTGTCTTTTGCAATGTGATATCTTTAAATTTGCCACCTTGTTAAGTTTTGATTAATGCGATTCCATTTCAGCAAAGTAATTGGCTTGGCCCTGTTGTGAGCGATACACGGGCGCGGCAACATGGTAATGAGGCAATGAGTTTGTTCTATGGTTGTTGGCAAGTGACAGATATTAATGATTGTTATGATAAACAGAGGAGAGCGGACAGGGCGGGAGGACGAGGAGGAGGGGTGGGATGAGCACAAGACGAGAATGACAGTTTAAAAATAAAGCACACTCCAAAGTACTAACGAAGTAATGCCGTGTTAGGAATACAATCATGCAGCTTGTCAGAGGGAGAGGTGTAATTACAGAAGCGCACCGCTGTATAAAGGAGCCCGAGGAATAGGCACCGATACAGCCCAGCTCAATGATATACAACTTTAATTGGATCATCTCTTTGCCCCCTTTTCTATTTTTTTTTTCTTTTCAAGGGAATACAAAGCAGGTCCATATGTCGGTGTTATGATAGGTTCGATCTCCTGTGAAGAGGAGTGACCCAGTCTAAATGGATGTTGGAGTAGTGGGAAGCAAAGGCAGATATACGCAGGCTCTGTTCCCCATCAGAGCCTGGGTGGCTACTCAAATGATGTGAAGCCATCTCAACCTAGATTCCATCTGTGATTACTCAGCGCTCGCTTGTTGAAAGTCAAACCCGCGGACATTAGTGGATAAAGCATCATGCACCGTTGAAACTTTATTTGACCCCAAAAAAAAAAAAGTCTTTGAAGGGACATAAGTGAATTGTGTGCGGAATGATAATGCAGCCAAATGAAACTTTTGATAAGCATTTAAGATCGCATTTTCCAACCAATAGACAATGATGAGAAAATACCTGTATTACACATGACATTAAAGTTTCATCAACAGGTGTGTTAGAATAATTTGCCAGAGATAGCGGTTCAACCAGTTGTTTCACAGCTTACTTTTAGACGCTTTGGCAAATCAAACTTTATGGACGTTCCTACCTGTGTGCCTTAGGTTTACCTTGCCCCACAACAAGGCGTTCCTCTGTCATACATCTATAGGCATCACTCCAAATGTGACTTGCTTGCCTCTACAGTATTATATGCCAGGTGCAAGGCATGTCTGACATCCCTGGTTTGTTGATATGCAGGTATTTAGTGCCGACACATTCCTCGCAGGCAGAGGTTGCTGGGGGTTTGTTAAATTTGTCCCTCTTCCGCCTTCGCGGCTGAACTCTGGGTGACATTTAACCTGTACCGGTGTGTGGCTGTCATGAAATAGCTGGAGCTGGAATGTGACGATCAGATGACTTGGCTGACCCCCGGCTGAACCTTGTCTTGTGTTGATTTAGGGAGGAACAGAGATCAAAGGAGACTCCTCTCACTGGTTCTGTGTGAACAAAACCAGCTCCTGCGTCAGAGCTACCTGCTCCAGCAACACTCAACCGCCAGCGGTAGAGTAGTAGTACTTTTGAAATGTGGAAGTCGACTTAATGTTGTGGCCCATGCAAAACCTATGTTTTTAACCTGGATTCCATTGGGTTAAAGTGAGCAAATTTACCTTTCCATAATTAGTTTGATGATGCCACTGAGTAAATTGGGCAATGAGAGCATTAATCGCTAACTATGGACTGTACCGTTTCACTTTTAGGCTTGATTACCTATGGAAATAGCCATGAATGGCCTCATGAATCAAATTATAAATTCAATGTCACAGTAACCCTACACATAGCGCCACTATTGGGCACTGCTCAAACAGTTAAATGAGCTGAATGGAGATTTGTGAACAAAGGAAACAGATAAAGCCTCTTAGAAGAGTTAATAATTCATTTTTCTTGCCTCGCTCCTATAGACGTCTGGCGGGGGAAATTGATTGTGGTTAGATGGTCGGAGAGGCTGTGGTGATTCACTACAATTTTCAAATAAACTGCAAAGAATTGTCCTTCTGTAATGGTTTTAGTTGGCAGTAAGTGCCTGCTTGGAATTTCAGGGCCCTACATTTATCCATTATCCTGGTTTTCCAGCTCCCTGTCATTGTTGACAGGTGGATTATAATTTTTCCTCAGCAGAACAATTGAAATGACAGCGGTTTAACAAACTTGGATGGGACAGAGGAGACGCGGGCTTTCCAACTAGAAACTTTCTGCCAACTTGTGTATGCGCTCGGTTTGCGGAAGTGAGAAGTCCTGCTTTCTGTCTTGCTCCAAACGCAAGAGTTTTCCAGATTGTCCAAATATGCACTAAACAGAGCTGCGCATGATGAATGAGTGGTCAAAGCGATTTCTACATCAATGCAAAATCTCCAGTCAAACTACAAAGCCACAAAATGTAAATGCAGACAGTCTAAATAACAAAACAAACTACATGTTTAAATCCGCGCTCACTCAGACAGTGGGGATTTCTTTAGCAGTGACACATATTACAAACAGTTTTAGCATCAGTCCCATGTTGTTGGCCGGTTTCCCGCCTGTCTGCAGCCCCTCTCTCTGGCACTGTCACACAGCCTCTCTTTACGGGCCTATCTCTGGGCTTGTTGAAGGCTGGGCTTTGGGGCCATATGGAGCCCATCCGTTTTGTCTCGAGCTGCTATCACACGGAGGGGCTAGCGTGCGTAGCTGCTGTCTACGCGGCTACTCTTCTGTTTGTTGACATGCGAGGCTGGCCAGCATACTGTAGCCCTGATGTTAAAGCTCACTTACAATTAAAGTGGAGGAATACACTGACAGTGGGCCTTCTGTCTGCGCTCGCACGGGGGACGGGACAGCTGCGCGTTAAATCACTTAGCTCTCTTTTTTAAAAGACACTATACGGCCCTCACCTAACCTTAGAAGAATGCAGGAACTTCACGTCATATATTACACACAGATCAGAGATGAGCGAGCGGAAGTGAAGGAAGCCTGCGTCCCAGCTGCAGTAACACGACTCCTTACTCCCAACGATTCTCCTCTAAGTTTAAACTCGTGCTTCCAAGCCCCAGTGCTTTCATAATGAGTTTAGTCAGAGTGATTAGAGCCCTAGTATTCTTCTGTCACTGCTTATTATACACGACCTAAAGCTGAAGACCTTTGTCAGCTATTATTTTAATAGCGCTATTACTATGAGTCCTTGGTGACCATAACCTTCATCAGTCATCATAAAGCTAATTGTGTAATGCGCACAGATAATGTAACTATTACCACTCAAGTGTGTTTTTGCTCATGATGTGGACTGCATACTTAAAATGTTTCCCTTTTCTTGTGGAGATCCATTGTTATGCGTTTCTTTTGTACAGTGCAGTTGGGCAAAGAAAAATGACCTTAACTCTCCATAGAATGTGAAAAATCGACGTAATGCATCCACTGTGTGTCAAAACAAAGTATTTAAAGCGTACAAATACTCCTGAAGTGACCTCATTTGTCCTGGTGTATTGATAAGTCCACTAAGTCCACACAGAAATGGTGAGCGCAGGTATTTTGGTCTCTTTGAAAAGCGCTGCTCCGTGCGGTCTTGGAATGTTTATTATCCATCAAGCCGTGAGAGTGATAACTGCTCGCGCTGCCTCATGAGTACATGCTATATGATATGTGAGGCTAGTGCAACCGGAGCAGGAGCTGGTTACAGGATGTGCCAACGTGTTCTATCTTGAAGCAGACCATATTAATGATTGATATTTCAAGTAGTGGCTCATCTTACTATTGGCCAGTGCTGTGTTGGTTCTACGAACTGATGCAACCATATAACCAGTGGCGGCTAGTGATAAACTCTAGGTGGGGCTGTTACACAAGGTGTTTGTGCTTTTTTTATTTTTACTATCAGATCTACTAAACGCATTTGCCACCACTTGTCAGACTAAAAAGAAGCATGTAACCACATATCAGCAAATACCCACGGAACATGCATTACAAACAACGCTTATTCCCAGAGCTTCAGACCAACATTAAGGCAAAAGTGTACTATAGACGGCAGTCAAACAGCGCCACAACAATGGCAAACAACAATTTGGCCCCGTGGAACTTTTCGACCTTTTGCCACATTTCAGGCTTCAAACATAAAGATATAAAACATTTTTAACAAATAAACTGAAAAATTAGGCGTGCAAAATTATTCAGCCCCCTTAAGTTAATACTTTGTAGCGCCACCTTTTGCTGCGATTGCTGCTGTAAGTCGCTTGGGGTATGTCTCTATCAGTTTTGCACATTGAGAGACTGAAATATTTGCCCATTCCTCCTTGCAAAACAGCTCGAGCTCAGTGAAGTTGGATGGACAGCGTTTGTGAACAGTAGTTTTCAGTTCTTTCCACAGATTCTCGATTGGATTCAGGTCTGGACTTTGACTTGGCCATTCTAACACCTGGATATGTGTATTTGTGAACCACTCTATTGTAGATTTTGCTTTATGTTTTGGATCATTGTCTTGTTGGAAGACAAATCTCCGTCCCAGTCTCAGGTCTTTTACAGACTCCATCAGGTTTTCTTCCAGAATGGTCCTGTATTTGGTTCCATCCATCTTCCCATCAATTTAACCATATTCCCTGTCCCTGCTGAAGAAAAGCAGGCCCAAACCATGATGCTGCCACCACCATGTTTGACAGTGGGGATGGTGTGTTCAGGGTGATGAGCTGTGTTGCTTTTACGCCAAACATAACGTTTTGCATTGTTGCCAAAAAGTTCGATTTTGGTTTCATCTGACCAGAGCACCTTCTTCCACATGTTTGGTGTGTCCCCCAGGTGGCTTGTGGCAAACTTTAAACTACACTTTTTATGGATATCTTTAAGAAATGGCTTTCTTCTTGCCACTCTTCCATAAAGGCCAGAGTTGTGCAGTATACGACTGATTGTTGTCCTATGGACAGAGTCTCCCACCTCAGCTGTACATTTCTGCAGTTCATCCAGAGTGATCATGGGCCTCTTGGCAGCATCTCTGATCAGTTTTTTCCTTATATGAGCTGAAAGTTTAGAGGGACGGCCGGGTCTTTGTAGATTTGCAGTGGTCTGATACTCCTTTCATTTCAATATTATCGCTTGCACAGTGCTCCTTGGGATGTTTAAAGCCTGGGAAATCTTTTTGTATTCAAATCCGGCTTTAAACTTCTCCACAACAGTATCTCGGACCTGCCTGGTGTGTTCCTTGTTCTTCATGATGCTTTCTGCGCTTTAAACTGACCTCTGAGACTATCACAGAGCAGGTGCATTTATACGGAGACTTGTTTACACAGGTGGATTCTATTTATCATCAATAGTCATTTAGGTCAACATTGGATCATTCAGAGATCCTCACTGAACTTCTGGAGAGAGTTTGCTGCACTGAAAGTAAAGGGGCTGAATAATTTTGCACGGCCAATTTTTCAGTTGTTTATTTGTTAAAAATGTTTGAAATATCCAATAAATTTCGTTTCACTTCATGATTGTGTCCCACTTGTTGTTGGTTCTTCACACAAAATTATAGTTTTATATCTTTATGTTTGAAGCCTGAAATGTGGCAAAAGGTCGAAAAGTTCAAGGGGGCCGAATACTTTCGCAAGGCACTGTATGTTTGTGTATGCGCTGAGGCGGGACCTGCGGCACTGCCATCTGTCGATCTCTGTCATATTCATGTGCGTTCTCGGGACTAATGAGAACTAGCCCTTTTTTTGTTCTTGTGGTAAACATCGTGATCAGATGTATAAAACTAAAATGATTATACATAGTAATGACAGTAGGCGATTAGTTAGGATATAAAATTAACTATAATAATAAATTACCACCTAGCCCATTGATACCAGCTGTCCCTGCATATAACATTAGAATGAACATGTTTATAAGCCACAGTTTACAAAGTAGGTTGATAAAATATGGCTTATAAACTCTTGGGCATCTCACTATTTATATATATCTTACTACCAAACGCTGATGAATACAAGCTTTCTATTTTAGCTAGCAGCAAGCTAACAAATGTCGATATAATCAGAGTTTAAATTGTAGAATTGCTCACAATTGGTCCAGTGATGATTTATGAACTTTAAAAATGTAAAGGTAAGACACTTCAGCCATCTATTATACAGGAAAATCCAGGAAATACAAATACAAAGCTGTTGAGTAAATTTTGAGTAGGTAACCATGTCAAAATTCAAGTCCAAAAATCCATCCATTTTCTTCCGCTTTATCCGGGGCCGGGTCGCGGAGGCAGCAGTCTGAGCAGAGATGCCCAGACTTCCCGATCAGCGCAGACCGCTTCCAGCTGTTCTGGGGGGACCCCGAGGCGACACCAGGCCAGCTCGGAGACATAGTCCCTCCAGCGTGTCCTGGGTCTTCCACGAGGCCTCCTCAGGACATGCCTGGAACACCATGGAGGCGACCTGGAGGCATATGCAACAGATGCCCGAGCCACCTCAGCTGGCTCCTTTCGATGTGAAGGAGCAGCAACTCTACTCCGAGCTCCTCCCGGGTAACTGAGCTCTTCACCTGATCTCCAAGGGTGCGCCCAGCCATCCTGCGAAGGAAACTTATTTCAGCACCTGTATCAGCGATGTTGTCCTTTCGGTCATTACCCAGATCTCATGACTAGGGATGTCAAGATTAACCGGTTTTACGATTACCACGATTATAAAAGGACGCGGTAGGTTAACCGTAAGAATTTCAGAAGCCACGGTTTACCGCAGCCTTTTTTTCACGTGGACGCACGAGCCGCTGCGCGCCATAAACAGCGCGTAAACTCACCGGTAGATGAGCGAGGCAGAAGGACGCTCTCCTCCAGTGTTATATCCACCCAAAAACGATTGAAGTCAGCAGAGTGGGACCTCTTTAGGATCCAGAACATGACCAAGGCTTTGTCGATGGACGTCTGTTATGCTAACCCTGTCCTCAGAAAGTTGCAGCTACGTCGAATATAAACAACATCTTGGAGATAATCCTTCGCTCTGAATGTCCAGGTAACGAACTGCATACTTCCCAAAAAAGTTGTCCAAATGTTCGGAAATAGCCGCCACAACTTGCTCAGGATGTAAACAAAAAGCTAACGCTACGCTCTGCTTCTGCGTAGCAGAAATGAAAGTGAAACCGCACACATGTGGAAATCAGCTGTTCATTAGTCACTTTGTAAACACGTTTCATTCTCTGTTCGTCAAAATAATTAAGCAACAGCTTAACTTTTGAGAGCATAAAACCGAGCCTAGCTTGTGGCCTAATAATATATAGTAAAATAATTATGATAATTATGGTCATTATAAAGAAGTAAAGTTGACATTGTTTTGTATTATTCAATGTAGGCCTATTTATTTTAATGCAAAACAATCTTAAAACATTTTTCATTTTTAGAAACAGTGACTGTTTACAAGTATTAAAAAGCTTTTTAAAGACAAAAACTAAAAATATCAGTTCTTTCCTTTCATTCGGGGAATAATCGTGAATAATCGTAAAATCGCAATTTTTTGTCTCACAATAATCGTGACTCAAAAAATTGAAATCGTGACACCCCTACTCATGACCATAGGTGAGGGTGGGAACGTAGATTGATCGGTAAATCGAGAGCTTTGCCCCCTGACTCAGCTCCCTCTTCACCACAACAGTCCGATACAGCGACCGCTTCACTGCCGACGGCGCACCGATCCGTCTATCGATCTTGTGCTCCATCCGTCCCTTACTCGTGAACAAGACCCCGAGATACCGTAAATTTCGGCCAATTAAGTGCACCTTACTATAAGCCGGCCCACGGCCCATGAGGAGGAAGAGACACCTCATCCCGGAGAAAGGTACAGTTGCAGGCAGAGGGAGGGCGGCAGGGATGGCAGTGATAAACGCGTAAAAAAGGTCCGCGTTGTGGCCACATCTCCAGCTCAGACCGCTCCCTAGGCGAGCAAAGCCCTTCGACATTTAGGCTAAAGTAAAAGTTACTCATCTACTGTTCCTCAGCCAAGAGCAGCGTTGATTAGAAGTCCTGTTTCACTTTTGCATTTACTGCTAGAGAGTGCCTCTAGTGCCTGTTGGTGGCTATATATTGGCCACAGGGGTCAAAGTGTGGGAAAAAAGTAGCGGCTTATAGGCCAGAAATTACGGTACTTGAACTCCTCCTCTTGAGGCAAGGACTCTCCACCAACCTGGAGAGGGGAAGCCACCTTTTTCCTGTGGAGAACCATGGCCTCGGATTTGGAGGTGCTGATCTTCATCCCGACCGCTTCACACTCGGCTGCAAACCGCCCGAGAGCATGCTGCAGGTCCTGATTTGATGAAGCCAACAGAACAACAGTATCTGAAAACAGCAGAGATGAGATCCTGAGGTTCCCAAATCGGACACTCTCCGGCGCCTAGCAGCGTCTAGAACAGTCCTAAGAAATTCTATTGGCAAAAAAAGAAATATTCAGAATGACAAGGTTATTAACAGTAACATAGTTTGCTAATCGTATACTCTCTGTTTTCCATGTCTGGCTGACCCTGTGGAATTCTGTGCGACTACATCTCTCCCAAAGGTAAGTGCTTGTTTCTTGTTTCAGGCGTCACTGTTGAAACCACATTGTCTTTCAAATACCGGACGTATTTTTAAACACATAGCTCAACCATCTGGCTGCCTTGTTTACCGTGCGAGTGCGTATTAATCATGCTTACACAAGTGTCTTAATTACTCCCAATGTAGCTGCTCCCCGTAGAACCCCGGAGATGACCTTTCCTCGCCTGCTCCTTTATGCCATTAATCATCCATAATCAACGGCGTCAGAGTCAAGGATAGGGCCACTGCGAGCTGCCCAGCGCTGCCCACAGAACCCTCCGTCACAGGCACCCCACATCCTCATTAATGGACCCACACACGCGCATGACAAAGCCACAAATACAGCATAAATGAGTAGTAATGTGACGTTCATGACAGAATGGGATATTGTGGAAAAAGTGGGATTTTTCTCTCTCACTGATTCTGATGCAGTTTTACACTGGCAAATACAGTATATGCAGAGACTGGACATTTTCTGCTCTTAACATTATTGCTCTTTGAAATCAACTGATTCCAAATATTTGGCTCCCATTAAAGAGCCATGAATCCCATCTATACAGATGAGCACTTTAAACGGGGCACCTCTCATTTGCCTGTACAGAACGACGAGACATGGGCATGACGTATTCTTCCTTATGAAGGTCACTTTCCCGTTAATATGCAGCAGTCAATTGTCTGTCACTTTAATGCTCCCCTCATATCCGGCTTGAAAGCGGTGGGAACGTGCCCACAGGCCTAACAAATGGTATTTCACTTATAAATGCGATACGCTGACATTCATGGCAGACACTGATTCATAGCCGTCACAGGGCTGATATGTCTAAGTGCCTGGGACGCACGAGAAAGTGAAAAACTACAGTGTGCAGGGGCTTTTAACATTTCAGATCTTGTTTAGCCGTGCCAATGGCAGATTGACAAGTGGAGTTTCTGCTGAAGCAGGTAACTGACATGCCTGGCTTCTCCCCCCTGCTGACTGAAAGCTTAATATATCATTTGTCAGTCAAGGATGGCCTTTCATTCAATCATGGCATGGCATCCACTCAAATATCGGACAGGCATATATGGGCCAAGACGTGCCCCTTCAGACTCTGTAAGTGTGGACAGAGAAAGCACGTCCACATTGTATATTCTCCTCATATGTCTGTTAAGGGGTGCAGCACAAATCATCGGGTAGGGCTTTATACATACGTTTTTTCTTTATCGTCAAAGTGATATTCAGCAGTAAACAAGTGGAGCTGTTCCATGTTGTGAATCAACTAAATTATAATTTTGTTGCGCTGGTAGGCTATTGCAGGGTCTCAGGTAAAGCAAGGTAACTATTGAATTCGATAAGTGGATAAAATACAACTCAAGTCAACATTTACATTTACAGTCAACTACAGTTGACTAAAGTGCTGAACATTCAATAATACAATCCTAGAGTCACAACTGGTATCAGTAAAACAGAACAACAATTCTTGCTCAAAGTACTAAAACAAGGCTAAAATACACACTAAAATTATTCTAGAAATTCCAGAAAAGCAAATGAAAAAAGTCTCTTCCTGGTCAAATCCTGGTGCCTGAATATGAATACCAGGTGTGAAATCTCACTTTGCATCAAGTTCCAACCCTCGCTAAAACATTTCCTTTTAGTTTTCCTCCTAACTTTAGATGGCAGTGACATCTCTGCTCACTGGTCATCTTCTCCTGGGCTTTTGGGGGACATTGACTCATCTCGTTTCACTTACATGCAAAAGGACAAAACACCACTTGAAAGTTCTATAATAGTTTTATGACTGGCCACAAATTGCTGTCATAAATTTTTCATTCTTTTTAATTTACTGCCATAAATCAAAGCTGCTGTGCGCTCCCAGCTGCAAATGGGATTGCTCCATAGTTTTGGCATGCCGCGATCTGGCCCCGGATCTTTCAAAAACAGACACCATGCGGAAGGTACTGCTTTAATTTAGGCCCATAAATTATGCACTTACTTTTATAATGTCAGACCATAAATAATGTTGATGCATGGGCAACTGCAACACATCAGCCATAGAAATTATGCATTGGAGATGAATGGGGATGCCGTGATTGATCATGTATCTTAGCCGGAGCGATCTATTTAAACGCGCTCCCTAGAGGAAATGATTAAGACTTACGAATTAAGACTTCCAACTTTTAAGGGCTGTTTGATATTCATGAAGTCTCGTCTGACTCGGGTCATGCTGTCTGTTAGTCTTTTAAAACGCTCTTGTTTGGCAGATCACTCCTGTTTTTGGTGGATCAGCTTTCCGAGTTTTCCTTGTTAATGAGCAAGTACCAAAAACACCTGCAGTTTACAGTTTCTTGGCCTCTCTTGCCTCTGATCATTTCTGCTGCTCCCAAGAGAAACCCACAGATGATTTAGTACCGATTTTAGATTGTGAAAATACTTACAACTCTGAACTCTCAAGTACTGCATATTATTTGCCATTAGCCTGGGGTAATAATAGCCATTCTCCCATTAAGATAGTCTGTTTTGTGCTTTCTTTAGGCATTTGATAATGCTTTTGGTCAGCTTGGCATTGGGATTCATGATTTATAACCTTCGAATACTAAACACTAAATAGGTAATCGAAAAAATAAATCAAATGGCCTCATTCTTGGGAGCTTGAAGGAGTTCTAATCAAACTAAAAACTGTAACAATCTCCTTATATTTGGATGGATCATAACAACTTTACTCTCTGACCTGCCAATACCTCTTTTCTGTGAACAGACTGCTGCTTCACTAAAACAGGGAGGTCATACGAGATTTAATATTCCACAACATTATCATACTGCTGTTGAAAAGAGTGATTTTGTTGCTAATAGCATTTCGCCGCTGTTAGCACAACTTAAGATGGTGTTAGCATAACTTAACTTACCTTCATAGTTTGTCTTTTAGCTGCTTTCTTCCTCTAGTTTTTGCCCTGGCACCTCTGAATAGATCCATAAACCCCACCAAAAGGCAGTATTTGTCCCCATGTTCTTATCGTGGCTCACACATGTTTTCAATGTGGTTCTGTTGTTGTTCCAAACAGTGAGTGATAGGCAGGTTTAACCAATCACAGAGAAGCGTCAATCATCAGAAGTAGCCGCCACAAAGTGCAGTTATCTCTTACAGACCACATAAAGCTAAATGCACAAGGTCTGTGCTAAGATCGAAAGCGTGATTTAGTCTCTTGTTGCCACATTTTATCAAGAAATGATTTGTAGCTGAGGCAATTAGAGCGCTGAAATGACTAGAAGAAACGTTGTAGAACGGGTGTCACTTAATTACATTTGCTGGTGAGATGCCGGGTGTTTAGCTCTCGAGAAGACACACCATTCTGCCAACATGCATGAAATTAAAAAAAAAAATCTCTCTGTTTTTAATTAGGTAACAGCTTGATAACATGGTTAAAAGCAACTTAAAAATACACTTATTTGTTCTAATAATGATGTGCTGAAAAACCTGTTTGAACAGCTCATCTATTTTCAACTTACGTAAATGTAACAAGTCTTTCTCAAGTACTCAAGGTAAATACTGTGATCAATGCTGTGTTGGCTTGCACTATTGTAATCTGCATATTTGTGTGAAAGTAAATTGGAAATTATTGTGAAAAAAGTTAAACGTGTATTTTGAAAGACGTGATAGATAGCTGTTTTTCAATGTTGTAACTTTTGAAAGTGTTCAAAGAGCTATTTTTGTAGAGGCACAATAAATCATCACATGGTGGTCTTGTGTACACTGTTGTGAAGAGACGGTACACAGCTGCACAACCATCTTATGGTCTGTGGAAAAGTAATTAAACAAGGCACCGCAGGCAGATTCTTATCGACACATCTGATATTTTCTCTCTATTAGTCATTCTCTCTTTTCAGACAGATGTTTGATGCCTGAACACAGACCCCATTGTTCCATCAACAAAAAAGCAGCTTTTTATTACACACATGGGAATTGTTTTTGCTAATATTGTTCAGTGACCCCATTCGATTCGTAAATGGTTAGTAAAGTAAACTAAAGCTAAGCAGCAGTAGTTTAGCGGCTATCACCGATTCTCTTACGCTGAGTGATGTAATCATGATTTTCTGTTTTACAAGATTAGAAATGTATCTTGTTTTGAAGAGAAAATGTGTTGATACTCCTCCTTGCTAGCTTGTCATTCGTAGTTTTTGTGGCCTTGTTGCACTGCCAGTGTGTTAGATAAATGTCAAAGTACGGAAAAGTACATCACCTGCTTTTATGGCAGCTCTGACCTGCAGTTGTGGGCAGCAGGAGTACAGTATATCCATGTCTCCAAACCTTTGGTGCCCTTGCCACAAAGTCAACAGACTGCGGGCTGTAGTCAGCGTCCCTGCCCCCTTGATTTAAGACTGCACTTACCAGAAGGCAGCCGGCCCGTTGGTCCTCTCTTTCTCTGAGAGCTGTCACTCTTGTGTGTAATTTGCGCTACTGAAGGAAAAAAAAAGCCCAACTCAGAGCGTGAATAATGAGCGGTTGTTAGCTTTTGAGACAGAACAAGCAAAGCGAAACACAAAACACTCCAGCCAAAGAACTGTAATTACCACGAGGCTGCGAGTGCACTCTTGGAGCCATTGTTATTGTGTGTGAATGACCTTTCATGTCTTTGCCATGCTGTTCTGCCACTCTATAGTAGGACTGCTGTAGGCTCCTATAATGTACTCTACAGAGAAAGGTGTCAATGACTTAGATCCACATGTATGCTCATAATGGCAGTGGAAATTACTCTAACCACTAAAGTAAAAAGAGCCAATTGTACATATTTGACTATATTTTCTTTTTGGTATTATTTCCAAGTGGTTATGTTTTAAATTAGGCTGATTTATTCCCAATGTGGTGCATAGAGTGGAGATTTATAAATGCAAGTCAGATTAATCATAAACAAGTCCAGTACGAATGATTTGCTAAATGAAGGTAAGAATGTGCTGATGTTAAAGACCACCCATAGGGAGATGGATTAGTTGGAGATATGTGTCAGACTGCACAGGCCTCTCAGCAGCTCCACATTGTAAAAGGGTGCTCAGCTAACAACAAATGGACAGATTACACAGTGACTATGGGATGACAGATAACGCAGAGCAAGCACAAAGTGTAGTGCGGGAACCTCCTGTTCTAAGGCTGACTGCCACAGACTGATTTTTTAAGATTTATTCCATCAGTCAAGTAATTAACATGATTTATGGTGCTGGGGTGACTGTTAGATACAACAAAGGGTCGAGTGGTTCCTCCCCCGAGGAGATGCTATCAGTGTTTTCTGCAGCGCTTGCAATGCAGTCAGCATGCAGCTGTAAATCCAGCCATTCTACATGGAAGAGAAGGCCCCTCCCTCGCCTTGTCTCTAGTTCACTCCCCCTTCTTCCTCACCTCGGGAGGTCACAAGTTCACAGCTTGGCCTTAACTGTTAAAACCTGTGTGCTGAACTTTTGACCTCAGCTAGTGTAAAAAAGGAGCACAGTGAATAGTGTTTATAAGGACTGGCATTCGGAAGGGCCTCCAATGATACATGTAGTTCAGTGATTTTTATGTGATTGGTACCAAAGTATCCTAAATCCTTTGTTTTAGTCCTACTTTAAAGTTAGGATTAGTTAGTCTTTTCATTACTAGAACTAACTATTTTTACCACTTTACATTAACATTTAAGTATATTCCCTATTAATGAATGTGCTCATGTATGACTCTGAAAGCACTTGTGGAGCTAACTCACATTGACTTATAAAGTCAATTCAGTCATCTTGTAGTTTCCTTTGGGTTAATCCCATTCATGTGACATAGCTAGAACTTTTAATTTAGCCTCTGAGAGATTTCCTAAGAGACGCGTCGCTGCCGTTATAGACGTTGCCTTGAAGCATTAGCATAGTAACTGTCTGAAAACACATTCATTTGCAATTGTTCCTTATTCATCTGTCAAGTGAAATCCGCACAAGCTCATACCTGGCAGTTCCCCATGTTGTTGTCGCTCGCAGGCAAAAAGGCAAGCTCATAAGAAGTGCTCGGCTTCGCCCTGTTTACACACACTCGGCTTTTCCTGTAACCTCCATAAAAACAAAACACGATTTCTCTAGGCTGCCTGTTTCCCTGTTAAAACAAGAGGGGGGAAAATTAAATGCCTACAAGCAGATTTTATGATCTGATAAAAGATGGCATTTACTGTTGACTGATTTACCGTCTGTCAAAGTTTGCGAGTGCATTGTAATACAACAGCGGCCCTAGAACAACACAGCAGACTTGTTGAGAGGACTTTCATCACTGTGGAGTTTGGAAATCTCAATATAAGCCTCACAGCATCCGAGGTATGTTCCATCATAAACGTTTTTAAAGGACGCCAGATAGGAATAACTGCACTCCGATGCTGCTGTGTCTCTGGATTTTTAAAGAAAAAAGGATCATTTTTTTCTTTAAAAATAGAAAGTGGGAAAGTAATGGATTCGATAGACCGAGTCTGTATTATGAATAACTTTAAGTTAGTAATATTAGAGCATCATTAGGCAAGGCAAGGCAAGTTTATTTGTAGAGCACAATTCATACACAAGGCAATTCAAAGTGCTTTCACAGTTGCATAAAATTACAAGAAAACAGATAAAATCAATCATTAAAACATCAACATAAAAATAATCAATTACAGTAAAAGGCAAGAGTGCAGATAAAATACTTTCAGTTTTCATATGCTCGGGTAAAAAGAGCTGTTTTCAGCCTGGATTTGAACATTGTCAGAGTTGAGGCCTGCCTTACATCCTCATGAAGACTGTTTCAGATTTTAGCTGCATGAAACATTAGAGTACAGAGTGTAGCCACGTTCAGCTGTTTTATTTGATGTAGTGAACAAGGATTTCTTAAAAAAATCCCCTGGAGAACTATTAGAGAGCTTCAGTTATAGACCCTGGAAGAGCTGGAAGAGTGTAGGCCATCGTCGCTCGTGTCTTCCCCGAAATGTAGTGAAAGCGAAGGTGAGTGATTTGTCTTGGCCAAACAAATATTAGTTCAGTTAAGCCACTATTGCCCCGCTCTAATCACAAGTGGTGATCTCCTACGTAACTGACAGCCAGGTGATCTCAAAGAGCGTGTTTACATTTGCTCATGGGATCCTAACATATACTTGTGTTAACAAAATAAGCCTGGTCCACGGGTGAGGAATTTCAGCCCTGATTGCAACCACAGCACTCTGTGACAGAAGTGTTTGTAAATGAAGGATTTATGGTTTCTCAGGGTTCTGTTAATTGCCCATTGTGCTGCCTTTTCTGGTCAGACCTCTCTGTGAAGAATATAGTGGCCATATCAATCAATCAATCAAGTTTTATTTCTAAAGCGCCTTACAACAACCAAAGTTGACCAAAGCGCTGCACACAATAAAAATAAAAATACAATATAAAAAGGAGTACAATTTCATTAAAAACAGACCATCCACAACAGTTGCCACAGAACTATGTGTCAAATGCCTCTTTAAACAGGTGAGTCTTTAGTTTTGCTTTGAACAGGGGCAGGTCCGAAACGGCACGTAACTCAAGCGGCAACGAGTTCCAGAGTTTTGGACCTGCCACAGCAAAAGCCCGATCACCCCACTTTTTATGATAATAATAATAATAATAATGCCTTACACTTGTATTGCGCTTTATGATGTGACCTGGGCACCTCCAGCAGGTGGTGTTGGTTCTGCTGGGCTGGTAAGTTATATATTAACTTAGCAGTGTTGTTAAGGGCCTTTCTTATTTAAAGAGGAATGTTGACCTGTCATTTGTGTTAATGGGTAAAATGGAACAATAAAAGAAAATGGAAATGTTTGCGACACATGTAAATCATTGCTGTAAATGGTAAATGGTCTCAACTTATATAGCGCTTTTCCACCTACATTAGGCACTCAAAGCGCTTTACAGCAAGGAACCTCTCACCCATTCATACACCAGTGTACGCAGACACTGGAGGCAAGGTGGGTGAAGTGTCAACGACAGCATGCACCTTCAGGAGGCGGGATTCGAACCCCCGACCTTCCGATCATGAGACGACCCGCTCTACCATCTGCGCCACCGTTGCCCGTGTGCTGTGTGTTGTAAGAAGTGGCTAATTAATAATGGTTAATGGTTAATTGTGTAAGTTTTCTACCTATGTATATTCTTTGACACAGGGATTATATCTGTCATGCAGTTTTGATCAAGTTTGTATTTTGGGATCCATTGTTAGATTAATTGAAAATACTAGTTACGACTATGTTTGAAAATGTGTAGGAGTTAACGGTAGCCTTTTGCAGTTCACTGAACTTATCCCTGTGCAGTTGGCGTCAAATATTGTGTAGTTAGTGTTGTATAGTATTGTGTAGTTAGCTGAATATAGCTCTGTGTAGTTAGCTGAACATAGCCTTGTGTAGTTCGCTGAACATAGCCTTGTGTAGTTAGCTGAACATAGCTTTGTGTAGTTAGCTTTGCATAGTGTTGTGAAGTTAGCTGAACATAGCCTTGTGTAGTTAGCTGAACATAGCCTTGTGTAGTTAGCTGAATATAGCCCTGTGTAGTTAGCTTTGCATAGTGTTGTGAAGTTAGCTGAACATAGCTCTGCGTAGTTAGCTGAACATAGCCTTGTGTAGTTAGCTGAACATAGCCTTGTGTAGTTAGCTGAACATAGCTTTGTATAGTTAGCTTTGCATAGTGAAGTGAAGTTAGCTGAACATAGCCTTGTGTAGTTAGCATTGGTTGCTCCAACAACAGCCTCACTGTCTGTGCAGATCAAAGAGGACGTATAGCAGGGGGCAACAGCTTCCGCCTCATTCCCTTTAGTTTTTACTATCACCACTTCCTCCTTTAGCATCTCTAATTGGAGGAAAAACTCCACCAGAGGAAGTTCCCTGTGTGGAGTTTGCATTCTTTGTTGTTCCTCTTTTGTTTGGCCACACTCCTAGTCTCCTAGTCCTTTCTCCAGGCTATTGAACTCTGAGTGCACCCTGACCCCTCAGTGACTACCTCTCAGGAGGGACCAGGACCTTTGTACTTGGATGGAAGCTCTCAACTGCCCATGAAACGCTGGTATGAAGCCCTGGTGTGAAACCCGGTGTGACCTTTGATCAGTCCAGGCGTGCCCCCCTTACACAGCTCCTGTCCCGGTGACCACATGTGACCACAGCCAAGTGCATTCATGTGAAGATGTGCTGTATCCGTTGTGGGCATCAAAGACACGGGGAAGATGCTTGATACATTAGGAGTTCATCTCTTTTAGAAAGCCTTTTTACTGCATACATTGAAGAACTCACTACTCCATCTAGTGGCAACTCCGAAGACAGCACAGGGAACAGATTAACTCTTTTACAGGTAGAAGGTGAGTTGTTGTTAGCATTACCATAAAGGTAAAGCTTACAGTACAAAGTAAAACTGCTCCCTGAAAGCTGTGAAACCTTCTTATATTATATAAGTGAATAATTTGGATGTTAGAAATGCATTATAAAAGTAAGGAATTTGTTTATTTGCTTTCATTGTTTGTAAGGAAAAGATCGGGCATGTGGCCTTTACTTCATTCTTCTGCACTAGGGTCAGGAATCAAACAATGTTAGCAATGGTAACTTCAGATCAGACCATTACTAACATTGGATTGTGTCTCTTACTGAAAGGCATTAAACTGAAATGGTGTATGTTATACTTGCAAAGGGGAAACTCCTTTGTTGCAGGAAAAAAATAAAACATTAAAATGTGTTTATTTAAGGCTGTATGAATATACTTTTCCATAATCACACACCATTACGTTTGTCTTCATAGCCTGTGTCTCTGTGTAATATGTGCACTGTACTGTGAGCTGGCGCCCTCATGCATATGTATGCCTGCTTTTGTACATACAATGTTTTTCATGGTTGCGTGAGATTAGTAGTGCCTAAATGACACAGTTTGATCAATGTTGCCAGGCTCTGGCCCTGGTTCCTTTGTTTTTTGTTCATCATCGCCCGTGCGGACTCAAATATGTGGGTAACAAAAATTGATATAATGACGGAGTGCGCCTTATTATCTTCAAGCTGCATCAGATTGCCAAACTTCTGAGGGAAAGCAAAACGTCTGGGAAATATTACAAGTCATTTATCAAGTCCCTCTCATTAGCATATTGCCTACAGAAGCACTAGCACAAATCTAAATAAAAGTGGCCGATTGGGAGTTGCTTCCATTTTTCTTACAGCAAGAAAAAAAAAAGTCTCTCTGAAGCCTTTTTTGCATCCTTGACTTCCGACCGACCTTTTTGGGTTGACATTGCCAACACTCCCGCTTATAAGTCTGATCTTGAGAGATGGGAGGAGATCCGTCATGTGGCTGACACCGGCCCATCCTCTGCTCATGCTAATGTGAGTGGCTGCGACTGGCTGAGTAGCTTTATGATGAGTTGTGAACGTCCTTACTTGTACAACAACAGTGGCAGAGCTATATTAATTAGGGGGTGACTGCATACTCCATTTTTCCTTGTCACGTTGAGCCCGGTCCCAGGTGTACCGTGACAGAGAGGGGGCCGCTACAGTCCAGATGAGGTGCGCCCAGCCCTGCATCCAGAGAGCCAAAATAATGAGTTTCCTTCCCCCTTTAGCCAGTGTATGCACCATGATATACAACTTGCAATTAAGCATGGCTTGGTGATCCAGTGATTAATGTGTCTTGTGGCGCTTGTGAAGGCACTGGGACTGAATTGGGGAGTGCAGCGCTGGCTGGGTCTGCGTGTTTATATTCCTATCATGGCCGCACTGCTCTCCTTCTCCTTCCTCTTAACCGCTCGCCATTACAGGGAAGATGGAGAGGACCATTTGCAATTCAGTAACCTTTATGACAGTGCACTCTTTAATCAGAGGCCCCTATTTCCTTTGTGGAGCAACACACTTACATACACACTCGCCTCCCCGCACTGTGAGGGCTATAGAGAGGCCCATGAAATGCCCAGGCTGCCGCTGGAAGTGATTTACAATGCCCCTGTAGTTTCATTTGTTGTTGCTGAAGGCTTTTAATTTTTATGGAGGGACAGCACTAAGTAAATTGTGTCTTGTTTAAGAGAGTTGATTTGGTTTTTAAAGAGCAGACGAGGGAGGTACTGACAGAGCTAGCAAGACAGTGTTATGAGTTTTATCGTATGTCAAATGTAACTTAGCCAAATCTTCTTTATCATTATAATACAGTAAGGCTGTACTTATTTACTTAATTTCTTTGTTGATTTAGAATGACTTCATTTAACATTAAGGCATACAGTTATCAGAAGATATTGCCATTACGACTCCAATATTTACAGTGGAGTGCTTTGTATCTGATTGCAGTTGTTGTGACTAAGCGACATAATAGATACTACTATAATTAAACTGCTGCTGACTGGACAGCACTATTACAAATACTCCATTGCATATGAGCTGTAATGGCATAGTGGCGTTTGCAGCCACTTTGCTGCTTCTGTTTAGTGATGAAGGCCTTTGATTTGCTTTATCCTCCAGAGTCCTATTGGAGCGAATGAGCGACACTCATCGTACAGAGCACAAGGGCGCCCCTCCATACCCCCCCACCTCTCCCTCCTCTTTACTGGATCATTTCCCTTCACACCCAGAAAGGCTTTGTAGTGCTGGCATCATTCTCTCGCCCTCTCGCTCACTACTGCCTCTCTCCTCTTTTTCTGCTCCTTCACTCCAACTTTCATAAGCTCAGTAAAGCATGGCCTTCAATTCCCTTGTTCTAGTGTTTTCACTTAAGATCAGGAGTGATGAGCAAAAGGTTTCTGGCTCAATCCTTGAGCAAAGGCTTGGCGTGACAGGGATTATTATTTATTTGTCATCTTGGATGTAATAAGCTGTAGGTACAGAGTGGAGAGCGGGTGATTTATTGCTCTGTCGAGCGCCAGTAGCAGTCCGGCCGCTGGGGCGTGCAGGATGAATACAGGCCTGTCACTCCCGTCCATCCATCTCTGCGCCTGCCGCCCTCACAACACCGCCCCATTTCATGCCAGAATACATAAACAATCTTTCATTACTCCCAGGCCTTTTTTCATTTTGCTCTTCACACAACACAAAGTTTGAACGTATTTATGCATCTCCCTCTCCCTCACGTCTGTATATCTGTCCTTGTTTCATATGATCTTGTTTTTCTCTCACAGCAGAGGCGGGGTTTTCTTAAAGTCCTCAGGAGAATCCCTAGCATTTTTTCCACTCATTCTCCAGTTTCATTGTCATTTCCGATCCCTTTAGCCACGACTTAATTTTTCTCCTCAGAAGTGATTACGAGGGGAACAGCTGATCACTCCCACTTGCACATGAACTTTTCAGCATGGATTATTCCCAGTGCAGAAGCTTCCTGAGCTGGTGCTGATCGGACAGCAGTATGTCGGAGGCTGTCAGCGCGCTGTCCCCCCAATGCATTAGTGTCAGTCTCCACGCTGCAGCAAGCCATGAAATGAGTGATGAAATATCAAATCCTCCCACCCCTCCATCTCCACACACCCCCGACGCACAAGACACAATATCGACCGCCAGTCCATTTAGACAGGAATTTAATATTTTCAGCTAAACCAATCACACATGGTTACAGCGGGGTGTAATCCAATCACTTTCTATCATAAATGCGTCTCTTGTGGGGCTGTTCACGGAGCTGATAAACTGTAGGAATCAAGACGTGGAAAAACATGGCCTTAATAGATTGTCTGAGCTGCTTTAGAGAAGCTTGTCCTGCGCCCCTTTTGTCGATACACCGCTGTAACTTCTCCCTGCAAGCGCCGATTGGCTAAAGTGGAGCTGACTTTGTGAGTAGGTCTTTCATTTATTAGGGCCTTTATCTCTAAGGGCAGACCGGGAGAGGGCTAAAAGAAGATGCTTAGCCCACATCAGATGGATAGGGCAAGACTTAGTATAATTATGAGACATTTATTATGGAGAGTTGATTAATAGCCCTTTCTGGACAGGGCCTGTACCACTGGGTGTGCTGCGGTTTCACTTACTTTGTCCTTTGCAAACTGTTTTCAATGACGATGCTTTCAGGGACCGCGTGGTTCTGTGTGTGTGTGTGCCGAGCCTGGGCCTCTGCAACAGCCCAGTGAATGGAGAGCATTTGTTAGGGCACATAGGTGGCGATGCCTCACACAGCCAGTCAACTGAGAATACTCATTTGGTTGCTGAATAAGGCCCTGACAGCCACCATTTATATCTGGCTCGTTGTATGCTGTCCAGCCGATTAATAACACTTTATTGCTGTCTAATTAGTGTCGGCTGATTGGAAACCGCAACAGAAGCGAGGAAAAGACTGGGCAGCTTTGTTTCACACTCCGTAGCCGCTGACAGAAAAAAATTATTAAGGTGAATAGCAGGCGGTTTTAATGGCACACACCAAATCATCCAGGCATCTTTTATGGAGAAGGCTAACATTTTACCTTTAACGACCTGATAATTACAATCTATGGATATCAAGATCTGCATTTGTCACGTTTGATACTAGCAGACGCCGTGCCGTAGAGTTCCGCTGTAATTGCCGTTTGATCAGCCATTACGGCCTCATGAGCATTGTCAGTTTCTGCCTTTGAAGATGCTCCGACTCGAGAGTGATCACTCCTCCTGTGGCCATGGTGTCATCATTACCAGTAACAACCTGTTCAACAGAATTAGGCCTACATGTTTGTATAAATTATGCTCATGTTAGGGGTACGAGTGGAATTTAAATGGGGAAAAGTGTGAACAGAAAGTAAAAAGTCCTATGGCGTGTAATATCATTTCAAATATGTTCTTCTTTTGTAACAGTTGCTCATGACTCTCCCTATTGATGCAAAGTTTGAGAACAAGCTTACAGGTACAGTGCAATGGAGCCTGCACATGAATAAATAAAGTAAAACACTCTTTGGGCCCCAAGCAATTTTCGGATTGGTAAGGGGGCCGCGATGTCCCGGACTTTGGGAATGGCTGTTCTAGATACATTACTGTATTTAAAGTTACACTACAAATAATATCACGGCTTTAAAACCTTGAATATAGGACCAATTAAAATGGCATATCATACGAAATCTACTTTCTTGAGCTTTCAACCTTATAACGTTGTTCCCTCATCCATTCTTGTCTTTACCGGCTGCAGAAATGCTAATTTGGCCTTGTTGGTGTCTGCTAAATTAAACAGATAAACTGCTTAGCTCCCCTCCTGGAACCGCCACCTTAACGTGGTGGAGGGGTTTGAGCGCCCGAATGATCCTGGGAGCTCTATTGCCAGGGGCTTTGTGCCCCTGGTAGGGTCTCCCATGGCAAACAGGTCCTAGTTGACGGGTCAGACAAAAGATGGTTCAGAAGCCCCTTATGGAACCATTAGGCTGTCCTTCTGTGGACCCATCACCTACAGGAGGAGCCATAGGGGCTCCTCCTGTAGGAGCTGGTGCAATGTGATCTGGGCAGCTCCAACAGCTGCCCCCACGACCTGACAACGGAAAAGTGGAAGAAAAAGGATGGTTGGATGGATGGAACTGCTAAGCTCTTCCCAGAAGATGGTGAAAGTCTGTTGTGGAGCGAAGGGAGCTGCACAGGAGAAAGAGGAAGGAGGAGCTGACCAGTGCAGGCTCTGAAACAGGGACAAACTCAAGAGGTGGTGCACCGTTCTAGAGGATCAGAGGAGACTGAAGGCAGCCAGCTAGAGCCAGCTCAGGACTAACACCTGAACACAATTTCATTGTACTGTTGTACAATGACAAATAAAGCACTTACTGACTTACTTACTTACTTACTTACTTACTTACTTACTTACTTACTATGTAATAGATATAAGCTATAACTGCCCTGTGAATTTTAAAAGTCTATAATCCATCACCAGACTTACTCCGAGCAGTTCTGCACTCAAATTGTGTTCATCATAGTGTCATCAATTTGTTAGCATGCTGCTAGCTAAAACTGATTACGATTTTATCATGGAATGGCACATGATAAAACCAGAGAAGGCTCTAATTACAAGAGTAATAATTTATTACATCATTTACAAAAATATGTATATAAAAAAACTATGTATATATATTACATAATAATAACCATTGTATTTTTTTTAATCCAAAACTGACATTAACGCACTGGAGAAATATGATCCCACTGATCAAATTTGCATTATTGCTTACTATAAATCCTATTTAAAATTATAAAATTAATTGAAAGAGCAACTTTATGCCTAAAACCGTCAGTGAGGCGCCATCTACAGGTGATCTGTCTTTACTGCATTTAATTTTTGAATTTGGCGCCACTATTTGCACAGGCATGAAGGCTGATGTCAGCCGTGAAGCCTGACGTCAGTTGCCCTGCCGCTCTGGTTGGAGCGGGCAACTGGAGTTGGAGAAGGAATAGCGAGAGAGTATTTTCATCGGTTGTCAGCTTTGCGATTAGTTATAGCATTTAGGTAGATTTTTTTTAGCATAGCTTTTTGTATTATAAATAAGTGTGTAGTGTTATAGCGTTGTTGTTGAATATTGTAGTTTTAGTCATTAGTTGCTTTTATTACTAGATTAGCTGAATTTAGTTTAGGACATTTGTTAGTATTGGTTTTAGAGTTCAATATCGTGTGTAATTTTAGTGTATATTGTTTATTGTACTGTATAGTCGCTGGAACTCCATGCTCGGACTTTGTTTACGAGTTGAAGTAAATAATAGTCAGATGACTCAGGCCTGTCTAACACCGACCCAGACCCTTCCCACCCCTCACTCCCCTCACTCCTCCCGCATGCTCCTTAGTCCTCCAGGCAACGCCCCTTTTCTGTTGAGATTTTCAAATCTGAGGCTCTGAGACAGAGGCTCTGGAAGGGGGGGTTAGTTACTCTACTCTACAATACAATACAATAGAGCCTGCCCCCGTATGCTAGCGAGTATCAAGGAGGACAAGCTAATGGTATGTGTTATTAAATTAGTGATGCATCAATCCAGATTTTTTGCTTAAATGCATTATAAATAAGTTTTATCAGTGTCACTGTAACAGTATTTCTCAAACTAAAATGCAAACACTAGTGGCCAATATTAGCCTATTTCACTACTTTAGGTGTGACTCAGTCATAGTTTCTGTTGCAGCCTTGACTGATTGAAGCTAGCATTAGCATGCTACTGCTAACTGCAATATTTTCACTTTTAAAAACACATCTGTTTGAGTTGGCATTTCAATCAGAGTTGAGCTGAACTTTGAAGTTAAACGTTTAAAAATCATTATTACTTAAAGAGTAAAACAGCATTGTGGTCAGGTCTAACTTATTGAATTTGATTCCATTTGATTCCTTGCCCCTTAAAATGTAGGTTTTGACAATAAGATCAAAACTATTGGTCAATTAGAAGTTAAACAATTGAGGAAAAATAGGTTTTACGGAGGCCATTTTGAAAAATCCAAGATGGCTGCCCTCAGAGGTCAAATCCAGCTTACCTCCACATCTGAAATGAATGCCTATAATATGTAATAACACTGGTAGAAATGTTATGCTTTCTTCACAAAGTGCACAATTTTTATGCTTAACCGCTCTACTATATTGACTCTTTGCAGTAAAAAATTCCACCGACCCTCACAAAAACACAGCAAAGATGTACAAAAGTAAAACAATGTGGAACACAGAAACAAAATGCACAAATGCAGCTCGCATTAAAAGACAAACAATTCATCTGTATTTCAAGAGAGAGAGAGGGAGGTTGCTGCTTGTTTTACACGCCGTCAATGACATGATCTCAAATTATAAAAAAATAACAATGCTGAGGTACCCAGACTAATTCACAGGCCATAATTATGCCTGAGGTGTCCACTTTAAGGTAATAAAGTAGAATTAACAAAGTGTGGGCAGATTTCCAATTCGTTGTAGACATCCAAAGGCCAGTGTATTGAATGCGGTTGGTCTCGCTGCTGGCTGTAGAAATGTTGCTACACCTCTTCTCATTTGTGTCTCCGATAAACTGAACGCTTAGGTCAGTGAGGGCCCGCCGCTCGCCTCAACCTCCAAACCACCACTGACACGCGGCTGATCAGGCTCTAATTAAGGAGACATTTTCTCCCCGTGATTTCTATTGACGCTCAGGAGAGGGGAGAAAAACTGCACAAACAAACTAGGCCACTTTCTACCAGCTGCATGCAAAACAGAGCTCCCTTTTCTGGCCAGTCAACAGTCTCACTAGTTTCATTTAAGTACATCGGATGTGCCTGTACTACTACTACTACTGACTACTGACAGTTGTTCTTGTACTTATATTTGTGTACGAGTAACTATACTAGGTTTTATTCTAGGGCAGGGCGATAAGGCCAAAAAGTTATATCACGGTATGAAAAAGAAATATCACAATAACGATATATTTGGTGCAATAATTTACACCTGGCAATATAAATCAAAGCTTTTAGCCGATGGGGAAAATTCATTTAAAGCTATATCATTCTTTTTATTCATCACGTGCAATCAGATTCGTTTATTTGCCGTGACGTGTTGTTGGCGAGCAACGTCACTCACGGGACACGGAAGTCCCCTCAATAACAATCTACGAACGATGCACGAAAGAGAGAAAGCGTGTCTCCAGTCGGCGGTAAATGACCGAAAAACACACCGGCAGTAGGTGAGTTTTGTTATTCATAATCCTGCACAAATATTAACGCAAAACCGCTAATAACTCCACATCAACAGCAGACGCCCGCCCTTCGCTGATTGGTTTACTCCGCTTCCTGTTTGCTTGCGTATCTACCGCTGTGGGAAATGGATTCGACGCAGCGGTGACCAGACTTACTCGCTGGTCAGCGGTGAGTCTGAATTTTTCCAGGCTAGTTGTTAGCGCCAGACTAAGCGAGTTGGCTACATCTACACCCTCCAGAGATTTTTCTGAATCATTCCCATCTCCAAAGTCACCTATGGGATTCCCCAACCATTTTGAACCTTTGATAAAACAAGGGATTCAAATGACTCCAGTCATGTCAAGACCAAGGCTTTCATCCCCAAAGAAGTATCATGTCCCTCTCCCACCTCCGCCTTTTTCACCCAAGGTCTCCCCAGCTCGGCCCCCACCACTGGTGCCCACAGCTGTTATCTCCAGCAGCTTCACTGCTGCTGTCTAGGACATTAGGGGCCTCTCCGTTGCTACCATGCATAGCAAACTCAAAACCAACCAGAGGTCCATAGAGGGAGTGTGTTCTTCTGAAACAATTAGTACTGTCAAACAACATAGATTAGATAAGAGAGGGACAGTCAGACCGTCCAATCAAAGAACTCTAATCCATATCCCTTGCAAAAAGATTTCAACCACTCAAACACAGATAAATCTCAAACATGCTGTACTCAATGTCAGATCATTAAAAAACAAGTCATTTTTAATAAATAGTTTTATTTCCTCTTATAATCTAGATTTTATGTTTTTAACTGAAACATGGCTTGACAAAAACACTGGAAACGCAGTTTTGATTGAGTGTAGTCCATCAAATTTCAATTTTGTGTCTGAAACACGCCAAAACCAAAGGGGCGGGGGTGTCTGTGCCATATTCAGGGACAATATAGTCACCCACAAATTGTCGTTTGGGGTTTTTCAATCATTTGAGTATATGTCTTTCAAAATGGAGATAAAACAATCTTCCATACTTTATATGACTATTTACAAACCACAGAATTGTTTTATTGAGGATTTTATTGAATTACTTTCATTTATATTGACTGATTTTGATTGTTTAGTCATTTCAGGTGATTTTAATGTGCATGTGGATGTGACCAATGACAGGCATGCAAAAGAATTTAGAGATGTTCTAGAAATGTTTGGTTTAACTCAGCATGTGAGTGAAGCGACTCACAACAAAGGCCACACTCTAGATCTAGTCATTACAAAAGGTGTTAATATATCAAATGTGAATGTTGTTGATGTTGCTTTATCTGATCATTTTTGTGTCTTCTTTGAACTGTCTGTTACACCCAAACCAGTGGTTGGGCCTGGAGTTATTCAAAGAAGACGCTTAAATGATACAACAAGGACACAGTTTATGGAAATTATCAGATTGGAAAATCGTCCATGTTCTAATGTTGATAATCTGTTGGACTCTTACACATCAAGCGTCTTAAATGTTTTGGATACTATTGCTCCTGTCAAGGTTAAAATGGTTAACAATAGACAAAAGGCACCTCGGAGAAGTGAAGATTCGGTCAGGGCACAGAAAAGGGAGTGCCGAAAAGCCGAACGGAAATGGCGCAAGTCAAAGCTCCAGGTTCATTTTGAGATATACAAAGAAGTGCTTTGTGAGTTCAACCAGATTTTGCGTAGAGAAAGGGAGAAGTACTTCTCTAAAATCATCGCCAACTGCAGAAACAATTCTCGTGTTTCGAGATTCAATTGCCCACTAGATTTCTGAAGTCTGTACTGACCAGCTTGTTACCACAACTTGTTCAGTTAGTTAAGATCTCATTTGAGACGGGAGCATTTCCAAAGGCTTTGAAAACCGCGGTCATTAAGCCTCTTCTAAAGAAGAGCAGCCTTGATCCCAAGGTACTGAACAACTACCGGCCCATATCAAACCTACCATTCTTAGGAAAAGTCCTAGAGAAAGTAATATATCAACAGCTCACTTACTTTCTCCTATCTAACAATGTGTTTGATACTTTCCAGCACTGAGACAGCTCTGATCAAAGTGACAAATGATATCCGTATGAACACCAACGCAGGTAAGGTCTCAGTTTTAGTTCTGCTGGACCTGAGCGCTGGCTTTGACACAGTGGACCACGGGATTACTTACGTACGTCCTATCTCGAGGATAGGACGTACTTTGTCGAAATTTGCAACTCAGTCAAAATTTCCATGACCTGTGGAGTCCCCCAGGGGTCAATCTTGGGACCCCTCTTATTCAACTTGTACATGCTTCCATTGGGTCAGCTAATAAACAGCAACAATGTGTCGTACCACAACTACGCAGATGACACTCAGATCTATGTCTCACTGACAGCAGGTGAACAAGGGCCTGTAGATACTCTCTGTCACTGCATCGAACAGATCAGTTTGTGGATGCAAAACAACTTTCTCCAACTAAACTCATTGTTTTTGGCCCACAGACACAAAGACAAAGTGTTATCAGTCACCTTGAGACTCTCTCTAAAACCAAAAAATCAGGAGTATTCATGGACTCAGACCTGAACTTAAACAGCCACATCAAAGCAATAACATCATCAGCTTTTTATCATCTGAAAAACATGGCTAAGATCAGAGGAATAGTGTCAAAACCAGACTTGGAGACACTCATCCATGCATTTGTCTCCAGCAGGTTAGACTACTGTAACGGCTGCTCACTGGCCTTTCTAAACGAGCTGTTAGACAGCTGCAGTACATCCAGAACGCTGCTGCTCGAGTCCTGACAAGAACCAGGAAATACGACCATATTAGTCCAGTGCTCCGGTCTCTGCACTGGCTTCCTGTCACTCAGAGAATAGAATTTAAAACAGCTCTGCTTGTGTACAAGTCTTTTCATGGTTTAGCACCAAAGTACATCTCTGACATGTTAGAGCCGTATGAACCATCTCGGGCCCTGAGAACTGAAAGTATTTTATCTGCACTCTTGCCTTTTTACTGTGATTGATTAATTTTTATGTTGATGTTTTAATGATTGATTTTATCTGTTTTCTTGTAATTTTATGCAACTGTGAAAGCACTTTGAATTGCCTTGTGTATGAATTGTGCTCTACAAATAAACTTGCCTTGCCTTGCCTAGCGAGCTAGGCAATGCTACAACTTGTCGGAGTTCCACGAAGACGCAAATCCTGAGCCCTTTCCTGGCAAATATAAGCGACAAAATCGAATTCATATCATTAGATTCTTTAAGCGCCTGCCCCTGAGGCCTCCACAGTCATGTTTATGCTGCTGCTTTGAGTGACTCTGAGTGTAGCATTAGCCGTGGTCTCCGCCTGGTCCTGAAATCAACTGCGCATGCAAATGAGCTCATCTACCGCGGTATGAAAGTTCACACCGGTGTCCAAAAACTATACCGGTATTACCGCGCACGATATGATATGGACAACCCTATTTTATACCTTTCTAGAAACTATACTTGTTACTATGTCTTTTCGTTCTTGACATTACAGCCAACTCTTCTCAAGTGCTTTTTGAAAAATATAGAATAAACTTAGTCGAGGGCTAATTTTGAAACTAACAAAGTTTCCATTTTTTCTTTTCAATTCTTCAAAATCTTGATTGCTTCTCCTTCTCCTTCAGACCTGGCTCAACTTTGGGATTACCAGTATCCAAATATTAGGTTACCTTGTGGGTGTCCAGCTGATCAGTAGACGCACATGTGGCATCACTGGCACGTTTGTTTATGTGTCATACTGTATTCTTTAAACAGTTGAGTTGCACTCGTGGTGTAGCAACATATTTTCTGGAATGTTCTGCATTGTGGCTTTAACTGTTGTAATATTAAGATTGTCTCTCCTTTATGGGTGAAGCGCTCCATCTATCTTCCTCATGGCACTTGTCTCTCCTCCTCAGGCAGCCCCTCCTGTCTTTACGTTGCGGCGGTGTGACTTCCCGAGCAGCTGCCTGTCTGGGCTGTCTAAAGCAGAGGGGAGCTGCAGCATTAGTGTTTGTGCTTGCCTGTGCAATAGGAGGCGACGCGCGTCAGGGCCTCTGTCAGCACACGAGCCGGGGATGCAGATGGGAGGTGAAAAGCTCCCGGCGACTCTCCTCTCTCCCTGTCCCCTTCTGAAACTGTGCGCCGCTTTTATTGCGCCTCTCTTTTCTTTGGCCCTCCCCGTCCCCTTTGTTATTGCGGCCCGTGAGGAGGGAGCGGGCTCTCTCCGACAAAGTGGCAGGATTGATAGATGGACGGAGGCGCGGAGTGGATGAGAGAATGGATGAGGGCGGAGGCGAGAGTTTAACACAGGCAAACACAGAGAGACAGAGAGGAACGACCCGCTCGCCTATACGGCCCTTTCACAGTCCCACAGCAATTAAGAGCTGCACTAACACACTGCCAGTGCACTCCCAGCCTCGCCGCCCGTTTGGTCACAGCGCATATGAACCACTGTGACAGCAAACAGAGGCCGCTCCAGGAGTTCAGCGCCTACACAAGTCAATACACACATCCTGTGGACTGGCAAAGAATTAAATCTTTATGAGAGGGTTATTATTGTTTACCTGACGCATTGTATAGAGCTCTGTTATAGTGAACTTTGCCATAGAAATACTTTTACAAAAATAATATCGAGGAGAAAAATTGTACAATGGGCGACAACAATAGACTTTTCTGTTAATAGTTCTATACATGAACAGTGGAGGTCAAACTTTTTGAATGTTTGCCATCTTGAAATTGGAGCGGGTTTTCCTTCCTTCCAGCAGTTGTACCCAAATCTCTGTGCAGTGGTGTGCACGAGCAGGCCATTTTTCACCCTGTGCATACCTAACCAGCCCCAGAGCGGGAGATGGCCGCGAGCTGCTGGAGAGTGTTGTTATTACTAAAGCTTTCCTCTGCATCTTGGGTGGGGTACATGCGGCTGTGTGCGCGTATCCTCTCATTACGCTCCTACCTGCTCTGCATTACTTGTCAGTGCAGTCGGAGCACCCTGCTCAGATTAAGACTAATGCCGATGGCCCCAGGAACTGCGATTAGAATCACACTCATTACTCAGGGCCTGGTGACGGAAGCAATTTAAAGCCCTGGTCTTTACAGTACAAGAGGCAGGGCAAGCCCCCACTGTCAGAGGAGCACTGGCACACACACAGTACTCACTCACACTGAGCTGCCTTAAGCCCTCCAAGGACACCTGAAGGCCAGGCCCTCGCTGCTGTAATGGACTCACTCTCCTTCCTTTTGGCTTTACATTTATTTAAACTGGCAACAGACAATGGAGCGAGTAACCGAGCTGCAGTTTGCATGATGCTTACGGAAGATGGCACCGTGAGAGGCAATCATGTTAAAGAGAGGTGTGTTTGTGTGGAGTCGGCTGCAGTGCCAGAGAAAGATTAGCCGGTCAATAATTGTCAGAGACATATCATTGAGACGGATGGAGTGTACAGTGTGTAGAAGTGTTGTTTGGAGCGCCTCTATTGTGTGTTGGCCCCTGCAGTGAGGTTACAGCTGCTACTGTCCCTCTGACAGTTGTCCAGAAGAATGGCAGCCAGGGCCATCTCTAGGCCGCCTGTCACTCAATAATGAAGGATGGGCCCATCAATTAGCACCTGTCACCATGGCAACTCTGTTACGGTAATGACAGCATTGAGGGCCGCACAGCACAGCACTTTCATCTTGGCGTCTGTCAAAGGAAGATGATTACATTTGAAACTTTTTGTTGGATTGTGTGTATTTTTAACAATGACCTGATGAGTAATCTCCTACGTATAAACAAATGAGGGCATGTCCAATTGTACAAAGGTGCTGGGATTAGGTTGAGTGTTACAGTTTTACTTGTCACTACTGAGCGTTATCGACTGATTACCATGGTAACGCTCCCTGTGAACAAAGGTAAAGGCATATGCATTGGCCTCCTGCTGAGCCCTCTCTTGTACACAGATGTGCATGGACACTGCAGGTGTGTGGATGAGTACACTTTCAGGATGTGCCGAGTGCTGTCAATCATTGATTTGTTGCTCTGACAGCAGACTGATGGCTACAGTGATTGAAGGAGTCAGGGTTTTGTCTTTGTCCCTGTGCTGCTGTGAGGATTCAAGTGAGTAATCCTCACACCCCACGTTCGACGCCGCCCGTCACCCACCCCTCCTCTTCTTCCCTAATTTCCCTCTCCCCTCTCTCTCTCTCTTCTCTCTCCCTTTTAACAAATGGGCATCAACAGGCCATGAAATAATCAATGCTGATGATCCATCTTGGAGCCTGTCGATATGTTAATGAGCTCGCCTCATGGTTATTGCTGCGGGGTCATAAATCACTGCCTCTTAGCAGAATGCACAGCAGCTGCTGCACAAACCCCAGGCCAGGAATAAATACTGTCTTTTAACGATTAATGCCACAACATTCTGCTGCCCTGCGCCTTGATTGTTTTCAGATGCCAAAAAAGTAGGACGGATTGTAAATCAATAAAACAATAAGACAAAGTGTTTTAATAAAAGGAGAGGTTGCGAGTAAATCATTGCAGTGCTCCATTTAGCACTGCTTCCTGGCTAAGGAATAATTGGATACCTGGTGCCCAGAAGTCATTTTTAAGGTTATAAATGCCTGTGTCGGCTAGCCCTGAGAAGCAGGCTTGCTTGCAGCCCTACATTTTTCAAATGCCCTTTTTTGAGGAAACTGAGAAAAGCACAGGGAAGGTTTAGTGGCTATTTATTTCACCATGAGGAATGAAAAAATAACATGTTTTCTACGGATGCAGCATAAATCATAATGATACATCTCTGAAACGTACAACAACAATAATAACCAAGTGCAATGCTTTGCCAATTACTAAGGAAAGGGAACACTTTCCAATGCAAACAGTAAAATCATAGATGATCACATAGAACATACCAAATATCTATTTACATAAACTTTGACAACCTCTGTATAAAAGAGAACACGTCAACTTTGTACAATGTTGTGATCGTTATAAATGTACGGTTAAACTTTGAAATACAATATCATTTTCTCTGTTGCGATCCTTTGACAATTCCATTGAAAACATTTTCCAAGTCTAAAGAACAAAGCCTCACCTGTGAATGATCGTGAGGGGCAGACAGTTTTATGCTGTAGCCCCTGGACTCCTCATGACGGATGAATCATCAAACCAATCATCTATTTCACTGTTAGTAACATAAATGTCTCCATCACTCTTGTGCAGTCGATATCGGCAGTGCTCACGGCTCCATTGTTTGTGCCACTATCCGAGACTCTCTCTGCTTGTATAAAAACAATGATAGTCAAGGATGCAGCGAAAATAGGGCTTTGCAGTATATTGCTAAATTATACTATTAGTTCCACTGGTGTACATAGTTTTTTTTTTTACGTTGAAAGTTCCTTACATAAATCCACCAGCTAAAGTGTGATAGTTTATGCTAACATTGTTCGCGTCTATTTATTTGGACAAACTGAGTTTACTCCACGCTCTGACAGGCGGATTCCAGCGGCCTGTGCTGGGCTTATATCACGGCGGCGATATAGTGCAGCTCTGCATTTTTCTGTCTCACTTGTAAGTATTTTAATGATGAATCTGCTCCTCTGGCTCACGCCGGCTCCGGGCGGACATAACAGCAGTTGTTTAAGTTTTCCAAAATAAATAGTGAATATTTCAATGGAGACAGATAGCAGAGAGGAGCCTGGGAAATGGCATAGTTTGACTTGTGGAAGTTGCCTTTCTAAATTGTTTTTGTTACCGCGATAAGGAACATTAACTCCAGATGTCAAAGAAAGTAAATAATTTATCAGTCGGCTGCAATAAATGCCGCGCACCGAAAAGCCAAATGGAGATTTTTATTCCCTCTACCTGTCATCTATCAGTGGGCGCCGTCTCGCACTGATCTAGCACGTCTCCATACATGCAGCCAACCAGCCGTAGCAAACATTATCACTATCCCCCTTGATTTTTGGATCACATCTGTGTGGCGTGCCGCTGGAGAACAGATGGGCCTGCGCGCCGGTTATTAGTGTGAATTTATGGCCTTACAACATAGACTTTCATTAGACAGGGTTGCCATTTAACATGGGTTAAAGAGAAGGCGCTTTACACTTCTCTGCACTGATCTATATTCTGAGCAACTCATTCTGGATATTCATTATTGCTCTGGGACTTGTGTGCGTCTGATTTATTCGGTCGGCAGAAGAGGCTGAGGCTGGAAGTGCATTTGCAGCGCTGTTATCTGGAGCTAATGTACGGGGCGACAGAAATTGTTGTTGAGAAGTGACTGTGCGATAATTTGGTGTCTTATCTTTCAAGTAGAATTGAGTATTCTTTTCCATTACTTGGTAAATGATGAAACACCTCCACCATCATCGCAGGTTGATATACAGTGGTCGGTACTCAACACAAAGTAGTTCATATACTATATTGTCCCATATATTGTCCTTCAATGACACTGGGGCAACTTGTCAAGACGATCTGCCGCCAAATGTCTGACTGTAATGGAGTCTTGTGCAGTTTTTGTTGGACAGTATAGAAGGTGAGTCTGTTACTGTTGAATACAGTACTTTTATTTACTATTTGGTCCAACACAAAAGTATTGAGTCCGAATAACAGTTTTGTGTTGTGGTCATTGTTCTTGTACCTGACTTTGTGGGCCATTTAGGGGGTGTAATTCTTATGGGGATGCGTGCTTATTAGGCAAAAGCTGTTGATAAGAAGGATCTGGGAGGAGTGAGAAAGGATTTAACACTCGCAGCAGGTGCGGCGGGTTGGCGCTGCATTGTAAAAAAAAAAAAAAAAAGCGCTCCACAGCGGAGCGCGGCGGCCATTTATTGTGGAATGAGTGTGATTTTACGGCATTTTGTTGTGGTGTGATACTAAATGCTAATTAAGCTCTACAACCATAATTAGAAGCCGGCGCTTGACAGACTTATTTAACTAGTTGCACAGGACGAGCAGATTAACACATATACCATGGCTTGTACGCAAATGTGACATCGCACTTGCGTATAAACATCTCACCTTATAATTACACTAGGCTAACTACCACGCTAGGTAGATGAGGGTTTCTATAGGATTATTCTTCCTTTGTTCTATAGCTGTTCTATCACAAAGCAAAAGCGTGTTACATGTATATTAGTAAGGTCCAAAACTATCAGTTATTTAATATTTCACCATCTAGTCCAAAACAGCAGAAGGAAGCAACTAGGGAGGTGGAAGTTGCAGACATTTTACCCAACCCCAAATAACCGGATATATAGATACAGTGTTCCTGTCCTTGTCTACTAAGTAACCATGTCTGTAGTTTTGTATTGCGTCGGACAATTTATTATTTCCAAAGTATTGTTTTCTAAATCTTCATGACAGAGTTTGAACGGTGCTTTTAACTTCTTGGAATAGACATTGCAGGCTTAAAACCGCTCCACAGCCGGAAAAGTATTTGTTAGTTGATATAACAGAGCGAGTGTTGGCAGATCTCATTTGGAGGTCAGCATGGCAGTCTGTTTGCACCTTTGATGCTTTCGATTAGGCTAATGCAAACATGCCAAATGAGCGTCCCAGGGCACCCCAGATCAAAGTATAGCCGGTCAAGTCCGTGCCGTCAGCCGCCTGGCATCTTCCTCTGGCGTGCACATTAAACCAGAGGCCGAGGGCAGGCTTCTTCCATCTTACAACAGACATACTTCTCAATCATCTACTGACGCACTGTTGGACAATACTAAAATGCACACGGACTCCTGGGATGGGGCTGTCTGCTCACGCCTCGGATTACTTTATTACACAATCATTTACAAGTGATAAGGAGTGTGATATGAAGAACAGATGCCTTATACTGTCTGACGCCTTCTCCAGGACAGTGTCTCTGGTGTACAATAAGTTGTACGCTCTCGTCGTCCCGGTTCAATGTTCTGGGCTCATGTTTCCTAAAGCTGCTGGAGTCTCTGATATCGGTTACTTTCAGCACGGATAACCCCCGCATCTGACCTGTCCTTAATGTGTTTTTTTGTCTTTTGCAATGGTCGACCACTGCGGATTTGAGGTTTTTGTGTTTCCTGTTTCTTTGCAGCCCAGCTCAAATCAAAGTTTATAATGTATTAGTAAAGAGAGGACCAGTGAGAGTTCAGTTTGGGAGCAGAGAGATCGGATAGCCAGAGGTTAGAGGAAAATGCAGTTTTATGCGTAATATTTCCCGACTTGTTCATTGTTCACTGATAACAGAGCTCTCGACACACATCGCATTGTCTCCCTACAATAGCACAATAGCTAATGGTGTTTGCATTACCAGCAGGTATTGTCTCATGTGTATCATGTTCTTGTCCTCAGTAATAAATATGGTCGACTGTCACTTTGTATTTGGCCTGGGGGAATTTTGTAGGTCACTTTATGCAGCGCCGGAACAGATTACTTTGCATTACGTGGTTAGCTGTTTGGCCCGGGGCTAAGAGGAGCACAGCTAACCCCAATACTCTGCCAGGTTTAACGTTCTGAACACTGTTGCTGATGTTGGATGATGATTGATGTGTTGACATGTTGTCTCGAGTTCTGTCCTTCCTCATGTTTCGCCTTAAGAGCCAGGAGAGAGAGGAGCCTTTGACCCAAGATGCACTTACATGTGTGATTTCAGACCTCTTTAAATAATCTTTGATTTATTATGGAGCAGTCAACCATTTTATAATGTTATATCCTCATCCAAAACATATTTAAGCGTTAAACTACATTCAAACTCTCTTCCCTGTGCAGATTATCATGTTCACCGCTCTCTGTTAATGTTTTTTTTACAGTAGAAGCAGGCTTAGCACCCTCTGCTGGCACTTTATATAACTACATTCTATACTAATGTTTATGCAGGGGATATTTTCGAAACACATGTTGTTTTAATACTATTCCATCCATACTATAATGATGCTAAGACTAAAGTGGTGAAAAAGCCAACAGAAAGCTTATGGTAGGACCCTTACAGATAGACATTAAATAGTCAGAAAAAAACATGTATGACAGTTTTGGTGTTTCATTCCTTTCATTTCTCCTGATACAGTAAGTACAGCCTTTATATGACTAACTTTGTTCATTTTTTAAGAACAAAGAAAGTAATTTAAACTTTTCCGCATCAGACTTCAAAATAATAATAAACTGAAGAGCGAATGCTTCCCAAACCCGCTGTAGATACATGTAAATACATACATTATTTATTTAACCATTGGGAGCTGCTATTGTTCAAAAGCAACACTGAGCTTTTGGCTACAGCCTTGGGGCCCGCTGTAAAACACTTTATCATGTTTTTAGTTCTCATGAATAATTAAAAACTTAAATTACTTGCCATGTACAAAATTCATACGCTGGGGTTTGGGGGGGGGGGGGGAGGAGGGGGGGTACATGAGAATTAATTTTCTTTTCTCTAAGAGTATGACGGGAAATCAATTAATCTTGATGTATTATTTCATGCAGGGCAGGGTAGCGGCAGTAGAGAGAGGGAGAGGGTACAGCTGTTCTCATTGGAGAGGCTATATATTATACTTGGCGGCTGTGACAGCTTCTGAAGGAAAGGCTGAAGGATATCAAGCAGGTGAAGCTCCGGTAAGGAGGAAAAAAAATAAAAAATAAATTAGGGAATACAAAGCGTTTCCAGGGGCTTTTCTAAGCTGTGCAGCAGGAGGCAATGGATTATTAAATGTTCTCTGTCAAGCCTCGTTTTTATTACCAACAAGTAGCATCACTTCTCACCGACATCATTCATAACGCGTCTCTCCCAAACATCACGTTCGACTGATTAGCTAGGCATATTTTTGGCGTGACAATCAACCACGCGTTTTGTCTCAGAGTCTGTGCGTGCGTCTTTTCAGCGGGGGGTACGGGGGGGAATCGAGATTTATCACCCATCAGATAAATGTGTCCAGGTAATACAACACCCGGGCTAGAGTGACGGAGCTATTTACTGCCCTCTTTAAACTTTTATAACATGTCGCCGTTTGCAACTTGTTGTCTGGAGCACCGCGGCTGCAAAGAGGATAATGTAGAGAGAAATTATGAGTAATGAGAGCACAACAATTAGGGCAGGGGTTTGAAGCTTTGCACAGGTGTTTGGAAGTAGAAATCCTGATCGTATGTTGGTGATCGAATGCTGTATTGATTTTGGTTGTCAATCTCACACACTACCAAATCTCCTATGAGAAAGTGCATCATGCTTTGATAATGGCCTAAACTGGAAGAGAATTAACCCAAACTTTTACTTGTCCTTTTATTGTAAATTACTATAGTTAGTGTGCATGCTGCATACAGTACCTTTAGTTCACAAAGGGAAAATTAAGTTTATTCATTAAGCCTTCTATTCGGTCAGTTTTTTCAGATTTTTGACCCAAAGGCTTTATTAGACAGGAGTAAAAGATGGTGGACACTGGGAAGAGACATTCAGCAAATTGACGAGGCCACAATGATGTTCCAGATTACCGGCTGCACCCAAAATATCATCCCTGTTTTGATAACGAGCACGTATTTTGTAAAAAGCGCTCACCATACATGTGCTATGTTATTATGGCGAGGGTATGGAACACGTTGAATACCAGCTTCGTAACATGGTGACGTTTAATTATATAGTTCCATGCAAACTTTCCTCCAAAGCGGCGCTTCCGTGAGTGTGGGGAGTCAGTCACGTCCGCCACTTACTGAAAGACGGATGGCCGCGCTGCCTGCTGCCACCGCTGATGAGTGACAAGTGAGATGTGTCATGTCATCCTCCTGAGACGTGTTTGTCGGGTCGTCGTCTGTGGCCAAACTGCGAGGCCCCCCCCCCTTCCCCAACTATGGACAAACAAGCAACAAAGGACAGGGGAGCCACAGACTGCATTTAGAGCGCCGAGCGGCCAAAATAATACAAACTGTCCCATCCATCAAAGCGGACAAGTGCGCGTGTGATGTGGGAGCCAAGCGCTTCACTCTGAGATGGAGCTTTATGGGTCAGTGTTCGGGTTACAACAGCCCAGATTACAGGCCGGCCACGAGACGGCAAATAGCCCCTCCAAGAAAGGGGACATGTGAAGGCACTTTTAGTAATGGCTCTCCAGTCTGGCTTTCCCCCAGCAACCCCAAATTCATGCATTGTAGGTTCATTAATCCAAACAAATAGGCAGATACAGCGCCATATTTTTAAAGGGATATCAAATGTTCCAAGGGAGAGCTTCATCCTGTACCCGGCCATAAATTCCTTTCCATTTCTGAACAGATTTCACTGGTCAAGCCGGTAATCAACAATCAGTAAACATCTGCTCCTATCTATTAATAAGCGGGCCGTCAGATTTATGGGCGAGCAGACGGCTGCTGGTGAAAATGTATTTCCGCGGCCCGGTGCGCGCGGCCAGTGCCATTTGTAAATGTGAGACAAATTAGAGAGCGGGAGACAACTAAATTAAAGCGCCAAATGACCGGGGCCAGATGGAGCACCATATAACAAATGGAACAAGTTGTTTTCGGTGCCAGTGGTACAGACGCGCCGGGACACTGGGGGAGAGCATTGTGATTGAGGAGAGCCATTGGGTGAGCAGATGAAAAGGTTATATTAACACTTAGAGCACCGAACAGGCCGCTGTGCCCTCCAGCTGTATGTAGCGGTCATTCACACATGTCCACGTCATCTCTTAGACAGGGATAGGACAAGTACACGCTGGTGTCTGATGTGGACATGGTCAAGGCACTGGTCAACAATACATCTTCATCTTTTGGCTCTATTCCTGATTCATACCAACATACCACAGATGATTGGAGAGGCTGGCTGTTCTTGTGCTCAACCTACCAAAGAATGTACTCTCAAGCCAATCCACTTCATTTCTATAGCACATTTAAACAACATGACAGTTCCAAAGAGCTGCACAAAAAAAGAAAAAAACATCTCAATGTAGCTCTGCCAGACAATAAAATAAAATGTAAATGATTAAAAACAAAACAAAAATAATCAATTAAAAATCAGTAAAAGTCATAAAACAATAAATAATTAAAAACAATAAAATAATCTATATCAAATAAATCCAAATAATAAAACAATTAATAATTAAATACCATAAGATTACCATAAAACCATAAAAGCTCCAACATTACTTCTGTTTTTCAGAAGTAATGTCTTATGTTAATAATAGCAATTGATTGCAATTCTCTGGCTCGAATTCTGAAATGATTCTCATTTCAGAATTCAAGCCAGACAATGTTTTAGAATGTTAGCCATTGGCCTTAAACCACAACAATGGCTAATATTGAATACTTTGTGTCTGTGGCATTATCTTATTATACAATCTTACTATCTTACTACCTACAACACTGTGTCCATTTTATTTTTCCTCATAGTAATGCAGACCCGTGGCTTGTACTGACACTTACTTAGTTTATAGGGATTACATGTCATAAAATGTGGCCAATAAAATCTGAAGTTGGCCCTAAAATAGGCTTAAATAAGGCGTCGAACCATAATCTCTGCTATTAGGCAAACATGGTTTAAACGATCACTTCATGACATAAGTAGGTGGGAAGTGAGTGTTTTCATAATTCTGAATATGCAGAATTATTCACACATACATGAATGAAACAAAACATTTCACCAGGCTGTTATAAGGCTGGAAGTCCATTTTGCATACAACTAGCCCTTTAATGATTGTGTTCTCGTCTGCGTGTCACATGAGTCTTATTAGCCATGTTGCTTTTAGTCTTAGAAAGACAGTTCTTAAAGCAGTGAAATATGTGGAGGCAGAGGGCTGCTCCGGGTTGTCCCTGCGCAATGCATCACACCTGCTGCTCCGTGGCTTAAGACACACGAGCACGTTTGTGTCTTGTAAATGGCTGCGCGGCTTTGGGGTGAGGAGCACATTTGTTTGGGTTAAAGACTGCATGTTAATGAAATAGATCATGAACATTGCTATTACGATAATGGATTGCAGCACTTTTCTTTGCTCCGTCATTTTTTATTTATGACCTTTTGGATTCTTCCAACGCAATAAAGGGGTATAGTTAAAAAAAAAAAAAGGGGGGAAAAAGCGGCTTATTGAACTCTCTGGCACTTTCTACAAATGCAAAACAACTAGTATTTACCGTTAGCGTCTTCCTCTTGGCGTGAACAGATCACGGAGTATGAATAGGGTATTAGCCGGGGGTTAATGAAGTCTGCAGTCAGAGGGATGGTTATTGCTCGGTAATGTAGGGTCTTTTAATTTCCACTGTGGCAGTCAAGCCTAATGTGTTATTTTACATGCACTTTTAGATTGCATAAAGTGGTCACCGCTATTTGACTTACCCGTTCAAATCACCATCATTCAGATGCAGTAGAGATGATACATTAGGCCGCTCTCCAACGCCGCTCAGGGAATATTAACATGTTCCTATAGCACGATACTCCAGCTGAGGTGGGGAGAGAAGAAGAGTACCGTTACTTTGGAACGATTTACTCAAAACAAAGCAGATATTTTTAAGAAATATGTCCAACAAATTATGTAAAAGATCATGTATGAAAGGACGGTGCAAAAAAGATCTTTGAAGTCTCAACATAGACATTTACTCAAGTAAGAATATTGATATTGAACAGGGACGCACCGATACTAATTCTGATATCGGCTCTGATCCAGAAACAAATGATTTTCTCCACTCATGAATGCCAATTCTTACTCTACTAAGAATGTTATATGTTTTACGGCTTAAAATTGCCTTGTTACTGAGTTAGACAGTTTTAACCAATACATGATATTCATTTCCTTTCTAATTGGTATCAGCGGATATGCACAATATGCTGGTGCAGGTCTATTCCACGTTATATTACTCTAGCAAAGAGTATGATATGACATTGAAATCAATTTTCTCCAAAAAAGTGAGTCAAGTAAATGTACTCAAATGAATGTAACTTACTCCTCTCCTCCATTTCCCAAAGGCCTATCTTCCACATGACATACAGAAGCTGTTAACCAATACGCTGCCATTTGTTACTCTAATCTCTCTCCTTTTTGCTGTTCCTGAGGCATCATTATGTGCATCTCTGTTCTCATCACTCACCCCCAATCCTGTCCTTTTCCCCCCCCCAACACTCCTCTTTACAGTCGGCCTGCCCTATACCTCTCGGCCCTGATAAAGGAAGCAGGAGCTGACAGCGACTATTTGTTATGGCCATGAGACGGCTGACACGCACTAGATTATAAAATGCAGAGACGTGCAGAGGTCAGATAAACAATTTGCCACCAAACTCGGCTACCCATGATGCTCCGCTGCTCACTGTCGGAGCAGTACGAGGGGAGAGAGATAGAGGGGGATGAGGAGAAAAAAGGGAGAGATGAGACGAGTGTGTGGGGGGGGGCAGAGGAGCACAAAGAACCTGGGGATGGAGAGAAAGAGGGAGAGAGGGCCGCTGGGTGGTGGCAGGTTTGCATTTTTCTCCCCCCGTCCTCTCTGGGTTAATTCACAGGATGAAAAGCCGCTCTCTGTGATGTGTCATATATCACAGACAGGGCATCAGTAATCTTTGCTCAAGGGCACAGATAACAGACAGATAGACATGTGAATGAGATGAAAAAAAGCAACTCATCCTTTTCTGCTACCACCATGGAGGAGATAAAACAAGATTTATGGCTCATCTCAGGCCACATACTGGCTGCACGCACCATTTTTCACACGCTCCAAAAATTGGTACTGGAAAGCAATCTGCTTGTCAGTGTGTCCATCAGGTGCTTCAGGAGGAAATTGGGTCCTTCGGGCTTTTCGCTCTGCAGTCAGCTATTTTCTTTATAGCACTTTTGTTTTTAATGGTGTCCATAAATACATGTAGGGTTATAAGTACCTTTATCACCCAAGGAGTTTTTGCACATTATGCGGCCGCGCTGCTCTGCCGGCGCTTTCCAAACTGACAGTTTCCGCTGGACGCTGCATCTCTGTGGATGGACTGTGTTTGTGCCACTCAATCCAACTTTTTCACGGCAACTTTATTTATACCGCGTATTTCGTACTCAAGGCAACTCAAATAACAAGTCAATTTTGTATAGACATTTGGATACAGTTACTTAAACTGCACAGCAATTCATTATATAAATATTCAATTGCAACTTTGTGGTATTTAACATAGAAACATTTGTCAGTATGGATCAATGGGAGGAGCATTGTAGACATGTACAGATGCCAACTGAAACCTGTTGTACTTCATTGGTGGCTTGGTAGTATAGTGTACACATTTTGTACATTGTATGAGTTGTCATGAAATTAGAAATAGTTTTGAAATGAATATGTTGATGTTTCTTAAATATATCATCCTGGGTAATAAATTATATGTTTACAGTCATACGCTGTGAAATATTTTTCTTGTAGAAACTCAAGCTACTACTTTCTGGGACTAACTGCAGTATTTTTATCATACTGTCAACAAGTGGTGGCTGGTGCATGAAGAATATGCGCATCCTGAGCTCGCATGCCCGTGTGCTTTTTCCTGTGCTGCCAGGCCGGAATAGCTGTGAGAGAGGCCCTGCTGAGCGCCGAGTGTTGATAGCGCTGGGAGCGGCAGGACTCTGTCTGTTATGGATCAGGTTGCACTGGGGAAACATCTGAAGGCTCCTCTGGGCTTTTACTGAGCAGCACTTTTCCAGGGGACGCTTAGAGCCACAGCCTGTTGACTTTGATATCTCATCTGATACCACAGGTTTGCACTCTTGTGACCAGGCCCGTATTACCAGACCCTCATTTGTGCTCTCAAAGGGACGGGCCCACCGCAGGGGGCTCAGGTTTGTGATGCAGCCTGTCGTAGATGAGCGGGCCCTTCTATAATTTTGCTGCTGTTGCCTCTCAGGGCTGAGAAGAGAATGAGGAAGCGCCTGTACCTGCCCAGCACAGCAGGCCCTTGCTGTGTGAGGCTCATTGTGGATTGAAGTGTGGGGTGTGATGTAAAACATGCTCTTGTTTTACACATTGTCACGCTCCCCCTTGTCTTCTGCGGCCCCTCGAGTGTGTCCTACCTGCTGTTCCTGTCTAGACCACTCACCAACAGTGACATCTGGTCCAAGATGAACGCTACAGTCAAATCTGAATGTCAATATCGTCATTGTGGACAGACAAAATGAGCAAGTGCCTGCGTGTCACTGCGTGGCAATCATCCTTCAAATGAAAGGTTAGCCAGGCACATTGTGTGCTGGAGAAATGGCCGTTTTTAATCAGACAGCGGGGGACACATCTGTCAGGAGCTCCGTAAAGCCGCAGTTAGGAGCCAGGACAAGTAGACACTGATCAGTACAAATCATTCTGCTGTTCCTCCTGCTGACACAACAGGCTGCAATGTAGAAAGGCCACCAGGGAATTAAATATGAATTTCCAGGGTCATCGTCAGTGTGTTGCTGAGATAAACTGCAGCACTGTGCTCCTCTATGCTCATTTATACGCTTTGTTGTGTAGGAGCTGGTTCATTTAAGCAAAGCCAGGCTTATTAGGACACCCCAGGACCATATTAATACATTAGCCACTGTGGTTTCATTTAGAAGGGACATTTGTACTTTGTAGTAATTGTGCTCGGATGGAGAGCAGAGATTTATAGTTTATCTCTGATACCAAACATGTATGTGCTGTTATTGCCAATCCAGACTGTCATACTCTTGTCCTTTGAAACAAATCGTAAGTTCCTCTGGTACCGGCTTGTGTTGTTAACAGGTTGTAAAAAATAAGTGGATTTTGCCTCAGAGTCCGCCCTATGTGGTGCACTGTTCCTGCCCTGTGCTTCCTGTGTTGTGTGTTTTGGTCTCCTGTAAAAGTGTAAGTTCAGACCTTAGACGTTGGCCTATTTGAGGTCCTTAACCTTAAGATTACATCCACAGAGGGGCTTGAAAGTCTTCAGAGCTGGAAAAGTAATTGCAAAGCTAAGGTTAGTAATTTTGTGGTATTAAATTGCCTGTCAGAGCTAAATGAAGTAGGGCTTCTGCACTGCCAAAAGCCATCCGCGCGTCTGTGGAAGAGTGGTGTAGCTTTACCCCGAGAAGCCAGTATTTTCCCCCACCACATCATTTTATCATTCAGCCGAGCTCGTGCTGTTGTTTTAAGAGATTTAAGTCTCATTACCCCAACCCAGGTCCTCCGTGATTTATACTGTTATTACGGCACTCGCTCTCACAATAGAAATGATGCATGGATCACATTTGTACTGTAAGACAAATGTCTCTGTTCGCCAAAGAGAGACGTTGTAGCTAGTTAAAGGGACCCTCATTAAGCTCTCGTTATTGGATAAGTGGCTCTCATTTTCGCCGGGAGATTTCAGGCCTGACTAACTGGTCTTTATACCTCCCTTACAGTGGTGCAGCCGCAATTCGCTCCTCGTGATGGGAGACTGTATTTATTCTCACTGTCCAGCCCAGTGCCACTGACCTTCAGTTCTTGCTGAGTCGAACACCTGCTGACCCCCCTCTCCTAAATTTGTCATGGATGGAGATAAATGCGGCTCACACAGCACTGTCTCGTTCCTACGTCAATGTCGTGAAGGCGTTCTCCAATCGGACTCAATCATTTTAGACAAATTCTTGTTATTAATATTGTGCTTTGTGTTCATTTGTGTGGGCAATTGACTTCCTATGCTACAATATTATGAATTGCATTGGCATGTTTTGTATTTATACTCTTCAAATGTTTTAACCAGCCATAACAACAGTAAGCAATGCAGCTGTAATAATAAGTATGAGTGAGTGACTTACTCCTCACAAGTCTGAACCTGGAGCCTAGACACCGGTCATAGCAAAATGATTCAAAAGAAATCGTAAATACTCTCATTTGTGCTCGAATAAGTTTCAAAATACAAGAAAAGGGTCCGTACAGTAACTTATACTCCCCCTAACACTTAAAACATGTACAATAGGCCAGGATGGGTGTATGGTGTGTGAGTAAAAAAGGTTGTTGGTGGTGTTACAAATAAGAGTCAAACATTTGTATTTGTTAAAATGTGTTTGAGACCAACAGGTGTGTTCTTACATGTGTAATAATATCCATATAAAGTATTTGACGTTTTGTTGCCCCCGGTCATTGCATTTCATTTTACACACGAGGATCACAGTCATTACTATTAACACTGGCCACTGCTGGAGCATTGAAGGTAATGTTGTTTTATAACTCACAAAGGGTTTAAATGGCTTTGAAGGCCGGCATATCTGATCCCCGCTGCTGTGGAAAGCTATTATTTTCCTGGATTCATACATGAAAATTGCCATTGATTCTGCGGATGACACGTGCTGAGAGTTTCTTTATTGACATCCACATTGTCACTTTGAGTATTTTGTGCATCTAATTATCATCTCCGGGCCAAATGATAAATGTCTGCATTGTGTGAGAGGAAGTCGATGGCACAGAGGGCATTGTTCTAGAAGGATGTATTGAGCTGGCTGTCACTGCCGTGGGACTGTGACCACGACAAACGGCTGTGTTTTTGTCCCATCATTAAACCTGGGCATCGACTCAGCTCAGGTCTTATTCTACATACATTTTTAATGTGGTATTTCTATTTTGATATGTTGACACAGAACATAATAGTAATAATAATATAGTTTAGGTGTGAAGCCCCTTATGAGAGACCAAGAGGCCTGGCTAGAACCATGAGGCCATCCTTCTGTGGACCCACCACCTGCAGGAGTAGCCATAAAGGCTGGTGCGATGTGATTTGGGCAACTCCAACAGCTGCCCCCACGACCCGGCAATGGACAAGTGGAAGAAAATGGATGGATGGACTATAGTTTAGGTGTAAAGTTCCGTTCTGTGGATATCATATCTCCAAAGTAGGAAAGTAGAAGTGCGCTCCCAATCCCAATGCAGACCACCATGACTGTGCTCGGCTAAGTTCCCCTCTGAGGGACACGAACCTGCCTGTTCCTTTAGCAGGTGCCACAGGCTGACACCTATCTCCAGACCCCCCTCCCACATCAGAGCAGCGGGGCACCTGAGCTGGTCGTTGAAGGAGCAGAAACATGAGTCCGGAGTCCACTGGCTTTTCCCACAGTGGTCCGGGGCGGCACCGCGCTGCCCTGTTAGCTAACTAGCGGCTCACTTGACTGTGCGTACAGGAAGCCCATTGTTGGAGGGGACAGAATTTAGGGGGGAAGTGGTGTAATCCTGGCTGCGTCCTGGATCAGTCAGTTTGGATTTCACACAGGTCCTTCAGCCAGGCTCAGTGCAGCCAAAGGGCCCCTGGACAACATGTTCCAATGGAGACAACAACCACCGCTTTTAGGCGAGTTTAGGTATAAACACTGCAAAAGCTGTGTTAATCTACTAATAATTCATATTCAAGAATTTGAGTGGAGCAATGTGGGCACAAACTATTCTAGCTATGATATTATATAGGTTTTTACCCAACATTCCAGTTCTCACATAGACATCATCTTTGGGAACGCCCACAGACGGTCACAGTCGAATACTCTGTGGAAGAAAAATAAAGAGAGCTGCTCTATCACCTACTGCTCCACAACTACTTTAACACAAACTAAATTATAGACGTATACAAATCAATGGCCAAAACTTAAGCATACCCTTCATTCTAATGTTAGCTGCATGCTATATGCTATTGTAGCAAGCTTGGTGTGGTGGTTCTTCACTTCTAATGGACAATCTGATGAAACACTGTGTTCTTAAAGCCCAATTTTGACTCAGCTTTATTTGAATGTGTTTGAGAGTCTATATCCATAACAGAATAATAACATTCATATTTTCAACTTAAAGTGTTTTACTTTTTTAGTCATCCTGCTTAAAAAAATAAGTTAGAACTGATAAAGCTGTATGCCTATACAATGGAAAGCTCCTGTATGACAGAGCTAACACAAACACTTTTTTATTTTATTTTTTACAGAAAGTTATGAAATGAAAGTTGAAAACAAGTCATTTATGTCATTAATATGTGCTGACACTGCAAAGTAACGTTCTTAACTTTCTATAGTGCTGTGTAGATTCAGGCAAGAATCCATACACGATGTTCATACCAAATTAGCAGTGATAGCAATGATATTGGAATATTCTTGATTCTCCTGGCGCAAGAAAAGGCTTCATAGTTATTGTTGTTCTCTGAGCATTTTGATGGTGGTAGCTATGGTACAATTTTGCTGTTTGTCAGTACAACGGTTCATAACAACATAATTTCATACTTTCATGTCAATATGTTCTCAATAAATGAAACATGTGTTATCTTTTCTCCAATCTCTCCTATAGCCGCATATTTCATGATTTCAGCAGTCCACTTAGGGGCAAGCTAATGACGAGCGAGCACACGGTTCAGTTCAGTTTGACTTTACTTAAAGTTAGTTGAGAAAGATGACCCAATCACACTCGGAACAGTGTGATTGGTGCAACGGACGACTCGGAAAGGCCGGCAAAGTCATGTCCAATGTGAGTCACGTTGCCTTTCATTCAAGTTTAGCCCACGCAAACGACATTGAAATAAATTGGTGTAATGACAAGGATTCATGCCTTGCTACAGTGCGAGGTGAAAATCCACCCCTGCAATTTCAGGCTTTACACTTGGCACGGCATGTAATGGGATCTCCGACGAGTCTTAGGCAAACAAATGTTTTTCCTCTTTGTTTTACATGCGAGCGCTTGTCTGAGCAGAGGGAAACGACTGCAAGGGTTGCTGGTTCACTCCGCACCTATGTTGTGTGCGTGGATAATTGCTCCATGGCCAGGAGGCTTTGAGTGGCCGGCTAGTTAGTGATCAGAGCCGCACGCTGCCTGCCTCTCTGTGGACACTGCAGCTCTCCAGCACATGGCTGAGAGAAAGTGGGCGGAAGGTCTTTTAACTTGCCCCAATTCTCATTCTCTCCTTGACCTCTTACATGGGTTACAGTGTCATAATGCCATACAATTTGAAGTTAGCCATGGGTATTTCTAGCGCTTAGGGGATTTGAAAATGCAAGTATAGATTTGACCACAAGCATGCTCTGCCTGTCAGGCTTTGTGCTTCTAACAACTTCTGACAAATTCTTCAAATAACAGACTGTGCTTCTAAGTATTATCCACTTATTCCCTGTGCTCAAAGTTTTCTAAAACAAATAGAATTGTATGCACCGCTTCAAAGAGTTGGTCAAATTAGGGAATATATTATCTTAGCATTTGTAGAATTTAGTGCACTCAACATGCGAGGGCAGTGTTGTGTTTGGCACAAATTAGCTGCTTCTTCTTGCTTGGACTTTTGAATCATCAACAGAACTTAAGGCGAGACACGGCAGGTGAAAAGATCGATTTTTCACGCAGTGATCAATATTGAGATTTTTGGGTAATTTACTCCCTTAACATCTATGTTTTAATGTCAGAATACAAAGTAGACCAAAGTTACCCATTAGGGTGCTTCTTTGTAGACTTTCGGTCGCGGTTTCACAACATGAGGCTGCAACAGCATCCTCCTAAAGACTCCAAACTGCAGGTTTTTCAGAGGGTTTTTCATAGGAGCATAGGAACATCATCTACAAATCAGCTGTTAGGGGGTTTGTTGAAGGGGAGTTACTGCCCTCTTCAACTGGCTCACTTTTTTTTTTTTTTAAACAATATATTTATTGGATTTTAATGAATATTTACATCAACAACAACAACAACAACAACAACAACAACAACAACACACACAGACTATTGCCAGTAAATAATATTGACAAATAAAAAAAAAAAAAAATATTAAGTATACTCAAAACTCAAAATACAAGTCACTTTTCCCCAAAAAATTCCAACAGGGGTCTCCATATATATTCAAACTCCTCACCTCTTCCTCTAATAACATATGTAAGTCTTTCAAGTGCAACGCATGATGTCATTTCCTGTATCCATACTTTTATAGAGGGAACATCCACATTTTTCCAAAATAATGCAATTGTTCTCCTGGCCTGCAGGAGACCAAAGTCTATAAGGGTGATTTTCCTTTTACTGACACACAAGTCCTTGGGATATATCCCTATAATGCACAGCGTTGCACAGTGAGGAACTTCAATTCCAACTATTGCGGAAATAGTTTGAGTAACAGATTTCCAATATTTCTTAATTTTCCAACAGTCCCATACGCAGTGAAAAAGAGTACCCTTATCGGTAAGACATTTATTACAGTTATCAGGAATGTCAGGGGTCCATTGATGTAATTTCACAGGAGTCACATAGGTTCTCATTAACCATTTATATTGTAACAACCTCATTCTGGTATTAATTGTTTGCTTTTGTGCTTTAAGACACGCATTTTCCCAATCATCTACCTCGATGTTTTCTTGAATATCTAATTTCCATGCTTCCAATCTGTTTTTACTAGATTCCGCATCATGTGACACCAGAGTTCTATAAAACAGAGAGATCAGCTTCTTTCCTTGTAAATTCGACATAACAATATTCTCTAAACATGACAAAGAAGGTTCACTCATAATGTTTTCAGACCGCGATGACATGAAGTGTTTTAATTGCAGGTATTTGAAGAAATGCTTACAGGGAATAGAAAATATTTTGCAAATTTGCTTAAAAGTAAGCATTTCTCCATCCAAATACAGATCACCTATTGATTTAACACCCCTGTCTGCCCAAACTTTGAAGCCTCCATCCGCTCTCCCAGGCTTAAACATCATGTTGCCCCATATGGGAGAAAAACGTGAGAGCGAAGGGGTGTCCCCAACATGTTTGTGTGACCTATACCAGATATCAATAGTGTTTTTCAGAAATGGATTGCTGGTCTGTTTTTTTAGCACTTTAAGATCAGCTGAGTATAAATAATGTTTTAGCCAAAGGTTCGGTACTGATGCTTGTTCTATCGTTACCCAAGCAGGTGGTGTTCTTGTTGAAAAATAATACATAGCTGAACGTAACTGAGTTGACCAATAATACCACTTAAAATTAGGCATCTGCAAACCTCCAGTTTCATAAGGCATGTAAAGCAGCCTCAGTCTTAATCTGGCTTTCTTATTATTCCAAATGAAATTTAGGAGCATCCTGTTGAGTTTAGTAAAGAAGTCATCTGTCAATGGAAGCGGTATAGTTTGAAATAAATACATACATTTTGTCAAAATGCTCATTTTAATTATATTTATACGACCCATCATTGAGATAGGCAACGTCATCCATCTGTCCAGTGATTGATTAATTTCAAACATTAAAGGATCATAATTGGCTTGAACTACATCCTTAATATCGGGGGTGATCCTGACGCCCAAATAGGTAAATCCCTCTCCTGCATTTAAAAAAGCAGTGCTAACTACAGGATTAAGTCTTTCCTCTTTATTCAAAAATAAAATTGAAGACTTTGTGTCATTAATAACATAACCAGAAAAAATGTGACCAGTCACAGAACCCAAAGACACAAGTCGTTTTGGGGCATTATGAGATAAGAACAGATTGTTAAAGTGTAGTCTCCAAGCTTTCCAATGATGTGTAACACATGGAAATCTGATAATATTTGGAGGTGCAGCGGTGATTTGAAGTTGGCAATTCCCAAAAAACCAAAGGGGTTTAAACGGCCTCTGAAGTTTTGGGCCATTCTCACCTCTCTGCTGTTGGGAGGGACAATAGGGCTCATTTACATCTCATTTGGATAAGCCATACCCCCTGTCAAACTCCCCCTCAAAGCACTAAAGCACAGAGAGGGAGCACAAAGGTTATTGCTTCCACAACAAACCATTGTTTACCAGTTTCATTATGTGTATCTGTTTTATTTTTGGTTTCATTTATTGATCTCACCTCACAGCAGAAGGTTGTTATTGTTCTCTTACATTTTTTTTATATCAATTGATAAACTGTCACTGGCTTGAGAACGTGTTGTGTAACACATGTAACTTTTATGTTAAAAATAATGTTAATGTTCAAATCAAAAACAGTGATGTATTATATACAGTATGAGTATGAATCGTTTTTATTGCCATTGTTGTTTTTTGCTAATGATAAATAATAAGCAATATACTATTGAAAATAAAAGTATATATCAATTAATAAAGCAAATCACTCAAACATTGCTTAGAGAGCGCTTTTCATACAAGAATGATGAAAGATAAGTTTACAATATATTTAAAAAAACAACAGAAGAGATCTGGTGTTTGGGTATTTTAATGTTATTGCAATGCTCTGATTCATGAAACCTCACACAGTTTCTACACATCATCCCCCCCTAAAAATTCATAATATAAATACTTTAAGTGAGTTACAACTTTACTTTAAGCCATAGAAAATTGCCAATTGAGTGAATATGAATCCATATTTCAGTAATAACGGATCAATACCTAATATTTACCACATCACATGGAGGTTGATTTTTATTCCTTCAAGTTTTTATTATTCAATGCTTTAACCTTACTGTTTTTTTACACTCAACGCCATCTGTTCTTAAACAATGTTTTCCTCTTAATCTGCACCACATAGTATGCACAGTCATTTGCACTTTATGAAAAAATAAATAAACGTTTTCTGTTTTGGCAAGCATTGTGAGTGGTCATTGTCCACTTCTTAAAGCATAAATATTTTGGCATTTACTCAAAAATCAAAACATAAATAAATCCAAAAATAATGCACAACAGTTTTTCTTCCTGATAAAGGTCTAGTAGGATGTTCTGAGATGAATCGGCGTTGCTTCTTCTGTGTGGGTAGTGGTGGGTGAATGTAACACAAAGTCTCTAAAACTAAATTCAGGTGGTTGGTTGATAAAGTGACATTGCAGAGCTGCTCCTCTGCAGTCCCGTGCAGTGGGTGAACTCTCCTCCTCCACAAAGTCCTGACCACTTTTAGAATGGCCTGATGTTTAGTCCAGGTGGGGCCAGGACAGGAAGACCATCCATACGGGGCAGAAGAAGAAAAAAAGATCTTCAGTTAAATGTTTCATTGAAGCAAATCAGAAAACTACACTGAAGTCGGTAAAGTGAAAGTACCTCAGCGATCTCTGCCAAAGTGTTGACTCCTGTCTTCATGGAGGCTTGATCAGTCCAAAGCCACAGTCAGGGGAAAACAGTGTGGCAGCAATAAGGAAGTTGATTTCAATTTTATCGTGAAGCTTGTGTCCAACACGCCAGGCATGAAGTTGTTCTTGTTCGGCCCACTGCAGTTGTCACAATGAAGATCCACCTCTGTTTCAGGAAGTACATTGGTCCTGGCTGGAGAGGGTTTGCGGGAAAGTGTAACTGTAGGAGAGAGGGAACTTGGATTAGATTAAATGAAATGTGTGCCTTTTCATAACTGTCTAACAAAGGTAAACATTACTATATTGATGCTATTCTGCATTATTTCACGCTACTATCAGGCTGCTTATTCTCATGAATAAATCACCCTTTAAGGGACATTAATAAATTAATAAAGTAAAGTGAATGTGTGTTAAAGATCACCTGCTGAGCAAAATCAAAACATTAATGTACATAAAATATAAATAAAACAGGGATGGAGGCATGAGGAGGAGGAGAGGGATGGAGACAGGAAGAGAGGGGACATAACAGAAAAATAAGAATAAAAGAATAGACACATACCTCTGGTCTCTGGCGGAAACTTGACATAAAGATTTTCTTCCTGCATCTGGTCGGGCTGGAGCTGTTAGACCCGGCCTGAAGAAAAAAAAAGATCTCAGAGTCTGTATCTGTACTTCCTGGTTTAGTCTTGGTTTAGACCTCAGTTAGTGGTTGGCCCTGAGTCAAAGGAAAAATCCTGTACATTGATGAATACTTTTACCTTATAACGCACGAGTGTCCGAGCTAGCTAATAACAATAGGTATGAGAAAGTCTAAACATGGACTAAACATGAGATAACGTACGTGTTTTTAGAATGAACACAAGATGATGTTTACTAGGCCATAGTGATGTAGATAATGGACATAGTGTAGCTGCTCTTTAATTTACAGACACAATCCTGCGTGTTTCTCTGTCTGCGTCTGCTCCGCCTCACACTGAGAGAGAGCTATGGATGCGTTTATAACTACATTTATAACTTTAGAAGCCTCCTGTACTACTTGTAATGCACATACACGAGAGGAAAAGGCCGAATTTGCGTTTTATCGCCGCGCGCGTTCCCCATTGTTTACATTTCACTGCAGTAATCCAGAGTAACTTTATTTGGTCATAAAACCGAAAATATGAAGCGGATCTCTCTCAAATAAGAAGTGGCTGAAAGCTAGGGATGCGCTGACTACATTTATGGAGTAGTTTAAGTTGGGAGAGGTCTTGGTTTTAGTGTAAATAGCAGGTTCAGCTGCACGTTAGCTTAGCCGCTAGCCGTTAGCTTAGACGTTAGCCGTTAGCTAATAACAGCACAATAGACTCGTCAAAACTGGCACAGCACCCGCAAGCGATAAAAACAAACAAACTTTCACTCACCCGTCTGAACCTTTGCCTTCTGCTCAGCAAACTCGTGGTAAATCCATTTTCCAGTGTAGTAGTGGCAGCTTCTGAGAGCCACACAGGGGGGGTTACAGCCATGAAGCCGCACACGCCCCCACGGCGTGCGCTATTTCTCTGACAAAACCAGACTTTTTCAACCTGAAAACTGATCGACAATAGGCGTATGTATAAAACTGCCTTTTTTGCGTGGCATTTGTTTGCTAAAGCCTGTGTGGACTACGCAAACCAAGCAGCTGTGTGGCTGTGCTGCCCCCCCCCTCCTCCTCAGCATGTAAATACACACAGACAAAGGCACGCCCCCACTGCGGCTCCCAAATCTCCCCAAAACAAGCAGGTTTGAACCTAAAAGTTTACGCTTTTAAATATACCAATACTGGTAGCTTAAACATGGAGAGGCTTCTTCGTGACTTCAACAAAACGATTCTGGAAAAAAGTGAAAATCACCAATTTTCAAAATAAAAACTTTGTTTACGTTTTTCTCCAAACGCAAGCTGCCGACTTGTGTCTTTGGATTCCACGGCGGGTCACAAATGCCAAATGTGGTAATTAGCTTCATCAAGTTTGGGAGGGTTGTGGATAGATTAGACAAAAAAAGGATGACATCATCAGCGTAGAGCGAAATCCTGTGCTCTTGATCACCTACCCGGATGCCCGTCAACCCCCCGTCAGAACGGATTGACATAGCCAGGGGTTCAATAGCCAAGATAAACAGCATTGGAGAAAGAGGACAACCCTGGCGTGTGGACCTTTCCAATACAATCGGTTTAGAGGAAGTGTTGTTAGTAACAATACTGGCAGTAGGATTTGTATACAAGATCCTCAACCATTTGAGGAAATTATTTCCAAATCCAAACCGAGGTAAGACATTAAATAAGAATGGCCACTCAATTCTGTCAAAAGCCTGACGAGCATCCAATGAAAGCAATGCCATATCCTTTGACTCTGCCTTTTCGTTAATTATATTCAAAACCCTTCTAATATTGTGAAATCCTTGACGGTTTTTCACAAATCCATTTTGATCATTGTGTATTAAACTGGGCATATAGTGATCCAATCGTAAAGCAAGCGCCTTGCAAAGTATTTTTGTGTCACACCCCATCAAGCTTATTGGTCTGTATGAGGAACATTCTGTGGGAGGTTTATTTGGCTTCAAAATCAGAGTGATCAGAGCAAGTCTCAATGTAGGTGGAAGAGTCTCCTTATTAAATGCCTCTTGATACATATCCATTAATGGAGCTATTAATTGTTTTTGAAATGTCTTATAAAATTCTATAGTCAACCCATCAGGTCCAGGAGCTTTATTGGTATTGATATTTTGAATAGCCGCAGAGATTTCTTCTACTGTCAAATTACTATCCAAGTCTAATTTAGCATCTTCCGACAAAACGGGAAAATCAAGGGTATTGAGAAACACATCTCTCTCACATAATGTTTTGGGAATCTCAGATTTGTATAAATGCTCATAAAAATCTCTGAAGCTGTTATTAATCTCTTGAGGGTCAACAGTCAGATTTCCATCCGACATTTTTATACCATTAATTGCTCGTTCCGTCTGTAATTTCTTTATTCTCCAAGCCAAAAGCTTTCCCGCTTTTTCTCCTTGATCATAGTAGCTTTGCTTAAGCCATAACAAGCTTTTTACTGCTTTGTCTGTTGACAATTTATTATATTTAGCTCTTAAAAGTAGCAATTTTTTTTGTTTAATCAAATCATCTCGCTGATCTAAATCATTCTCCAATATTTTTATTTGTTTCTCTAGATCATATAGTTCTGTTTTTGTTTTTTAGATTTATTGGTTGTATAGCTGATGATCTCACCCCGAATGTAGGCCTTAAAAGCTTCCCATCGTGTACAAGCTCCAGTTTGATCTGTATTTAATTCAAAATACAAGTCGATTTTACTCTTTATGAAAGTAACAAAGTCCTCATTTTGCAACCAGACAGATTTAAAACGCCAACTGCATGGGCAATGAAAAAGTTTATCTATGTGGATATTCATAGATATTGGCGCATGGTCGCTAATTACTATGCTATCGTACCAACAGGCCTTAACCTTGGACAATAGGTTTTGAGAGACAAAGAAATAATCAATACGTGACCGTGACTTTTGGAGACCCGAAAAACATGAAAAATTTAACTTGGTTGGGTTTAGGCATCTCCAAATTTCAACTAAATTTAAATCCTCACTGTACTGTTTTAAAACTCTCCTTGTTCTTGATTTACTTGGGTCAGAGCCCGTAGTACGATCTAACACAGGGTTTAAGGTGCAATTAAAGTCCCCACCAATGATATACGATCCCTGCAAAACTGATAAGGTAAGGAAAAGATCTTCAAAAAACTTGGGATTGTCATCATTTGGACCATATACACTGACTAGATTTAATGCAAGAGAGAAGATAGTCCCCTGGACTATCACATAGCGCCCTGATGGATCCTGAATTATGTTAGTGATCTGAAATGGTATAGTTCTATGAATAAGGATTATAACACCCCGTGAGTAATTATTGTATGTTGCATGCATTACAGGCCCACGCCATCTGTTTCTAATCTTTTTAATTTCTGAATCTGTCAGATGATTCTCCTGAATAAAAACAATTTTAGAATTTAATAATTTAATTCTATTCATGACCTGTTTCAATTTCGTAAGTTTTTTAAGACCCCTGACATTCCAGCTTGTTAATTTTAGATCAACAATTTTATGTTCATTTTCCATGCATATACAAAACGTAAAGTGACCTGGCTCAAATTAGTGTCTGTGTGTCCTGAACATGTGAACATTGACACCACAAAACATACATTCACAAACAAAAAAACATAAAACTTCCCCATCCCTTACTCAAAATAAAGAGTATTGGGGGCTAATACCAATCCACTAAAGAGAGGAGTGATTAAACTATACCAGCAACAACAACAAAAAGGAGCAGCATCCGCCCAACCCGCATCTTAAATAGAGTACTTTTAACAAAAGGTGTCCACCAGAGACAGGTAGTAGTGTTACAAAAAAATAAAAATAATAATAAATAAAACTTAAATAATAATAATGAATTAAAGCCGCTCGCGGCGATAAAGGCCCTCGCCCCTTGCGACCGCCCCCCCTTGCGACCGCCCCCCCTTGCGACCGCCCCCCCCTTGCCACCGCCCCCCCTTGCCACCGCCCCCCCTTGCGAATGCGACCGCCCCCCCTTGCCACCGCCCCCCCCTTGTCACCGCCCCCCCCTTGCGAACGCCCCCCCTTGCGACCGCCCCCCCTTGCGAATGTGACCGCCCCCGTCCGCTCTCGCCCAAATCTGCTCTGGCCTCGGCCTTACACCCAACCCGGTTTGTTTTGCTCCTTAACGCGGCCCACTTTCGCCTGATCCTTCGTCACACCCCGGCCTCACTCTTGCCCCAGGTGCTGCAGGACTGGATCACCCACTGAAATCTGTAGGCACGCACGCGATATTGCCTTGAGTAAACAATTATTCAGTAAATATTGCCAAACCTGTAGTAAAACCATCTGTATACATTGGGACTAGTGAGAGACAGCACATGTATCCCAATTGACCTTTGAGCGGAAGCGTTGTGCTTGTGCACTATGAGATTGTGATTTAGGTAAATCTATCAAAAAATAAAGAAAAAACATTAGAAAAATGTCCAAGTCATATTTGAAGTGGTAACCTCCTGAACCAGAGACCGGTAAACAATAACCCCATACAGAAGTACACCTGATGTTGGCTACTTTTCTCTAAATCCCTGAGTTTGATGTATGTTCCTCCCAGTAGATGCCCAGTCCAAACTACAAAAGTAAAAAAAAAAAAAAAAAAAAGGAAGCCATGGTTGAGCTTGAACTGGCAACCTCATGATTGGTATCCCAGTGCTCTACCTATAGAGCTAGCCAAGCTGTAGGAAACTGCGCAAACTAAACGTATATATCAATGTTATGAAACATCCTGCACTCTTATATTTACAGAAAGCAGTGAGTAAAGAGGAAAAAGGGAGTGCAACGTAGAAAATTAAATAATTGTGTCTACATAACTTGGTGCTCATTCTTGAGTTGTATCAGAGTGCAGCAGGCCATGTGAAAAGAGAAAGCTTTAGAAAAGTTCCCAGGCAGTGTTTGAACTGGCAACCTACCGCACCAAAGACCAGGAACCTATCACTGAGCTATAACTCTGTCACAATGGGACGAATATAGGCTAATATTCTCTAAATTAGGTCCTAGCAAGCCACTGGAGGAGAGAGGTAATTTCCGGTCAAGCTCCCCACCCCTCTCCATTTTCTCATTTCATGTTTCATTTATGTTCTTTCCTGTAGATTGCCAGTAAAAAATCAAATAAAAACATGAATACAAATAAAAAGTAAAAAAAGTTCAAGGTTGGGCTTGATCCGGCATCCTTGTGATTTTGAGTCCAGAACTCTACCCATGGAGCTAAGGCGGGTACACATGAAAAGACCTTGGATTACTATTATAAAGATCACCAGGCTCACGTATATGCAGAAAACGGAGAGCCAAGATGATTTGAATCATTTTATAATTAGAGCAAACTTGCCTGGGGGACAAATATTTGAGAGGATGCCTCGGACATTCAGCGTACTTGATAGGTGAAACAATATTTTGTTGAGAGGGGTTATTTTTACAGTTTTTAATGAGGGTGGGACCATAGGCGCCGATTCATGTTCTTCCCAGTAGTTGCCGAGTCAAAAAAAATAAAAAAGAGTCAAGGTGAGAATTGATCCAGCAATCCCATGGTTGGGAACCTATCACTTTACCCATGTAGCTACACAAACAGATTTATTTTGCAGCCGAAATGTGAAATATCTTATGAAACTGCATGTGGTACAACGTGAGGGTCATTTCCCCGTTTTTAATGAGGGTGGGAGCATAGTCGCCGATTCAGGTTCTTCCCAGTAGGTACTGCGTAAAAAAAAAAAGAAAAAAAAAATCATGGCGGGGATTGAACCGGCAATGTAACAGTGGGAACCCTGCACTCTACCAATGGAGCTATACAGGCTTACACAAGAACACAGCGATTTATACATAAAACTTACGAAAGTTTAGCACTCGAGCGTTCACAAGACGAAATTGCAGTTCAGGCAATATTTATAGAAACATTTGTAATTAGGGCTAATTCCCCGGGCGGCCAACAATCTGAAAAGGTGCTCCAGCCCCGCAGAACTCTCGATAGATGATGGAATACTTTGGTGAGAGCCACATAGTACGAGGAATACGCAGAGACGGACAGGAAACAGCTTAAGTGAACTTCCTGTGACTGTAAAGTCCAAAAAAGCTCAATTTGGAGGCAAACACGCCCAAATTAAAGCTTCTTTCTGTCACAGAGGGGTATTATATCTACGTATGAGTCTAAAAGTGTGGCTTTTGTGAATAAAGGGGGTATTTGGGAAAATTGACGATTTTCATGAGAAACTCTGACAGTGGCAACTCTGACAGAGGCCAACATGCTCCCAGAAGAACAACTCTGGCTATTTCCACGGAGGATGGGCGGGCCACTTACAAGCCACTTAAAAGCCACCTTAAGCCTGCAGGTGGCGCTGTTCTCACACTTGAACAGGCTGTATAAGTGGACTGGTTACTTTTACCCCCACATGTTATACATTTTCAGAAAGCTCACACTAAGGCGGACGCGGTCCCTATGACGGGGAAGGCCTGTGTGATTATTTTCACAACTCCATACCATCCGGATTTTTTGATTGGAATTTTTCAAGAAAAAACCTTGAAGGGGGCGCCAGTGGGTCATTTTTGGCCATAGTGGCTGCGTTTGCACATGGTTAGGTCCAGCTCGAGAAGGTGCACGTGCGCCGTATTGGGTCCGTTGCAATCCCACAAAGTCTGTGAAAGATATGAGACTTTGAATTTTGTAGAAAATGGCCTCTGAGTTGCGGCCTTGTCATGACCACGCCCAATATTATTTCCAAAATTGAAATGAGGATTTGGAAAGCCACACGGGTCTGGGACATTTTGGCCAAAAATTGAAGCGTTTGATTGAAAACTCGGGGATCAGGGGTCACAAGTTCAACAGGTACGATTTTGACGGTGCGAGTTTTGGGCCAAGATGGCCGACTTCCTGTAGAGTTTAGGCCGGGCTCATAATATCTTTTTTGACATGTCCTGACGTGGTCTATGACCCTGGCCAGTGTCACCTTTGTACGATGACATTTTTTGCCACCGGGCTCTCATTGACTCAATGTAAACTGCCTGTTTGAGGGGGCGCCACTGAGCCATCTTTTATTATTTTCTCTTGCCAACGCCACCCAAAATTAGACCTCCCGGAGCACTAATTCCTGATACCAGTTACTTGTGTATCGGTCCACGTTTGCTATTAGAATTCTTGCGTTTTCCCTTTTTTTTTACGATTTTAATTAGTCCCTCGCCGGGCACTTCGTGTCCGTTGCTCGGGCCTAATAAAGAAGATCAAGTAATAATGCACTTCTTTTTTTCCCCTTCCTTTACATTTTCTACACATTCATAAGAAGTTTGGGTCCATAATACTAAATATGTAGATGCAACCAAAAAAATTTAATACAAAGAAAAAGAAAAAAGAAAAAAAAAGAAGGAAAGAGTTTAACTTTGCAAAAGTTAGATCAAACGCAGAACACTGAAATGTTTGATATTTTCACTTTTAGAGTGAATAAGTCTCACCACGGCCTTCAAGCGATTTTCTGGTAGAACTCTTCTGCTTCCCGGGGCGTCGTAAACAGTTGCATTTTACCGTCATGCAGGACTCTCATCTTGCAGGGCTGAATCTGAAATCCACGATAGAGCCCTTTCTCGACAAACTTCTTCCTTACCGCGTTAAACTCGTTACGTTGACGCAGAGTCTCCGCCGATAGATCCGGGACAAACAGGAGCTTGTTTCCTTCGTGTTGAATGTTGAGTTTCCTCGCGGTGTTATTGACAAACTCCCTGTCCTGAAACTTCAGAAAGCGAATGATCACCCCTCTGTTTTGGCCTGGCTTGGGTTTTGCCAGAGTGCGGTGCACACGCTCGAGAATGAAGGTCCTATCACGGCAGTTCAACCATCTCGGCAACATTTGTTCCACATATTCCAACAAGGGCTGGTTCATTTCGGCTTTTTCTCGTAAACCAAATAAGCGAAGGTTCTTGCGGCGTCCCCTGTTTTCTAACTCGTCTGTCTTTGATTCCAAAGAAGTGATGCGCGTTACAGCGCTAGCCAAGTCAGCCTTTGCCACTTCCAGATCATCTTCCAGGGACGATATACGCTCTTCAGCCTCAGTGACACGTGTTTTATTTGATTCAACTGTGTTCCTCACCTCAACCATGCTCTGCTCCAGAGCGCTGATGGAATTGTTCATATCTCCCAAATGAGAATTTGTGGTATCAAGCTTACAACCAAAATCAGATCGGAGAGCCCTTAGCTCCATTAGCACGTTAGCCATATCTGCCACACTCTCTGTAGCTTCCTCGTGCTCCTCCACAGGTTGTTTTGGCTTTGACGACGCTCGAGTCTTGACAGAACTGTGGCCGCTGGCGTTTGCTGTTGTCTCTGTCATATTCCAGTGTTACTCTTGTACTTTTAATTTGTAAAATGAAAAAGTTTTTGGCGAAGTTGAGCGGAGCTTCGTTGCTAAGCTGCCATCTTGTTCGCTGCTCGATAGCGCCCCCTCCCCACTCTCTGGCTTTTTAATGCACCACACTGTGCAGGGCTTTCATCATACTTCACATATAACTCAATTAAATAAATATATAATAATGATGATGATAATTAAACCCAAATTAAAATTATACTGAGAATGGTAATGACAACTGGAAAGTATCAAGATCTCAGATTATAATATCTATTAATGTACCTTTATACCATAAAAGTAACTCTGTAATCACGGGTAAAAATATGCAAGCAATATATTAAGTAACACATTTTTTTGACTTGCTTTGTTCTAGACATCGTATATGAAACTAGATTGTTGTTGTAGCTGTGCGTTGTTTCAATTAATTATATAAAGAGTTAATATATTTTTGTTGTTTGTTGTAAGTTGGTCTGTATGAATGTAGCTGCTTGAAATGTTTTGAAATGTTCTTTTTTTATTTATTGCACTTGGGGGTGGGGGCTCATAAGCTTTTTGCTTCAGCCCACTCCTTTTGAGCACAATGTGTATTGCTCAAATAAACAAATAAACTAAACTAAACTAAACTAAATTTGCGAATGTCTAGCCTGATTTATTGAATTTTGAAACCCCAACACAGGGAAAAAAAATTTATGTTTACAGATTTAACTAACTAACTTATTCCAAAAAAAAAATCTGTCTCTATCCATCATTGAGATTTTTGTTGTTGCATGAAATGCCTTTATACCAGGCTCTACAAAACTTACGAGCCGTCGGCCGTCTACATTAAGACATGTCCAGCGGCATTGATTCATTGGACTTCATGCATTGTTTTTTTTACTTGACTTTCTGCTGTAAATCAAATATGTTTACTGTGAATGCGACAACTGCACCAGGGCTAGACCAGCACTAAACCAGGGCTAAAGCCATAGGGTGCAGATGCCTTTGATACAAATGCATGGCGGTACATGGGTTTCTATCTATAGATTCTGTAGCTAACAATTCACAGATTAGCTCAACACGGCACAAATTTGTAGTGGTTGAAATCTGGCGGCATGAACCTGTCAGAGAAAGACAGCCCCATACGTGTTTGTGCCTCTGTTTGGACATTTAGCCGAACTGCTCAATAGAATATATTGAAAAGGATAATCAGTTATTGTTCATGTCTCAGGGTTATCTGCGTTCTCTTCATCAAGGCCGTTGAAATTTTGCTCACCAACAATTGTCCCCTTTCATGTCGTTCCAGCGCTTTGACGGACAGAACCCCCTCCAGACGCCACAGGGGGCCTGCTATGGTGCGTGAACTTGGGGCTAAAAAAGAAGCGCTCTTTTAGGCAAACTCTAACCTCAAAGTAACCCCGGCCTCAACCTTCAAACTCCCCATTCATCAGCAAGTTTGGCCCCGCACAATAAAGACGGATCCGTGTATCTGTTTAAAGCCGTGCCCTCGCTGATGGGGAGAGCTAAACGTTATCACGTGTTTGTCCTTGCTCTTTGCTCACTGTGTAAACAAATGCTGATAGATGTTTGCGATGGCTGACAGGCCTCTCCATGAACAATGTGGAGAATGAAAGGAGGATTCTTCCCCTTTCTCTCTGCAGCCTTCTAGTCCACTGCGAGTTTACATGACCCCTCAACCCCTTCTTCGCAAGCTGCTGAGCTGTGTTCTGGCCTCTGCTGGCTGCTGTAAGGCGCCATTGTTGGCCGGGTCACAGCAGGATGATGGTGAGTTCAGGAGTTTACGTAAGGAGGCCGTTTCTAACAGGATCAGTGTCACTCAACTCCATGAAAAACAACTCAGCACAGACACAAATGTATTTGGCTTGGCATTTGTACTTTCCCAAAATATCTATTGTTTGAAAGATGTCACTGACAACTGTAAATCAAGGTGTCATCATCAACAGAAAAGTTTTTTTTCTTGTGTTTGTAGGTAATTTATATCTTCTAAATTGCCTGCACACTCTGTCCTGTCTGTCAGTTTTTTCTCCAATGATTTTGAGTTGTTTACTCAAGCGCATCAACTCACTTTTCACTCTCACTTAAACTGAATGAGCCTCACACATCTCCAATATTTCAGCAGCCTGTTTGTCAATGTTGGATGTGTCCATCACAGTGAGTCTTATTCAAGACAAGACAATAGATTTATTAGGGAGACAGATGAACTTCATTTCAAATCCCATCATTCTGCTGGATGTCGAAAACCCATCCGCTTGATGTGCATATGACAGCTGTCACATTCATCATGCACTCGTCGCAAACAACAGCAACAGCAGATTCATGGCACCAGAGTTTCTCTAAAGTGCAGCCTGCCATCAGGCTCTGCAGAGGATCATAAAATGCTTGGCATTTTGACTTGTGCCTTGTGATTTATCTTGCCTTGAGACATAATTTGGTCTGAACCCACAGCGAAACATATACTTGGATAAAGCCTATGGCTTTGAGTTGAAATAAACAAATCCCTAATGCCCTATCAATGTCCTTCCTACTGGAAACAGAATCACTCCTTTCACTTACCAAAAGGAAAATATATCATCAGATAAATGCTCCCTGGAAATAGGAAGCCAGGGACAGACTTAACCACTTCTAAGCCCTTCTTCCCCATAGTTCCCCATAGACTGGTGTTTATGATAAAGAGTAATGAAAGGAGAGTGGATTTTATCAGTGAAAGATGGAGCAGTGGTTAGTCTGAGTGATGCTGTTTGTCCCACATGGCACAATCAAGGCCTATTTTTGAAGTAGAGTCCCCTGTGTCCTGGTAGGCCAATCTGTGAGGATATTGGCTGTGGGATTTTCAGGCACTGGTGTACAGTAGAGTATGGAGGCCAGCCTCTTATCTGGAGATACCACACTGTCTACCATGCAAACAGAATACTCGCATGCTCTAATCATTTCCACATACATCCTTTGGAACAAGGTTTCAGATTTCTTCACAAATGCAAAAAATACCTTTCTATTATTTTAACATCCACGGCGTCACAATATTTTTTTTTCATTTTTTTTTTTCATGTTTTGACTCTGTATCTGTTTCTTTTAAAGAATATCCAATCCAAATACCTTTGATGAGTCTTGAGATTGTTGATAAAGAACAGGCTGGCCATGGACACCCCACACAATCTGATTAATAGAAGGTTTCCTCTTAGTCTCAAACATTTATATGTGACCCATCACGGAAACCAGGGCACACAACTCGGTTTTGGGGCATTTTGAGATGGGCATACATTATGAGAGTGTAGTCTCCAAGCTTTCCAATGATGTGTAACACATGGAAATCTGATAATATTTGGAGACGTAGTGGCGATTTGAAGTTAACAATTCCCAAAAGGCCAAAGGGCTGAAAAAGCTCTGATGTGGGCTAATATCAGGTTAATTCCTCATGAACTACATGCCTGTGTCCCATGCTAACGCACCACGTTAGCTTACAACAGCACGCCTCCGTGAGCTGCTGGAACCTCACACTGAGAGAGATTCACAGACTCCGGACATAACAGAAGTTATAACTTTAGAAAAGACTCCTGTACTACATTTTTAATGCACATACACTCAGGAAAAGGCCGACATTGTATCGCCGCGCGTGATCCCAGATTGTTTACGTTGTATCTGACCATAAAACCGAACCAAAAATATGAAGAGGATCTCTCTCAAATAAGAAGTGGCTGAAAGCTAGGGATGCGCTGACTACATTTATGGAGTAGTTTAAGTTTGTAGAGGTCTTGATTTTGTGTAAATAGCAGGTCAATTCCTCATCAAAACAACCATTGGCACAGCGGCCACCAGCGATTAAAAAACAAACTTTCACTCACCCGTCTGAAGTAACCTTTGCGTGCCTTCTGCTCAGCAATCTTGTGGTAAATTTATTTTCCAGGTTAAGTTGCGGGCCTCTGAAAGCCACACACGGGGAAGCGTTGCATAGTCATGAAGCCACACAGACAAAGTCACACCCCTACAGCATGCTCCGAAATCTCCCAAATCAAGGCGGTTTGAACCTAAAAGTTTATGCTTTTAAATATACCAATACTGCTAGCTTAAACATAGAGAGGCTTCTTCGTGACTTCAACTGAACGATTCTGCAAAAAAGTGAAAATGACCAATTTACGTTTTTCTCGAAGGTCGGGCTGCCGACATGTGTCCCTGGTTCCCACGGCGGGTCACGTACAGTGCATCCGGAAAGTATTCACAGCGCTTCACTTTTTTCACATTTTGTTATTTTACAGCCTTATTCCAAAATTGATTCAATCCATTTTTTCCCTCAAAATTCTACACATAACACCCCATAATGACAATGTGAAAAAAGTTTGAGATTTTTTTTCATCCAGGATGTCTCTCTACATTGCTGCATTTATCTTTCCCTCTATCCTGACTAGTCTCCCAGTTCCTGCCACTGAAAAACATCCCCACAGCATGATGCTGCCACCACCATGCTTCACTGTAGGGATGGTATTGGCCAGGTGATGAGCAGTGCCTGGTTTCCTCCAAGCATAACGCCTGGCATTCACGCCAAAGAGTTCAATCTTTGTCTCATCAGAGCAGATAATTTTCTTACTCATGGTCTGAGAGTCTTTCAGGTGCCTTTTGGCAAACTCCAGACGGGCTGCCATGTGCCTTTTACTAAGGAGCGGCTTCCATCTGGCCACTCTACCATACAGGCCTGATTTGTGGATTGCTGCAGAGATGGTTGTCCTTCTGGAAGGTTCTCCTCTCTCCACAGATGAACGCTGGAGCTCTGACAGAGTGACCATCGGGTTCTTAGTCACCTCCCTGACTAAGGCCCTTCTCCCCCGATCGCTCAGTTTAGATGGCCGGCCAGCTCTAGGAAGAGTCCTGGTGGTTCCAAACTTCTTCCATTTACGGATGACTGTGCTCATTGGGACCTTCAAAGCAGCAGAAATTTTTCTGTACCCTTCCCCAGACTTGTGCCTCGAGACAATCCTGTTTCGGAGGTCTACAGACAATTCCTTTGACTTCATGCTTGGTTCGTGCTCTGACATGCACTGTCAACTGTGGGACCTTATATAGACTGGTGTGTGCCTTTCCAAATCATGTCCAATCCACTTCATTTACCACAGGTGGACTCCAATGAAGCTGTAGAACCACCTCAAGGATGATCAGTGGAAATAGGATGGACCTGAGCTCAAGTTTGAGCTTCTTGGCAAAGGCTGTGAATACTTATGTACATGTGATTTTTTTGTTTTTTATTTGTAATAAATTTGCAAAAATCTCAAAAAACTTTTTTTCACGTTGTCATTATGGGGTGTAGAATTTTGAGGGGAAAAAAGGATTGAATCAATTTTGGAATAAGGCTGTAACATAACAAAATGTTTTTGTAAAACATTCAAGCGGCTGATTCAAAGTGTGCTCATCTGTTTTAATATGTGCTTCTAATGGAGCAAACAATAATAAAACGTTACTGCAGATCAATGCTTTGGCCAAACACAGCGCGTCTATCTGAAAGATTCATAAAGAACGGTTTGATTCAGAGAGAGCGTTGGCCCATTAACGCCTCCTGTTTTCCCTGCACTGAGCCATTTTTTTCATCATCTCCTAATTGACTGTAGGATTTTGCTGAAGTGTATTATCAATCTCTATCTGTTAGGCGTGGAAGGACATTGATCAATGGAAATAGCTTTCCTTTGTTGACCAGATTGGACACTGTTGCCGGCCAGAGCTCGCGTCGCGTAATGGGGCATATGAGAACCCAGCCACTAGATCAATAACGCATTGAAATATAGAAAAAAGATCAAATCCGCCTTTCTCCCTGATTACAGGCTCAATGGCCAAATTTGTTTCGTTTCAAAAGTTTTTATTTTTCTTTGGGTTTAGAAGTAAGTCGCTATGAGAAAAAAAAAAAAAAAAAGGCCAAACAACCCTCTCAAAGATTTTCTCCTCGGCCTTCTTAGCCTCCAGCCCATTAAAATTCTTCAGAAGTGTTTTACATATCACTACATCAAATACACATAAATTATGAATGTCTCATATATAGCAGTCTTGCTCTTGTAGCCCGCGGGTTCCCTTGAAACTGATTTGGTGTCTATGAACTTTGTTGTTACAAGGGCCGGAGAAAATTGGAGTAATGTGCTCTCGGAGTGATTGATCATTCGCAGCCCATAACACCGAACAGGCCGTAATAAACATCTCCACCTCATGTATTACTCCCAGATTGTGTTTATTTCTTTGCTAATGAACTTACTGTCATAAAGTCACTGCCCATATTTGAGCATGGGAATGAGTTTGTCAGAAAGGGCCAATCCGTTAAGATCCAGCGGCGTGATTACTGTACGTACACGCTGCTTGCAGACATCACGGGCGTGGGGGGTTTTCTGTGGCACATCCAGAGTTCACGCACTCTCATTATTTTTATGTGATATGGATACATTTTTACAGCGGACATCATTTCACTTAATCATCATTGATACACACGCAGTAATTAGACGTGATATATTCAGGCCGTGTAACCAGTCACCAGCCAATGACTATTCCTTGGTGCGGGAGTAGATCAGGGAAAACTATTTTCAAATCTCATTCTTCAACTTTTGCACTTCTAAAAACAAAAATCTTCAGCCAGTGCCTCTTTTAAAACTTCAAGTTTTATTGTGTATCACCACAGCGATATCAGTGTTGATAGACAGGGGCTTGAAACTCAAAATAATTCATTTCTCTTTTTCCCCCTTGTTTTCCAGCCGTTTTGATTATGTGCTCTCATTCGCGAAGGCCTTGTCTCCGCTAGTCCACTGTATTTGTATTTCCTCAAACATGGAACAAGGCGTGAAAGGTTGTGGTATTAATTCTTTATATTGTCTGTGTAGGCTCTCAGTCGTACAGGGGTTGTCCATCTTCAATGAAGGTTCTTGAGTCATCTTCTGTACTCTGTAGTTGAAGTGTCGAACGTTTTGACACTTCAACTACAGAGTACAGAAGATGACTCAAGAACCTTCTTTATTTTCAGTTCCACAAAATGTGCTTGAAATTAAGGGTGTTTTTTTTTTTTTTTTTACTTTTTATCACAGCAGTTCAGTTGCTACTGATCTGAAAATCAGTGGATCAATCGCAGCTCCCACCGGTGCATAGTCCTTGGGCAAGACACTCCCCTCACCTTTCCTGCACCAGTCCACACGTGCAGTTGTGAATAGAGGAATGATTCCTTGGCGGAGGTTGAGTAGCACATAAATGTAACCGGTTTATTTATTCAGGAGTCTCCACAAAGTCGTCTTAGTCTTCCGAAATGTCATACAGCACTGTTGTATTTACTGGCTGTAGAGCGCTTGTCCACATTTGTCACATTGAGTTATCTTAATGCTGAGTCTCCTGTTGTGTCCATTGGCTTCCGGAATGTGGTTCATCCCCATCTGTCCAGCTGTTGTTGCAACGGATCATTATAGTTTGGCTCCACATTCTTAGCTTTCCTCGAGCACTCGTCTTGTCTGCTGCAGAACTGTGGGTCTCTTCTTGATCCCCAGAACATTGGGGTGAAAACATGTGTTCTATGGCTAAGTCCTCACAAGAGCCGGTATTACCCTGCAGGCTTTGTGCAGTTCAGGCGAAGGAAAAATGTGAAATACAAAGAAAGATATGGATTTTTGTGTGCTTTTTTGTTGGTTTCTTGTATGTAAATTTCATCAAATGTTCAAGTCATGGCAACAGATTAATCGCAGCTGGGATTTGATTGGTAACTATTAGAAAATCGTAAAGGCTAATTTTTTAGGAAATACAGTATGATCTTCTCTTCACACAACAATATATGCTGTCTCTGTGGGGGTCTTATAATTTATAAATCTAACCCTGGGTTTTAGACCTTTGCAAACATGTTCTGAAATGGATTCTTGTCTTCGTTTGCCAGTTCATATTTCAATCTTCCTTCAAATGTTAATGCTCCAGACTCGTTTAAAGTGTGCACTGTTTTGAATCTTGATTTTGAAGCATAAATCCCAATTCACATACAAATCCGAAACAAATCTTACGAAGCCATTACGAAGTGACGGTTGGTCTTGCATTCACAGTGGAGCTTCCAGCTGCTACACAAGCAAAAGGGACTGTAGAAAGTCTACACAATAATACCGTAGCCAAGTTGGACAACTGTGACAAATCGACGCAATCAGAACATTGACAGTAAATAAATAAAGCTAGCATTCGTGAGCAGATTAGCATGTTTGTTGGTAGCTAACAATTTCCTGAGTTTTATTCAAAGCAGAAGCATTAGATCACTATGGTCATTGGTCACAGATACATTGATACAGTATATTGAGTTATAAGATGCGTGAATGCTGCTATTGTTTACTCTTGTTTTGTGTCCGTATGTAATTTTAGTCTTGTAACCACAGTTGTCACCACATTAGCTCCTTGTGCATTGTTTCCCCTCACAGACTTGAGCGCGGTCCAAGGCCATCTGACAATCTGTTTTCACTCATGACCTTATTTATAACTTATTTACTGCCCTGACACGTCCCCCGAGCCTCCCTGCACTCACGTTCCCATGCTTCGGAGAGGCTGCCTGACTCACGTATGTTCCAACTGCCCCCCTCCTTTTCCAAACTTGTAACCAGCTGCACATCAAACGGAATATGATTTATTAGGGGTGCAACTCCCCGGGACTTTGAACGACCATCGACTTGTTTATCCCAGTTAACATTCTGTCCGTATGTTTTTTTCACTGTTTTCTGCTTTCATGTGGTTCTGCGGGGATGCATGCGCCGGCTGCTGGTTTTTAGTCCACCTACAGTAAAATTACCCGCACGGCTAATGCTAACATATTTTGGGTTTGGGTAACCGGTGTTTCAAGGCTTTACAGTTTATGTGTTTTGACCTGTTGATAGCACATGGACAGGGCCGTTTCTAGCTATAGACGGACTAGGCATATGCACAGGGTCCCCTACATGCACATCATGATAATAATAAATATAATATATTTAATAATAATAATAATATACTTTTTCCAAAACTTTAACTGATAGTACATGGATGTGATATTTCATTTAGTTGCCTTTTTTTTTTCTTTTAAGAAAAATGATCATTCGGTCATTAATTAAAGTGGACAACTGAACATATGTATAACTGTGGCTCCCCATCATTGATATTTTATTATTTATCATTTAAATTAACTGGAAATTACACATGATAAAAACACAATACAAGCCACCATTTTTAGCTAACACCATGCTAACAAATTGTTGGTGCTGTGATGAACACAGTTTAAGAGCAAAACAGTTCAGAACGGGTATGGTGATGGTTTATGGACTTTGAATAGATTCTGAGACACTTCTGGGTTCAATCTATACAAAACAAAATTCAGGAAATATGAAGACAAAATGACCAAAGTATATGGGATTGCTCCAAACTGTGTAAAATAAACCAAATACTTCCCCAGTTATGTTTTGATGGGAAACAATGTTATCACATGGTTAAAAGCTCAAGGAAGCTTTTGCATAACATGATCCCTGTAACATGGTTGTTTGGCGATAGGGGCAATATATTTTATGCAGTGCCCCCAAAAGGTGAGCTACAGCCCGGCACATGGGGGTGTTTCCGTAAAAGCGCAGGCATCATTGACTGTTGAAGCTGCCCAAGTCGTAGCCCTCTGAGTTGGACATCCACTCTCTCCGCGTGTCTGGTAAATGGAAAACATGTGGCCACGCTTGTCATTTGTTAACGTATGGGAGAAAGAGTGAAGCGGCCAGGGGATGGCTCATCAGGAACACTCATTCAGGATGATGGATGTGGCCAAACACACATTTGTCCGTAAAAGTTGCCGAGTGGATCAGCATCATTAGGCATGAGGAATAGGTGGAGCCCGCTGAGAAGTGAATGCAGCAAACAGATGTTGCAGATTTTCAGCAGCATCTTTCATCCCGACCAGCGCCATTAATAAAGTTGAAGGTGATCCTCGTGTTTTCATCTAATAAGACCAAATAAAATTGCTGAATAAACTGAATTGCCATGGCTTCTTAAACAAGGACCCAAGGTGCTCCGTCTGCTTTTAAATAAGAGGCGGGAAGACGTGGTGATATGATGCAGTAAAATGTGTTAGTCAGCACAAGGTATAGAGTCCTCACAGCGGGTTCATGTAAATGATCATTCATTTGACAAAATGTATGCCTCCAGAGCAACCCCTATAAATTACTACAAACAAAAGAGCTCAATGTGCAACTTTTTGTCATCACGACGGATTAATCTGTACTTCTGTAAGGGCTGTCATTATGCATTTTTCAAGCTTTTAAAGAAGGATATTATGCATAATTGTGGCTTTTGAGTGCTCTCTATGCACCTTGTTTCTTGCTTGGGGCGCTCTACCGGCAGCGGCGGTTAACCATGGTGAAAATACAAAATGCAAGCCACCATTTTTAGCTAACAACATGCAAAGAAATATATGGTGTCATAGTAAGCACAGTTTGAATGCAGAAAAATGTCCAGTGATACCAGTGAGTTTTTTTTGTTTCAGTTTCCTCATGCCCTGCCGTCCTCATGCTGAGCGGCTGCTGCTGATGCCACGGCGATGTCAGGTGACGGAGCCTCGTGTCGCTGCAGCTTGGCCCCGTTGTAGAGGGCCTCCATCTTTGTCAGGGGCTGTCGCATCTTATAAACAGAGCCAGACACAGAAGCTTTACCATGAATAATGCCCGGGGTCCGCGGAATCCCAACACCTATAAATCTTAATAGAGCCGCCCAGATACCGATGGGCGGCCACATCTTTCTCAGCCCTCAGCCTCCCAAGCCGAACCCCCCCCCGCCGCCCCAATTTTCTCTCCCCAAAGAGAACCCTAACTGGAATTTGCCACGCAATCATTTACCTACGCACAGGATTACATGCATATAGTAGCTCATGCAAATCAATACAAACATGTCAAGAATGCTTAGCCTCCCCACGTTCGGCTAAATGCAATTTATCACTCAGGGAGTCGGTGCGAGCGAATGGGCTAACAAATAGGAGTCTGATCATTTGCGTTGGTCCTGTTGTCACGTCTTTGAAGAGTCCATTTTTCATTTTCTGTACAGTAAATTGCATCGGCGCTGTGTTTCAGAGGGACTCTCAGATTTGCCGCTTATTGCATTTAGCGTGGAAACCATGTGTCTCGCATAAACCTCTTGCGGGCTGTTCATTGTGATCCGCCACGCAGTATTGCTTGATGGGCCATGTTGTCAAGTTATTGCGATAGTCCCCTTAATGAAACGCATTTGTGTCAATGTCTGCCACGACTAGACTGGTGGTCTACGAAGTATTGGGTTTATATATTTGCCTTTTGTCGGTGTTTGTCTTTTAAATGTTCTTTTAGCTGCTTCTTTCCTCTAGTTTTTGGCTTGGCCTGGGAGAACGATACGCCTTTGTGGCATTTCACTAATTTCAATATAATTAAAAGATCACAAACCTGAGACACTTAAAAAAAAGAGTTTGAATGCAAATTGCCTGTTTACGCTTATACTCTCTTCTCAACAGCAAAAGTCCGACCAAATGAAGTATTCTGTCAGTGTAGTTGGCCAACTCTCAACTCTGAGCCCCATCACTCACAATCTAAATCATGCTCTCCAACGATCCCTCTGAATTCCATTAACAGACTTTGAAGTGAGGGCAAATCTACTTCTTAAACGAACCGATCTCATGTATATGGAGTTTGCGGGTGTGCGCGTGGTCATCGGGAATGCCTCACTCATATCGGTCGGGGCGGATTGGCTGCGCGTGATGGCTCCAGATATCGACACTCGGCGAGACGTCTTGCTTTGATATGTCCATCTCTTGCCTTTGGGGCACGGCCCGGTCAACGCCATGCCTCCTGATACCCCCAAATTGCATCCTGCTTAGGATTCATCATTCATAAATCGGGAATATGTCACCTTTGAAGTGCAATTATGGTGCGTGCCAAGGAGGGCAGTTTAGTGAATCAACTACTCCTCCCCAGCGCACTGTAGGTGTGGAGAAAGTCAGGCGTAATACCAATGAGGACAGAGAGTTACATGTGTCCCGCTGGCATGCATTCAAAACTCCATCTTAGGCCAATGTGACCCGAATCCAACTTATTTTTTTTATCATATACAACCTGTACCTCATCTCATACTGTATGTGCTCCTAAATCCACTGGCGACTGATACAAGTTGGATATAATTAGAAATGTGACCTACGTAGTCCTAGATGAAAGATGATGTTTTAGGATGGCTGCTTTACTATTAGCACTGATAAAGTTGTGTTGCTAAAGAGCTTAAGCTGTTTAATATTCCAAGCCCATGGGTGGTGATGATTTAATGCCCAAGTCACTTTTGACCTGTGTCGGAGTTCTTTTTTTTGTAGCCATAATGTCGTTAATCTTTATTATGAATATGTCATTGCCGTGATTTAGGACGGTGGACTTTGTGGCCTACACTGGCTCCATACAGAAGCAGGCTGTAAGTCTTGTGAAATGGTCCCGCGGATGTGAGGTGTGTTCCAGAGGGTGCTCCCACAGCTATTCTTCTTGCGTGGTTCAAAGATAAATTAGCGGCTTCTAAATAATGCAGTGAACCCTAATTCTCTTTGATTAGTAGCAAGTTAGAGGATAGCGACCCATTGAAATTGGTCATCAGCATAAATAATGACTGAATGAACTGATAAAATGCAAAGTCGCCGGCCATCATAAATCAAGTGAAAAGCACTTGGTGTGGAAGTCATTGGAATTAGAAGTCCATGCTCCTATTAATTATGTTGCCTTGCCCAGGCGACAGTGTTATAAATCAGTTGTGAAAGGTACTCCAGCCGGCTGGCCTGCCCAGCAAGGCTCACTGCCTGCAAATGGCTCTGTATACCCCCTAATTGTTTCTTAAACAAGCCACCTCCAGAGGCACATGCTGATGGACACGGCCCGAGCACACAATTCAAAATGCACAACAACGTTTATACAGTGCTGCTGAGATTGGAGCTACAACCGAGAGCTTTATCATTTATCTGAACTAATAAGAAAATATAGTACACTACAAATCCTTATATTCCTTTGAGATCAACACAAACATTTCAAACTAAACTGAAATCTGCTCCTATCTCTGTAAAGTTTTCTCCTCGCAATATTGTGAAACGTATACTTTTGCATGTACTAAGAGGAAATGCACAGTCAGAGGTGATCAGACAGTTAAATCCTATTATAAATCCTAAACAAATAACCCCGTGCAGTTGCAGTGTCATGAGTTTATAGTCCATCTCACAGTACACCATATTGCTCTGAGTGTTAGCTCTACCCCAGCCTGTACTTAAGCTCCAGTTTCATGAGCTGAGAATGTGCTCCTGACATCCTCTCTGCAAGTGCGCATGCTCCGACTGAAGGCTCCACCAGCTCCACCATCAATCACTGGCTCCTTATTAGCCTGTCTATAACTGACTGCAGCTATTTTGCTGGCTATGCTATTAGAATAATTGCATTCCTATGCAGTTGGCTGTTCTGCTAGATTTATTTGTTTTTACTACACAGAGCTCTCATGAGGTTAAACAACTTGTGATGGTGCCTGTAAATGTCTGTTTGGAGATGTCAGTAGTGTAATGGACTAGTGGCAGATGGGACAAGACTGTAAAGTGCTTACTTGGTCGGTATCACCTTAAAGGCTCTGTATCCAATGTTTACTATTCTACTTTCAGTATATTGTAAAAGCAATCAAAGTGCATACAATTATAAAGACATTGCATCGATTATGAACAAGCAGGCTAGTTGTTGTTAGCATTGCAGTAGAAAGTAGTAAAAAAAAGGGTTTATAAACTCATCCATGTCAAGAATTCCTCATTTCTGAAATATGTGCTTGGTCAATGTTGAGTCGAGTTGCGCATGCACAAACACAGGAGCATGCGCAAACAAAACGTAACTATTTCCCAGCATTTTAAGCCCCATTGAACATCACAGCAGCGGCGGCAGATGCAGTATAACAACCCTCCCAGTGACAGACACATGCTATTTCAGTCCTATTGGTCCTATTCACAGTTCAGTTGTATTACTTTGAAGAGCTGAGTCGCACTCACCGGAACTCATGACTACTTGTTAGCCGTGAGGCCTGTTGGTTCACAAACATGCTGATTTTAAAACATGAGAACTTAAGGCTGATATTACGATACGTATTATGTATTGGATAAAATATTCTACTCGTAGTAGGCCTTTGTTTCTGTTCCTGGTGTGATGTCCGAGATTATGTTTTGTTTTTGTTTTCTCCCCTATCTTTGTTGGATATTTACAAATGATAAAAAATAAAAAATGTTGTTGCGCGTTCTAAACTACAACAACACCCAAACAAATGTGTCCACTGGGCGAGGCGCGAGGAGCCCCCTGCGCCGTGCTAAAAATGCACCTCGACTTTGCGGGGTACATAATGGCCTTATTGAGTCTAAAGTGACTGTAGGCAGCAGTAATAGCCCCGTAACCTGTGCGTCCCGTATGAATACTCCTCTTTTGGGCTGTTACTTATCTGGAATGGCCGGGTAATCTCAATCATCTCATTTGGCAGCGCTCTTTACGTCGCCTCCGAATTAGTTCCCGCGCCACCGACACTGGACTCACAATCTATTACGCGGCCAGGACAAAATAGCGTTCTCCTTTTTTTTAAATGAGGCCTCCGCTGTCAATCCATTATCCATCCTCTGCGCGCTTCCTGCGTGCCCGGGTGCAGCGGAGTCCCAGAGAAACCATTTAGGCAGTCGAATTGGAGCGGCCCGGGCCTCAGGTGTCTGTGTCACAGTGATGAATCGCACGGAGCACATATTAAACCTTCCTCATGTGAGAGAGACCTGTGTTAAGCCACCCCCTTAACCGAAAGCTACTGGAAAAAGAGGCAGGAATCCTAAATATGAATGTGTGTGTGTGTGTGTGTGTGTGTGTAGGTGTGTGTGTGCGCGTGTGTGTGTTGCAGACATAAAGGCCGGCTTGTCCCTGAGAAATTGATTTATTGGATTCCCTGACATTTTAGTTGTGGTCGTTATGTTATATTTATGGGGGAATTGCCGGAGCCTCTCATTATGCGCTCCTAATTTATTTTACATACTTTTACGACCGCTTGTGCTCAGCAGGCCTTTACGGCAGCTGTTATTGAAAAAGAGGAAAGGGAAAAAAAAAAGGCAAGTACATATCGATCAAGATTTACATGTTTATTGCGGAGGCTGTGATTTATATGATGGGGTTTGAGGCCGGGCTGTTTTTCACTCACAGGGAAACGGCGTGCGTGGACTTTCTCATGTCGTACTGTATGCCCATATAGATGTGTATGGGATTGCAAGATTCATTGCAAGTCTCCACGGGGTTTTGTTATGTGTTAAAAACCTGCTGACCCTGTTTAGACCTCTGCAAACATGGTGTAATGCATGGGGTTTAAGTTTAGCTGCTCTTACTTAAAGTATTACCAATGATAAAGTTTGCAAAGCATCACTCAGTTTCTTATTACATAACCATCCATTTTCCAACATGGCCACTCCCGGGGAACTCTCTCTCTCTCTCCCGCCCAGCTCACCCCTCCCTCACAGGGCAGCATGAGGTAAAAACATCCGCCGGAGCTCGGTGACCGCAAAGCAATACGCTGCAGCACTTTCTGGTACTCGCGCTGATGTCCGACAGTTGCTACATCCACGGAGCCGGATTGACATATTGCCTTTCTGACTTTCAAAATATAAGATAGTGATCAAGATGTGTTTGAAATGATCTACAAATACGGGGAAAAGGCATAATCACTTGCTTTAATGCTTCTGGACGTGAAATCTTGGTTTACACACATAAAGTGCAAATGCTCTGTTGCTCTTGTTGCTCTTGTTTTCCAATGTCGCTGCCGCACCTTTCGCGGCCTCGGACATGACTTTATAATTAATAAAGACAGTAAAATAAAATCGCTTAAACTTTTGATGCATTAAATAGGGTCCCGGGATCATTCCTCAGCATAAAGATGTGTAATTAACAGCGGCGTCGAAGCAGTTACGAGCGTCTTCTTATTAAATTACAGACTAAAAAGGCTCCCCCAGTCCGTGATATATACAGCCCCGACTCCCGGGCATCACCTACCATGAAATTTAGTGTTTCCAGGATATTTAACATTAAGACGTAGTTAAAATTAATCCCACGTGCAATTCCTCAAAAAGAAAGCTGACAACTAATGTCAATAAATCGTCCCGGGCTGGTGACGGTTGGGGTCGTAAATCTGCCGCGCCGGACCGCCCCTCGATGTGCCGGTGGAGGGGGGCACGCGAGGCAAGGGGGTGGGTGGGAAAGATGGATTTGCGGGCGGCGGAAGGAGAAAGGGTGATTTGAAACCCGCGACACTGATTGGTGGAGATGAGGCTGGGTGTCCTTGCGGTGACATTGAGGTGCTGATATTTGTTTGGCTTTAAATAATACGGCGGGACAGGGGGAGGGAGAGTGATGGCCGGCACCCGGCGCTGACATTGCGGCCTGAGCCCAAGGTGAGCGACTTCAGGACACACTTCCCCTCCCCGTCCCTAGTTGCTGTCCCGAGGTCTGTCAATACATCTGCCCCCGACGGTCCTACTGAAGAGCTCACGGCTGACACGCTGCCGTCTTTATTTCCACCTGCGATCCTTTCACTGGCAGCACGGCTCATCACTCACACTGGGACAGGCGCCGGGACCTCAGCAGCTGTCCATCTACTGCTTCCTAGGGCACTGCTATCAGAGGGGAGGGCGTCGGGACAACTATCCTGTATCTGTGACGCTGTGTAACGCCGTTTGCAAAGCTTTTTTGTTTTTCATTTCACTGATGTTTTTTTGGACTCATTAGATCAGATAGAGGTCTCCAAACCTGAGCTACTTTACAAAATAAGAATGACAGAAACCTCCTTACCTAGTACTGATTTTAAGTACTATCTATGGGGCGTAACCCTGGACAGTTTCAGCTTGTTGCGAAGATACACAACTTCAAGATTAAGTTTCCTCTTAACACTGCACTCTATTTATTTTTGTTGTGTAGATGTGTATTACACAATCATTTGATGCGCACAGAAATAATGGCCTGTGATTTGATACTTGATGAGCTCCATGAACTCATCGAGCCTTTGTGGAGCTTATTGGAAAAGGCTTGGGGGTCACTTCTAGCTCTCAAGCTATAGACCTCAGATCAATATTCAGCATATTTGATATCACAAAAAAATATTTTGATTCTCAATCTACTCTGTTTACACTGTGTATATTTATTTATATTTTTATGTAACCAGCACAGTCCCACTTATAATCAGAGACACAATTAAAGAGATGACAAAGATGACCTCTTGTACTTGCCGTCGTTGTTGGAAACTGCATCCAGGACTTTTCTGTTGTGAGGCACAAGTGGTAACCATTTAATCAGCTTGTTGCTCCATACTTGAGTGTATAACTGTTCTATTCGACAGTCAATCCCAAACATACCATCGGACTTGTGTCACGGGAAAAGCGCTATACAAATAAAACGTTATTAATATGTCTTTGATGTATGTAAATAGGGTTGAATGGTGACAGAGCAGGAAACCAGAGGTGCCATGCAGAGGCGTGGCACGTGTGAACACCACATCATTATGGCGAGGGCTGGGTCGGGGTCATGGCCTCACTGTAAATGACTTCTTTACAGCGTTGTTGATGCGTCGTTAGAGAAATGACTATCTCCACGAACACACAGCTCTTTCACTAAGGCCCTGCTCTTTAATTAAACGGACTCTACTGACAGTCTGATTTACTCAAATATAGTTTGGGTTTTGACACTCAGCCAACACACAGGACTGGAGAGTTCAGACTTCTGTCAAAGTCCAATGGTTATTATGAATACTTCTGTATACCCATAAGTACACATAAGTATTCACAATAGAAACCATATCATAAAGACTAAAGCCTTTCTAATATTCCTCACACTGGTTTAGTGAGTGATCCATCACATACAGTAGGAGCCTGTGTCATCATTTCTTTGCCTCATTATCATTTGCTCCATGACTCATATATGTCGGCTCTGATTAAGCCCTGGCTTTTGACTCTGTTGTTCCTGTTGCTAAACTCACAGATCAGGCTGATTTTGGCCTTAGGGAAAAGCAATTACTCTCCCATCTGACGAGGCAGACTCCAGCCCCTCTCCCCTGTCAGGATAATAATAACATAAATGTCACATCATGTCTTAATGAGGACTTTATATGATGCTTAATGACACCGCTGTGTCCAATAGCACACCCACAGCCTTTGTCTTCAGCCCATTACTATTTTAAATATGGCTTCACTTTCTTCATCACACGTGATACACTGCATGTTATCTAAACACTGAATGGAGCAACGGTTGCACTGTATGACATGGAAACTTTGCATATTGCATCCTTCACAGGTATACTGCAAATTTCCTGACTAAAATTAAGATTGCTATTAGATTTCAGGATTCAGTTCACTGTGCCATGTCCAGGAGCACATCTGAGAGACATTTCATCTGGTAAACTAAACTAAACCCATGCATTTCACATGTTTGTCATGAAGAGGGACCTTTTTTTAACACTGTAAATCTTTCTTCTTTGTCTTGAAGCGTTGTCAAACTCCCCTCACTCTGCCATCCACTGATATGAGTGTCTCCGTCCCTGTGGTATGAGCGTCTCTGTCCCCACAGGCAGCGCGGCCAATGGCGTGGCTCGGGGTTTAAACGTGCCAAATTCCGAGTGAAAACAAAAGTCCCACAGCGCGACTGGCTGTCTGCTGCACCGCTGGCAAACGCTCAGTGCATGTAATCACAAGTAATTGGCAAATGGTAGGCTCTGACCAAACTGAAATTGGTTAATGATGTCTAATTAACACCTAGTTGATTATGGTTAATTACTAGTGTTTGATAATGGAGGAGCAAAGTTGTCAGTCTGGAGACAAGCAGCAGCCATCTGGATCACTGATAGCCATATGCTGATGGGGACGGAGCTGTCAGGGCCACAGACGCAGGTGTGTTCGCTCAGCATCTGCACAACACGGATACAGATACAGCAACATGTTAGCACACAAGCTAACACACGCACACGCACAAACAAGACTTAATTAAAGAGGCTCTGAATATGCTCACCACTTATCCAGTCAGTCATGCCCAGTGCAGCGAGCTCGCCACAAGCTTCACTGTTTATTAGGACACTGTTGTAGAGCTGTGGTTGACTTCGGCTTCAGGACTCATCTTTAACCTGTCATTGACTAGCCTTGACCCTGATTAAGAAGTCATTATCTCTACTAATACTCAGGCTAAAACAATGACCATTTGGTAGCTATTATACAATTTGAAAATGTCATCACACAGTTGATGTTGAGGCTGACTATATTACATTTTCAAAACAATGTCTCCCAGTCCCATTTTGGGTCCCGACACACCAGCTTTGAACCTTTATTTCAGAGCGCTCCATTGTACCATCACAGGTTTATCCTGGCTCTTATTATGCATGAATTGATGAATGGTCCAAAACTTTGGGGAACTTGAATGTTCCGCCATTAGGAGCAAACCCAGCTCCTAAGAGCCTGCGAAAATGATTGGAAACAGAAGGCTCCCTGCTGTAAACAAAAGAAATTAGCCTGCACTAAAATTGTCTGTCTGTCCCTGTTAATTAGCAGCACATGCAATGTGAAATTAGCTATGACGCACTCGCAAAAGAGAAAGATAAATAGGTCCTTATTGGAGAAAGAACAAAGTCAGGGTTGGCCATACGTTACATTAGTCATGTTTAATTGTGGGATCAATTAAAATTTGTGGGATAATGATGATTTATACGTGTTTGCGTATAATTTGATATTCATTAAGTCCGCCAGACACACGCTGGTATCAGCTTCTTAATTGTGTTTCCTTTTTGTTGAAGGGTGGCTTTTGAATGCAATTGGCTTAAAGTTTACAAACTCCCTCGGCTGAGCGATTCCAAACGCGGCACAAAGCTCTGTAGTGCTGCTGTAGCACTTTAGTCACTTCTGATTTGCCTGCTTTCCGTATTCTTTATAAACCACTGCTGAATTCTGCAATACATTTGTTTGTTGCTTTCTTCCACTTTATATATTTGAATCAATGATCTACAGCCTTGACTTACTTGTTACTTTTTGTAGTCCAACCTCACACATTTCTTTAATATTAAAATGGTGTCACATTACAGTTGCAATAGTTGTAGTCGTGTTGGTTGTCGTAGTAGAAGTAGTGAAGTCCTGTAGTGTCAGAGTGGTACAGGATTTCATTGTATCCATACTCCTAATGTTCCCCCTGGCTCCAGAGCTTTGTTCTAGTGCTGGGAGGGTCTGATGAAGAGTGGTTTGTGCATAATGCAGCACCTCATCATGCACATGTAATGTGTGTGTTTGAGCACCAGACAGTGGAGATGGCACAGCCCCCCTTTCCCACTGTAAGGCTAAGATGTAGGCCAAGTGGAAGAGTGCCAAATGATTCAACGCAGGACAAGATTCCTATTCAAACAGCGAAGAGCTTTTCCTCCTTATTCATTTTCTTAGATTACCATCAAATTTGTGTCACCAGCTCAGCAGCATTATTGACTCGCAGCGATGCACTCTCTTTGCAGTGGTTGTTATTAGCTGACATGCTGACATTTTCATATGTGTCTTTGCTAATGCCTGCAAATTGCTCTGACCGCAGAACGTGAGAATTGAACAGATAATTTTAATGGGATCCAACCGCAGACGCCGCGCGATGCGCCCGCCTTACTTATATAGAATACCAATTGTAACCTGTTTTCAGAGGCGACTAAGGGAACAAACACTAATGGCTTTTGACAACATTGTATTAGGCACAACAACTACGCATAATGTACCGAAAAATTGGACGTGAAATTGGAAACACAGTCGAGAACAAAGTAAATTTACATGGTTTGGTAGGTTTGGTGATGTCTGATATCATACTCTCTCATGCAAGCTCTATCTGCGGGAGAAGGCAGGAGCCGCGAGGGGGGGCTTAACAATGGATATCAGTGAGAGTGCTTTTAAAGTTAAGGCTGATGGATGGCTTGTCAAAAAAATAATTGCACTGGTATGGAAGTGGGCTCGCATGCGCTCGCCGAGGAGGGGTTGGGTGGGTACGGGGGTGTCAGAGCGGCGGAGGAGGGAGGCGCCATCAGCACAGAGCATGATGGGAAGTGACAGTGGTCTGTCAAGAGGCAGTGGCTGCCCAGAGAAGTGTGAAGCCAGAGCTGTGAGGTGGCAGGAGAGAGCAGGCTGTCAGAGCAAGAAAGTGGCTTTAATACGGCGAAAAGCAAAGGAATCCGCCTGTCAGCCGAGCCCGGGCGCAATGGCAGCAGCAGCAGCGAGGGAGAGAGGAGACGAGCCGGGGGTACACGCCAAAACAAAGGTAGTGAGAAGGACGGGAGGAGGAGCAGGAGAGAGAAGCATGATGGGAAATTGTGTGGGACAGAGGAACAGGGCCCAGCCGTCAATTAGAAGTTCCTGAGGAGAGGTTGGGAGAGGTGATAAAACTCATCAGCTCCAGGAGGCAGCGGACTAGCTCTGGGCTGCGGCTAACAGGCTGTGCACAACTTACTCACTACAACTCCCCCTGCGCCGCACTCTCCTGCAGGCTCTTTCCTTTGCCACCCACCTACATCTCCCCGCTACTGTCTATCTATGTGTGTCCTATTACCCACACTCAGTCATGCAACAACGATGGCCGATAATTATCCTTGAAGTGGCGGAATACATCTAATAAAGCCCGCGTGATCAGCCCTGACCTTGCGTGAAAGGCACTTTAATTCGCTGACCTGGAGGGGGAGCGGAGAGGGCCACGGGCTGAGCACTGACATGCATGTATGCTCTGTGGCTTTTCACATCGGGGCAATTGCTTTGGTTTTGTGGGCCCGCAGTGATAGGGCTCCATGTATGCTGATAGGCCGGATGATTGATGCGGCACGTCAAGATTTAATAATGAGCGTGTCACGTTTGTAATATTGTCTTGGTGTTACGTTATGCCCTGGCCTTGTATTATGAATGCCAATTTTCATGACGTTTGGAAGCTGAGCGAGTGTTTATATAAGCAGTGGTTTTAAAGTTTTTAAAGAGCTCTTTTGATTATTTACTGTTTTGTTTTTTTCAGTCACATGATAAATACACTACACGCTGCCAAATTGGATGTGTTTATTGATGTAAACAATTGTCAAACGATGTTAAGCTCACAGACTTTACCGGCAACACGTATTACTTCAACCACAACCAACAGTTTCGGGCTGTTTTTGTCAAAATTAGATTTTCATTACACTCTTGCAACAACATCTCCACTTGTTAAGTAAGTATTTTCCTCCCCCTACACGTTCCAGCCATGTCCTAATGTGTAAAATGAGCCCAGACCTGTTCACCACAACTGCCTCTAAAATCCTGCACTGTCACTCAAAAAGTTGTTAATGTGGGTCCGAGGTGCCGTCATGCACGAGCTTAATATAGAGACTGCAGTTACGCCTAAGACCTGAGGTGGCAGTAGTGAGCATAAAATGACCAACTTGCATCTAGTCCCTTTAAGTAGCTTCTACAGACTCCAATGTTGTGGACTTATGTTGAAGGTTTTTTCAGAGGGATTATTTAATAATTCTCCGCCTGATGTATTGAGCATTGAACCGCAAAAAAAAAAGGCAAAGTTTGTTTGTTTTTTCTTTTTTCTCCTTATAAATACCATATCCAAAATTAAGTAATATTTTAATAATTTGACCCATCCTCAATGCCGCTGGGGAGACCTGTTCGAGCAGTGAGCAGCCGGCATAGGCCTGGAGCCAGGCCAACGGTCAGAAACACTGATTTGGAGGATTCACCTATTGTACATGTTTTTAGTGGTAGGGGAAACTGGAATACCCGGAGGAAACCTACACAGACACAGGGAGAACAGGCAGACACCACACAGAAATGCTGCTATTGGTTCGAACCCGAGACCTTCTTGCTATGAAGAGCGAACCGCTGCGTCACTATGCAGGATATCCAAAGCAATTTTGATCATTTTCATGCATAAAATGTCTTATTTGTAATATGAAAACATAAAATTATCATATTTATATCAGTAATCTTTCAAGTTTCAAATTGAGATCTCGAAACTTAGTTGATTTCCCTTTTCACCTGCAGCCTCTCGCCTTAACAGAAATGTTAGTGAAAGAAATGACACGCGTATGATACAGCTGCAGACCCTGTTTTTTCCTCTCGCTTTAGGTCTGAGGTCAATTCCATTCATTGCCCACGATACTGAACATTACTACTTTATAAGTCTGTGTCGACATAACAACCTAATAGATCGGACTGAAAACATCCTGATATACAATAAGTCCAGCTCAGTGTTGGACTGTCATCGCGGGAAGCCATGATCTGTGTCTCCACATTCATAAGCAATTAGCCGGGCCGTAATGAATTCCTCATTAAAGGCATATCATTAAAGTCCTCTGTAAATTATTTGCACATTAAATGACTCTCTCATTTTCTACAATTATGAAGTGTGATATTTAAAGGCCCACTAACCGCTCGCAGAAGTTATCATCACACATAATTTTAAAACTACGCCTTGACTTATTCGCCGCTCATGCGTCAGGAGGTACAGTTAGGAGGCCTGTTGGTCTTGTCCAAAGCGCTGTTTGAGTGAATGGAACACTCCAGGTTTTTGACGAGAGCGTAACATCTCGGTTCAAAGCTCAAACGGTCGATTCTGCCTGATAAAGCCCTTTGGAATATCCACTTGTCTCCCGCAGATAACTCGCTTAAGACTTTTACCCAGAATTGACAGCAGAAGAAAAAAAAGGCTCCCGCCAACAATCAAGAATCGTCAGCTGTGACTCCTCGCCCGTTTGGATACCTGCGCGAGAGGGACCGTGTCAGCGCTGATTGGGAGAAGAAAGATATATAGACTACCAAATTGATGAAGTGACTGTGCGGGCGCGGGAGGAAGACAGAGAGAATGAGAGTTTGCGCAGATGGATGGATGGATAGAGGGAGAGGCTCCATTAGGAGGGCTGTTTGGCCTGCCACTACAACAGAGGGAGAGTCCAGGCCATTGATCTCCCGCAGCCAATGACAGGCCAGAACTCAGCAATAATCATGACAAACGAGCAGCGCCTCCGCCAGATGAGAAACTGCCGATAATCACGCAAAGCTCCCACCAAAAAAAAAAAAAAAAGAAGAAGACGGGCAAGGTCGCAGTCAAGAGCACTGTCTGTGGGCCTCATAGCTTTCAACGCCTCGCTGAGGGATGACAGGGCGACAAGGAGAGAACGTTGACATTTGAATGAAACACAAACTAAATCGCCGATAACTCTGTATCCATTAATGTCATAATTGTCTGGATTACTCTCAATTACAGTACAGTTACTAAAAATATTACTATTACAAATCCGATTGCTAGTATGGTTAATAGAGAACAGGCCTTACGGCGAGATACGGATGGTTTTTCATACTGTAGTCAATGTAGAGATTTTTAGCCAGTTTTCTCCCTGAACATCTTAGTTTTAATGTCACAGTGAAAAATAGACCATCATAAGTTTGGTATCCATGTGTAGCATGTAAAGCGACTGAGATGACAGTACAGGGTAAGCAGGAATGGAGGGAATGTCATAGCACCTCTGGACTTCCACTAACTCCTGTCTTTTTAAACACAACACCCATTTTAGGGCATAACTCTGTCAGTCACTAATGTAGGGCGAGCAGGTGCCGGGAAGCTGTGAGAGGTCAAACATCTTTCGACAGCTGCCCACTCAAGCCTTCTTTTTTTAATGCAACACACAGCATAGGGCTCGTCACAAATACATCATCTTTTTGTGTGTGTGCTGTGAGTGTGCCTGTGTGTGTCCGTGCATGCTTGCCTGTATGTATATGTGGGTGTGCGTTTTTTCTTCATCCTACTCCTGTTCTTCTTTTCATGGAAAGTATTATTGTTGTGTTTTTTGGATTGTTGTACTAATTTTATATTACATTACCATGAAAAAATAATAAATAAAATGAAATGAAATGGTATCTCCACTTTAAGTAGCTCCTGCAGACTCCAGGCATTCCAGACTTGGACTTAACAATATTTTAAAGTTCAGTTCAGTTCATTTTTTTGAGGGGTCTAATTCTAATTCCTGATTCATCGAGCTTTGAACCGCAAAAAAACAAGGTGAAATTAGAATTTTTATTAACAAGCTTCTTCCTCTGAAAGAAATAACACTATGCAACCATACATTTAAACCTGGCTCTATCCAATATTTAGATTTTGGTGCTAAAAATATAAGCATGTTGGCTATATTTATTTATAAAAAGCCTTATTTAAAAAATAAAAAATACCCATGCACCTGCAGTGTCTCGCCTTAAGGCAGCTCTTCATAGCTCCAAATTACATTTCTGACATAGTGTCAGGCTCTCAGAACCTCAGGGAGTGGTCTCTTGTTGGTCCCAGAATCCAGACTAAACACAGTGAGGCTGTGTAATTTTATGCTGCCAAAATCTGAAGCAGTTTGTAAGACAAATCTTAACTCTGATGTTCAAATCAAATCAAAAGTAGCGCTGACGTGCTAGCCAGGCTAGTTGTTGTTGGCATTACAACTCCACTTTGCTCCCTGAAGGTTGTGAAACGTGCTGTGAGGATTAGTATTTAAGATGAAGTTTTGATAGTGTAGCTTTTTCTGTCTCGGTTTGAAAATGGGAAAGATCTGGTACACTGCCTTTAACTATCTTTATATAAAATGCTTTTGCCTACTCTATTAAACTTACCCTGAGTATGATTCTTTGTTGTTGGGGGACTATCAATCAGCCCTTCTATCAGAACAAGTTAGCATGCAGCTCCGCCTGTTCTCTGAAGTGTGTTTGTCAGGTGGCTGGGGAAAATGAATGACACTGCTGACATTCCCCTATGAAGACATTACGCCCGGAGTGTTCCTCTTTGTAGATTAGACTTAAACAATAATGATTAAATTGCCGCGGCCAATCAATCTGACTTGTGATAAAGTATGATTGGTAACACGTCGCTCCCTTCTACAGCCTGGCGCCCCGCCCTCGTGGATGAAGCATTTTCCAATCAGCCTCAGCCCCCCCCCTACATCCGAATTTATCTTCTTCATGAAAAATGCCAATATATTAAGCAACTTGTATGATACACAAGGTGACCCCGCTGACTTAATGGCACAATACATTATCCCTAATGAAGTCGATATCTCGTCTTTTAGCTGTCTGTCTATTGGGCCGATTAATTGCGGTGTCATTAAAGTTAGCTCTCTTTTCATTTGAGCCTGGCAAGTGGCATAAAACTAATGTTCTTAGTTATCTGGCGCTGAAATAGGATGGAGGATATTACGGGGGGAGGGAGGCCCAAGAAGAGGAGGAGGAGGGGGGTCTCCTACCGGTCCACCGCAGGGGTTTTTCTTCAGTGACAACACGCGTACCCGTCTGCGCCGCTATTATCGCCGGAGAACAAATGATCTGGCGGCATTAGCGCTTGTTATTACTATAGCGGCCGAGGGTTTTTCACTTGCTGTGTCCAAAAGTCTATGACGCAGCAGTTTTCGGGGAAGCTGGCTGTGATTGGCAGTACAGTTGGACTCCTGGTCTTGTGCGCTTAAGGGGGGCCAGTGCCACGGACCTGCTAAACTCACACAGCGCTGACACAAGTATCCACAGGACTATTAGCCACTTGCAAGCTCCTGCCAATGGCCCCCGGGCTCGAAATGACACCTGCTCACCAAAACAACAGTTACTGTCACATAATAGGGACGTGGCTTTTTTCGAAACTGTCAAGGCAAGTTTTTATAGAGTTTATCGACAGAAATGTTTTAGGTGGATGTTTTACTTTTTACCAAAGCAAAAGAAGTTACAGTTTGTTAATCCATAAATAGTCGTCTTTTATGGGTTTGTAGACAGAAATCCTTCCACTTTAGTACAATCAAACACAAATACTTTCCATTTTATTTCTTCCAAAGTATGACTCCCCTCCAAACCATGAGCTGTTACTGCATCAAAGTTGTTGTAGACCTGTCGAAAAAAACACCATGATAATTACATCATGATTCACTTAAAATTTGATGAATTGTGCTATTTTGAGGCATTGTATTAATTATGTACGGTAGCAAAATGGATAATTGTTTGTAGTTACTAGTAAAGCATGTTGCTAACAAACACTTTGGCAGATTGTGTATCCCATGGGCAGTTTCTTGAATCTGTTTTGTTTAAAGTAAGATGAAGCTGGTTTAGTGGTTAAAGGGATTAGACGGAGTTTAAAAAAGTAATGTGTAGAATTAGCCCAGACCTGTTCACCACATCTGCCGCTAAAATCCTGTACTGTCACTCAAAAAGTTGTTCATTCGGGTCCGAAGTGCCGTCATGCACGAGCTTAATATATAAACTGCAGTTATACGTAAGACCTGAGGTGGCAGAAGCGAGTATAACAATGACAACTTCCATCTAGTCCCTTTAAAGTGCATATGACAGGTTTGAATAGTGTGTGTATCTGTGGTCCATATTAATCAGAATCTTATGAATTGGAAATTGAATAAAGAATTTTTGTTTTTTTTTGTTTTGTTTAGATCATAGGGATAGTTCCAGGGAATTCTGACTCACTCATTTCTCATTGGTGTAACATGGTTGGCATAGCAACAGTCAAACATGTTTACCTCTGCGTATGTCACTTCCTGCCCATATCCAACAAGGAAGTGAAATAATAAGCATCTCAAAATTGTCAAACTAGGGAAAACTAGGTAAAAATGTCTTAGTAAAAAAAATGTTACATACAACACTGTTCTGTCCACAGCCGTCGTCGGTTCCTGTCCTGAATCAAACTATTTGCAGAGTGAGTCTCCCGCTCGTCACCCACTTTTACCCTGAACTGTATTAAGGCTGGTATTTTCTGTACTTCCTAATCATAAGAAGACAGTAAAATGTAACGTTTGCATATCATGTCCAACACCATCCAGCATGCTATACAAATTCAATAAGCTACCCTAAGCATCTCAGTCAGCAGAGGAGAAATGGACATGCCCACACTCAATATAAACAACTGTCTAATGTGCTGGAGTTAAGAGCGATTTAAACGGCATTTAAAGTTTAAAGGTACATTTTCGCCGCACGTTTTATTGGCTGTCAAAGATGCATCTCCGTTAGGGCAAATGCCTGTGCACCTGAGCCCCCTCACCCCCCCCCCCCTGGTCTCCCCTCCCAGCGCTGAAACCAGCACGCAGCGCGGCCGTAATTTACTACCTGTTATCTTTGTCTACGGCTGTGAAATGATATGAAGTAAATCAAGGTTGGGAGTAATGAAAGACGGAGAATTCATCGGCGTGAGCGCATTTTAAGTGCAGTATCCGTTACGGTGGCAGCATCTGAAGAGGCCAGGAATGAGACAGGCTGAGGGCCCATAAAGCAGCGCCGGGCCCATGTTAATGCTGTCTGTCTGGGGTTAGTAATTGGGTTTGCGCTGATGAGTTGCTTGGAAGACAAAGTGTAAATCCCCCCCGCCTGCCGTAAATCTTACATTGTTGGAACAAGGTGCAATCCCAACAAATATTGATCCCGCCCGGGGGCCCGGCGTGAGTGTGTGCTCAGCCCTCCAATTACGCTCAAACGCTGCACCCGCCCCGTTTGTTCTGCACCGCTGTTATACCCCCGGTGTTAGCTTACATTTGGCCCCCGTCGGCTCAAACGCTGCGCTGTTTACAGAAACTAAACCGTCACACGCTCAGTAGCTGGGATTCTGTTATTGAACGGCAATTCCAGATAAATAATAGTACAAGCAGGCGGTGGCTCATGTTGCGTCACTAACAGTTATGGCTTCATCAATACTGTTTACTTTACAGCGTATATAAAACTGTCTTTCAATTATACAGCCAATGTTAAAAGGTAGGGTATGCAGCATGGTTCTTACTGGTCGAAAGTGGGCATCTCGTGCATAAAAACATTCTGGGCTACTTACATTCACTTGAGAAGCTACAGATTTTAGGTAAAAGTATTCTGGGTATGCACCAGCTATATTTCGAACCTGATAGGGGACGTTGTAATGCGTATTTATAGCAGACACGCTCTGGAAATGTTTATGTGATGTAACAAATAAACATACTGTACCTTCATATTGTACTGTATCTTGAAAATGGCATCAGAGGCTTTCAGTTTACACTTGAGTAGGGTTGCATTGTTAAACTAATTTATTACACAAAAAAGGTTATTACCTATTTCTTTTGTTATAACTAGTTTTGTTTTGTTAACTATGATTCTGCGAATTTGTGTGTTTGACATGTATTATCAAAATTAAATGTAATTGAGGTAATTGTATTGCCTACAATATGGACAAACTATATAGGCCTACTGGTAATCTATCTATTATGGTATTATTATGGTCTTGAGTATTATATCGATAAAATATTTTAAAAAATTGCATTTCACAACAGCTGCGCAGACTTTTTTTTCCTTTATTGAAACAGCTGTGCAGTATAGGGGAACAAGAGTTAGCATAGCGTTAGCTTGAATAATCAAGAACAGAAACTACTGGAAATTATATTTAGTTTTAGCTGTCGAAGATCAATATTGCATTTTTCAACCCACAAAGTTTAAGATAGTGATAAAGATATGTTTGAGATTATTACAAATACATGCAGAAAGCATAATACCCCCTTCTTAAAAACAGCAGTTTCTTCATGCTGTCTGCATTGAGATACTGTAGAGCAAAGTAATGTGGTTGCACCATCTGCATTTGAACTATTCTTTCTGTAAAAGTCGATAACAATGATGTAATACTTTAGTTATTCTATAACACAGGATTGTTGACATGACTGCATCCCTGTAGTTTGTGCCTCTAATTGTGTTGTAGCTAATGACAGCTGATATTTAAAACCCAATCAGCTCACACTGTCACTTCTCCTCTCATCTAACCTTTGAGCCTGTGAAATGTCATTAGGTGTCTGTCCCTTCTGTGTGTGTGTGTGTGTGTGTGTGTGTGTGTGTGTGTGTGTATATGTGTGTGTGTGTACGTACGTGTGTTATAGAGGCAGACAGCTTATCGTTAAACACATCCGATGAGGTGTGGCAGGTCACTGTCAGGTACACCTCCTCTCCGCTCTCACCCCTACTGATACCATGTGTCACCCTCTCAAATCTACCTGCATGCACCGCTATGCTAATGCACGGTGATGGCGGCGCTGTTAACGCCTCGCATCGCTCTTAAGACATTCAAGCTTATTTTTAGACGCGGTATCTTTAACGCCCCAATATTAGGCATCATTATTGGGTGTTTTAGCAAGGATTACAACGATGAAGGAGCTTTTCCCGAAGAAAGAGACGTCCACTTCATGAAATCAATGGACAAAACCCGGTTAAAAGCTGTAAACAGCCAACATTGATCTGAAATTGACATATTTTATCCAAATGTCAGAATGAACACAAAGGCAGATATGGTGAGCAGCTGTGACATGTCCGTGACTTTAACAGTGAATATGTTTGACTCCCAAAAAAGGTCATGTCGTTTGGAATAGGAGCACGCTCGTCCCCTCACCCTCACCTGTCAGCCCCCTACATTAATCACACTAATCTTCACAGGACACCGCCTGATGTTGGCCTGTCTGCTGAGGCTGCGGCCATCCATCAAAACATTTGCCTTTTGAGCTCAATCTGACGTGTTTACATACCACCCGGACCCCAAATCTGGGAACGCTTGTCTTAACATTTTTGTAAAACTGGGATGTTAGAGGAGGAGGATGTGTGTCGAAATACAGTTTTTGTTCAAAAGAAAAATTGCAACGTGGTGTGTTTTTGGATAGTTCACCTGGTAAAGAAAGAGTTTTTTATTTTTTTCTTATGTGTATTTTTGCGCATTGTAATGGATGGATATCCTTGCCACTCACAGTGCATGATTTATATTATTATTATATTATCATAGTAGGTCTACTACATTGAACACAATTGAATTGAGAATTTGAATGGTCCCAAAAGTCGTACAAGACTATAGTTATTTGAAAACATGAACATATTCTGTCTGTGTGTCTTCTTGGTTTAAATCCCGCTAGCCCTCCAGTTTAGACCGAACATGTTATTTAGCAAAACTTTCTTTGATCCACAAGGAAAATTACATTGTCACAACAGCTCAATAACATGCTTTCAACAGTGATTCTTGTATTTTGTTTCAGTCTTGTGTCTAATGTGGACGCTTCCAGACGTGTCGTAAATGCACACTGAGCACAATATTGTTTTTAAGTCATAATCAATAAAATAGCATCCGGCAGATGTTGTGGGGAAATGTCCTGACATTGTCCTGAGTAGAGCAAGTGTGGTCACAAACATGTTTTCCAACATTAAGCAGCATTAATATGATGTACATTTATAAGAATGAGTTGTATTCAAAATAGACACACTGTGTAGCCTTGGGTTTGCTGGTATTTCCAAAATAATGCAGTTGTTTGAATACACTGAATATTTTTCTAAATGTTAACAATCTCTTCTATGTTGTCAATGTTTGTCTCCTGAAAGCATTGCTGTTTACACATAATAAAACATGAGAGAATAATTAAGTGGTGAGGAGAGCCACCAACATCCATTCCCATTTCCTTCCATTTCCCTAATAACAAGTGCCAAGCATTACAAAACCCATGAATGTGTTTCCACGCGGGCGTTCCAAACTTGCGTAAAGCAGAAAGATGGTGTTTACCGCCGGGGCCTGGCTGTTGTGTTGCCGTTGCCGGGTGCAGTGTACGGATAACTCATCGCCCTGGCTCCAGTGTGTCCATCTGTAACAGGAGGGAAACCTGGAGCGGGCCGCGATGCTACAAGATAAACCAGCACCAGGGAAAGCTCCATTAATAATTCTCTTATTTGGGAACTGGGCCCTGTGCTTACAGAATACAGGGCCGTCCATCTCCTCCTGCGGCTGTTGGGGAGAGGGGGAGGAAGTATAAGGTCAGCAAGTACCCCTCATCACCACCACCACCTCTCTCTCTCTCTCTCTCTCTCTCTCTCGCTCTGTCTCTCTCTGTCTCTCTCTATCTCTCTCTCTCCCTTCCTTCCACTCCCCCTCTTTTTTTTTTTTTAGAGTGATGGCCCCGGCTTTTCCAAGGTAGTGCATTTGTCTGTCAGGAGTGCCGGCTGGCTCTCGTGATTTAGCGGCTGTCAGTTGATGCCGGTGTCCGGAGGATGATAGCGCCTGGCTGGATGGGGGGAAATTTGTTACCTTTAGCTCTGACAGGGAGATAATTGCTGATGGTTAACAGAACGGTATGGAATCCAAAAGGGCCTGGACGCGGCAAGGAAAGTAATGGGATACGCATCCGAAAAGGGCTTGGGCCATAATTCTGCCTACATGCACCTCCTCGTACAGACACGCCGCTTTCTTTCCCTAAATTAAAGCCTTTAATTGTCTTGAGGGATGGGAGCTGATGAATGCTCAAATGAAATGCATTAGATGGATCGTACGTTTACATTTAGACGATATATCAGTGTAGTGGATGTAAAATGTAAACAAAGTGGTTGAAATGTAATAGCATAGCATAACATGGCATAGACTAGCATAGCATGGCAAAAACTAGTGCAGCATAGCATGGCATAGCCTAGTATAGCATGGCATAGACTAGCCTAGTATAGCATGGCATAGCCTAGTATAGCATAGCATGGCATAGACTAGCATAGCATGGCATAGACTAGCATAGCATGGCATATACTAGCCTAGTATAGCATGGCATAGCCTAGTATAGCATAGCATGGCATAGACTAGCATAGCATGGCATAGACTAGCCTAGCATGGCATAGACTAGCCTAGCATGGCATAGACTAGCCTAGTATAGCATGGCATAGCCTAGTATAGCATGGCAAAAACTAGTGCAGCATAGCATGGCATAGCCTAGTATAGCATGGCATAGACTAGCCTAGTATAGCATGGCATAGCCTAGTATAGCATAGCATGGCATAGACTAGCATAGCATGGCATATACTAGCCTAGTATAGCATGGCATAGCCTAGTATAGCATAGCATGGCATAGACTAGCATAGCATGGCATAGACTAGCCTAGCATGGCATAGACTAGCCTAGCATGGCATAGACTAGCCTAGTATAGCATGGCATAGCCTAGTATAGCATAGCATGGCATAGACTAGCATAGCATGGCATAGACTAGCATAGCATGGCATATACTAGCCTAGTATAGCATGGCATAGCCTAGTATAGCATAGCATGGCATAGACTAGCATAGCATGGCATAGACTAGCCTAGCATGGCATAGACTAGCCTAGCATGGCATAGACTAGCCTAGTATAGCATGGCATAGCCTAGTATAGCATGGCAAAAACTAGTGCAGCATAGCATGGCATAGCCTAGTATAGCATGGCATAGACTAGCCTAGTATAGCATGGCATAGCCTAGTATAGCATAGCATGGCATAGACTAGCATAGCATGGCATATACTAGCCTAGTATAGCATGGCATAGCCTAGTATAGCATAGCATGGCATAGACTAGCATAGCATGGCATAGACTAGCCTAGCATGGCATAGACTAGCCTAGCATGGCATAGACTAGCCTAGTATAGCATGGCATAGCCTAGTATAGCATAGCATGGCATAGACTAGCATAGCATGGCATAGACTAGCATAGCATGGCATATACTAGCCTAGTATAGCATGGCATAGCCTAGTATAGCATAGCATGGCATAGACTGGCATAGCATGGCATAGACTAGCCTAGTATAGCATGGCATAGCCTAGTATAGCATAGCATGGCATAGACTAGCATAGCATGGCATAGACTAGCCTAGTATAGTATGGCATAGACTAGTATAGCAAAGCATGGCATAGACTAGCCTAGCATAGCACAGGATAGACTAGCATAGCATGACATAGACTAGTATAGCATGGAATAGACTAGCATAGCATGGCGTGGTAGAAACCTAATTGTAGCCTAGCATAGCATGGCGTAGACAATAGCATGGCATAGTAGCAGAGCAGTATTTCTCATAGTACTCAACACAGATGATTTTTATAAGCCTGGTATGATTACTGGTTTTAAAGGCCACAGTATTGCCATAGATAATAATATAATAAGCAAATAATAAAAAGTAAAATAAGTAAACTGTTAAAAATGATAATAATAAAATGGGGAAAAAATGAAATATTGATGAATTCTATGATTACAATGTGCTTTACAGCACAGTAATAAAATGGTAATAGGGGTAATGATAAATAATACATTTTGTTGCCCTGTTTTCATACTATTACTAAGAAACAAAACAAAAACTATATAATACTATATTTTAGTATCTTTATATTATATTATTTCTGTGCTACTGACCTTTAAAAGCAACATGTTTTGAATTATGTGATCACTTGTGCAAACACTGCCACATGAGCAACAAACGACATCAATAATGAGTCCAATAATATTGTTTTATTTGCTCTTTTAACCTTACTGCAGTGCCTTTCAGCTCATTCCTATACCCCTCTGCTGTTTTGCACATCTAATTAAAGTGCACATTCCTGGCTCTTCATCTGTGCTCCTGGCCCATTGACTTACAGCCTCACACGTCCGCCCCAATCTGCTTCTCCCATGTCCCAGACGTGCAGCCGGGCGTCTCCCCGAGCCTGGATGGAGCCTGCCGTCAGTCAAGCCCCATCCCAACTGCCAGCGGCATATCACACAGGAGCTAAGTAGGAGGCGGGCCCCGGAGTGCTCGCGTGATAGGTTGACAGGGAGTGATTGACAGCTTAAACCTCTGCTTAATTGTTTTCTCCACCTCACATTGATGTGGAATGTGCCACGCTGTAATACGGTGGGCGTGGCCGGAGCAGCTTATTCGGTGTTTTGTTGCATTTAACATTGTTTGCGAGATGCGAGGCACTTTCACAGGGCTTTGAACAGGAAAATACAATGCCAACTCCAATTCAACACTTATTACATTTAAGTAGCTCATTGTATGGCTGCAAAGTATGGCTGCAAGATATAGGAGGCAACGTAAATGCTAGCCTATATTTATCTAACTTAACTGGCCAAACTTGATATAGCAGAAATAGGCCACTTTCACATGAGTGTCTAGTTTAGTTTTGAGCTTTAGAGTATGAAGTTCACAGTTTGTAGATGTTCTGTTTGTAGAAAACATTGAATTGTAGAAGGTTGTGAACACAATCTGTTGATGGGTGCGAGTTTCTTCTTGTGAGGGTGCATTTGGAGGACTTAGTAACCTTTCAGAACTTGTTCATTGCATGGATTCATTGGCTGAAAATCTGCCTTTTTCATTGATATCGGATGGGAATGGGACGCAGAACAACGCTGAACTAAACAGGACTAAATTGCATTATCATTGCATTATTTTATTTTGTACAAGTGTGAGTAAATATAGTATTAGTATTTTGTATTATTGCTCATATTAAACATTGATACATTTGCATTTTAATGTGCTGTTTTTTTTTACACTATTGATCAAAACTTCTTGCCTGTAGTTTGGCTGAATACAAATACAGAAAGGAGATTACCAGTCACATATCTGCAGGTTTTGATGGGCTGTCTGCATTAATAAGCATAGCTGATGGTTCCTTAATGCATTGTCACTTCTGGGTTGACCTCAACATCATATTTTTATTTTCCCTCTGACAATGAGAGTAATAGGAAATATTGATTGGCAGCGCAGTTAAGTTGTCAGCATAGTCATTTAATGTGTCAGGAGAACCCGTTAAATTGTCAAAAAATCACTCGAGGACTCTTCCCTTCCTTAACGGCTTCCTATAAAAGGCTCTCCGTCAGACAGGAAGCGCCGCCGTCCGCACTGAATTACCCTGTTTATCGATTTCTCACGCTGCGTTTTTCTCCAGTGCACACTATATGTATTTTAATTCGCTTCTAATGCCCCCATTTTAATTACAGATTATACAGGGCCATCTATTAGTAAACCCGGGGAGATGCGCCACTGAAAGTGGTAGTGAGGTATCAATATGGAGTGAGCCGATTGCTAGCAATTGAAGGTTAGCTAACATGCACTATTTATTGGGAGCATATTATCAAATTGACTGTTTTACATCATGTTAGTTTCTTCCTTCATAAATGTAACACACCTGGAGTTGTGTTTTGTACTCTAATATTCATCATTCATGCGTGTTTAAGTATTGACTCTGTGTGTGGAACGTTGCGGCTAACTTCCTGTGTGCTTGTAACTGTTTCCTGGCGCCATCTTAACATTCATTAAAAACAATGTAGGAAAAGCAATAGTTTTTTTTTTCATACACATTTGTTCAACAAGCTAACATTAGTTTGCATCAAATGAACGTTAGCCTTTAGCTTCTTGACGTATACAGCTACTTTAGAAACACTTTAGAGTGATTTTTCATCAGCTGTATGTTTTCAGCTACATTATGTTGTGAGACCCTCCACTGGAATAAATCTAAGACTGGACATTGGTAGGAAAATACAATGTTAGCCGCAACTAGGCTAGCCTCGTGTAGCCTTTTTCTGCAAAGCCATGTCTTAAGATAAGAGGTAGGACCGCTGCCTTTTAAACAATCTAAAACAAAAGTATTGTACCTTTCGAATGGCTAAAAGCTACACTTTCACCTGTTTAGGACTCAAATGTATAGTCTTGCACTTTTGCACAGAATGCACAGAATCTTGTTTTCTGGACATTTTCTTATGATATTCTAATGCTGAAGTATCCAAAATTCTTTTTAAGGGCCAGAAAAAGGAGCTTTAAACGTTCACATTCCTGTCTATGTGTTTGCTCTAATGAAATGTCTGTCGGCTGCTGATGTAAGCCCCGTAAACACTTCCCATCAGTTTGATCTGTCTGCCCTGTGTTTCCTGGACGCATTTGCTTGTCAATTAGTTGTCTCTTTAATCTTCTGCACCAAACAGGGCAGAAAATGTGATGCAATAAGTGATCCGATGGTAGCGAGTCAAGGTTGATATCGCCAGCGCTGCGCCTAGATAGAACTCTTTCATCGGGATTGTGTTAGACAACGTGTCCGAAAGTATTCTGAGAGGGAAATGTGCTGGAAGTCATTTCGGTGTGTCAGTCGTTTGAAATAGAGGCTTGTTATTATTGGGTTTGTTTTACTATAACATGGATGAAAACCTAAAGATCAAAGCATTTTTAAAATCATTTTGACAGAAACCAGAAATGAAATTTTGCAATAGTGCTGTTTGTACTGCAGTTTCCTTAAATTTCGGGTAAAGTAGTGTTTAGTGTTTGACATTTAAATAGGCCACATTATTGCAGGATGCAATGTCACCCTAACACATAGTACTCTTGCACTTTAAATGTATTATGTTATGTGACTCAGTACAAGTCAGCGCCTTCTTTATTTCATGTCCTATACTGCGTGGCTTCCCAGACGGTTAACCCGATTTTAATATCAACACTCGGAGGGAGCGGGCACAATGTTATTTGAGGATGTTTAGCGAGGGCTTTGATTGAATTTGTCCCTGGGTGCAGAGACAGGCTCCATTAGGCAGCAGCAGCAACAGGGTCTGGGGACTGAGCAGTTCCAGAGATAAGAGGGGCAGCTGGCAGAGCAGTCCGGACTATAGGCCTGCACCGGGGCTTAAGGGAATACAACCCCATAATGGCTGATCTCGGGTCAGCCACAGCACCATTTTACCAAGTGCTTCTGGTTAAGTAACAGTCAAAGCAATGGGGAATAGAGGAGGTGGGGGTAGTGAGGAGGGGGACTTCAGTTTAATATGAGGGAATCTGAGGCCAAATGGGTCGGTAACATGCACATAGTATACCTGCAAAGATGGATTTATGTTTCATTGAGTGTTTGATATTGTTTTCATTTATTATTTAGTATAATATCCTTAAGTATCTGGCTGCTGCTCGCAAGTTATTTTAGCAACCAGATGAAGATGGACTACAGGTAGTGTCAAAACATCAGATTATCAAAGTCAAATTGACTTTAAAAGTGGAAACAGAATTGAGGTCACTCCTGGACAGTGATCTACTTGTATTTGAGGCGGGTGTGAGTGAGGTGGGCATATCTTATCCTGCGTGTGTCAGTCACTGTCCCTTAGATTGTTTGTGACAGTAAGACACTGCCTAATCAGCTGACTGATTGATGGAAGGAGAGGATGTGGTGAGACTGTTAGATTTCCAGGACATTGAGATGTTTTCTTCCGCAGTTAATCGAAGTGAATTGATCCAGGCTTCACCTCAGCATTTCTCCACAGGCCTGTATGATCGCTGACAGAGTGGACTTTGGTCCTTGTTGCTGGACAGTGGCATGGTGACAGTGTGTTTTATATACCTCAGTGTGTGAGTGAGAATGTGTGAGTAACACGGCCCTTTCCTCCAGGCCCTTGGCCCCTGGCCTCTATCTCCTCTCTCCCTCACAGTAATGAAGCCTGCCTTTAAGGAACAGGGCGCAGCCAGCGAGGCATCACAGATTAGGTCAGTGGAACGGCTAGCAGGCTGAGCATGATGGATGAGGGCCAGAATGAGTTTCTGCCGAGGCTGTATTGTGAAATCTTTTCATTGTCACCGACGGGCCTATGAGGGCCTGATGAATGAGGGAGCAAGTGTCAGAAACGCCCCTCTCTACTCCTTCTCCTCCTCCCTTAATATCTCCCTAAGCTGCCTGGCTGCATGCCTGCTCTGCTACCCTCTTGACCATCCACACCAGCGGTCAGCACAGTATTGATAAAAGTTCTGGCTGAATATAGGCCAGGTCCAGTTCAGTACAAGAGAGAGACGGGGGCACTAATGAGAGAGAGATGGCAGAATCATGGACACACTACTTTTACGTTCTTAAAGTTCATCACAGCGCAGTCTTGCTCTCCATCTTCCCTCCCTCCCAGGCCGATGGACCCATGCGCCTCAGAGGTACAGAGGAGGAGAGGGGCAGTGGCAGTGGGGTGTCTTTATGGGAAACGTTTGTGACCAGCATGACAGCTCTGCTTGATGGATGGGCCGCCTCCATCTGGTTGCAGTGCATGTAATAAATATCCATGCTGGTGTTTGACCTCTCTCACTTACCAGACACATCTTTCACTTTTGGGACATCCAAGGGGGACTCACAATTATGCCTGTGCTCGGCACTAGCCCGGTGTGGGGGGTAGCAGCTCTGTTTATGGGCCGCAGCCCAAGGGCAAAGAGTCAAAAAAATAGATAGCTGTAAACAATGCTTGTGCCGCCAGGAGAATTCTCCTGCATTCAATAACCTTTAACACCTCCTAAGCCCTCGCTTCCCTGGGCTGACTGCCTGTGCCCCACAATGCACTGCTGCACCACTCTCAACGCCTCCATCTTTCCACCCATGATGTAGCTGGGTGTCTCCGCATAGGTCAAAGACTCAAATGCCAAATGCCTATTCAACACTTACAAAAAAAGTCCTTGTGACAAAAAGTGCAAAATGGACAAAGTTAATAATCCGGGGTTGGCGTGCTGGACATACTCGTGGGTTTAATGATGCTGCATATGCAGTACCGTGTATGGAGAGGTCATTATCCAGGCCACATGGATACATGCAGAGCTATGGCCAGGGTCAGCACTGTGAGCTGCCTCCGCTGTTTGCTAACACAAACAGAGTTAATAAGGCATATTCAATAGCCATTATGCTGCTCTTTGAGTGCTCATAAGCAGCAGTTGGTGTTTGCCCTTAACACTGACCCAGTGCATTAGGCTGGTCAGCCTCTCAGTAATAGAAACAGATAGGCAGCCATTGGATTTTAATAAACCTGGATAATAATGAGGCTGGAAGCTGAGTGAATTGTAAAGCAGAAGGCTAATGAAGTGCCTATGTGGGCAGTATGTGAGAAATAACCTATAACCTATTAAGCTTCAGCTCGACTCCCTCTGCCCGAGTGCTGGCCCTGATTGAATTAGTGCACTTTTTAATTACTGAGCATCCAAGATGGGAGCGCAGAATCTAATTGAACTTTTTCATGCTGACTGCTCCCCAGCCAAACAATTTGTTCTGTAAAAAAATGGAATTAACGCTCCCACTTTGTCTCCCCTCTTTGCATTGATTCTCCCAAACATTAGGACTGTCTAAGGAATTCCTAGGCCGTAAAGATTATGATCGTGCAGCATTATTCACAATAACGCATATGTTATAATGGCAGAGAGAACTTACTTAAAATTCAATCCACTTTGGCATCATTATCATGTATCAACATAATAAATGAGCCCTTCAGAGCATGGTAATTATAATTTGATAAATCATCAGCAGAAAATTAACTGGATGTCAAAACATTCATTGGAAAGGGTGATGAATGGAGGATGATTGTGGTGATGAATTGTGTTAATCTGCGCAGTATGAAGCCAGCGAAATGGCTAACCAGCCCAAGATGGATGGGCCATAGAAGCTGCAAGGTCAGGACACACAACTGCAGAACGGAGGGAAGAAAAATAGAAGGGAATGGAACAGAGGAAAGAAAAGGAGGACTCTCTCTCTCCCTGTGCCTCTGTGCCGTTTTCACTGCTTTGTGTGGACAGTATCTGTTGGCCTTTACACATTTGTTTTACAGCTATTTGGCATTAATGGGTGCTCAATTATTAGTGAACTTAGCAAGGGCAATCTGCCTCCTTTTTGGTACGTAGCAGCTTAAATTATAACCTGAAATTTTACACATTGTAACTTTAAGATAAATCACAAATCGTTGACCCAGATGCAATTTTGAGTCTTGCCTCTTTGCTTGTCACTTTTAAACAAATCTATGCACATACTAATACAAAAATTTCACTTTTTCTGAACCACAATGGGAATTAAAAAATATCAAATCATCTTTAGCCCAACTTTAACCTTTCTGTTGATGGAATTGGCAAACAAACTATAATTTCCCACATTTGGGCAGACTAAATTGTGGGACTGGGTTCTTCCTCAGGGGGATGTTGAATGCCTTTTCTTTCTTTTTCTTTTTTTTTTCTCGATGGAAGGACCCTCCCTGATGATAATGAAGGCGATTTCCACAAATAACTGTAATTACATGTCAGCGCTTTTCAAACGTGACAAAGCAGACAATGTTGCTTTTATTGAATTCATTACGTTGACAGCCACTTCATCCGTTCATTTATCCACGATTCGCTATGACCAGGAGCGAACGTGTGCCAACTGACAACTGCATTTGTTTCTCTTTGTTTGTGCCTTTTTTTGCCTCATTCATAAGCGTTCTGACCCGGTTAGGATGAGCCCGGGGTTTGTTCAAAAGCGAATAGGCCTTTTCCACGAGCTCAGCTTGCTGGAATCCTTCTAGTTCTGGTGCTTTAAATAATCTGTCACTGCACCTGTTCTGAGCAGTTTTGCGCTCAAACTGTGTTTTTCTGGTAACACTTTATAACAACTACACCTTATTTAGCCTTAATAGATGACGAGTTAACACTTAATCCATCATGAACATTTCATTAGTTAAGTGTAACTAACACTTAATAACTACTTATCAATGAATAAGTGTGAATAAGTGTATGTGAAGAACTATTCATGATGAGTTAGGCATTAACTTAGTTAAGTAGTTATTAAGTGTTAGTCACACTTACAGCAGAATTAAGTAACTCATGCCCCTAGAGGCCATAAGAGCCATTGCAGTTGTCGTAGCATGTTGCGGTTGTTTACTCATAAATTTTTCGTTAAAGTAAATACTGTGCTGACAGAAAATACAAAGGGACAGAGGGATTTTGTACATCCAATTACACAATGGACATCATTTTTTTCACTCAAACTCAAAATACTGTTTAAGTTAACCCACAGTTAGCTTTGCCCGTTAGCCTGTTAGCTTCTTCTTCGTGATTCTATTAGTGTGTATTGGGCTTCCGACCCAGAGGCAGCGAAGTTGCAATTGTGGTTTTCTGGCCAGAGACACCAGGGGGAGATGAAAGACCCCCCAATCATCCCATCAACACTTGTATACCCCCAGAGGGACTACGAAAAGGATTTATTAAGGTAAACACGTTACTTAGTTCTTATTTAACTGATGAATTATTCATGATTAATTAATTGTTACCTCATTATTTATTAAAGGACCTGTATCATGCTATTTTAAGCCATTCCAAAGTAAAGTATAGGCCTTTATATGATATATTGTACCTCTACCACTACGGAGCACTCATTTTTGTGATAAATATTAGTATTTTCTGGAGGTATTTTTCCAACCCGGAAGACAAAACGCTTGGATTCAGTTAACTCCGCCCCCTCTCGCCGCTCATACAACTTTAGCAGTAGTAGAAATATATATATCACAGCAGAAAGTGAAGTTATTTCATGATGCTGTTATAAGGAGTTAACATGTGCAACACAGCTTCATGGCTAAATGGCTAACACACACGCTAACATGCAGTTTGATCGACTCACCACTCTGATGTTTCCAGTATGGGACTTGCGCTGGTTATAAAAGTTAATCCACTTTGATTCTGGCCAAGGTTCATTAGCATCCATCAGCGACAGGCTCAGACAAACACTATTGTGGCTGATAGACGCTGAATCCCGGAGGGAAAGTCCAACTTCTATGGCCTCTTCTTTGGGAAGGTTGAATAAAGTCCTGTCCTCGCAGCCAAACGTGCTTTTCTCCATGACATTATCGTGAGGTAAGAAAAAAAGAACAGGCGTCCAGACTCCAGAGTAGGTTAGAAAAAGCTCCCTCTTCACAACTTTCGGTGCAACATGACATGACATCTGTTCAGACCGTTTGGACGCTCAGGGGGAGCGTTTGTTTTCGGTACAGGGGCAGCGCAGCGTCAGGCACTTCCTTTTTTTTTTTTTTTTTTTTTTTTCTTACGACAGAAATCATGAAAAAAACTGTTTTACAAATAAAAATCATGCCGCAAGGCATTAGATTACAGACGTCTAGCACTTCCGTTCCGCTGTGACGACACAACTGAACATGCCAGTCGTTTACCAGGAGAGAGCGGAGCAGCTGCTCAGAGCGCAGGATTCAGGAGGATTACTGAGAACTGCGTGAATGAATCCAAAAACCACTCTGGGGGTGTTTTTGATAAGGAAATAGCATAACAACATGGTTAAAAGCTCCAAAAAGTCGATTTTGCATGATATAGGACCTTTAAGGCTAAAAAGGTGTTAATGTTTGCTCTTTTGTCTTATTGCCCCAAAATCAAAACCATGCTTTGAGGATGTTTTTGAAGTTTTTCAAAGCCAAAGTGGAGAGGATAGAAGCTATGAAGGTCAGCTAGCAATGGCTAATGCTAGTAATGGTCAGTCAGTCACCTCTTCTGTGTATCACCACCATATGTGTGTTTCAAAGGGCTTTCCCTTGTCTCTCCTCTGGCCGTAGTCTGTTGACGTTATGTTTTTGCTGCGATAGCACAAAGGAAAATGTCTCAAAACGAGGTAGAGTCGAGCCAAGCAGGTACTAGTGGAAAAGACCCAGCATAAACTTCCTGTCTTTTCCTCTTGAGTCATAGCTTGGAAGTTCTAATCTCATCTGTGGCTTCAGACGCCTCTTTATCGCGCTGGCAGCTCGACATGTACAGGGATATTTCGTCTTGCTGGGATATCACTTGGCCCACAGCACGCACCTTTCTGCTCCTCCATTTTCACCCCTCCCTCACTCCTTCCTTGTCCTAGAAATGATCAGCAGAAGTGTCATGGCGGAAAGTGGGAGAGATCTACCGCCGCGGCTCTTAAGTTTCTGATTATCTAAATGACGTGGATTCGCATCGTACAGCTGTCTCCCACTGTGACACCGCAATTACCCATTATTCCCTCTGTCAATCACCGCCGCAGGTTTAGTATTTTATTTCTGGAGACCAGGCGGGGCATATTTACATTTAAATAGTCAAATAAAATAAAAAAAAACAGGTTGGTCCCGAAGCCACCAGTTGTAAACACTGGAGTGGACTAAACTTTCCACAAATATTCAATAGCTAAATCAAAACAATGTATTGAGAATTCCCCGTGCCCATTAAGTTAATTTACAGCAGTAATCACTCTGCACCTTGTTATGGATGCCATCATTAATCGGCCTCAGTCTTCATAAGATTTTTCCTTCACAAAGCGGCTGTAGTCCCTGTCTTTGACAAAGTGCACATGCCTGAAAATGGTCCATTATCGCCGCGTTGCATTTTTTTCTCCCTCCATCATCTTTGATATTTCTTTATACGGGTTAAACACTACATCTTCCCCCATCCTCTCCTGCTTTCTCCCCTCGCCCATCCCCGGAGTAAAGTGTTCTTCAAAGGTATATATTTCATTGCCGGCTGACAGGCCTGACACCATAATTGACCTGAGAGCTTCCATCTCACTCTTTTGAAATTCTCCGTTGTAATGTGTGTCAACTAGATAAAATGATTCCCATCTCCTGCCTTTTTCTTCCTGATTTCCATTTGCAAAAGGTGGCTTGACTGACTGGCTCGGCGTGACTGGCGTCGGCTCCATTATCATTTCCCTTTGATCGGCTGTGATCGGGGGAGAGATGCGAGGGAGTCTATTGTTTGAAACAGGTGCTAACACTTTACCTTTACAATAGCGTTTTAAATAATCCGGTGGTAATGTTGCGATCCGCTATTCTTTTTGAAGCGGTTCTGACAGATTAAAGGCTGCTATGTCAGCGTGTCATGGTTTTCACGGAACAAAATGATCCTTGCTGCTTTCATTAGATCCCGTAATGACGTCTATGATATTCACATTATTAACAGTGAGCGCGGAGAATGACAGCGTTAATGCGCTCTTTGACCTTAAAATGTGCGGTGATTAGTTGCACCCAGTCTCCCAAAATGTAATGTTCGACTAAAGGTACGTCAAGGAGCTGTCAGGCCTCCTTCAGACCTGGTGTTACATGCTAATGATCTGTGCAGTCGAATGGTTCAATCGAGATTTATGACTATTATGCTACATCTGGATGTCTGTCGTCTAAAGGCTGTGTTTCATCCTTTCTATACATGTAGAAACTTAGTAGTAGCACTTTAGAAACTTTTAGGTTCAGCCGGACTCCGCTGGCTCAGGTCAGTGCTTATAGCTTTACTAATTTGGCCATATCACCTTTGAATGGGTATGGTATTCAAAGGTGGTATGGTATGAATGAATAAAGCATGAAATTGTAAAGCGACTTTGATTGTCTGGAAAAAAAGGTTATAGAATGGTTAATATGAGTTTTTTCTCCATTAGGTTTGAGTTGTTAGCCTTAGCTCCACACACTCCTCCCATCCCACACAGATGTGCTCCTCTTGCGTTCATTCATCTGCAAAATCAAGTGCCACTGGCTTTTTTGACAAATACGTCCTTCATTGAACAAGAGAATAGCCATTCACAGCAAACAGAGATAAGCTGTGTCTGATTTTAATTGCAAAGGTCCTCACATGTGCAATTTCATAACACATTTCCACACACACACAAGACCATGTCACCAATTGTTCAATTAAGATCTTTATATGTATCTGTCTTTTGTCACAACTAAACCTCTAAACTTGTATGTCAGAAAGAATAATGTGTCTCACACACAAATCTGGTCTCACGATTGGAACAGATTGAAACTTTCAAGCTCATTTAGCTTGTAGCCCCCACATTTATTCTGGTAATAAATACTGGATTGTCCCCTTTGTAGGATTCTGTAATGGCTGCATCTGTTTCCCTCATGGCTTTTATTAGCGCAGCATGCTTATCACATTCATCATGTCACTTAAAACAACAGCGGAGCCAGAAGAATACGGCCACAAGGCTCACGTGCAAAACTTACTCTGAATATTCCGCAGTGTGGCTTTAACTTCGAAATTCTGGTAGAAAATGTGTTGTTCTCGCTCGTTTGTCGTCTTGCATGTAAACTTAGCGACACAAGCACAACTCTTTTGCCTAATAAAGCAGCTCTTTCCTTTTTTATTCTTTCACACGGTGCGCTCTGTTTTTGTCATATCATTAAGTTTTGCGCTCTTCCCTTGCACCCGAGACATTTATTTTTTTGCTTCCCCCCCTTGGCTAATTGGGAGATTGTTAGCATTGTCTCGAGCTGCTGCCTCTTGCCCCAAAAAGTGTCAATGTGCTGCCACGCCTCTACTTCTTCCTGTCATTCCGGGGCATGTTACTTTACTATTGGATTAATTAACACTGTATTGACAAACTGTGATAGGCTTTTGTGCTTTATTCTCACCTTTGAAGACGCTAGTTTCCTTTCTAAAAAGATATGTCTCACAAAAGGGTGAGTTTTTTCATAGGGCGATGTTAAAAATCATTTGCACGTCACCATAACTGTAACGATACGGACAGTCATTTCCGCACCAAACCGTTACATCTATTTAGTGTCTTCTTGAATACAATTGCGCCTGTCTCACCCAACCGCGATTCCGTAATGCAAACATTATTCTCTCGTCTGTCACCAAAAGGCTTTTAACAGCTGGTAAATATGCACAACTTTTGTGTGTGAGCGTCTTCCCATCTTCCAACGAGACCACACAGGAATCCTTTGCATATTCAGATCAGGGAGAAGCGAATGAATGCGTAATGTTGCTGATTTCACTGCCCGTGTATTTGTTTCCCTTGTCCGAGCTCATAAAAGTGGCCCAGGTCGGCATAGTTAGCGGTGGGACCTCAGTGGTAGAAGCTTTTTCTTTTGAGGAGCACCCCTCCGCAGCTCCGGTTAAGCCTGTTGGACATACACTTTTGTTCTTCCATACACCGTCGATCATTGACCTGATCCGCCTGTCTTCCCTCATGTTCCTCCTGCCCCTCAGCCCGGCCTCTCGCTTTGGTCTAACTGCCCAAATTGAGCCATTTTGTTTTACGTGAAACAAAGTAGGCCTCCATTATATATGGGTTTTTTATTCATACCCTTCCCCTGCTTGGTTAGCCTTCTTGTATATGTACTTTGTCGCCTCTCTGTGATGTTAAAGTTTGCATCCCCAGCCTCGCGAGGGGTCAGTGTTTCCACTCCAGAGGTGTCAACTTCAATCTGGGCCGATTTGCTGTGAAATGTGTGCCGTGGTGTGCGGGGCTCGCAGGTCAAAGCCTCGGTAATTGATGTTGCTTATTCATCTGCTTTTCCATGTCTCCGCTCTCCTCAGTTCAGCGCCCCGATGTTTTGTTGGGCTAAATTGTTTGAAGATTTACTGTAGGTCTTAGGGTTCCGAGAAGCATAGCCCCGTTGCCCCCAGCTTGTGTCTTTTGCACAGCAGGAGGCGAGCGCTGTGGCGGCCGCACAAAAGGAGGTTTCCCCCTCGCGAGGCCCAGCGGACATCTCCTAGCGTGATTCAGGGCTCAATGGTGCGGCTACAAAGGAGGGTTCTTCTAAGACAAGGCGAAGGGGACATGGAGCATGACAAGCAGGCCAGCATCACTGTAATTAGCCATGGAGATGGCCTGACCAATGGACCTATGAGATCAGGGCCTAGTCAGCAAACACAAGAAGCTAATTGAAAATAAGCTTTTACATAACGTTCTGGAATGGTATAAATAACACAGCTGTTGGGATAAGCAATAATACCAGCACGGTTAGCGCACTTCCCTCACTGCAAGAAGGTCCCAGGTGTCAGTCAGTCTGTGTAGAGTAAAGCACTTTGTGTTACATTTTGTATGAAAAGCGCTTTGATTGATTGGCTTGCTTTATTGTGATTTCTACTTTCAGCAACAAAAGGGGCGCCATGTAACGGCTGCCCTGGTGCGTTTAGCGCATGTGCGCAAACGCGCCGAGTAAAATTCCTAGTTGTGAACCTGTTCATAACAATGGCAATAAAACCTATTCTGATTCTGATTCTGATTCTCCTCACGGTCCCCTAGTTTTTTCTGGGTACTCCGGGTTTCCTCTACCACTAAAATATGTACAATAGGGGTCAGAATAAGAGTGTATTTGTGAGTGGCTACAATCCGGTGTGGCTTATTTTCATGCATGAGTCTCATGTGGGTTCATTATCATGGACAGTCACTGTTCGAGAACAGGGAATACCGCAGCTTCAAATGATCCAAAGTTGACTTTTTACAGTTTTCACTATGTTACAATGGTATTCTCTCATCAAAAACATTACTGGAGTTGTATTTCGAGGCGCAATTGCAGCTTTTAATAATTTTTGAATCTTCTCCATAGGCCAGTCACTGCTGCGGCAGCTCCCAAAAAGCTCCTCCTTTGGTCCAATGTATAGGAAATGGTTTCTTCTCCTCTCAATCTCTTGCTAAGCTTAAACCTCTCATCGTGAAGTAAAAACATTGACCAGGCGAGAGCAAGAGGAGGGGGTTTGAGGGGCTTTTGGCCGCTCACATGAAGGATCAGAAAGTGCTGGATATTTTGTTTGTTGTTGATCAATATAGCACTTTCTAACCAACAAAGTATAAGATAGTGATAAAGATGTATTTACATTATTACCAAACACCTGCAAAAAGGACAATAGCACCTCTTTAGTAATTTTTGCACCACTTATCTACGCAGTTGACTCCTGCCCCCTATTGTATTATTCCCTTAAAAGGGTTCCCCGCCGTTGTATGAGGAGCCCGTCTGACCCGTGGCCCCATGAGATCAGGCCCTCATCTGTAAACACTCCTCAAATCTCAAACGAGGGACAGATTGTTCTGCCGCCGAAACAACTGACACAATCCACAATTAGTTAAAGCTTGGCAAAACAGTCTTATGAAAAGGCCCCCGTGTCCTCTGCAATGAACTCGGCGCTAATCCCCCTTCCGCTCTGCTCCCTCTGTGGAATGGTACCTGCCCACTGGAGCACACAGGCGAGGCAGGAGTGCAGTACGGAGGCGCGTTTAATCCGCCCAGTGGCATGTCAGACGGCTGCATGGGTGGTACGTCCTTAGGCCCTTTGAAGAGCGAGAGAGGGAGAGATGTGGATCATTACACAATAAAGAACACTTCATAAGTCCCAGAGTGAGTTGGAGAAATGACGCTTAATGATGTTGACAGCAATTCACCTCTGCCGAATTACTCAAAGATTCAACTCAACTTGCCTTCCTTAATGAGGCTCAGTCTGTAAAGGTAATGGGCCAGCGGTAGGACAGAAAGTCCCCCCCCCCGCGCCTCCTTAACGGTTAACACTGGGCAGATAGGAGATCACATAACTCCCTTTAAGCTGTCATGTCGGAGCGTTTGGCAGACAGAAAGGCCATCCTCAATAGAGAGATAGAGGCGCGCACTCGGGGCTGTCTGAGAGTGAGTCAAGAGCCGAGCGCATATGGATCACCGCGTCTGATAATATAGCATTGTCTTTATGCGCTTAGACTGCCTTCAAAACACAATCCGCTGAGTACATCGGCGGATCGGGCGCGCCTTGTTTTTTTTACCCTCTCTGGTGAATCCATTGTACTCTCAACTTTGTCATCGTGTTGGGGGAGTTCTGCGCTCCGTGTCTATCAATTACTATCATTCGAAGTCTGTCTTGGAAATTTTCCTCACTCCACTAGGATCAAATAATCCATTTTGCACAGTCGCGGGGCCGGGACAGTAATTCCAGCCCACAGCTTGTTTGCTATTTCTAATCATGCCTGTTTATGTGCAACTTTGTGACAAAAAACTCAAGTGACAGACCGACAGTTGATTTGCAGTTCTATTTTTTCCACGTGTCATCCCGTCAAAGTAGCATATCTGTCAGCGGCTTTGAGTGGCGCGCGCTGAATGATAAATATGTACATCAAAACTGGGATTCAGTGCCAATTATGCATTGACAAGAGATGTCAGCCCGGCTGTAACATTTAAATTAAAATGATGGCATTCCATTTCAAAGTGCGGTGTGCGGTGACATGTTCTATTATCTGGCACCATGCTGTAAGATGAGGCAAGAAACAAAGAGCTGTGAGAAAAGGAAACTTTCCCAAAGGTCAAATCAATAACTTTGCAGCTAACCGACAGACGTGTCAGTCATTAGGGATATTAATACGTTTGTTAGAGCCAAAACAGAGCGGGTTAGGCCATTTATTTACTCATCTTTGTTTATTATTACCAGACTGAATAGAAACAAGCTATTGTAGGCGGTTCCTAAAGTGGGGGCCAGTGCTGGGGTCTCCTCAGCACTGAGCTGCTGTGGTGGGATGAAACAAAGTAAAAAGTAAACATTTTAGATTGGTAAGTACATTTTTTTAATGATTTTTACTTTACTACATTCTAGAGCCTGTCTCTACCTTTTCCGTACAGGATTAAAAGTATTTTGAATTATAGTTCAAACACATTTCAGTGGCCTTTGATATAGTTCAACTCTTTCGAAAGTCTAAAAAACCTGTGCACTTTAATCTTTTACTTCCACTCGGAAACCCAGCTGGCTGCCATTTTTCCATTTTCCCAAATGAGCTGTTGCAATGAATAAGGCTATGGATCTATTTCTAAATAAGTACATTGATATATTTTTGATTGTCCATCTTCATAGTGTTTGTTGATTGTGGGGTATTATTTTCCCCTCCTGGAACCGCCACCTTAACGTGGTGGAGGGGTTTGAGCGCCCGAATGATCCTGGGAGCTCTGTTGTCAGGGGCTTCGTGCCCCTGGTAGGGTCTCCCATGGCAAACAGGTCCTAGGTGACGGGTCAGACAAAGAGCGGTTCAGAAGCCCCTTATGAGAGACCAACAGGCCGGGTTAGAACCATGAGGCCGTCCTTCTGTGGACCCACCACCTGCAGGAGGAGCCATAGGGGCTGGTGCAGCTCCAACAGCTGCCCCCACGACCCGGCAACGAACAAGTGAAGGAAAATGGATGGATGGATGGATGGGTATTATTCTTCATGTTGATGTCTGCAGTATGGGTAAATAGCCCCAGAACAAACAACTTACTTTTGAGACAATAAAGTTGATCTTAAATCTTGATTTTATAGCTAACCCTATGAATGTTGTTTCTTGAATGCTTATGCTACGGCTGCAGAAGCCAGAGGCGCCATCTGTGATTCATGCGGAGTGTGTGACAGTCACAGACAGTATTTTCCTGTTGTCTTTCCTCGTACCGTTCTCATTTGCCGTCGTCTCCATTAGCAGCTGCATTATCTCTGAGCCTAATAACTTTATGATAGCCGACATGAAAGTGCAACACGCTCCCTCACGCGCCGCTGAAATAAAAGCCCCGATAGTTTAATTGGCAGGAGTACTTGTCTAATTATCACTTTTCTGCTTGTTCTCTGCGCCCAGATTATGTAATTATCTTTCGGAAACATTGTGGAACGATAGCGCTGCTTTTTTTTGTGTGCGTGCGTGTGCGCGTGTGTCACTTTCCGAGACGCCTCTGTACCTGACACTCAGCCAGCCACTTAATAACACGCTGGAAAGCCGGCTAATTATATCATAATAACGGCTTGATGAAAGCAATAAGGCAGGCTGCTGAATGACTGATGGCCGCGTTACAGCGCCGCGGCTTTATCTCAAAATGGTTCGAATCACACCAAACAGGAAGCGCTTTAATTACACGTACAGTCGTCCCGCCGCGGAGATCTCTTTCATTATGCAAATCATTGTTTATACTAAATTATACCTTTCTGCGCAATGATATTTCCAGCAAATTGAATCTCTTATCAAGTTAATTACTCCTATGTTTACAAGCCCCCCAAGCTAGGATATCCCAATTAAAGACTCCACCTGTTCTACGGGCGAGCACTGTATTGGTTACAAGTGTCATTACATGCTCTCCCGCAGAGAGGAGCTTTGTCAGGGGGACGAACTTCCAATCGACCCCTGACTGGGCGCCCGGATTTCAACCCAGCGCTGTCGCCGACTTGTGGGATCCCTTTTTCAACGCGGGGGCGGGAGCACAGCTGACGCGCACATCTGCGGGGGGAGGGAGGATGATGGGTGATCCGCGGCGAGGGGCGCGTCGGCTGCCTTCGAAAATTTTTAATTAGCACTAATTACCTTTGCAGGAAAACGTTGAGGCCTGAAAGGATTTGTGTCAGCGAGAGGGAGATCAAAGATGGTGGTGCGGCGCATTTTAATGGCGGCGGAGGGGTAACGGGGGCTGTTTGTGCGGGGCGAGGGGAGGGGGAGAGAGGAAGCGTCCCAGGTGGTACACGAGGAGTCTACCTGCGGGAGCGCTGTCGACCAATCACACCACGGGGCCCGTCACATTATCAAACGCTCCACTCATACGGAGGAATTAACTTTTTCATTTGCGGCGTTTTGTCAGATCACTCATTCGCCGCGTTCGCCTCTGTCTGGAAACCTGTTCCTCTGTCCTTTGTGTGTGTGTGTTCGTCATTTGCACCGATTAGGAGACAACTTATGCAAAATTGTCTATTTAGAGCTTTTTTCAACAGGCAAGAAACATCCATCAGAGCGTGTGTACTGTGCGACAAAGCAACCTGCTGATGCCCATTCCGACGGCACCGATGTCCGATAGTAGCTACATCCATTCGAAGCTAGAGAGTCAGTATAGGGGGAGCGAGGGGAGGAGGGTGTTAAAGGGACAGAAGAGATTTGCAGCTCATGTTAAATCTTGCCACCGGAAACTTGGAATAAGCCATTTTAGATCAATATAGTATTTTCTAACCAACACTGTGTCGACACAGTGTGTGTGGTGCGTCCGCATGCCCTAAAGGTTGAAATCAGGGATACCTTTTCACTGTGCCAGAGAAGTAAAAGAATGTGAATTTTTAGCCACATTCAATTAAGATGGCCGTTGGAAATGACGTCATTCTTCTTCCTCCTTAACAATAGATCCAACAAAGACAGTATGGTTAGGTTAGACAGTCACAATAATCCATTATCATACACAGAGCACAGCAGAAATCCAATCTGTGATATTTCCCCTGATTTAGCCCAGCCCTCGTCTCTCTACGGCTGCTGTTGCTCTGTGCGAGCATGTGCACTGCTGGCCTGTGATTTGGCGCGCGCCGCTTCATCTGGCTGACAGGCATTTCATAGAGGTGGTTTTTAATGCATGCCTGGACATCACTGTGGCAGGGTCATCCATCAGACTTCAAGACAACATCGATCATTTGCCATGAAGAGCGCGCCGGGTAGTGATTATTTGCTATTAGGTGGATGCTGAGGCATACAAATGGCTGGCAGTTGACAGTTGAACTCACTCAAACGTAATGTGGGATGGCTCCCCCTCTCAGAGAGATGTTGACAAGCAGCGAGCCTGAACACTGTAATGACAGGGCCGCACACAGAAATCCAGGGGATGGAGGAATTCTACACACACATGTATGTGCCAGCATATGATCATCTTTTACTCTCCATTTGTTTACATTGACAGTTCATCCTCTCTTTTTGTTTGTCTTATACTGAAATCTTATTCATTTATTTTCTATTGCTTAAACTTCTAATCCGACAATAATAAATAGGAAAAACTAGCAATTTTAAAGTTATACCGATGCATTTAAATGTGTTGTTGAATCATAATCATGGCTTAAAAGTACATGTTTTTGATGTCATTATATTATTCATTTGTGACACAGCATTGTCCAGGAATTGCAGATCAGATGACGGAACTCGGTTAAAAGCTCTAATATGTTGTCCCCCTTATCAAAATGTTATCTAATTATTATTTGGTTAATTCCTTTTCTTAAACCTACCACCTAAGTCATTCTGGGGTATACTGTACCACAGTTTGGGAACTTGCTTGTAACTGTGCTGCTTATGAATATTCAATAAAGTGTATTGTCTGAAACTGAAAGCTTTGGTCTTTAGCCTGAGTATCGATTTTTCAACATAATAACATAGGGATAAATCGAGGGGTATGAGTTCTTTCTGAACCCACTTACATGCCGGGATATCACCATCTTTTACTCTATATTTGTTTACATGACGCTATAAGGCAGGCCAATAGAAGAGAGCATATGTGCTAATTACTATGATTGAATATCCTTTCCCACATGACTGGCCGTCACCGCTGTGGTATATCATTATATGAGCAGCGTGTTTGTACTGCCGGTGTCACTTTGATCTCCACATTGGCTGCCATGTCATCAGCAAATTGATTTTAGCTCACACTCGCCGAGGAAGGGCCGTGTTTGTCATGTGGAGAGACAACTAATCTTTGCCTACAAACAGTCACCAGAGCCGCTCCCAGGACGACACATTCTCCCACATATTGGATGTGTCTATGGTTCAATGAGACAAGCAGCCAAGACAGCCTCGCCTTTTCATGACATACAGGAGGCAATTTACAATTATGGACAGAAATCCACTATATAAATGTGTCTGCATTCTCCCCCTTTGATAAGCAATCTCTGGTCATTTTAAAATGCAAATTAAATAGACACATTTTAAAGAATCCTTCATATATTTCTTGTAGAATGTGTCACTAATTGCTTTACATGATCTTCTGCATGATCTGATGAGAAATTATTGTCTAAATGGGATTCTTTTCCCTTCTGACCAACTAAATCTTGAAGAATGAATTATGAATTCAGTTGGCTCTCTCCAAAATGTTCTGTCAGATTAAACAAAGTATTTTGGAATGTTGTACGTTAGGATTGTGAGATTAATCACAAATGGAAATATGAATGTTTTCAGTTTGATTGCAATAAATCTCCTTTACAAACAATAAAATCATGGGTTTTTTTCATGTTTAAATCCTAACTCTATGGATCTGAACTGCATGTCAGACACTGTGCAGCCCTATTGTAAATTTACATGTAGCTTCTTTCTTTATTGCATTAGTTGTACATTTCCAAACTCCCCCCTGCGACTGGCCGGTGCAGAACCTCCCTGTGGACGGTGCGTCTCTCACACCTCTCGGTTGGGTCATTTGTGCAGCTTACTCTTGATCCCGAGCCAAAGCGGGGGTCAGGCGCAGGCTTATGTGGCTCTGCCCGACAGCGATGTCTGTCAGCTCCTTATCCCGGGGCCACGCCTGATCCGCGGTCATTAATCAGGCCGGGCTTTGAGATGCAGGAGGAAGCGGCACAGGCCAGGTGGAGATGACCTCTGTACAGTGGCTCTGATTTAGCCCGGACACACCCCTTCCGTACTCTCCTCTCTCGCTCCTCTCGCTCTGTCAGTGGGAGAATTGACAGGATCAGTGGCTGTCTGATTCACAGCGCTCTCAGCCCCTGTGCCAGCACTAATGACATTGGCTGAGAATATTAACCTCACACACTCAGCGGGAATATCCACAGGGGCAGTCTATAACTCCGACACTGCGGGCTCCTCGCCGCCCTCATCATTCAGTCAGAGGCTGCCTTTAAATGTTCTATAGAGCACTGCTAAACCAAGCCACTTATGCCCTTTTTCTATTGTGAGTGTGACAGAATGTAGGTTCTATTTTGAACCTTTTAACTGAAATATGATGTGGCATGACTCCATTGCATTTCAAAACTCGTTTGAGGTTGGACTTAAGATAAGATAAGATAAGACCTTTATTGATCTCACAATGGAGACATTTACTACATTCAGCTCTTAGAAACACTCAGGGTGTGCAAATAGGCAGGAAATGTGAAAAAAACAAAACTATTAACTATTAAACAGTAAATAGTGGTATCCTATATACAATCACAATGACTACTAAGTAAACAGACTATAACAAAAAAAAGTTATAGTCAGTATCAGCAGTGCAGGTTTACATCATAGTGCAAGTGGTTGATCAAGTGACGCAGATAAGGGTTGTAAATACACGGATTATTGCATGTATTCTGCAAAGAGGTTATTGCACATGTTACTTTAGAGTCTTGTTGTACACTCGGAGAGCAGCGGGGATTAAGGCCTTGCGGTAGCGCTCCTTCTTGCACTGAAGATGTCTCAGTCTGCCACTGAAAGAGCTGCTCAGCTCCTCTACAGTCCCGTGCAGTGGTTCGGAGGTGAGCTTGGCTACCAGGGGGAAGCCCAGGACGGAGCTGGCCCTCCTGACCAACTCTGTTCTTGTACCGCTCTGTGCTTCCCGGGGCCCAGCACACGGCAGCGTAGCAATTTTTCATGATGTGGACAAGAGTTTTGCTGATTAGGATCACTGAAATTGCATTTTTGGTACAGATTCCTTTCAACCCTGTGGCCGGCGGCACGGTAGCACAGCGGTTAGCGCTCGTGCTTCACAGCTAGAAGGTCCGGGTTCGATTCCCACCTGGACGGGGCCTTTCTGTGTGGAGTTTGTTCTCCCCGTGTCTGCGTAGGTTTCCCCTACCACTAAAAACATGTACAATAGGCCCAGGGACTGCAGGTGGAAATTAGCACAAGTGCTATAACCCAATACAATGCATCTCTCCTTTCTGAGGCTAATGTATATTGTACACTGTCCCTGTTCAAATACATAAAATAGAACCCTGATGAATGTTATTTTGTGCATATTTTTGCACAGTGGCCAAACTTCAATCATTGTGCGGGAAGAAAAACATATTTGGTGACTTTCTGATATACAGTTATCATGTAAGGGTAGGACATGTAAAATCTTTTGGAATTTTTTTCAAGGCAATTGATAAGGAAGTAGGTAAACCATTTTGGAAAACAACATAAAGAACTTTGTTCTACTCCCACAATCCCCAATCAAGTCTCCAGTAGTGCATATGACACATTAGACACAAATTTAGCTAAAACATAGTTAACACTACATTTCAGATTTTGCTAAAACAAACTGTCCCCAGCTTTCTTTAGTTCGACCATTTTTGCAATATTTATTGTTGCACTTGACAGGAGGTGACATAGATAGAGGCAAATTTTAAACTGTTGCCGTGTCAACCATGTTATGTCAATCTATGTCACTTCCTGTCAGCAGCTTAAAAAGTCAAATAGAAATAACTTTTTTATTTCTTCATTAAAATTGCAGCCTTACTGAAATAAAATGACAATTATTACTTCCATCTAAATAAGTCATATTTTCAAAAGCATTCAAACCTGTCATTATGCACTTTAAAGCTCAGTGACCGAAGTGGAACTGGTGAGTTGGAAATTGGGTTGTGGAACCTTTTTATTTATTTATTTGTCTCTGTTTCGTTCAGTTTTTAAATTGAAAAAGTACAGAACGTTTTTGTTTGGGTCCAGGGTGATGGCAGGTCCTGGTGCCATAGTTAAGTACCACAAGCCTTTAAAAGGTGTCACATTTGTAAGCATCAATTCGAATTCCTACCCAATTTTCTACTGCAACTAATCCCGTTACCCCGAAAATCCTTCTTGTTTACTTTTGTCAACTTGTGCAGCCTGTCATTTTGTGCCCATGATCTAACCCTATACACACACAAAGTTAAATCTTACACGCCACCTCCAACCGATAGCTCGGTGTAGCCAGTGGCGCTTCCTTCTTCTTCTTAAAACACATGCGAGGCATCAGACATTTGCACAATATTCAAAGAAACAGATTAGGAGTGAGCCCTGCATAAAGGGGGGGCGTTGGGGGGTAGATTGGCTGGCGGCGCCGAATGTACTTCTAATGATTTGCATTGCCATTAATAGTCATTTGCAGCTGCCTAGGAGGAGACGTGTAATCCCTTTCCCATGTGTGAATTGACACGCATAGAGGGGAGGGCGCTGTGTGTCCGGGACGTGTGATCTTTAAATGAGTGCCACCTGAGGCCTGGCAGTACGGGAGGGGGGGCAGATAGAGACAGATAATGACAGCCTAATCACACATGCATACACTCTGATGGGTACGGGCCGTAAAGCATAGCTGCCGGCAACAGCACATAGGCCGCTGTGGAGGTGGTACAACATGGGGGAGGAGGGAGGGGGGCATTCATTTGCTTTACAGATAATGTATTACCGTGACATAGTCCATGATAGCACTCCCTATGCCTTATTTTAGTATTTTCGGCTGCGGCTCGTGGGTTGGCGTGATGAAATACAGCGGCGCATTAGAGTGGATTTCATAAAGATTTGACTCTCTTCCTATTTCTATTTGAGGAAGCGACTTTTATTTACGGTCTTAGCATTAGCATTTAGGGCCCATTCATTAGGGGTGGGAACCTCTGGGTACCTCACAGTTTGATACGATACACGATACATGGCTCGCGATAATGATAACCTATACCGATTTTGCAATAATCGATATATTGCAATATATATCACCTTTTTTAAAGAAACCGTTCTGGTAGTTTCTGAATGCACTTATTTTTGTAGTTTGGTCTTCAAATTAAAGCCAAATAAAATCTACATGAGAAATCTGAATGGTCGAAGTATATTTTCCTCCGCAGGCGATACAACATCTTCTGTCTTCATTGAATCTTACGTATAAAACCTGTAGTTTAGACCTCTACAACCTAATTTTGCCATAAAATTAGGTTGTAGTTTAGACCTCTACAACCTAATTTTGCCATAAAGCTAAACATACTTAAGTCACCTCTCAAGTGTTTTGACATTAAAATGTGCAACAAAAATGGAATCTTTATCTTGAAACATAAATAACTCTTAAACGTGGAAAGAGAACTTAAACTATGAAAGAGAAATGTTTGCTTTCAAAAGACATGTTTGACCATTTTTTGACACAGACCATTTATATTTCAGTACTGTTTGAAATGTTACTGACGAGACTAAGCAGACCTCATGAATATCATGCCAGAAGAGAAAGTGTATGAAGTGTCTCCACCCTCCTTTGGTGTTGTACTCTTAAGTGATATGTCATTCATTAGAAGCACTGTCTATGTGGACGTATTGTCAACACTTTCACACTCTGTCCCTCTAACCCCTGGCTCTGACCTGAGCATACACTGTTGTTGTTGTTGTTTTTTTTTAGTCTTCCTCCGTCACATCCCTTTCCTAAAGTGCCCTCAGCCTCTTACTCTGCAGCTCCCTCCTTTCACCTTTCTTATTAAGTTTATTAAAGCCAGTCTCCATCCAGGGCTGCCGGTCCACTCCCTCTGCCATTCATCGCAGGGCCTTATCCTGGCAGGCAATCTGAAGTGTGCTCTGAATAGTCCATTATGCACATATGAAGGCCATCATGGGCCCAGTATTAGTCAATTCATCAAACATTTATCTGCTGGCCTCTGCGCAGGACGCGAGCGTGGCTGTCACTCTGGGGCTCTGCTGTTCTGCACCACTCCACCTTCACACGACATCAGGACTTTACGGACCACTCTCTGGCTCTTTGGCTCTGTCCAGGCCGGGGATTCTTTATTATTATCTTAACCATTTAAAACATAAACTGGAGCATATCATAACACTATAGGCATGGATAAAATACTTTTCATGAAAGTAAAGATGGAGTAGGTTTGGAACAAGCATTAACTTAAAATGGAAAAAAAAAATCACTTGAAATTAGCCAAAAATGCAAAGGCAAAAACTTTTCTTTTTTTTTATTGACAATAGGATAGAAAAAAAAATCACAATCAAGTCTTTTTTAATTTAAATACAAGCCTTGTCTCTTAACCCTTTGAACTTGCTATTGAACAATAAAAGTCCAGTGTTGTCACTTGCCTGCGCAGGTTAGTAACAGTGATCCCAGTTAAATATTGAATGAAAGGAACCATGCTGCCTCGGCCCGTCTAAGTTGGGGTAGCACTGGGGGTGACTGTAATCAGATCCCGGGGTGGCTGGTGAACCCCCTGGCCACCCACCCCCTAACTACTGAAGCAGACGTTCACTCCATCAGTTCATCTGATACTTTTCCGTGTTTCGCATCATGTGCAGTATTTCTTCCTGCTCACACACACTTCATATTTGACCCCGTGCTCCCGAATGCAAACACGGCTCCGTCTCTGCTTTGCTCGCGGCGGCGTCCGTGCGAGAGACTCTGCGGCACATGTAAAGAAAGCTGTGCGCTGTCACCCGCCCTCGTGTATGGCCCCGAGGAGATGTGACATGACACGAGCACACACCATCGGCACCGCTGACTGACGTTTCAGCCAATAACTGTGGAGACTTTTCCTCCCCGTGTTGTCAGCACTGCTTTATCAATCACTACGTCTGCATTAGTATTAGGCTATTGATCGGCCCGTTCCCTGGGTCAGCGTCTCCCTCTCAGTGTCCTTGTCTGGAGCCTGGTGTCCTTTCTCTCTCTCTCTTCCTTCAGGTACTAAACAAAACAACAACAAATATTTTTTCTCAACAGCATGGCTTTTTTTTTTTTTTTTTATGTCAACATTTCTAAAAATAAAATGTTTGACCTTCCAAGTACTACCAGGCCTACATTAGATCAAATAAAGGCAAAACTGGGTCTACGATTAGACTAAATGATGTCTAAACTGAGTGTAAAGTACGTCAATTAGAAAATACCCCTAACTGAAAAGCGTCACTGAAGCGTAAACAAAATTGTCTTTAATTGAAACGACAAAAGTCTAAAATTGTGCCCTGAGGACCACCTGAAGAAGCCCAAGTACCACCAGTTATAGGCTATTATCAAAAAACCCGTATATGTCCCGGTATTGCGCCGTATAAGTTGCATCTGCCCCGTCAGTGAATGTATGCATGCGGATCATTGCGCAGAGCTGTTAGTGGCTTTAACACTTATACGCTGCGCTAATGTAAGCACAAAACAACAGCGGCGCCCGAGCGTAACCGGGCTAAGTGCTAGTCAAAGCGTGAAGAGGCGGCCCCTGTGAGGTATTAGACCTGACAATGAGGCTGATCATAATTATCTTAACAAGGAGCCGATTCATCAGCTCATTAAAGCCTTCTGCCTCAGCCGCTCGGTGACAATCAGCCGCACACGGACTACAGATTATTTACTCATTCATTTCATTTAGATATATTTCATTGCTTTATTTATATGTATTGATCAACATACCTGAATCATTTTTCTATTTCATAGCTACTCTTTTAACTTGAATTTTAGTTTAGAATATAAACAACATTTGTATTTTTACTTAAAGACTGGGTTTGAAAGTCAATTTTTTTTTAAAGGTTTGTCATAATGCAAAAAGATGTTTTTTTTTTTAAATACATATTACGGCTGTGAAAATATTGTTTAAACTATCAGTGTTTTCACACGTGTCAGAGCGCTTTGTGGGCCGAGACGATACATGCTCTCACCCCAAAAGCGGCACCATCAGCAACATAACAACTCTCAGCTGTTCGCCGAACTTATTCTTAGTAATCAGTCCTGTCACACACCCACATTTGCGCTTCCCTGATATTACGCGGGGAAGCGCAAGGTGTCAAAGACTGAACCTGACAAAGACTGTTGAAGTATCTCCACAATTATACACACACTAAGCCAACATGCATTATAAAACATTCACCATGCCCCTAGCTTTAACATAGAGGCTGATACAGTGTATCACTGTGCTTAAAGAGAGCGAGGCTGATACACGAGACTCAGGAGAAATGCACTTTCATTACAGGCAGAGAGAGACGTATCTCACTCATATAAAGATTCATTTTACCTTTACTAATCCATTATGTCCTGTCATCCAGTGTTTGTTCATTAAAGATAAGTCCTTCCTTTGATAAAAGAAGAGGAATGAAAGCAAAACTAGTTTGGCTCAAGAGAGACACCTGTTTCATCTGGTCTGTTGAGTTCAGCGGTTGGATTGACACTGACTCAAAGGTCCTGATCTCGGGTCGAGAGTTGACCTAACCAGAGCCAGATTGAAAACGGCCAAAACAACTACTAAACAAGATCGATATTTTGCATTCTTTTTCAAATTTACCAACATTTACCTTAACCCTCTCATAAAAAGTTTTAGAATGGTCACAATCTCAGAAAACAATGACTAAATGGTCAAATTGGAAAGTTGAGCAGCTAGAATTGAATTACAAATACTGTATAAGCTCAATTTATGCAATGTATCCAAAGCAATCATTTTTTTAAGTATGAATTTGTATGAAATGTGTCAACTCAATATTATTATAGACCCATCAGTATTATTTCTTTGTTGTTTGTTTAAATTGACCCAAATCTAATCTTCAGCAGCCAACTTTCTGTCCTAAACCTGCTGCTTGAGCCCCCGCCCTCCCCCAGCTCCTAAACCCCTTGGAACGGCTTCCAATCTCGCTCATTTGTTCTATTAAAAGCCAAACTGCTGCAAAGTACTTTACTGCATTGCCTCTGACTTTGTTAGTTTTCTAAGCCGCGCATTAAACCCCAGAAAAGCTTATAAAAGGTAATGAAAGCTATGGAAATGCACAGGGGGAGCGCGGGCAGAGCTGAGAGTATTAAAAAGTTGGATGTAGGCGCTGTAGTTAATAGTGGATGGGACTCGGTGGCTCTCCCCTGGCTGTGAATTTAACTGATTAAATCAACCAGTGCACGCAGCAGTGGTGACATGAAAACAACAATTAATAAGGCTCCCCCCTGCGCCGCGCGGCTCCCTTTAACCAGGCAGCTAATAACAGCGCCCACAGCACCGCGAGCCGTACGCGCACGCTAACGCACATGCTAACAAACACGTTAACAAACAGGCTAGCACAAACATGCGCACGCAGGTGGGGCCAGTTAGTTAGCCACTGCTCACTGCACGTGGAAAAATATTTTTCCCACTCGGCATTACGCTGCTGAAGTATGTGTTTATGTAGATATTAGACTGGCAGATTAATTACAGTATGCCTTTGTTGTGCCGACTTAGTAATTATGCATATCTTAATACGGTATGTTTCTGTGATGCTGTATGACTTTATGGTCTACTGTGCTGCAAATAAGTAAAAAGGGATATTTAATTAAATCTGTTTATTCTGATTTGGGGTAGGCCTAATGTTATTTTTATCAGACATATTTCTTTGACTGAATACTTTGATTGTGGGGTTTCTTAAACTGGCTATGCAGTAGTTAATGTTGGAAGGGCCTTTTTCAATATGTTACAAATGTTTTACACTCCATAAACCATGGACAGTTTGAACCTATATCAGAAGCTGAGTGCGATTATGATTTGGATTGTGTCGATGATAAACGTGAGTAAAGGTGACATATCCATCTTGGCCGAGAGTTAATCAGCCGTGATAAGGGCCGTCAGCAGGGGCTTTGGCAGCAGACGGGCCAGTGCTGCGAGCTCCAGAGCTGTGTATGTTTGCGAAATCAGCAAAAAGTTTCAAAAAGTCTTTTGAGTGTTTGTTTTGTCGTTTACAGAGGAACTAAACACAAAACCAACTTTTTTTGATAAACTTCATGACATTTGAGTCACGTCTATTTTAGAGTAAACTAATGTCATTTACACTTTTGTGTTCTGCTGGATACAAATAAACGAGGATCTGCAATCTGTGCTTTAACAGAGATTTTGCCCTCTTTGTGAACGTGGCATCCGACATAACGACCTGGCGATGATCTGATAAGCGGCATTTTCCGGTGTACCTGCACCACCGTATAAGGAGTAGGAAGTGCAAGTATTCATCAGTACATCCTAACAACATCAGGCAAGGTTTAAGTAGCTCTGACCGCACAAAAACAATAGTTAACATTATATAGCGAAACAAGCAAAATGAACAGAATCCAGTTTTATTCAAAGATCTAATCCAGGTATGACACTCAACAATGAATTCACACTCGGCCCAATAACACTAATCGACTCCTCTGAACCCACGTGTTACATTATAATTCCCCTTCACAGTCTGCCCAGCCCCCTTTGCTCCCTTGCCTCGGAGGGCACTTCATTTGCAGATTGTCGTGGCAGAAGTGTTGTATTTACAGACCTGGTGTGTATTTCGGCAGCCATTGACACTCCGCAGAGCCAGGAAGGAGCTTCGCTTGACACCGCGGCTGTTTAGCTCTCGGCGCTCCTTGAGTGTGTCACGCGGCGATGCGACTGTCAAACTCACACTCACGTAAAAATTCCTTCTAATGGGATAAACAGTCACGGTTGTTTATGACCTCAAAGTCATACATATCAGGGTGTTGTCTTCGGCCGCTAAGTTGCGTCGAAGTTGCGTCGTCATAAATATAGGCGTAAAAATGTGCAACAGGCTGACAGGTTGAATTACGCCAGCAGTTGCCTTTATGCACCTTGTGACTTGAACTTAGCTGCGCCCTAGCATTAGCCCTAACTGCCTCCTCCATCATTTTTATGCCTGTGAGAATGTATGTTTGTGAGGGACACAGGAGGAAGGAGTCGCCGTGCCCTTTCACCCCTTTTCCCCCCGCAACGCCTCATAAAAGTCAGCAGAAAAACAGCTCCTGAATCCCCCCCGCCCCGAAAAGCAAAAGCAAAGCGCATCCTTTCAACTTAAAATCCGCTGCTAACCTCTGTCGCCGCACAAACTTTTTTCTTCCCCCCCCCTCCTTCCTCTTTGCGCGATAGTGAGCGTATTCCGGCTTCCTCCGCGGGAAAATGATGGATGACAAGTTAAATTTGTGTCTGGGGAGTGAAGGTGAAGTGTGACAGAGTGATTTGTCTTGGGAATGGAGGGTTAGGGTCAGGCGAAACTGGGCGCCTCCAGGCACAAGACATTGACAAATTCATCCTGCCCGCCGCATTTCTGAAGCCTTTTGTTTTGAATCCTGGCTACTCGCAAGTGACCCCCATCGCTCATCCTGCCAGCCGCTGAAGGATTCCTCGCCATGCCAGGGGGAGCGCACCGCCACTAATTCTTGTCACTCACTTTGGTGACAGGACCCGGACCTATAACTTCCCCCTCTGTGCGGAAGTCAAGAAATTTTCATTCGAACAATAAAGCAAAGTCCTAATGCCTTTTTTATTTATTTTTTTCACTCTTCCCCTGTGTTTTGTCTTCGGCAGGTCGCTGGCCGGATTGAAAATGTTCCCGGAGCTGGAGGAGCTGATAGTGGACAATAATCAGCTCGGAAATGACCTGCGGTTGCCTAGGTTACCGCATCTGCACACCCTGACGCTCAACAAGAATCAGATATCCTTTGACAAAGTGGTATTCACATAGGAAGTGTAAACAAAAAATGGAGAATCAGAGGTCTTTTTTTTTTTTTCAATTCAAACTAAACTAAATGTGTAATATAAATAACGTCACGTGCTCTACATTTGGGGGTAGAAATCTTGAATTGTCTGCCTGGAGGAGAAAGTGTTGTCTCTCACAGCCTCAGCACTAGATTCTGAACCACAGGGACCTCTAGTGGAGCCACGTCTGAATCAGAATCAGCTCTGCAAGTGTGTGTTTTCAGAGACGAGGGGCACAAAAATGTGTTTTAACAAGAATTAGGAAATATATTCCAATGAATCAATAAATCAGAGACAAGGGCAGCGTTTATTGTGAAGTACATGGTTTGAAGTGTACATAGAAATATATTTATGCAATTTTAATACTGTAGTTTTACCACAAAGGTAACTGCGCTTTGAAGCAATCAACCTGTCCATCGTACTGTAGATTAAAGCGAATGAAATGAATGGGGATTAAATCGGGTCCACAATACGCAATAAGACCAACCTAGATCTGATCATATGTGTGGCAGTGGTTTCCAAAATGAGGGTTCCAATCTTATTTCAAGATATAAAAACAGAAGAAAAGGTCTGATTAAAAGCAGTGAAATGGAGTAAGTGTGCCTTCAAAAAAATAAACTAGATTTTTAATCAAAGTCTGGATTTACAAAAATATGCTTCACGCCATGTATTCTGAGATGAATGTATCCTGTTGTAATCTCATAGTAAAGGTCATTCTTTCCATTTTGTCAATATCCTAAATAATATCTATCCACTCATTCACTGTCGGTCTCTGCGGCTTAAGCCGTTTTCAACTGCACTCAAAATCTGAAACAGATATGTCGTTTTATATGACACATTTTCACTTGTTATGATGCCCAAATGTGTGCTTTTTTTTTTTTTTTTCAAAACATTGACACTGTATTTCATTAAATTGTTAAATTGTTAAACTGAGGCCAAATAACAAAGTAAACTGTCTAAATACATTCTTGAACTAGATTTAAATGTTTTTCTGTTTGGTAAAAGGATGTTTTATCTGTCATTCTTTTTTACAGTGGGGTCCTAAATTGTTTGCGCGGTAATTTGGGGGTTGTGGCCTGAAAAGTTCGGAAACCCCTGGCGTAGTGCATTGCCGTAGCATCAAACATTCATTTTGTTCAAACCAAATATCTGACTTTTGTTATTCTGTTGCTGCGCTATGTATAATTCATTGCGGAGCACATTTATTTATGCCCAATCTTCCCAAAATTGTTCCCTAATTCGACTTGTCACTAAACACACACGAGCAGGCATTCTCACTCCTCGCTTATAACGGCCCGGCTGTGTGTCCTACTTACCACCCTGAGCAAACAGCCCTGCAGCCCCTACATTCATCCAAACCACAGCGCCAGGCTGTTTATGATCTGCTCCACCAACGTGTGAACTTCCCCTCTCTTAGCTTCAGAACAGGTTTAGCAATGTGTCCTGTTTCCCGCTAGTCGCGCGCGTCGCTGCCGCTGCCGGCTAACGAAACGCACTTTTCCAGAGTCAACAGTGAGAGGGAGGAAAAAGAACTGGGCCTCCTTGAAGTGCGCGTCTGGGGCTGCGCGCTAACTCCGGTTGTGAAGTGGTCGGCACATGCTAATAGGCCAATTATGTACATCCCGTCGTGGCGCGGTGCCATTTTAAAGCCGGCGCGCCGCATCAGAGCAGTTGTATTTTGACACTTTGGGGCTCAATTTTCCGAGCGAATGTATTAGTGATGAATGTGCCTGCTTAGGGGATGTTTGTTTTTGTGTGCGTGTGTGTGTTTTTTTTTTCAACCAAGATTTCTCGCTCTCCTTTTCCACGGCTCTGGGAAGCACGGACCGTTTGAACCGCAGGGCATCCATCATTTTGTCACTGTTGTGCGCCCGGCCACCTAGGAAATGAAAGCGATGGAGAGAAAGCGAGGAAAAGCGAGAGCGGGCCACAGCCAAATCGTGTCACTCGTGCATGCCAAAGCCCGCGCCTTAAATTGCCCCTCTGTCTGGGCAGTCCCACAAAAGCCAGTTGACTAGCCCCATTGAGCGCCACGCTAAATTTGACAGTGATGGGTTTCAGCGCCCTAAAAAAAAAGGGGGGGGGGATCCCGGAGCGGGGGGTTGGCGGGGGTGGCTTAATGCTAATGTAATTAACAGAGTGGAGTCCTTGACATGGGCCCCCCCCCCCCCGACACCTGACGGATATCGAGGCGCTCCTGGGGCACTTGGCCGAGGTGACCCCGGCGCTGGAGTACCTTAGCCTACTGGGCAACCAGGCCTGCCCCAACCAGCTGGTCAGCCCCGACAAGGACGAGGACGACTACCAGAGATACAGGTCAGAGCTAATGCTCACATGCAGCAGCTACTTGTGCAAAGTCCATGGAGTTGTAGGAGTAAGATTACCACGAGCATTAGCCCTGTGTGGCCACCATACATGAAATGATCATTTGATTTAACGTATGTACATAGGCATTCATTCAGAAACAAAGACACAGGTTGTAAAAGTTGCTTTGGTTCTTAAGCCCACCCACAACCAATTGACCAATCAGAAAGCTCTTGGAGCTGTTTGGTAGAACCATGATGACTTTTTTTTTATGGTGCCATTTTCAAACAAGTGTGCATGCTCTATACCCTATCTTTTGTGTTCTTTTTACTACTATATTATAAAATAGTAGTAATAAAAGATTTCTTCGGGGCATTAAATGAAAAATCAAAATCAAGGCCTTAAATGTCATTACAAAGCATCGCGATAGAGAATATGACTTGACTTTGAATGAATTTTGGACAAACTTTTCATCTGCAATGCTAATTAAATGAATTCATTATTGTTTATAATCGTTTTCTAAAAGTAAAATTAACTCATTTGGAAGCATTCAACTTTTATGTGGAAAAAGTCAAATTCTAGTTTCTCCTGACTTTGCAGTGAACTCGAGCACTCTGGCATATTGTTTTTCAGTATGATTGCGTCTGCAGAAAATAAACAGGCAAAAAAAAAAAAAAATCCATATTGTTTTTTGGAACAAGCGGGACCAAGTTTTAAGAATGCGATAAAGCTTTTACAAAATGAATAGAGATTTATTTGTACTGTATTTTGTGCTAGCCGAGTTAAACTTGAATTCGGACTGGTTACATGTGACCCTTATTGTATTGTGTGCCGCAAAACTGTCTCCTGCAGCATCAAGTAAATAATTGAATAAGCAGGTAGTGCGTTACAGGGAGCGCCTCATTTCACTGCGGTGAGTTTATCTTTCCGGACAGATAGTTTTGATACTGGGCTATTCAGACTGATGGCTCTTTTGTCGGTAATGGATTTGGAGATGTTCCTCTCTACTTCTTTTTTTACGTCCCCTTGCATTTCACGAGTAAGCTGCAGATTCAACCACATCACTCTAAAAGCTTTGTCAGCCGGCCTCCCCGTCCTGCGCGCCGCAAAAATGGATTTCATGTGTGACTAGTCAGCGCCACAAATGAGTGTGTTTACTACCCTGCCTTACCAGAGCGGATGATGCATTAAACATCAAGCCAGGCCTTAAGCCATGCAATATGACCACCATTTGTCAGGGGCCTTTACATGAAACGCCATAAAGGCCAAAAGCATACTCTCTTTTGTCTGTTTTAGCCTTAAGTGCTTGTTTCTGACTCTGTGCTGCCTATTAATCATTTACCAGTGTGCCTTTCTTCAATAATCTTTGGTCGCTCTTTTTGTCTGCCTCCCCCTCCCTTCCCCCCGCTCCTCCCTTTCTCCTTGCATGCTGCTGCTGAAGAAAGCTGTTCTGTTTTGACTGACAATGTCTACGGTCCTGTAATGTAATATTCATAAAGTGTCACATAGTAAAACATCAATTTGAGTGCGATGCAGATTTCATGTCTGACAAGGTTAGGCTGAATGCAGGTCGTGACAGCACTGGCCTTGGGCAATAAATACCCAGCTCAGTGCCTCGGGAGCGGCTCTCTCAAGTGCAATGCCCCCGCGTGCACCAGTGGTGCCCCAATTAGTGCAATGACATAGAAAGACTGGATCTGTACTCTGTGTGTTGTGTGGCAAGGTTAAGTGTTCTGACCATGCAAGTCCTTAGTGGCCATTTGTGGTATTACAACAACACAAGGGCCAAGACAATGCCATGTATCAATGATTTAATGGATCCATCTTATCCATATAAGAAACAAGGCTTCCACTGGAGTTTGAACTGGAGTTTGAACCTTGGAGACCTAGGCTTTTGTATTAATTAGGCACACGTGAATTTGCTCCAGTCTTGTAGTTATGCCTTTCAGGTTTTTTCTTTCTTTTAATTGTAAATTAATTTACAATTGTATTTGCTCAAATGAACTATGCAACTCAGCAGCATTTGTACCAAAGTTATAGATTGAAAATTTGAAAAGACCACTGCGCTGGAGTACAGTATTTAATGCAGTATTTAAATCGGCCAATATTCACTCAAAGGAAATGTGGGCCGATTTAAATACTGTACTTTCAAAAGGGGATTGTGATGTATTTAGAAACAGTAAAAAGAAAAGAAAACAAGCTACAGTATATACTTGGCATTCCATATTTTTTTATATTGCTGTTATTGACCCTTGCCCCTTCCCTCTCTGCCCCTTCTGTTACTCTCTCCAATGGTCCCTCTGTGGCGGGCCTGAATCATTAATATCCCCCTGTATCCCCACTGCCTGTCATCTGCCCTGACCCTCTGATGCCGGCTTACATATGGAGAACCACCTCGTGTATTGTATTTGGCCCGTTTCCCAAGGGCATCTTCCCATGTCACCGCGGAAACGGTCAACGTGTGGCTCTTGTACCAATTCAGCAGTACTGTTGCATTTCAGGACATGTTTTTACAGCTAAAAATGTTCTCCGTATCCTGCACACTGGCCTGTTTTCCTTACACTGATCCCATCTCCATCCTTTGGCATTCCGCGCTCATAACGTGCAGGTGTTGAGAAGCTGACAGCGCCATCTTGTCATCGGTTTGTCACAGCTCATGACGCCGCAGCTCTGTAGGCCGCCCCGTCCTGTCTCACCCTCCACTTATAGGTGCTAGCTGCCCTGCCCCGTACCCGGCCCTGGCTCCAGCCTTGACACACTAGTCCCTCTATCCATGCATGTGAAAAAGGATCTGTTGTCATCTCTGTGTTCCCGCCATTATCCTTTTGACGTTTCCCTGCCTCCCCGAATGAAAGACGGCTAGTGCGCGCAAGATAGCGTTGATGCTAGCCCAGTGACAGCTCCTATCTGCAGTCGTGCTATTTATACGTCGTACTTATTCTTATCGGCTTTGAAGGTTATTGCATACAAGGGATGATGATTGCATATATATATTTTGTGTGGCTAAATCGCAGTAAACATCTTTTCAAGTCTCGTGGAAGCGTGATTTACATATGAGCGCTCGTGTCAAGTTGATTAGTCTATCATAGTTTACACAGTTCCTTATATCTCCCTGTTTGCTCTTTTGTGCATGAACATGTGCAAAGACATCCTAATCAAGACAACACTAGAAGAGAAATGGTTTTGTCATGCTGTAGATCAGAGTAAACGCTTGACAAAACAAAGACGGAACATTATTATTGTACTACTATTTATTATGATTTTAGATTGCACTTTGTAGTATTTGTTTTAAACTGATCTTGTAGGGGTGTAACAATGCACCATGCTACGGAGCACCGAGGTGCAGAATTCTGACGATATGAACCGTACTAAAGTGACGGTGCAAGTTTTAGTCCACATTTCAAAATATTTAAGCTCCATGGCTCGTGTCAGACGTGTGTACGTGCACGTAAACAGAGGCACGTGTGTCATCATCACTTACCGCTAAACTGGAGGCTGCAGGCAAAGTTACATCTTCCAAAAACAAATTAAATCCGTATGCCTTTGCAAAAGTTTTTCCTGCTGATGGCCACGGCAGGCTGCAGTAAAGTATAGATCCAGTGCACAGACAAATGCGTAAGGTCCAATCTTGGTCATAATCTGCATCAAAAACGTTGTTTCCAAAAAAGTACAAGCAGAATGTCGTCCAGGAACAACCCAAACACAAGCCTCAAATCAAATGCGCTGTTGTTTTAGCTGCTTTACAAAAGTTAACAAACTATCGGCATATACTGAAACAACCAGGTCAACGGCCATTAATCCTATTTACTATTAGCCCCAAGTATTGGTCTATTTTTCTAACTTTGTTATTGTTTTGAAACAGACACAAAAATGTCTTGTTTTATCACTTAAAGCTACACTTTTAGTAAACTGTGCATGTTTAAGCAGTGCTGGAATACTATTAAACATTCAGTACATTTATGGAGAGCTGACACTTGAAATAAATAAAGTAGTAAAAAGTTAAACAATGCTTCTGCACATCTACAATAAAGAAAATAAACCCCCCAGATATTGACCTGAATCATTGGAACTTGTGTTTTAAGAATAGGATTGAGATTTTTTTTTAATAATTAAAAAAAAAATCTTTTACAGATACTTCGTCCTCCACAAGTTACCTCAGCTCAAGTTCCTGGACACAAGGAAAGTCACCAAGAGAGAATCGATGGAGGCGCGGGCGCGGGGCGAGTTCATGAAAGTGGTCAAACCCAAGTGCGACACAGTAAGTCGAGCCCCTTTTTTATTGTCTTCCATCCGTTTGTAGCCCTTCATTTTGAGTGGATTTGTCGCCTCTATCCCCAGCTCGCCTTTTATCTTTCCACCCTCTCTGCGCACCCTTGACAGTGGCTTTACCTTCTTAGGGGCCCGACTCTTTGAACGCCGGCCCTCGTTCCTATTGCTTTAAGTGATGCTGTCCATGCGAGTGACCTGATTTTACATGCGTGAGGCCAGATCAAAGGCGACGTCGGGCTGTCCCCTCGGCAAAGCGTTGCCGGCGCTGACGTGGCTGGCCATTGGAGTGACAGCCCACGTACATTCCACTCACAATCGCTTAATTATCCGCAGCCCCTGCACTTAGCCCCGGTCCTCGTCTGTGCGGGGTAGGGAGGGGGGACAAATTAGGAATCACTGAGGTTCACGTGTATTAGCGCTAATGTTTTGATCTTTTGTGCGATAAGAGATGAGTCTGAACTGCTCATTACGTGCAAAATGCCAGAGTTCATCCAGTCATGGAATACCAGGAAGTCATTAAAATGTTTTTGTAGCAGTCCAGCTGACAGGCCACTGCGGATAATCAGTCCTCAGTGGCCTCAAGTTGCTGAATGTCTCTCCCCGCTCTTCACCCCCTTCCACCCTGAGCGGTCCAATCAAATAAAGCTTACTTAAGAACGACGAGATCGACACCTATCCATCTGTTTGTATGTTTATTTCTGTAAATATTTTTGAAAACTTATCGGTGTTCTCAGGTATTAGGTAAACATGTTCAAATCAATGGCCATGTCAATTAAATTAAATTAAAGATATATGGCTTTACTTGACTTATTATGAGAATTTATGCTGATTTTGAGTAACTGGTTTGAACCTTGAGGACCAGCTAGCCTGGAGAAAGATTGGAACAAGCATTTATTTGCCCAAAGAGAAACTTCTAAACAATAAGAAAAGCAACATTTGAAATGAGACAAAACAACAACAGGCTCTTTCCATTGGCAATCTAATTTTAAGAAAGTCCAAATCTATTCAAAAACAGCCATTTCTCTTCATTCAAGAACTTTTAAGTCCTTTTCTAATCCAAGAAGACGAGGATTTGCCATGTTGTAAAAGTTGTTTCTGTTTACTTGACATGTTTTGGTTCACGTGACAATTATCGGAAAATGGATTGAGCCCCACATTTCGGGTTGCCAGACGCTACGGCGATTTTACTTCTGAGCCTGCAGTGCCCCATCAAACCTTTTTTCCCTCAGCGTTGCTACATTCGTGAACTATGATTGATTTATTTACAGTTCAAATGGATTCATCTTCGTCATCCAAGGCCTACGGTGTTTAAACAGCTATAGATTTGAGAGGCACAATCCAGTCTGGAGCGGCATTCGGCGACAACTCAAAGGCATCTGTCCCGGAGTTGAAAGTGCACGGAGTAAACAACAAATTTATTGTTTAAACAATCAGCGACGATCGTGTAGTCTTTTAATGTCAGTTTACGCTCGGCTTTGTTCTCCATCCGTCACGCAAATGGCAAGCGCGAGAGGTAAACAGTAAAATAATTTAACCTCAGCGCGGCATGTTTGTAGATGGGGGAGAAGCGGAATGAAAACATTGTTCATCCACTTTATAAGAAAAGAGACTAAGGATCCGGAGCTTGCTTCTTTTTTTTTTTTTGTTCCCTGCAAGGGTAAAAAGGACTTTATATGATTTTATTTACATAGCTTGTCAGTGAAAGAGAAATGTTTGGCTTTGTCGCCGCAGCCCCAGATGAAAGCGCAGATAATCACTGATTGGAGCTGACATGACGTGTGGCTTTTTGTGTCGGCGTGTCTTTGAACCTGCCGCGCGTGATTATTTATTCCTTATGCACAAGTAAAAGGTTGGAGGCTTTGATGAAAACGCTGCCGTGGCATACAGTATATCCTGCACTCTCTTATTAGGCGCCTAAGTGTGAAGTGAAAGTCAGCCCACGAAGAGACAGGACGTGTCAGGAAGTGTCAAGTATTGTCAACAGTGTAGGGGAGACTCGTACTTAAGTAAGAGTACGGATACTTTGGTCGAGGGGAAATGAGACGCACCGATCTAAATAATTAAGGGAGATCCTGTCAAATATCACCAACATTAATGGGTGGAGTTGCCAAAAATTAGACATAAAAAAAAGTAAAAAAAGAACAGATCCAAAAAAGTACTCAAGTAACAGTACGTCAGATACTGCTTAGAGAATTACTAAGTAGTCAGTTAGTATTGCATAAGTAATTACAAGCTTTCCCGTAAAGTAAAAGGTTGGAGCTATGATGAAAACCCGTGTGGCATATAACCTGCGCTCTCTTATTCGGCGCCCATGAAGAGAATGTGATTTAGCAAGTATTGTCAACAGTGGTGGGGAGAGAGTACATTTACTTTAAAATAGTTTTAGTTTTCCAAATATTTACACAAACGTGTGTCAAGTATTGTAGAGTGGCCAAAAAAAATTTTCTTGAGTGAGAGTGCAGTTACTTTATGTTTTTCAAATAGAAGGAAAATAAAAACAGACACAAATAATTATTCAAGTGTATTAAGTATGGCCAACAGTGGTGGGTAGAGTAGCTAAAAAATGCACAATATAGTTACAAATATTACTTAAAGCGTAAGTTTAAATGTTCCAAATTTAATAGGTGGTGTATAATTTACCGCCTGGACCCGCAGTCTGATCTAACATAAGTCATTTTTTTTGTTCGCCCTTTGCATATCTCAGCAACTAATCAGAATCCCCGGTGCCATCACTTTGACCAATGAGACGAGCTTTCCTGTAAACTGGCCTGTCAGGTCCAATAGGAGGGAAGGCAGCGTGATTGTCTCCTTTTCAAATCTTTTGCTCCCCATCATCATTTTGCAAATTAGGCGTGGCCTTCAGGTCCAGTCAAGATTGGGAGAGGTGGAGGACTTTAAAAATCTGTTTCTCCCTCTCCTCATTTTGCAATGTTACAGATTATCACTTTAAGTGGATCCAGTTTTTCAACAGTGGTGGGTAAAGTTGCCAAAAAAATTGTACTCCAACTATGACTACAGTTACTTTAAAATAGTATGACAGAATGATCATTAACACGTAAGGATTGGAACATTCACTCAAGTTACAGTAAATCATTCATCAGATTTATAACCAATTTAAGTTAGAAACTTCAAAAACATGGTCAACATGGTATGAGAGACCCTCATACAGTAAAAAGATAGTCTGACAATTTTCCGTTACTTCAAAATAATTAAAAAGTCCTCAAAGTCTGAGAAGTACAAGTTACCCATCTCTGATTGCTATTCGGAGGCTCGTATTGTTGCCATCGTCGCAGGAGCTTGTAAATTGACCAATAACACGCATTAATGAGTGTCCGTCGGAAAGCACAGCGACACGGCGGCGTAATTAGATATTTGTGTTTGCTTTCATGTCGGCTGCAGCATGGTGTTGCTCTGAACGGCGGCTCCCGTTAGCGCCGCTCCCATTTGCTCCCTTACAAAGGACGCTAATTAGTGCTCTCGCTGTCACTCGCGCTAGCATTTCCAGTCTCAATTAGCCACAGTACGTGAATGGAAGAACGCGGTATAATAGTTTATTCATGACAGGATTTGACTCGCACTTGTGTCTGTGACAGTTGTTTTTCCACTGTGTTCTTTTCCCTCTAAAATCTTAAGCGACAAATCTCCCCCTACTGTTTACAGGAGATAAATTGGAACCATAGCAACGCCGATACGTGCCCGCTCATGACGGCATGAATCTGGTGAAATAGCCTCGCTCGCTGTCAGTCGGCATGATGTACATATTGGAACAGTTAATGCGCGGGGAGGAGAGAGCCGCCGCTGAACTTTGGAGACCTCACATCTGAGTGGGCTGTGACCACAGTTTAAACTCCTTTTCAATCATGCCATTACGCCCTGGCACAGAGAGCGGGCACATGGTTCTGATGAAGCACTTACTGCATGCTCCTAGGACAATATGAACGCCATAACTTTTCGTACGTTAGCGCTGTTTTCCGTGTCGGCTAAATCACATCCAGACAGGGGAGAGCGGGGGGTTCTTGCGAGAAGCGCTCACACAGTAGAATAAGCCACAGCGGGAAAGCCAAACAAATTTAATTATTTAAAAAAAAAGAGTATGATAATGTGACAGACACAACAAAGACATAAAACACTTTTGGATTTTTATTGCGTGTCAAAATATGTTTATGCATAATATATATCTCTATGTCTTTACTGTGGAGGTTTCTTGGCACGTTAAGACTCATCTGACTGTCTCGCATACGTTTTCGACCTGAAAAGTAATAGTTCTTTGAGATAAGTGTTAATAGTTGTCTCTCTGTGTCACACCTTTGACAAAGTTGCCTACACCATACGCCTTCCTCTAGGACATTGTTTTGTCTATAGTTTCAGATATTGTGGAATATATGATTAATATGGTGCAACTTGCTATATCCAGAATGAAGTGAGCCCCTTGAGGAGGAAGCTATGTCAAAATATCAATAAAAAGGATTGTTCAATGTTCTGTGTACTGAATAATGAGCAGTACATGCTAGCCACTACAAATGTACAAGTAACGTTTATGGACTGTATACTAGCACCATGACTGACAAAAGCAATGAACATATAATAAGTATAGAGAAATGTATTGTCATTACAGGGCCCATGTTGCTTATGCCATCCACTCCCAAAGTCCGGCCCCCTTATGGATCCGAAATTGTCTCGCGGCCCCCCCAATAATAATAATTTATTCTTTGTTTTGTTATTACTTTAGGTAAAATTACATAAAAAGCAACATCTAAAAATGACTGTAAGTTAAATACTGGATATAAGTTGTACATTTTAGTAAAATAAATACAGTATATTTTTGCTTCCAATTTGATTTTTTGATTTTTTTTCCAAGTACATGTTTTGTAGAGAAGCTTTGGGAACCACTGGCTTATGTTAATATATGGTAAATCCACTCTTTTTCCTTTTAAATTTAAATCAACATATATTTAGCTGATTCATGACCCTTGTTGTTGGAATATCAATTAATTGGATTGCTAAAGCATGTGCTCATTTTGCTTATGCCAACAAATGCTCAATTTTAGGCTTTTAATTTAACTCTGATTTAAAGCAATTTTTGTTCAAAAACATTGTAATCCTACATATACAACCCATTTCATTCTTAAAAGCTCATGTTGCTACACATGTCGTAAGATGGTACTATTAGTATTTACAGTCCAGACAGCCTGGTTTTATTCGGATACGCTTCACTCAAGTAACTAGGGCTGAAGTTCTGTTACTTGTTCATTTATGTTGTTAAGCGTTTTCTGCAAATGTTAAGATTTTGAAACAGTTTTAGAGTTTAGATTTTTATTCCAGTGACCAGGACAAGTCGCTAACAAAAGTCGTCTTGGCGCTGTCCAAGTGTTGCTGTTTGCATATGTAAGCAAGTCGTTCTGTCTGTTCGGTTAGTTTTTATTGCCTTTCTGAGAAGCAGGGACACATTATGGCGACGGAGCAGCAGACAAGGCACAAAGAAGAACAAGCAAAAAAATATATAAATACCTGAAGTAAACAAGAAACAACTCAGCGGCGGCTATTGAAGTGTTCCCCTCCCGACCGCAACACTAAGCAGAGTCGGCCTGGAAAAGCCTTGAGCTGTATTTTGGGAAATTGGGCGTGTTGGAATGCTATAATGTGATAATTCTCTTTGAGGACTTAGAGGTCACGGAACGAAATGGCGTTAAACCACATAAAGCCGTTTGGACCGCGCACGGCTGCTTTCGGAAAATACATGTGGTGCCTTTTTCTGGCGAGATTTTGGGAGTTTTCTCGGCCCATATTATGCTGTTGAAGCATGGAGTTCCACTGGCCTTGTCTATCAAAACACCCAGACACTGCTTTCTCTTTGCGCATCCGTTAAGGTCTTATATTTATTTGTGACTTTTTAAATACTACACTGAATATTCCATAATATTTTTAACCTAAAAATATTATGGAAAACATATCAAATGGCTGGTACCTAATGGTCTCCTCAGATCTAGATAACAGAAACAGCACAGCCTTGGTAATGTTAAAAAAAAACCTCAACCCAATAGTTTCATCCCTGCTCAGAACAGTATCGGTTATGAGTGGAATTTAGCCAAGACATCAAGGGGGAGTGACAAATTCCTTCTCCTGAAACACTGAAGAGGCACCAAGAGCCCCCCACACCTGCAGCACAAGAGGTGCTACAGGAAACAAGGAAGGGACAAACGAGGAGGTATCCGGGCAAGACTCAAAGCTAAGCCACACATGCCTTCTGTACCTGCTATTGTTCTGGCTAATGGACATTCACTGGAGAATAAAACTGCTAAGCTTTTCTCAGAGGATGGTGAAAGACTGTTGTGGGGCGGAGCGAGCTGCGCAGAAGGAAGAGAAAGGAGAAGTTGGAGCTGACCAGTGCAGGACACCACGCTCTGAAACAAGGACAAACCTAGGAGGCGCTGCACTGTTTCAGAGGATCAGAGGAGCACTGAAGGCAGCCAGCCAGGTTCTCCGAGTGCTACGGTTTCCCCTACCTCCAAAAACATGCTGGTTAGGTTGGCCCACTGTGGCAGTGCGGCTTAGTCGCAGTGGCTCAGGACTAACATCTGAACACTATTTCGCAAATAAAGCACTTACTAACTTACTTACCTTAAAAAACAGCCTGATTACCAGAATATGAACAGAAGCATTCTGGATAAAAGGCGAAACAGTCGTCTTTGAAAACCTCCTGGATGACTGAGAGCTTGGAACGCACAAAACATGTATGTGTGGAAAAGACACTAAGGAGTGAGGAATTGGGCTGGTCAGGGTTTCCAGTTGGCCCCCGAACACCCTCTGCAGGCGGTAGTGGGAATGACACGTAAAAAATACAAGCTGTCACTTTTAGCCAAACACAACTATCTGAGTATCTTTTCATAAGGAAGCAACAACATGACCTTTTTTAAAGCTCGAAAAAAGTTGCAATAACATAGCGAGCTTCCTTTATATAACCAGAAGAATAACATTCACCTCTCGCCACATGTTCAGAGCATTTCACAGCGGATGCAGCGAGTCCACGCCGCGGCCTGTTAGCGACGTCAGCGGGTATAAACGCTCCTCGCATGTCACTTAGATTTTGCCTCAGCGATGTATTCCACTTGATATTTTGAGCATGAACACTTTTTTTTGTTTTTTTTTCCCTCTCCCCACTTCCCGGTGCGTATAATGTAAAGCAGACTGGTGGCGGGACGGTGCGAGCCAGCTGCCGGTCCCATGAGCCTCCACGCACGGGGTAACGCTGCTTCAGGGGAATTGACAGTGACAGAGCCAGGAAAGTCCTCAAGTGGATCTTTTCACTTCTGCTTTTTGGTGCCCAGACACTAACCTGTTTTAGGCAGCAGCAGACAGCGGTTCATTTTGAGTTTGCACTAAGAAGGGAGTCCCTACAAATCAAACGATCGACCCGGGAGCTTTTAGGCCCGTGATTGTGCATTATGTGATCCGGGCACGTGGCTTTTTCTGTGCGGCTTCAGGAGGAGTGATTTCTCTCTGGAAATGTTTTTAACGTTTTAGCGTTTTAAAGTCATGATCTTCTGTGCCAGATTATATGTTCTGTACTGACTGCTTGTGACATTTTGAACTGGCCCTTCACATGCAGCAGTGGGAATGACACATGATAAAACACTAAATACAAGCTTTCTCTTTTTTTTTTTTTTTTTTACCAAATGGCATGCTAACAAATTGATGGCATTGTGAGGAACTTTCTCTGGTGATGGAAAATGCTTTAAACATAGGCATTTGTTCTTTCTGTTACGCAATAAAATTGTGAAAATCCTAATCAGTGTATACTTTCTACTGCAAAACAGAAGATTATTTGTTTTAGATAAGGCATTGATTGCACTTCTATCTTAAACAGAAGCATTTCTTTAGCCTCTCCATCAGTAATATTCAACTTCCCAGAGAATGGCACCAGCTCCTATTATTGGCCTGTTTTCTGTAATAACCCTATCAACCAGTAAAATGTCAGGCAAGGTTAAAATTCCCCTGAGGCCACAAGAGTCCAATTTGATCGGCCGATCTAACTGTCACTCACGTTGGTCACTTAAAATGTAAGTGTATTGACAGCTGAACATGCAGCCTCCAGCTATTTTCCTTCACCAATGGGAAAATTAACTCTATTAACTTAAGGAAGTATTCATACCATCATTTATTCCCACGCTATTGTTTTAAATAGACATATAAGGCATAGTTGGGACTTTAAAACGTGATTTAGCATTGGACTGCTACATTCTAAAATAGTACATATTAAAAGTGATTTGAAAACTCTCTCAAACCTTGTTGCCTTGCCAGCACTACCTATACCTGCTCCGCTCATGTGGATAAATCAAATCTACTAGCTGGAGTTGTTCCACTATTTTGTCATTGCCATTTCCTTTTAAAATCTCAAACGTACAGCGTAAAGTATGCCGGCGCGTTCATCTCCTGTGTTTGAGAGTAATGAGCTCCCCGAAGCTCTCAAACATAACAAACAGCGCGCAATATAGTGCTTTGCCGATGTGTCCTCTGTGGGCCGCCTGGATAGTTTGACTGAACAAATGCGTCCACGTAGAAAACTCAAAAGAACGCGGTTCTCAACGCCACCGAACAGATCGCTGCTAGAGCATGTTTATTACCGCTACTCGCCTCTCGCTATGCTCCATATTTCTTTCAGCTAATACACAGCCAGGCTAACTTTATCATACTTTGTCCATGGCACTTTTGTGAATGGAAAATACATACGCAAAAGGGCCAGTGAGGACAGCACTGTGGACAGAGCTACAGCACATTTGCTTTATTAGCATTTTTTAATCCCTTAGTCCTTTTGAGTCCACAAATATATTACAGCGAGACACAGCAGTTGAAAACATTGCAGTGTTCGAGATTTTTTGTTAGTTTTATCTTAGTTTTAATTTAAGTAAAGAAAAAGAAAGTCACCCTTTGCAAAGCCTATTTTGTGACTTTTTCCTCGCCCTGCCCGTAGTTTTCAGGAAATCAGTACAACATCGCGGTGGATTCTCGTTTTTCCAACGTGTAGCACAAAAGGAAGAGAGAGAGAGATGACACCGTAATCCAAATATGGTCATTTCCTTTCTGAAAAAAAAAAGCTGCAATAATCATTATTAATCTTTAAAGGAACAGGCCACCATACTGAGATTTCATTTCATTTTATTGAGAGCCCCATTAGCTCCTGACTCATTGCAGGAGCTATTCTACCTGGGTTCTCTTTCATTTTCATTACAAATGTTTACAATATTACATAACAAAAAACAAACAAAACAACAACAACACACACACAGACACACAAAACCAACCGAGGGAGCTCAATGTGAAACCAAACAAAATATGTTGCTAGCCACACAGCACAACCGCCCAACTCATCTTTGCCTTGCTTTTGGAAAACATGTAAAAAGACGTTTTATAGGAAACACATTGTTTTTCCTCATTGCCATTCCAACAATACATAATGACCTAGGCAATTATGCCATGCGGCCAACGATAAACGATAAAACCAAAAAGAATTGTCAGTAGATATGTAGAGTCGACCTAAAACAGCATAGCAGCATTTTTATCATTATTTCCATCTGACAAAGTAAAACCAACAATCCATTACCTAAACAAAAGTGAAACATTTACAGTAATCTAAAACATTTGGAGTTTTGTATGAAGCATGAATCTCAACCTAACAACTCGACTCTATAGTCATCGCTGTCACACAGGGCTGCAACTAACAATCACCATTAGCTGATAAATAGTTTCCTTTATCATTTGTCATGTTATTCACTCATCTATAATCAAACAGTCAGGATAAACTTAGTTGGTAGCTGCAGTTCCGAGCTAAGCCCACGGATCCCATTACCCACAGCACCAGCTTGGAACTTGCCTATTAATCCAAATTCATTCTTGTGTAAACACAAACACCTTTAACTTCTTTTGAAAACATCTTTTGCTGCATCTGATTAGTTTTACAACAACACGTGACATAATCATAGTCACGTGTTCCATGACTATGATTATCTGAGAAAAACTAGGATTATCTAAGAAAAAAACTATGACTTTAGGTATTTTTGTCATAATAATGTTCCTAATAAATGTTATTAGGAAATACATCTACATCTACATGTTAACCATGCCACACTATCATGCATTGTCCTCACATTGGTTCTGTATGGGCAAACTAAAACAATCCGTGCTGCTCTATTTTGAGCTACTTGTAACTACTTGTAAATTATTTTCACTTGTGTTTGTCCAAACAACTGATGCATAGTCTAAGTATGAAAGTACAAGTGATTGACCTATGCCCATACTCCTCCCCATTTTCTGCAATACATAATTAATTTGACGAGTCCACAACGGTCTAGAATCACTCCCAACAATTTAGCTTGATCTACTTTTTCAATTCTCATATTTCCTGAGGTCAGATGTAACATCGGTGTTGTTTTCAATAGGTGTTTTGAACCAACTACCATGCATTTAGTTTTTTCGACATTAACTACTAATTTGTTAGCTCTGATCCATTGAGCTACTAAAGCCAGTTCCTCATGTAGAATGTTATTAAGTTGGCAGTCTGTTAGTGTAGACGCAAACAATGTTGTGTCCTCTGCATATATAGCCATGGTTGCATGTTTTAATACCAGATATGTTCTTATCTGAGCTTAGACGACTTGATGCGTACCTGTCTGGTCTTTGTGCGTGCGCTCAGTCACGCCGCAAAACGACCAAAGGTGTTGTTAGCATTTGGCTCCAAACGGGGGTGAAGTTGGAAGCTACCACGTTTTTCCACGGGCACGCACAAAGACCAGACAGGTACGCATCAACTCGTCTAAACTCAGGTATAAACATATCTCAGTATGGGAAAACGGTGGCCTGTTCCTTTAAGACTCCAAAGGCTGTAGGTGCTACTAAAGTAAGCTTGCACACACGAATATTTGTAATAAAACAAAATCAGACGGATTATTTAATCCCTAATTCTGAGCCTGATTAATTTTAACCCCGAAAAGCAAAGCAAAATCTGATTTTATTTATTTATTTTTTATTTTTTTACAGATTTTTTTCACTTAAAAGTAACTTATTCAAAAACTCAGCAAGATCCAAAATCCCCTCTTAAGCAATCTGTCTCGATCCATTTTGTTGCTGAAAACATAGCCGAGTTTGGCCATTTTTTATACATGACAGGACACATGATACATGATACATGTTTTTCCTCATATTTATATCAGTAATCTACAGCCAAAGTTTCAAAGATATTTCTACATTATCATTTACCTGCCTGAATAATGCATAAAAGGGCCAGATTTGTCATATTTCATCCAGGGAACTTTTCTGAACAGATCATATGCCAAAGTGCGAATGAGGACAGTGCTACAGGCAACAGCTAACTACCGTCTGTTTTATGTGCAGTACAGTCCAACAAAGTCTGCTTATTTCACCTTGTCCGTGCATACGAGCCTGTTATCGGCTAATCTCATCACCACCGCCTTTAATAACAACATATTGTGTAGTCGGAGGCCTGTGCGTGTAATAGTTTGGACATGTTTGGTTTGCGGGCCGGCGCTGGAGGAAAAGCACATGTTTATTCTCCAGGTGTCTGTCAGTGTGTCTGGCAGTCCAGAGTGCATGAACGTATGAGGCGCTGTGTTGTGAATGCTGAGGGATTGGCTCAGGCGCTTGGAGCAGAGAGAGGGACCGCAGTTTGAAAGCTCCCTGGCAGCTCAAGCCCAAGAGGTCGTGCCGGGGTCACGGGCTGGGAAAAGAACTTTTGAAATGTCTTTATGCGGTAAGTCATAAATGATCAAACTTTGCTTTCCTTTGAGGGGACTCAGTGAATGGTTTTGATCGTAAGAACTTACTGTAAATAAGTCAGGGTTTTTCTTGTAAATGTCTGCTCCTGTTCCTTTCATCCTTGAGGCCAGTCGAATGGGGCCTGTCTGGACATTGTTGTTGAACCTAGTTCTTTATACAACACTATACTTTCAAATAATGTCAGCAAGGTTGTAAATCTGAAACGTTCTGAACTGTTTATCCAATACTTTTTTTCATGTTTACCTCATATCATATTCTTGACTGGTAGCAAGTGCAGCTGTCAGAGTCCTTTCCTAAAAGCATAAAAACGAACATATGAGAGGTTTCCGGCCCGTGCTGCAGTCCACTTCGCTGTAGCGCGGGCCTGTCCAAACATTCTGGCAGCTTCAGCCGGCGAGGTCACGGCGAGGTCAGGCACTGGAAACTGAGCAATTAAAGAAAGTGAAGGAGTGAGTCAGCGCGTCCACATAAATCACCCGGGCCTGTACATCATAAACACAGTCAAAAGTTTAAAGCCAAATGAATAGTTAGTAATAGGGGCCCGATTGATTTATGGGGCCCTTTTCAAAGTCCGATGCCTGGCGGTGCCTGACCCCTCTGTCGTGTCAGCCTCCCTACAAACATGATGGATGCTCCGCGGCAGAACAAACATGTTTTGGTAAGGGCGTTTTTACGGGGCGCTCGAGCGGCCGCGTCGCATTTAACTGGATTTTTCCTCTGGACGTGTTGGCGCGCAGTACAGAGAGCTCCTGCGTCTGTTGTCTTGACGTCTCCGGCGTTTCCGCGGTATCCATTCGAGGCCTGTCGGAAATCGGGCCAAGACTGGTCAGCCATAATGAGACGTCTCCCTTTCTCATGTTGATATAAAGTTTTCATAAAGTTTGACAAATCGTGCGATGGCTCATTTTTTTTTCCTCCCCTGCATGGAATCAGTATGGGAGTTGTTTTATTAACGCAATAACATTTAGAGTGCGGGATTGGCGTGTCACAAAGCTTTCGGTTTGTACATATATAGCTCCAGATTGATTTTTATGAGGATATTTTTATAGAGATTTTGCTGGTTTCAAAGTCTGATTTGGAAACCAGCGGGACGTGGCTGCACTCCACCTTCCGGTATCAAAGATATAATTACTTGAACATATGAAAAGAAATATAGCCTCTACTTATGAGTCATTAAGCCATAAAAGTTGTACTGGTTTACTTTATAAAAAATCCACAGACGAGATGATGAGTGTGTGGCGCTAAAGCAGAGCCACTGAAGGCATCCCTCCAATGCCTCCACTTATCAAATGATGCTTTTAGCGATTTCTCCGGGCGGGTCCCCAGCGCCGGCCGTATCAGCCCAATCAGAGCTAATCCTCCTACTGGTCTCCGCGGTGACGGGGAGATGCTGCTCGTCTAATGAGAGACAGCTGGTTTACTGTGTTTTAGCCCTTGCTTTGTTTGTCTGAAGAAGAAAAAAAAATCTATCTCCATGCTCCTCGCTCCCTCCCTCCCTCTCTACCCCACAGGGCGTTACAGGAACCGTGCCAGAAAGTTGAAATCGCTCAAAGAGATCAGTGGCTTCTTCTGCTGTCTGTTTTAGTTGATGTTGACAGAGCACATTAATCTCAATCTCATCACTCACATTTATAGCCCGCTTTGAAGAGGATTGTCATGTGGGGCCTCGTGAGGCAGCTTCCACTGTAAAACAGATTTTTTATTAGATAACGGCAGGCGCGTTGTTGTTGTTTGGAATAGGGCGTCTAAATCTGCGCTGCACAAACTTTGAAAAGACAACAGTAACATCTGCTTTTAATAGAAGAAGTCAATCTGCATTTCAGATTGACTTCATGATTTGTGTTTTCCATAGTGGGTAAGTACATCAAAAACGCTAGTAAAATTCTGTAGAAGATGCTAAAAGTTCTTCAGCAGTGCTTTTTTCACTGTGGTGGCTAAGGGAGGACCATTATGCTATTGTCACCAGAGCTGGCCCATGTCTTAAAAGCCTTAAAGCAAAATGAATTGAACTTGTTACCGACCCCTTATAGCGGCGGTTCTCAACTGGTGTGGCAGGGTCCAAAAGTGTGTCTTTCTTTCAATATTTATCGACTGATAAAGAATGAACACACTCCCTGAGTCTAGTTTTGACCAGAGTTTCAGCTTTATGTGATCTATTTAATGCTTATGTAACAATGATTTGGGGGGAAATTCAGTATTTTACTTTCTACATAACAAATTCCATTCCGTTTTGGGTCACAGGTTTTCTTTTCACCATTATGCATATTCTCTATTTTACTCAGTACACATCTAGCCCTCTTTGGAGCATTTCCAAATGGTGCCAGCGAGTCTGTCCAGGTAGGCTACTCTTGCAGGACCGTCGTCTTCCCTGTGCCAAGCAGATACTAAATGTAATGTACGTGATTTTAAATTTTACGCAATACGTAACGCAGTTGTAGACTGCAGATCCTATCATTAGCCACAGTTAGCCTACTTAGCCGCTAGCCACTTTTAGCTTGTCTTCATAGTTCCTCTGTTAGCTGCATAAAGTGCATAAAGTGTGTAGTTGTCACCTCAGCTGCTACTTCATAATACAATGTAGATTACACACAGTCTTTGATTTTTTTTATCCCACAAATATACAAAACAGTACAAAACACTGCATAGTAAAAAAAAAGGCATTTACGCAACTACAAAAAAAAGAAAAAAAGAAAACAGGTCCAAAGGTTAAAACAGTCGAGACTGTTGCTTTTGTATATTTTTTTCTCAGCCCTGCTTAAGTTACTACAGTTTTTCTTTAGTTGTCTCTCCTATACCACAGTACTATAATCTACATTCAGGCAGTGAATCGACTCTGACCAAACTAATCCAAATTAAATTAATAGTATTCTCCCTAAAAATAATGATGCATATTCAGTGGTTTATGACCAAGATGTTGGTTTTGAAATGAACATAGCAAACCCATAATCCCATGGTCTTTGGTGGTCTGCGGTCACTCTTTTAATACACTCGGTAAAGTGCTCGGAGAATTCTTTTCAGCGTTGCCAAGACACGCTTCTCTTCGTCAGCGTCCAACTCACGATGACTACTTCTGTTATACGGTGCATTATATTCCCATCTTTATGAATTCATCTATAAAAGTCTATATCAGATTTCCATTTTGCTGTCTTACTCCATTGAGCGAGCCTTGTGGTCGGGCAAACAACCAACTGATTTATGTTTGCATCTCCCTTTGGACTTTCCCCCGTGTGAGCGTGAGGTCACCCTAAACCCTTTTGTCCCCGCGCATGTTGACAGTGCTAATGGTGGTCCACTTCTTTCAGCAGCTTTCGTTTTCATAAACACGCAACAGCGAGCGCAGCCAGAGTTTTTCAAAGTCCTTCCACTCAACTTGGAGCTCACACGGGGCTGTTCTTTGTGGTTTTTAGAGCTTGTCAGACACGTCAAGGGGAAAAAAGAGTGAAAAGTATATTGTTTCCAGGCACTTGGATTCCCTTCTTTTTTTCCCCTCTTTTTTTGGGCCCTGACATCTGCCACTCCGCCGCGATGATAAATTCTTGCCTCATTAAGCGTGGGTGTGGGATTACAGGCTGACAACACATTAATCACTGGACTGGGTGGCAGCCGCCCTGCACCAGCCACCGGCATTGTTAACCAAACTTTTCTAATGTGTCACTCTCCTCCCCCGACAGGCCCATAATCAATCATCCTGATTGGCAGGCCTGATAGATTACACTATTTATACTTTGTGTAATGAAAGCTAGCGTTTCCACCTACTGTCATTGTCGGGACGGCGATGGGCCACACGGGACGAACACAAGCAAGAAAAGAAAGACAGACCTCGGCGCACCATTGTGAACTCTTTCTTTCTAAACTAAGCTGTAGGCGAGAGGATTCCGCAAGTTCAGTCATTGTTCAACCCGCACGGTATAGCTTTAAGGCAGCCTCCACACCGTCATCCAGCTATTGTCATCTCCGCCGCTATCAGTGGCGGGCCGCGCAGGTAAAAAAAAAAACGCCTTTGTCTGCGAGCGGGTCCTGTTTCCTCGTGACCCCGTTGGTGAGGTGAGCTTTTGTGGAGCGAGCGCCGATCTCGACAGAAAGGGAATGATTTACACATGTGTAACAACAACATGACAGGACACCGTGCACTGCCCGTGCGCACGGAAGGTCGCCGGGGATAATGGGTAATGGATTTCCCTGTTTCCTTTGCTAAGAGCCTCCGAACTGCACTTTTTTTTTAGTTCTTTACAGTCCCCCTAGCTGTCGTGTTTGTGCATGGGAACTTGTGGATGAAATGACACACTGCTGCTAGCCTTCAAACATAATAAGGTTATGTTTCGTTTTTGTTCATTTTCAGCCACGTCTGGAATTAGAGATGTCCCGGGCGCACCGAGAGAGGATATTGAATATGAGCTCTTAGTTGAGGAGCTGCCAAGCATTCGCGGGGGAAGAAAAAAAAAAAAAAAAAAAAAGCAGTTCATCACGCCCCTGACAGGTAGTAAATCGGAGAGCTCTTCATGAGACACCGCGCTGTCAGGAAATTAGTTAACTAGACCGCATTATGGAAAAGCCAGGTAATTTAGCCGCACAAATAACTAGCAGGAGGCCGCATCCGTGACCCGACATTGCTTTGTGTAGAATGCAAAAGAAAAAGGGTGACACGCGCAATGGGTTCTGTCAGCCGCTGGATTGAATTCTCTACCTACTGCGTCTCAGTTTGGAGCGCGCTGGTCAATTATTTCTGAGGCTGTCACGGCGCAGGGAGACACTGTTATTTAGTATGTGTTAACTCGGCATCATTAAGACAGCCGGGCGACAAGAGAAGCGCACACCTTCTATGTTATTTATTTTGATTCGCGGACAGGGGTAACCTTCAAAACGGGGCTGACCTCTCTCTCGGGTGACCCGCGTCGGTCTAATCCGCCGCTGCTAATGCGCGGGGAGAGGAGCGCATTTGTTTGGACACGCGGGCCTGTGATCGCGCGGCGGGCACTTGTCGCGGCGAAGCAGTCCGGACAACATCTCCGGAGGCCGCCATGACACCTTGTCACGGATCCGCCGGCGCGACATGCACACAAATAGAAGATCTGGTTTTAGGTTGCACGCCGCTTTCAAGTCTCAGATAATAACAGGGAAACAAAACAGTGACACGCGCTAATATTTCACGTCTGACAGCCGGGCATAGATTTACAGTGACATTTTTAATAACTACACCATTGATCTTTCTTCTTCCTGTCTTTGGGCTTTTGTACATGGCCAATGTGGCATGTTATAGAGACTGTATGGTTTCCCACACAGAAAGGAAAGTGAATTTTTAGACCAGATTGGACAGGCACTGGCAGTCAAAACTCCGAAGTGTGTTCATTCTCTTAAAAAAGTGTTCAAACTGACCAATTAAAATAGTGAGGAGGTGCAATATCCCAATAAATAAATAAAAAACTAAAACATATATAATGCACAAATCAACTTTTTAGAGCTTTTTGCCATGTTACAACTAGTTATCGCATCAAAAACATATCTGGAGTTGCGTTTCAAGCCGCTAGCGCATCTTTGAGGAATCTTTGAATCTTCCCTGCGTGGTGGCAGCTCCCAAAATACTCCTCCTGAGGTAATGCTGTTCTCACCTATGTTGCACCATCAAAGTGCAAGATAGTGATGTGTTAGAACTTCCTGAAAAAGTTCATGAAAGGTCTAAATTTGAGGCCGCATTATCCGAATGTGTGCTTTTGTAAATACTATAGGACATCAATGAATAGGTTTAAAACTTTGAAAGCTGTGAAACTTTCCCATGCTTCTTTGCGCAACTTAACTATATTTTCAACAATGTGGAAAAAATATCAGTTACCGAAACCTCCATAAATTTCCCCCCGCGAAAGCCAAGTCTCAAATGTTATCTGTGTGAGAGTGCCATGCCCTCCCAAAGCGCGGCGGCACCTCTGCGCCTGTGCCGCTGATGAATGGGGGGGAAACCTGATCGAGTGAAGCCTCAGCATCACCTCTGTGCAACGGAATGACAGCTCCTGTAACAACATCTGCGCATTTATCTCCGTCTCCTCTGTCTGTCTGTCTGTCTGTCTGTGGCTGCCTCTTTCCTCTCAACAAGTCGCGCCGCTCTATAATTAATGTCCCCTAAGGCTATGTGCAGGTCAGGCGGGAGGGGAGCTGTCCGGACAGGTAGCACTGACACCTTGTGCATGCGGGCGCTAGCGAGGGATTTAGGAAGATTTGGACGGGCTAATCATGAGGGCTGATATAGTAGGACTGCGCTACATCGCTAAATTAGTCTGATTAAATGACTCACTGACACCGTGTTTACCTTTACACACCTTTGTTTCCCTTACTCAGTCTAGAACAAAAGTGCATGGTAAGTTTAGTCTCTGTCTGTAATCTCTGGTCTCGTTTCACTTTTCAGCTTCACAAAATGGCCACTTTGCTAGTGTAAAAGTATAACGTAGGAAAGCATTACTATGATGTTGTTATTGCAATATTCAAGACGGTTATTGAATTATGGCTTTTCTTCTCATATGTTTTGGTTATAGGCAATCAGTGCAGGATTACTCACTGTAAAGTTATAAAGGAAACCAGGCCTCGGCGTGTGACCTTCGGACCCCTCGGACAAAAAGTGGACCCTTTTTCACAGGATTAGGCCGTCAAATCTGTTGCATTAAGGGCTTAGGCTGTCAGGAACCTCACACCCCGGTGATAGAGCGGGAACGGAGCATTTCAATAATATTAACCCCACATGCATTTTGCCTAAGTAAGGCTTTTCATGTTGAAAAAACATGTTGGGAATGATTTATAGCCAGCAGATTTGTTGCTACAGAGCAGTCAAACTGAAAGGCTTCATTACGCCTAGTGTAAACAGTCAATCAGTGAGCTGTCCACTTTGTGACAAATGACACCGAAAGAAATGAGGTTATTTAGCATTTAGTTTTAAGTTGAATATTGGGCATTGTATAATGTACAGTAGAGCACACTCACGGTGACCTGTGATATGACCTCAGCGCATGTAAAACTAAATGAAGTTCTAGCATGATGTAAGTTTATTTATGTAGCATTCATGTTTGTACAGCTGCCCAGAGTGGACAAAGTGAGCACTTAGAGCATATGTAATTCAATAGGTACAGACATTTTATATAATCATTAAAGGCATTGTCTCCTGTACATTACATGGATTTATAATGTTACAACATGTATTTATGAAAATAATGAATATTGGTTTGGTATTTGCTTTAAAAATGGCCTGGCACGATAAGTTGGGATTGCAGGCTTTATTTTGTGTTTTAAGGATATTCTATGGAGGAAAAGATCTCATGATCTGTCCCAGCCTTGATTTCTAGTCCTACCTACAGTAGGACTAGAAACACAAGTATCCTTCTACTTTTTTGTTGTAATGCAAAAGCTACTCCCAGAGAGAATTTGTCATTTTGCATAAATATTATATAAAAATTCACTCCACAAAGATAATCATTTGCTTTGTCCTCGGCACCACTCCATATATCGTTCAGCCCTTTTGTCCCGTATAGATCTGAAGTATCCTCCACAACAGGCACCACTTGTAAAATCCATACCCTCTCTGCTTCCTCTTTCCCACCAAAATGTCCGCCCTTTCCCTAACAATCCTCCTTCAGCAGCCTCTCATCCTCGTGTTTTCCACCGGTTGAGAGCCATTTTTCTTTTTACCTATACTCTTAAGCTGTGAATAGAGCTATAAGCAAAATAGTACTAGGTACGAAGCACTTAATAGGAGCTGCCTCCCAAACAAAGCCGGGACTTGTTTAAATGTGGTTTAGAGAGAGAATGACCAGGGTGCGCCAGAGGTTACCGCGGGGTCACCGGGGTCAAGTAACACTCGGACAGCTCTCATCCATCATTCAGGAGGGCTATTAGGGATTGGCAGCCATTGATACTTTTCTCAGTTGTCTTGTAAGCAGAGGTGTAGCGGGTTACTTTTTAGAATTAAGCTTTTGGCATTTTATATTTGATAACAATTTCAAACACGTTGATGTGAAAACTGTTGCCCCCCTGGCTCTGTGGATGTAGGACATCGGTACTAGAAGGTGCTGCAATATGTTGGATTGTAGTAACCAACATATTGCTGCTGCTCTGTACAGAAGGGGTAAATTGTCCTATGAAGGGAGCGCTTCCTGGTTACAGTATAGAGAAACTTGTGGGACATTTTTAGGAGATTTTTATACAGTTGTCCTCAAGTCTACATACCCTCGCAGAATTTTTATTTGTTTTACTATTTTTTCAAAGAATATGAAAGATATCACAAAAGGTTTTATTTCACTCATAGTTAGTGGCTGTGTGAAGCCATTTATGGTGAAACAACTGAGTTTGCTATTTTAAAATCATAATGAAAAAATAAAGTACCAAAATGACCCAGAGCAAAAGTTTACATACCCCAGTTTGTGGGGGTACTGTACACAATACTGTACACAATACTGTGTATTGCCCCCTTTAACATCATTGACAGCTTGGAGTCTTTTGTGGTAGTTGTGGATGAGGTTCTTTATTTTTTTTCTGATTCTTGGCAAAAAGCCTCCAGTTCCTGTAAGTTCCTGGGCTGTCTTGCATGAACTGCACGTTTGAGCTCTCCCCACAGTGGTTCAATGATATTGAGGTCAGGAGACTGAGACGGACACTAACGGGACCTTCACTTTATTCTGCTGGAGCCAGTGGCATCAGCGAAACAACCCTATATTTCACAGTAGGCATGGTGAACTTTTCATCATAGGCCTTTCATCATAGTCCATAACTGGCCTTAATGACAACAAAAAAGTGCTCCAAGAAGAATGGGCCGCTTTACCATGAACTTTACCACATGAACTTTGTGATATTTCTTATAACTGTAATTAAAAAAAAACTCAAGTGGATATACAAAAATGGAGCTGTTTACTGCCCACTTGTGCTTGTATGAATGCTCTTAATGGACATAATTAGTTTACAAAGCTTCAGTAAAAAGTATCAAAAGTGCTGCTTTTCTCTAAATATATCAAAAGTAGTGTTAACCCTTTGACTTTTCCATTTTGTTTCTATTTGCGGTTGGCATTCGAGTTGACAGATTTAAAAACATCTTCCCAAAATAGGCCTGACTCGTTTGTACAGTGCCACCCTTAAGTTAGTGAGCTGTTAGGTCAGTAATGAGAGATCCCAGGAGACAGTCTGTTAGTCACTATTAGAAAAGGATTTCACTTGAAGGGTAATGACTTCACCTACGAGGAACAAAGCCACCATTACAGCTACTGTAACCGCGCTTCATACAGTGAGACAAAGTGACTGTGGAAAGAACAGAGGTAGTCGGGGGGCAAACAGTGACTCAGCGTCTGTCAGCTGTACTGTTTTAACTTATGTGTGCTATGATATGCTAAACAAACCAGCTCCGCCAAAAGAAAACATCAAGATCAGGACCCAACATCAATCCAGACTGACAAGCCACGACCCAAATAAGAATTTAGTCTGTTATGTAAATAATGTAAAATGCTATTTTCATACAAATTATCATTGTTTAAGCATTAAAAAAATAAAGATTAACTAAAAACTGCCTTAACTGAGCCAAACATTAGATGAAAAGGTAGGGGTTAAGAGGTTTTAACTCATAATCTAAAGAACACATTTCAACAGACTTTGTTTTTGTGCTTTTTCAGCAGATAAATATTGAAGGGAAAGACCCTCTATAAAAATCGTTTGGCGACACATATTTGGGTCCAAGTGTTGTGCCAGCCCCAAGCCCAGATAAAAAGGGTGCATGTCACAGAGTACAGTAAAAGCTGGTGGTACATGTGTTGTCCCAATCCTGACTGCAGTGAAAGAAAACAATGAGAAGGTATTGGGATATTTACAGTGCCTCTCGAAAGTACTAATACACCTTGAACTTTTGCACATTTTGTCATATTTACTACCATAAACATAAAGATTTTTGGATTTACTGAAAGTTCACACACAAGTAACAGACAACTGTGAAGTGAAAGCAAAATGATACACGATTCTGTTATTTTTCAAAAAAAATAAAAAGTGAAAAGTGGGGCGTGCATAAGTATTCATACAGCATTAAATTGCCTTTATAACATTCCTAATGACTGCAGAATGTTCACATCTTGCCCTAACCATTAAATAGAGGCCACCTGTGCGTAATCTACTCTCAGTATAATTCCAGCTGTTCTGTGAGGGCCTCAGAGCTGTGGTCAGAGTGTATTGGTCACTAAACAACATCATGAAGGCCAAGGAGCTCACCAGAGAGGTCAGGGATAAAGCTGTGGAGAAGTTTAAAGCAGCGTTAAGTTATACAAAGATTTCCCAAGATTTGACCATCTCAAGGAGCACTGTTCAAACCATCATTCAGAAATGGAAAGAGTATAGCACCACTGCGAACTTACCAAACCTAACACTGCTCATCATCCTGAGTGCACCATCCCCAGTGTCAAATATCATGCTATGGGGCTGCTTTTCCTCAGCGGGGACTGGGAAGATTGTAAGAATAGTTGGGAAGATGGATGGAGCCAAATACAGAGACATTTTGGAGGAAAACCTGCTGGAGTCAGCAAGAGAATTAAGGCTGGGGCGGAGATTCACCTTCCAGCAGGACAATGACCCTAAACACAAAGCTAAATCTACAATGGAATGGTTTAAAAACAAACATATTAATGTGTTAGAATGGCCCAGTCAAAGTCCTGACCTAAATCCTATTGAAAATCTGTGGAAAGACCTGAAAACTGCTGTTCACAAACACTCTCCTTCTAATTTGACAGAGCTTGAGTTGTTTTGTAAAGAGGAATGGGCTAAAATGTCTCTAGATGTGCAAACCTTGTAGAGTCATACCCCAGAAGACTTGCTGCTGTTATTGCAGCAAAAGGGGGTTCTACAAAGTATTCATCCATGCTGTATGAATACTTGCGCACGCCCCACTTTTCGGTTTTCTATTTTTTGAAAAATAGAAGAATCATGTATCATTTGGCTTTCACGTCACAGTTGTCCGTTACTTTTGTGTGAACTTTCAGTAAAACATTCAAAATAAAATCTTTATGTTTAGGGTTGTAAACATGACAAAATGTGCAAAAGTTTAAGGTGTATTAGTACTTTCGAGAAGCACTGTATGTCTTTATTGGTCGAGTGCGAGAGTGCACACTAATGAACACACATAGCCTCCTCTGACCCTCCTTCGTGTTATCCGCTCAGTCCTGTCTGTTATCAGGTAAAGCTGTGCACTTGTAACCCGGACATTTAATATGATATGATAATAGGTGTCCCGCGGGGATCACCTGATCACCCTGTATCCATGTAGCTGGGCAGATGGGGCGGGCACCCAGGGGCATCTCCTCCCGCTCATTCTGCCAACTGGCCCGGTACCCATCAGGACATCAGCCGAGACATCCATAAGACACGTTTAAGGGGGGTGGGGGGAGTGAGGGGTAACCAGAGAGGCAGGCCGCGCTCCCACTTTCATCACACCTGCGCTGAAGGAGCAGCCTGTCCACCTATCTGTAAGAGAATATAGACACGCGGGGCTCACATCCTGTCACGCTCATCAGATTTCATCGACGACTGAGTGCTTTTGTCAGCCGGATTCCAGACATCTTTATTTCCCCCGCCGAAGATAATGTGTCCGTGGACTTACCCCCTTAAAGACAATAGCATCACTGATACCTCTAACTAAAGCTAATGGATCCCCTACATAATTCATAACGAGCTCCAAATATGTCCGCCTTTGAAAGCCTGTCTGAGACGATGATGATCCCTCTCTATCCGCCGCGTCACTCTTCCCCGACACCTGTCTCGGCGTCTCGCTCGTCCCGTCTCCCTCACCGCGGGGTGGAGCTGTTTGTTTTCTGAGCTTTTCGTTTGCGGGGGGAAATGGAAAAGCCCGATGCTCCCGGACGCCTCTAGTCTTTTCAGCCCATCACCAAAAAACATGACAGGCCTCCGTCTGTTTGGTGCCTGGTTTGAGCGATTCCTCACGTCCCCACGGGGAAAACCGAAAATGTTGCTTCTCCTTCTTCTCTCACTCTCGCCGGTCTTGAAGTTGGCTCAAAGACAACAGATCGATAGTGTACACACGCTACCTGCTCTGGGCTGTCCGCGAAAAAACCTTGTATAATTTTTGCAGTTTCGAGGGGTTTTATGGCTGATGTGTCCATGAGGAGTGCCTGTTTTGATTGATAGCGTTTCTTCAAATATTTATCCTCGCGCAAACTCCACTTGCGGCTCTTCTAAGTCCAGTGTTTAGTGGGTTTTACCTTTGTGTAACATCAGGGATTCGCGCCTGAAAAGTCGTATAGTCAGGGTCAAAGTTGGAGCATGGGGGAGTGCTAGAGATTGCACATTTGGTGAAGAAGGAATTGTAATGCACTTTTCTGAATTTAGCCGGAAAAGATGACTGCTCCCAAACGATGATAAATACAGCTTTGGATGGAGCTAGATTTTTCTTTGCACCACTTTAGCTCCTCGTGGAAATGTTCTTACATTCATAAAAAAGAGACCAATTACAAAAATAAACAAACTGCATATTTGGTAAATCATTGGTGTAAAACCTTTGGATTTACACGTCCATTTGGTTCTGACAAAGGCAGCAAACCTTAAACAATCTATATCATGCTATTTTAGCCATTCCAGAGTAAACTATAGGCATTTATAAAATAGTTATTTTTGGTTCTTTTAGAAAGACACTAGGTATAGCAAATTCCTTGCAAAACTTGCAATAAAACATACATTGGGGAAACAGAACGGACTTTCAATACACGCAAACGGGAACATCAAAAGGAGTGCGAAAAGAAGACAGTAGGACGGCTAACCAGAGCAATAAAACAAAAGGCCATACAAGAAAACCTCAAATCTGCAATATCAGACCACTGCAAAAAGGGAAAATCACATTATGGACTGGGAGGATCGTAGGCACGGAAGAGCACAAGTACCAGCGCTGGATCCGTTAGACCATAGAGATCAGAAAGCGAGGAGTCAGATCCATCAACAGAGACGAGGGCGCACGTGGGACGCACTTCTCCAATAACCACCATTCGGCGGAAGGGGTGTGGCCACGCCCGGGAAAAACATCATCCCAATAAGAGACGCACCAAGCACGTCGGGAGACGCCTCTGATGAAGTGAATGTTGAAACGCGTAAGGTATTTGAACAAGTTTTTGCTATACCTAGTGTCTTTCTAAAAGAACCAAAAATAAGAAATAAGAAAAATAAGGAGTTGACATTTGCAACACAGTTTCATAAATGGCTAACACACATGCTAACATGCATTTTGATTTACTCACCGCTATGGCCGCTCCATCGGGTGTTTTTATTGTGGGAATCGCGCTGATTATAAGAGTTAATCCACTGTGATTCTGGCCAAGGTTCACCAAGCAGCCATCAGTGAAGCGACGGTCACAGACAAACACTATTATGGCTGATAGTCTCTGAATCCTGGAAAGAAATTCCAACTTCTGGCGAGTGACCCCTTCTTTAGGAAGGTTGAATAAAGTCCTTCCCCTCTCAAAGGCACATTTTCGCTGAGACATTATTGTCTAATGACAATGAAAAAACGTTTTTTTATAAATTAAAATCAGGCCGTAAGGCATTACATTACAGACATTGAGCACTTCCGTTCATTTCTGACGTCAGAGTGTCACAACTCAGTCGTTTTCCAGGAGAGGGCGGAGCAGCTGCTCGGAGAGCAGGATTCAGGGGGATTACTTAGAACTGCGTGAATGAAGCCAAAAACCACTCTGGGGGTGTTTTTGAGAAGGAAATAGCATGACAACATGGTTAAAAGCTCCAAAAAGTCAATTTTGCATGATATAGGACCTTTAATAAACTTTGGTCCTGCCTTTTGATCTAGAAAGTTAATCCCAACCTTTTTGTCTTGGGCTTCTCTTTAGTGTGTTTCGATATACTGTACTTCAGACGCCCTTTTAGGGTGCTGCCGATTATGTAGAAAGTGATCAACTAACACTTCTACTTATTAGTATAAGAGATAATGTGCAAATGTCAATCAAAAGGTTTTTAATTACTCTTCAGTTTCACTTCTTTGATCAGAAATAAAATGTATTTTTCACGTATCCCTTGCCAAAGGCTCATGTGTTCCTCCTCGAAGCCCTGGTAAACACTGGTCTAGTCTTGAGCATTGAACAAAGCATCTATAACAGAAGTTTCTAAATGTACGTACTTTTGGATTTTGTGTTTTCGCTTCAATTTCTCTTGTGTCTTTTGTTCTGCGCTCCCGTCGATTTTTGAATTTCCCAGTTATGTAATTATGTGAGCAGTCCTTGTAAACTTTACTAAAGCTACTTACACAGTCTTGACTTTAGCACATCAGCACATCAACACAGCCCTGCGGTGCAACAGTGGAGGCTTCAAAGACACAACAGCCCTCTTGTTTTTCGTCTGGGTTTGTGCAACTATGTGCTTCTCTTCCTTTCTTCCTTTCTTTCTTTCTCTCTTTCTCTCTCCCCAAGTTACAACTGAATCAGCTGTTCGCCCCCTCTCCCTCCTTCTCGGCGCACAAAAGCCCACAAACACGGCAAGTTTGCACACACCTAAAAGAGGGGCCCTGTGCCTCCCGGGGCCACGTCAGTTACCTGCTGACACGCCGCGCGGTGATTGATGACACGCCGGCGGCACTGGAGTACACTTTGTCAGCTGCTCATAATTTATACATCTTATCTCCATCAGAGGCAGGAGAGGAGTGTGTGTGCGCGCGCGGATGAAAACGCCGCGCTTGTTTGGGGGGTGCCGCTGACAGGGGTAGCTGCTAGCGCCGTTAGCCGCCGCGGATCGGAGTGAGAGGTGCGATTGCGATCTGTTAGCTGGTGCGCGCCGGCGGCAGGGTCCCTCGGTGGCCTGAGCTCTTGAGTGTGTCAGTCTCCCTCACTCACTTTCATGTCGCGCTGTCTCTGCTGTCTGGACTGTCTCTCATGTTACGGCGCGGCAGACACAAAGCGCATCTCGCTCCCCGTCTCTCTCTTGACCTGTCTGCGTGTGACGGCCGAGTCTCGGGTCAGACTACAGTCCACTGCTGCGGCTACACCCACTCTGTTCACTTTTATTTAGACGCAAAAGAACTCCGGAGTCACATGACGTGTCACTTAACACACAAAAAACACAAAAAGTTGGTTCAGCTGAACACCCAGGTTATTCCATCATTTCTTTGCGCATTGGCCGCACTCTCCCATCATCAATACAAGATCATGGTGAAATATTAATGCAACACTGGATCTTATATTATTGCAGAAGCGTATTGAAACAATGCCTCAGCAAACAATCAAATATTAGAGCATGTGATCCTTTTTTGGGGCAACTTTTTTTTTGGTCAGGCAGTGTTTTCCACCTGAAGATACACATTTTTCTAAAAAGTAGATTGTTTTGGAGCTAGCAGCTAATCAAAGTTGGTGTATAATAAAAGTTAAAATAGCAACGTGATCTAAACTCATTTGAACTGGAGTCATTGATTTTTATTTTGAATATTTAGGCTTTAATTTTTAACATGTCAGCTAAAGCCTGCATTTCTATTATTTTTACAGCATTTTAGCACTTCATGTAGTTTCATTGTAAAGAATATTCGAGCGGTCCTGAACGTAGCTCACGTTTCCAGCCCAGCAGAGATGAGGATTCTCCACATGACATGTATGTTATCAGCACTTCACAGCCCTGTGTCCTGAGTGTCCCCCTGTATGTCCCGTCTCCTGTCACTCTCACACAGCCCATGTGTCCGCTGAAAGCCGCCGCTCTCTCCGCTCATGGTCTGCAGGTCACGCTTCAGACTGCCGGGATAATTAGCCCTTTCACATGTGCGCCATGGGCCTGAATATTCATTTTATTACAGGGTGGGAAAATACTCATTAATCATGTACACTAAAGGGCTTTGAGAAAGTGCTCACAGTTAGCGCAGAGGTCGCTGAGTGGGAAGTTTGGACTGCATATGAAGAGTATTGGTATAAGGTCATGTCTTAAAGGTACAAAGAGATGTGTTATAATAATTATTTCATAATCCTATTGCTACTGACCAATTACAACTGTGCAAAACTGTAACATTTATGTGCTTTGCTCTTGTATTCAAATTTAAAATGGCCTTCTTACTTTCTCCCTAGCCCTTTACAAACATGCATGCTACCAGCTGGCTTATTTGAGAAGAGCTCTTTATGTGTACACAGGCAGGAGATACTTCCCTGGCATTAGTGCTGAGTGCTATAGTTGTGAGGTTAGGTACCTTCATACTGTACTTCTACTGTGTTATTGAGGCCAGTCCATATTTTCAGTTACATGATGATAGTATTACGCTCCGTGTTTCGTTTACTCGTACCTGTTTTTCTAAATATAAACATTTGTCCATTTAGCGCGGCTGTGTTCTCTTCTGTGCAGCTCAAAGGAGGAACAAAGCGTCTAATCACAGAGCCGGCGTACAGCCTGTCAGCACTAAACGAATTTGACTTCCTGTGTCCTGTACACTCACCGTTTGATAATGGCTCCCCAAATGTAAGAGGAGTGTGATTAGCCCACCGAAACTCACCTCTCTCCCCTCCAATTGTCTTCTTGCACGCTTTCTTCTTCCAAATTGTGTTGAGCTGTTTTAGGAGTGTCAGTTAAGTACGGCAGCAGCAAAACAACTTTGATTCTGTAACCTCTTCCCACTATTGATCCGGGCTGCTAGATAAAAGAGCGCTCTCTCTGAAATCATGCATTTTTCATTGTGCTATCAATGGCAGCCTTTGCATTTGGCATCCTACTTAGCTGGAAGCCATGCTCACAAGCGCTGTCTGTTTGTGCTCTATTGATTGCCAGCACTGTAGATTTCACATATCAGTCCCCTGATATCATTTTGCTGGCTTTGATCAGACTGATTACAGTAAACAGCCACACTCAATCCATTCCATTATCCTAATTAGTGTGTTTTTGTACACATTAGCACTGAGCCACATTAACTATTCAGCTTCAAACAGCGCGCAGAATTAAGAGCGTGTGGTAATTCCATCCCAATGCGCCGCACTTTTCTGTTGTATAGATACAAATGTTTTCCCGCTATTACAACCAATATGCTATTACAAGAGTTTTCACAGAATGCTTCACTATTTTCTCCTCCTGAATGAAAAATGGGAATTCCAAGTCCACTATCAGCTGTCTGAGCAAATAGCAGCTGGTATTGTGCGGTTGATGCTTGTCAGGTGTTAAACAACACTTTGGACCAAGGACAGACAAATGAGCGAGTCCTCGTCTAATAGAATCCAAAAAGATGAAAAATATAGTGCAGCGGCAGGAAGAAGTAGTCAACGAGGTGAGCGCGGCCCTGGGCTTCAGCCTGCCATGCTGTAATTGGAGAGAAAACATATATGGGAGCAAATAACCCCCTGTCAGGGGCATTAAAAGGACATGTAGCAGTGACAGCGCGCTGCCAGCTGAGCACAGCAAAGTGGAGCCCAGAATAAGGTCGAGCCATCAAATGGAAAAACCTGCTCCAAATATTCACATAATTGTTGCCCGTGCTGGAACAGAGCCTCCCTGTTTGTTTGGGAACTTTCTCCAACCAAACAAATATTTGTCCCTATTGTCAGTGCTGTTATCCGCAGGCTGACAGCTCATGATTGATGGGCCATGGACGTCCTGATGAGTATAATTTTACATGGCAAAGGGTGACATTAGTACTAAAGTGCTCAGCCTGTGAAGGCAGGTGAAGGCAGCCGCAGAACAATGATGTGCTGTCAAACGTCCCAGCTAAAATGTAGAATGAAAACAAGCTGGAGGAATGTGACTTATGGAAACTAATGGAGGGTTGTACGGCCCTCTGACGTAGTAAATGGCTCATTTTTCCAGTAACATAGGTGAATTTATTACAGAGTGCTCCTTTTGCCACAGAAATCATGTGCTGGCTTTTTTTAGAGTGGGTAAAAGGTTCACTACAGAGAGGCCTGTGTGGAGCTTTTCACATCAACAACTTATCTGCAAATTAGATTTTGGCTCTAAGAATAGTCTGCCAAGTCCACAAATGATTCAATTATCTTAGTGTCGGCATAGTCCTCTTCTCCACCTTTAGCATGTGCCTGACCCCACCATCCAACTAATCATGTCAAAATATTGATGAGAGCCCCGCAGTGCTGCAAGGTTAAATAAAGTCTTCATAAGCAATCATGTATTCTCCTGGCATGTTTCCACTGCGCTGCCACTCGGCCTCTCTCCTGCCTCTATCCAGGGACACCGCTGTCTTGTCGGATTTGGTTGGAGGTTTTGTGTGCAGGCAGCTGTGCAGACAGCCTTTGTCTGTGTGCAAGATTGCGGCTTTAGCTCGGTGGCCCCTCTCATTAATCATCTGGTCAGACTATTTATAATGCGCAGCTTAGCGGCACCTCGCTGCCATTGGCTTTTGTCACTGTGCCACTGTGTTGTGTGGCAGGAGGAAGCCTAATTATTAAATGTTAAGATGACAGGCTGATCTGCTCCATCAACATGAGCCTGACAGCACACTCAACAGCCTGACACTTTTCTTTTTTTAGGTAAGTAAAGTAAACAAAGCCTGGAGATAAATTCCCAAACATTATTACATAGTTTCAGCTTGTCCACAGAACATTTACAGTATTTCCAGCTTTGACTGAGCCTCGCAAAGCCTTTTAGTCGACTTGTTGGCACTGGTTTAATTGACAGTTCCTCATAATTTTGTAAAAAGTGGTAGTGGCAGAGGCTGCCAGTCATGAGCTGTGTTTCCCATTATTAATCACTTAAGTTCATGCTGGATACAGATATCAAACAAATGTGAATATTTAATCACTCCCGCTCTGCTTTGCATCTGACTGGTGCTAATGCAGTGTCGACTGAAGGGCCATGGATGGGAGTGTCACAGGGATGTAACGTGAATCTTTTGGCGGGGGAGAGGGGGAGAATTAGTGGGCTCCTGCAGAATGACAGCCTTTGTTATTTTGTCTATGACTCCGCAGCAGACAGCTATCAGGAAGAAAGAGCCAGAGAGAATGTGAGTCAGACTCCCTCCTCCTCCCTCTGCTCCACATCCCTCCACAAAATGAAAAGGATCAAGTTCCTGTCACTGTCACCCAACAAACATAAACTTTTCTGGCAGCTAATAAATAGGCAGTGTGGCATTGTTCTCTATGGCAGACAGGTGTGTCTGCTCACTCAGGATGGATTCCATTATTTGGTATGGAAAGCTTGTTGGCTTTCTTGTCATATGTTGTCACACATCTCTCTCCAGAGAGGGGGGCCTTTGAAAGATGGCCAAAAGTAATTACACAAAGGCTTCCTGATGCTGCAGTGTTTCCTCTGCTCATCCCTCTGCAGGTGAATGCTCGCCCTGCTCTGTTCCACAGGAGATGTGCTGATTGCTGCCTCATTAGCCCGTCAGCCCAGACTGCTGTCCCAGAGGCAGAAGGGAAGGCCCAGGGCAGCTTTACTCATCGCGGGGTGTGGCTGGAGGCCTGCTCCGGGGCTGTGCTGATGACATTGTTTGCACCTGAATGGCAGGTACATCAACATCTCCTTGTAAACGTTTCAAAGAGCAGACAGTGGCGCCTTTGTTCTCCTCACAGCCCACTTGGGTTGCTGACAGCACGCTGATTGATATTATCATTCTTAATGTCAGTAAATAGAGCCAAGGCAGATAAAGGATGGTTTCCTCTCTGCAGGAGAGCTCTATTATCTGTACGCGCCTGCGCTGGCATAAACTGAAGCTGGAGCCGGAAGTAGACTTCAACAGTCACCACTGCCTCAGCCTGGCCTCATCTGTGTGCTGTCGGCCTGCTCTTGTCTCTGTCTCCCTGCTTATTTGGAGCGTGAGTGAGTGAGACTTAAATGGGAGCTAAGATAGAGCTTAAGTCAGTTGTAATATGCTGGGACAAGTCTTGATTAGATTCTGTCAGGGGAAGCTCTCCGTGTCTGTCCACCGACACTGGCTTAACAATGAGCACATATCAGGCCACTCACTGATGAAACAGCACCATTATCTCATTCTGCTGTGCTTGGATGAAGTGTAGTCTCCAGAGCTGAGGGTCACACTGGCCCTCCTCCTCCTGGGCCTCAGACAGTAACAGCGCAGTGGCCACCAAAGGTCTGCCAGACATCACATTGAAAAGGTTAAACACTGACAGTGAACAAGCCCTGCACAGTGAGTACACAACCTCCACGCAACGGCAACAAACCATGGCATTTTAAAACCAGGCCGCGGCAGGAAAGTCATGACTTTTTCTATTTTTAATGGTAGAAAAAAGACTGGCCACAAACTATAGTGACAAGCTCAGTGCGTCATGGTCACAGTTTGGAATCTGTGAGATGATTTCCTGTAACATCTTTGTGTAAGTGAAAGAGCGTGTTGTGCGCCAGCCCCTCCCTGAGCTCCTCTACGCTGACAGACAGGACTGATATGCCTCGGCCGGTGAGAGATCCCTTATACGCGGGTTTGTCCTCGGCAGGTGAATAAGCCACAGCAGACAGACACACCGTGACACGTCTCCACACTCGCTCCCTTTCAAAGTACTTTGGCATGTAGGCGGAATCAAAGAAGGCATCTTTCGCGAGCAATTACAGCCCCAAACAAAGATGATGAAGTGCGGTGTACAGAGGGAAGCCCGAGATCACAGGCGTGTAATGAAAGGTGATTAGAAAGCCACGGAGACGTGCCGGGAAAGAGCTGGGAACTTGGACGGGCCTCCATTGAAGATACTGCACTGGCCGAGCGAACATGCATCATATGATGCAACAAAGCATGTCTGGTGTGAGAAAACAACTGCATCTACATATAGCATCTTTGATCAACTTTAGTTGAAATTTAATTTGTTTATTTATTTTAGTATTTGTTTATTTTCACTGTAATGCTGTATAGAAAGAATGTGGGGGGTTGGGTTGGGTTCTTCTCATAGACTGTAGAAGAGCGATGAACTAAGTAAGGGTGGCTCCCCCATTGCATTTAGCGTGGGCTAACTGAAGCTTGTTCATGCTAGCAGTTTTGCTGGGTTTTTGGAATAGGGTTTTTAGAATAGAGAGAAAATAAAGATGAAAATAGGCAAAGGAAAAAAGTAGGATGATGTAGCGCATGTTAAGACAAACATGTGGAGGTAAGAATGACAAGTATTCAATATTGACTTAGAGAGGGGCAAAACAGTTTGAATGGGGAATCTATTACAGCAAAGAGCTGCTATTAGGCTTCAGCAGGTAACCGCTAAGTCCATGTTTGTCACTGTCTATTGTTCTTCCAAGTGCTTTGCTCATCAGCTTGCACCTGTTTCATACAAAAATGTTATGCCTTGAGGTTATAAACTGTGTACAGTTATTATGCTTGCATAAAAAGGTGTATCATCTCTGGAGATGTGCGCCAATGCACAGAAAAGCCTGAGGATTAGCTAAAGAAAAAAGATCTGATCATTTGCGCACGTTGGGCCCCTACAGGAAAGATAGGTAGTTTACAAATACAAAATACTACAATTGAATTAAACATGATTTTGGTGGTACCTGATAAACCTGCCATTAGGTGTGAGTGAGCACCTGGGGACCCTCCTCTAGAAGGATCTTGAGAGCTTAACTGCACATGTTTTAGGTATTAGACTTGTGTGATGTGTGGGTAATAGATAAGTTAAGGTGTACTATATTGTCCCCTGGGGAAATGTGTCCTTGTACCACATAACCTGTCTGGAGCAGTGGGTGACATTTGTACGGAGCCCAGGAACCGTCACCATATCTTGAGCCAGGCTTGACCTAGCTTGAAGCTCCTGTGCATGTTTTGGTATGATGAGGGAACCTGGAGCAAACCCACCCAGACACAGGAATAACATGTAAACTCCACACGAAAAAGCCCCACCGTTCCCAGGATCAATCTTATTGGAGCCTTCTTACTGTGAGGCAAAAGCACTCTCGTCTCCGCCTGGTCACAAAACACACAGCGCAGAAGAATCAGGGCTTATTCTAGGCCAGTGCGTGCCGTCTTTGTTGTCTGTGAGTCAATATTCCTGTTAGTAAGTGGTGGTTCAGTGAAAGCACAGTAGCAGACACTAATGCTTTGTTTGCCTTTTCGCGAGCTGGATTAGATATCGATTATCATACCAAAAGGGATGCCCTCAGATAGACAAAACCCACATTGACACCAAGGAGGATCCCAGGGGCTTCCACAAACAAACAAGTCTAATTCATCGCCGCGCCGGCACAAAGGCACATTCAATCACGCCACCAAATAACATCCTTGTCAAGCATCTGCTAAATGAGCTCCCTGGCACCGTAACAACCAGCCACAGTATCGGCTCATTCAGACGCTATACAGGCCGCACTGTCTGGGAACGAGGAGCTTAGGGCCAGGCATTGCTGGAGGTGCACAGGGAGAAGAATTGAATTAGAAACTTGTTTTTTTTTTCTGTAGGAAATAAATATTATGAAATGCATTGTAAGTTTTTGTTATGAATCATTCTGTATGTTTTTTTCAGTCGTCCATACTATACAGAAATTCATTTTTAGTTACCTTAAAAAAAATACAAAAATCTATTTCTTTGTTTTGGTCCTGATTTCGTGTTCCTGTAAGAGTTTATAGAGTGTGAGAAAATGTTGAGATTTAGCATTTTGAGAAAACCCCCGTGAGATTAGCTTCTGCATAAATCCATGAAAGAATTTTGATGCTGTGAAAAAATCAAAACCCATTTATGTGTAGATTAGACAATTGCTTTGTTTCCAGGGACTCGTTTACATGTTCGGTAAAGCAAACTGGTCAACCACTGCATGTCAGAAATGGTTTTTAATTGAAAACGATTGGGGCTCCTCCGAAAGCCGATCAAGACATTTTCCTTCCCCTTGTGAGGGGTAGAAAGCATAATCCCGCCCGCCGCTGCTCTTTCATCTGAATGAAGAGATCAGAGAAGCAAGGATTTGAACGGTCTAGACCTCCCCTAGACGTACAGCCGCCGTGCCCTCCCTCTACGCTCCCACAACGAATCCCAAAGTCTTTTTCCTTAAGACTTTTGTTTGTTTCGTTGTCACCGGTCATAAGCGCTCTCCTCTTATGGTGATTATGATGAATGCGAGCTACGCCGCACAAACACGGTTTACACTGGCGAGGGCTCGGATGATGCTCCATACGAGACGGCGTGTTTAGCGTTGTTTAGAACGGGCGGCGCTATTGTCCCTGATTATCGCAGATCAAAGGCATGTACGCAATGACAAACAACAAACTATCCCACCCCCACAGGACCCCACCCACCCCCCACCCTCAAGAAAATGTCTGTCTTCCAAAAAAAAAAAAAAAAATTAAACAAAAAAAAAGCGTCTGATTTGAGAGCTAGAGGGGCCTAGAGAGACGTAAACATTCTCATAGAGGAATCATCTGTGAGCTGAATGCGTTTGTCCTGGGGAGGGAGGGGGCTAAGGAGGGGGGGTCGGGGTTGCGGGGGTTAGGTTGCCCCGGCGCCCTCTCTTTGAAGTGAGGCAGAGGGCTGTATGTACAGGCCCCCAGAGAGGACCACACTCCCCCGAAGGTTATGCTTAAAGGCAGCCGTCCGAGCGCAACGAAGAGCACAGCTTCCTACTGCACCGGCCTTATCTCCATTCAGGGGAGCGCCGGGCGAAGTGGGGCTGAGGGGAGTTTGAGCGCACAGGCGAGTTAGTACAGGGTAACAACAGTGTCGTCGGCCTGGTGGTACAGGCTTTTAGGAAGTTTGGGTGCGAGGGCCAGTATGTATTCAGAAACCCCTTTCATCTTTTTGGTTTCGACCTGTAAATAAAGGTCAAATCTGCAACAACAACAACAAAAAAGGCCACACGCTCTAATATGCGGTTGGAGCTTCTGCAATGTCAAAAGATCCAGTGTTGATGATCCAATTTTCCACCAAGCTCTTGAATTGATGATGGGAGAGTGTGACCTCAAAGCCTTCTCCCGTGGGGTTAAATGAAAACGGGAGGGAGGAACTTTGGGTAGAGTCCTTGCTACCCTCACATTAGATTTGAAACAGGAACATCACGAGAATATCAAGAGGCCAGTTGAAAGACAAACACTTCCAAGTCATGCTAAACTCTTGCAATACCAAACTAAAATGTCTCTTGGGTTATGAAAATGCCTTCCGTATGATCCTGAGTCATATCGTGCAGCTGCTTATACTTCCAACCGTCCCAAATCTCCCTCACTATCCATCTTTCGGCCTACTGTTAAATACATTTCCCTTTGCGGCCTGGTGACTGACGTGGTGTTTATCTCCAGTCTCAACAGTTATGTTTAAGTCAGTGGATGAAGAGGGATCAGGTCCATTTGTGTTGAGTGCGACGCCATTAACCCCTCGCCCGGACAGCCCCGGCCCGGAGCAGATGAGGCGCGTCAGCCCGCTGTCACTCCGTTGTCCCATTGCGTTCTCTTGTAAACACTCTCCCCCTCTTTGATCCGGCCCGAATGGGGACATCGAGGGCGGTGTGAGGTCTCGGGACACTCTCCCGTCTGGCGGAATGCTTTGGCGTGCGATAAGGCCCCGTGTTTGAAGAGGAGCTGCAGATGCTCATATATTACACAGCGTCTTGTCATGGGGAGCAGATAAAAGCGGCGGAGCCCACACAGACACACTCCAGCAGAGAGATAAATGTTTACAGGAGGAGCCCGGGGGTCACGTGTGGAGCCCCCATGCCTGTCAAACTGTTTTAGGCACTGGAATCAAGGGCCTGACAGTCTGGTGCATGTCAGAGCTTATAAACATAACAAGATCGAGCTACTAGAGCGGGTCAGTAACAAAGCAAATTTGTGCTCACAGTGTTGGAGCGTCTGTGCCTTATTATACTTTTGATGAGAATTAATCACTTTCCACTCCACTACATTACTGTAAAGGCCCAGGAGTTCAAAGTATAAAGTTGGCTGCTTGTTTTATCCCATTTTTTTTTTGTGTTACAGTGGTGATGTTCAGATTGCTGGTAACAATTAAGAAATGTTGATGTAGTAAGAAAAGACATACAGATATTATTTAAAGTTCAAATGAGTTCAACTTCAATATCAAATGTCTCTCATTTAGTATAGTGATATTCCAATCCTAGTAGTTCTTCTGTAGGACACTGAAAAAGCTCTGAGCTCCACCTCCAAGTCCATACCCCCTAATTGATTATTCCGATGAGATTTCCTCAGCGTGTCTTCATATTACAAACTGTTGTCATCCCATCTCCCCAAAGACACTCCCCCTGCCTTCCCCAGTCAACCTTGAATGAGCTTATTCCTGACTAATCAGACGGAGATAGTGGCGCATATAAAGCCGAGGTATAGCTCACCCCCCCTTCGGTTATTAGTGCTTGTGTTTGCTAAAGCGCCCGTGCTGCATTGGCCAGCATAAAGGTGCCATGTCTTCATTTGTCAGGCCGGCGATGGGGGCCGCGGATGCGTCGGGGCCCTCGGAGACTACAGCTGAGCGCCTGTTCACCCAAGCGTTTCTCATGCTAATGTCATGCTCTCCGGTCTATCTGTCACCCCATTACGCTAACATCATTATGCACACGGCCCGTCTGAAGGAGCAGAAAAGAAAGCGAATCATTCCTGTCTCATTTTGAGGCAAATTGTTTGGGGAACATTTCTCTTTCTGACCTGTTTTTTCTGCTCTGTAGTAATGGCATTGGGCCAATCATTTTGCCAGGCTCCAGGTATGCAGATGAATGAATAGCGATTGGAGTGGTTTTGGTGAAAGGACGTTTGCATTATTCATGAGAGGGATGGTGTCGGGAGGACAGTGTGTGAAGGGGCCAGTGTGTCTCTATCAAGAACACAACATGGTATTACACTATGTGCATACACAGCTTGATGACATTTGTACACATGGATGACACTGTGCTCTATTCATGTATTAATGGGTACACAGGTAAATGTTGTCACACCATTCCTTATATGGTGTGCTTTATAGTAGTCAAACCATATATCCGAATGACCGATGTTGGACATTTAAATCTTTAATAATAGAGTGGTGACTAGAGACTAGCATTATTTATTGGTACTAATAATAAGTCATTAGTCTGTTTTTGTTTAAGTGCTGGTGCTCAAAGTCACTTTACAATTTCATGCATTATTCGGTCACTTATTCCCACCCTTATTTTCCACACGGACCATAATGTTCATAGGCAAGGTGGGAGAAGTGTTTTTACCAAACTAGTTGTTTAGTACTTTTCCAATGAGTGGAAAATACTGATGGATTATGTCAGTATTAACCATGAATCTATATGACTAATACTGAATTTAAAGGTCCTGAATCATTGAGCATATAATCAAAAATAATAATACTGTGATAATTGCAGTACAAAGCATTTTTATCAATGTAATTGTGGAGGCTCTCAGTTGTCCAGGAAGAATTCTATCATAGTGAAGCTTAAATCATCTGACCTTGTTGATTGTGTTGAGATTGTTCCGCTTCTACCTACAGAATCGTCTTCTTCACTCTACTGGTCAGTTTATTGATGTTAAATGAGCAAGCTAGCTGTTAGCATTGCCGTGACAGCTTAGCTGTCTGAAAGTGAGTAACTCATTCCTGTGAAGAATTGGAATGTTAGAAATATGTAAAGAAATATATGACCTGAAGAAGATCCATTTGGATCGAATAAATGCACCTGGTGATGTGCGTATATTTTTGTATTTGGATTGTTAGAAATACAGAAATGTGTTAAGAATTAGTTTAAACCACAAATAACTTTTTACACTTTACGCGTTCGCGCTTTCATTGTGAAAATTCCTTATTTATTTATTCACTTCCCACAGAGGAAGATCCATTTGGTTTGCGTTGTCTCAATAAATACATTCTACTCCACTACATTTTTAAAAACACTCCAAAGTTAATTTGTCCTTGTGTTTTGTTTATTTTAAAAGCCTTAAATTGCACCCTCCAGATCAGTAGGTTGCACTGTGAGGAACATTCTGTCCATGCCACTGACTCACAACAGGGAAGAAGACTTGTCCTCGTCATGTTGCCATATGGTTAGTGAATTTTTGCGTCACAAAGTTATTTTTCCTTAAGGTTAGGGTTATTGAAACTGATTTGTGACCCGTCGTGAGAACGTGGGACACAAGTCGGCTAACTCACTGTCTCGCAAATGGAGGAACAAGGGTATTTTTTTGAAAATTTTCGCTTTTTTGCAGAATCTTTTAGTTGAGATCATGAAGATGTCTCACCATGTTTTAGATAACAGTATTGGTATATTTAAAAGCGAGAATTCTCAGGTTGAAAAATTCTCCGTGGGGGCGTGTCATTGTGTGTGTGGCTCATTATTATGGGTGTGTCTGACGGAGGCCGCTGCGCTGCTGCTAACGCAAAATACTTCTGCAGAGGTTCGTTTTTCTGCGTGAAACCAGTGAACTTTTCCAGCCTAACTTTTCCAGTGTGGCTGATGATGCCCTGGCTCAGCCCCGGCTCCAGAACAAACCGACTGAGGGTGCATTCGAGTTTCAAGAGGGTGCAAATAGATTGACATACATTGTGATGCCATTAAAACTGCAAACACTTCAAAATGAGGGTGCACCCTAACCCAAGAGATATTGATTTATTACCTGTTTGCAAACCTTTTTTTTTTTCTTTGACGGTACATTTTTCTTGCTTTTTGCCTTGTGCTTTACAGGGAGGAGTATTACAGCGGGTATGGCTTATCTAAATGAGATGTACATGAGCCCTATTGTCACTCCCCACAGCAGAGAGGTGAAAACTGCCCAAACTTTAAGAAGCCGTTTTCTCTGCTAAGAGAAAATCTGAGAGTTTAGCTTCAACTGTTCACAGGTTCTCCAAATATTATCTTGATGGGTTACATCATTGGAAATTCAAGTAATGAAAGTAATGAAATCTATTACTTTTACCGCCTCTTGATATGAATTGAACTATTTTAGCCAACAATAGCCAACAGCCAGCAGTGGGCAAAACAATTCCTACCAGACCACATTTTGTCCAGGGCCCATGAATCTATAGAACTAGCCCTGGATGATCCCACACTCACACGGCCAGCTCTTCACTCACTGTCTGCATGCACAGGGAGGATTCCCCGCACACTCCACTCTGATAGCCCCTCTTCTCTTTCACGGTTTCATCTCAATAGCTTTTTTATCTGTGCACTTCAATTTGCAAGCCTAGCTGGAAGGCAGCTCCTCCTGATATGTTAATTGCAGGGTACTTAAGCACTAAAAGATTAACATAAAACCCTTTGGAAACAAGCTAATAGTTTATGATAATTCGCGCATGGCCTTTGTCTGTCTATCATTACATTGCCTGTAGCTGTAATTTTATCAAGGGGCTGTAAAAGATCATTTAAACAAGTTCGCTTGCAGATAATTAATAGAAGAAAGTGGATTATTCGATTGAGCCGCGCTGGCACCATTAACAACGCGGCCACTAAGCTATAATTAAAGTATTTTATTTTATTAACCTATTCATAACGCCGGGCAAATGATGACACGGAGCGTCTTTCCCAGCTCCAGCGCCGTCACGAGGGCAATCAGACGGGGCTGTCTGCTTCGTTAGCCTTCATTTAGGAGCTGGTATCACCACAACAGAAAGGCACCTCTCACCCACCTGGCTCATGTGAATGTGGGAAGTGAATGAATGAATAATACATTTTCACAATGAAAATTGTAAAAAGTTAGTTGTGGTCTAACTCATTCTTAACACATTTCTATATGTCTAACATTCAAACAGCAAAAATATACACACATCACCAGGTGCAAGGCTACTACGATAAACAGTGAATGATGATAAAGCTTGCACACTTACTCCAAAAAGACTGCATTGATTGAGACAACGTCTCAATCCAAATGGCTCTTCCTTAGGTCATATGTTCTATATATATATATATCTATAAATATTCCAATTCTTCACATAAATAAGTGACTTACTTTCAGACAGCTTAGCTTTGAGGGTAATGCTAACAACTGCTAGCTTGCTAGTTGAAGCAGAACCTTCTCAACACAATCAAGTCCAGTCGATGATTTAAGTTTCACTACAATGAATTCTTCCTGGACAACTGAGAGCCTCACATTGATAAAAATACTTTGTACTGCAGTTATAGATCCGTTGTGTTTGCTTCTATGGTAAATGGTAAATGGACTCAACTTATATCGCGCTTTTCTACCTTCAGGCCCAAAGCGCTTTACAGTAAGGAACCAGTCACCCATTCACACTCTCATTCACACCAGTGTACGCAGACACTGGAGGCAAGTAGGGTGAAGAGTCTTGACCAAGGACACAACAACATTTGCGGGAGATGGGATTTGAACCCGTGACCTTCCGATTATGAGACGACCCGCTCTACCAACTGCGCCACCGTCAAAACTAAGGACCTGTCTTTCAAATGCAGTGGAGTAAAATTAAGCAAAAATACAACTGAATCCTCAAAACCCCTACTTGAAGAACTGTACTAAAGAAAATGAACTTTACTGACCACCTCTGTTCATATCCGTTCATATTAGGCTAAATGTTGGGCCCCTTACACCTGTGAACGGCCCTGCTTCCACCGTCACAGGCCTGACACAGACGTCTCACTCCCCCTTTTGTCCGTCGCAGCCCTATATGAAGGAACGTGTTTATCTTTGAGCCGGTGGTTGATATGTAAATGCGGCGTGTTGAAAAGGCGATGGGCAGATGCTCCTCATTGTAGCCTCTTCACACACTCTGGTCTCTTTTGTACTGCGCACAATCGCACGCAATGGCCGAACATGTTGGGAAACGCCCCGAGCCTCCCACCAGAGAGGGAGGATACTGTAATGTTCAGACTAGAGGGTCACACATGTTTTGTTTCTTATTTTGGGAGTTTGGGAGTGAATGTTATAAATTAAATAAACTGAATTTCATAATATCTTAACTTATATGGGTATTTTATAGACACAGATTTTATGTTAGGTTATATTGCAAAAAATATCAAGGCTAAGGGGTCCTAAAGTAGTTAAAAAGCATGAATAAAATATAGTATATGACCTTTAAAGTCAGCCATGTTTTTGTGAGCATAGCAGCGTTCATAGATTTACAAAAAAGTAATCAAGAGAGCTCCTGTATTTTACATGCTAAAGTCTTCATTACTATAGTTACAGGGTGAGTCAAAACATCTTTCTGTTTTGATGACTCCTCTCAAGCCTCTAGGGGGCCCATCAAAAAGAATGCAGGTTTTCCACTTACCTTTGAAGAACTTTTATTTTATAACATGAAATGTCAATTAAAAAATAAGGCATATGGAAATGACCATTAGTTTCTCCCAAACAGAGCATCCTGTATGAGTCCACTTCAAATCTATGGCCAGGTTTATGATCGTATTTAGTCTTTTTGGATGGTTTTCAGAGCAATTAGATAATTGCATTTTGGACCTCCTTTTCAAAACACTAAACCATTTTGTATTACATTAAGAGCTTGTCTATAAACCCCAGAATATAGCACCCGCGATCCAAACACAGTGTAATGAAATAAAGAAGTCCGTTTTCCGAAAGCAAAGCCCGCTCTGACAGGACAGAGTGTTGTGTAAGCATCACATCGAGGAGCAGCCAGTTCTCAGGAGAACCATCTGGAATCATCTCCATCATCATCCTCTTTATAAAACATTCCTTATTGATTTAAAGTCACAGCTTCTGCCCTCCATCACAGCGTGCTCGATACTGGCTGTATTGCATCACTGCGGCCGTAGAGAGAAGAACAGATCGTGGGCCCATTATGAGGCGCTCTGTACATTGTTGCACACATCAGTCCTGACTGGCTGAGACTGTAGTGCCATAGAACACTGATATTTCCCTCCATCAGCAGTAGATGGATGACTCCGGTGAGGCTGTAATCTGCTGTTAAAGATTTGTTGGCCTGTGGAAGTGGGGCCTAGCATTGAGATGCCTGCTCTGATTTATATGCACTGGCACGGCGGCACAGGCGGCGCACTATCTGCAACGCAGATGCTCCGCGCCCTTGTATTAGGCCGTATATTTCACCTGAAATGAGAGCGCAGGAAGGTCACGTCCTCGAACCCTCTACCTCCCTGTCTCCCAGTGTTTTTAATGTCCCTGCGATCCCACTCCTCACCTGACACATAATATACACCAGCAAATAAAAGATAACTTTAATTTCTCTAAGAGCCAAACACGCCAATGAGCTCCCCTGCCTCAGAATCGGCACAAACACGGCTGAATTCCAGTCTGTCAGCCCATATAATATACGAGGTGGAGATTACACAGCTACCGATACAATAAATTAGACTGATGGACAGAATTATGCCCAGTGCTTCCTGCTCTCCCCAATGACGCACACTACGTTAGCACAGGCTGACAATGAGCGTGATTTAGCACCGCGACGAGTAGAAAAGGGAAAACAGAGCGCCCAGGCCCGGGCTCTGGCCTCCCGCCTGGTGAATAAAACCAGCTTTAATTCAGCCGCAAACATGTCGCCATTAAACCACTAAGGCTCGTAAATACGGGCTGATTTATTAGCCAACAACAAAGCCCATCAGTCTGGCCAAGGAGAGGCCGATTGTTTGACAGAAACTTGTCTAGGAGAGAACGGCGGGGGGGGGAAAAACAGCGTGTCGTATTCTCGCTAACGCTCCAGCCCCTAAACCTGACCAGAGACAGAGGCAGAGAGCGGCAGATGTGTGGACTCCGCTCTCCCCGTGTGACAGTGCAGATAAACAGGCAGCACAGGAAAAGGAGGAGAGAGGAGGGAGAAAGAGGGAGTGAGAGGCCTGTTTAAAAGACTCAAATTCAGAATATATTAGTTTGAGACGGTGTGACTGGTCGTGATTTTGTTGTGTGTTTGGTTATTTGACCTGTCCCAGGATGTTCTCTTTGTGATTGCGTTTTTGCTGCAATTTTTCACAGTCAGTAGCCAAAAGGTGGTCTGATCCTGTCTGGAGAGAAGACGCTTTTGCTCTAACACGAATATAACTTCAACGACACAAGACAGAGCTTTCTCACTGCCACCGCTGCTTCATTGACAACTATTTGAAGTCACATGAGCAGGGTTAGAGTTATACTGAGTGGGTTATAAGTTTTGGAAACAGCTCAACTTGTGCATGGTTAAGTAATAACGTTGAAATTGCAATATGATACAACATTCCTTGTGTCAGATTTCCAAAGAGTGTAGTTTTTCTTTTGTTTTTTGTAAAGTAACAGAGAAAAGAGATTGTTTGAAGAGGAGAAGATGTCAGGGAGGTAGTGATGTAGGGGTAAGGAGAGTAAAAAGTAAAGAGTGGAGGAGTTAAGGAGGTTATGGAGCAGGAGCTGGCACGGCCCGGTCTCATTTATCTGACTGAGACAGATTAAAGAGAGAGGAGAGAGAAACAAAGTTCCACTGGCTTAATCAGCCGACAGGCCGCTACACAAGACACGATAAATCAGAGCTCAGCCCGTCCAACAGGAGGAACAGGAGATGTCCACTGCCAACTGTGGGATCTCTTACATGAACGCAGGCTGTGAACACTGCGGACATGCAACCGATACTGTGCCTATTGTTCAAGCTCATAATGCTGTCTGTCTTTGTCCGTGACAGTCCTGTGTTATGCTTTATAGGTCAACACATTTGGACATTTTAGCCTTGGTAGTTCTTTTTAACCATGGTAGTATGACGTACTGTAGAATAGCTTCCTGCTCTCCTGTTCCAGTTTAAGATGTGATCACGAGTGCAACGAGCTAAAGGGAAAAAAATGGCAACCAGGATGATAAGTTAGGTCATGTGAAGGTGTGTGGAACAAACTCAGAAGAGCTTCATCACAACACGGGTTTTGACCTCTGTAGAAGGACTTTAACGAGGTTTATGGGCTTTTTTTTTTTTAGGACTTGAGTTGTTGAATAGATGTGCGATTTCCATGTTTATTTTTGTTATTAATGCCTCTATCCCACACGTTTGAGCATAATGTTTGGCTCCTCAACCATCCTGCCTGTGCATGCAATCGATCTGCTGCTATTGTGCACTGCAGACACATTGTTGTACATTAGGGAGTGCGACGGTTATTTTTAGCGTGGGCTGGAGCTGTGTTGTGCGTAAACAGGACAAAGGCACATGAAGCCCTGTCGTCTCCCCTCTCCCCTGTGTGGCCACAGTCAGGACTGAGCCGGGCCGGACAGGAACAGGAAGAGGCGCACATATCCCGGTGTCATTAGTTCAGCGCGGGGTCAGCGCAGGGCCACTCGCGCCCATGATTACACCCCCTTTGATTTATCTGCTGTGGAGCCCGAAACACAGATAAATCTCCCGCTCATCCCGCCGTGGGATCCTTAGCTCCTGATAAACGGCTCAAGCTGAGCAAACAAGCGTCAGCCCCGTCTCTCCCTCTGCCGGCCCGCGAACAGCACTCTTACATTATGAATAATGCATCTGCAATTGCCGCTCCGTTAAATGTGTATATTTTCTTCTTAAATGGCAAAGGTGCTGCTATGATCTGCCTCCAATCGCCGCTCCGTGATGGAGTGCGGCGACGGCAGAGGTTGGCGGACATTTTGTTTAGTGCTTGTAAACTTTATTTCCTCGCCCCGGCTGTCGTCCTCCAGCGTTTCCACATAAATATACTTTATGCAAATACGCCGGGGGGGTTAGCTTGAGCCGCGCTCCCGTGTAGATATTGGCCTGTCTGCCACTTTATGACAAAGTTTAAGATCATTCATTACCGTGACCCCCGTGGTAAATTCACTTAGCGTAAAATTGCCCCCCCGCTCCCCTGTCCCCGTGTAAGATGTGATCACGAGTGCATTTTTAACTTAATTAATTGCCCGTTTCTGTTGACAAGAAATTTATGCAGTAATAATTTGCGGGGAATAGATGCGCGGTGCAGGAAATGAGATATCCATCAGGGCGCTCGTGTTCCGCCAGCTGCACCGCGGCTAATATGAAAGTATTTCAGGCTGCTCCGACCCGCTGTTTGCTCAGTCAAGATTATATATACCCAGGATCCACTGGCTGCCTCAGAGGCGCTCATGGAGGTCTATGATAACAAAGACTAGGTGATTTATGGCCTGCTGTGAAAGCACAACTTGATGAGATTAAACAATTTCATAGCACGAGTGTTTCTCCGAGGGCCTTCTGATTTGTGGCAGGCGCGCCGACAGTAAATCAGCTTTATATATCTGAGAGCATGCTCAGCAAAGGAGTGCAATTACTGGTTAGGACAGCTACTTTTTATTTAATTCTGATCCCGGCTCTGTCTCTGTTATCCCGCACCTGTCAGCGAGCCCCTCACCTTCAGAAGTCCTTCTGAGAGGAGGGGGAAGAGGGCCGCCGTGTCCTGCACAGACTCATACAGGTGGAACACTGTGGTGATTAGAGGCTCTCACTCCTCCAGGAATTATCCATTGTAGCAGTGGTTTGGACAGGGTTTTAGTAGACCTGTAGCTTGTGTGTTGAATCAGTCCTGTCCAGATGACGATATTTGAAAATGACTTGAACAATGAGGTCATGATACAGAATAAGTCGGGCTGGGTGAAATGGCAAAATAATAAGTACCCTTCGTTCGCCCCTCTTTTTTACTGGTCTTTTCAATTTTGTTTAATGTATCAACAGTAAAAAAACAGATAAATATGGCTTTGGTTCGACACTTAAAAAAAACAGTAACTTAAACAATTCCTCCAAAGTCAAAACTCCACTCCTGTTACTGTATGAAGATTGCCTGCAGCCTTGGCTTTAAAAAGCTCCCTACACCGATTAAAATGTGTTGAATTGCCTTGTGTTCAAAATGCGCGGTATAAATAAACATGCCTTGCCTTGAATTGCATATCCCTAAAAGTAGTGTTGGGGGTAATGTATTACAAAAATACATGACTTTCTTGAGTTACTAATATAACATATTATTTAAAGAAAATACGATCATATATTTGTCATTGCCCCTCCTGGAACTGCCACCTTAACGTGGTGGAGGGGTTTGAGCGCCCGAATGATCCTGGGAGCTCTGTTGTCGGGGCTGCGTGCCCCTGGTAGGGTCTCCCATGGCAAACAGGTCCTAGGTGACGGGTCAGACAAAGAGCGGTTCCCCTTATGACAGACCAACAGGCCCGCTTAATCGTGCGGCCATCCTCCCGTGGACCCACCACCTGCTGGAGGAGTCATAAGGGGCTGGTGCAATGTGATTTGGGCAGCTCGGACAGTACGAATGTCACAGGCTGGCTCTTGCCGGTGACATAAAATGAGGGGACACAACAACAAGACAGGCCAATTTTCAATTGATTTATTTTAAGTAATAACCAAGAAGAATAATAACCATAAAGTGAAGCATGTCAATGTATATCTGTGGTGTATGCAAGGTGCATGGGTGAATGAGAGTGTATGTGCATTCTGGAGTGGAAGTGTAACAGAAACAAACAAAGGCATCAAACAGAAGCAAAAACCCAAGCGTACCTGAGGGCAGAGAGAGAAAGAATGATTAGTACAGAGCCACCTTATATACTGAGCCCAGGTGGCTCCAATTACCAGCAGCACCGCCCCTGGCTGCAGGGCCCCGCCCCCATCAGGCAGAGGAGGGGTCGTGACACCCCCCCCCCTTAAAATGAGGGTACTAACCCTCATCCCCAAACAGCGAAAAACCACCCCTCCAACATACCAAAAATAACTACGAACCAAGCCTCCCGCGGGGAACCCGCATCCGCCAACCAAACGTCCATTCCCCCCTCACCGCAACCCAGGAACCTGGGGAAACAGTGTAAAAGGAGGGCCAGACAGCAGGCTGAGGGAAGCAAAGACACACGAAAACTAATCCACAGGCGCTCGTGAAAGGGCATCGGCGATAATATTATCTTTACCACCGATGTGCCTAATGTCCAAGTTATAGGGCTGCAAGAACAAAGCCCAGCGCATAAGACGCTGATTAGGGTTCTGCAAAGACTTGAGGAAAGTAAGCGGGTTATGGTCTGTGAAAACGGTCAACGGAGTCAACCCTGAACCGACATAGACCTCAAAGTGCTGCAAAGCCCAAATGAGGCCCAAAGCCTCTTTCTCAATCACTGAATAATTCTTCTGATACTTATTAAATTTCCGGGAGAAAAAACTGACAGGACAACCGACACCTTCCTCATTCTCCTGCAGCAACACCGCCCCCGTGCCAACGTCGCTAGCGTCTACCTCCAATTTGAAGGGTTTTCCAAAATCCGGCGCTGCCAACACAGGCGCAGAACACAGCAGAGCCTTTACGGTCACGAAAGCCTCCCGACACTGAGTGGACCAGATAAACGCAGCCTTGGCCTTTAACAGGTTGGTCAGGGGGGTCACCACCACAGAGAAGTTTCTACAGAAAGCACGGTAATACCCCACCATGCCCAGGAAGCGCATCAGTTCTTTCCTATTTGTGGGCTGCGGAAAGTGCGCCATGGCCTGGACCTTGGCTTCCACTGGACGGACAAAACCCTGACCCACCACCTTGCCAAGGTACGTCACGGTAGCCTGGGCAAACTCACATTTGGCCAAGTTTACCGTCAATCTGGCCCAAACCAGCCGGTCAAACAAAGCCCGCACCCGACGGACATGCTCCCCCCAAGTGTCTGAATAGATGACAACGTCATCGAGGTATACAGCACACCCTTCCAGGCCTGAGACCACAAGGTTCATCAACCTCTGGAAGGTGGCCGGAGCATTCCGCAACCCAAACGGCATCACTGTGTATGCAAACAAACCAGACGGTGTTATAAAAGCAGCAATTTCTCGAGCTCGTTTAGAAAGGGGGACCTGCCAATACCCCTTCAAAAGGTCAAATTTACTGACATACTTCGCTGATCCCACTTGGTCAATGCAATCCTCCATTCTGGGGAGAGGATAAAGATCTGCTTTTGTAATACCATTAATTTTCCGATAATCAGTACAGGGCCTAAGTGTCAAATCAGATTTTTTAACCAATAGGCAAGGTGAAGCCCAATTAGAGGAACACGGTTCAGCAATACCGTTATCCAACATATACTGAACCTCCGACTGCAACTGCTGTTTTTTCTCCACGGACACTCTGTAAAATCTTTGTTTAATTGGCTTAGCATCTCCGATGTCTATGTCGTGTTCAAGCAAATGAGTCAGCGACGGAGTATCCGAAAACAGTGAGGAATAGTCCTTAATGAGCGCCCCCAACTCCTTACGCTTCTCAATATCTAAATGGTCAACCAAAACACCCAGGTTTCTTAACGTTTGAGAATTGTTCAAACGACCTCTTAAAATTTCATCCGAAGCCACTGCTAACTCCTCTCCTCCCCCCCCAAAGTCCAAGCCCCCCGAACCAGCAACAGGCACAGCTGCACCTGCTGACCTTACTGTTGTACTACTCGCAACAGGATCACTGGACTGATACGACTTGAGGAGGTTAACATGAAACAACTTTGAAGATCTTCGACGGCCCGGGGCTTCCACTAGATAATTTAGATCAGACACCTTCTTCAAGACCGTAAAAGGACCACAAAACTTAGCTTGAAACGGTGAGCTCACCACAGGCAAGAGAGCCAGCACCCTATCGCCAGGACTGAACTCTCGTAACTCGGCCTTACGGTCATATTTCCGTTTCATACCTCCTTGGGAACGCGCCAACTTTTCTCTCGCCAGCTCACCAGCCCGATACAATTTAAACCTAAATCCATTCACATACTCAATCAGACTCCGAGGTGGCTCATCAGGAAGACAACCATCCCGCAGCACGGCCAACGGCCCACGCACTGTGTGACCAAAAACCAAGTCATTGGGACTAAATCCTGTGCTCTCCTGCACTACTTCCCGAGCCGCCAACAGCAACCAGGGCAACCCCTCCCCCCAATCCACCGAAAGCTCAGTGCAATAAGCACGAAGCAAGGACTTCAATGTTTGATGAAACCGTTCCAAAACACCCTGACTCTGAGCATGATATGCTGTCGACTTGTTATGTTTGACGTTCAGCTGTTTCAGAACCTGACCAAACATGTGGGAGGTAAAGTTAGACCCCTGATCCGACTGAATTACCTTGGGAATGCCAAATATTGAAATGAATTGCGTTAGCGCTTTGACAACTGATTTAGCAGTAATGGAACGCAAAGGAAAAGCAGCAGGGTATCTAGTAGCTTGACACATCACAGTCAACAAATACACATGACCTGACTTTGAACGAGGCAACGGCCCAACACAGTCAATTATAAGATGCTCAAAGGGCTGGCCTATAGCTGGTATTGGCTGTAATGGAGCCGGCCGTAACACCTGATTAGGTTTGCTGGTGAGCTGACAAACATGACACGTTCCAATAAACCGAGCTACATCCCGCTTTAACCGCGGCCAGAAAAAGTGACGGAGTATACGCTCATAGGTTTTACGAACACCGAGATGACCCGCCACATCACCATGCGATGTGCAGAGCACTTTATTCCTCAATGCCGTAGGGACCACCACTTGAAATACTGAATCTCCCAATCCCTGATCACTACACGGAACCCATTTTCTGACCAAAAGACCGTCCAGCAAAAAATAACACTGAGCACTGCTCCTCACAGCCGCATCAGGAACCACTCTATCAAACAGGTCACGCAAAGTTGGATCCGACTTCTGCTCTGCCAACAGGACCTCTCTCGAGTCAGTCAGCCGATCGGTCTGGACTTTAACCGGCAACTCAAGGTTTTCCGGCTTGGATTCCAACTCCTTCAGACGACGAGCTGAACGGGTAACTGCACAAGCCGGAAATACCCCAGGAGCAGCACTGAGATCAGACGGAAGATCTACAGGGGGCACGGCAGGTTTCTCGAAGAGGTTCCCACTACCATCTGCCCATACCTTGCTGCCCGCAAGGTCATTCCCCAAAATCATATGCACTCCCTCTACTGGCAGCTGAGGTCGGAGACCAACAACAACCTCACCCTTTACCAAATCACACGCTAGAGTAACCCTATGTACAGGAGAAGAGAATGGAATCAGACCCATGCCACGAATCATAACACAACTACCAGTATATGACTCCTTAGAAAAAGGCAACACAGACTCCAAAATAAAAGAATCCAGAGCACCTGTATCTCTCAAGATGTTAATTGAAACTTTACTGTTGCTACCCTTCAAGGATACAACACCCTCTGAAACAAAAGGAGAAAAATCATGATTAGACGTGTTAGACCGTGGATCAACCTGAACCTGACAAAACTCCCTCTGATGGTCAGACACTGTAAGAGGAGCTGCCATCACTGCGGGTTTAACTTGCCCAACCCTCTTGGCTCTCAGTAACTGACAGTCCCTCTTCCAATGTCCGTCCGTTAAACAGTACCTACAAGTATTGGCACCAACAGACAGTTTAGAACCGTCACGTCCAAAATTTTGACGAGGTTTCTGTACTAAAGTCTTAGACCATGTAGAGGACCCCCCCTGCCCAAGTGGACCCTCTACAGACCTACCCTGCCTGTGAACAAACCCCTTCCTGTCCAGTACCAGACCATTTTGCCCAAACTTACTCTTGTGCGTCAGCTCAAACTCATCTGCAAGAATTGCTGCATCAGACGGAGACGCAACTTTCCGCTCATTTATATATGTTGCAACTGATTCAGACACTGAATTCTTAAACTGCTCCAAGACAACCAGGTCACACAGACCCTCAAAGGTGGTAACCAAAGAAGCTGCACACCAACGATTAAAAGCAGAAATCAAATCACGAGCAAACTCTGAATAAGTCTGCGAATCTATTTTCTCCCTAAACCGAAAACGCTGCCGATACGCTTCTGGCACAAGCTCATACACTTTCAGAACTGTAGATTTCACTGTCGCATACACTTTACTGTCAGCTACACTCAGTGCTGAAAATGCCTCACGCGCTTTACCTGTAAGCACACACTGCAACAATGTGGTCCGGTCCACATCCGACCATGCTCTGGAATCAGCAATGCGCTCAAATAGAGTGAAATAGGTGTCCGGATCTGACTCATCAAATGAAGGCAACAAACGAAGATTTTGTGTTATATCAACCTGCGGCCCTCTCGTTCCAGTCTCTCCTCTATTGGTACTTTTTATCCTTTCCAGTTCAAGCTGCATGCACAAAAGCTCCCTCTGCTGCTCAAAACTTAACTCTGCGGAATTGGCCCGAAAACTTGCAGCTGGACTGCCGAGCACACCTGCTTCCATGAGTCCCTGCTTCAAAACAAGTTTAACCGTATCCTTCAACTTCCTGTCCACTATTTCGATGTCGTAGTGGTCCGCAATTTCAATCAACTGTTCCTTGTTGCACAAATCCAAGGCTAGCTCTGAAGGCGACCTAACGAAACTTTGCAAAATCGACATTTTTCCAATAGTAGAAGCCTAACAAACAAACAAAACCAACTCACAAGCTGCCAGTCTGGGTTACGAGTAGGAACCACCCCCCTCTACCCACAAAACCCTAACTGCACCCTAGTCTTCGGGCAGTCACATATGGTGGGGTCTGATGCACGCCAAACCAGTGGAAAAAACCCTGGAGGTGCTCCCGAGCCGATGTAGGGGAAAGGGGAAAAAGGGAAGCTCTACCCACGTTCACTGCCACCTAACCCAAAACACCACGAGTCCCCTATTGAAACTCGCTGTTAAGCCTACAGGAGAGGGCTCCCACCCAGACACAACCCAGAACAAGCCCAAATGAGCTGCTAATGCTATCCTAGCTTACCAAAACTAACAAACCAAGGAAGACCTGGCCCTCCCTGCTCTCAACTAAATCTGGCCTATAACCTGGATATCCCCTCAAAACACAAATCTTGATCCTAAAAGAACTAAACAAACCGATACAAGCTACAAAACCATACAACCTAATAAACAAATAAAGAAAACTAGTGAAAACAAATCCAACGACAAACACACTGAACCACAAACTACCGAGGGAAAGCGTGACAAAACAATACAAAACAGTTACCAAACTGAAAAACGGACGAGCCCCCACTTGTCACAGGCTGGCAAGTGGAAGAAGATGGATGGATGGATATTTGTCATTACAATTTTAGTAACTCAAGTTATCATTTAAATGGTTTGTATTGATGCACAAATTTAAAAAAGCCAAACTCCTCCATTTAAATTGCAGCACCAAATCAAGTTGGACACTGGTGTATAAGATCTGCACAACAAAACAAAAGGCGAGAGAATGGCGGAAAGCAAAGGAAAAGAAACTTTACATTTGCTCTGTGGCATTATTGCTATTTTTAGTTGCCAAAAGTAACTCAGTAGTGTAACTCAGTTACATTTTTGAAACAGTAATATTGTACAAACATATTACATTTTTAAAGCTGTAATCACTAATATAGAATATATTACAACTTTAAAGTTACTTTGTCCAATACTGCTGAAAAATAAACCTTCTGTCAGTTATTCTCTACAAACTGACCTTTCACTATATACCCTCAGTGGACAGCAGGGGGAGTAAGTTCAGGATCAGGAAAGACTTGAAGAAGTGAACTTTTCTTCACAGCCACTTTTACTGGGATTCCGTCGCTTGTGTCCTTTCATGTAATTGGTTTATTCATTAATAATATTAACAGTCTATTAAGCAAGCCAAGCTTCACTATTACATGAATGATTCAGTAAGGCTCCAATAACAAGGTGTGACTAGTGGTGGCTCATAAACCCTTACTTTTCTATGCAAACAAAAATGCAATTCTGGAGCAAACACAAAAGCTTCTATCAAGACTGAAGACAATTTTAGACCTGAAATGATCACAACAAGCTCCAATGTTTGTTGACCTCAAAACCTGAAGGACTAGGATGACCACCCCCTTGTGACATCAGCAGGTGGAACAGTGTCTTGAGAAAGACATGAATTGAATATATTACTGCTTAGGATCAATTAAAGGTATGTTTTTCCTGTCAAAGTCACAAATCTCTCTTTAAACCTATCCCATAACGCTCCGACATCCAGGGAAGCATCCCTCCGTGGCGCTCAGATAGCAGTCCATTGTGAGTGCTTTGTTCGCCTGCTGCGGCCCTGTCTGGCTAAATGGAGTAGGCAGAGTGTAATTAGAGCTCGGTGCCATAAAGATGACATGGTGTAATGATACAGCTTACAGGCCCACAGAGGCTTGTGCTAGCACCCGCCGGATCTGCGTCGTTTGCCCCTGACTTATGATAGGTGAGGGAGATGACAGTGTTAGCATGCAGGCGCACAGATGTGGTAGGGAGAGGAGACGTCAGAGCATTGAAGAGCATGCCAGAAAACATTTGTCGCACCTGTTTACGCACACACACACTCAGAAATGTGGGATTCAGTTTTGTACTTTGTTATTTGTTATATTTGCTGTTGGTAGAAAATGTTCACAAAAATCTGGCTGACATAAAATCTGTCGCCTTAAACAAAACAAAATAATATAGTAGATTTCATTCAGCTACCTGGATGTCTCAGAAAGTGCATTGTTTTACCGAATGACATTATTTACATGAACTGACCAGTAGGGGCGCTCAGAATTTACTAACAATAAAAAAAATGCTAGAACTTCATTAGTCAAAACATTTTTGTTTGATTCAGAAGTAAAATATGACACCACTTCCTACTGGTACAAAAATGAAACAGCTAAGCCTACTGGAAACATTTATCATGTCAATTTGTTTAACTAATGTCAAATCGTAACTATAATTATTAAATGAATTGTCCAGAAATAGATTTTTAAAAGCCATGAGTTATGAGAGAGTATTTGCATTGGCTTGAGGTGCTGTGGTAAGGTCACTTTTGCATAATTGTTAATGGTATCCTGTGTCCATACATTTTGCCGTATGTCCAGTTGACTTCTCAAACCCATTTAGCTGCATTTGGCTGAAAAATATATATTTTTTGGCCTCATTTGCAACAATTGATATCAAGTTTACAAAACAGCGTAGGAGTCTCTAACCAGTAGCTCTTTCGAAGTAGCTCCCCAAAGGCTTTACTACGTTTCTTTATTAGTTTAAGTGTGACGAATCATATTTGATTCTTGCCTTGGTGAAACAACTCATGTGTATCAAGCCACATTAAAAGACATAGTTTCTCATTGTACACCAAATGATGGCTTTTTGAACATGATCATCACAAATACGTGTCTCATTGGCCACAAACGTAATGGTCAAGATGATGTAAGATGGAGTTATTTCTTTATGTTCTCCAAATTACAGTTATTTCTATATCTTTACCATAAAAGCTATACAATCACCATATAGCTCCTCCGGTCATTGCTGTTTGACTGTCCATTTGCACCCTTATGATATTATTACATGATCAGCCTGTGTTTACTGTTCATCTTGGGCACTGTGCACTTTTCCGATGGTTTTGAAGTTGTGTTAAATGTTACACGGTGGTGCATCTGCGTCCTCACCTTTTAAGATGTGAGTTGTGCGTCTGTCTGCATTTCTCCCCAACTAAAAAAAAAAAAGAGAAATAACATCAAGAGATCTCATTATTTCGACACATCTCTCCTCTCTCCTCCTCTGTTCTCCCCGCATGCCTTGAGTCAAAGTTAGTTTTCAATCTCGGCTGGGATCTGTCTTCCTGACGCCAAAGCAAAAGCCAATCGCAGTCTTGGTAGTCAAACGCGCACCGCACTCTCTTAAGCATTGCTAAGTAACCTTCAGCTCTGACTCGTGTGAAGAGCTAATTTCCTTTAAGTTCACGTGTCACTTTTGGTGGCGCGCTCTTCAAATGTCTCAGGGCGTCTAATTGCATAGGAAACACAGGGAGACAAGTCGGTGTGACAGGCCCGCTCGGAGACTCTTCAATTATTTAACATCCTACAGTGTGGAAAACAGCCCTGACGTGAGCCTCAGCCCCTAATCGCAACAGAAAGACTCATGATATGTCACAGAGGCGGCTTACCCGGCTCCTGGATGTTTGGAAGATATGAAAATATTTAGTTTCACAGCTTAAATGAGGCAAGAGTCTGACAAAAATCAGCACACTCGGATCAAAACAGTCGTAACTTTATTCTCACTTGTTTGGAAGATTCCATAAACATAAAACATGAGGAGTCAGGATTAGAGTTGAGATCGTTGGTCAAATGTATTGTTTTATATCGTGCTACAGAGTCTAAGTCTTAGTCTGTTGTTTTGTAATGGTGGTTCTTTAAGATACATTCAGGTAAACTTTGATGTTTTTTGTGTATATATAACCACTGGAGAAAAGCCATTCAGGCTTCGATTTCTAAAGTATAATTAAAGATACTAAAAGACATGGACGATATCATCAGCATTACTGTAAAAGCACCAGGAGTGTAAAAACTACAGGGCCTAAAACCAATCCTTGTGGTGCGCAACACCTTATGTATGCTGGAATAGCAGAATAAATGTCCTGTCTTTGAGATTTTGAATAGTTTGCATATTCTATTGTTGAAAACAAAAACATTTTGTTTTTCTTAAAGCCAAATATTCTTAGCTAAGATCAATGTCAGCAACATTTATTCCTACTGTCCCAACAGGTCCAAACAAATATTAAATTGTTACATATTCTATATCTACCAACATATTAAGTTTTATTACCCATTTTGTACATCAGAGTCTCAAGCTGAGCCCAAAACGGTCCCAAACACATAAAAATAAAATAAAACGAATAACAAACTCTTCTGGCATTGATACAAGGAAGAATTGCTTTTGGTGATTTTCATCTTCATTCAAAGTAGTCATGCCTGAGAGAGAAACAACATTTCCTACTTACTGCATTTTTACAATAAAAAGCATGCTTGTGAACATACAAGATGGTATCTTGTAGTCCGTGCGAATGGAAAGGTCACAGCTGAATGGGAATCGCCCCGGGCTAATTGTAAGTGTACCTGTAATACTTGTGCCTCCTCAGTCTGAATCACTCATTACACTTTTCTCCAGCAGGCGCTCACTGAAAGGTCGAGTGACTTTGAAAAAGTCCAGCTCAAAACAAACACAGCCTTATTACCATCAGAGCAGTGCTACGGATGATTAACGTCCAGCAGCTCTCGACCTTTGCTCTGTGCGGCTCAGCGGCCATGTTGGCTCCGTGTGCCTGCCTCGAGCCAAACATCGGCACTGCTCTTGTGATCACTGATCATATGATACATTTACTACCACAGCAGAAGCAGTTCACTGAAGGAAAACTGGTCAATCATTAAACAGTGGCTCACAGTGGCCCCGCTGTGCATAAAGACTGCTGCTCTCCCCACCGCTACTTTAACTGCTCTGCCATTACCAAAGCAAGGATTATTAATGCGCTTCAAACTGTTATTTAAAACACAATCCTTTCTGCGCTCCCCAGACCTCTATTATCAGGGTCAGAAAGGAAACTAGAGACTAAAGAACTGAAATACTCTTCTGGTGCTCCATTCACTGTGCTGAATAAGTCTGCTCGTGATATAGTCAATACACATCAGCTCACTTATCTTCTCTTTGATAACCCACTTTGTAAATGCACAAGAGTCAAATGCAAAGCTGAGTTCAGGGAGTGTTTTAAAAGCATTTCATCACTGCCCTAACATGCTGTAAGTCGCTGCAAGCTACGCTTACTTATTTGTTTTTCTCTCTCTCAAAGTGTTGTATTGTTTGTAACCCTGAACTTCACAGGCGCGAGACGACGCTGATAAAATATTCCATCTGCGAGAGAACTAAAACGTGTCACGCCGGCATTAAGCGTTGACTCCAATGAGTTCACAAGTTGCGTCTCCTCTGATCTGCCGCGTGATCACAAAGACGCTCCGGTTGGCGCAGACAAGAGCAGAAGAAAGTTCCTCGCGCAGACACAAAAGAACGATTTTGATTTAGACCCAAAGAGAAAACGTATCAAAAGGCATTTTTATACATGTCTTTGGCGAGCGCGAGGAGAAAAAAAAAAGAGAAAAAAGCAAGAATTGTGTCAAGAGCAAACAAAACAGAAGGCTTGTTTCTTCCAACAATTGCTTGAAGCTGCGTCCTGCCTGTCAGCCCCTCCCTCTCCCCTCGGAGGCACACGGGACAGGCCCGATGGTCCGGCCCGACGCTTAGCAACGGCATTCCTGCGCTGTCCTAAGTAGCAACGCGCCTCTGGCTGAACTCTTTGATGTGGCTGTCAGGACGCATTTATTTCCTTTTAGCACTTTGTCCGCTTGTCCAGATGTATAAGAGATAAGGCGCCCGCTGTTTACACGGCTCCCTCCGCGGCCGCGCTGTAATTAGATTGTATTGCTGGTCAGTCTTAAGGAGCAGGTGAGGTGAGGCCAGGCAGGAGCCAGCTGTGTACAGATCAGCTGCAGGCTACAGGAATGCCATGGGAGTTTATGCTTTCATGGGCAGCGCTATCGGGCTAACTATGATTCAGTATTAGTATTATTAGTATTGTCGTTTCTTTGTTTTTTTAATATTTTTTTTATTTATTTTTTTGGTCAACACAATTTATTAAACATTCTTACACTTTGCATTTGAAAAACTGTCAATCCCGAACAGTTGGATAACAAAAACACCCATCACTCACTTTTTTCAAAAGCTAAATCAAAGATACTGTATCAAAAATGCACTCTGAAAATGTTTTTGTCCATTATATTTCAGCTAAATGAAACCATACATTTAAACCCGGCTCGCTTTAGATTTTTCGTCACTGAAAATATAATGCCTTATTTTTAGATGAAAACATAAAATGTACATCTTTATATAATACAGCGGTCGTAGAAGTCACATTTACCAATTGTTTTGATGGATCTCATTTGAAAACCACAGAATAGTCTCTCTCCATTGGGATTTACCATGTGTAAAACCTGCTAACCTCTACAAAAATAAGTTAACGCTTGTGTTCTAACCTATCCTACATACTGGATGAAATGTTCCGCAGTATGGCTTCAAATTGACCCCTGTTATTGATAGTCTGCATTACTTTAGTATTTACTTCCTATAAATGCGCGATGAGTTACTTTTCTGAAACTTTAGTGAAGTTTGTGTCATTCAGATCCCACCAACTCCCGAGACATCCCGCTGTGGAGGTGTTGTGCGGTCTCTCTCTCCCTCCTCTCTCCTCTCTGTCTCGTCTCTTTCTCTCTCGCTCTGTTGGTTGGGAGCCATAATCACCGTTGCCTGTGGGTTTATCAGCTTTTATTCGCATAACAACGCGGACAGACAGCAGCGGGGTGATGTATTATCCAGTGGGGGGGATCATCTTTCATCATGACATCCAACACAGCTTCTTCTACTTCTCCTCCCTGCCAACACCCAGTTCTCCTGCCTTTCTTACCCATTTCCCTATCCACTTGCTTTTACTTGTTGTTGTTTTTTTCTCTTTTTTTTGCATAGTCTGAAAATCTCGCGTAAATTGGCGGCGCATTACCATAAGCGGTGTCCGTAGCTCGCTGCGCACACAGACAATGATGACGGGAGCACTCAGCATATGCCCCCGGCCCGGCAAATTAAAACAATGCTCAGCCTGATGAGCTGACTAAAGTGGACAGCAGAGGGAGAGGGGGGGAGCGAAGGGGCTGTGGGAGGACAGCAGATAGGTGACACAGCAGCACCTCCCCATGGACAGAGCAGGAACTGTCGTGAGCAGGTTTGTTTACATTGGTGAGAGGGGATTGGGGGCAGTGTTTGTTGTTTTATTTTTATGACATAATAATTTATCCTAACTCACTATAAGGACAGTAAATGACCAGGAGACATGGCATTTTTTTTCTTCTTCATTTATTTCTTAAACCTTTATAGATTAGTGCCTCTCATGACCATCTCAATCCTGCACCAAAACAAGTTCCATACAATTGTATTTTATTTATTTATTTATTGCAAGGCCACAGACTCCTGGCAACCAACTTCTCAAAATAAAGCCTCCCAGAGACTGTCAACAACTTATTTTTTTTTATTTTTTTATTTTTGCTGTTCCTAACATAGTTTTTGTGCAATGATTCAAAACATTTTCTTTCAGCAAGCTATAAATAATTAATTAATTTTAATTTTTATCTTTGGTATAAAGATAAAAAGATTTTATTTTTTATTTGGTGGTATAATCTTTAATTTTTTTCTTAAACCTGTACAATTTGCTGATTTTTCTTCACTCTGTATCTCATGATTTTACTGTCCATACCTTCATACAGTATGCATGTGCTTTTATGGAGGGTCCTGGCATGTGTGTGTGTGTGTGTGTGTGTGTGTGTGTGTGTGTGTGTGTGTGGAGGGGGGATCCGCCTGATGGATGTGGTGTGCTCGGGCTGAAGCTCCTTGGGAGTAAGTGACAGCACAGATGTGGAATGGACTGCTTTGTTTGATCATCTCCCGGTGATACTGCAGAGCTCCAGTGCGCTGGACAACTGCCTGGGAGGTATAGGAACCCATTTACAGACAAATTTAAGCAACTTCCCATTGCATTGTTGGGGCCATAGAGGCATCTCCCCAGCGCTAGTCCTCCCTTCTCCTCCTCCGGCCCGTGGGTGGCAACAAGGAAGATTAATTGTGGGCAAGCAGCGGGATTTTGAGGATCAAGAAAGGATAGGAGAGGCCCAGCGCTGTGATCTTTCATGCGGGCGGAGAGAGGAGGTAGGCAGGCAGGGCTCTGTCAAATAAAGGGCTCACACCTCCTGTCATGAAAGCCCAGTCAGATGTTTTCTTTCATTGGCATAGTATTGGCACAATGGATAAACCGCAGTACTGGTTTAGCGGGGCGATGCTGGCGCTAAAGTAATGAAAAGAAGGATGTTACTATGTATTTTGTTTTTCTTTTAAATAGGGCTGGATTAAATGTAATGGTGGACAACTGAGAAAGACCTTTTTATAAAATCAACATTAGAACGTTTGTTATAAGGGCAAACCTGTTTATTTTGTCATGTGTTATCCCTTGTTGCAGCATGTTGTTTTCGCAAACATTGTCTGCATCATTTTATGAACTCTTTTCTTACCGACCGCAAACCCGGAAGAAGAACTGATGCGCTCTTAGTAAGCTAGTTGTTAATCAGCATTAACAACTAGCTTTTTTAAAGCTCTCCTGTGAATGTGCCTTTTCACTTATTCAATGAAAGGTTCAGGAATCTGAAGTGAGAAATAAGTTTGGACCACAGCAACTTCACCTTTGACAACAGAAAATACTGGATTTTTAATACACTCACGCATAAGGGTTGGTTTTCTCTTTAAGATATAATATATACAGTGAGAACCAGTTGTTTACATACATTATATAAAAAGACACATATGCATTTGTTTTCAATGTCTGACATGAAACCAGAATTAACTTTAACTTTTTTAGGTCAATTAGAATTCTTTGCATTATTTGTATTTGCTAAATGCCAGAAGAATGGGAGATAGATTTATTTATTTTTTTATGAATTGTTTTAGTACTTTCTACAAAGTCAGAAGTTTACATACCTTTTATACCTTTAAACAATTTGGGATAGCCCAGATGACCCTGATGACGTGTCTTTTTATATAGTGTACATCTGGTTGCCACTGTATATTGATAACAACATAACCTTTTTCTCCATCATCACTTTATTAATTCTTCAAATACACAATATTTATAGCGATGTGTAGGCAGGTTTATGGAGTTTCAAAAATGCTCCCTTGATGATCTGTTTGCTCAATTCGCTTTCTAAATACATTATATATTTGTGAATGTGTGAATAATGATGTTTTTATCAACTGTGATTTCTTCATTCTCCACAGAAACACAGCAATGCATCATGAACTCTACAGTTTCAGTTGATACTGTATATTGCCACTGATTGCGACAAACATACATTGTAGACTCAATAGTTGTACCATTTGAAGTCCACAGTGTTTGTACTGTACAGTATGATTTTAATGCTGTGACTTGAAAATCAGACCTAATATAATAGAAAGACCTAATATATACCACAAACAGCCTATGCATTTATTTGTCCTTATGTCACTTTAAACCTACTTTTTATTGGAACTTTAAACAGGCTTGGAAAAACTGCCAAGCCGGCGCACCCAGTCATCGAAAACAACATTTCTATCGCTGAATATTTCTTCAGCCAAAAGCCCGGTCCGGAGGCATTTGCAGTGAGCTCTCAAAACGCTCTTATTTAGCCATTTTTCTCCCGCTGTAATATGAGACACATGCTGTCCGGCCCTAATGCCTTTCAGAGATGCTATCAGGGCGCACATTATGTGATCGTTTTCAATTCACAGCACTCTCTTTGCCCATGAAGAATATGGTTCCATTTAAACAGTGCCGGCCGCGCCATTTCTCAAGGTTATGCATGGCCATGTAGAAGGAACAACAATAAAAAAGTGGGGAGAAATGCAGCGCGAGACCAACGGCTAATATGTATCTGTCACTCGATGATTAAAGGCCCGGTGAGTTCCTTCGTGCGGGAAAAGGAAAGTATTTTTGCAAAGGCATCAGATAGGGCCGTGTCATGATAAAGTGCCCGCTCCGGCCGCTAAAAGGCTCGGCGGAGGAAGAGGATGTTTTGGACCTTGAGAGCGCGCGCAGGAACAACAATGCAGCAAACTCTTGACCTGTTTGGGAATGTCTCCTCCGCAGCATTTGTCATCGACGCCGCTCCACACTCAGGCAGCTTTAAATTGTAGATGGCATTTATTTGGCAGGTTGACCCCACACGGCAGGGCTACATTGTGCGTGAGTGACGGCTAGCCTTGGGTTGACCAGCGCAGGGGGGGTCACGGCCGGGTGGAGGTCAGGACCTCTGCTGTGCTGCCGTGCTGTCGAGCGGGGCATCAAAGCCAAGCAGGAGGTCCACAGCGTGGGAGGAGTGATAAATCCTCACCTGCCATCCGCAAACGCGAGATCCACGGAAAGTCATAAACCACAGAAGGGGGGAATCCTAGTATTTAAAAAACTGATATAAATGCTAGAGAGGGGAACATTTTATGCTACGTTGCAATTTCAGTACCCAAAACTTCTACCATCTCCCAACAGAAACTAAACTGTAAGGTTTCTGCCTTTCTTTTTGCAAATTCTACTTTTCCATTAAACTTTGCTTTGGAGAAAAGGCTAGGCTAGCTGTTGTTAGCATTAGCGTGACAGTAAAACACCCCTCTGCCACGGCTAACCTTTTTAACTTACTTAACATTTAACTTCTCACTTCCATGTTCATTAATTCCCTTTTCACTTTGCTATGTTGATTGAATTGTTCTTTCTCAAGTGCATAAATATTTAAAACCCCAAAGTGACCGTACTAATTTCTCAATCTTTGTTTTTGCTCTCCTCGCGTAGCCGTCGACTGAAGCCGGCAAGGACAGTAACCCTCTGCCCTACACGCCTCTGCCCCGGGGGTCCAGAGACGGCAGCAACCACAGAGGTAAGAATTCAACTAGAAAATGGAGGAATATTTGAGCTGATTGGAAATGTGTGGGTAAGAAGCTTCACCCTAACAGACGTACCTGTACATGGGTCGACCAGAACACGAGATGTATGAAGAATATGTTTTTATGCTCATATCGGGTGATTGGAGTTGTCACCCTGCTAAATGAGTGTGCACATGACCCTTGTCGCCGCTGTCATAATTTATAGGCAAAAACGGTTAAAGGTTAAGTCGGTCTTTCCTCAATAAGCTCCTCTTTGTGTTGCGTTTCCTCCCCAACAACTGCTCCGGACGCATCCGTCACCACTGCTGTCTGTACTGACGCTAAACACATGGGAGACACTCTGCCACTCATTGGCTCACTGACCAGATATTTGACTGTATTCAACTTAATTTAACACCTTTGTGTGTTAGCAAAGAGAGACTTGTGCTCATATATTGATAGTTAGTCTATTTGGTTTTCTTGTGTTTCTATGCAAAGTAATGATGTACTCCTATGTACTCCACACTGAGGAGTAGAGTAGCTTTCGACAGGGTTTCAGTGGGGCATTAAAAAGCATTAATAGTCATTAAATAAATCGAACCAAAATCAAGGCTTTAAATGACATTAACAATCATTAAATTGAAACAATTAAAACACTGCTCAACAATTTTTAAGTTCATTAAGTCCAAAATGATGGTCTAAATTTTAGATCATTTTGGTATTTTCAATTCCACTATAGATCATATTCAGCTCCAGTTTTGGCTTATCTCTGTTTCAAGTAGCCTGTTTTGTCCAATTATCTTTCCTCTTTGAGGAAATCTTCGCAAATCCTAAGAAAGGAAAAAATGTGTATTTTTTTGTGTTTCGAGTTTGTGGCAATTGCATTCAAACTTGTTTCTGGCTGTAAAAAAAACCTGTTCTAAATCCCATACAATGTGATTTAATGTGGACTGACTTTTTATGAGAAATACCCCAAAAGAAACATTACATTTAAATGTAATGGCAAGTCCAAGAACTGGCAAAATAGCAATAACAAGGCAAAAACAAATTTACTAGCAGGCACGGAAACCAGAACAGGAGACACACTAAAAAGTGCTTCCACACCAAACGCTTTTTGCGCTTCAAAAACGCGCCTAAAGCCCGTAGTTGGACGCTTGTGCTTACTTGAAGTCAGACGCTTGACACAAATGTCACCAAGTGTCAAGACGCTCTGGCCGCACGTCAGCTCAGAGTGTGTTCGTAGCCATCTTGGAAGTAGCTCTTGCCTGAAAAATACCTGCTGTTTGGGACAAACTAGTCTCCCTCTTTGCTACTACCGTGTACCATCTTTAACTATATCCCCATTCCAAACTTTGGAACAGCCTTCCCCTACATGTACGCTCGGCTCAGTCTGTAGAGGAGTTCAAAACCAAATAAAAAACTCACCTGTTTGCTTTGGCCTTCGGTTCTATATCCAGATACAATTTGTGCCTTTTATATTACCTGTGCTTAAGTTTTATTGTGTATATTGTACATTTTGCTACTGTACTTGCACTTTGGTCAACTGAGATTGTTTTTAAATGTGCTTTAGAAATAAAATTGACATATTTTGTGCCAGTGAAAGGCGGGAGGAAAGAACCTGGCTAATGGCCGCCTTCCATGAGCGTCTTCCCCTGTACCCCTCTTTTGGCAGCAAACTGTTCATAGGCGTAAACTTGTGCCTGTTGCAGCGCAGCCATAGGGGACAAACCACCATGCCAAAGATCGATGAAAAATAAAAGTGGGCTGTCTGCTGGGTCAGTTCATTCTGTTACGGTTGGAGGTGGAAATGAGACCCAAATGCAAAACAGCCCAAAAATCAGAGGTGAAATAAAATGTAATGGCAAGTCCAAGAACCGGCAAACTAGCAATAACGAGGCAAAAAAAACTTACTAGCAGGCACGGAAACCAGAACAGGAGACACACTAAGCACAAACAATGAACCAACAAGGGACATGGAAAACACAGGGGTCTAAATACAGAAGGAACAGGGAACAGGTGAAACACATTAGGGCGGGGCAGGTACACAAGGGAAGCAAAGCAAAACCACAAGGACAGAACAGACATGAACAAGAACACTACATACAACTAAGGGGGAACTGAACACAAACAGACAGAACCATGACACATTTTGTAAATGTATTAATTTTAATATTACAAGGAAGGACATATCAAAATAAACACATGGAAGTTCCTATAATATGCTTTATTTAGGCTTTTTAACAGCTTTTTTTGTCCTATAGCTTTGTATGTGTCATAGCTTAAAATAATGCAGACATGTTTAGAAAATACCCCTAGAATCTCAGATATTTTACAATGTAGTTACACAATATGCCAGCTGAGGGCGCAATGCAGCTTGAACTATCGACTGCTGTGAGAAGGTGGTTTGAATTGACTGTAGACACTGTATGTCAACAAAAGCAACTGGTATTAATACTAACGGGCAAATATAAGATAGTATGACTATGAACAAGTTGGTAGGAGTGTGCAGACTCTAAAAAACTCCGTGTGGGATGGTCTTCTCCCTAACCTACAGGCCTGCAGAATGTTGTAACTTTATCCAAAACCTCGATATAAAGTCGTGACAGTTCTGACAGCCTCCAATGATGATGTCTCAGAGTGGACACAGGAAGCGCTCTATTCTTTGTCAAAGCCAGCGCATTTAAAGGTGAGTGGGCTGCGACGCATGAGATATCCTCCCCTCGGTATGAAACGCACCCCCATTTGTTACTTTTATGATCCAGCTCTGCAGCCTTAGATAACCGAGCTCTCATCTTCGCCCTTCCACTCCTCTCCATTCCCCCCCACCCCCCCCATCCGGCTCCTCCGCCTTTTACGCGCTTCAACACTTGTTAAACATACCGGGAGAACAAACGCGTGCTTATACAACAAGGACCATTTTTTCACACGCCGATTCCAAACTACTGCTTTTGGGGTTGAGTTTGAGGATACGGACATTTGCACTGGGACAATGTAAGGCATGCTGTGTTGTTGAACAATGTAGCAGCCTCTCTCATGGGGATATAAACAATTTGCTTTGCGTTTGATGGCAGCACTCTGTGAAAGTTGCCCGGAATCAAAGAAAACGTATTGTACATTTGCTTACAAAGACCGTAGAAAAGTGGTTTATACACTAGATGCTTTCGCTGTCTTTGTACTAGTTTATTGGCGTTCACTTGGCCGAGTTTCTGGTCTACTTTTGGTGGCTGGGTTTGAGCTTTGTCTCAAGACCATAAATCCTACATTGAGTTGTTTGTCCTGGCCTTGTTGCTTTTATTTATTGATGTGTTCATGGGAAAAGATAATTTTTCAAGCTGAACAGTGGAACTTTTGTTTTATATTCGGTCAATTTGAAGCGTTTGACAGCTCTCTATTTGAAAAGCTCCTCTTTCTCCTGCTCTTAGTAGTGTGCACACTCCCCCTCCCATGTCACCTGTGCAGCAGTCCCCCCCCCCCCCCCCCAAAAAAAAAAAAAACACAGTGCCAAAGGTAATTACAACCAGGGGGAGCTCCCAGAGGAGGGGCTGCCTGTCAGGTCACTGCCCAGACTGAGCGCCGTGGCCAAGGACACCACTGTAGGACAAGCACCTATCAGAGGCAGACAATGAAGTAGCCTCATTCTCCTCAGATGGACAACAGATAGACACAAGGAAGATAACAGAGGGCGTAAGGACGCTTGGAAGTGGACTTGTGGAGTGGAGAGTCTGACAGTAGTGCAGTGCACAGAGGCCTGGGGAGCTGCAGCACTGTCACCTCCGCTCTGGGTCTGAGAGCGGTGCCACATGTGCTCAGCCCGCAGTATTGTCTTCATGAACACTGGCCTTCACCACACATTCAACCTCCACACACTGTGCACCCCCACGCTGGGTTATTTATGACACTGTCACTGCTGTGCTGGTGTTCAGAGGAGATGCTCTGATAGATCTAATTATACCTCTACATGTGCACTGATGACTGATATCTACATGTGTACACAAGATGTTAAGGAAAAGTTGAGTCCATGTGTATATTGGAGTAAATAGTCCATGGAGGTGTGTGTTGGTATCAGATGAAGTGTGAGCAGGCCATCTCTCAGCGCTGACAGCTCCAAATGAAGACATGTCTTTGTAGTGTGCTGCAGTATGCCTGAGACGTGCCTACAGTACCAGCCCTGGGCTGTTTCATCTTGTGTTTCTGGGCCTGCTTCCAGCTACTTTGTATGTATGTAACTTAAATGGTGCACAACTGTTATTAAACTCCCAGAGGAACGCAGGTTTCAAAGCTCAGAAAAAAGCGCTCCTTCCTGATGACACCCAGGGGGCACCGCACATTTGTTTGCCAGTTTACTTTCATTACATGTGGTGATCCGCACTGCGACTCTGCTCCGCAGCCAAAATGGAGCGATGGGAACAGATCCAAAGTAAGAGTAAACTGTTTTACAGTCTCTGCACAACAAATAAACAAACATCTGGAAGCATTCAGAGCGGCCCATTAGAAGGGCTCTGGGCTCTGCCAAAAAGGGCTAAATGATGAGGAATGGGCTGTCGAGAGGCTGCTGGAGACAGGCAGAGGCAGATGACGGAGCTGTGGGTGCTAAGCACTGGCTTTTAGAACTCAGCTGGGCCCAGACACAGCTCCACCTGCTGCCCCCCCTCACCCCTCCCTCCTGCACAGACATCTGTACAGCATGAGTAATGGGCCACTGCAGGACTGTGGGGCTCAAACTCAGTCTGTCATTATGAAGCTGTGACTGATGACTTCATGTTCATCACACCACGTTCCTATTAACCTCCTCCTCCTATTGAACTGAATGTGACAGACAAACTAAGTTCTCATAGCCCCCATACCGCTAAATGTACAGGCTAATAGGAACTTTATGATCTCAACATTTCCCACGTTACCTAATAGAAGGCTTTAACTTTTTAATTAGGTTTTGTAATAATTTGAGAAAAGAGAAAGTTGTGTCCCGTTCCAAAAGATCTGCGTTTTATCCCCTGCCCCTTTCCATCGCATTGTTGACTACACATTTGTATCACATAGCCAGTAGGACAATGCTTCTTTATCCAGCGGAGCATATGTTTTTGTGGTTATTTCCGTGCCTGTCCTCGGTCATCCTTCAGTCCTGTTTGATGTCACTCTATACGTCTGCTGAAAAGTCCCATCAAGCGGGTGTTAATCTCTCCGATCCCCTACGCATGGAAAGATCTGAGGTCCGTGAGGATAGACAGAGCACCGCTGACGTTCTCCATCGGACATGAACGTGCTCTGCGGTACATTTCGGCGGGCCTGTAATGACTTTAACAGCGCGATGTGTCCCCTGATAAACATCATTCTAGAACTCAAAGACCGCTCCTGGCCAACGCTCAACCCCAATCAGTGCTCTCCTTTCTTTCTTTTTTGAAATAAAACGAGTTCCCGACATACGCCAAAGAGGATGAAGAAATGTTGTATAAGATGATTTACGCGTTTTCCCCGGAGCGTTGACTAATCGGACACTCAGGTCAATGAGGTGCACTGAGAATGGACAGACATGGGGATGGTATTTAGCTCTGTAAAAAGGTTTGCCAGCAAAAAAAACATGACGCGCTAGTTCCTCGGGACGACATGCCAGGCCTGGACTTGAGAAGCTGTCAGAGATGAGTTCCTAGTGGGCTGGACTGTAACTGCAGTGTCTGATTCACAGTGATATTATAAATCAACAATGTTTCAAAATCCAAAGCAAGAGAAATGGGGTGTTTGTGTGGGATGAGGAGATTTTCCACAGTGATTAGGTCTGGCATGCTATCTCAATAAGATCGTGCTATCATATTATAAATCATTTTCAATTTCGGTACTATTGCGGATCAAGTATCCTGGCTGACTGCTGTGATGAAGCTAGAGGTGGGTGAAAATACAACTTTTTTGCTACTGAAGGCAGTAATTATTTGTATTTTTCTGGTTTTCCTCGTGTTATCCTCCTTTTTTCTTCAGTTTGAGCTAGTAGGCAGCAAGAGAGATGATGACCACGGTAATTTTCAAGATTTCAGTGCATTTTGATGTTTAACACATTTGTATGTATTGGATCACCAACACTATTGTTTGTAGCCATATATAGAGGCCTATTACTTGGATCAAAACTAAAATCACAAATCGCCGATCTCTCCGCAAAAAATGGGCCTCAAATCCTTCATGATGCGTCTCTCAAATGAGTTGTTCTGGGCTGTAAAAAAAAAAAGCTAGCAGCTGTTAGCAACCTCCTGTTAGCTAGCTGCAAGCTAATATCGCAACAATAACAGACAACAATAGAGTTTGACAAAATGCAAAGTCTCCCTTGTTTACATTTAGAATGTCCGAAAAAGGGCTCAAGTTCGCATTAATCCAGTGTAGTGAACACATGTAGCCTCTCACTCCAAAATGCCGTGATGCTGTCAGTGCATCATGAACTTCCATTCCACACTTTTTGCCCAATGTCCCACTTGCACCATATATACTCCTTCGGTATAGGGGACAGGCTCTATTTCCTTTATCTGCGCCCGATGATGTGATATTATTCGCGTGCAGAGTGGATTGGCCCGGCAACATGAATATCCATTAGAGCGGCCTATGGAGATGGATGAGGCGCGGGGGGACGCGGCGGAGTGGGCCTGCGATCCTTCATGGCACCTCCACACTGCACTGTACATTCAGACGGATTAGAGTAGCACCTCTCTTTCACTCGCTTTTGGAAGTATCTATGTGAGGTTTATGGTAAGTTCTGTTATTAATAGATCTATTATTAATTTATGGTTTAGAATGAAGACTCTTCACTCACATTTCAGCACTTTTTTTCTTAGTAGAAAACTGTATTTTTTTTTCTAGTCTATGTGCCCATTTGAAACTATATGAAGTCAAATTTGGGTTATGGGCCAGGCATACTGTAGTTGTATTGGTGAAAGCATAATTACAGCAATACATACAAACGAGCACATTAGTATAAACTGCATTTGTCAAACCTTTAATCATCAAAATCAGAATAGTTTTTATTGCCATTGTTTGAGGACAGGTTCACAAACAAAAACAAATTTCTTGGCGCAGACGTGCAACATAAAACATACAGTGCCTTGCGAAAGTACTAATATAATACCATATCTTTTGCACATTTTGTCATGTTTATAAACCTAAACATAAATATTTTTTTTTTACTGAAAGTTCACACTCAAGTAACAGACAACTGTGAAGTGAAAGCAAAATGATATGTGATTCTGTCATTTTTCAAAAAATAGAAAACCGAAAAAGTTGGGCGTGCACAAGTATTCATACAGCATGAAATAATACTTTGTGGAACCCCCTTTTGCTGCAATAATAGCAGCAAGTCTTTTGGGGTATGACTCTACAAGGTTTGCACATCTAGAGACTGACATTTTAGCCCATTCCTCTTTACAAAACAACTCAAGCTCTGTCAAATTAGAAGGAGAGCGTTTGTGAACAGCAGTTTTCAGGTCTTTCCACAGATTTTCAATAGGATTTAGGTGAGGACTTTGACTGGGCCATTCTAACACATTATAACAAATATGTTTCTTTTTAAACCATTCCATTGTAGATTTAGCTTTGTGTTTAGGGTCATTGTCCTGCTGGAAGGTGAATCTCCGCCCCAGCCTCAATTTTCTTCTTGACTCCAGCAGGTTTTACTCCAAAATGTCCCTGTATTTTGCTCCATCCATCTTCCCAACTATTCTTACAATCTTCCCAGTCCCGCTGAGGAAGATTGTTAAGTTTAAGTTTCTTCAGCTGCCGCAGGAAGAACATCCTCTGCTGGGCCTTTTTGATGAGGGAGTTGATGGTTGGCTCCCATTTGAGGTCCTGGGTGATGGTGGTGCCCAGGAAACGGAAGGAGTCCAAGTTGGAAATGGGGGCGGGAGAGTGGGGGGGACAGTGGAGCTGTGTCTTTCCTGAAGTCCACGATCATCTCCACTGTTTTCTGGGCGTTCAGATCCAGGTTGTTGTGGCTGCACCAGGACGCCAGCCGTTCCACCTCTCTCCTGTAGGCGGACTCATCACCGTCCGAGATGAGCCCGATGAGGGTGGTGTCGTCCGTAAACTTGATCAGTTTAACGGATTGGTGACTAGAGTTGCAGCAGTTCGTGTACAGGGAGAAGAGCCAGGGGGAAAGTACACAGCCCGGAGGAGTTCCAGTGTTTGTAGTCCGACTGTCCGAGACGATCTTCCCCAGCCGCTCGTGCTGTCTCCGGTCCGTCAGGAAGTCAGTGATTCCCCTGCTTGGGCTTGTAGTTAGTAATAGCCCTAAGCCCCCACCACACTGCTGCAGAGTCATTAGAGGAGAATTGTTGTTGGAGATGGGCTAAAAAAACACAGATTTAGCTTTTCCCCTCCTCCCTGCTAAAGAGGTATCGTGCATCCCTGTAGTGGTCACTGTCTCCATTCCTGTGCGCCGCCTCTTTATCCTTACACAGCTGTCTGAGTTTGGGTGTGAACCAGGCCTTATCATTGTTGAAACAAACCCTAGTGCGCGTTGGTATGATGCACGCCTCATTGAACTGGATGTATGAGGTCACAGTGTCCGTATATTCATCCAGGTTGTTACCAGCCTTTAATGCTCCCCAGTCTGTTGTCTCCAAACATGAGCATAGTTTACAGTAGAGTTATAATGTTTACTTCACCATTCAGAACTTTATCACCAAGGACTAAAAAAATCACTTGGAAATGTTTGCATTGGCATTCTGAAAAGCTACAAATGACTGGCACGCCGAAATGAACAGCAGAAAAGGGAATTCTAAATAGTTCTGAAATAAGTCTTTCTGAATAAAATATGGCACAAACATCTCTTTGTGACATATTCCATTTTAATGAGACTTTTCCAGACAAGTAACAAATGTTCTCCATTTGTTTGTGAAGGCTGCGATTTATTATCAGCGTGCCGTGCTGCTTTGGCTTCCCCTCCCAAACCCCTCATGCACTTATATTTAAAGCTAGTAATTGTTTACTGTAACAAGCATTTCTAGACTTTAAATTAAACTGGCTGATTCATCCTCACAAAGATGCACATCCATCATGCCTGAAGTATGATTATTACAGGCTGTGAAGTATTTTCTCAACAGCAGGAAAATATGCAGCCTCCTAAATCTCAATGGTCCGTGACTATTTCAGACAACCTTGTGTTATTTATGACTCGGCAAACTCTGCTCGAACTGCAGGCTTATTAGAAGGCCCAAGAGATCAAAAGGCTTTTGGACATTTTAGCTTTTTTATATCTTATTCTGTAAACTTAAGGTGAGACGCTGCACGTGAACAGAGATTTAGGAGATATCAATTTGAAACCTTTGTTGTATAATATAGGCATAAAATTGCCTATATTATCAGTGAATAATGGATCAAAAGGCCATACTGCCCTTGCTATACCCGATCCCGGGTATATATACCCTGAAAAAGCATGTAGGCAAGGCATGTTTATTTATACCACGCATTTTGTACACAAGGCAACTCAATGTGCTTAGTTTGGCAGGCCAGGCAATTTGAATTACAGCGTCATCTCGTCAGCTTTCGTGCTTATGTGCTTACACGTCAACATTAGTGAGTTAATATGCATGGAAACAACAAAGGAGTGCAGTGTTTTAGTTATTTCCTGGAAAACTTTGAAGTGTGACAAAAAAAAGAAGGGTGAGTTTGTTCTATTTTAATTCCGACATTAAAATTAAGTTAAAGAAGAAAACTAGCAAAAATTTCAACATGTCACTGTGTGAAAAACAACTATGTTTTGTGCCATAATTGTATAAATTAAGTTTTATTTTCTGTATTTTTAAAGGACACTTAATCACCAAGGACAATATTTGTCTGCATTCTGTTGATTGGTTAGGCTCCAACTGCTGCCGACTCTGATGTCGGGCTCCAACTGCAAATACAATTATTAGGGATGTAACAATTCATCAAAAATCTATTTAAAATCGATTTAATATGCATAAAATGTCAATCGATGTAAAAAATAAAAGAATTGATGTTAAATCCACCCTCAGCTACTCCATTTTGCACGACTGGAATAGCTTTATTCTCACATTGCATCGTTAGAAACAACGAGCTCAAGACAAGCGCCACACCTCCCCCCGCCTCCCCCCCCCCCCAACACACGCCACACCATGTAAACACATACACGCATAGGCATCGAAGCAGCCACTCTAACTAAAGTTAGTGGCTACGAGATTAGCGATAGCGGCTAACACAGAGTTTAGCATTTTGATAGAAGTTTACCAAAGGTCGTAAACTGACAAACATCTGACCAACGGGGTCTCGGATCCTGCTGAAATCCTCAAATGTCCGTTTGTCATATAATCCAATATCTACAGAGAACTGTCATGTCTTTTTCCTCCTTATGATTACAAAGGCTGCACCGGGAGGCTGTGTAAGGGTTGCTGGGGGAAAAAAACTGCTGTTCAAAAAAAAAAAGTTTGGTAAAATAAAGATTTGTCTCAAAATGTTTACATATCTTATTTATGCTGAAAACATGTACATTTACAAGCACACATGTCAAAATGATTATATTTTCATTTTCAGAGACAGTTGCAGTTTTTTACAAGGACAAAAATGCAGATGTTAAAACAAAAGAAACATTGGTATGAAAGATTTTAAAACATCGGAAAATATCAAAATTGGGAACTTAAAGCCGGAAATCGAATCGAATCGGGGCTTAAGTGAATCGTTACATCCCTAACAATTATACATTTTTGCTAACGGCATGCTGACAAATGGTAGAAATAATCTGCAGCTACTTTGAAACATAGAAAGGTACCACCTCGTGACATCAGCAGGTGGAACAAAGAGCTTGTAGGATTGCCCCAAAACACTTCACTGATTCGAAATACAACTCTGAGTATGTTTTTGATTAAAAGGACAGCCTCATAAGATGATAAAAAATCTCCCAAAATATGTTTGATTTCCGCAGAATATGAGCCTGTAAATGTGTCAGAGCTCTATAGACAAGGACGTGATTCTGTGCCAAAGCCCAGGCCCAGCCCATTTGGAAGACCATTCTTGTTTTTTTGGACCTTGGTCTACTTCCCACTTGCTCTGGTCATTCTCATGAAAGCCTATAAATCACGCAAAGTAGAGAGGTCACCGCTTGAATCAGCTCCCAAATGCCCGATCGCTGACCATTACTCATTCTTCTGCTTTGATTTGTAGCCGACGTGCATGACAAGCGAGATGCAAGTCTGTGCTTTCCAGTCATCTTTCAGTTCGAGTTTGTTCGTGCGTGCGTGCGTGTGTGTGTGTGTGTGTGTGTGTGGAGGGAGTGTCGTTGTGCTTTTCCAAAGGTGCAAGTCCATCATGGTAATTTAGCATGAGGCTGCGCTGCCAGATGGTTTTGGATATTTTTACAGCAGGATGGATGCCGGGTCCTGCGCGTTTCTTCTGTGTCAGTAGCCCTTGAAACAAATTGCTTGGCGAGTCGGTACCCTTCACGTTGACGAATGACCACTAACGCGCTGCCAGATGCCGGACAACTTGTCATGCTAAAAGGGGACAGCGTTGGACCACGGAAAGTCCTTGTTGCGCCGTAATTATTGTATATGACCATAACTGTTTGCACGGGGGATACACGCTGTCTCATATTTGTGCAAGTTACAATCGCGAATTCCTTGATTTGTCTCATTGCTTTACGTCGGACCATGCATCTTAATCAAGCCGCTCTAAATAAATGATGTTTTGAGTAGGCTGTAGATCGTAATTCTGCGGTAACTGATCTCGCACGCGGTAATCATTCAAGATGAAAACATGCCTTAATGCTAGTCTGGTTAATGGCTCCAACAAATTAGATTCCAATTCACTCGTGGGCTAGTTTATCACGGCGCCTGACAACACATTTTGCATTGGCTAACAGCTGCGCTACATCACCCAAGCTCTCTCCGCCGGGGCATGATTGTAACTTAGCCGTACATGCGATAGAAAGCACTAATATGTGGTGAAAAAAGGGGGCTCCTGGTGATAATTTACAAATAGGAAGAAAGGCAAACACACTCGCAACAGCGGTGACGCAAGGCCACGGGTCGTGCTTAGCCATGCTGAAGCTGTTAGCAAGTTAACAAAGGACAGCTGACGTTTGACATGTGGAGAACATGTGGAGCCAAGGGCTTTAATGTCTACTGTACTTTTCTATAGGTAGCAAACAAAAATGCTTGTGAAAAAGGGAAATGTTTAACAATGCAATATACGATACATAGGACTACTGCAACCAAAAACACATGTCAGTTGTTGGATCATAGATGGGAGAAGCCCATACGTTTCTTGATAGCGTCTAAATTTGTCGCTTCCACATGTAGGCAGCAGTTGTCAGAAAAATGGCAATAATAGATACTTTTCCAAAAAATCTATGAAGTGTTGAATTTAAAGGACCTGTATCATGCTATTTTAGCCATTCCAAAGTAAAGTATAGGCATTTATATGATATATTGTACCTCTACCACTACGGAGCACTAATTTTTGTGATAAATATAAGTATTTTCTGGAGGTGTTTTTCCAACCCGGAAGACAAAACGCTTGGATTCAGTTAACTCCGCCCCCTCTCGCGCTCATACAACTTTACCGTAGTAGAAATATATATATTTATCACAGCAAAAAGTGAAGTTACTTCATGATGCTGTTATAAGGAGTTAACATGTGCAACACAGCTTCATGGCTAAATGGCTAACACACACGCTAACATGCATTTTGATCGACTCACCAGTCTGATGTTTCCAGTATGGGATTTGCGCTGGTTATAAAAGTTAATCCATTTTGATTCTGGCCAAGGTTCATCAAGCATCCATCAGCGACAGGCTCAGACAAACACTATTTTGGCTGATAGTCGCTAAATCCCGGAGGGAAAGTCCAACTTCTATGGCCTCTTCTTTAGGAAGGCTGAATAAAGTCCTGTCCTCGCAGCCAAACGCGCTTTTCTCCGTGACATTATCGTGAGGTAGAAAAAAGAACAGGTGTCCAGACTCCAGAGTAGGTTAGAAAAAGCTCCCTCTTCACAACTTTCGGTGCAACATGACATGACCATCTGTTCAGACCGTTCGGACGCTCAGGGGGTGCGTTTGTTTTCGGTACAGGGGCAGCGCAGCGTCAGGCACTTCCTCTTTTTCTTTTCTTTTTTATTTATTTATTTTTATTTATTTATTTATTTTTTCTTACGACAGAAATAATGAAAAAAGCAGTTTTACAAATGAAAATCAGGCCGTAAGGCATTAGATTACAGACGTCGAGCACTTCCGTTCCGCTGTGACGACACAACTGAACATGCCAGTCGTTTACCAGGAGAGGGCGGAGCAGCTGCTCAGAGCGCAGGATTCAGGAGGATTACTGAGAACTGCGTGAATGAAGCCAAAAACCGCTCTGGGGGTGTTTTTGGTAAGGAAATAGCATAACAACATGGTTAAAAGCTCAAAAAAGTCGATTTTGCATGATATAGGACCTTTAAAAAAAATTTATACATTTTGTACTATGTCACTTTTGTTTATTTAGCGCTTATAAAATCATTCAGTTATAAACACCGAAATGCAGCTCCAAAATGTATATTTAGAATATATTTACAGCTGTCAAATAAAGTTTATTACGAGTTCTGTTTGCAGGTCCAGGAGTTTGAGTTTCTGGCTCGCACCTCCTGCCTGCTCTGGATGATACAGCACTGTTTAAATTAGAACTAAGTTCCTCCAGGCTTTGCAGCTTTATTAACAGTCTCAACATCTGACAAGTTGTTGTATGGAGCCAGGAGTTTTTCGAGTGTGAGTGTGTTTTTTCTTTTTTTATATAGAATACAGATGTGCAGAGGCGGGGCTCTCCAAAAATGCATTCAAACATCAGTCGTACTGTGGTTTGAAACATATAGGCTACAGTCTTAAAGGCATGACTCGAGGCCGTTCTCTTGGGAGTTCACACCATTGGAAATCCACATTTACTGAGAAGTGTGTTCAAAAGAGCTACGCAAACTGTTTAATGAGGCAGTAAAACATATTTCCTAGACAGCAAAGACATTAATGAATTGAAAGGTTTGTAGCCTACTATATTTATGTTGTAATGTGTTACCTAGACATTAAAGTCACGTTACCATTAGCTTGCATGCTAATCTCCACCACCAATCACTGCACCAAATAAATCATCTAAATGCTCCGATGCTTGGTAGTTTGTTTAACGGCGGTTGAGTGGTTGTTACAAAATGGCCTTGATTATTATGAGTTGGCTCTGTTTGGTGTCTAGTGCTAACTCCTCCAATGAAAACACATCAGGGAAATCTTCCATCCGGTAGCATGCTAGCCTTGTTCTGTTTACAAGTACTGGAAGGGTCCATATAGAACAGCCTCCTCAGGCAATTGTTTCCTGCTACTTGCCTCCCTGCTCTAGAGATGTGGTGGTGAAGTCATCTGTCAATTACGCTAAGCTCCGTTGGGCCATTGTCTAAACTGTTTTCTCACTCACAGCAGAAGCTACTGATTTATTGTCAGCGGCCCGGGCATCAATACACAATGGAGAGACACTGAGCCGTGACGTCTGAACACCAACTATTGTCGGAGTATCAGCAGGGCTCAAATTAAGTGCCATTAAGATTACTCATTTTACTGGGCCTGGCAAGAGTCAGCTTTGGATATGCCACTGTATTATTTAGGGCGAGCCACTGCAGGCTCACTAGCAGACAAAACGTTATAATATAAGCATCGCAATTTTTTTTTACTTTGACATTAAAATTAAGATGTTTTAGGAGAAAACTAGCTACAAATCTCAACATTGACCACTGTGTGAAAAATTTATGTTTTCACCTGCCGTGTCAGGAAGTTTAAAATGCTCTTGAATATTCATCTGTACATTTTGATGAAACACAGCAATATAGCTTTAGATAGTGTATCAAAATGCCTTTACCCTCCATTGACGTCTATTTGAGATACAGAATCTGACACCAGCTGTTTCTCTAACAATATCTGAAGTCTTGTTAGACAAACTGTCTGTTTGTAATCCACTTCTTTTAGATCTACTGTCTGATGATTACGATATAAAAACCCAACTTATACTACTGAAAGTGAAGACAGTTTTTAGGGTCATCTCGTCTCGCTTTGCCCTGGAGCTCAGCGAGGTCCTCCCCACATGAATGCCAACCCTGTTTTACCAAACCGACGTGCATTTCATCTTCCGTTAAGATACCAGGCACATCAAGTAGCAGGTCTGTGCTACTTATGTGGACTGAAAAGGCCAGGGTCACGAAAATACAAGAAAATCCACCACAACCTTTTAATACGTCACTTTGATTCACTGAGTAAGTCGCCTTACACGGACAGAGCAGCTTTCTATGTCACTATAATGGAAGTGGACAAGTTATTGCAGCATCATAATTTGATTTTGCTTATAGATTCTGGCATTTCGTGTCGCTCCTCTACGAGAAGATTGGATTGACTGTATCATTTTGGTCAAAGATGCAAATTCATCCCCAGACTTGTGGTGATTTTCCATCTTGGTCGCTTCACCGAGCTCTCTTGGGATATGAAAGAGTGGAAGATTTTCAAATAAATCCTAGCCTTTATATTTGCATAGCTGATTTTCGCATGAATACCAAAATATCAAGAGGCCACAGCGTTTAATAGAGTATGCAAAACTGGAAAGAGTTTGCAGAGAAATTGAATAAATCCAATCATGAAAATGCCCTTTGCGCCTGGAGAGCTGCATCGGAGGAGTACAATATGCTTCTGCATTTGACACCATTAGCGAGAGTTAACGCGTAACCTTTGGCAGCGCTGGACAAATCTCAGCTCGTTCCGGGCTTCTTCTAGGGCAGCCCTGTCGAGCGCTCTATATTCGGACATTTGGATAGATGAAAAAGAGCATTTTTGAATGTCTGGGGGTGGCTGTGTGCATGCAATGACCCCGAGCAGCCAGCAGCATCTCAAGGCAAGCTTTTGTTTTCGCCTGCCCTTTTGATCCATGGCTAAAATAACAAGCTTAGTTACGGTTGCGCCCTCAGCCTTATGGGGAGGTAGTTTGAAGCGTAATTTTACAAGAGTTCACCCCCTATAGAATATATAGCACTATCGCTGGTGTTATTGTTTTGCTTTATGTTGCCACCTCTAGATTGTAATGGCCCGGCTTGAAAGGATGATATTAAGATAACCTTGGGAGAAAAGCGATAACACAGCCATGGGCGTCCATCCTTCGCGCCATCGCTAACCCGTTTTGACATTTGGCTGAGGAACGGCTCGAGCACCCCAAGCAGACCTTTCTACTCCAGCACTTTTCCCTCTCTTTCCAGTTTTCCAAATCTCTTTTTTTCTCCCTCAGAGTTGGATTTTGTCATTGAGTCATTTCATGAAGATCCTGTATTTCATAACATTTGAATGGTTTATTATGTTGTTTTCTTGGAACGTGAAGTTGTGGTAGATCTCCAGAGGCTGATCATTACTTTGAGACTGGAAATGTGTCAACCAAGCAGTATTCTGAAAATTGTTTCTATTTGATTTAATTAAGATCGTACTTTTATTCATGGTTTACCTCAAGGCATCGTTGTTGGACCACCATAGTTTCCAATTAGGTTCATATTATTCATTCATTTGTATGTTTGTTTATGAAGTTGGTGGTACTGAAAATAAAGTATTCACCAACCATTTATCTTCTCAAAAACAAAGTTGTAATTGTAATTGTAGAAACAAAAAAGATTTTTGTAGGGATGTCCTTACTACGAAATTAAGTACTCAACAACACCCACCTCCTCCTTTCTCCCCAATGTCAAGTTGTATTGAGATTTGCGGTTATCCATTAGTAATCCTTGCGAGATACAACGCACAAATCAAGGATATTAGCCGCGGGATGTGCAGTCGATAATATTTGGCTTCATTAATTCCCATGCCCTCGGATGACACCCATTGCCGGTTGGGTCCGAAATCTCATCCCCCTTTTCTCTTCTCTCCATACCTCAGCTGTGGCCCAACCAAGCAGCCAAGCAGATAATACGCTGTGAGCTCTGAAACATGTACCATTATAATTAGCTTTGTCAGGTCCTAGCCCCTGCAACCCCCATGCAGATAATATGATAATATGTCTTCATAACCAGCTGACCTTACATGCTCAATATTTCTCCCCTTATGAAGATTACATGTCAATAAAGTAATTGAGTCCCCGGGTGTGTGGCAAGTGAAGATTTAGGTTATTGGACTTTTCAAGGCAGTGATGTACGAGCGTTATTATTCTACCTGTCAGGAGATGTGCAGGGGGCTGAGGACTGTCCGGGAGTGTCATATGAGGGGGGAGAGAAAAGATAAGGGAAAAGGGCTTAGAAGGAGAGGAGGATGGAGGGGGTCGGCGGAATGTAACAGTCGGAAATGAAGACAGGCCAGGGAGAGACGCGGGATGAAGCCGAAGAGGCAAGATCATTTCTCACGCGCGCCGACACTTCTGCACTTAATCATTCCCTCATACCTTCATGCGGCGGGCTCTCCCTTCGCTCTCTGCATACGAACAAGGATATGTCATATTAATTAAGAGGGGTAGAGCTACCGGGGCCAGCTATCCGTCTATAACCGGGCCGTACCGAGGCCACGCCAACGCCACCGGTGAAATATGTCGCACAACGCAAACCTATCATGGCATCGCCGTCACTCCTGATTGGCTGCCGAGGACCCATCACTTTGAAGCGTGGCAGGGAATCACTCTGTGTAATATGATGTGACCGTGGTTTCAAGCATGCAACGTCAACTTGGATGCTATTAAATGGTTTCAAGTATGCAGGGCGGGGTCTGCTAATAGCAATTAGAATGCAGATAATGTTCATTTGGATTGACACTGTTGGGATGATGACTCATCTAATTTACAAATTGTTATAATGGTAAAATATTTTTCTATATATTCTAAAATATGTGTGATCTAGAACCAGAAAACAGAATAATGTTTGGAAGATATTCAAATTGACACTATCAGGTTCATCTCTAATGTCAAGAAATGTGTGAAAAATTGGGAATAATTTTGGAAAAAATTGGGGAAATTTTGGAGAAATAGTGGCAACAAAACAAAAAAAAATTTAAACAAAATAAAAAAAGCTGAAACCAAGTCTCTTCCTTTAATGCTGTCCCTGGACCAACAGCATCATAACTTTTATTTTTTCGATACCAGTAGTACCTAAACTTTTTTTTGTTTTGTCAATACCATACTGGTATCATTTAACAGTACCAAGCCCGACTCGGAAAGTCCACATTCAACATTTTTCAGAGGAGTCAGTTTTTTCTCCAACCTATCGTGCATGTGTTCAGTTGTAGGAGAAACCAGGGCAGCCGGTGCACACTCCACAGAGAAATGGCCTCACCCAACCTGGAATTGGCCCGGGACCTTTTTGGTATCACCCAAGACTATTCTGTCAAATAAAGCCTATAGCTTTTACAGGTCAATGAAAGAAATGCCCCAAGGCTCCATCTTAGGGCTATTTTTTTTTAAAATCTGTTTGCATGAGTTTAGTTGAAGTTATTATATTGAATGAGCTTAAATTATTTGATTACATCGTCTTTTTATTGGATTTTATGGAAAGGTTCTGTTAAATCAGACTTTGTTTTCATACTTCTTTGCAACAGACCAGTAAGCCTCCTTTAACTCCCCACATAGTCATTTCCACCGTGTTTCTGACATATACTGACAAATTGTCTTAAATACCATATGTCAGGGTACTTTTGTGATCTGTCATCATTTGACTGTCACTGCGCAGCGCGGGGAAATGGGCTGAGCCGGATTGAGGGCCGGGCGATGAAGGTTACACACATTTTTAGCAGCCGAGGAGCAGGCACAAGGGACGCACAAAGCAAAGCTAAAGGATAGTTCCGAATGTCTTTTTGTATTAGGCCCAGAGATTGATATCTTCCAGTCAGATGAAGGTCTGACATGAGTGATCCAGCCTCTCCGTCATTGTGACATGCAGCTCTTGGCTAACCCTCACACGCGTTGATGGGCACACCCTAACCCGAGCACCTTCCTCTCCTCCACTTACTGTCGACCATCTCTGTTCTTTTTATTCCCCTTGCCCTTCTCCGCTGTTTTCTGTCACCATGTCATGTCCAATCACTGTTTGGCTGGCCAGGCACTCAGCGGGCCGGGCCAGGGAGCAGGGGAGCCCCAGGTAGAGAAGTGCCTAACAGGCGTCAAGATGGCCACTGAAATGACTCTAATAATGGGCTCCCAGACAGCCGCGCTCAGTGAGGATGGAGAGTAATAAGTGCTGGAGGTTTGCAGGGGAAGGAAGTGTGAAGCCACCCGACTGACCCAGGGCACTGTGGGGAGGCAGGTGCAGCCGGCCAGGGCCCAAAGCCACAGCAGCGGAACAAGACCTCAGATCACTATTGACACGTGTCGCACCAGAGGACGCCATGTTTGTTTAACTGACTGAGTGGTTACGCCAGGCTGGAGGAGTTGGGTAAAAATAGAGCCAACTGGAAACAGGACATAATTGGACATTTGAAGATTGTCTTAGCCATTTTGTCAGGATTCAAAGCCCAACACTGTCGACCCCTTGGGTGTTTAATTGCGATGCGGTCAAGCAAAATAACTGTTGCTAATCTTGCTAATCTGTTGTGTTTATGGTTAAATATATAGCAGGAAACCTTGTTGCTAAATGGTCAGCATATACTGTATAATTGTGTATCCATAATTATCTGTGTTGACCATTTAGTACTTTACACTTGCACTTTATAGCTCAATGATACACAGTGAAACATTATTCATAGAAACACACGAGAATCCATCTTGTGCTCGTCCCACCAATCTGTTTTATTTTGTTTGTTTATTTGGTCAGGACAGTAGATTTTAATGAACACACATTCCACACCGGATTGTAGCCATGGATTGTAGCCACTCTCAAACACACTCTCATTTGTCCGGTTCATGCTAATGTATGTATAATATGCTATTAGTGGTAGGGGCTGTGTCCAGCCAGGATTGCTGTGAAGCAGAAACGCTAACTACTACACCACCGTGCCATTTTAACGTGGAAATACCAGTGTTTTGGGCTAACTAACAATAAGGAACATTTTAATGATACTAATTAACAATTTGGCGACTTAAGATATGCAGCTACAAACGCAAAAACCCTATTTTTTTTTAAACTAAACATTTAATTTAATTTTGAGACTGTGCTGTGATTGGCTAAAACAAACTGTGCTTAATCATATCAGAAGCCAACAATTTAGCCAGAGCAATCCCAGATTAATATCAATGTTAATGTCATTGGCACTGATGTCAATCTGGCTCTTGCCAGATTAAGTATGGTAATAACATGAAAATAAGATTTTTATGGTAATCTCATTAATCATGACCCTAACTCTAACCTAACCTAATGTCAAAACCATTTCTTGGCTGTAGTCTGGATTGATTGGTCGGTTGTGATCAGTCTCTGTGAAAGACGACTTGATCGTAAAGAGCCAATACCCTTGAGAAACCACAATTCTCAAGAACAGATTAATACCTACCTAATATTAAAGAAAAGAAAAGACTATAGTTTTCTTTTTTTCATGCATGTCCATTTCTAGTGTGCAGATTTACAGTTGATGTAAATAGATCAGAATCCTATATCTCAGCCAAGGACACATTGTATGAAGGCCATAAATCTCACCTCAGCCCGACACCTTTATATGTTCCCAGTGTTAAACTTTAGCGCTTCCTCTCGTGGCTAAATTTGCTTGCCATCTTTGACTTGACGGAAATTGCCGGTGACAGGTTGTGAGGTGCCATTTTGTCCAGTGACGCGTGAAGTCCATCATTGTCTATGTAGTGGAGTTTAGTTAACATGGCACTTAGCGACTGACGTTGCTTTCAAGCGGGCAAAACACTGTCATTGTCGTGTCATTTATCTTTGGCTAACCAATTTTCCTTGTGTTACCCTCTGAATGCCTCGCCGGATGCTCCCGGCTATGTAGACAGCAAATTCTGTTGTCCCTGTGCCTCTGGATGCAAAAAACTATTTCATTCAACCTCTTTGCAAAATAGAGGACTGCAGATTACAATGCAAATTTGAATGATTTAGAAATGCAAAAAGGAAAAAGGGGGGAATCTATTGAGAAAACGATCAGTGCAGGAGAAAAGCATCTTTTCAAAATATTCAAATTCAGAAAACTCTATGGAAATACCACAAAACAAAAAGAAAATAAAGCAGAAAATAGAAGCTAGAAAGATAGAAATTGCAAAATGGTTTGGTGACTTACCATAAAACATAATTACCATAAAAAAGTGGTGATAACTAGTATGGTTTAAGCTACAGTATAGGATCTGACAACCCAAAACCGATAGGTGAAGGTAATAAAATATGTATATGTAAATCTAAAATACAGGGCCTGTGCCTGCTTGCAAGGACATTTCAAGAAATGTAAAGACATTGGAAAACGAAAACGTACATCTAAAAACAGAATGCAAAAACCTTTCCTTCTTTTCCATTGTTTTGTTTGTCTTTCCCTTCTAGGCCACCGTAGACGCTAGCACCTATACATTAATCCCACCAAAGTTGTCCTTCCCATTGCGGCTATCTGCTAACAAGCTACTTCCCTTTGAACAGCTTCATGCGCTTGTAATTGACCTGACAATGGGTTTCATTACGCAGTCCCTTTCATGCTGTTTTGCCTGATAATTATTATTTAATGTCTTGCATTGGAGAACATCATTAATTCATCCCATCCCTCACAATGTCACAGAGATGCACGGCGAAGCTATCCGTCTCCGCTGATTAATATGACGCTCTTTTTGTTATTGAATCCTGTCCCGGTGATTAAACCTTCATTGACTGACTGGGCTAGCCGCTCTTATTAGCAAGCGCCATTAGCCCGCACCGCCAAATCGCTAATAGCTGTTTTCACTTTTCCCTTCCATTTCGGTCAGAGGTGCGTGCCACTTATCTGTTCCTTGCTTTTAATTAGAAGTCCCAGCTGTAATGAAGAAGGCAATCGATCAGCGTCGAGCAAAAGCGGGCTGCAGGGGCGCTGATTCGCCGATCTGTAGTGTTGACTGACAAAATTAGCTTTTATAATCACTAGCATCATTAGCCTTCAGGAGAGACGCCGACTTTCAATAATAATAATAACGGCAGCGCTCGTAAATAACCAGCATGTCATTGTTAGGCTTACTGTTAAATGTTTTTGTTCAGCCGTACTGTAATATGCACCCTCCCTTTAAGCCCTTATCTCCCCACTGCAGAGCTACAGTAGGCACTGTTCTGTTCAGCCTCTGCCTGGAATAACTGTCAGCAAAATTAATTTCACAATTTTTTTCTCCATTAGGTCCCCCGCGACGCTAATCTCTTTCTTCAGTCAAAATTTATGTGCCCCCAGAATTCAATTTCCTTCTCATCCTCATAAGTTGGGAGTACAAAGACTGATATGCATTTATCTGGTTATAGCTGTAATTCACCCATCAATGAATAATGCCATCCTCAATTTAAAGTGTTTGATTATGGCCATTTAGACGGCTGACAGTGATGGAGCTCTCATTCTCTCCAGGGTCCATGTTCTGTCAAACAGACTTTTTTTTTAACCTTTTTTTTTTAGCTTTTCACCAAGCTGAAATGTTTTCTCCAGAATAAAAAGCTGGAGTTGTGCTTTGTTCCATTCAGTCATGCATGTATATTTGTTACTTTTTCTAACATATCAATCAATAACAGAAGTACGAGATAAATCTGTACAAAAGTCTTGCTACAAGATGTATTTTACTAGTATCAACATATTCCGTTGCATTGTCCAATCATAGTATTGTTTTTGAAATACTTTCCACATTAACTTTCATTATATTTTACAGTGTGTAAATGTATTGTAGGATTAAAACCTATTTATGTGTATTTTAAGGACACGTTCAAGATACATGCTTCGTGTACTTTACTTTACTCCCAAACGCTGGAAAATTAGCATACATGCAGGTGTATTGTGAGAGCTAGAACTTAGTTTAAAACATGGCTAAAATTGCAGCATAACTCCTTTTTTCACTGTTTGAAAACAGGAGAATGCAGGTGCCCTACAGTATATTCTCTTCTCAAATGCTCTCCTCCACCTGCTGATGTCATAAGGTGGTGCCCTCCTTTTCTAGGAAGTGCTGCTCAAGTCCATACATCAACACCTGATAAATTCAGCGCTCAAAATACCTTCACTCCAAATCATGGATTGCCATTCACTAGCAATTACTTTTTTTATTTAAAGCTGGGGTACCTGACTTTTTGTTGGTGAAAAGTAAATTTGTTTTTACCACCTCAGAGTGAGTTGTAAACACAGCAAAAAACAGATCTTGTTAAATTGTCTTCACCTAATTATTTATTGAGCGATAGAAGATAGAAGTAGACTCTAAATGAGTGGTATTTGTTTAGGGGTGGTCACCCCTTCTTCACTTTTCCACTGCTCAAAGCTGTACACGGGCTTGAAACGAGCATATAAACAATTTGCATGAACAATTTGGACATGCAGGAGGGATTGTGAGTGCTAGAAACGAGTTTGGTCAAATAAAAATGTCAAGTTGTGCAGGACAAATCAGGTACCCCAGCTTTAAACTACTCTTGTCCATGCATCCTCTGCTAGATTTCTTTTAGTTTTTTGTATGCACAGTAATAAGCCAGTTTACCATACACTTTTAAGCAGTACTTGCCCCTAGTGCCTATAAGCGCAACTGCAGGTGTCGTAGCAAGTTACGATTTTCTAACGTATTAAATGTCTTGGAGAGTAAATACTACGCTGACAGAAAAGGCGAAGGGAGAGAGGGATGTTGTACATCCAGTTATACAATGGAAATCATTTTTTTCACTCAAACTTGGCTGTAAATACTGTTTAAAGTGGCTCTAGCCCGCAGTTAGCTTTGCCCGTTAGTGTGTTAGCTTCTTCTTCGTGGTTCTATTAGCCAGGGGGAGATAAAAGACCCTCCAATCATCCCATTAACAGTTGTATTACCCCCAGAGGGACTACGAAAAGGATTTATTAAGGTAAACACGTTACGTAGTACTGCTTTAAATTGAATTATACAAATACAAGTTGTCCAAAAGTTCTTTGAAAGAACAAAATAAAAGATTTCGCTCAGATATGTCCAAACCATTTCCCCATGTTTCATTTGGCCATATTGAAATTAATTACATTGAAGCAAATACTGTCGGTCTAGCTCTGTACGTAACATATCGAATGGGGTGTTATTGCACTTCAAAAAGAAACATGCGGTAAAATCAACTTAGTATTGATCAGGCCCGGTTGAGCCATGACCTAGCAACCTTCCCCTGACAGCCCATCAGCCTGTGGCTTGTACAAATTATATATTTATTTTGCCTGCGCGCTCGATACGCTGTGTGTTGTGCTTTTACCTGAGTCATGCGGCCATTTCACAGTCCAACCCAGGTCTGCGGGCTTGTTTTCTCCATATCTCAGCCCTGGGTTACTCGAGAATCTGAACACAGAACAGACCGCAATGTGTTTGTCGATAACATCATTGACTGAGAGAAAATAGTTTACTTTGATTGAAGAAGTATTTCTGAAGATGTGAATATCAAAGTTAAGGCTAAGGACAACGAGGCCTCTTATTATTATAGTGATAAAACTTCATACTGGCGTTTGAGATGTTCCATTATTAAGGCCCCACAAGTCTATTGAGCCTGTAGTGCACATCTGAGGTCAGTGTTTTGTTAATAGGCATGACGGCTGGTCAGGCTGGGGCGTGTAATCAGTTTAGTAACATTTTATAATTAGCATTTGTCATCATAAGTGTAACAAGGCTGTGCAATGCTAGTCCTATCCATCACCCGGTCCTCACGGCGGATAGGCGCTGACACTCGCTGAAGCCCTGACGTCACTCTTCTCGCTGTGAGTCTGACACCCTGTATACGAGCTGTCAGTCAGTGTGCGCTTCACCTGCTAACACATCCAAACATGGCCTCTCTGCCTGAGACTGTACTGTCTCCGCATTAATACACAGCCGCAAATGAGGACCGACTCCATCTAAGCTAAACTAATGAAGCTCAATGTCAATGCTCGGTGGCAGCTGATGCAAGGAAATTAAGTTGAAGACCAGTAGGTGTTTGGGGGAGAGATTAAGTCATTAAAGTAAGGCTAAAAACAACCGCTGATATATTTGCAAAACATAAATTTTCAGTGAAGCTTTTGACACTCCGGGCACATTCTCAAGATATCAGATGTGAATAAATGAACATTATGGTGCCAAATTCTGATTGAATTAACACCTTTTTGAAGGTTAAGGCCAATTTTCCTAGTGGGAATCCTCCTGTCCCAAACTTTGGACTCTGAAGAAAGGATTTGGACGAATGTCGTATATCTATTTGGACGATATTGGATTACACATTTCATTCTTAAAACCACATTGCATAATATTCAGCGTTATACTGTATGTCGCTATGTCACAAGAGCAACTAACTGTAACTAAACTCGAAACATAAACAAACATACTAGTTATAATCAGCTGGACACCAACAATGCAGTTGGTCACAGGAGCGCAGTGGTTAGCGCTCAAGCTTCACAGCAAGAAGGTCTCAGGGTTCAATTCCCACCTGGACAGGAGCCTTTCTGTCTGGAGTTTGCATGTTCTCCCTGTGCTTGAGTAGGTTTCCTCCGGGTACTCCAGTTTCCCCGACCACTAAAAACATGTACAATAGGTGAATCCTCGAGCCATATCTGGAGCCCGGCTGATGGTACCCCGGGCGCGGTACTGCTGCTGACCTCTGCTCCAGCGGCCTGCATTGAAGGATGGGTCAAATGCAGAGGACAGTTGTACAGTTGTTGTATAATGACAAATAAAGCACCTTAACCTTAACATAAAAAGGAAGAGGACTCCTAACGTGTTTGAAACTAAAAAAGCAAAGCAGCAACATATCCATGGATACTCTATATATTGGTGATATTCCCATCCATAACAAAAGGGAGAGGCGAGCACACTCACTGTTTTCAGAGCTTGTATTTTGTTATTTTTATTGGGTGAAATGTTACGCAAACTATCAAGTACAATATCTTGAAGTAAGGTTGGGGTCCTTAGTCTGTTTCAAAGTCAACATACTGTAATATATTCATTCTAAATAGGTTGAGAGTGATTTATTTCATATTTTGGCCATAAATGCTCGTCATAAGACACATGATAGCACAGGAGTGTCTTTATGCCTTGTTACCCCTCATGACTGCTAATGCTAATTATGAACTCAACATATCAATAGCACACGTGCGATAGCGGCTTGTTAACCGACAGCATCATTTTTTACAATAAATCATTGCCTGGATACTTACTGTGGATTTTCCTCTCCTTCCCCGCGCACGCCTGGGTGAAAAATGGCCCGCGTTTCCCCCGATAGCCCCGCGTGGATGTGGATAGTATAAATGGCTAATGAATTACAGATGAACATTGACGCAAATTAATCTTCCTGATGTTCCCCGGGTTCTATGGCAGCTATTTAAAAGTTTAATCAATACGCTGAAGTTGAGAACATGCAGGCGTTGCAGTTGTTTGGCCGCCGTAAACAGCCGGGAGGAGAGCGGCGAAGGCCCGAGCCCGGGGCATGCATCATAATGACAGCTATTTATGTTTAATGGACTAAATATTTTTTATTGGAGCGGGATTAATGTCACTTTCACCGCGCCGTGTATACGTTTGGGGTTTTTCCAGGGCGAGGAGCGAGACAGGTGACATCTGTTAAAATGGTTAATGATTACTCCAGATATGACAAGAGATGGACTAAATATGGATTCACCTTCATCATGTACTAACCCACTCTGAATGTGACACAGGCTGGACTTCATATTCGTCCGAGTTCATATTCGTCTGAGTTCATATGATACAAGCCACTTAAGTAGAGGTTTTGAGCATCTGCAGTTTACCTGAGCAGTATTTTTGTTGAGAACTGTGTACTTTTGCTGCACTAAATAAAAGAAAAATGAACATAAAACTTGTTAACATGGCTTCTATCCCAAAAATATTAAATAGATTACCTGTTTTTCACATTTAAAAGCTTAATGAAGGAGGAAGGTTTGTTCTCAGCATGTTACCACACTGAGGGGGAATTTAGGCACGGTCTTTGTGGTTTTGAAGCTACAAAGTTATTATTCAAATTTTGTTTAAATGATTTGTACTCTCACTTTGAATACTTAAGTGTTTTCAACAGAAAATACTACTTCAGCACTTAAACTCAAGTAGAGAAGACTGAGCAACTTTTACTTGTATTGGTGCAACATTTATTCAACAAAACAAAAAATTAATGCAGCCTACTCTACCACTGGTTATACTAGAAGATAAATAGAATTACCGAAGGGTGAATGTATTACCTGGTCGAAAGGAGCCAGCTGAGGTGGCTAGGGCATCTGTTCCAGATGCCTCCTGGTCGCCTCCCTCGGGAGGTGCTCCAGGCATGTCCCACTGGGAGGAGGCCTCGTGGAAGGCCCAGGACACGCTGGTGGGACTATGTCTCCGAGCTGGCCTGGTGTTGCCTCAGGGTCCTCCCAGAACAGCTGGAGGAGGTGTGCGTGGATCGGGAAGTCTGGGCATCTCTGCTGAGACTGCTGCCCCCGCAACCCGACCCCGGATAAAGCGGAACAAAATGGATGGATGAATGGATGAATGTATTATTGAATGGTTGGCATTGAACCTTGTGATAGTTGCAATACTATTAACTATCTAACCCCCAAAATATTGAGAAGTAGAGAGATATTGTATTGTATTGTTTTTAAGGTCATTTAAAAACTATACGTAATTTCGGATGTTTTGCCACAGAGCATTTTTTTTAAAGTGCCCATAGTGTTTTACATTGGGGTCATGTGGTGTTTGCTTGTTTTTGTGGGTCTTGGCCAGAAAGTTGTGGGAAGTTCTGCGCTCTCACTTCTGCACTTCTGTGACTGGACTTCCAGAATGAATTGAGACAGCATCGCGTCATACTGGGGGCGTGGCTTCGCCAAGAGAGGGGAAGTATGTTTTGGGAAACAACATTTTTACTCTTTTTAGCTGTTTTCTGGTGGACTATAAACTTATTTGTCACACACAAATAGAGTCAATTCAAAATCAAGTCCATATGGATGTTTTTACAAAGCGTATTGTTCAGCAGAAGCGAAAAACCGGCAGTTGTAGCTAGCGGTAGCATGTAGCATGATGCTAATTGTGTTGTCAATTTTTTAAGTATTAATGGGCTGTTGAACCACTTTACTCCTCTCCGTGCCTTCGTATCTTTATTTAATAGAAAACTGTATTCAGAATTCAGCATTTGTTAAAGTAGTTTTAGAGTAACTGGAGAACATTTTGATTTTTTTCATCTTTGTTCCCCCCCCCCCCCCCTATCCTTCTCGGCCTTTTATTGTTGCCAAGAAAAACCTTGTCTTGTAGCAAAGCACATAAAGACAATGGCCCGCTGTGGCGTATGACCATCTATGAAAGAATTAGATAATAAAGTAACAGTACATAAAAGCGGGTTGTAAACATGTTTATTCAGCCCTTGACACATGCGTCTAGTCTGATCATTTCCTCGCTGCTTCTCTAATAGCCTCGTGTCCAAATGGACAAGATGCTGAAGAAGGATTTTTTCCCCCCCCATCGTGGTTGAAGACAGGATGGATGTGAAGAGGAGACAGGGCAGAAAGTGGGATTGCAGGCGGTGGATCCATGCCCAGAATAGATAACCTTGGTGTTAAAAGCTACGTCCGTCGGATGTGTCTCCCCGTGACATATTGATGGCCCTTGAAAAGAGTGGAGCTGATTGTATGCAGGGAGCAATCATTAAAGCCACTCCATCTCCCGGCGCTCTGACACGCTCCCCCTCTCTCGTTTATGAGCACATCTGTGAGTATGCACATCCACGGGCCTGATTAGAACAACTGGGGCCGGCCGGACGTCGAGGGACACTTGGCCTAGCACAAGCGGCAAAAAGTACTAGTCAAACGTTATGTTTAGTTTAGTTTATTTGTTTATTTGAGCAGTATACATTGTGCTCAAAAGGAGTGGGCTAAAGCAAAAGGCTTATGAGCCCCCACCCCCTGCTGACTTTCTGCTGACTCAAATACTAAGGATGACTTTTGTGCCATTGCATTCAATGCACTGCTGCTGGCTAACAGTCGTAAACATTAGCCACAACCACGAATAACAATTTAAACTTACTTTTTGGAGTTTGAAAATAGGGAAAAAAGGGTTCAGGGATGAATCACGATGTGCGGTTCATCATCCTCCCTGTTGAGTTGTGCGTTCTATTCTTCCCAATATCTAGCCGGCCGCGACACTTCCAAAGTTCTGTTTAAAGTGACTGCAGCAGCACTCATCAATAACACAAAGTAGTTCCCAGACTAAGTGCGCTGTACATAGAGGGCTCTGTAGGCTGTGCTATAGCAGGCTCACACTGTGACAGAATGGCCCATCAAGCCCCCGCGGAGGTGACACATGCTTTGGGTAATCATCTCCAAAGAGCGGGCTGGCTGACGCACTCCATAACATCTCACACTGTACAGAGTTTAGCAGCGCTCCCCTTTACTCACAACAAGGTGCTGGGAGACATATGTGCCGGCGAGGCCTGATGGCACCTCCGCCGGGGCATGATGGAAACATTACAGTGGGTGTCACTTTGTTAATGTGTCACTGTAATGGCCGCTCCCACTGTTAGCTCCGTTTGTGCGCACGTCAAGGGCAGGCCGGAGTGCGGATTAGTTATACTACATCGAACTACACATTTCTATGTTTGGCTAGTTTACATAGAGTTTTGTGACAGTATAGTGCCAAAACTGTTTGTAGCGGTCAAAACTCCTTCCTAACTTCCCTAACTATTCCTGACATCCAGATTGTTGTCGGGAATAAGCACTTTTCACAACTTTCCGAAAGCAAAGCAGACTGAGAGGTCTGATCAAGTTAGGGTTAGGTTGTTTTAAGCATTCGTACTTTTTCCATTGTAACTTTCGCTAAAAGATAGTTCATAATACACTGCCTGACCAAAAAAACATCCAGTGTTGCATTAATTATTCTCCAAGAATATTGATGGTGGGAGAGTGTGACCACCAATGTATGTGTGAAAATTATCTATCATGTTCTCTGAACCACTCTTAACAATGTGAGCCCAATGAATGCTGGCATTGTCATCTTGAAATATGCTCGTGCCATCAGGGAAGAAGAAATCAATTGATGGAATAACCTGGTCATTTAGGATGTTCAGGTAGTCAGCTGATCTCATTCTTTGGGCACTGATGCCAAACCTAGACCTGAACAACTGCAGCAATCCTAGCACTATTTTTTATAGGAGGCATATATGGAGGCAAAATGGATTTCACTGGTTTAGTAATGCAGTATGTTTCGGAGATACAGTTAGCAATTGGGTGATGCCGTCAATTAGCAGAGAATAGGCTAACTAGCATTTTGTTCTCATTTTGAACCAAATAGAGCCTTTGAAATTGTGTTTAGTTACAGAATATTGAATACTCTTGTTAAAATGTATTCCGTTATTTTGTCCAATCAGAATACTGTATTGTGAATACTTAGCATACGTTGATTTGCATAATATTAATGCATAAAAGTGGCGTCTGATTAAGATGTTTAGGCTACACTTGTTACACGCTTGTTATACCACTAATTTGTAATGCAAAAAAGCCCACAGCCCAGAAGGGGCTAAGCTTTCCCCCAGCGGTTTTTATCTTTTCTTTCTTATTATTATTATGAATATGAATCTGAAATCAAATGATTGAGTTTTACTACAATGTATTCCTTTGATTTTAGGAAAGAAACTGTATTCTAAATACCCTCAAATGAAAAAATAACTGTACCTGAATAAAGTTGCTCACAGTGAGTATTCTAAATACATGTATTTAGTTACAACCCAGGTCCGCTTTTTTTCTGACCCAATCCGACCCAATGAAAGGCCAACCCGACCCGCACACATTATAAAGACGCCGCATGAGCCGCTGTAGACCAGTGACAGGCCAGCAAAGTGTGAAACTGCCCTTCCCTGGAGATGATCTGAACACCGGTGGGCACCCATCATACACACACAGATGTAGGCAACACCTTATAGGAGCTCAGTTCCAGAAGCTCAGCAAGAGAGAGTTAGCTTCTCTGGGGGGTAGTGTGAATATGTGAGAGTCCCCCAGTGCCCACATGATCACAGCGCTGCCAGACAGGGCCTAGTCCTGCCGTGTCAAACCCACTCTCCAACCATGGCACCCATATCCTCCGGCAAATCACCCACCCACCACCTACCAGGGCCAGCCGCGTACCCCCCACCAATCCTCCCCAACTGTCACCAGGCTGCACAAGTATATGTACCTCAGTCGCACACCGGCGAGGCGGGCGCAGAGCCCGTCCCCTGGATGTTATTGGAGGTGACAGCTCCTCACACTTGAGTGTTTGGATCACCTCAAGTCGCTGGGCTATGAGGGGGAAATGAGCACTGCTCCACTACAAAGTCCAGATTTAGATTGACTGAGCTTGTCCTGGGGCCTGTGTGCTGCCGCTGCTGCTGCCTGTGCTGCCTCTCCTCCGCCTGACAGAACACCCACTACAGCTGCGAGGGACTGCTGCTGTGGAGCTGCGTGTTCCTCTGCCTACTGCCTCTGTCGTGGCACTTTGAAGAGCGGCGAGGAGCGCGGGGGGGTCGGAGGAGAGCGGCGTGTCAGGTTTGGTTAGAATTGAGGGTGGCATCAGAATATGCTTGGCACTAATATGGCACCAGTATCTCTGTCCCCATCTCTGCTTTCTGTCACTTAGTTGCCATTCGCTCCCCGCCCTTGACAATGTCTCTTTGGATTATGTGATTGGACTTAGCGCTCGGAGCAGCCCTCATCCCTCGCGCTCCTCCTCACCCTCTCTCTCTTCTTCTCTGGCGGCTGTAATGCACTTGATGTCTATTTAAAAAGCCCGGCCAAAGCTGCACGTGTCCCCCCCTGTCAGAGGATCATTGACGGCGCTAATGCCACTTGTCCTTGCCTCATTTGGCGAGAGGTGACACCTAGCTGCAGCCAAGCGCGCTCATCAAGTGGCACGGTGAGCGGTGATATCAGAGGCAGGCCGGGGCAGACGCTATAGGTCCGGACAGGCTGCTCCCGCGCACCGAGACACACCTCATTACGACAAGAAACACTGGCAGACATCTTGGTTTCAGCCACTGTAGTTCATGGCTATGTCGGGAACACTCACCCTTTGCTAACTCCCGATTCAATATAGGCCAAAGCTACAAGTTTCAAATTCTGGATTTGACTAGCATAGTCACAAAATATCATCCATCTTGACTGCTAATATACACTCAAACAAAAATATAAACGCAACACCTTTGTTTCTGCTCCCATATTTCATGAGATGGACTTAAAGATCTAAAATTAATTCCAGATACACAATATTACCATTTCTCTCAAACATTGTTCACAAATCAGTCCAAATGTGTGATAGTGAGCACTTCTGCTTTGCTGAGATAATCCATCCCACCTCACAGGTGTGCCACATCAAGATGCTGATCTGACATCATGATTAGTGCACAGGTGTACCTTATACTGCCCACAATAAAAGGCCACCCTGAAATTTGTCTCACAGCAAAATGCCACAGATGCCACAAGCATTGAGGGAGCGTGCACTTGGCATGCTGACAGCAGGAATGTCAACCAGATCTGTTGCTCGTGCATTGAATGTTCATTTCTCCACCATAAGCCGTCTCCAAAGGTGTTTCAGAGAATATGGCAGTACATCCAACCGGCCTCACAACCGCAGACCACGTGTAACCACACCAGCCCAGGACCTCCACATCCAGCAGGTTCACCTCCAAGATCGTCTGAGACCAGCCACTCAGACAGCTGCTGAAACAATTGGTTTGCATAACCAAACAATTTCTGCACAAACTGAAACCGTCTCAGGGAAGCTCAACTGCATGCTCGTCGTCCTCATCGGGGTCTTGACCTGACTCGCCGTAACAGACTTGAGTGGGCAAATGCTCACATTCGATGGCGTCTGGCACGTTGGAGAGGTGTTCTCTTCACGGATGAATCTCGGTTTACATTGTTCAGGGCAGATGGCAGACAGCGTGTGTGGCGTCGTGTGGATGAGCGCTTTGCTGATGTTAATGTTGTGGATCGAGTGGCCCATGGTGGTGGTGGGGTTATGGTATGGGCAGGCATCTGTTATGGACGAAGAACACAGGTGCATTTTATTGATGCCCATTGTTGTGCCATACATCCATGAACATCACCTCATGTTTCTGCAAGATAATGCACGGCCCCATGTTGCAAGGATCTGTATACAATTCTTGGAAGCTGAAAATGTCCCAGTTCTTGCATGGCAGCATACTCACCGGACATGTCACCCATTGAGCATGTTTGGGATGTGCTTGACCGGCGAATACGACAGCGTGTACCAGTTCCCACTAATATCCAGCAACTTCGCACAGCCATTGAAGAGGAGTGGACCAACATTCCACAGGCCACAATTGACAATCTGATAAACTCTATGCGAAGAAGATGTGTTGCACTGCATGAGGCAAATGGTGGTCACACCAGATACTGACTGGTTCTGAGTCCCCAGACCCCCAATAAAGCAAAAAACTGCACATTTCAGGGTGGCCTTTTATTGTGGGCAGTATAAGGTACACCTGTGCACTAATCATGATGTCAGATCAGCATCTTGATGTGGCACACCTGTGAGGTGGGATGGATTATCTCAGCAAAGCAGAAGTGCTCACTATCACACATTTGGACTGATTTGTGAACAATGATCTTTAAGTCCATCTCATGAAAAATGGGAGCAGAAACAAAGGTGTTGCGTTTATATTTTTGTTGAGTGTATATATGGCCATTCATGTGATGAGTGTTAGCAGCTAGCTTAAAGAGTTACTAACCCCCCCCTTCCAGAGCCTCAGCCTCAGAGCCTCAGATTTGAAAATATTAACAGAAAAGGTCTGGTGACTAAGGGGCGCGCGGGAGGGAGGAGGGGTGGGTGGGGTCTGGGTCTGGGTCTGTGATTGACAGGCCTGAGTCATCTGACTTTGACGCTGCAGCGCTACTCGTAAACAAAGTCCGATGGAGTTCCAGCGAGCTAACTTGTTTAGCAACATGTTCCACTTGGACAACTCTACAGCTCTCTCTACACAGGAGAAGCACCGTGACAGACAGGGGCCTTGTATCTGAGACTGCTCTGAGGCGCTGGGTTATTTTTTTAGACTGATTCCTCTGTAATTTACAAAGCTAGTGGCTTAGCATTGAGCTCGATCGATGTTAGCATCGCAGCTAAGGGACCGAACTGTCCTTTCAGATTTTACATCTATTTTAGATGTAGACTTTTTGCTGTGGTGTATCTCAAGATGTATTTCAGTGTCCTCAGCAGATACTGTGTGAGGTATAGAGACGTGACTATATGTACTACAAAGCTTTATTTTATTTTTTAAGTGTACAAAAAATATCACATAAATAAATAAAAAATATCTTATTGTGCAGGAACACTGTCTTTTTGAAATTGTTTTCGGTTTGTCATTGAAGATGGCACAGAATCATCCAGGTCATGTTTATCTAAAGGCTTGACTAACGGTCTGTAACATTGTGGACCCAAAGACACAGTTATCCTCTTAAGTAAATAGCCCAAAGTAATTTCTATTACTACATTTTAAGTTTAACCAATGTAACACGTTAACTAAACTACCACTAAATGATCACTCTGTAGAGTAAAGGCTATAATAAAGTCTCTATTTTTATGCTTATTTAGTTGAATGATGAAAAAATAATGAAAATTAAAGATCTTCATTTTTTAGTGCAAATGTTCTTACTTGATTCTGTACTTACTGGCGTTTACAACAGTTAAATTTCCCCATTCAGGCACTGTCATGACAGCTCAGATCTCACTTGAGGTATAGCTGCACTCCATTCACTTGGTCTACATAGATGTGTGCAACACAGTACAATAAACAATATACACTAAAATACACACGATATTGACCACTAAAACCAATACTAACTAAGCTGAATTCAGCTAACTAATCTAACAATATAAGCAACTAATGACTAAATCTACAATATTCAACAACTAACACTATACAATTATCTATAATACAAAAAGCTATGCTAATTAAATCTCCATAAATGCTATGTTAACAATTCGCAAACCTGACAATCGAAAATATTCTCTCGCTATTCCTTCTCCAACTCGCTACGGGGCGTGAGCGAGACTGGTCCTCTTTTATAGCCCAGCGCGGCGGGGCAACTGACGTCAGCTCTAACCCTTGACGTCATCTCAAAACTCTGCGATAATAGGGGCACCACATTCAAAAATCAAATGCAGTACCGACAGTTCGCTGTAGATGGCGCCTCACTGACGGTTTTAGGCAGAAAGTTGATCTTTCAACTAATTTGCACTAAATAGCCGAAATAATGACCAGGACATGTAGACAACAGTATTGGACACTCATTTATACAGTTTATCAGGAAAAAAAGTGGATTTTTAGGGTGAGTTACTCTTTAGCAGATTTCTCAAACTAGCAACGTAGCAGCTAATTGCTACTTGCTAATTGCTACTATCAGTGGTTGCTGTTTTATTGTGACAATAAACTTGTATGAGGAAAGTCCTAATGAAGAAAACAGCGTGTTGATGGAGGAACAAGTGTAATATCCTAAAATACATTTTGAGATAAGATTATCTTCCATATTGATTAAGCTCTTAGGGGATATTTTAATGGTGTGTTGAATGCGGTGCAGATTGACCACACTCCTGTCCTCGCGCTTGCTAATGACTGTGCTGTTTGGATGTAGCCTGTGTGTTTGAAGTCCGATGTGGGTGGCTGTTGCCTTGTTGTTGTCCGGCCTCAAGGCACTCAAAGAAAATATTTGTATAAATATATTTTGGAAAATATTCCAACTCCAGGTTCATTCTCTATATAAGGGCCAAGATACTACCTACACTCCACTATGCTTTTTCACTGTTTCGCTGCAAAGCAAAGTTACAGTATAACGGTTAAAAGGTGTATTTGTCAATATGGCGTCAAACACCAACCCGGCTATAGGAAGCAGCCAAAGAATGTGATCATCCCGTCTTCTTTCTTTTTCTGTTCAGGTCTCTTCACCAAGTGCCGTTACATCTACTACGGCAAGCACTCGGAAGGCAACAGATTCATCCGCAACGACCAGCTCTGATGTCCGACCACGCCGCCGCAACCAGCGCAACCTGCATTCCAGCGCTGAAAACAACTGTAATGAAATGAAACCAAATCCATATCACATTCATTGTTCTTTTTCCACGATTGATTACGTGAGATTGTCCGTTCTCAGCTCTCTGTTTTTTGAGATATCGGTGCCTGTGAGTTTAAAGTCGGGGATGACACTTGAGCTGACATGATTGCCTTTAAGCGTCAGCCGTCCCAGCGCAAACAAAGCATCCTCTGCCCTCGTCTCTCTCTCTCTCTCTCCTTCTGCCTCTCCCGGTGACAAACCCATCCGTCCGATTGCGTGTTTCTCTGACAGCCATGATGGATCACCTATCCACTGCTGCCACTAATCAAGGGTGAAGGGGTGACGGTCACACACCTGGGGCCTGACACCGGCTCATCATTCTCTCCCCGTGTCTCTCTCGCTCGCTCTCGACATTTAGACATCGAAGCACCAGCTATTAAATATTACAAAATCAAATTCAAGGCATGGTGGCTATAGATGAAAGTGAAATCTGCTCGACTGGACTATTCTTATTTGAGTTTTCTTGATTACAAACCTAGAAAAAAATATTATTACACATATCAAAATGATTGTCAGTTTGTTAATACAGTGTGTGGTAAAAAATTTAAATAAATTAAAGTTAGAGCAGCTGAAATCACTTAAGGTAAGATAGGATAATCCTTTATTGATCTCACAATGGAGAAATTCACTTGTTAAATCAGCTCTCAGAAAAACACACAGGGTGTGCAATAAAAGACAGGAAATGTGCATCAATAAAATAGTAAGTAGGGATATCTTATATACAATGTAAGTAAGGGTATCATATATACAATAAATGCGAATGATAAAAAATAAAGAATATAGAATAAGGTTAGAGCAGACTACATATACAAAAAAATGTCAGCAATGCAAATTCTTTCAGTCTTAGTGCAGGTAAAGTGACAGTGATACAGAGGTAGAAATTACGCTTGTCCAGGGGTTATTGCACATAATTTTTGCATAGTAGTTATTGCACATGAGTTACTTCAGAACTTGAGAACATTCCATTGTACGGTCTTTTATCAATTATGCATTATACAATCCTAGAAGATTTAGATAATCCTCCATCTTATATTAGCCAGTGAAATGTTATTTTCATCTATGTGCGACATTAGAGCATGCCTTTTTTTTTTTACCGTTTTTAGAGCTCTCATATGATTCTGAATGTGTCAATAATGTGTTTATAAAGGTAATCCGTAGATTTGGTCATGTTTAACCAGCGTGTAAGTTTTGCACTGTACCTTTAGTTATTATACCAAGTTTGGGAAACAAATGGAAAGTTTTCTGGTGCATGTTATGAAAGTACAGTTTGTATCAGCTGATAAATGAAGTTTTACATCTAAACCCGCTTCTGTTGTTTCCACGATCCTTTCTGCTAGCACTACTTTACTTTATCAGTAATCAGATGTCAATCTCATTATTCTCAATCGGCTCAATTAGGCTCATGGTGTACATGTTTATAATGTACATTTATTGTAGTTTTTCTATAAAAGTTGAATGAATCAGGGGCGTGTCTCAGAGTCGGACAGGGGTAGCAACACCGGCCACCCATGGAATCCGACTAGTCTGGGTGAGGTTCAGTCATAAGTTCGATAAAAAAATACTCCTAATATTATACCAGGAAATGTCCTTACATAAGCCTTCATGTGTATAAAGTGTATCAGGCATCACACCTCGCCTTCCCCTGACTAAATTGTTGTATTGTTCTTTTATGTAGCAGCATCACGCATGAGTCCATCACACAGGGAGAGGTCACGTTTGGCCTGTCACTTGTTTGGTCCCTGTGCTTTGGTGTGTTTATGTCTCTGTTGTCTAACACATGCTAGTTTACCATCGCCCCTGCTCTCCTGTGTCCAGTCTCGGCGGTTCACATGGGGCTGACACGGCGCCGGGGCCGGTCACTACTGCGCCTCCTTCAAACTGACAAGGTTTATTTGTCTGTGTTTTGATATGCTCAGTGGAGAGTGGCTCTGACAGGCAGAGGAGGTAGGAAGAGGGAGCCACAACAAGTCCCCCCCGCCCCCCTCCGCACACCACACAAATGTCACCATTCCCCCGGCTGCCGAAAAGAGCGACATTTAAAAGTTTGTGACATGTGTCAGTGGCAGTGCCATTGAGCCAGTGCGCCTGACAGAGCTGGAATTGACAGGCCGCAGTCACCGGAGCTGGCTGGAGCTGGCTGGGGGACACACCGAGTTTGGTGCGTGTCACTTCCTATCTCCGTCACGGGCGCATCTGAGGCTGCCACGGCAACACGAGGGCATTATGGGATGGCGATGGGGCGGCGGTCTGACATATGGCTGACGTGGAGGAGCGGTGGACAGTGGATTTGTTCAAGTTTACCTGTAGGCGCTGCCCCGTGTGACCCGTGGGAGGAGTCGGGGGATGAACAAATGGCACAGAGTTGATCAGAGCAGATCAGTGACATTCAGCTGCTGCCTCGAGGCCCGTGTGTGGAGATATGCTGCGACAAAAGCCTTTGACCACCGCTGTCTATGCACGCAGACGTGAAGGGCTACGGATCGACTTAAGTTTTAGTTAGATTTCTTCCAAATGACAAATCAAAACTGGTCAAATTGGGGTCTTTTTGAAAACCGCACGAATGCAACACGATCATACAATAAGGTAGACATCCCAGCTGTGCATTTCTTCTGCAGCAGACTTGACTTCACCTCCCCAAAAGGCACGCTCCACTCTGTGCCAGGCTGTCAGCAGAACTAAGGACCAATCATTGTGTCAGCCTCCATCACCAGCGGCCCTGATGACTGACTGGCACCAGCTAATGCAAATGTACGGGGAGGCAAAGAACGCCCTGTCGACATGAGTGACATGTGACGAGTGATAGGAGGAGAACTGCACAGGACGAAGCATATTCCACATAAAGTATGGGGCGTAGGATTCTACGTAGGGGGGGGGGGGGGGGAGGAATCAGAAAGATTAAGTCTTGGATTTCACTTCAGTGGTCAATTTTCCTCCCAAATATCTTAGCACTTGACTGAGGTAAGGGACTAGGAAGTGTCACCCAAACACTTAGGCATGGACTCAAGTGCAACGGTTGTACATCAGCAGCATTCATTTGGAAAAAAGGTTAACCTAAGACTAAAAATGATCATTACTTGCACATGTAGACAGGTGACTGCACCCCGCTCCCTTCAGTGATCTAGAGGGAGACACACACAGCGGCGAGGGGGAGAGAGTATGGGCCTATTTCCTGCCTATACATCCTGGATGAGTAACATTTGTCATTCAGGCCGCTGCTGGAGTAATTAGCTTGTCACTGGGCATCAGGCTGAGCTGGCTCTTTCCTCTAAGAAAGATGGACAAGGTGACAGAGGAGCTGACAGCCAGTCAATAATGTGGCAATTAATGTCATAAATAATTCCACTGCCAATTACATCCGAATGCACTTTCACACACGGAGGCTACAGCCTTATCAGCGCATGGCTGGAGGAGGGACGACTGTCCGCGGACCCTGTTATTATGGGGCTTTTAAAGAGGCGCACGCCCCGAATTCGAGGCCACTCTGCACCCCCAGACTCACAGGTAGAGCAGATGTAGGAGTGAGGTACTGGTTATTTCAACAGATGCATGTAACATGACTTTTCTCAGTTGTTATTGCGATAGGCAAAGATCAACTCAACTTCGTTACAAAGAAATATAATGTTAAAGTGCTAATTAAAGTGAACGTAAGGATTTTCTATGGTCTTTGGAGACAAAAGAAAATAAAAAGAACAGAAGCGATCTTTGCTCATCCAGGTTCTCTATTTATATTCCTTTAAAAAGCCTTTATTTTAAAGGGCCTTTTAAATTAAAAAATAGCGAGCTACGTTTTTCCCACTTAGCAGCCGAAAGAACTCAGCTTGTTTCCTCTATAACACGACACTACTGCGGGAAAATATTCTCAAATCCTAGATAGTAGTAGTAGTAGTAGTAGTAGTAGTACACAAAGGAGAACAACAATGTGCTACAAATGGAACCCTTTAATTTGATAAAAACAGTAATGGACCCTAAATACTGCCAACAAAACCACCAAACACTGCAGTTTGAAAAACATAACCATGTGAACTCGACAGAGATGTTCAAAGTTGTTAAATGGACTGGGTTGTGTGAGTTGAGGATGTTTCTCTCTACCTGATTTACTGAGCGTTTGCTCATGTGCAAAGTAGAAGTAGGTGCAGTTCAGATTTTTTGTCTCTCGTCAATACTAAAAGGCCAGAGCCAGTACTCATTTATATATATATTGTATATAAATAAATGCTATAAATGATAGCTTGATGCACCATGATAAATGAGGTGCAACAACACTGTAAAATAGCATTTGGTCATTTCAACTAGTACTTTCAGTTTAGCACCTGGCTTTGTAAATCAGGCCCAGAAGAAAGGAGAAACGTCCTTGACCGAAAGTCCACTTCACAACTTTAAAAACCTTTTCTACAATGGAAAACATCCAGAAAGAGTGAAAGCTTACACAAAGTAAATGCAAACAATGAACCATTTTCCTTTGGAACCTTGCACTGACGGATTGTGAAGCAACAATGGGCCTGTCTAAGTGGCACTAAACAATGTGAGAAAGTCACAGGTAGACTCTTTATTATAGAGCGCCCTCTGCTGATCAGAAGGGGAAAAAATGTGCCAAAACGTACACAGATACTGGGCCAGGCCTGTCAAAAATCTTCCAGTGTGAATGGCTAAAGCTATTGTCCTTTGCTAACCATTAAGATCTATGTCAAACAGCGAATCCTACTTCATTACAGAACAATTTCACAATAGGAACAAAGCACTTCCACTTTACAAATCATAAAAACGCGTACACGGTCGAGCATAGGTGCCGTGCTAACTAATCCATGTAGTGTGGCCTTTCCGTGCCCTGGTGCGGGTCAGGTGGCGAGACCAAGGGGCTTTTCAAATGCCAGTGTCCAGAATAACGCGTCTGATTTGAAAATGCAGACAATTATGTGAGAGAGATCAATAGGAGCTGATATTGTAAAGGTTGCCAAAGCTTAAGCACCGGTGAGAATATCGATCTCCGCTTCCGACCGCGTGTGGGAAAAATGATATGTTCTGAGCGAGATGCAGCTTAATCAATGGGCAGGTGAGAATGCATGATGAGAGGCAGGCCAGCAATAGAAACAGGATTCTTGTATTACTTTGATGGGAAACTGTAGGGGTTGGCCTAATGTGTGTTGTCAGGTCAAGTGAGGAAATGCAGCCATTGTGATTGTGAGATGCTGCGTTCCATTTGTGCTGGAGGTCGGAACTCGGAGTTGGGAAACAATGAAACAAATACTAATTTAAGCTACCAAGCTGGTAAAAAAAATATGACAATATATAGCTCTGATTAGGGAATTGTATAACCCAAACAGTGTGGTTATATTAATTATCAACTAAATTATGTTACAATTCATTTAGAGGTAGCTCGTCTTGCTATTAGCGTTAGCAACATTAGCATCGGAAAGCAGTGCTGAGGCTCAACTCGTGACTTGCGCCAAAGTTGAATGGCAGACAGCATGGGGGAGGCAGAGTACAGCTAGAGGGTTGAATAACTTTATTGTTCTTTTTTTTAATGATGTAGTCAAGTTTTTTCATTTAATGCTAACAAGTGCGTCGCCATTTTGTTTTCGCTCACTCGGGGCTTGTGAGGATCGTCCGGCTTTCCCAGTAGGAAATCTGAGTGCGGGGATGTTACAGTTTAAACTTTCTGCTTGGAAGTCGGAATGCACCATAAGCTCTCAGTAGTCCATGAGTTACCACTGTAGCAATAGATAAAAATAAAAAAAAGGGTTATTTAAATGGCCAAATTACTTATTAGCGTATAATTCCACCGATCCAAATGCCTGGGCTCGGGAAAGGCATTTCAAACCACAGCTGCTGATCGTCATGAATACTTCCTCTTTTTCTGCCTTTATGACACAAGTGAAGAGGTAGTTATGTTTCTCCAAATTCAGATAATTAATACATTATTCCTGAATGTGCGTTTTCACCCCTCCTGCTTGACACCGTTCTAACGCATCAGCCGCCACGCACACTCATGCGCGCACTTACATTGGCAATACATAGGTATCAACTGCCCCTGCAGTGTGAACCGCGTGTGCACACACCTTTAGGCGACAACCAACTAAATTAAGACTATTAAAGCCTTTCTACAGGGCAAAAATAATACAAATATTAACAAAATATCAAACTGCAGATCGGGTTGTTCCAAGAGATCATAAAATATTCTTTGCGGTTCAAATGACAGTGTGTTCATCACAGCTTCTTCGATTCGCAAGCATGCCGTTTGCTGGCAAGTGATTTTACAACATGTCATTCCCACTACTGCCTCCAGGCCAGCCCAGTTTCCCTTTCATACTTTGTAAAAGGCTTATTATCACAGATTTACTCCTATTTGCTTGCCTCATCCGTCTTTCCGCATCTTTAAATACGCCTGTGAACGTGCCGTCAGCCCTAGACACTAAACTCCATGTGAATCTATGAGCCCGAACACTGTCCCCATCGCGGGCTGAACCGCCTTGTACCCAGACATGATGGTAATATATGGGCCCTCTCCGTCTCTCAAGGTCGGTGTCACACCGGGCCTACATAATGCATGACTTCCCGTTACTCTTACCGACCGCAATCATGGCCGCCGAGCCTTGGGATGAAAATTTGACTAAGTAAATCAGCCACCTCACTGGCATTTCTATTACCCGTGCGCGCGCTTGACAGAGGAGATGAATGCGGCTAAATAAAAACAGGCGGTTACAAATCATATTTACTGCCGAGAGGTTATTGTTATGCTTTCATATCGGTGTGGGGAGAGAGCGCGCCAGTGTGCCTTTGTGCTTTATGTAGAAGACTGTCACTCCCCTCTGCTTGTCACTGCCCCGCTCGTTGGATTGCGTGTATAATTATTATGTCACTTTATTGAGACGGAATTGCTAGCTTTGAATGCCGCTGCTAAATGACCCTGTTAGCATAATTAATTTGAGCATCCGGAGGGGGGCACAAAATCGCGCGCCTCATGAATGTTTAATTATTGTCAGCGCTAAATTTTGTCAGACAACAACGCAACATGTTTGTGTTCGGAGACGAGGTGTTTGACGAAACGAGGGCGAACATTCGGATGCCTTTCGAAAAGCGAGGGGATTTTTTTTATTTATCTTTTTATTTCTACAACAGTGGGTTAAATAATTTTGAAGGAAAGTGACGTTATAGCTAATATTCCCCTCCAGCTAGCAAGTGGAGCAAATTTTGACAGGAATTTTTTTACAATTTTACAAAAGCATGTCAGCGGCCATGGCAAATATACATCAGTATGGCAAAAATCTATGGTCATTTGCCTTTAGAATGTGAAATAATTGAACGTTTAAAACTCACGGACCCGTGAGTCAGGAGATTGTGGACCAGATTTCATTCTCTTGTCACAAAGCAGGTCCAACAAAAGAGGTTTTTGGTTCCCGGGACCAAAATGGGGTTGAAACAAAACATTATGAACTTGTTGAGGTCAGCCCTGAAGAAAAATCTAAGTTTCGAAAGGAAAAACATCGCTCTCTGACACTGGTTTACTTTACGGTGTCACTGGAAACCCGGTTGAAAAACAGTGCCCATACGGTATATAGATTTCCTTCTGTGGTTGACTAACTGAGACAAACAGAATGTTTCAAACAACATGACTAAATCTAGCACTTGTATCACAAAAGAGAACAATCTGGTCCACTTCGTTTAAAGGTTACCCTCACCACTTGAGCCTTTGTAGCAATTTATTCAACACGCTAAATTTCAAGTGCCTATTTTAACTGAAATATAACATGGTAAGCTAAATCCTGTTAGTCGGATTTGAAACATGCTTTTTCTAACGATATTAAAAAGACAGCCTGCTGCCACATCAGTTAAACAGTGGCCACATGTATTTGGCAGCAAACATACAATAATTATACAAAATGTTAATGCCGTCTCCTCGGGCTAACACAGCACAAGGCAGTGACTTTACACGCTCCACTTGGACAATCAGGACGTTGGTCGCACGATTCTGTAAGTGCTGCCATTTCCTGCTCTCCTCTGATAGGTCCTCAGGGCTTACTCTGTGGACGGTTGTGGGTTTGAACGGGAACGTGCTAAGGGTATTCCCAAGGCACCAAAGCAAGCATTTTTCACATGGACGGTTCAGCGAGCTCCACCAAGCATGAGGGCTACATGACTGTGTTGTTGCTGCCGGATAAGATACAGTGCCCTGGTGGAGGTCCAGAGAGTTGCTGTATAATGTAACACCTGCTTTTATTTTGTTCTAAACCAGCCATCGTTAAACTCCCGCCTTGGCATTGGCCTGTCGCGGTGACATACAAGCGCAACAGGTGCACACGTACGGGAGGCTGGGGTCTTCCAAGATGGCCGCCCTACCCCCGAGGCAACATTGTAACACGTAAATGAAAACCTTGAATCATGAATACCGGGGTGCTAGCTACAACGGTTATTTACTGCGGCCCCTCTGTTTTATATGGGTTAATATTGTTGGTCAGTGGACACGCTCATGTTTTAGGAATGTCTCTATGGAGAGTGTCTTAAGAGATGGAATTGACTTTCATTTGTCTCCCACACTAGTGCTGCTCCACTAGAAGGCTTTACAACTGTCCATAAAATATACAAGTACGTGTTTTTTGAATAGTAGAAGAAGTGAATAATTGTGTTACTCTTGGGGTTTCGTGTTGATATCACTCGCCCTAAGCAAAAGAGTGGCTTATTAACATTCTTTTAGGCACCTCAGGATTCACGTTTGACATTTTAGAAGTTTTGAATTGACTTGCGGATGCCTCTGCAGGCAGTAGTGTTTTAATCTTAGCTAACGGCACTCTGGGAAATCAATGGCACTGTAATGAACAAACTGAGCGCAGAACTGCTTAGAACAAGCCTCTTGATGGTTCATAGACTTAGAGAGATAGTGGAGGCTACTTCAAGAGCATTGCGTTGTTCAAGAGCTACCAGTTAAAAACAAATCCTAAAGATTTAAACGCACACTGTTTACTTATAGGATATTGACCCCATATTATATCAATTGCTTTATTTTAAAGTTGTACTGAGTCACAAGAACAGAAATAATTGTATTTTTAAGAATCAGATTCAAGAAAAAGAAGTGTTTTACACCTTAGAAAAAGTCTCAAGGGCTACTGGGCATGCCCCAAAGGGCACCTGGGTGCTGGGTGCCCGCGGGCACCACATTGGTGACCAAGCTGCTCTATGCTGTTAAAGAAGCTTTTTTATTTACTTAAGTGAAACCACTTAAAGTACAAATCTGTTTAAATAAGTCTTATGAAAAGTAACTGTGACTTAAAAAAAACTAAATTGTGCACAAAGTCACTACTCAAACAAAACCTTGACAAACCTTCTTCCTTACGTCAATGGCATTGACCGAGTGTGCATTATTAGACTTTAAGATGGACAAAACACATGGCCAAAATTACTTTTTACTTTGGATCCTCTATAGAAATATATACAGGAGTTAAAGTTGGATATTTGTCTTTCAAAAGTAGTGTAGTAAACAAGTAATAAGTTCAGTCAATTTACTTTGTTACTGACCATATCTGCTTGACGTGAAATACAATTCAATTAAATTTTTGTGACATGTCTTCTTTAAAGGCACACTGTGTAACATTTTGGACTATAATGTTGCCGTCAGTACAAAACATGCTCCTAATGACCAGCTCAAAACAAAACATGCTATTACTGCAGTGGGTAATCAAAGAATAGATTTGGATGAGAACCTAATCTGTTTAAATCTCAAATTCTGCTGCCTTTAGTCGACATCTCCACGGAGACGAGCTGGAGACGCACCCACTCCCGGTAAAGGTCATGTCTTAGGAGACGTGAGCGGCTCACAGCAAAGGCTCATGTTTGTTTGCACATTTATGAGGTATTTTTCAATAATGAAAATATCTGTCATAAAATAAATGCTTGGATTTAAAAAAAAATTCCCAACCTTTGATAACAATACAAAAAAAAGCAATACGAAATATTCCTAAAACTCATGGAAGAGAACATACAAATACATTATTTATAAAAATCAAAACTATTAAAATTACAAGACCGCATAAAATTACAAACATTAATCATAATGTTTAAAGCAAGATATTATCTTTTGCCTCAAACTGTACAAAGTATGTTTCTAGTCAAACCCAGTTCATCCAGTCGTAGAATGCTTCACTTTACTCTCCATTTTGCCAGGACGACCCAGAAGCAGACGGGCATCTCTGTGGCCGGACTCAAACTGTGGAACGCCCTGCACCTAAATGTAAAGCACTCCTCCACTTTCCATCCATTTAAAAAACAATTAAGATTGACAACAATTAAATCTTATACATTACTACAAAATATGTAGTAAAATGTATATTTAACATATGTAATGAATATAACTTTTATGTTTTTTGTTAAAACATTACCTGTGGCTTGAAGTTATAATATAAATGGCGCAACAGACCATCTTTTGTATTTTGTTTTGTGTTTGGAGAAAGGGGCACTTATTGTAAGCTTTGTCTTCTTTGTGCTTCTTTTCATTCATGTAAACATACAATGTAAAGCTATTCATGAAACAACAATATTTTATATACTTCTGCCAAGCTATTGCTTGCTAAAAAAAAAAATCAACACATAACCAAACAATCTCTCTGTTTTTCTCCAAGTAAACTCTCCTTAAACTAAGTTTAGACCAACTTCTCAGAATCTTTTTTTCTCATCAACATTTTTGTCCGATATGCATATGTGGATGTGGTGCCAATAGCAGCAGATATTGATCCCTGAGTGCTGTTAGCTGGAATGTCCGTGAGCTAAAGCTTTGATTGGTGCCGATGTGTGGGTAAACTTCAGCCATGATCCTTCGCGTTTGGGTATTAGCATTTCCTTCTCTCTCATAGGCCTAACCTTGTGCGCGTCTCCAAACATATCGATCAGACTGTGAGAGAGGAGCCAGGATACAAAAACAAGTTCAGAGGCTACATTTGAATGGAAGAGCGCCTCATTATTTTTTCTTGTTTGAGACAGTAATACAAAGGAAGGCTTTAGAGAGCAGATAAGAGAGTTGCGATGTCAAAATAGTCCGCTTAAAGACATTGTTTACCAAATTCTAACTTGAAAATTTGAATTGTTTTCTCTGCAGTCAAGTGATACAAAAAAGAAAAAGAAATGCACTTTGTTTATCCGGGATTCAGACTTTTGTAAATGGCTAAAGTAACTTTTACGAGTTGAGTTTTTGACAGACGGTGTTGGTGCCAGAAACGGTTTAGCCATTTTTGCCTTTACTTAACCTCTGTAATTCAGAACGTCTTTTGCCAGAGACCACTAGTCCTGGAGTGGAGCCGATTGTACATGTTTTTAGCGGTAGCCTAAGGCAGTTATTCCCAAAGTCCGGGACATCGCGGCCCCCTTATTGATCAGAAAATCTCTCGGGGTCCCCCAAATCATAATAATTTACTCCATTCAAAAGAATTTGTTAACGTTGTACAGCTAAAATTACATTAAAAGTAACATCTAGCTATGACAGTAGGCTAAATACTGGTTTAAAATGGTGCATGTGTCCAGATAACTTTTTTCATTTTACTTGTTTTGCAGACAAGCTTTGGGGCCCCCCTGTAGTGCCTCTGAGGCCCCCCAGGGGGCCCCGGACCCCACTTTGGGAACCACTGGCCTAAGGCAAACAGAAATTGGAGGGACCTGAAGTCGTGTTTTGTTACCTTTACCTACCAAAGCCGCAAAACTGTGCGTGTGCAACAAGGTCTACTCTTTGTTTTCTTCCCCCATCAAAGCGCAATTGTTCAGTTGTCTTTTAGCTTTTTCTCCCAAACCAATCCATCAGCAAACCTTCCCCAAAGAAAACAGATCGTGAACACGGGGACGCGGCGAACGGAGACGCCCCGCCCTTCGCTGCCTTTGTTGTCCCGCTTTAATTCTGTTAATCGGCCTCAGGTAAAGATTAGCTGCTTCTGCCAATTTAACTCAAGCTCAAATGATGCCGCTACAAGGTCACTTTTTCTTCCTCTCTCTCTCTCCCCGTCTCCCTTCATCCGTCCGTCTGGTCTGTCTGCTCCATTCCTCTTTCCGCGAGCAGGATTGAGTTGTCATGTACTTCTAATAGGCAGCACAGGGAATCGTTAGTCCGGCCCGGCTCCCTGACTGATGGCTATTTCACTCCAATCATCTGCGCCTCTGGACTGCGTGTGCGTGCCATTCCGCACAATGAGACCCCCCGCCCCCCCCGCCCCTCGCCCCAGTCCCCTGTCCCTTTCCCGAGCACAATGCGGAGCGTATTGACAGTGTGTCACAGCTGAGGGGAGATGTCTTAATCAACTTGGACACGGCGGCCATTGATCTGACAAGCCGCCGTAATGACCTCCTTGTTTTGGTAAAGGATCGCTGTTTATCCGGGGCCGCCGAGCATGCCTCATCGTCATGGAAACTATTATCACGGCGGGATTGGGGCGAGGCCGCGATGGTGGCGCCGGTTCAATTCCCCCACGCGCTCAGATTGTCACATGTAAAAGCACATTTTGGGGGATATCGGTTGTGTTCGCGGCAATTTGATGTCATGATCTCAGGTGGAAACGGGGGTTTCACAGTCAGGACGTTTTTCTGTTATGGCCGCAATTGCAAGGACTTTAGCTCAGTGGTTCCCAAAGTGGGGTCCGGGGGCCTTGGAAACACTATTGCTGGGTTGCAGGTGACATCACAGCATTCCAAAGGCCAATACAATTATATGGAGGAAAAATGATTTTGTTTTTGAGGACATTTTTGATCTTGTACAGGGAGATCATGGACCCAGTGACTGATATTAATGATGTTTTTATGTAATTCATACTCTATCTTTTGAGCTACGACTTGTGAAAGTGTAATGTTGTTAATAGGAAAAACTGGGTCCTGCCCCCCGTTGGGTCCGGTGACATCATCATATTCTAGAACCTGCTATTGCTGGGTTGCAGCAATTGCTGCCCATAATATTATAGGATATATAATATCCTATAATATTATATATTATAGGATATATAATAGTATTGGCCTTTGGAATGCTGTGATGTTACCTACAACCCAGCAATTAACAGCATTACACTTTCACAAGTCATAGCTCAAAAGAAAATGTATGAATTACAAAAATGATCATTAGTGTCAGTCACTGGGTCCATGATCTCTCAAAAACAAAATAATTTTTCCTCCATATAATACTATTGGCCTTTAGAACGCTGTGATGTCACCTGCAACCCAGCAATAGGGGGGCCCAAAAAGCTTGTCTAGAAAACAAGTACATTGAAAGAATATATATTTTAAAATACATTTATTCGCTACAATGTATTACTTGAAACCAGTTTTAAACTCCACTCATTGCTAGATGTTGCTTTTTATGTAATTTTAGCGGTAAATCAATAAGAAAATTCCAATGAATAGGATAAATTTTTTTCTATTGAGAGGCCCCGAGAGAATTTCGGATCGACAAGGGGGCCGCGATGTTCCGGACTTTGGGAATGGCTGCTTTAGCTGATTGAAAAGACAGAATATTCAGAAATGAACTTTATCCTTGTTGGTTTGTGGTTGATCCCATTTTCAAACAATGAAAGAAGGATTAGTTGAGCCTGCACTGTTAGCTGTGCTAGGCTCATGTTTAGCCTTCACAATGCCTCCTGCACAACCCAATACTTCTTCTGGTCACTTCCAAGAAGACTTCATCTTCTTCATGGGGCGGCACAGTAGCACAGCGCTCATGCTTCACAGATAGAAGGTCCGGGTTCGATCCCCGGGCGGAGGGGGCCTGGCTGCGTAGGTTACTTCTTCTTTGTCTTTTTTTCTTTATCTTCTTTGTCTTTCCTCTTCTTCGTCGTCTTCTTTGTATTCTTTTTCCCTCTGAATCGTGCAAAAACATGTTTGTAATCCGGTGCGTCCTTTATCTTGATCGCGCCCGTGTTTCCATATGATTCCTCTGATCCGAATGCCTGGGCTCGTGAAAGGCATTTCAAACCGCCGCTGCTGCTTGACATGAAGATTCCCTCGTTCCAGACAGTGTCTCCGTTTCACTTGTCTATATGATGTAGTGGGGGTGGTTATGATGTTCCAAATTCAGATGATCAATAAATTGTTCGCAAATCTGTGTTTTTACTCCTCCGGCCTCCTCACGCCGCTCTCAACAGCCGCTGATTCCCACAGCTCTAAGGCACGTGCCGCCACGCACACTCATCACATGTGCGCGCACTGACACTGACAATACACAGGAATCAACTGCATGTGTGACCAGTTTAAGCTCAACCCTCATTAGCGTCACGTTTCTTTCAGATGCGCATCGTGGAAAAAAAAGTGTTTCAATATAATGCTTTTAATTTGTGTGATTTATCACGGGCACGGGTGGGTAACAGGTAGAATATTAATGGGTCCGGGCGGGTGCGGATTTAACGGGTTTACGGGCGGGTAGGTGCTGTAGCGGATGGGTGCGGGTGGGTACGGGTCTCCAAAAATGGACCCGTGCAGGACTCTGACTGCCACTCAAAAAGTTGTTACTTCGGGTCCGAAGTGCCGTCATGCATGAGCTTAATATAGAGACTGCAGTTACGCAAAAGACCTGAGCAGTGAGCTTAAAATGACCAACTTGCATCTAGTCTCTTTAACCGTTATCAACAGACATAAAGGTTGCGTAGGGAACCTACGCAGCCAGGCCCCCTCCGCCCGGGGATCGAACTCGGACCCTCTAGCTGTAAAGCATGAGCGCTGTGCTACTGTGCCGCCCCATGAAGAAGATGAAGAAGAAGACTGTTTCACAGTCTTCTTGGAAGGGACCAGAAGAAGTATTGGGTTGTGCAGGAGGTATAACCTGAAGAAAGCAGCTTTTTAAAGGTAAACAAAATGCTAGCTTATCAGCTAAACACATTTGAGACATACACATTTCTTCTTCTGAGACACTGAAGAGGCACCAAGAGCCCCCACAGCTGCAGCACAGAGGAGGCGTCACAAGAGGAGCTACAGGAAACAAGGAAGGGACAAACGAGAGATGGTGAAAGACTGTTGGAGGGAGTAAGAGCAAGGAGGAGGTGGAGCTGACCAGTGCAGGACACCACGCTCTGAAACAGGGACAAACCCAAGAGACGCGGCACCATTTCAGAGGATCAGAGGAGACAGAGGGCAGCCAGCTGGGTTTCTTCCGAGTGCTACAGTTTCCCCGACCTCCAAGGTCATGCGGGTCAGGTCCACACACAGTGGCAGCAGCTCAGGACTAACACCTGAACACTATTTCATTGTACACTTGTACAATGACAATAAAGCACTTACTTACTTACTTACTTACTTACTTACTCTTTGTGTTTCTCATCTGGTTTCAACAACATTTGAAGTGATTAATACGGGTTTGGGTGCAATGCAAACCCAGCTTTGTCTGTTGCGCCATTTTACTTCCATGTTAAATATAGATGTGGCTTTTTCACAAATTGCTACTCGTGATTTATACCTGTGGTGACAAAAGAAATTGACTGTACTGTGAGACATTCAATTGATAATCTTGTGGTATAAAGTGCGTACCACACGGTTTAATGTTTTTCAAATGATTCCATAATTTGATTGGATAATGCTATCATTAGCATTATGAAGAAACATTGAAAAAAGGATATTTTTATTTTGTATTCAGACAATTACAACATAGTTCCACAAAACTGCCTCACTCATTTGTCATTATGTATAATATGACTGCACAGTAAGGGTTATGGAAATTCTTTGTATGTTACTTCCTGTGCACAAGGATAAACAATTAACATCACAATAAATGTAAAACTAGGGAAATATTTTGGCCAAGTCTTAAAATGTATCGTAGAAATATCATCGACTGTTAAAAGTAATAGAATCCTGTCTGTCTTTCACATCAGTATACGCTGTAAAATCTTTGTCATGAAAACAACATGCGAGTTCAGTTCAATTCTCTGTGCGCTCAGATTTTCACAGTTTGTAAATCACACTTCACAGGTGTTGATATGTTTGGATGTACGGTGGCTCACATGGGTCAAAGGCATGTGCAGCAGCGGGTGTCAGCATCTCTAACAATGGCGTTATGGAGATCGTTACAGACGGGATGGATTGAGTGAGCGTTCCCATGGCGACGCTCTCATTTACCTGCCCGTCAGACCTCGCTGGGGTGAAATTATTTTAAATCTTTGCGCGCATTGATTGGCTAAATGACCCGTAATGACATCTCGCGCTGACAGTTTGGATTCTCAGAGTGTAATTGAGGAGGATTAGCTTTTCAATTGACATAATGATCGTGAAAGCGCTTTTGGAATGGCGTCTGATTGTCCATTGTGAGACGTTAATGTTTGGCATAACCCAGCCACTATGGTCAAATACACACACTGCACACATGAACTAGAGGGGGGCCCCTTTAGTTCATGTGTGCAGTGTGTGCAAAGGGAAAACATGAATATAATGCAGGCCTTAGACATCTATGCATGTCTAAACCCATGTTTTCTAGAAGTATATTCTGCCAAATTGTATTCGATCAATAGAAAAAAGCTGCTTGAGATTTGTATTGCAATTTGTATTTTGATCATTGCAGTATCTAAATGGCAATACAGTTAATATGTAGGCCTAAAAAGTGAGTGGTCGTCCCACACAGCTGTGGAAGGATACGCTCTGTGCACAGGATGTGGCTGACATGAATGTTGCAACATGATGCTAGCTTCCCAGCTAGGAACATTTATTGGAATGTCGCTCGACCAAGATGTAAACTCTGAGATGATCAGACTAGTCCTAGTTCGGATACGAAATGAAGAGAGCAATGGTGGCCCCCAGTGGAGAAGTGCAGCTAATGATAAAACTTAAACAAAACCACTGCATCACTAATGTGAACGGAACTTTTGGTCAGAGTGTACAAAATAATATGTTTAGCATGTTTTGAATTATATCTGTTGTGAAGAAACATTCATATAATGTTAGCATCTTATTAGCTAACTGTTGTAGCATTAGCCATTTTGTTTACTTAATTCAGCTGGACTGCTCTGAGGTCGTAAGTCTTCATTTTCAAGTGTGAAAAATCCCAGTTACCAGTTGCCTGGTCTCCAGCTTTAGCCGTGTCTACCTAAAATGTATATTTTAAACAGTATGTGTCAGAAGACAAGCAGCTGTTGGATACACTAGTGTACGTATGTTAAAAGGTTTACTCAGGATGTTACTACTAATACACTGGAGAATAATTGTTTGTTCAGTACAAGTTTCTTAGCATTGCAGCTAAAGGCTAATGCTAACATAAATGGTAAAATAGCACCAGCATCTGAACTCATTTTTATGATATGTTTTTTTCCCTATTATTCATAATTTGAAATGTGCACAGAGCCTATTGGGGCAGGTAAAGTTACAAAACACAACACCCCAGCTGGGTAGAGCAAACCAAATTATTTACTTAAGAGTAACAGTAAGTAGAAAGTATTGAGTCAAATAATTACTTTAAACTAATGTAACAATGAATCATAAAAAAAGGCAATGCTACCAGAGTAACCTACTGTTTGAGTGTAAAAGTCAGATTTGTGTTTTAGTACACAGAAAGTTACAAAACATCCATCCATCCATTTTCTCCCACTTGTCCGTTGCCGGGTCGTGGGGGCAGCTGTTGGAGCTGCCCAAATCACATTGCACCAGTCCCCTATGGCTCCTCCTGCAGGTGGTGGGTCCACGGAAGGACGGCCTCATGGCTCCAAACGGGCCTGTTGGTCTCTCATAGGGGCCCATTCACTCTCTTATTCATACACCAGTGTACGCAGACACTGGAGGCAAGGAGGGTGAAGTGTCTTGCCCAAGGACACAACGACAATGTGCACCTTCAGGAGGCGGGATTCGAACCCCCGACCTTCCGATCATGAGACGACCCGCTCTACCATCTGCGCCCCTGTCGCCCCCAGTTACAAAACATGAAAAATAATTTGAAAATCCTAATTTCCAAAGAGAATGCCATGAATGTAAATAAATTATAAAGTACACAAAAGACAAACTACATCTAATTTTGTCACATAAAGATTTACTCACAGTGGAACAAGTAACGTTTTTGATTTCTCAAGTAGACCACAGATACTTCATAATAACATCACTCAAGTAGAAGTAAAAAGTACTGAATGCTAAAACTAAAACAAACCAATTTGCCTCAAGTTTAGCAGAATGCTGAAATAAGCTTAAGTTTTGCTCTGACCCTGCAGTCCCGGTGCCAACCTTGAATTACTACCGCACTTGTATGAAGCAAGCTAAGGCTAAGCACATTTGCCTTTCTGCTCCCATCAGCCCCTCACCTGTGCTTTTGTTCTGCCTGTCTCCCTCTGATAAAGGCACAATCCAGTCAATATCCCGGATCCGGGGTTCGACTGCTCTGTCAGCCCCTGTCAGGCCGATCAGCCCTCTGTGAAGGAGCTGCACAGCGGACTGTAAATATTATTGGCATTCTGACACCCTCTCGCTGCGACCAACTGTGTAAAATTGTTAATAAGGGACATGATGGAAGCGCGCGGGCTGTCGGGGAGATGGAAGTCACCTCAGCTCCCTGGCAATTATCCAGGAGCAGGCAGGGCCGATGATTTAAGGACTGCTGGAGAGCTTTGTTTTGGCACAGTGGCTCTGTAAAAGACACAAGGGTCACAAATGCACAAGGCTGGAAATGTACACTTCAGATCGCTGTTTGGACAAATAACCGTGCAGCTGGAGGGGGCGCTCAGGCATGAGAGTGATGGGCCCTTAGCAGGTGAAGGTTGATGGAGTATTATAATAAAGGTTGTGAATATTTCATAAACGTATAGATGTTTTTGTGTCCCCAGCAACGAGGTAAACATGCTCAACTCAAATATTGGCTTCACTGATAACAATCGGGAGTTATGAATGGGAAATAAGAACTGTTATGGTTATAAATCGGATATCTCCTTCCAGCAGCTAATGTCACGAACAGGCTCAAGGCCCGGGGAAAATGTTCACACATGATTAAAAGGTTAATCATGTGTGGGCGGCACGGTAGCACAGCGGTTAGCGCTCGTGCTTCACAGCTAGAAGGTCCGGGTTCGATTCCCACCTGGACGGGGCCTTTCTATGTGGAGTTTGCATGTTCTCCCCGTGTCTGCGTAGGTTTCCCCTACCACTAAAAACATGTACAATAGGCCCAGGGACTACAGGTGGAAATTAGCACAAGTGCTATAACCCAATACAATGCATCTCTCCTTTCTGAGGCTAATGTATATTGTGCACTGTCCCTGTTCAAATAAATAAAATAAATTAACCTTTTTTATGTTTATAAAAAAATGCCTAACAACAACAAAACTAAGGTGCTATGCATGTACGTTAAAGAACTAAACAGAGTGTCCATTTAACCCACTGTGCCCCATAGGACACTGTAGAATAAAAATAAGATTCTTTCTCCATCCCCCAGGGGTCAGTAAGGGGACAAAAGGATTTAGTAGATGATTTGTTGAATTTGAATTTCCTCTTTTTTAAAGTTTTTTAAGAACCATTTGAACACATTTTTTACAAGTGCGAAATGCCTTGACTGTGGTCTGTGCTCTCATCGTGCATCTTTTAGTGGTATCATTTGTGGTTTCGATCAAGCCGCATCCCTACCATTTCCTTTTTACCATTATATTAGATAAACTCAAAGTGTGGCCTCTATTGTTTAGAAAAGCTCTTTATTATTAATTTAGCCCGTTCTCCTGAAAGCCTCCCAGTGACACAGCGATAAGCCTGACATTGGCGTCTCCCTCGCACACACCAGGTAAGCCATTACTTTTAAAGCCGCCGTATCTCCAAGTGGCAGCGGGACGCGTTGATAGCCAAATAAAGTACACAACCGTAAACATTTATGCGGGCATTTCTCACCGTATGATTACACTTTTATGGTTCATATTCCGAGACGGACACTTTTTTTGACGTTTTATTTTGTAAGCCATGACACAAGGGCGGCATTTCCCCCCTACCCTTGGCTTTACGGTCGGAGAGGTGGCGTGCCCGACGCGGTTTTGTTCAGTAAACACACCGCCAGGCTAAATGGCTGATCAATCAATCTGACTGGGATCGACCGGGCATCAGTTCTGGCCACATGCACACACCCAGAGCCGCTTTATTGTAAATCAATCATTTTGAAAACACCTCACATCGGGGGCTTCGTCGCTCGCTAACAAGCCATCCATTCAGGCACTAGCTAGAGCGCGGGGGCCCCCTTGTTTATCGTTTCCATCGCTGCCCTGCTTCTGACGATTTGGGAAGAGACGGGTGGAAAAATAGCAGACGATTCGCAAATTTCTCCAGATACCGCGACACTTAAGATAACCCAAGGGTAATGGTGTTTGCACATTTGGGAGAGAGATGAGGACAAACGCCAGGGCGGGTCGTGCGTTCTCTCGCTGACGGGATGTATGACGTTAAGAGTGTGAAATTGCACACTTGAGTTGGAGGAGGAGAAGAGAGGGGGGAGGGTTTGCAGACACTGGCGAGATGTCCACTCCAGCGCTATACGTCCTATCGGAGCGACGTCTCAATAGTCACAGGCCTCATCATAACACCTCTGAATTGGTGCTGTCCGTGCGGTTTGAAGGGTCCTCGGGAGATGCGGCCGTACCCTTGAACACTGAGGACACCAGTGGAGGCCGTGTGTGAAGGGGAGGTTATTGAGGTCTTATGTGAAGGGTGATTAGGCTCTCTGACTGGATTTATGTCTTACATTTCAATCAAAGAGGGAAGAAAAAGACCTTTGTCCACTGTGCATCTTCCACGTGCAGCACCAGGTGGAACTGACTGATGGCGATTGCACCCTCTCTACAGCGCAGCGCAGGACCTAAAGGTGCTAAAGGTCAAGTCCAGTCTGTACTTCAACACTTTGGCCTCCTCAGTTGGTCTCGTTCAGCTGTTGTCTTTTCAATATTTGTTATTTTGATCTTTGTTCCCTCCTGGAACTGCCACCTTAACGTGGTGGAGGGGTTTGAGCGCCTGAATGATCCTAGGAGCTAAGTTGTCGGGGGCTTCGTGCTCCTGGTAGGGTGGCAAACAGGTCCTAGGTGACGGGTCAGAAAAAGAGCGGTTCAGAAGCCCCTTATGAGAGACCAACAGGCCGGTTAGAACCAAGAGGCCGTCCTTCTGTGGACCCACCACCTGCAGGAGGAGCCATAGGGGCTGGTGCAATGTGTTTTGGGCAGCTCCAACAGCTGCCCCCACAACCCGACAACGGACAAGTGGAAGAAGATGGATGGATGGATCTTTGTTTCATTGGTTTGCCGTTTTGCAGTACATGTCCTGGTTAACCACAGCTCAGAACTTGAAATTTCCAACATCTGAGGACATCTGGGAAGTAGCATATAACTTTGTAGTGTTTAACTCATCAGGTCTATGTTAAAAGCATATAGGTGAATTCAGAAGCTAACTACACTACAAGCTAATGTTTGAGGCCTGACAAAACCGCAAAGTGACCTAAATGTTTGGTATGAATTTAATTAGGACAAATACGACGGGTTAGCTCTTTGACTGTTACATAGGATTACTTACGGCCACTATTCATTTGCTCCTAGGCTAACACTATCAAAACACCTGCTGTACAACATCCGCATCCCTAGCGTGACAGTAGCACAGAGATACCTGCCCTGATGTCCTTTAGCTCATCGGATGTCAGCATTCTGGCACAGATATATACGCTCCAATATGGAATAAATGTGACTCGGATTCCATCAGCGTGGATCCGGCCTGATTGACAGCCTGACAGGTGCGAGTCATGGAGCAGCTAATGGCATGTCAGTGAACGTAAATCAAGACTAATGCCAGACTCGGTGGATAAGAGGATTGGTGCCATGGCTCGGACCGTGGGGTCACGGTCCTCTCACAAAATGAGTAGTTGTAAAATACTACATACGTTCAACGTACTGACAGTCAAGGTCATATGTACAGGCAGGAGGCTATTTGATTTGTAAAAGCAGCCGCAACCTACACTGGTGTTCTCCGTGATTTGTCAGGGATGTTTCCTCTATGAAGATTGTGTTACCTGGCATTTCCGGGAGTGCTGCGAGCACTAAAATAAATTGTTGTCCACGCTAATATTTCTCATGTACAGGCACAAAACTCAACTTATTATACTGTTGTCTCGCTATTGTTCGTATATATTGCCAAATTGGAGAGCAGAGCACAGTAGAATGCACCAGGTTTCTAGCATCAATGCTACTACTGCTTTTGCGAATGCTAAACATATTTGATAATACTGTACAGCACACGCTGCCTCTTCTTCTCTTTCAGCCAAAACCACAAATTAATTTCACTCCACTATGAATGAAAGGAGGTTTGAACATGGGAAAGATTGTGTTAAGGTTCCATGGATTCACAAATTAAAGAGCCTGGTTTCCAAATTTGAGTGCCATTTGGGTGCTACAGTGACGCAGCAGTTAGCACACACACAGCTAGAAGATCCCAAGTTTGATCCCCGTGTCTGTGTAGATTTCTTCCAGGTACACTGGTACCCCCACCACAAAAAACATGTACAATAGGAGAGGTGAAAGGTGTGTGTATGTGTGAGTAAGTGGTTGGAGGGGCCGATGGCACAGATTGGCAGCCTCACTTCTGTCAGTCTATCCCTGGGCAGCTGTGGCTACTAATATAAGCTTACCACCCCCGAGAATGGAGTGAATGAAAAATGCATGAATTTGTATAATAAAGGGACTTTGAGTGGACAGGGCTACATAAAACTAATGCATTATAATAAACTAGAACAAGAAAAATCAGTTTTAGAACACAAATACATCCATTTTTTAATTTGAGAAAATACAAAAAGAAACCATGTACAATCTATGTACAAACCTTTTGTACAAGACAATATATTTATCAGCAGATTATATTTGACAGAGTCAGGTAGATCAACTCAGCACCATCAAATAATCCATGTATCAGTTTTATCTTCAGCACGTCCGAACCAACATGACTGCAATGACGCGGCTCCAGTTTGCTGTGGAGACGATGCTGACCGATCCCGTTTGTGACGCGAGAGCAGTGTCCTGAATCCATACTGAACTGATAGGCAGCAAAACATGAAAGCAATTCTAAAAAAAAAAAAAAAACTTAAAATTGCAAATGCAATTTTAACATATTAAGACTTGATACCCACCTCCCCATCGTACATGTTTTATATTATTTATTCCCAGAAAATAAGTTATAACATCCTCCCTTTACAACGGATGGACACAAGTAACAGAGTAGAACGCATTCTTTGATTTAAGTGAACAGCGCATGATCCGGGCATCGTTCAGTCATCCAACTCACCCCAGATACTGACCTTGACATGTGTACTTTCTACCTTCAAATGCCACTTTTCGCTTTAGTGGGACTTCTCCAGGCCCTCCGCTCTGCCTGGCATGGTACTGGCGCGGAGGCACTGATGGCTTGGATGTTCTCTGCGCCAGCACCAGATGCGGTTTTCACAGTGGGAAAACGACTTTGGGTTCGAGTCCCTGAATGACTGAAGGATGCAGCTGTTCATGGCACTTAAAAAAAACAAGTCGAAAACGTTCAGAGGTATATGATGCGAAAGAAGACCCCGATGACGAGTGGACAACAAGGCGTGAAAGAAGCGTCTGGACAGACAGAGGCGACGGGACAAAGAGTTCGGGAAGTGAAAAGCGCTGTAAAAAGTATGTATGCTTAGCTTGGGATGCTAGTTTTGCAGCATGTTGTAGTAGTAGTAGTAGTAGTAGTAGTAGTAGTAGTAGTAGTAGTAGTAGTAGTAGTAGTAGTAGTAGTAGTAGTATCCCTATGCTTAAGTGCCTTAAGAATACTGTGTAAACAAAGAAGCGGTCAGGACAGAGAAAGGTTGTGACGGATTATGACGAGCTGACAAAATGGAATGTAAATCCTGCAGTACAATAATGGAACAATAGGAAACTCAAGGGGGCGCTCTCTCGTGCTGAATTGGTGCTACCTTCCATCTTTGTTAAGAAAACATCAGACTTGTTCTGTGTGCTGCTTTAATTTGCTTTTTTTCCCCCTTCATCTTAATAAATTTGACTTTTTTGTAAACATTGTTCACTTTTTCATTAACGTATAATGTTCATTGTGGTTACCAAATGTGTGTCATTGTGTAACTCGGTCACGTTTGAATCACATCTTTTGTGTCATTAAATCTATTCTGCTACAATGTGACGACGATGATCACAGTAGTAAAGTTCACTTGAGGACAATGTGTATGAGGCTTCAGTATAGTTGCACCACATCCGACAGACAAACACTGAAACTCTGCTTGGTTCAAAGTAAAGTAGTCTACGCTTTAGGCTGAATTTACACAAACATACAGAGCACAATGTATCTCTACTCTCCACATGCCGACAGAGACAGCCCACACCTGGGAGTGTCTCCCCACTGCACTGAGGATGAGACTTCAGGGAATTTTTCAAGAACCTAATGTAGGTCATACACCACGACAGAAGGCCTTTCACATCTCTAACCGAGGAAGCCACTTCAGTGTCTGAATGGAAAACTTCTGTTGGTCTGCTTAGCAGTACATGATATTAAAGCAGCTTATTTCATTAGTTCATTGCCCAGAGCTGAGCTGCCAGACTGAATGCAAGCCTTAGCCTTATTAGATTTCACTTGACAACACAGGGCAACAACATGAGTTTAACACCAAAGGAAGATGACTGGTGACCAACTGAACATATCGAATATGAAGTGTTAATTAAATATATTAATAAATACTTTTTTCATATTACACTTTGAGTTGCTATAAAAATAAGTACAAATTGATTATGTTATGGTTAGAAAATAAGTATATGCATGTATAAATCTAGCATGTATGCGTGTGAGGAGAGCTCCCTCCTCAGTCATCACAGATGTGGAGGAGTCAGTGCCAAAACACACTGAAGTCCACACAGACAGCGGAACAGTCTGTGGAATGTTGCATTTACCCAACTACGTTTGAGCTGCTCTGGACACAGCTGGAGGAGACTGGTCATCTGGGTTGGCTTCAGAGAACATCCAAGCTCTTTACTGCCTCTGTGCCAACCCTGTGCCAGGTTCGAGCAGAGCAGAGGGCCCATTCATGCCCACTATGCGATATGTGGCATTTCCTTTCACTTAGTGACAAACATTCAAAACAATACACGCACTGAGATCAGCCACAGTCAGCTCTATGAAGCGTTAGCTGTGGTCCACAGCTAGTGTTCAGAGCACAGGCTCAATCGTAGTTGGGCTTAGTTTAATTCACAATGCAACACATGTAGTTATTAGATTAGCGGATTATTTTCTACAAAGGCGTTCACAAGCTCACATGCTTGTCTCTGTCAGGTGTAAGCCGTTGGTAGTGATGGCACTAAGTAATGCTGTTCACTCATTCACACTAATGCACACATTAACACATAAATCCTCTGATCTGTAGAGCCAGCGCACAGCCGCACTTGTTCTGGCAGGGCTTTGTTCAAGCAGGACTCACAGCGACAGGAGCTGGGTCAACGAAAGCATGTAGTAGCAAACCTCAGGTTAGTTTGCCTCCACAACCAAGCAGACCTCCTTTTCCTGGACAGTGGGCTGTGGGTGTTCAGTTGTTCTCTCAACAGTGTTCAGTTTTTAGTGCAAATCGAACAGAAGGAGACGGATGTGTGAAGTCGACGAGCCCAGCTGCTTTGACGTGACACATCTGGGTGAATCTTTGGGAAATGATATGATCATTATTATTGAAAACAAAAATGCAACCCTCATTCTCCACAAACTCTAGTCTCGGAGTCTGGTCACATTGAGAGGTGAAATATTGCAAAGAATTAGAGGAAGTACTTTTTCCATCGACTTTTAAAATAATTCCAAAAAGTGCTAGGGGAGGGCGGCTGTGCAGTCCTTATTTGATTGTCATTATGTACATCTCTATGGATACAGAAATAAACAACGTCCGAGCATGGAGGTAACAATAAAGGTATACACATTGTAGGAGGTCCCTTTGACGCGTGTGAAGAGTGTGACAGTCTTCCTCATCATCATCAGTCCTCCGCTGATGAAGGCTTTCCCCTGCAATACACAGAGCAGTCCACGAGGAGGTGCGGTCTTCAGCATTCATCTTCTACTTCTCTGATTGGTGGAATCAGACTACTGGTGGATTTGTATTGGTTGACTTGGTTGGCCATGTGGGTGCTCATGGGCTTGATCTGAATGTTCCTGGGGTAGGCATTGTCCGCTTCATCTGTAAACCATTTCTTTTCTGAAGAGGAAAGAAGGAAAAAGAAGAGAGTCAAGAGTTTGTTCGGAAATACGTTCACATTGGAAAACCATGAGCCTCAGTTTAAGTGGTGGATTTATATGGTTTTGAATCATATCGTATGCTGTTGTTGGTTCTGTATTTCAAGTAAAGCCTTTAAATACTCAGTTCCCAGTGTGCCCCAATGGAAGGTGTAAAACTTCCATCATTATGCTTGAAAAGATGTTTAGATTCTCCAATTGGCACAGTGCACGGAATGTTTTAGCTAACTTCCTGTTGGCCAGTGTACGGTGAGGACTACTTCCTGTCCACAATTTGATGTTAATTAGAAGTAAAGATTAAAAACAAAACAGTCGGCCTGACGTTTATTTAAGTTTTCTTCTGTGTTTCATACAAATTCAGTTCTATTTTACCGTTTGTAAACATTAGCATTAGCCTTTAGCTTCAAGGCAAAATCACTGACTGTTATAAACACAGAAGTCTCCTACGGTGACGCACATTTACATCCTGAGTAAAGTTTATTACATGTTGTTATTACATGATTATCCAAAAGCTGCATGTTTTCTACCACGTACTGTGTAAATACCGTATTTATTTCAGCAAGACACGGCTAACTCTCCATAGGAATAAAACACATCATCTCCGTCTGGAGTGGTTGGACAGGTTATGGCGAACAGCGTGACATGTTTCTTTTGTGAGAATAGTATTGAACAAAAGTTAATTGATTCAAATGTAAGTGAAACACAAGAGTGAAGCATAGTCTGTTTACAAAAGTCACCTCTGCACACTTTAGCCTCTAGCGCCAACAACATTATAAAGCCCTTGTGATGGTTTTCTGAGTTACAGACGGTGTGGTGTTTCCACACTTAGACCCGCTGCTGTCACTCATCACTTTACTTTTTACTTTTTACTCATCTGTAAATATAATCCCACTGTTGTTCGAAGTCTATTGTTGTCGTCTTACCATTTTTTACTTTTTATTTTGTATCTTATTTATTAATATTCCTTATGCATGCCCCCTAAAGCCTTATAGTTTAAAGTTGTATAGCTTCATTTTATCTAAATTCTGTGTTATATGTTTTATGTTGCACGTCCGCATCAAGAAAAAATCCTAGCTTGTGAACCTGTTCTCAAACAATGGCAAATAAAATCTATTCTGATTCTGATTTGATTTATTTATTTTTTTATTATTATTTTTTATTCAGTGAAAATAGATTTAGTTTTAATTGTTGCCGTGATTCTACATCTACTACCCCTTGTTTATACTGAGCACTTGTAGGAGGATCGAGAGCAGGTCTGGAGCGAACAGAGGACAGTAGCATTTGGTAAACTCTCCCTGCACTTCACAGCCTGTGCAGTGCCATTCAGCCTGTCCCCTCCTCGTGGGTAGAATTTCACATTTCTAACTTTAGTGTGCTGGGACTGCTGTCGGAGTGTCAGCCCGCTCTGGGCCATGAGCTGCAGACGCACATTTGATTTGGTGAACGGAGCCCGAGGTAAAGCAAGATGTCTGCCTTCCTCCTCATGCGTATCGCACAACTCAAACCGTATCGAACGCACTGGTACGAGGAGGGACTACACCGTCAATTTACACCTCCCATTGGTCGCGCCTCCCGCTGCCCTCTGTGACCGCGGCCTGAGGGCTGGGCACAGTGCTAAACTGTGAGGAAAAAGTTTAAGCTTTGCCACTTGGATTCAAATCAGTTTGACCTACTTAAGTTCAGAGGGTGTTATTTAGGGCTGCACGATTTATCACAGTCCAACTCAACCATGACTCGCCAATTAACTTTAGGTGTTATGATCTTAATAACGGATGCACCAATATTAATATTAGTATGACTACATTCATTTGAGTACTCACTGATACCGATACGAGTGCAAGGCCTTTTCCTCAAAGGCATCTACAAGCGTTCATAGCAGATGTGTTCATAATTAGTTACACGTGTAATTTTAGAATTACAGGAAACAATGTGCACTCTGTGTCCATCAGAGACATCAGAACAGCCTGTGTCTGAAAGTTACTCCATGCCTGTGTTGTATTTTTTTCATCCTAAATAATAGAATTATATATATTTCTACCAGATGGGCCTCATTTTGCAGTAGCCTGACTACTCTATCCGTGTGGATTTTGGTTCTTGCTAACTTGCTAAAATAAGAATTTGATTCATTCTCCTCCAGGCCGGCAGCACGGCTAAATGTTGCTCAATATGAACATGTTAGCCCATCCTGAGCACCCTTTAGTCGCTGGATTTGTTTTACAGATGCATTAAGTTCCTAAGCATGCTAAGTTGTTAACAGATAATCAGCAATATTAGCCTGTCATGTAAACACTGCAGACTTTTAGCACTAGTTAAATTCAGCCCAGACTCTGATTTAGGGAATGCAGTCTGTATTTAAGTCAGGTCTATGTGGAGGATTGCATTTCCAAAGTATTCTTGTTCTTCTCAGCTGAAACGTGCGCCCCGTGGGTGAGTACGCGTTTGAGTACAAAGACATAATATCGAGCCAATACCCGATACTGGTATCGACATCAGTGCATCCTTAATCTTAATACATTGTTGTTTTTTTTACATTGTTGTAGCTAGGGAAGATAGGAAATAAATGACTAGCCAAAGCACATCTACCATTGTTATTATTGTTGATGTCCTATAATTTTAGAGCACTTAATGAGTTGCCTGGCCTGCCAAACGACATGCCTTTTCATAGATATATCAAAGACATATAGTCTGGGAGCATGATCTCAACAATTTCCCGGTGGGTGTGATTGACAGACGGCATCAACCAATTAGAGCAACGCTAGATACGTTGCAGTAACAAGCGGCAGAAAGCCTTTCCAAAAACGTCCTTTTTACGAGGAACACTTCGAACGCTGTTTCTTGCTCTGGTTTTAGGATTTCATATTTTCCAAATTATTTAAAACAGACGAAAGAGCAGAAGAAAACAGTGTCTCGGCCGCCATCTTTAATGTTTTGGAAGCGTGCGTGGTGGTGACGGCCTCCGTCTCTTGGTGCGTGATTGGACCGATGTGGGTAAAATCGTGCAATGATTGGCTGCGAGCAGCCGCCCGGACGGTTCTTTTTTTGAACAGAAAGGAGGAGTGTCTGGCAGGTCAGGTAACTTAATGAGTTGTTTGACCTTCCAAGTATTATCAGTTCATATCCATATTTGTGCCATCTCTAAAGTGTAATTCTCCTGAGCGTGTTTAAAATGTGCACTGTGAACATAATTTTCCATTTTAAAAAGTGAATCTATTGTGTATCCACAATCATCCAGCTCTAATCCATGTGCTGTTGGGGTGTCTGCTACAGTGGTGCGACAGGAGAGCATTCAGTAGGAGGGCAGAATGCGCAAACACACAAACCTCTCACACAATGCAAACCATCTCAAAGTCCAAAGAAATAAGGCATGACCGATGGTGAGACAATGGCGAGGAGCTTTTGTGAAGAGGAAAGCCATATCCAGACGAAGGTAGATAGAAGTGGGAGTCGTTTGAACCTCATGCAGCGTGGAGGGGGTCCAGTCATGGAGGAGGGAAAGGGGCAGCAGTAGCAGACAAAACTTAAACTGAGGCATGGTTTTGACGTGAGCTCATTTTCCCGGTGGGATAAAACAAACATCCCTCCGTCATAACGATGTCCACGCGGGACATGGTTATGAGCGCAGGGAGCCCAGGTAGAGGTGGCTAAAGTCATGCAGAATCGTTAACTTGCGTACCTTGGCCCATTCTATTCATCCTTGTAGCACTTCAGAGAGAAAGGTAAGTGGTCTAATGTAAGTAAGGAGCATTTACAGTCTGCACGGCAAATGCACACGTCACTAGCTACACAGTCGGAAAGGCTACGCATACATCTTGAAGCAAAGATGTATCCCAAGTTTACTGTACAATTCCATTATTTTGGTGAGTAACAAATCTGCATGCTTTTACATCTATCCCTAACTTAACAATTCGAAATCTACAACTGACGTCAGAAATCTGGATCAACACGACAGACGATACAAGCTAGCTACAGATGTTTACTGACATGGGCATGCATTGTGCGGGATGAGAAACAAAACATTGCTAATGTGCGATAATGATAATGTGCTATTCACAGAAAACAACAGCGACACAGCACATAAGTCACAAATTACAAAAACACTACAGCCATAATCAAAAGCTGTGGATATGTGCACGGCAACAGCACACGCAGAAACACCACATCGACAAATAAACCGGCAACAAACTGCATGTGTTGAAAAGTTGTGCGATTAACTGCGAGTGAATCAAAATCACAATTTGGAGCGACATCTTCTCCAGTGGCATTACATGTTAGTCTTTGATTTCTGTCAAAAATGTTTAAAACCTCCAGGACGTTAACTGAATTAGCATCAATACTTGGTAGCAAAGGTTTTCAAAAAGTAGTCATCTAGATAGTGTTGTTGAGAAAATCCAGATGCCCCCCATAAGAAGCTTCCTCAGAGCTCATCACTTTCACACACAAAAATAAATGAATAAATAAATATCGAGAATCTCGTTTTGAGTAGTTTGGAGTTTTAAACCAGCAAATCATAGGAAGACCTTTAGCTATCAGACTCGCTCAGAGGCCACTTCTATACGCTATTTTTCATCTAAAGTAAAATCTAAAAAGGTCTGTACGTTCATTAATGATTTCAAAATAGGCTTTGTCGATGAGTTGAAGACTAAAAACAACTGGATGTTTCATGGCTAAATGCTAACGGCAATAGAAAATTACATTGAGCAGGCTAATGGACTAGCTAGCATGCTAACTGTCTGCATTTTCTAAAACTAATCCAGATTGTCTCTCTTTTTGCAGGGCAGTTTTCAATTGTGAACAGATGACTACTTTTTGAAAACCCTTACTGCGATCAAACTCCTGGAGGCCTGACCACAGCTTTTGCACATATTTTGTGGAATATTATTGTGTCACTTCATGAATGCTGAAGCAAAGTGAGGACCACATGCAGATGGTGCAAAAGTTAAATAGACTATGGAGCACAAGTCACTCACAACAGACAATATCTCCAATACACAGCACACAGACACACACTTACAGAGTACATGCAGTAGTAGAGGTAGGAGGAGTAGGAGTAGTATGGCCTTACTTCTGCTTGTCGCGGGACTCTCTGCTCTTGCTGCTGCGGTTCTGCCGGTTGGATGGAGGGATGGAGTGGACGGAGGAGCTCTTTTTGCTGGAGGAATGGGAGGAGTGGGATGAGTGGGAGAAGCTCGTCCGCGACTGGCCCGCGTTGTGGTCAAACTGCATGAGGCAGAAGATCAGATCTGTGGGCACCAGCTCGAACTCGTATGGCGGGTTGGTGATCACGTATCTGGGAGAGAGAGAGGAGAGAGAGGATTACAACTCTGCTGGAGGTGTTTCTGTGTGAACAATGGACAGAAAAGATACCGTTTTGTGCACGGGCTAGGCTCGTTCAGATGAGCGTCTCGTAATCTGTAGATGCCGAAACACAGCATGTTGTAGGTCTTCAGTGCTTTACAGAATAAGTCTCCGTAGCACCCACCGTCCTGAAGAAGTAGAAAAGGCCAAGTCAGTTGGTAGTTTGCTTAATAACCCAAAGGTTGGCTCAAATCTCAATAGCACCAGTGCATTTTAATTGAACCGTCCCACTCTGCCACTGGGGTCCCTCTATGATTGTTAGAGTCTGTATTGTCTGCAGTGCCGTCACAGTCAGTGTTTTAGCTGCCTGAAGTCTTAGCAGTGGTTTCTGCTACAATGCTGCATTCTAACTATTTAGCCTCCACACGGTCAACAGCAGCAGCTTGCATAGATGCCTCCTCTTTTAGCAAAAAAAGTGTGATTTGCTTTTACCTCCGTCCATATTTTGTCCACGATTAGTCAAATGGTTAAATTATGAACCCTAATCTACAGATAAGTAGTCAAATATATCCTAGCAAAGCAAAAATAGGGAACTCATATCTCCACAAGAAAATGTTCAATCATTATTGTTAATATCATTAATTGTAATATTTTTGTCCAAGATAATTGTGAGACAAAATTTCAATCTATTCATCCCTAGTTTTGTTGCAAATTCATAAATACCTCTCCTAACGTTTTCAGAGACGAGTTCATAACCACTTTTCACAATTAAATAATACGAACAACATTCGCATAAGCCTCCTTATTCACAATAATAAGAATAATAAGACTGTGTATCTGTACAATATGCAATATACGAAACGTATTTCATTCCTTCACTAGAAAATAACAATAGTTACAAGTCACAGATGGACTTTGTGGGTGCTTGTGCTTGTCATGCAAACTCCTGTGAAAACAAGGCTGAAACAAATGAAGTTTTCTCTGCTTTTTTGTTCATTCTCCTCCCCACAGCTTTGTTTCCTTCCACCCACCGGGGCCTGCTTTGCGTGATCTCGGTTCTTCACATCACATTAAGAAGCATACGGGGCGGAGGAGGCCAGATCTGTGCTGCTGGGTAGTGCCAAAATGTGTCATCTCTGTTTAGCGCTCCACTTACCCCCAAGTCTGCGAAGGGGCCGTCGTAGAGGGCGAGCTGGGCCACGCGACACCTGTCTCTGTTGGCCAGTGTCTGTGGCGTGCTGTAGCCCCCCCTCAGAGCGTTCTCCTCGGCCAACAGGCCCTCCAGCTCCGGAGTGGCCCCCCCTGTAACCAGCGTCCGGATCAGCGTCAGGATGTTGTCGTTGAAGTACGTCTGAAGAGAGGAACAGAATGTGTGTGAGATAGCATTGGTGTCAGGGGCACCGAGCGGGGAAGAGTGTGCCACTGCTGATTTGGGCACAAGCATTAAGTGGGACAACAGTAGCTCTGTGGTAGAGTATTTGCACACTAAAGTTGACCATTTGAATCTCATTTCATTGTATACTATGATTGTGTCCTTGGGCAAGGCATGACGGGCCATTGACCGGTACATTTTCAGAATATATTATTATTTTTATATATATTGGAATAAACAATGAAAGAAAACAGTGGATACCCTCAGACGTTAGCAATATGTCTGTGGCAACTGGAGTAGCGTTTCAGATTCCAGGCCTTCTAGACACGTCCTGCTTAAAACCCTAACACGGATAAATAGGAGGAAAATAATAGCTTCTCTTAACATCGTAATAAATGTTTCATCGATTTCTAGCGGCCCTAATGTCAGTGGCTCCTGTGTTTTTTTCTGTATGATTTCGGCGCTCTCTTCTGAAAGAGCGATTTGACTGCGCGCGGCGGGTGTCAGGTTCTCTTGTCCTTCAAGCCGATCACAAGCTGCTTTTGCGGCATGTGAAGACAGCCTGTGTCACCGTGCGGCCGAGGCGGAGTGGCAGCTCGTCTCTGGGGCCCCTGACAGGCCTGTGGAGCCTCATGATGGATGAGCACTGTCCATTAGCTGAGCTCACCTCTGACCGCCAGCACACAGCAGCACACAGCAGCTGATGGCCGCTCAGCTCCACGCACTGGAGCCCTCACTCAGCGAGGGCGGCTGGAATTAAGCCATCACAGCACCGCAGGCAAAAACACACCTCTGCGCGGCTTATCTCTGATGCACCAATCACAATGTCAGAAGATCAAAAGTGCTGTGGGCTGGGACTGTCAGGCCTCTGTCATCAACATTAATATGACCCTCAAAAGCCACTTTGTCTGATGACCTAAGAACCCCTCATGTTGGTGCATTTGATTAACTAGCAAGACACTCTATCTTTTGATGTCAGTGTGCCATTTTATTCACCAACACAATGAACCATGAGAACTCTCCTACAACTACTGCAAAGATACACGCCACTGACATATAACAGTCTTAGCATTGTTGCTGCCAGCACAAGGCATTTGCAAAGTAGCACAGATTCTCTTCATACATCGACTTAATGTAGCCTTCTGAGACCTCTAGATTAGAGTTCCACCACCTCCCAAAATCCACTTTAACCACTAGTAGTAGTAATCGTTCTCACCGCGCTCATGAGGGAATCAAGGACACTGATGGCGAAGGCCGTTCCGCAAGCGAACGGCTGAGTGAGGTACAGCTCCGTGTCTGGGTCGTCGTCATCGTCCTGGTCCAGGAACTGAACGTTTGAATCGTTCACTGGAGGGAGGGGGCACAAAACACAGTTACACACAGCCAAAGCATATGCACTATTTTTCCTAGCGACATTCAAATGTAGAGCCACTTTACTGTATATACCTCTTTTGTCAGAGCTCAAGTTTGTAAAATCAGTCATGTCAAGTAACTTCAATTTTAATCTAATTTATACCACATGCACAATGCACGTCATCCATTGATACAAGCCAAAATATATCTAATATATATGCATACCATAGCAACCATTGTAGAAGTCCTTTATAGATTACTCAAGTTAACTATTTCACCTTAAGCCAATGCACCTTGACCATTTTTACAAACACTAGCACAAAATGGACAACATTTCCATCAAGACACATTGGCATACTATTAAGTTAGCAAAAAGACAGACAGATACAAGTAACTGAGAGGATTTGAATGCAAATGAATGAAGATATTTATACGACTTCAACAATGGCTAGGTTTGAGAAAGTCATGCACACTAAAAGTCATGCTACTTTGGAAATTATTCAGAGTTTTTTCCACATCAATACACGTCACATTAATCTCAAGTGTAACATTTACCTTTCCCCTGAAAATGATATTCAAACCATGATAGCACACTTAAAGTGAGTGTGTTAAAAAGAACTCCATTGGGAAAGCAGGTTATCATTATTTTGTCTTTATACAAAAACTAATTGGTAAAACTAAAAGTACTGCTGGAACACCACCAAGTTTCTCCCTAAAGCCTAGTGTTTCTAAAAGTAGTGGGCAGTCGAAGAGCCTACAAGAAAAAAACTACTATAGGCTTCTCAAAAAGTGCTTTAGAAATGGTCTAAGAGAGATAAAAATATAAAAAACAAACATCTTAAAAGCCAGTTTGATCTAGATTTTTTTATATTTTTGAAATGTGATATCTTCTCATGCTTCCCGTGCGCTGTGGAACAAAAATGTCAGTTAAAGAGACAAGGGGCTGATGCAAACGGTCCAAGTGTAGTGAATGAGCAGAGGGGGGATCGGACAGGCAAGAGGCTGGCGCAAAACAACCACAAGGACAGACTGAGCATGATCAAAGGCCTCTGCACTGCAGACACAACTGAACGAACAACTGAATAAAAAAAAAAAGGGGGGGGGGGGGGGTTCAAAAACAAGACGGTCAAAATTCAAGCAGAACAAAGCGAGGGGTAAAAAATACGCTGAAAGAAAAGCTGTGGGTAGAGCGCTGTGCCTTGAGGGCGGCCAGTTAAATCAAGACAAGCTGATGATGGGGCAGCGTGTCGAGGCGAGCCAAGGAGGACAAAGGCTTACCCAGCTCGGTTATCATTTGTATGTTGGTACCACTGTTTTTTTCCTGACTGAGTGGAACCAAAGGCAGTAGTTTGCCAGGTTTAGCTAACGGTGATGAGACAGCGTAGAGAGGGGGAGAAACGGTTATTGAAACATGCTTAAAGATTGTATAAAAAATTTAAAAAAGAGAGAAGGAGGCACTGGAAGAGGATTATGAGAAACAAAGGCTGAGCTGTCACGAGCCTAATGTTGAGGAAAAAAAAGAGAATAGGCCCCTTATCCGCAGCACACCTAGCATAGTTAAGTCGTCGTGTGGCAAAATGGATAATACAACGTGGACAAGGTGTGCTTTTATGTATGAACCTGAGTTTAATCTGCTGCTGGCACTCGAGAGCCGACATATGACAATGTAATTACAGAGTCTGCCTCTAGCCATGTATCCTGGTGCACAAAAAACACTTCTCTGTCTGAACGCATGTGCTGTTGAACTTGTTTGTTCACTAAAATGGAACCATATGACTGGCTTGAATTGTGTGCAATCTTCAAATTGTTGGCTATTCTGTTGCATTTGAAATGTTTTATTGATTTTTTTTGTAGGTTATCAACTCTTCAATGTATTTGTACTAGGAAAGATAAGGTAAAACATGTGCCAAAGTGTGCCATTGTACAAGGCATCTTGCCCACACAATGATGCTAACAGTGGGATCCTCTCTACAGGTAATGGCTGGCCTTGTTCTGTTAGCACTCACTGGCTCCTTCCATGTGTGGCCTTTTCTCAGGCGACCTCATGCTCCATTGCTCCCTAATTGGGTCAGGGGAGACAGAGTGGCCGGTCTCTGGTGCTTTCCGAGCCCCTCCGAGATCTGAAAGTTTCATGAGTCCCCGCCACCACTGGGAATACAACCGCTGCCATTGTTATTAATAAATGGGCCCATTTTGCAACCGACGCACTTTTTTTCCCCTTCTACCTTTTCACTCGCTTTCCTTTATTCCATCTCTTGCTCTCACCGTCGCGCAGCTGTGCATTAGCGGGGCATGTAACTATAGACCTGGAAATGCTTGTCTGACATCTTCAAATAGCATGGTGTCCTTAGTCTGATACTAAAAGCTAGAGAGATCCAACAGTAAGAAATGCAGCCTTGCAGATGCTGTACATTTGGCCTTGAATGAGATGCTAGCAGCGGGGAGTTTTGTCTTGTTTACAGGCACTGCATCTCTGCGGATGGGTTATGGTTCGGTGAAGAGGCATGCAACATTTACAGCCTATATCTAAGTGGAAAGAGTCTCACCTAGTTCTGTGATGATGGGTATGTTGGCCCCGGTGGTGACAGAAGCCTGCCGCACGAAGCCATGCACTGGACTGTTGTCTGGAGACGACCTGTCCATTCCAGGAGGCGTGAAACCTGTCAATGACACACCGTAGATTTAAACAAAGTGGAGGATTGTCTGTATCAATAGCATTGTGCCATTACACATGGAGCATGTCAGCTCACTCGGTTGGATGTAGTAGTCATACACACAGTGACGAAGGTAAGTCGACAAAGTGGCTGACTAAAAACTGCAATGTAGATTGTATCCTTTTAGAGGTCAGCTAAGACATATTTAGCATTCACAACCTTCCATCAACGGAATGCATAAATTTTAAATGTTGTTCATTTTGTTATGACAAAAATTGGTGAAGTGGATCTAGAAAACCTTTTATGGAAAATGGCGTGGCACAGAAGCATGAAATACAAGTGACAGGAGTTTGAATCCACATGACTTCACATTTTTGCATTTCCTCAAAGTGACAAGTAAACACCTTAAATCTGTAATGCTATATGCATAATGCATCACCTGTGTTGTGACATCCATCATTTAGTGCTGACTATAGCAAAACGCCAGCACATAGTTCCACACCATGGAAACATAATGCAGGGAATATATTCAGGTCACAAAGTTTGAAAGGACTGCATATTTGGAGAGTGTGTCTGAGTGTGCACACCGATTCTGTCAGGAAACTCAATGAGCTGCTTACATTACAAAAGAGATGTGCTGGGCCTTTGCAACCGAGCAGACACAGAGTAGTTTAGTACACAGTGCAGCGCACACAGTGAACTGAGGCCCGGCCATCACAAGTCTTGTTATTCCAATTATTGAAGTTGGAAACAGTGGAGGTTTGACACTGCGAGTCATCCGGGAGCAGGAGCGCACACAGAGCAAACATCATTTTGTCCATGTCCATAAAAGATGATGCCTGCACCTCTGAGAGTGACAGCCAGTTTGGAACCACGGGTAGAAGTGAGGAGCAGCTCTTATAGAATCATAGTGAACATCAGACTAAACACAGCTCACTGAGTGCAGAGTGTGCACAAACCCTAACTGTTAGAAAATGGATACATGAGGCCTGCTGTTAGCAAACAGGCCACAGAAACTGTGTGCTACAGGCACCATGAGTTACTAATTTTTTGTCTCAAGTGTATGCTGTTTAAATAAAAATAAAAATAACAGTATTGAATGAAATGGTATATACAGAAATACAAATAATAAGTGTAAATTGTATTTGGTAGACAAACGTAGCTGTCCAACATCATGTATTTAACAGCATGTATAATAGAGCAGTGATCTGTGGCATACAGAGGCCTTCTCCCTGTCGCCCCCTGGGCACGCCTCTGCTCTGTGGTTCACTACATGCTTCAGCGCCGCAAGACGCTCTCCCCCAGGAAAGCATGTGTTTACTTATTCATTTGCACCTTCTTGTTTGAAATTCTGCAGACAATGTCTGAATGAGAGGAGCACAGGGGAAGGACTCCCAGAAGTAATAGCAGTGATCCAATAGTGTCTGGCTCAGTGCGTGTTCAGTCTAAGCATGATTGCATGTCTCTGAGCGGAGTATGTGTGTTTTAAAGTGAAGTATTTATCACTGAAATGGCTGGTTGATGTAAGACCCAATTATGGGTGACAATAGGCTGCATCCATCGGCTGTGGGAGGATATAGGCTCATGAGGTGACAGTGTGTGTATACTGCTCCCCAGAGCGGTGTGCTCTCAGATTTACCCCGCCGCATTGTTCCTGTGTGCCACTGCTATTGACAGGGCATCAGTCACTTACGGCCAAAGGAATAACACCATCGGCTTTCTCCTAAAACATGTGGAAGTGCTCTGCACTAAAAAATAATAGCCTCTTGGATCTTCAGCGTAGATTTGTATTTACAGCAGCCAATGTGGTGGCACTAAATAGAGCAGAGCCCAGGGCATGCCCATCATAAGGACTGGATTACCTATGTGGATGTGCCCATATACAGACAGAGCCAGGCTCTTTTGTTTTGACTAATGAGCAGCAGCTGAATTGGCCTGCCTGCTGATTTGTACTCGCGGCTTAATGATGATGAGGCCTGATGGGACGCCAGGCTCGTGTGTTTGTCTGCAAACATCAACAATCTGTTCCATACGATCTGCCAGACAGCAGATCCTGTGAACAACATCAGATGACACAGTCATGGTGATTACATCATTAAAAAGTATTATCAAGGAGCTTTAGCAGCATGTAATTACCAGGGACCAGACTGGAATGAGCAGCACATCTCCTCACAGGCACATTGCAGTCTGAGCATGTCTTTAATAGGTAGGGCTTGTGTGTGTTTGACTCTGTACTTCAGTACTGTGACCATCTCATTTTCCCCACTTCTGGTGTTCTTTTTATATCTCTGACTACTGTGTTTTCTCCCTGCCACGACCTGTCCCCTCTGGCCAGAGCAGCACACGGTGTAACAGGGCGCTTCTTACCTTGGGAATTAGCCTGCAAGACTCCGATGCTGTCATCAAACTGCATAGACTTGATGTTGAGTGATGCCAAGATGCATTCCTTATCCTGCAGTGAGGTGTCTTCGATATTGTTCTGATTGGCTGACAGTATAACGCACATGTCGCAGAGGTTGATGTTGACAGCCCTTAAATCTGCCCGACTTAATGGTGTTCCCTTCAGGGCGAGAGGAACAGAGAGAGAGAAGACAAACGGAAAGCACACAACAGACAGACAGACGGATGGGGGAGAGAAAGAAAAAAAACAAATTTAAGAAGGGAACGGGGTGGAGCTTGGGGAAATTATTTAGCGAGTATTTATGTTTGGAGGCGCTGACATTCTCCTGATCTCACCGGGCGCTGGAGAATCAGAGACGTGGACTAATGCAAAGGCTAGCGCGCGCTGAGGGCTGTGTTCGGGAGGCTTTGGCGAACATCAATCAGACCGGGCCTAACAAGCTCTAAGGCGGCGAGCGGAGCCATCTGTGCTGCCACTTTTCAGAAAGGCACTGCTTTGAATAAAGGGCTGACGGATGCTATCATACAGCCATCGTTCAACTGACGAGGCGTTTCAGTAGAGCGACCGGGGTAGGGTGGGGGAGTGGTCGTCTCATAACAGGAAGATTGGTGGTTCGATACCAACTTCAACTTGTGCATATGTTTAAGACCTGAGGCGACCATTCACCCGCTTTTTCTGCGCTAAACCTAGAGTGAAGCCGATTCAGCCCATTTTTTCCGCAGTAAAAAGGAAGGCCATAAAAATTGTACTATGGCCATATTTAATCATGTTTTTGGGCAATTAAAGTGATAGTCTGTAAGTTTAAATGTTTTACAAATGTAATAGATTGTGTATGATTGACCTCCTGGGTCTGAAATTTAAGGTAAGTAATAAAATATATATATTTTTTTTTTCTAGGGTCCCTCCCTTTGCACTAATCAGAAACCCTGGGATACCACTTTGACCAATGAGACGAGCTTTTCCTGTGCACCGGCCTGCCAGGTCCAATCTGGTCGGAGGGGGAGGGAGCTTGATCATTTACTTTTGACAATTCTGTCCCAGCTCTCCTCAAAAAGCAAACTAGGAGTGGCTTTCTGGTCCGAGAAGGGACCAGTGAAATGTTCTTTAAAATGTCACTTTGTTTCTCCTCACTATGCAAACTTACAGACTATCACTTTAAGGGTCTTTTCTGAAAGAGCAGGACCCAGAGGGAATTCATACCAATTTTGCGGCTTGTATCATGTTGACTTTGTGTGTTTTGGGTCTCTGACCGAGCTTAAATCTGGTCTCCTTTCGTCCCTCATGTGTGTCATTTTAAAGCCACACTGCAGAGCATTTTGGGTTATACAGTAACGACTAAAACAGATGACAAAACACACACACACTTTTTTTCAATTTAAATTTGTTTTACTCACAGGTAGGATGGACACCTTGGGGAAGTTGTGCAAGGTCTCCCACTCTCGCCGCAGGTATTCGAGCGAGCCCACGAACACTATGGGCTTGAGCTCGTGGTAATGGAAGTTGCTGGCTCTCAAAGGCATCACCAAGTTTCGCAGCCCCACTAAAGCGGACGTGACATCTCCAAATATACAGACCACCACATGGCCGCTCAGCACTGTCATGGAGGCTTCGCTGCGCGTCTGCCCGGGTTGGAGCGTACATGGGGAGAGGAGAGAGAGAGGGGAAGAAGCCGAGAGACGTGTGAGAGGAGAAAACAGGGGAGTAGGGACTGGCTGTCAATATATTTTTAAATATAGGACTTGGACATTCGGAAAAAAAAGTTAGCTCAGAAAGTTAGGATGTGCAAAAAAGATTGAGCGACACAGCATTCGTGTGGACGTCAGAGAGTGGTTCCCAACCTTATTCCTCTTGCGCAGCACTTACTCCAAACATGCCGACACTCCAAACATTCCAGAATAAGTGTTAAATAAATACAAGATGTTCTGCTTTTGTTGATGCAAACAATATTGCATCTGCACTTCAATAACAACAAAAGAAAATGACCTAAATGAATGAAGATATTTAACCTTTAAGGGTCCATATTACCCTAATGTGTCTTAGCCATGTTCTGTGTATTAGATTATTAAACATGAATATAGTCTAAAAACAGACCTGGAGTTATGGTCGTAATTAGGTGATGCTACACTATGTTGTTAAATTCTTAATTCCTTCATCAGACATGTTCCACTCATATGAGATCTACCCTGACTACAGTTCATTTGCTGCATACGACACGCAGCTTTTGCTTTTAGTTTAATCTAAGGCTTAATTCCACACTTTTCTGGCTGAATACAAGTTATTTTGAATAATAGTTGTGTTATTAAATGATAAATACCAAGTCTAAAAGTGTTTAAAATCCAGGAAAAAATAATAATATAGGACCTTTAAAGAAAACATATTCAGTCGTGGTTCAAAATTAATAAATGCGAGATACAGCAGGTGAAAACATCATTTTGAAATGATGTTGAAATCTAAATATGGTCATTTCCTTTTCGGGTAGACAGCCGGGAAAAGACGGGAGAAATGTACACGCACAACTGTGCAGTTTACACTCTTGCTCCTACAGACTTCATTTTTCTTTGTGTACTTATAATAATGTAATCATTTGACGTTTTTTTTTCAGAGTAATTTTAATATCTAATTCCTTGCCTGACTTATTGAGCTTTGGACACAAAAAACAAGGTGAAACGTGTATTTTACACATTGATTCACTAATAAAGAGCTTATTCAAAAATTAAACAAGATCCAAATAACCATCTGAACAAATATTTGAAACGAATGCATAAACAAACCATACATTTAAACCTCGCTCTATCCTTTATTTATGTTTTGTTGAAAATAAACGCAATCATTTTTTTCTTATATTTACATCAGTAGTTTACGGCTCAAATGTCTTTTCTCCCACACACACCCTTAAAATGACACTTTATATTGAACTCAAAGAACCCTGCACCCCTGGTTGGGAAACACTGACATGACTATTTATCCAAAGCGGCCTCCTTATAGCACAGTGGACAAACCCATGTGTGGAGCGGAGCGTCTCTTCACACATGCCGGAGCTGGACATGAAAAAACATTAAACTCACCTTGAAACAACAGAGCGGCAGTGAGAGAAATGTCAATACAAATTAGTATAGGATTTGTCTTTGGCTTTCTTTTGGCCTTGCGATACATACTTGAAGACTGTGGACATGGGCGGGTTATGAAACAGTGCGTCTGCTGCACTTACCAAGATGACCTTCTCGATGTCTTTTGACGGGCACCAGTGAAACATTCCCGTGGAATCATACCTCTTCACGCTCAAGTCCATGTTTTCGATTTGGTCATTTCCAGGAATAAGGAGCGGGTCGTGTCTACTGCAAAAAAACACAGGTGCATTTTTTAAAACAGGGCTGCACGGTCATGTGAAAAAATTGCAATATTCAATAACTGTTTTGAATATTGCTATACTTGCCATAGTTTACAAAAACATTTCAACAATACGTTACTGCAACAATAGTCATTAGCATTTTGACATAAATGCTAAAGACCAAAACTAGACTAAAGGTCATACATTCCAAAGCTTTTTTGTCTTAGGCTGTGATGGAAGACTTTAAGTACAACATATTGTGGGTCCCTGCGATTGTGTCACCTTGCATTGCGACAACGCTAATTTGGCAATACATTGTGCAGCCCTTCTTTTGAATATACACTCTTTTGGCACGGGCAAACATAATGGAGGGCTCCTGACCGAGCAACATGACAACACAGACCAATTAGCAGCTCTTAGCCTCTCCCCAGCTCCTGACGCCATGCAGCGCACACAGTAAAAGCTCCAACAGGCTCGCACTTTAAATATTTCAGGAATTTGCCCAATCACATTTGCTTTCCCAACTGAAGGCCATTAATGTTTCATCGGTGTGTCACAACTAAACAGGCTAATCCAAAGCAGTGGCTGCTGACTTTTAGCCGCTGTAACACTGACCATGAAAGGACTCCTGTCAGGCCTGATTCAGGGGCTTTCCACTGCTGCACTCATTCCATGAGACACCTTCTCACAGCGGCTGTGAAGCCAAGCCACAACACGTTTACTCAGCTCCCCATATTGTTATCATGGACTTACACTACTTTTGCAATTTACGTACAATACAAGATATGACCAAATCTGCAGTTACAGCAGCGTTACACTAAAGTGGGAAATGCTGGGAGACAGACATTTGAGTCAAATGGGAGAAAATATCTCAAGAATTTGACAAACATCTCTCTCAGTCTCACTCCTCTATCGCCCATCAACACTGTCACTCACTGACAGGGCTTTGATGTTCTCCTCCTCACTCTGCATTTGGGCTGGCTGCATCGCAGGAAAAGTTCACCTTAAAAAAAGCTGTCAATTAGCTTCCTTCTCTCTCCCTCACCCCTCTCTCTGTCGGTTAGTGCAGGTGATAATAACACTGACAGCATTTAGTGTTTTTACACTCAGCCTCAATCTTTCATCCGAAGCTGCGTGTTGCGCCAATCAAATCGACGGAGGCTGCGTCACTTCAATGTGCGGCTGGGCTCGCCTCCACACAGGGGCTGACTGGCACTGGCAGGCGGGCTGCCGCTCCATTCTCTCTCTCTGCCAAGACAGCTATCTTTCACAGAGCTGTCAGGCACTGAGTGGCAGCCTGTCAGAGGCGCCCTCACTTCCCCTCCTCTCAGCTGCTGCCAGCTCCCTGCTGAAGACTGAAGCTACTGCGCACATCACACGTGAGACACATGAGACACAGGGCCACGCCCAAACTGCAGCAGCAGCTCATCCTCTGGACTGCTGTCAGGGTGAGCTCGGAGTTATGCTGACCCCACCATGATGTAACACCAGCAACGCAGCTGCTTACTAAAACCTTCATTGTGTGAGATTGTTTGGTAAATGAACTTTCACAAAGTATTTTAACAGATTGTGCAACAATCTTACACGGACTTTAAATTAGTTTAGCTTGCTTTTATTTAGGACAAATATTTCCCTTGCTCGTCTCAGGCCTCTGTCTCACTGACTGTCTCTTTCTTCCTCCATCTTTCTCTCCCTCAGTATATTTCAAACACTCTTGAGTTATTCCAGTGTATCACTCTGTAGTCACAAGCGAGGGATGGGCATGCTCCCCCAATCCCTCTCTGCCAGACTATGAAGGCAGCCTCTTGCTTTGAAAATTTTCCCCATCATGCAAACTGACAAAGGCATGCTTTTCAAAAGCCCACAGCCAATCTGTTGATCATTATTTATTTACAAAGGCCTTCAGGCTGCTAGTCCTGTAAAAACCATACTTGATACGTATGCTCCCTCTCTTCTCGCTCTCTGCTCTGCTTCCCCCTCCTTGCTTGTAGAATAAAGTATCCCTAAGGCTACCTCAAACAATCACTTTTCATTGTGCATAAAATGCACCTTGTAAAGCAGCACTGTTTAATATATGTGGTGTTATATGTTGACAGCGGCGGCTGCGGAGGGGGCTGTGGACTGTGATGGGTAATTTGATGTTTTGCTGAGGGCTAAGATTTAGAAAAAACCTACACCTATAACAGAGGACCTGTCATTCCAGTACCCAAGAGCCAGCAGAATGCACAAGCTTCCCTAAAGCAGAGAAAACTTTGACACTGCTTTGAAGCGTTTTCCAAACTGAGTAAATAACTCGCAAGAATTATTATCACTGCGAGATCAAAGCCCAGATGCATATATTACATGGCGAACAGGGACCTTCTCCTGAGAAAGAAAGGGAAAGAAGAAAAGGCTTTGTGCTTTAAGTTAGGCAAACTAAAGAGCCTTTTAAACAAGCACTTAGCTGGAAATGTGCCAAAGTCTACTTGTTTTCTTAAGCTTCCTCTCCCTCTGAGCAAGGGCATCTAAAACGATGCTCCGCTACAGAGCGGCAGACTGAAGGGTATGACTCTGTGTTGGGCTAATGGTTTGGCAAGTGTGAAGGCTTATTAAACGCTTGTTTTGTGAGAGGAGTGAGGGGGAGGCCGACCAGAGGACTGGACAAAACCACACAGGCCTGCCAGTGCAGTAGGAGGAGAGCTGCCTCAGGGAGGCAACCAGGACCAACGCTCAAGAAAACGCAGTAAGAAAAGGCATATGGACCAGGAAAAGTCAATAACTTTACAACTTCAGTTTGTTTGGTGAAATGTACAAGTACTTGTCCATTCCACGCACACATTTCCTTAAAGCATCATCATTGTACATGTTCTCCATGTGTGATGTTATGAAGGTTTGACTTTACATTTCTACCTTGTTATATTTAGTGCCGCACTCTGCTGCTCGACCTCACCGTCTCCCCTTGACTTTCCACCAGAGCGCACAAAAACCCAGCGCCTTTTATCTTTCAAAATCAATTAACAGCAGCCTGATTCCGCAGGACAGGATAAAAGGAAGGTAATATCTGAATTCATATTTGATTGTGCCGATGCGTTGCACATATGGCCTTAAGTAGCAGAAACAGTCCTCGCAGGAGTTCTCACAATAGAGCGCTCGCCCGGGGGCACAGGGCCCGTACGGGCTGCTCTGATTGGTCGCCGGTGTCATTAGTGCCAGCATTGTTTAAGGAGTACATGTGGACCCACCCGGGGGAGGTGGCAGCTAAGCTTTTCTTTTCTTAAAGGGAGTTTTCAAACAGCTTCTGTGCGCCCCTTTCTCATGACTCCAGCTCCGTCATTACCAGCTGACAGCGTGCCACCCGAAACAGGGCCCTTCTCCTCGCGTTCTGCCACGTCTAATTTGCCCCCTCCCATCCATCCGCGCTCCCACCTCCATCTTTCTGAAGTATCACACGTCACTCCCTTCTTTCCCCGGCTCGCTCGCACTTTTTGAAGACTGCGGGGGGGAAAAAGAAAGAAAGAAAAAGCGAAAGAGAGAGAGAGAGAGACGGCATCGGCGCCTTACCTCATCATTTTGGGCGAGCAGTTGGGCGAGTTTCGCATCCCTCCGTTGCGCTGCTTTTTTTTGGGCGACAGCGTTGACGGGTGCTCGTCTTCGACTGCGAACACACGCAAAGGATGTCAGCGCTACAGACAGGCAGCTGGTAAAGTGAGCCGCACGTGACATGTATATAGGAAAACAAAACGTGTCAGTCGAATCGTTGCAATAATAATAATAATAATAACAAAATAAACACAGAAAAAACGGAAAGGAATCTTGGAAATGATACAGAAAAGTATTAGTAAAAATGTAAATTGGAAAATAGGCAAGAGACAACCACGGAGAAAACTGCCTGCAAACCTATTTTGTTTTGTGCGGTCTTCCTCTCAGACTTTTCTTTTTTTTGCCGGTTGGTCCTAGCAGTCTGCATCAGAGAGCTCATGCTTTACTGGCTCTGCGTCGATCGCTATGTGATGGTACACACTGACGCTGTACCGGGGCGTGGGCAAAAGCGATGGAGATGGGACAGATATGATGAAGATGGAATTTAGAAATGGGATTTATTTCGATAAATGCAGCCCTTTGTCAAAACGACACATTAATAAGCATTTGTATAGCATTAGTGGACACTTTCATCGCCGCTTGTTAAACATTTACAAAGCGTTCCTCGTTATCTGTGCTAATAAATGATAAACGAATGATTGGGAAAGCTTAATAAATGCTAATAATAGCTGCCAATGCTTCACAGATGCTTAATGGTGTGTGGTTGTCATGTAGCGTTACCGGTTCAGTTCGGGCGCTAACGGCTCTTCTACAGGTCTACCTCCATGCCACCAACACTTAGTACCAAACTACCACATGAAGCATATTAGGCCAAAATTAGTGGGTTGTGATGTTTGTTTGTTTTTCTAGGAGCGTATAGTTAGGAGAAGGTCAAGACTTTGAAAAAAAATCTCATATATAACATTGATTTTTTTTGTATTTTTATTTTTTTTGTACATTTGACAGTTTTTGTTTGATGCCGGGATGATTTCCTGTCAACTCTGGCGTGCTTTGATGTGCTAGGAGAAAAAAGGGCTATCTTCCTTTCAAACTTTTCCAGCTGGAGTCCTAGACAGAGGACCGGAGAGAGCAGGCGAGCGGAGTGAGGCCGTGGGCTTACAGCGTCAGAAGACTTCAGTCAAACTAACTGCAGTCTGATCTTCACTACTGTCTGGGAGTTTCAAGAGCGTTTAGACAGGCGCCCAGGAGCGCGCATCCACCCTGCCCCTCTCCCGGTGCAAATGCCAAGAGCAGCGTCACTTCAAACCCCGTTTAGTCCTTTGGTTAGGAATCAATAACACAGCATGATATTAGTGTAAATCAATGAGCGCGCTGCCAGCCCGGACTATTCCAAGCATGTGGAATCTCATTATTGTCGGTGCCTATTCTCAGCTGTCACCTAATTCTGCTAATAAAAGATAAGAAACATGACTCTGCCTCCTAATAAAATGTCAGTCTGTGACATTTGCTTTATACAAGCGGACATTCGGGATACTTACTGTCACAGATGCTCGCCAATTTACAAACATTTTTTATATGCAATGTATTTGAAAATACCACATTAAAAAAGGCATCTGGTTTCAGGGGTTTGGACGTAATGTAATTCAACACTGTGTGTAATGGTAAGAATAAAAAAATAAAAAAAATGTAGTTACTGAGTCAAAATGAGTGTAAAGTATCAACCACAGGCAGGCTGTCAGTAGCCCAACATACATGTAGCACTAGTAGCATCACAGCAGCTCCATTGAAGTGAGCGTCATGCAGCTCAGAGGCAGGATGGGGGTTACTGGCTGATGCATCCCGCTAAGGGCAACCTGCAGTGCCTACTTTGGTTGTGCAGCATGGCGTTACTGGGGTGGTAGCGATATTTCACTGGCAGACTGCGGGCCCGGTTCAGTCGGCTCTCAACCAGGAGTCGGGCCCCGGACTCCCCCGGCCCTGAGATACTGAGGCGCAGCTGCGCGGGGTCACAGGGCCCCGCCGGGAGCTGGCTTCCTTTACGGTTATTAACAAGCGGGATGTGGGCAGAGCCTGGGCTGAGCAGGGCGTCCTGGCTGGGCTGCTGCGGGCTGGGTATCAAGGAATTTGCGGTGATGGTGCAGCTGGTGGTTTTAATAGATCGTTTTTGTAAAGATGGTCTAACTTCCTCCTTTACTGTCAAACAATGAAGAATAACAATGTGAGACTTAATGCTCAAGTAGAATTCATTATAGTCAGGTTAACCATGTCATGTGGAGGACAATGTGTCTTCATCATGCAACATTATCCTGACCTCACAACATTCACTTTGTTAGTGCACTTCCATTTGATATCCTTACAACGCAATAATGAAAATTAGTTTTGATTCAGGGCAGTAAAGTCAATATATTCAGCCTGATTTTAATAAAAACACAAACATTATTAAAAAAGATATAATTATATCAAATTAGTAAGGGAAATATATCATGTAAATTGCTGACTTTGGTGTGAGCAAGCGCACTAACGCAGTCTGACACTATGTATTCTATATGATCTGAGCTGTTTGGGCTCATGCATGCAGAGGCACAGCAGACCTGCATGAGCTCACTATATATGTGCTTGTAAAGTTGCCCGGGAGAAGCCGAGGCTGTTCCTCCCTGTGGTAGAAGGGTGGTTGTTGGTTGTTTGGTAGAAAAAGCATGCTCGGGTGGCCTCGGGCGATAAACAGACGTTTATCCCAGCCGTCAGCTGCCTCCTTGATTTACGGGGCGCCACCGATAGCTCCTGGATTCATCTGGCCCTTGTCAAACACGTGCAGCGTTAGAGCGCGCTCAGCCGCTCTGGCAGCTCCACTGTGCATTCTGAACAACCCAGACGGCAACTGTCCCTTCCTGAAATGCTAATCATATGATGGTACTGTCCTGCATGCGCGGCCCGACCCAATGTAGAGTGGATGATGGGCGCAGGAATATGTGTGTGAACTGAGCTCGCTCTGCTGTACAGAGTGTCCTGCAAACTGCATGAACAGCGCTTGGGCCATGCATTTCTATTTTAGTTTCATGAAAATGGGAATTGCTTTTAGTTTTGTTAAAGAGGCAGCCACTATACAGGTAGAAACAAGATGAAACCAACAGAAAAGGCTCTGGCTCAGTGTCAGTGAGTTTAAACAAGATCAATATAATGAAGAACATTACACAGATATGAGCTGCTATAGACAGAAGAAAGAGCACTCGCAAAAGAAAGGCTACTTAACCAGTACAAGGAATTTTTCTAAAGATTTACCTAAATTGCAATCGGCTTTGAATCGCACCCCAGTCTCTTTTTGACTTCCACTGTTCCCTGGTGTTGTAGCGCCATCTGCTGCTAAATGCAGCACAATACAAAAAGAATATTTGAAGCAACTACAAAGTACAGTATTGGCATACACAAAATCTCTCACTTTGTGTGTATGTTTACTTCCTTATTTATATCAAAGGTTATATCACTTATTACTTATTACAACAGTGGGGCATGTGTTAACTACACACGACACAGTGAGGAGTGTAGAGTAACAGACTGAAGCAGAGTGAGGAGGACAGAGAAACACTTACGTGATGTGACATATCCATTATACTTATATTTGGCTGAGGAGAATGCAAAGACAGTGGCAGGTCACACACAGAAACAGATGTTGTGAGACACATTCAGAGAGGCATGGCATAGCAAACACAGATGGAATGGAATGAATGGAGGTAATGAGGAAATGTGGACGCCATAAAAACAAACACATGACACGACAGCCACACCAACAGCAGTGGACTCATCAATTGACTGTGCTTCAATCTAAGGCATTTCATGAAATGAAAGGTTTAGTTGATGCTGACGTTTCACTTTCCTGAGTGGATGGAGATGACAGTATGATGAGCTAAAGTTTGGAGTATATTCCATGTAGACATCCACACCACAGACAGCAGACCATCACTATTCAAAACAGCCTTCCCAAAGTACAGATGGAAGGGTTTCTACTCTACCTTTACATGACAGAAGAGTGTACTAAGAGTGAGGTGGTTGACCTTGGCTGAGGTGAAGACACACTGCACAGTGGGACTGGGTGGTAGCACTGAGCTCACACTGCAGTGTCTTGCAGCAGTAAAGGTCACTGAAAGGGCCCAGGGCTGGCCTCTGACACAGATCCTCAAACAGGCAGCCACAGTGGCCCTGGCATCTGTCTGAGACAATCTTCCTGCTCCACACAGCCCTGCACTAACGGGCTACAGAGGGGCATGACCAGGCAGCACAGGACAGAGGCTACAGAGGGCTGGGGAGGGGCGCACAACCTGCCTGGTGGACAGCAGCTGTCAGGCCCTGTTTGGTGATGGACCAGCAGGGCTGGGAAAATGAAAACGCAAACATAATTTCTGTGTCAAGATGGATAAGGTCTCCAGCACTGAGATGCAGACGCACGCTCACGCAAAGACACATAATATATGTGTGTGTTACACCCCACTCTGCCTCCAAAACCAACTCTAGACTAAACCCACAGGCCAGAGCCTTGGGCACAGGGCCCCACAAGGCCAACATCAGACCTGTGTCTTTTACATGAACAGACAGTGTCATAAACACTGACATGTCTATAGGAACGCTGATTTAAGTCACACAATTGTTACAAAACAGTCTATTAGAGATTGACCATACCTACATTTTTAGGGCAATTTTGACACCTCAAAGTTAAGTTAGAATGGTCTTAATATGAATATTCTGAATTAGAAACTAAATCTCCTAACTGAACTTTACAACATAATGTCAATACCAGAGTATTTAGCTGTTCCGGTCCAGAGCATCTAAAATTCACTGTGTAAAATTGTGTTGAGTGAGGAATGGGACTTCCATCCCAGACCACAGGGAATTGAATGGCAAACTCCTGCCCAAGAAATAAATGAAAATCATCTTCAGATGTACAAGCTGATGAAGTCACTGTGGATAAAGACGTCTTATCCTCTTGCTCTGGTGGAAAATGGGGTAAAAAGGGGAACGGAAATCCAGCAATCCCTGCCTGACAAAGCCCAATGCACTCCTCCACTAAACTCACTTTGTTCAGACAAAGTCGGAGCTAAAAGGGGCTCGAAATCTAAGACAGTGGAGGCTTTCCTGAAATCCAACGGGGGGCTGAGGGAGAAGTGAGATCAGTAACCATGTAATGGCCAGTAATTGGTACCGAGGGATATCAGCGCAGGCCCAACTACAAGAGGCCAAGCCAAACTCATCATGGCATGTTTGACACTAATCTAGGCTGAGGAGGCAGACGCTGGGAGAATGTTGAGAAGGAAATCAGATCTGTACGTCTGAACCCAAGGCTTTGATAGCTAGGTCTACTGCTGCCATGTCTAATTGATGGACAATTTCGTATTTCCCATTGACTTAAGAGGAAACCTGGGAGGGAGCGAGGCCCAGACCTTTCCTTTATCAAGCCATCGCGCTCTATTCCGGGCTTTCTTTTCTCTTTCATTTACTCTCAGTTCACCTGTAGGATAAAGACTCTTTCTGTTTGGAGATTTCACTGTTCATAAGAACGTACAGCACTACGAAAAGCCCAAGACGTGGGGGAATCTTGATGGAAAAGTAGCCCTCACGAACTGACCATAGTTTTGTGAGGAAATATTAGGAACATTTCAATATCGTGGCTTAAAAACAAAGTTATTCCCGAACCAAAAGAGAAAAACAAAAGGAAAACTTAAAACAGATTCAACAGAAAATTAAAAACAGAACTCAACGTCTCCGTGAACAATCTTTTTCAGTTCCGCACAATTGACACGGATATCGATATAAACACTTGGAGGAAGCATTTGAGTGCGCACACATATCTTACCTGTGACAGCTATAACCACAGCAAAACACCAATGCTTCAACAACTGCTGAACTGATGCGGCATGCTAACACCTGCTAGCACTGTACAGAGCCACGACACCGACTCACGACACTCACCCGCACGGATGGACAGGTACATAGATGTTGTCACCCAACTCATTATCAAAAGTGTGTTAGCTGAATTAAACCGCTGGTGTGTTTCGCCAGAGAAACAAGCCAGTCGCTCGGGTGAGGTGACTGCAAATGAACGATCACACAAAGCCACGACGACATCGACAACGCGCTCTTGAGAGGACAGACAGGTGACGGACGACAACAGCGCGGACACACACTGGACGAGCACGGACACGGACACGTAACAGCACGTGTGGGCGGTGTAACTTACAGGCACGTAAAGTGGTTGCGCAATCATGAATAGAGACAGAGGAAAGTGGGTAGGCCCTCTGAAGGGTGTCCAAGTTACTATGTACACTGCCTGACATGCAAGAGCAGTCGCGCTCTGACCGGCCGCAATCAAAACAACATGCCAGTTTCATTCTTTTGTAGACGGACATCTTGGCTACAGTCATGTGTTGGGGATGAGAGGAAGAGGAAAAGCAGCAGGTTAATGGTAAAAAAAGGAGAAATATTCAGTCCAGGGGGAAGTCGGAAGGTTTCTTCATCAGAAAAGTACAAGCCTTAGCCAGCACGGAAGCACAGACTTGAACCCACGACTTCTTCAAACTTTCATTCGTGTTCAGGCCAATTCCGTAGAAATGCTTAATTCGTGATGAAAAGGAGGCCACGCCATTGTATTTGCATTTTGTGTTATTTATTTTGGTCTTTTTGTCCGAGGTCAAGCTGTGCGCTAAGGCTGTAACAGATCAAAAGGCAAAACAATGGGGGAAAAGGGGGACAAGAAGGAAATAGATGAGGGCATTCATGGACAGGAGCAATGAGCAATGTCTTCAGCAGCAAACTTCAAACAATGTGTCAGACATTTGTACATCCTCCGTTTGGCTAAAGGAGTGGATCACGTACCTGTATCCCATCATGCAGCTGGAGCAACTCTGACCAATGCATTACACTACAGACTACATGCCAGATCAGATGGGTGTTTCACTGCGGTGCCCCCAAAGAGCCTCAATGATGTTAAGTGTAGTGGTAGGACTCGCAGTCAGAGCTTTGATATTTGTTGTCAATATACTGTGTGGGGTGGGCTGCACAATCTATTGATCAATCCAATTGAAATTGCAGTTTGAAAGGTCACAACTAACAATAGCATAAACTGCAATTGGGTACTGGGTTACCCCCAACAATTGTTGATTACAAGATCTTTTTATTTTCTATCTTATGAGCTTTTGTCATAGTTTTTGACTTAAATTCATTGGGGGGAAAAAAGTCTCAATAGAAAGTTCAGTGGGATATAACACAAACTATATGCAATGGTTAAAATAACTTGCTTTGGCATTGATATTGTGACATCAGAAGTGATACGTAGTACATAAAATCCTTTATAATTTTTGCATATTTTGGAATAATAATCAAAATATATTCTAACAATTACATTTTGTAGTCTTACAGCAGGACATATAATTAGCCTTTGCTGAAACATAAACTTTTTTTAATTATTATTAAAAATGCAACATGGTGTGAGATTATAGGACACACTCTCACACTGCACAAAAAGAGTAACAGCTAGATAACGCAAAATCATGGACATCATGTAAAGTACCTCAGCAGTTCAAAGTCCTTAAAAAGTGGAACATTAATTGCACACATACTGTATGTGTAAAACCAGCTAACTCTAGGTTAGAACAGTTCATATTTCAGTTTTCAATCCAATGCTATTGCTACTGGCTATAGTGAACTAATATATTTGACTTTAAAACAAATTGCAAGTCTCAAATCTTGCCAAAAAAATCTCTGTTCAATATTTTAGCTAAATTGTGCAGCCCTACAATGTGGTTAGTTTTTGGTTTTATCTTGTTGTGGTTTCTCCTAAGCTGCATGCTAACCAGCTCCCTGCTGTTTGCCTGTGTGCTGTCTGAACCCTGAAGCCCAGAAGAGGCCGCAGTGAAAGTCCCCAGAGGAGCATGTGTAGATTGCTGTGACTGTGGGTAGAAACAGTCCCTGCTCCCTGTTCTTTCGTTGGCGAGGTGTAAACAGACAGCCAGCTAATGCTGTCTGGCACCTCTGCAGAGGCCACCAGCATCTTTGACCGGAGAGGTCACGTCGGGACAGAAGACATGGTTTGCACTGGGGTCATACATTTGGCCAAGGAAAGAAAGGGACTCACAGATCATCGATGCATTAGGGACTGTTGTATCCCGTGGCATGCACGCGTGTGCCTTATGAGTCTTATGAGCAGGAAGTGAGCATGCACAGAGAGTCTTTTGGTTTAAGCGAAAGTGAGGCATTGCGATAACTGTTCACAGTCAGAAAACAGTTGTGCACATGGCAGCTAGCAGCAGGAGGATCGCTTCATGCTGAGAACCAGTGACTTCAGAGTATATGGACGCTTGGACACAGTTAATGTGTTTACAACAACTGACTGTGGACACATGGGTGGAAAGCAATGGAACGACACGAGACTCACACACACACACATACACACACACATATAGAAACAAAATGTCTTTGACTTCTGACTTCACAAATACCCAGATTTCTCCAACAATATCATGGGGCCCTAAGTGGAGGCTTTAGTCCAAGGGGATTCAACATGTGGCTGCCAGTCTGTGCCTGTTTCTTTGGTCATTCAGTCGTAATCCATGAAGGCATGGCTCAGCATAGTGTATCGAGTATAGGCTGTAGCAAAGTGCTTGTGAGCATATGTCACCAAGAATAACAAAAATGTTTGCATTATGGAACTGCATCATAGTTTAGGATTGTATTTCAAATCAATAGATGTTGAGGGCATTGTATTTCCTCTGCAAACAAGGCACTGACTATCATTTGGATTTTTTGATGGTCAAGCACCGCCATCTAGTGGTGATCTAACGGTAATGACATTCAGTACTAGTGCAGCACATTGAAGAGCATGGGTCCAGGTTTGAAAAGCCCAGCGCTGTTGCAGGGCATTTCAACTCCCAGAGGCACTGATGATCTCTGAAGCCTCTTCTATATCTGCGCCAGGACGGCTTAGGACCAAGGCTGAGATCACACAGGAAAGGGGAAAGTCAAAACCAGATTGTTTTGATTTTGCTTTGGCAACCTGTCTCATAAAAGGCCTACAAGGGAATTTTTTCTCTCTGAAAGCCACACAAACGTCTCCTGACATAAGACAGATAAATTTGGTTCGAGTTAATTCCCCTCTGAGTGGTGGCTGTTGGATTACTACATGTCAGGTTAGGTTTCCATCAACTGAATACTTTTGGGGCAGTGTGTACTTTTTAAAGAGCTTTTAAAGAGGACATAGATAAAGCCAAATCTGAGCTCAGAATGATACAGTGCAGCGTTCCTACTCCTCCTTTGATCAACATCGGGCAGCACGGGGCTAGGTTTGTCGTGGATGGGGCGGCCTAAATCGTGCTGTTTTGGATGGGGTCTGGTCTGAGGACAGTGTAGATGAGTGGCAGGGAGAGGGATGCAAAAGCTACACTGGTAACATGCAACATCGATACAGTGCGCTATTGGCTGGAGAATAGAAAACACTTGCACTGCACTCTGGGCTTTAGGATACCCATTTCCGTGTTTTTTATATTTACTCACAATATATCACTACCAGAGAGTTGTTAAAATAAAGGCGTGTTTTCCAATGGCAGCAGGGAAGGAAATAACATCAAAAGTGTGTCACTGGTTGTAAAGAAACATGTCAAAAATAACACAGGAGAACAGAATACGACAGGACAGGACATTCAGACAAACTTCCATTACTGTAATGGAACTGTCAGGGTAAATTCAACTCTTTATTTTATTTTTTATTTTTTTTAAGAACTAGAATACAGGAAACACAACGTCCATCACTGGAAGACAGACAGAGAAAAGTAATCCACTATCTAGAAATAAACATTTATACTTAAAAATGTCTACAGTGACTTCAAAAAGAAAATGGGAGAGTCACATTACAACCAGTTAAAATTATCCACAGCCAAGCATTGATCAGTAAATGGATGCTTCATGATATTACCTGATATTAAAGACACAGTTCTAACAGATAAGAACAGTCACACAGAACATCAATTTGAATAAAAGTTGTAATCATCTTGAGACTGACTGACCCAGAGAGTTTAGGGTTGGGGAGTGAGGGGTTAAGGAGAGAAAGGGTGGACGGGGTCAGAGTAGGCTACTCACGGCGTTTGCAGCCGCACTTCTTGATCCTTTTTGGGTCCGTGATGTCATCGTGACAAGCTTTGCAGTAAAAAAATGCTCTGAAAATACACACACACAATAAGCATATATTTACATTGTAGCTTTGTGGGCAATGGGGCAATTTCTGGTGCATGGAAAAATGAAAGAACACGTTATGAATCTATATATTTTTGAGGTGGAGATTCTAAAGTTGATAAAGTGAAGTCCTTTTTTCGTTATTTATTTATTTTGTACTTCAGCAGATAATCATATTGGATTTTCTAAAACAGGTAAGCACTTTCAATTACTGTTACCACATCATTAGTTAGTGGTCCGATACTTACATCATTTACATTACTTATTTTAATTCTACTTCCTAGAAATGCAGCGCAATCCCCAAGCAAGTGTCTACCATAGACTGTAGAATAACGATGGATTAAGTGAGGGGGGCTTCCCACATAGCGTTCAACACGGGCTAACTGAAGCTCTATCATGCTAGCAATTTGGCGCTATATTCAGAATAATAAAAATAGTAAAACAATTATGATGCCCCATATCCTCCTGACTACCAGGGGGGGGAAAAATTGTCTAATCATCTTTTTTTTTTATTCCCCAACCCAAAGCCCCACCCCTTCATATTTGGTATCATTGAAAAGCCCTAAATGTCCTCTGTAGATAGCAAAGGGAGTTAATGCAGTAGTATGGAGTGGGTAAGAGATATTGAGGTTTACAGATGTCCTCCACAGAGGACAAATTTGAACTACTGGTAGTCAGGAGGCTATGAGACACCAACAGGCCCGTTTGGAACCATGAGGCCGTCCTCCTGTGGACCCACCACCTGCAGGAGGAGCCATAGGGGACTGGTGCAATGTGACTTGGGCAGCTCCAACAGCTGCCCCCACGACCCGGCAACGGACAAGTGGGAGAAAATGGATGGATGGATGGAATTATGATGCGTATTAAGCTAAACATGGAGGTCAGAATGATAAGCCTGTGTTTAATAATTACTTAAAGTTTCATTCATTTTCAGGCATTTAGCTTCCATTAGAGCAAGGAACTTCCGGAGCCAGCCCCCATATCCTACTTGGCTCCCCACTGCTAGGGCCATGTTTTTCACAGTCTGTGGTGTCTCCATTTAGCCGAGTGGGGTCCCCTGGTCAATATGGACAGAGCTAGATACTCGTATTATTCCAATACCATGAGGTGTGGATAAAAACAGCGAGGTCGGTATAAAAAGCGCATGACACATATAAAACAAAACATGTGTGCCGTGTGTCACACTGCTTGATTCAACCAAAGTTCTTGTTCCACTCTATGGATTAAGCGAAGGCAGCAAAGTGGAAACACAAGTACTTTCTTTTTTAGGCCCAGCAGAGTCGGGAGTTAGTATTTAAGATGCTCTAGGTGCTAGCATAGCCATTAGCCACAATGCAGTAAACCGCATTGTGGCTAATGCTCATCCCTGAGAGAACTTTTTTTGGACAGTTATGGAGCCATTTTCCTCTTTTCAAGCTTCTTTTTGAAATTAAACTTTTTACCTTTTGACTTCTTTGGCATCGCTGGCAATAAAGAATCCGAGCGTTCCCTCCTGCATCTTGACGTGGTTCCCCGGGTTTATGAGGATACTGGGTGGATCAAACAGATAGAAACAGTGTAGACCTTACTATTTGAACAGAGACCAGACGGCTAACACGACATGCTAATCAAGAGGAATGGTACACAGACATCTGGAGGATTTCACCTGATTTGTCGTGCTGGTTTTTTTGTTTGTTATTTTTTGCATGATTCATTTGTGTAAATTTGCGGATGCTGTTACTCACATGATGGACAGAATGTACGACAGTATGGAAGCACATTGAATTTTAATTCTTTGCTTTGGGGAATGGATTCTGATCGTCCGGGGGATTGCGACAGGGACAGAGAAAGAGATCTGGGTGATGGGGGTGGAAAGAATTAAAATTATGGCCGTCCCACTGGGATACGTTTTACAGAAACATATGCTGTGATAGCCACTCAGACATGGCTGTGTGGTAGTACAGAGAGAATACCCTGGTTAGTGTTTGACAGCTGCTACAAGGGAATGAACAGTCATGAGGCTTTTTGAATACATCGTATCTTGTCACTGGCAGTGTAACAGTAGTCCATCTGTATCAATATGGGTGTCAATTGATTCTAATGTGTTAAAACTGATAGACTAATATTTTTATTCCTTTAGTTCAGTGCTAATACAATTCTGAGATTGTCAACTGGCTGTATCATTCCCCATTAATTAGACGGAGACAGATTGGACACCCTACAGACATCCTATACACTCAATCACACACACGGCTCATTAATGGTTACCTGTGGGCAACAGTCATCAATGATGTGAGTGCAAAACAGATTCAACATTAAACCATCAAACCTTTAAGGTCACACTCCTATGTCAACACAAGCCCAGAGGAAAGACCTGACGTCTGTGGTCTGTCATTTCACAGCAGTGTTGTGTCTTGGCACTTTTAGAATGACCTGGGATGTTTTATAAAGTGGATAGAATGTGATTCTTTTGTGGTGTTCTTTCCTCTGGGCTTTGAAAATGGTTACTTTGTTAATAAAACACAGAGTTAATAGACAAAAACGTTAAGGGAGCTATTGAATCCATATACACATCAGGTTATTGTCAAATAGCACTGTTCATGCAGGCCTGATTGTGGTTCCTCACTGTACAAGGAAATTAGCAGAACATTCAGTCAGATTGAATGGCCCCCAGAGTTTAGTGTTTTGCATGCACTTTAGTGAAAATAACAAAGAAAGAAAACAAAACTCAATATTCACAAACATTGCTGCCCAAATCTGAGATTTGACAGGTTCATCAGACAAGCCATTTTTTCCAGTTGGGTGCAAAGTGGTGAACAGCAGCATCAAAACCTCATATTGTGAGCAACAACACAAGCATCAAACACCTCATGTGAAAGTGTTAGCATGCAGTTAGCAAACGGCATGAGGACAGTCAAACAGAAAGGCATAGCCACTGCAGTACAGTTAAAGGGACAGGTACGTAGATGCAGACGGTTGCAGTAACTTCTGTGCAGTTGGATTGTTTCTCAAACACCAAACTGACAGGAAGTGACCTCACTTGAGGACATCTACTCGAGAGACGAACGAGCATGACGCACATGGGGCGGAGATGGACAGAGATGCACACGCACACGCGGCTTCCACACGCTTCGGGACGCACACACATACATGCACAGATGGGCACATGTAAAACATGGAAACATGGCCAATGAAATGGAACATGAACAGTGGCCCACTTGTGGATTTTGTAGCCTGTGATTTAGAAATTTCAATTTTGGATGAACATATTGCTATCCAAATTCAACAATTCCATGCCTTTCCTAATGTGTGAGATGGGTGAAAGAAAAGAGTGGTGAGGTGCTGTTGGTGTACGATGGGAAACATAAAAAGACATGATATAATATCCAGAGCCTGCAGCAAAGGCAGAAAGGTCTTTCAGCTAAATAGCAATGAAATAAAAGAGATTATCAATGTTTGTCAACACCACATGTGAGCTCTGAGATAAGTTGATCCCAATTCAGCACCATCATGTATATTTCAAAGAATCATTAGTTCTGGCAATAGGATAAAGACACCACAAGTTGAATTATTCTCCAAATAAAGCTAAGGGAACGACTGAGCGACACTGAAAAAGAACTCAAAGTGAGAGAAATAAACTAAGCAAAGGACTGGTAAAGGACAAAACGGAAAAGATCAAAAGTACATGGAAAGGGTGAGCGTTTGGCCTTGGTACATCAACAACAGCGAAGACAAAGAAACAGCACTTCTACAAACACATCCAATTTATCTATCCTCTCTCTGCCTGCAAAGAAGTTAGTGCATTAAAGCACGAGGGACACCATAACAAAGTTAGAAAAAAAGAGGCCTGTGAGATAGTGTTTGGAAAAATATCCTTGGGGAAACTCCCAAAGTCAGAAGCGTTAAAGTGGTGGAGATTGGGTGGAACTTTGGAAGTAAGATAAGGTAGAGGGCATACCGCTTTCGGCTTCTGCAAACAACAAGAAGAAATCTCAAATCAAACAGTTAGCATTAACATAACGGAAATAACGGAAAGGAGAAATAACCAACGGTGGAATCGGTCTCTCTGTACGAATTTGGTGCCACTGTATAGAAAATGTGTGAATTACCAATAGGGTAAAACGTGTAGAACCAAAAACAAAATCTAAATGTCCTTATGTTAATGTGGAAATTGTCAGTGAACAAATACATTTGACATGTAAGTGAATGGGACAGGGTGAGTGGGATTTGGCAATTGCAATTACTGGAAAAGACTCTTCATGTTGTTATCGGTGATAAGACACTGACGGAGCGGAGCGTTAGTGGGTATACAGACTTAACAGGGACACAGTTATATCACAGTTGGATTTGTTAGGAACATATAAAAAAATGCAGAGCAAATTGTGTCTCTCCTTGATTCTGAATCAAAACAAAACCCATCTTTGTTGTCTACAGGTAGGACTGCAGCTGGACAGTACATTATAACTTGTGTTATTTACCTGGGTACCATTAGAGGGTGCCCGCATCGTACTGAAAAATAAATTAAGGTGCTACCGATACCATAAAAAAAATAAAAAATAAAAATAAAACCTAGTTTTGCTCAGATGGAATTAATGACATTACCATTCCGTTTTATTGTTTTGGTTACTGATTAACAAAACATAAGGGTCAGGGTTAACCCTAATCATAAACCAAGTACTAGTTCTAAAATATCTGAAGTACCACCCCCCTAAAGTGACCCTATCCCATTTAAAAAAAATACCTCCATCGAGAGTATTCTATTCCCAGGCACACAAAAAACTTAAGGTTACTCACGTAAACCCGGTTCTTTGATAAAAGAGTGAGGTGTATCACTATGGGAATCGCCTCGGGCGCGACCATCCACAGAAGCTCCAATGGCACCACGTCTGTCCATGACAGACAGGATGACTGTACCCTGGGCTACGCCCCTTCTTCTAGGTACAGCCAGCGGGGGATCAGTCTGGTCACCCCGATCTCGTTCGCGGCTTCCGCATAATCAATCCGTTCACGTGCAATCAGATTCGTTTATTTGCCGTGACGTGTTGTTAGCGAGCAACGTCACCCACGGGACACGGAAGTCCCTCAATAACAATCTACGAACGATGCACGAAAGAGAGAAAGCGTGTCTCCAGTCGGCGGTAAATGACCAAAAAACACATCGACAGTAGGTGAGTTTCGTGCAATAATCCTGCGCAAATATTAACGCAAAACCGCTAATAACACCACACCAACAGCAGACGCCCGCCCTTCGCTGATTGGTTTACTCCGCTTCCTGTTTGCTTGCGTATCTACCGCTGTGGGAAATGGATTCGACGCAGGGGTGTCCAGACTCACTCGCTGGTACAGCTGTGAGTCTGGATTTTTCCAGGCTACCATGACGCAGCGCTCGTCCACTTTCACCCTGCGGTATAGGTGTCGGCGGGGGCACAGATGTAACGCTGCGACCCAACGCTGAAAGTCTCTCATCATTAACAGGCCCAAATGAACGACAGATATTACTGACGCCATGAGACCAGCTAGGCTGAGGCATGTCCTGAACGTGACCCGTGCGCCCTGGCTGAGAGAGCTTAGAGCCGTAAGAGTCACTCTGAATGAGAGTGAGTTTATGTTCAAACCCAGATACTCTGTATTCTGCGCGGGTTCTCACCGACTCTTGGTGCGGTTTATTCTGAACCCAAGAGCAGTGAGATGACAGACGACAGTGCGCGTGTCCGTGAGTGCGCGTTCGTGGGAGTGGCAGCACACCAGGTAATCGTCTATGTACGAAAATATCCTGATCCCGCTGCTCCGAACAGGAGAGAACATCAGGTAAACTGCACAGGGCCTCTGAACTGGGGCTGGGGTCCAAGGGCACTCTCCATCTTTTGCATGGAGGGGCGCCGAGAGAAGACATAACTGTTAGGTTGTGCACTTCTTCTTGCCCTCCCCGGGGTGTGAGGAGCGCTTTTTAGCCGCTGCCGCTGCAAGAGTGCTTGCCCCATGGTTTGGGATTTCCTGACAGTTGCTGTTTGTTCTGCTGTCCAGCCGTTTTTTGTTGCTTTGGGCCCGCTCTGTAGCCCTTGGCAACGGCCGCTGCAGTGACACCTGGTCGCTGAGTTTGTGCAGGACAAGAAGGCTGCTTGCGGGGCAGGCACAAGTTGAAGGCTTTGCCCTCCTGCTTACGGAGGGTGCTTGTCTCCTTCATTTTGTCCAGCGCTGGCCCAAACAGACCCTTGGTGGGGTCATAGGTTGTGTCCATGACGTCAGCCTTCTGTGTGTCGGTCAGTCCTGAGTGGTTTAGCCATAGACTTCGATCACCTTCCACAGCCAGTCCCATCACGTGGCTGCAGCCCTGGACTGCCCCTCGAGTTTAGCGAAAAAGGAAGTCATTCACCACACAGATTTCATCCCAGAGTCCAACTGCTGGCCCATTTCCTCAAGTATTTACCCCTGGTAAGCGGAGAGCAGAGACACTGTATTCAGTACGCACACCGACTGAGCGGCGTATTTGTACGTCCGCTGGAAGATGGAGGATGTGACCCTCTCCATCTTGTTGGGCAGGGAGATGTTAGTTGAGGCTGAGACGGCACGGCGATTAGGATGTAGGTGATATGCCAATGAATGCTCCACCGCTGGGGGTTCGGCCAACCCCAGCTCCTTCATCCCATGTACTTCCAGCTTTGAGTAGCCCTGGACTGGGAGCTTGCTCTTAAGTGGGCTGGACCAAAACCGGCTCATCTCCTTCATGCATGCAGATACAGCAGGAAGGAGCTGCTTTGGAGGTGCTTGGACAGGTGGGAGCCGCCTGCCATCATAGAGGTCCCTTACCCCTCCTTCTGCGTCTACAGCCGCGGGCCAGGATATATTGAGCCTGGTCGCGGCGCATTTACACACGTCGTACAAATTGCTGTCCAGAGGGGACGTTGTTTCTGACGCACTCGGGGGTCTGGACTGGACCAGTGGAAATGTGGAGTCCTCCTCCACATCCTCCATATCCACAGCCTCGAGGAGGTCAGAGGCAGCATCGCACTCTGCATCCTCACTGCCTGGATCCATGTCGAGGAGGTCCTCGAACAGTGGCGGCATATTGTCTGATACATCCAGCGCGCTGCCCCAGGTAGGGGCAGCTCGCTGATGGGTATCGGCTGTGGGCTTAGCGGCGGCCTGTGTCAGGCACGGGTCCTGAGAATTAGCCACCGCTACTCTGAGTCTCCTTTCCAATATTTTCTCCGGCATTGATGTGCAGTGATGGCAAGAGTCACGCAAGAGTGTTTAGCGCCCATACAAGCGATGCACATTGGGTGAGGGTCCCCCCTGAAATGGTAGCCCTGCACGACGCGGGGCAAGGGTGGGATGCAACCTCCTTTGACTTCGGGTCCGACCCTTTGCAGGGGGTAGGAGCCGAGGACATAATGCCTAAAACCGGGAAAAAAGACCAGGAATAAGGGCAGTGCTAGTCGGGCCGCGAAGCAAACACGACCAGAGAAGCCGAGACACGGGTTAAAAACCGTAGCCGGGTCCGGGAAGCCTGCCCACCGTAACTAAACACCGCACTATTGAATCAGTCAACAAGTTAATGTCAACCGATCAAAAGAGCGGGCAACAAGTAAATGTCACCCGCAAAAAGCTGCCTTGACGGTAGCAGAATGAAAAGGCTAAGTCAGTCGACAAATAAATGCTAACCAACTTGGCTTATTATAAGCTATACGGTTAACGGTGTGTAGTAAACTAATAGAAGCAGCCTATAAAAACAGCTCGCCTCTACGCGGTTGCTGCACGAAATAACCGTGTAATAGCAGTATACGAAGATTCACATCGTCTGTGAACTGTTAAACAGAAGCTAGCTTGCTGGCAAGAAAAGCACTGAGGGAGCTATAAAGATGTGGCTTCCACGCGGGAAGAAAGCGAGAATGTTTACTGAAGGAAGAGGCTGGCTGTACCTAAAAGAAGGGGCGTAGCCCAAGGAACAGTCATCCTGTCTGTCATGGACAGACGTGGTGCCATTGGAGCTTCTGTGGATGGTCATGCCCGAGGAGATTCCCATAGTGAAACACCGAATGAAGTTAGAAAAAGAACTCAAGGTTTTACAAACTGACATTAGACAAGACAATTTTCTTTAAGGATTAAAATCAAATAAATGTTGGCACTTGGTTTGATTTGTCGTCATATACACAAAATGATTTTAATTGGACTTGATTATTAGCATCCAAAAAGAGATAGAATAAGAAGTATGGATGTAATTAACTATTGTGTAGAACCACATGTGCAATAAAATCTGTGGCAAATGCGAACGTTTGTACAAACCTGCTCTCTCTTTGTTCTGACTTCTGCTCGATTGCGATAAGTAACAGCTTCAGCTTCACATAACACAGTCTGAAAAACACAATGATCAGTTATTGTTCACATGGGCCTCAGTCTGTGACTGACCGCTGATCCAAAACCAAAGATAGATTTCTAAATGAGCCTCTTCACTTCCTGATGATGCTCGGCTGACAGGGCCAGAGTGATACTTACTCACAAACCATAGGGAAGGAGAGGCCTACAAAGGCATTGGACAAATACTCTGTGTACATCTCATTAGCCACTCCTTCAAGGTAGTACTTCTGCCACGTGTCTTCCTCAATCTGACAAACACAAGAGCGGAAGTGAGACAGGGAAGACGGAAAGAAAGCAATTGTTTTTTACTCTTTTTGTATTATAGCAGAAGCAGCGCAATGTGGTCTGCAGATGTTCCACCCTCAACATGAGCCTGGCCATTATAAGACGATCCATCATGTTTATGACATGAGAACATTTCTTTGATGGAAGCAAGCACCTCTTCAATTTTTAGCCGCAAAATACTGAACAGATTCCACATGAAATGTCAGAGTAAAATATGATGTGTCAGTGTGACTGAGCGCACAGCAATGACGGGCCGTTTTTAAAACAGAGATGTCAGTATTTCTCATTGAGTGCACTTGAATAGATCTATTCCATCTGTAAGCAGTACAGTTACTGACTGCACTTAAAACTCATACTGCAGAGGATTGTTATGTGGCAAGGCCAAAATGTAAATGTGATAAACCCTTCTGTGGAGTCATCTGAGTGAGCTGAAAAGCAGCCAGGCCCAGGGAGGATCTTATCCTAAGACTTACCTCTATGAAGGAGCGCATGGAGAAGAGGTTGGCCAGCATGGTGGACAGGCCCTGGGCCAGACAGCTCTGGGCAATGAAGCCAGCTTTGAGCTCTGCCAGGCAGATAGCATCGTCACCCTCCTTCCAGTTCCAGCTTGGAATGTTCAGCAGATGGGCCTTCAGCGCGGGACGGAGGCATCGGGGTCACACACACAGACAAACATCAATGAGACATGCCATTAGTGCAAGCACACGCTAATAATTTGTACTCAGGCATAAGCACTTTAGACCAAGACTGAATTTGGAGGTATAACACAATCATAAAGAAAGATACAGTTTAGTTGAGAGGGTGTAGTTTGGGGACTCACCTTCAATCGTGACAAGTGATGACCAAAATAAAAATATTCCTTTAGATTTATATTTGTCAACCCTACTTTATGAGGAAATACTGCATGTTAATACTGTATTATCATAAAGACATGCTGATTTTAGCATTGATCATAAGGCTGAGCATCAAAGACGATCAGCATTTAAGATGCAAAATAGGAAACTATCAATTGGCTAAAATACGGCAGGGGGGGGAGGTTTCTATAAGTGTTGGTGTCAACCTACTCCCTTTTTGAATAGAGACTTCTGTTGTTTTATTTTTATTTTGTTTATTAAATGTTCTTTTTTTATTTATTCATTTAAAACAAAATCAATCAATGATCAACAGTCATTTATGGTAAAGTCCTATGAGCTGCCAGTTGGGAACCACTATTACAGTGCACTTCTGCAGGGTCTCAACCATAGAGCTTGTAGCCCTCTGCTGGACTCATTCAGTACTGCAGACTGGAGTGTTGTTTATTCTTCTCGTGTCGGCCGTGCGATGTACAGAACAGGGTAACAAATCCATAAGGATAGGATAACGTAGCATACCTTATTGTGGTACTGCAGCATCTGCGTGATGATCCTGATTTTCGGATGGTAGTTCTTGATTGAGATGACCCTTAAATGAATTATGAATGGGCAAAATTATTTAGCACAATATGATGACAACTTGTTACGGCTTTAGAGGAAAGTACAAGGCGCTGACCTCATTATGTTGGAGGCGTCTTCAGCATCAGGGTCTGGGCAGTATTTATTGGCTAAGATTAAACAAGCATCGGCATTTTCGATCTACACGGACAGGAGTGAAACAGTTATTGTTCACCTGCTGACCACTGTAAAGGCGCCTGACTGTTTGGCGTACGGTACCTTGACGCGGGCCAGATCGTGGGGGTTGAGGACTGATCCCTGGTAGAACTCTACTTGGGTAAAATGCCGTTTGAACAAGGCTTCCAGCTCAAGATTAGGGGAAATACTGAGAGCAAATGAGTACAGACGGATTAGTATAGGGGACCTGCTAAGCGCATCTGTATGAGAAAAAGGACTTACTTATGGAGAAAAACTATTTCTACATTGACATCATCCCTGTCCTTGTGTAGGAAGTCTTTGAGGAAGTTGGAGACACTTTCCAGGGTAATATGACCACAGACCACAATGTGCCTGGAAGGGGGGGTAGAAATCAGCTTGAGTGTGCAACATAAATCACTGCAGACACTGGCCGGCCTCCCAAAGATAATCAGTTAAACCAAAGCACTCCAGACTAAAATACAGACTGAAAAAACCCATCCAACTGTCAAAAAATATTTCTTCAGGCCGAAATAGGGACTGAGTTATATGATTTTTGCCATCAAAGTGAACATTTTCCCCCATGTAATGAAAGTGCACGACGAGCGCAATCAAACACTCAGCTCTTAGCCACTTTTTAAAACGTTAGATATAATTACAGAAGCCACAGTGGCCAGACTGTCATCCGGTCTCAATAGAGAAACAGGCACTGTGGCCAAACCACTGTTCTGTGAACTGAATAGATGTTGACAAAGACATGTACATCAATATTCTCCTAAAACCTCCTTTGCGAAAACGGTCAGAGTGAGTTGGAGGTCTGTGACAGAAGCACATAGTAAATCAGCGGTGTATTTGGCAGAGCCCTGCGAAGCGATGGCTGATTAGACACAAAGAAGTCAAACTGAAAGGCTTTTAGACTTGAGGTTATTCCCCTTTTTGCCCTTCAACCACACTCAGTCCTTTGATGTCAGAAACTTTGCGTTATGAAGGCCGGCTGTCCAATCGAGAACTGAGACGTTCAACTGAAAACCAACAGCTTTTTTTAACCTCAGACCAAAAAGTGGGATCCCCAGAACTCCAAACATGTTCAGTAGAAGCCCACCGCCCAGTGACATGGATTTAAGAGGACACTCAGCAGAAAGCCTAATTACCAAATGGAGACCAGTGTAATGACAAAAGTCTTATCCACAACGGTGACAAGTGCCAAGAGACAATGGCAGCACTTTACTTTGGGGAGTCTTGTTTCTGGCGCGCTCAGTGAATATCAGGTTACTCCACTGTGGTCATGTGCAAGTATGTATCAGGACGCTTGATTTGTTATGACAGATTTTCTTCGATCCATTATGCTGCTCTTAGAAAGAAGAGGTAATGCCTGGATAAGACATTAACCTTTAACAGTTGGCGTCTAAAACGTATAGCGCAGTTTGGCGAGTTCTGAAGGAGACATAAATCTTTATTGATGCTGAATGACATCAGAGAGTATTCCTGTATCTTGAAGCAGATGGACTGGCAGGGCTGAGAGTGCAGTTGACTTGGCAGAGGGCTTTAGAGAGGGGCAGCATGGGGATGTTGTGGGACATGATGAGAGCCACAGATGTCGCCTCTGTCCTTTCAGAGTATCTAATGAGCAGCCTGTGATCGCTTCAGGGCTGGACAGAGGGGAGCGGACTGTGTGGTCGTACTGTTTGGCAGGAGATATCTTTCATTTTATAATCTTAAAGTCGAGATGTTTCTATAAACAAACTACAGTCGGTTCTGAAAGTTTCCAGACCACTTTAAGTGATTAGTATTTTACAATGCAGCATTTGAAAAGCCAAAATTATATATATTTATTTTCTATTTGACAAAATCCTACGCTGAATACCCTAAAATAATATATTAAACATGTATGTTTGTACTTTTTCTGCACATAAAAGTTTAGGTTTGTGAAAATGTCCACGGTGCAGCTTCTATTTAAGCCTGGGAGTCGATTTTAAAGCATGATTTCCTTTATTTATTATAAAAAATTTCAGAGCCAAACTTCAACATGGAATGAATGAGGGGTATGAACACCTCCTGAACACACTGTATGTTCAAGCAGATGACCCACATCTAATGGCAAAAAATGGCTAGCCTAATTTAAATAGAAATGTTGTTATTTTGCGTGTTGCACTTTTTTTTTAAGTGTAGTGCATTACTGTGCCGGGTTTGCACATACTGTAAATCCATTTGATTGTGGCACATTCATTCATGGCACATCTAAGGGATTAAGAAGCTCCCAATCAATATTTTGCAAAGGGCCCTGCATGTATATAGAAGGCAGCATATCCATATAATATTTGAAATCTTAATCGTGTCAAATGCATTTTCTGCTTCCCAATACACATGATTATTTGCATTGTTCAACAGATTATTTAAGAAAACCAAAAGGTAAACCCACGCACATTAAAAAAAAAAACTTAACCACACAAAGTCTACGGGATAAAAAGGACATGCAGACAGAACATGCACAGTCACGGAAACCCGCCGGGGTGTCCACCAGGGGTGTTCAATGGGTCCACAGCTGTTTGACAACACGGAGCTCAAACATCGCCAAGAAAGTACACTGGCTTCATACTGCTCTAATCCTTCACTGCAACTGTGAGATTTTAAAGTGTTTAAACTCCAAAATGTACTTTAGTGTTTGACGTTCATCACTTCATATTAGAAATCTAGCAATTAATAGCATAGCATAGACGTCTTGGTGAAAAGGGTGTGTGTCAGAGTTCAGCCAGGGTTGAGAGGCTAGTGTCTCTGGGCTATAAAAGCATCATGGAAACCACAGAACCTCAATATATAGTGAAGAGGGCCAACACTTGTCATTACGATGTGACAGCTGAAAGGGTAAGCACTGTCAGTTTGAGTTTGTGGGTCTATTTTATGCTGATACAGTCCTCCAACAAAGTAACAGTGACGAACATCCCACTGTAATAATAGCTCTCAAGTTAGGGCTCAAATTGAAATCACAATTAATGGTCACAATTGGCATAGCACAAAGAATTTAAATGATGGATTCCTGCAATAGTTTGGCAGTTTGTATACGGGTCCGAATTCAACTGTTCATGTGCGAGCCCGAGACAATTCCTGCTTCAAATAACGTCGGATGAAACCAAAAAAGTCCACAGAGTGAAGTATCGTGACCTCATTGTTTGTGCGCTGTGTAATCAAGTCAAGATTCATAATCTCCCAAATCTCATTTCCAGTCTTTTCATGCCGACAAATTTGCGAGCGCTGAACCCCAGTGGCAATCGTACAGTGAAACCACATGACACAGCAGTTCTGCATGTGTCGACTGTGATTTGCAAAAACTCCCAACGTGTACTCATGCGGCCGTTCAGCGCCGAGTCTTTGTAATCTGTGTACTTAGTGGCCATCTTTTGATTACTGCCACATGTGCGTACTGTCGGTTTATCCAAAAAGATGGAGGGGGAGTGTGGATGGAGAAAATAAAGTGTGTGGGAGAAATGCGTACACAGTTTTGACAAGGGCTTCACTCAGCACCCATCTGCGCGCCTCGGCTCGGGTCGCTGGCCAAACATAACATTTCATCAATCTTTTCTCACTGACAGGCACGCATTATCAAACAAAGATTTTTGTCTAATGCATGGCTCTGCTCATAACTCCTGGGACGACCAAAGATTGGTTTTCAAATCGATCGAGGAAAGAAAGTATAAATGATGTGAGACAGGAGAGAAGTTGTTTTTTGGCCTCACTAACCCTAAGACATGAGCTATCTGTAAAGTTTGAGCCACAAAAAGAGAAAGGCACTTTGGTAGTTATCTTGATTAGGGCTGCACAATTGGATAATTAATTGCAATTAAATCAAAAAATCGCAATTCGCTAATCACAAAAGCTGTTATTATATGGAGGGAGAGAAAAAAAAAACTTTAGAAACCTGCTAATCCGGTAGTTCAGACCTCTACAAACCTGTTCTGAAATGCAGGTATTTATTGTATGTGTCATTTGTATCTTTGTAGTTTAAGGTGAGACACTGCAAGTGATTAGGAAAAAAAAATATTTAGAGATAACAATTTTAAACTTTTACTGTAGATGACTGACATACATGTAAATATGAAAAATGTAAAAAAATAAGGCATTTTATGCTAATTAAAAGGCCATAATTTCGGCTGAAAAATCTTAGTTTTTTCCTCCTTTGTTTGCCTTGTTTGTTGCAGTTCAAAGCTCAATAAATCAGGCCAGGAAGTAGATATGCAAAAATCTCCCAGAAAAAAACAACAACTTGATTTTCCCTTGATTTTCTTCTCTTGGCCGTAACAATATTTTTTTTACGGCCAAGAGAAGAAAATCTCCACATTGACTACGCCGTGAAAAATCGATGTTTTTACCTGCAGCGTCTCGCCTTAAGTGTTCTCTCATTAACAAAGCTTCGTCAGTGAGTAATGATGATGATTTTTTTTTAACCATTAAGAACAGATGACGGCTAACTTTGATGCAGCCCTAATGTTGATAATAGCTTCAAGTACATTTGACAAAACAACCAAAGCTTTACACATCAAAACATCAATACGGCACATTTCTTTGGGACACACTTTCATCACAGCACCACAACCACGAGACCCAGAGAAAGCAAGCATCGACGGGGCCAAAGCAAGCAGAGCAAGCCATAAGCAATTGAGAGCCCCCAACAATGGGGAGCGAGGCATCCAGCATTCAGGGTGTGGGAGCTGACTGAAGATCAGGGCCAGAGTCGTGTCAAGCAGAGATGGTGCGATGGCCGACGATTGCGGAAGGGAGGACGTTTGGAAGTTTTTATTTTTTATTTTTCATGGAGCGCGCAATCAATGAAAAAGCCACAGATCACGAGAAAGCATGCGAGGATTGCAGCTAAAAATGAAAAAGAAATAAACGAGTAAAATCGTGCAAAACGAAACAAGAGTTTGAAAAGACCGCCGTGATGTACCTGGCGAAGAACTTTTTTCCTTAAATATGGACAGTAGGGGTTTCATGACTACTGTTGATGAGTTCTCTAAATGTATGACAAATCTTCACGCTTAACATTAGTCACGAAAGCTCTAATTGTTTTTTTGTATAAAAGTGCAGCATAGGATGTTTGGGGACGGGGCAAAGACAGACGAAGTGAATGGCTGAGGAAAAGCTAGGGGTTAAGGGCATTCAAAAGCAGAGCCGCAGATGGACAGAGAGGATGACAGCAGAGAAATGGGCATGTGCGTCCTAATGGCCAAGGTCTCCAGTCGTGCAGTGTGACTTCACATCATAAAAGATCTTTAGTGTTCTTAGCTGTTATCAACCCCCCCCCCCCCCCCGTATGTGTCTACATCTTAAACTGCAGAGGGGGGGGGGGGGGTTGAGCACGGAGTCACACAACCACACCTTGTCTGGATTTCAACTTACTTTCTGCCTCGTGTCGAGTTATAACTCCCTCCGTATTTCTTCCGATTAAGGATGAGAGCAGCAATTTCTGGCACGTAGCGAGCAAACATGGCCTACATGCATGGAACAGAAAAGAAAGAAAAAAAGGCATGCAGAGAGGGTTCTACTGCACACATAAAAAAAAAAACAGCAGAACCGTCTGAAAATACTTACTTTCGCCCATTAACCGCACTATAGGAACCACCATATTTCTTGCGGTTTCCTATTAACTCTATGATTTCAGGGACGTAGCTGGCAAACATGGCCTAAGGAGAAGATAGGAGACAGAAGAAGAGACTAAAAAAAGGGACTAGTATGCTACGCAGGTAGCTGGTGCAAGCATCCCGATTGGAAAGAAAACGCCACTTTGCTTTTGTTAGTATGAGAGCCAGGAGACAGCCATACGGGAAGCAAAGAGAAAAGAGCGGTGTGCAAAAAAAATTGTCCAAGCCCCAGTTATGTTTAAGTCGCTCCAATTTCTTTGTCCAAGATCTTTATAGATTCATCCTCCACATATTAAAAACCTAAGTGCCATGTTTTGTCCAACAAACACAGACAGTGGAGCAGGCTGATTTGAATAGGCCCACCTGATGTTCCACAGCTGCAAAGCGCATTAAGACTCATTTGCTGGGCTTGGGAAATGAGCTGGATGCGTTTTTGCAAAGGACGCAGAGCCTGTGATCCCACTGTGTTTTTGTTTTGTTTTGTTTTTTATGACCTGTGAGCGACGAACTAGCTTTACTTCATCTCCCCTGACAGCAAATTTAGCTCGCGACGATCCTACACATTTACAGTAGGCCAATAGACGTCTCTTCTCCTATGAATACATACTTAAGTCATGCCCATAGGCGTGTTAGGCAGTAAGGTTGAATGACGTGACTTTGATATGATCCCTGGCTCTAAAATACCTCCAGCCTGGAGTCATTATTCAAGCGCTGTTGCTGATAGGAAGCAGGGCCTAAAGACTTCCAGAGCTCTCAGCGCGGGGGGAAACACGCCATCGATCGCCATGGCCGCGACGCGCCACACGTCCACACAGCTGGAGATCATCATTACGTCATGAAGGCGAAAGTAAAGGTCTGTTCTTTAAGGGGAGAAGGGGAAGAGCACCTATGCATGCTGGCAGTCAAACGGGGGAAAAGCAGCTACATTAAAACGGGCAGAATCTACAGCATAAAGCACCTCATCCATAAGAATAACCGTCAGCCTGTGTCTTCCATCTGAATTTTGAGCATTTCTATATCAAAAGGGTGTGAAAAGGTTGAGTGGGAGGCTGCCGCCGCTGTGGTAACATTCGAGCCGGGCCTAAGCCTCATCCGCCTGCTCCCGTGTTTGTTGGAAAAGTGGGAGAGGACACGGGAAAAGGGAGGTCCTGAAACCGCAACAGCTTCTAAAAAATATTAACCACATTTTAAGACAATACAGTAGCTTGTTACTCTATTCGAACAACAGATAGGGCTGGCACGTAGGGAGTAGGGAACGGAGAGGCACAGATTACAGACAGGATACAGGGGGTTAACTGATTTCAATGTATATTTCATTGGGGAAATATAGTGGGTTCAGGAAATATTCGTATCCCTCTTTCTTTTATTCCTATGGTGTTATGTCAAAGTCTGATAATGAAAATGTCATATTCAGGTTTATAGGGCAATGAATGTATAAAGTATAGATCTAAACTTGTTTTTAATACACAGAAACTACAACATTTGCTGACGTATTCCACTGCTCATGTTCATAAAGGCTTGAAAATCTACTTTAATTTCTCAAACTTTTTTCAAAACCTTTGACATTTCTATGTTTTAAGTATTATTGAAGGGTAGGTCTGCACAACACAGTATAATTCATAATGATTGCTATATTAGGAGATGCATCACAAAATCAATTTCGTCTGACTGAGATTTACACGTGTAAATTTACACTAAAACACATGTTACCTTACAAATGTACAAAAGTTAGTTATTCTCATTTAAATCCATTTTAGTCTTGTTTTGTTCCTAATTCAGTTATTTTTTTGACTGACATAAAAAAATATTTTTGTATCAGATTGCTACATGAAAAATAGAAATAATGAAGAGAGAGGTCGGAACGCTTTCTGAACCCACTGAACAGTATCAATAATGCAGTATATTCTAAACAACATGAGTCAAAATACATTCCTATATAGAAATTCATTAGCAGTTCATAATAATATTTCAAGAAGGGGGCAGGCAGGGTTTGGGAAAGGGGGCAGGAGAGTAAAGGGGATATAATAAACATTATCGTATTTTTTACCAAACCGCCCAGGATGAAGAAGACCATGAAGAGCCGTCCCAAGGTGGTTTTTGCATAGACATCTCCATAGCCCACAGTGGACATTGTCACCATCAGCAAGTACACACATTCCCAGTAGGAAAGTGACTGGGAATTTTGGAAGTTTTCCCAAGGATCCCCTGAATTTTCCACCTACAAAAAACAAAAACAAACAAACTGGATTATTAAGTAGCCTTTATCCACACACACGCTGTAATTGCAGCTTTAAGGGGTGACACGGCATGTGATAAAAAAAAAATCCTGCAGTGTCTCCCGACAAAGTATGATTTAATATAATACAATAAAACAACCGTAGGAGAATAATGACATCTACACAGCATTAAGACATTGTTCATTTGAATGGTGGATATTCAATACAAGGTCGGAGGCTGCCATCTAGTGGTAAACAAGCACTATATCACGCTCTGAGTACACATAGACTGAAAGACGTTTGCGTGTTTAATCGGATTCTGTGCATTTACTGGGCACCACAAGTAATAACATCACTAATAAAATGAAGTATGTGCACATACAAATGAGCCAAAGCTGTCTTTTTTTTAAAGTGTGGGTGAATCTGCATAAAGATAAAGATAGTTTATTAACTGTAGTGTAGTTGCCTTTTTGTTATCACGTTTTAGCTAGATTAGCCCACGTTTGTTGACGTTATGCGCCTGTAGTGTGGGCTAACTAGTAGGCTAGTATGAGGTAAAGTATAACAAAAATGTACTAGTAATAGGCCTAACAGTGTTTAAGCAGGGCATTAAGAAATTAAAGCCTTTAATGTCATTAAAAAAGCATCAAATTTCAAACCATTACAATAATGACTTAGCTAAATTTGTTTCCCTATAAGTGAATAGAAAATAAGATATATGGCCCCAACTCAACCCCACATTTTTTCTAACAAAAATACACAATTGTTGTTGCTCTGTATGTGCCTGTTAAGACCAATTTGCTTTAAAATATTGAAATTCCCACTCATTCCTCTATTTGGTGGAAGTTTTTACCTTTTACAAGTGATGCCATGAAGTTATTTGTGTAGAAAAATCACATCTCTGTGAATAGTCGCGTAGGCAAACACCTGTGCTGCGTAGTGATACTAGGGTTGCCAACTTGAGAACAGAAAAATAAGGGACACTTTTGGGGCGACATCAATAGACGATTTTAGAGCTTGTGATTTGTAATTACAGATTATGTTTTCATTTGCTGTATCCAGGTTTTTTAACATATATACAGTCAAACAATGTTGGATCTTTTATTTATTTATTGATGTTATATATTTTACCGGTTAAGCACTTTCTTTCTGTAAGGTAGGTATTGCACGCTTATTAGTGGTTAAACTTTGGGAGGTGGTGGAAATCTAATCTAGAAGACTCGATTGGCTGTGTATAGATTACATGTAACAGAAGGTGTTTTATATTACTTTAATGTATTTATTTTAGAAATAAGTTTTAAACCATTTTACAGAATAACTCTTCTTTATTTGTGCTCTTGTTTGAAATACTCTACGACAGTTAGCAACAGCCAGTCCTCCCCAGGAAATGTTTTGTTAATCAGATACAATTTTGTGCAATCTGGTAAATTTGAATTTTAAATTAGCCTTATACTGTGATGAAAATCAGAGCTGTCTACATTATTATTACTTTATTAAAAAAAGAAATGCAACACTGATTTGTATAGCTGCAATTAGACTACTTTCATTATGTATTCTATTTATTTATTGTTTATTTATGTACTGTCAAAATCCTGTGTTTCCCAGTGGGGCCCCAGTCCCTCTGCTGCCCGTGTCAGCTCCACCCCTGTTCCTCCTCCTCTTTAGTGTTGCCAGACAACACTAAAGACTCAACTTTAACCAAACGTTTTTGTTGCTTTTAAACCAGACAGATTCAGAGGATCAGATCAGAGGAAAGATTGTGGGGAAAAGGCCGATATCGTGCTGTAACCACACGATTCAATACGGGACGCACCTTTATTTTTTTAAAATACGGGAACGATTCCGTATTTCAAGGGACGGTTGGCGACCCTAAGTGATACTAGAGGTTAGATTTTAGGCCCGAGCCTGAGCCCGACCCGACATTCGGGCCGAGCTGAGATTTCACGCATGACAGTCGGGTTTGGGTCGGGTCTAGCTTGGTCCTACCACACCCTCGTACTCAATTCGTACAGAGGGTCTGGAACTTCACAACTGAGCTCCGTTTTCAGGTGAGAGGGATGAACTCCTTTGAAACGATTGGATCTGTTTTCAAACTACAACCAGCAAATGCGTGACGTCACCTACAACACCCGCCTCCCGCGCTCGCTGAATGGTAGGTTGGAATTCAACCAGTGAAACGCAACCACTGAGATCAGACCCAGACGTACATGTAGGGAAAAGATAATTGACCGGAGTTTACGGATGGCAAAGGCCAGGCTAGGTCGGGTCGGGCTTCGAGTTTTCTTTATTTCATTTTTTTTTATTAATGTCATTATAATATCTAATAAAAATCTATGCTATAGGCTTAGTCTATTGGATACAAAATGTGGTTATACTCAGGGAGGTGGTGCAGGTGCTGTTGTGTCTAAGCAGCTTGGTCAGGCTTTGATACCGGCGCCACAGTGAACATCGCTATTCACTCTATCTCTCAGGACAGCGTTTCATTTACAGTGGATAAATAAGCAGTTTGGTTCCTGTTACTGCGTAAAAAGTAGCTTTTGCAAATGCAGCGCGTTGTTTATGAACAACGAGGTGGAGGAGGAGGAGGAGAGAGAGACAGCAAAGAGGCAGAGACATTGAGCTGCGGCTCGGGCACATAACCTGCCCCCACACCGCGCACATCTCTCGGCCTGCCCAGGTATGTGCTTTACTGCTGCGTGCACGTGTGCCGTGCGCTTAGCCGTATATCTCTCAGCCTTAAATAAATAATTTACGTCGGGTTTGTTTCGGGCTCGGGACGCGTCGGGCTTTAGGCCCACGGGCTCGGGTCGGGTCGGGCTTTAGGCCCACGGGCTCGGGTCGGGTCGGGCTTGATTTTTTGGGCCCGATCTATCCTCTAAGTGTGCTGTGGTTATCTGTATGCTATGGCTATATTTTAGCATAGCCTAGTTTGCAAATAGATTATTATTTTTTTACCACGGTTGGCTAGCTTTCGTTCGAGTAGCCTAAGCATTATGTAACTATTTTGAGTTATTATTCTCAAAAAATAAAAGTGTCCTAATGACCACTCACCAAATGTATGAATCCTGCTGCCGTGAGCCATGTGCTTATGAAGATGGAACAAAGGTTCACCAACTTGATGGAGTTACTAGACAGAGAAGGCGTTTACAGATTAGTAGAGGTTATGCGTGTCATGTCATAACACAGCAACAGAAAATGATGTCTGCAATGTTATTCTTTGATTTGTAACTCAATATGAGGTTCTATTTCCATCTAGACTGAAATAGGAATTATGTGCATATCCTCTAGTTCCAGCATGTGTCTTTTCCATCTGGCTTTAGAACAGGCTACTTTTAAAAGTCCTGTAGCTTATCACGTAACCAAACTACTATTACCATTATACTAAGCCTATTTTTTAGTACTTTGAGGAATTTTAGAAATAAATGTCATTAACAACAACTACTATCTACTGCCAATTGAGTAAACAACGGGAACATAATTACACCGTCAGAATCTAATTCAACTTAAACAGTCGAGTTGGCCTCTTTTGTCAAAGTCAAAATAGAGGCACATACCATTTTCCAGATTACCTTCTAACTAACATCATAAGACATTGAGTGATTTTACAGGTCACTGCAATGTTTTTCCTGATGCTAAAACATCTTCTTTTTTGCTTTATGCACGCCAATACATTTAATATACATAACGTAATAGACTCTGATACATATTCTGAACTATAAGAGTCTGCGGTAGGGTTGCCAGGTATCTGAACCTGCCCAAAAGGTGCTGAAAAACCAATGTATTTTACAAGTTTGCTATGTGCCCCTCCGATGATGTGGGACTGCCCTCCTTTCTCCCTTTTTTACTGAAGGAGCAGCTCTGAGGGCTATAGATTTGAGATTTCGTAATTCAAAAAAGTGTTATTAAGCTAGAACTAGACTATTTTACATGGAAAACAACACCACCAAAACCCTTTTTTTGCACCCACGGCAAAGCACCTAATTCAAAATAGGCAATTGTTTTATGATGAGAAGTATTCATATTTATCGTAAGATTTTATCTTACACTGCACTGGTAACACAGTGGCGCAGCAGTTAGCGCTTGTACTTCACTGCTAGAAGGTTTTGGGCCAGACGGGGCCTTTCTGTTTGGAGTTTGCATGTTCTCCCTGTTCCTGTGTACGTTTTCTCCGGGTACTACGGTTTCCCCTACCACTAAAAACATGTACAATAAGCCAGGATGAATGAGAGTGTGTTGCCTCCGTCAGTCTGTGGGCTGTGGCTATAATGGTAGCTTACCATTATCGAGTATGAATGAATAATCCCTGTGTCAACCAGCTATTTTCCTGCCCATGTCCTTCTGAAATTCTTCTTTGTATGCAGTATACAAGTAGTTTTTTTTCATTGCTCAACTTGCTTAATTAGTTGATAGTAAAAATCTTCTGAATAATTACTCCAGCATTTGGACTTTGACACATGCATTTCTTACCTCGTTTTCAAGATGTTCAAAAATTGTAAGATTTCGGAGAACTGTATCAATCTCAGCGCTCTCAGAAACCTCAGGCCTGTGGAAGACAAGAACAGAGCAAACACCACAGTGTTAGTCTTTGCACAAGCGTCCCATTAAAATTCATTGAGGCCACACTAAGGCGAGGCACTTTCGGGTCCGGCGCTTATTTATACATCCCATTAAGTGAAGTTAAGTGCGCCCTACTTTTCCTTGTGGCTCTCTGCACCCGGGGATTATCAAACAAAGCAACACCTGCCTCATTGTCTTTTTACATAACCCCGTTGATCCCGCGGTTCATGTGTTAGCCCATGTCTGTTCTTTTTAAACCAGCAATGGCATGTACTAGAATAATACGCTCCAATTACAGGTGACTTCCGGACCGATTCACGTATGACCAGGCCTTTGACAAAAAACAACGTGCCGCGTGTTGGTAGGTTTTATTTTGGCTAATAACACATTTAGTCCTATTGACCACTTTGGCTGATTAGACGTGGCCAAGATCCCCCCAAAACAGTCAAGGTGCGAAACGTTTCATCTAGTTTTGGTCAGTTTCAGTATACATGAGCAAAAAGTACCAGTATTTCAAAGTCTGCACTGCTGCTCCGCTCTCAAGATCTGATTGCGAATGCCCGACAGACCACGGTCTAACATTTTGGTTCGGTCTCTCGTCAACGAAAACCCGCAAACGTCTCTGACAAACCCTGGATTCGACTGATCCAGCTGATCACTAGGGCAGGGCGATATGGCCTAAAATCTATATCACGATATGAAAAAAAGAAATATCACGATAACAATATATTTCACGATATAATTGACAATGGACAAATTACTTCAAAATCCCAGCCTTACGCCTATTGGGAAGATTATCCATCCATCCATTTTCTTCCTCTTGTCCGTTGCCGGGTCATAGGGGAAGCTGTTGGAGCTGCCCAAATCACATTGCACCAGCCCCTCTGGCTCCTCCTGCAGGTGGTGGGTCCACAGAAGGACGGCCTCATGGTTCTAACTGGGCCTGTTGGTCTCTCATAAGGGGCTTCTGAACCGCTCTTTGTCTGACCCGTCACCTAGGACCTGTTTGCCATGGGAGACCCTACCAGGGGCACGAAGTCCCCGACAACAGAGCCCCCAGGATCATTCAGGTGCTCAAACCCCTCCACCACGTTAAGGTGAAGGTTCCAGGAGGGGATTGGGAAGATTAATTCAGTGATATTTCATTCATTTATTTTTTAACGGCATACTAATTTCCTCGCAAATATGATCTACTCAAGCAGAGTACATCCTTCATTTCATTTTACTTTTTAAGCACCTGTCCCCGTGTTCTACCGTCAGTGTTTATGCTGCTCTGATGGAGTGTAACATGAATTATATCGTGTCCACGACGATATAAAACATTACAACGATATCAAAATTATATTGCGATAACGATATGCGATACGATATGGCCCACCCCTAGTGTTCACCAAATTTTGTAATAAATAAACTAATCAGATCTTAATTTGTCAAAAAGGTAGAAGAAGGCAGATTTTCGATCGTTCCCTGTCCAGGCATGACACCAATCATATCAGGATCGAAAGCTGGAGAAAGTTCATATACTGTGCAGACCTGAGGCATCGCTGGCCATAACATCAATATACTTCACCCCAGTTGCTCAGGACGTGCATGCAGGACAACAGGGAGCGGATCAGGCGAGCTTGTCGGGTTTGCTTTTGCCTGATCCGGTAGCCATGTTGGTAAAGATCTGAACAAGACTTCTTTCTCCTCCAAGACTGTTTGGGGGATTCCACGTTGATTTGGCTCCGCCGGTAGATGAGCAGCCTAGGAGGAATCATTTTGGGCCGTCTGCTAATCCTAATCCAATCACGGGGGGGGGAAAATAAGAAAAAAGTAGTTTCTGATCCAGATTTTCCAACAATTTCCTCAAACGATTTCGTGAGTTGAAGACCGCTGCCTCGTCATTCGTCTCCTGAAGCGGTCAGTGAGTAACATGTCCGCTCTGATATACATGAGTTGCTTTAAAAAAAATAAAAAAAAAATACACTAGCTCTAATCCGGACAACCCAAACAGATTTTCCTGGCTGTCCCCAGTTGACTGTTTCCTCATGAGCCTTTTTCACTCATCCGACACACAAAAGTCTACCCGAGGGATTTAGCCGTGATGAAAAACAAAATGAAACTAATGCATTGTCAGAAATATAATCCCGGCTCACAAACAAGTCTGGAATATGATGAACAAGTAGAGCATACTGCAGCGATGTTGTAACTTCAGTGGAGATTAGAATAAATTGATTTTCGGAAGGGGAGGATTACGTTTGTGAGTGGAATACACGGAGCAGGTCTAACACGTGCTATGATCATAATGGAATTACCATGGACAAGTATCATTACCGAATGATTGAACTGTTTAAACTCCCAAAGTCTGAAGTCTCAGGAAGGCCAATGTTCTATGAATGCAGCATCTGCTCAATGCCATCAGTCAGGGGGGAAATCCAATGATGGAATAAGCTGGTCCTTCAAGATGTTCAGGTAGTTGGCTGATCTCATTCTTTGGGCACTGTAGTGTTGCTGAACCTAGACCTGACCAACTTCAGCAACCCCAGATTAGAACATTTACTTAAATCCACGTGGACACTTTTTTTTTCTCAGTGGGACTTTCCTTTTTTTTTAAATAAAGGCCGAATAAATATTAGTCCTGGCACGTAGCTCGTCAACACAGTCTGATCAAACTATGCACCTGCAGTAATGACTACCACATGCAGTTTGCCATGTGACCACTAGATGCTGCTAAATGCCAGCAATTTCACGTTCTGGAGGTGAAAGTAAAATGACAATCTGGCAGCTATACAAGTGCATTATGAATTATGAATGAGTTTTCTCGAGGGGATTGTACAAGTAAAAATGTATGAAAACTAGGTAATAAGGTAAGTTTGAATGCACGTTGAAAAGCATATATTGGAAAAATGTATTATTATTAATTCCCATGCCAAACACAGCAAGCCTGTTTACATTGGACACATTTGAATAATCATCATGAGTTAGAATTCATCTTGCAGAACTTCTTTGCAAACTGGATGCCTCCTATAGACAAAGTGTTGCAAATTAGCAGTTTTGCTATAACAATAAAACAATGCATCTGGTTGCAGTTGTTATGTCCATATCAAATAAACTAATAATAATAATAATGTGTAGATATAAAGCCTTTGCAATTTAAAACAAATACCGTTCTCCTAAGGGTCTTAGAAACTGGTAACCCTGTAGTTTAGAACTCTACAAACTGAAATTTTGAACTGAGAGTCGGCCCTGTATCCGATTTTTCAGATTTAATACGAGATTTAAGTTGTTCGTTGTGGTCAAAAACAATTTCAAACATCCCAGTTCATCCCAGCCTGTTTAACAATTTTCACTGAGCATTATGTATTCTCACAGTAATGTAGTAGGAACGTACATTCTACAACAACTACAAAAAAAAAACAGGTACAGAGCCTTTAAATATCATCATTCATTTGGCTAAATATTACACTGCCTGACCAAAAAAAAATTACCAAAAAGCAGCATTCACTGTGGCATTATTTTAGTTTCCGTGTTACATTTTGCCTTCATATACTATAGAAATCCACCCTCAATTCCCTACACATCTGACCTATTTGTGCGTAAAATCTCAATGAAAGTCTCCCCCCACATGCAGCGCAAGCACGTGGCCGCTGAGAAAATCCCTTCACTGCACGCACGTGTCCAGCAGCCAGATGCTCATTCAGAAGCTTTACATCCCCCTTTACCAACCCACCCACGCCTCATGCCCACGCTATATCCCTCCTCCATTCAGACTTTTTCTATGGGATGAACTGGGATGTTCGTCAGTCACATGGCCTGGCCCGGGGGACGTTTTTAACAATCAGCATCAGCGGACCCACACACGTAACCAGCCTTCAAATCCAGCCAGGGAGAGATTTAGCTTACAGAGCGCTGGACGCCTTGTGAGCAAAATCAAGGGTTGAGAATCAAAAGCGTGCAAGTGAGATTCCTTTTGGTTTGATTTACAGAAAAGAGAGCGTTGGGAATCGTCCTTAAGGCTCAATAGATTACCAATAAAAATGTCCTCGGGCAAGTAGCACCTCCAAACTTTCCCAATTAAAGAACCGCCTTTAGATTCCCAGCTTCGGAAAGACTTGTTTATTTGTTTATTTGAGCAGTACACATAGTGCTCAAAAGGAGTGGGCTGAAGCAAAAGCTTATGATTGCCCACCCCCAAGTGCAATAAAATAAATAAAAAAATAACATTTCAAGCAGCTACATTCATACAGACCAACTTACAAACTTACCAAAAAAAATAATAATATATGAACTGTTTATACAATTAATTGAAGCAACGCACAGCTACAACAACAATCCCGTTTCATGTACGATGTCTAGAACAAAGCAGTCAAAAAAAAAAAAAAAAATGTGATCCTTAATATATTTCTTCCAGATTTTTACCCTTGATAACCGAGAGTTACTTTTATGTTATGAAGGTACATTAATAGATATTATAATCTGAGATCTTGATACTTTCCAGTTGTCATTACCATTCTCAGTATAATTTTAATTTGGGTGTAATTTCCATAATCATTATTATTATATATTTATTTAATTGAGTTATATGTGAAGTATGCTGCAAGCCCTGCATAGTGTGGTGCATTAAAAAGCCAAAGTGTAGAGCGGGCCAGATGAAGAGGGCAGTAACTCCCAATCAACAAACCCCCACATGGCTGCCCTAACAGCTGATTTTGTAGAATATGTTCCTATGCTGAGTGGTGCATTAAAAGACAAGGTTTAGAGCCCGTTGGGAGGAATCCTCTCAACAGATCCATAACCTGCCAACCCTAATTCTCCGTTTGTGAATTTGAGCAATAGAATGACAACCGTTCCAAGCAGCAACACTCTTCCAGATTATAGAGGAACAATACACATAATCCATCCTACTGCTCCCCCTAGTGGCAACACATTTCTTCTTGTCTGTATATTTCAAAAGTCTTTTGTTTGTATTTAAATTTGAACAGGTTGATGTTTGGACATCGTTTCAAATCCATCTCCAGTTTATTCCACAATTGAACACCATTAACTGTTGGACTAAAACTTTTCAAAGTTGTGCTATGTTTCTGAATCCTAAAGTTTAATTCATCACGTAATTCATAACGACCAGTACGTTCTTGGAACCTTCTTTGTAATTGGTTTGGTAACAATTTATACCTTGCTTTGAATAACATTTGAACAGTTTGGAACTCAACAATGTCACAAAACTTCATGATCTTTGATTTTAAAAATAATGAGTTTGTGTGGTCCAAAAACCCAACTTTATGAATTACTCGGATAGCTCTTTTTTGCAACAATATTATTGGTTTAACTGTGTTTTTGTAAGTACTACCCCAAACCACAGTACAATAATATAAGTAGGGCAAAATCAGAGAACAGTATAAGGTATTGAAGAGATATAATATTTTTATACGATGTTTTGTTCCTTTGGCTATTTAGCAAACTAACCAAAAGTTGTCATTCAGTGCAGAAAGGTGTGGTTTCCTCAGAATCTTTTGTTTCAAGACACAGCAACCCCCACCCGGTCCACTGGCCATTTGGACAGAAGGGGTCAAATTACGACGGAACTGAATGGACAGCTTTGGGGAGCCAATGGGAAATCTTGTGGACAATGGAATGTGGAGTGCTGTGCTTCCCCAGGAAGAGTCAGTCTGATCATGGGAACGATTGGAGGCAGACTCACGATGGATAGGAAAAACAGAATTCTGTATTGAGATGACATGTTAGGGAAATAAACGTTTAACTTGTTTAACTCCTTGATGTGTCATCAATTCCTGGTATTTAATTATTAGTTTATGTAGAGTAGTTTTTGACGACTCTCAACTCCTCCTCCAGTTTGAATACGCGGTGTTGTCAATTAAAGGTAATGTTAAATAGGGAAAAAGTAACCGCCGTCGTAGCGGTACTATTTTATTGTGTACAACGACAACACAGGAAAACGGCTGTTTTCTTTAGTATGTAGAGCTTTGATGTTTAAAATGTGCTTTGCTTTTGCAATTACTGAAATGCTTCTAGAAATTTTCGTAGATATATATTTAATATGAGATTTCCAAGTAATTCTGTCATCAATAATCACACCAAGGAATTTGATTTCATGCACTCGCTCGATAACAACACCTTCTATCTGAATTGCTTCCTGAGCATTGGAGTTACAGTTGCCAAATATCATCATTTTGCTTTTACTCAGATTTAAAGATAATTTATTTTGTTTGAACCACTTGTTGACACTTTTGAGTTCCAAGTTAACAATCCGACACAGCTGCTGTAAGTCGTCTCCTGATGCAAAAATATTTGTATCGTCAGCAAACAAGATAAATTTAAGTATTTCAGACGTTTTACAAATGTCGTTAATATACATATTAAACAATTTTGGGCCCAGAATAGAACCTTGAGGTAAACCACAGACAATTTGTCGACAACTCGACTGATAATCACCGATTTTCACACATTGTTTTCTATTTTTTAAGTAACTGGTAACCCACTGTAGAGCTACCCCCCTAATCCCATAATGTTCTAGTTTATTAATTAATATATCATAGTTTATTGTATCAAACGCTTTACTCAGGTCAATAAATAACCCTATTGCATATTTCTTGTTATCTACAGCATTAATTATTTCTTCAGTTATATCAAAGAGCGCGTGTGAGGTTGAGTGATTGTTCCTAAACCCAAACTGATTGTCCGAGAGTAAATTACACTTTTCAATAAAGCTGTCGAGTCTAGAGTTAAAAACCTTTTCTAAGATTTTAGAGAATTGCGGTAAAAGGGAAACAGGCCTATAGTTTGTAAAGAGATGTTTATCTCCTGCTTTGAACAGAGGAATCACTTTTGCTACTTTCATACTATCAGGAAATTGTCCAGTTTGCAACGATAAGTTACAGATGTAAGTTAACGGCTTAGAGATACTTTCAATAACAGTTTTTAAAGTTTTCATGTCCATGTCATGGTAATCGGTCGAAGTTTTATTTTTACACCCTTTAACAATGTCCAGTATCTCCTTTTCCTCCACAGGTTTGAGGAACAGGGACATAGGATTTGCTTCTATCAGATCACAATTATAGTTCTCAACGTTTACAATTTTTGCAGCAAGGTTCGGTCCAACATCTACAAAGAATTTATTAAATGTTTCGACTACTTCATTCATATTATTTAAAGTGTTATCCTCATCTTTGAAATATTTTGGATAATTAATCGTTCTTGGTTTATTTCTAATTATACTATTTAAGATGTTCCATAAACCTTTAATATTATTCTTATTAGTATCCAACAACTTATTATAATAATCCTGTTTACATTTTCTAATGATACCTGTCAGTTTATTTTTATATTTCTTATATTTATCCTCAGCTTCTTTTGTTCGGTTACTTATAAAGTTTTTGTAAAGATTTTTTTTTTTCTTGCAAGCATTTAGTAAACCTTTAGACATCCATGGTGTTTCTTTACACTTTCTGTTTTTACTGTATTTCTTCATTGGGCAGTTTTTGTCGTATACCTTTTGAAATACTCGCGTAAACTCATCATATGCCATATTCGTGTCATTCTCTCTGTACACAATACTCCAGTCTTGAGCTAAAAGCTCCTTTTTAAATGCATCAATAGTTTTCTCTGTTTTTACCCTTCTAAACCAATACTTGTTTTCCTCTTCATCTTTTACATATCCATTTTTATTTATATGGGTTTAACAGATCGATGTTGAGGTCTCCCCCCACAAACATGACTTTATGATTTAATCCTGAAAAGTGCTCCTCCATCCAGTTAGAAAAAACATCTACATCAGAGCCAGGTGTTCTATAAATACAACTCACAATAGTATTTTTCTTTTTTTGCCTTGTAATTTCAACAGTAAGGCATTCAAGTGTATCATCCACCACCATTGTCTTATTTTCCATTACTTTGTAACTATAGTTGGAGTCTATAAACATAGCTACGCCCCCTCCATGCTTGTTCTTTCTGTTCATACTTATAAATTCATAACCCTCAATAGAAAACTCAAATTCTCTATCATTATTGATCCATGTTTCTGTGATTAGAATGACACTGAATGGTGTGGAAAACTGTTTTAAGAAGCTTTTGATGTGGTCAAAGTTTGCATAGAGGCTTCGACTATTGAAGTGGATTACAGTGAATGCCTTAATGTTCTTAAGTTTACTATTGTACAGATCCTCTGTGTAGTATTGACAGTCATTGGTAGCTCTAGTAAAAAAGTTATTTTCCGGGTTGATGTCGATCTCAGTGTTCTGTAGGTCGTATTGAGAGAATGTAAAATCCTGGGAGTTTGCTTCAGCAATTCTCCTTATTGAAAAGTCCAAGTCGGTGCTTCCTATAGAACTATATGTATTACTGGACATGTGAAATTATGTGCTTTTACATACCAAAATCCATACGCTTTTCCCGGTGTTTATACTGGATGTGGTGTACTGCTGCGTGGACGTATAATGAGTTTGTCATATCTCAAGAAGGCGATCTCCCCCCTTTCTCGTGCAGCTCTCAGCTCCGGCATCAGTTCTTTGCGTTTTCTTTTTATTGATTCGGTGTAGTCCTCGTTTATGAAGATTTTTGTTCCTTTAAGTCGTTTGGCGCGCTGCAAGATTTCCTCGCGATCCTTCCACCTCAGTAGTCTGGCGATGATGGGTCTCGGCCAGTCTCTCCCGCCGTCGTGTTTCCCTACGCGGTGAGCCCTCTCCACCTCCACCGCGTGATTTAGCTGTAGCTTCTCCTTCAGTATCTCCTTAACTTTTACCTCGGCGTCGGCCCAGGTCTCCCCAGGCGACTCCAACACTCCCTCAAATACCAGGTTGTTTCTGCGGCTCTGTCCCTCCAGATACTCCAGTTTGTCCGTGATGATGTGTAAATTGTCACATACTTTGTAAAAGTCCGTTTGTAAAGTGTTTGTGCGCTCCGTGAGTTTCAGATTATGTTCTTTTAAAGTGTCCACCTCACCTTGCGTGAACTGCAGGCTTGTTTTTAGTTCTTGAATGTCCTTAGTCTGTAAATCCATGCGGGTGTTTGTTGATTCCATTATGAGTTTAATAAATCCTTTGAAGTTCTCCTGTTGTTGTTGAATTAATTCCCTGAACATGACCCTCTGCTGCTCCATGAGCTCCGTGACTCGACTGAGGCTTACGTATTCCTCTTCCACCGCCGAATCTGCCTGTTGCTTCGCCTCTATTTTCGGCGGTTTAGGCATTTTGCTCCCTCTCAGCAGGCCTGAATGTTCTTAATATTCTTAACGAATATTTTGATATTCTTAAAAACTTTTTTTTTTCCGCGTTGGTCTAGCTTTGTCCGTCCCTGAAATCGGTCCGACCGGAAACAATCAATGGGCATCAAGACTTCCAAAGACTAATCTGCATGTATGGATTTCTCTGATACACATAAGGAGGGTCATGTGACATTGATTTATGGTAAATGGATTAATTCCAGTGTCACATAGTGTAAGCCTCTCTCTGTAGGAAAACACACCTGACAAAAAAAAAAAAAAAAAGCACTTCCCTGCCTGGCCACTAGGAGGCAGCAGCACCGTAGGGTCTACAATCTGAGACGCCTGTTCAAAATGTTTAGACTGCAGCTGGCAAGTGCTACTAGACATATCCTACTATTGTATACTAAACATGACTTTAGCATTGAGGTAGTGCAAAATAGATGCTAATGCTGTTAGCCTAGCGTTAGCAAAGCCAATAGTGCCTCTTCTTTGTTGCAATGGGTATGCTTATAGTTGTGGGCCAAGCGTTTGCAAATTGTTAGTTCCATTTTTGTACACTGTTTGTTTACCAGCGTAAAACAAAACAAGCACATATTACTACTATCACTTTAACATTGTAAGAGGTGGTATGCGATAAAGACATAGGCCAATAATGTTGAAAATTGGGCATAAAGCACTTTTCTGCAACTACTTTCCAACAACAATGTATAACGTCAGCCCCTGGATAGAAAACACAAGCAGTTATGCTGTATTTATTTGTACATAAACCAAGCTGTATGTTACCTAATATGCAATTACAATACGATCATCTCAAATAATTCAAAGTACTCCCTGCTAAGAGCTTGCCTATCCCCATCAGTCCACATACTTGCTATTCAGAGTCACCAATTCTCCTGATGTCTGTGGGAGAAAGCCAACGTAACTAACTAACCCACCTTATTGACAAATGAAACCCCAACAGGCTATATGCACGGGAGCGTCATGTGACTTCCGAGCAGGGTTGCCAGATGTACGATAACTATCGTATTTGTACGATAATTTTGACCCCTGTACGATGTACAATCAATAATTCAAAAAAGCCCTAAATGTACGATCATTTCAGAGCGCCAGATAAAGTCTGGTTAAATGCACTGTCCACTCTCAGCAGCGCTTCTCTTTCGCTCTGATCTGGAGTCAGACTTCACGAAGGCATAATATCTGCTGTAAGAAGGAGAGACTGTCCCTGGATCAGTTTTACAGTTCCACTATTGCATTATCCTTCTGCCCTGACGCATCCTCTTTGGTTAGCAGGTCGTGTGTGTACGTAATGTAATAAATGGGACAGTGCGTGGGGCTGTGTTGTAGTTAGGGGTGATGATGATATGAGCAATATTTTGCGCGGGTGCTACAGCGATTTTGGCATATTTATAGTGTACGATAGTTTGTGCTGAAAAACGATAGTTTTGAAAGCTTTGTACGATATAATGGTTTTCAGAATCTGGCAACCCTGCTTCCGAGTGGATCTTAGGCACTTGCTCATCCTGTCTCCATTATTTCCCTATGAGGTCTTGTCTAAAAAAAAAAAAAGCTCAAGATTACATGGCAGGCAGTGAGTTACTGGTGGACAGTCACTCGCATCGTGTTAAAAACACTGCGTCAGGAGCAAAGAGTTCACCGGAGGAAACCTCCTGCTTATCACAAGTGTTTTTGTCTTGAAGCTAACGGCTAACATTAAATACAGGTTAAAATAGCAACAAGATTTTGAACGAGCCGCTCAAACAACAATGGGCCTGTCTTTAGCATAAATACTTTTTAGTTGTTTAATTTTTGTGGTGGTGTTTTTTGATACTTAGCCCTGAGACAAAAAGTCCTACCCCAAAAACAACGTTTCCTGCCGTTAACAATGTTCAAGACATCACTAATCCTTAATGGGAAAATAGCGAGACAGGAAGGACCACGGCGTCCGCTGATCACACTCGGAAGTCATGTGTCATTTGCATTATATTAAAAAAGTAATGCACTTCACAATACTAGCTTTACCCCATTTGCTTCTTTCAATAGTACTGTTAACTGCTGTACTATAAAAAGACAAGCCCATTCTAACTGACCGCCCGATGGAGGCGCAGGCATTTTCTCAAATAGCCAAATGCTAATTCAACAAGGACTCTACTGGGACTTTAAGCGCACTACAGTCGGAGTGGTTAAGGGAGATTAATTTCTTTCTTCTTTTTTTTGTTCCAAGAGGAAGAACTCTGCGTGCCCTTTTGCATTAGCCGCACAGCTCTGCTTTGCTCTTAATCAATGTCCCATTTGTAGAGGCAGGGGAGGTTGAAACGCATACAGCGCACAGTATAGTTTGTCTAGTGCAGTGAGTGGGAGGCCTCACTTCAGCGGGACCCAGGTCAAAACCTCTATTAGTGAACTTTTGTCATGCAGGCACACCAGAACTACATGTGTACTGAGAAAAGCGGAAATCTATAGGGTTGGGTTCGCAGGACGCCACGCAAGAGCCTATCCATGGAAAAGCACAGAATTCTGGAGCCTGTTTTTGTAGGAGTGGGAAAGAGACATTTGGTCGTTGAGAAGACTAATGTTTATAGTCGATGGACCTGATCTCTAGCAATCATCCATCGCCTTTCTTGAAAAATAATGAAATGAAAAGCTTAAATTTAAACATCCTTTTCTGAAAAGTGAACCCAACCAATATGACACAATTGCTAGCTGTTTATAGCAAACAACGCTGGTAGAAGAAACACCTAACTTAATTAAAGCAGCACAGGTTATAGATTAGCTCATTGGTTACTGGAAATCTATCCCTGCAATAGCTTCCTGGGAGGAGAGAAAGCGTGGAGGGACATCCACAGGGACCAGGCGGTGTTTTTATTAAGACATTTAAAGAGTCAAATGGGGAAGGACGACGCAAGCGTGTATTCTGGAGACATGGTAATTGCAAAGACGTTTCCCTGTCCCAAGTTAAAATCTCCACATGAGAAGTGGATCTACTGTAAAAGCTTCAAGCCGTTTGTTTTGACTGGCAACTTTGCCATTTGCGTTCTATTCTGCAGCAAAACCTTACAATCAGACTTTAGAGATTGCCGATCTGGTGTAAAAATCAACTACAAACATCAGCTATGTCGTCATGGGCAAAACAGAAACACGCGAGTAACCATCAACGAAAAGTTTATCTTTGAAGAGGAAAACTATCACTTTTGAGGCTGCAGCTGAAAGAAGTGTGGATTAGCTGGACTTCTGACGGTGAACTGTAAGTTTGAGCCATATTTAACACATATAACTGTTTACTAGTATTTCTTTATGTACATTAAATTGTTAGCGCGGACATGTCGTGGCCTTGTGAGGCTCCGCACACACACACATAATCCATGCGCTAACTCTCACTCTAACTCTCTGCTTCTGGCATTCTTCAAACGTTCTTGCTTTTTTGCGGCTCTTTTGCAGATGTTTGTGTGTTGCGAGGTGCGGGGGCAGGTGAGGGGATGTTGTACTGTGAGGCTAGAAGTGTGGAGCTTATCTTTGCAGCCGCCCGACAGAGTTAGCCGCAGTTTTCAGTCCAGCCGCAGCATCCATTTACGAGATCGATCAATATGGGGAAAATAATTGTGATTATTTTTTCTCCAAAATCGCCCAGCCCTACGTAATGGTACCATTCTCTAAGGTTTTTGAACAGCCTTATTCTCCGTGGGAGTGATGGCTGGTGTATTGTACTATATGTATTCAATGCACTATGTATGCATATGGTAGTAAATATATGAATAGGTAAATGTACATAGGTCAGACAATAGAATCCCTAAAATACCACCACAAGAGGCAGTTTTTTCTATTTCTAACACTCTATTTAAAAACCAAAACAAAGAAGAGACATGTAGGGCACATTTAAAAAACAAACAACGCACGCTATTTCAGTGCTCTTATCCACACTGCAGTTCTAGCAATCCTTTTCAAGCCGGTAAGTCCGGACATCTAGCGGTGTAGAAGCGGGATATTAAATGATCACAGGTAATTATTCAGGGCAGAGCGTCAGAAGGCAGAGCCGGGCCGCCGTTTCACTGTCTTTCATCATCCCCATCAAGACACAGCTCTGCAGAGGAAGAGGCGGCTGCGCATTACATCACCAACAGCAACCACTGTGTTACTAATACAGCTGGTGTCAAATAAAGTAAAACATTTTCAGTTTGGGAAATACATGGGTTTGTAAACCATCATTAAGTGTGGTTAGAGTGATGTGATATCTTTCCTGTAACCTTCCTTTTTTCCCCTGTCCTTCCAGCTTTAGCTTGTGATAAATGGGGTCTCGTCCGCGATACAGCACACTTTTACAGTTTAAGGCCACTATGGCACTGACACCCCCTTCAATCAAAATGTTTGTCCTATTTTAGTCCTATTTTAAAACCACCAAAAATTAGTCTGAGAGCCGTATTCGGCACTCGTGTCTAAAACTGGGCTTACACTGTGCAATTTTAACCACAACTTTGGCAAACATTTTCATCCCACAACAGTGTTGAAGTCATGTGATCTTTCAGCCTCCCCGTGCGTCTCTGTTATGCACTAAGGCTATATGAGCAGTGATTAGCTGCTCACAACTAACCAATGACTGAAAAATAGCAGGGTTTTCTGATACGTTTGCTAATTGTTTTGAGTTGTGGGATTCTGGCGCTGTGGCAGCACTACTGAAGCTGACTGAAAGCAGCACGCACATGGTAAAATACAGCTGCAGGCGCCAGAAGGAGACACAGGGTGGACAGAGCGCACAGAGGTGAGCAAGGGCTAAACTGAATTATGTTAAGGCTAAAATCTGCCTGAACATATCACCTTAGACACACAGCTTAAAGCAAGTAATGCCCCTACAGGCCACTGCATCTTTTTTTACTCATTAATTGTTCGTGAGAGTAAAATACTACGCTGACAGAAAAGACAAAGGGAGAGAGGGACACAATGGAGATATTTTTTTCCGCTCAAACTTGGTGCTAAAGTGGCGCTAGCCCACAGTTAGCTTTGCCTATTAGCCTGTTAGCCTCTTCTTTGTGGTCCATTAGTGTGTATTGGTGGCTCCGACCCGGAGGTAGGCAAGTTGCAAAGGTGGTTTTCTGGCCAGAGGGACTACGAAAAGGATTTATTAAGGTAAACAAGTTCAAGGGAAAAGATAAAAAGAAAGACTTGTCAATATATCAAGCATCTCTAAATTAAAACACAAAGTTGTAACAAATATAGTTGCGTGTCATTTTTGTTATTTTACTTTAGGGTTACTTATTTACTTATTTATTTGAGCATCAGAATACAAGCAAAACATATGAACAAATAAATACATAGTCAATAAATAGAACATTTCAGATTATGATGATTTAAGATAGCACTTATATAAGGAATGCTATAGGATGGATGTAGGAGGAATAGGAGCGGCAGGAGAATCCTACCCCTCATCTTTTCTGTGTGCTTTAACAGGTGTTTCGCTATTGAGACCTCTGATTAGTGATTTTTAGCTTGTCAATAGCGCTGTGACGGCTGTCCATTGATTGCCTGACAGAGTACATTTGTTTAGAGGCTTATCTTGAGCTAGTAGCAGTTAGCGAGGATGGGTTGGGCAGAGGCGTGCACAATCTACCCGCAAGCTACATTGGCTCTATATCAAGGCCTTTGTACCACACTAACAAAAGTATGTGTGTAAAGACAGTATAGGTTTTCGTAATGTTATGGGCCATTTTGATCAAAAAGAAACCAATTCAGTTCACACGGTTTAATCCGGAACATGGATCTTGTGTCTCTCATCTCTTTTGTGGTTTCAATAATTCCAATTTTTGCTTTGATTGCGATTCATTCTTGCAGCTCACCCACTGACTCAAGCCCGACTATTTTGCCGCGCCACTGAGCTTTCCTGCAAAATCAGAGCAAACCCAGCCCTGTCAGTTCCAATGATGAGGAGAAGCTGAGTGCCGCCCCAAGCCATGAGGGGGGCCCCGGAGACACAATCTAAGTGAATGAAGAGACAGTGTGGAGGAGGAGGAAGAGAGTGATGAAAGCCCGGGTGACGTGTACCGAGAGAGTGGGGGTGAATAAAAGGGAGAGATGAAAAGTCTTAAAAAAAAAAAAGAAGAAAAAAAAGAAGAAGAGAAAGATAGAAAGTTGCAATACTTACCAAGCCAACTTCGGTTTAGGTAGACGGAGACGAACACAGGAGGAACGGTGAAGAAGTCCACGACTGAGTTGACCTCTAGCCAGAACCACAGCTTGTCGTTGGCTGCTATAAACTGCAAGAAAAACATAACATTTGATCATATTATTGTTATTATTAGGTTACTTGTTGTCTTGGATTTGTATTGTGCCTTTCAAGATTGTCAAAGCACTTTACATCGCTTTTATTCATTCATTCATCACACTCGGTGGTGGTGTGCTACCGCCTCGGGGCTTTCTGGCGGTAATGTAATCATAGTAATGGCTTACATTTGTACTGCACTTTACAAGCTGACAAAAGCACCAACACCAACCACTCACTCCGACACGGCATTCATCAATACTGTCGATAAGGCGGGTGAATGTGGATAAAACGCTCCCACCAACTTAGCCAATTTTGACGCCTGGAAAGACGCTAAACCCAACACCAATGACATAGCTAATTATACATGAAGATTTTTTTTTATTGCGTGTTTAGTCAAAGTACTGCTTCCACACTTAAGACTAAATGAAAAAATCAAAAGGATGACTTTATCTGCGACTATTAGAGCTTTCAAACCAAGCAGAGCCTTCACAGACAGTATCAGTTGAAAAAATGGCGTCACAGTCGGGGACTGGAGGCCGCCATTCCGGACACTCGCAATGGGACGCAACCATGGACGCAATAGACGCAACCACGCCACACTGGATCAGTCGTGTTTACTGATAAGCTACGATTGGCATCACATGACTGGCGACTTGCAGTAATAGACCAGTTCACAACGTTTTATGCAAATGTGCGGGGTCAAAGGTGAAGGCCCCATCAACAGAGGCCAGTCACTTCCTGTTTTCGCGGATCTAAGGGAAAATAGTTCTTGTTTCAACAACGTTGCTTAATTTGCCCACTTTTTGTTCGCTAATGCGGAGGTAATCGCAGTCACAGTCAGGTGGGCTGCCCGTGAGAATGGGCTCTAATTATATTCATGTTTTCTACCTGGAAAAAACATAAGGGGCGCTGGTGTTGGACTGACGAAAGGGACACTACTAGCCTGAATTGCGGCTGAACTGAGATGGGTTGATATAATTTCTCAACACACCCACAGATGTCTTCAAGTAATGGCTCACTCATTGTTCTACCGGTAAGTGTCTGAAAGCTGTTTTGCAATAATGTGTATTTTATGTTTATGTCTTGTTTTTAGCTCTTGTTTTGTTCGTGTCAACAGCTGCTAAGGCTAAGGCTGGTTAGCTTCAGGCTACGTGACATCTAATACATACTTTTCCTCAATCTATCACATCCAAATCTTTGTCTCACTGTGGCTCACGTATCATTTTTGAGACAGTGTCTCTGGTCACACAATGGACACGTTCGACCTTCATTCAGTCAGTCTTTGAGTGCATAACCTGTGCACATACAAAGGCAAAGGGAATTACAACATGAATTGGAATATA